>CM029785.1:18339238-19649666 GCA_017562165.1 Ectropis grisescens
TACATTAAAATTGATACAATAATTTGTTTACATCTTTACCTTGTTTGTTGAATTTCTATTAATAATGAAAAGACACACATCACTTTATGTGGAGCTTTGTATATTTTCTTTCTTTAATGTTGTTTTGTCATATTTGTGTGGTGAAAATGACAAGATTTGGTTTCAATATTTCATGGAGCCTTGACCTAGAATAGCCAATAGGGAAAATTGGCAGAAGAGGAAGAAGGTTAGTTCTGCAGTACTAGAGATCATCTGAGGATAGCTGTCATAGGACCCTTCATAGAATGAAGAAGTTACTTATGGTTCTGTTATTTTCTTAAATCAGACATAGTAATACCTGATGGTTATAGTGTTCTCCACAATCACACATGAGAAACTTATATTAGTATCATATTAATTAGGAATATTTTCCATTTCAGAATTACATAAATGAAGTTCTTAAACATCAGATATTGGCACTATCATTGCAAGTGAGATGCTTTCTGGATCCAAGTAATTATTCTACAGCATTTGCAGGTATGAAAAGTTAATTTAAAACTCTGTTATATGGAGACTACCAAGAGAAACGTAAATAAAATTCTTCATAGCATACACAGCATACTTTAAGCAATCTATTTTATTTTACAATTTAAATAAGGAAAGACTCGATAATCTACATTTACCACTTATTTTTTCTTTTATTTTTTATGCTGAAACAGACTGGTTTTCTCACAATGTCTTCTTTCACCATAAAAACCACTGGTGATGATAAACCCATCTCCATTTAGAAAAATACTTAGATGTGCACAATTACTACCATAACACAGTCCAAGTTTGTCTCAATCAGTCTATCATGGCTGTCATTTTGTAACAATTTAAAAAATGGATTGCTCCACAAAGGTACTACTACTACAATCTAGAAGAGAATTCTAAAATGTTTCAAATTCGCAACACTGAATTTTCCAATCATAAACTTTAAAATTGTTAATGTAACAAGGCTATACCTACACTCATATAAAGTATTTTAAGTTTGCCATGGGTATGAGGCCTTTGCCTTACAGTAAGACACTCCTATCTGTAACAATTTCAATTATGCACAGTTACACTGAATACCTAAATTACATGTAATTTCTATAAATCATGTTTACCTACGCCCAACGGTTTCTGCAACTGGCAAAAATATTTTTTTTGCCAAATATGATTGATGCAAACAAATCATACGAGAACAGACATCCACACAAACACTCTAAATTCAGTTTTATTATATTAGTGTGATTCTAAAATATTATTGCCAATATTCAGCGTATGTATATAGCCCCACAAGATAAAAGGTACAAATGCTTTAGAAATCAACCTAATACTTATTCAATTTTGTGCATAATTTCAATGCCACTGAACGTAACACCAAGGTTTTACCCCCACTTACATTGTATAACAGATGCAGCAAATTTATTAGTGTCAAACTGTAAACCAGTTGAAGGTTGTTTCAAGATCACTGAAATCATTATGTAGTGGTTAAAGTTACAGTATGATTTGCATGATAGGTCATTATGTTACACACTTTAATAGATTAGTAACTCTTTATCCTTGAACTTGTAAACATGTTCTGTACAAAAACATCTTGGTATGTGTAAATATACTCATTTCTGTCTATAAATACAAATCACTAGTTCGTAATAAATTCGCAAGAAATCAGATTCCACTACAAAAGTATGTTTCATCCATTTTGTTCTGTCCAAGTGGCACATACCTAACTGAAACAGCATAACGGCACTAAAAATAATCAGTCAGCCGACTCAGACACAGCTTATGCAACGTCATCTCCCAAGTACTAAGTTAGATCAACATAAATGTAATTGAAATTTTCCGCCAAATTTCAAGTGTAGCTTTACTTTTCTTCTTATTCTTGTCCTCAGTTACTCATAGTACTCAAAATCGAATCGAAAAACGATTTCCACAGATGTCTGTCATCTCAGAGACAGTGGGATCGACCGATCTGCGACCTAGCACGGAACTCTCTTCTCGATACGTGTCCTAGTATCGCGGATCGTGCTCGTATCCTTGCTGTGTCTGTGTGGGAATCGGGCCTTTGGTTACAAGCTTTGCCATCTTTCAATACCGGTAGCCTATTAGACCCAACTGCATTTCGTCTAGCTGTTAGCTTGCGCTTGGGTGCGAGGTGCTATGAAGCCCATCGCTGCCATTGTGGTACTGCCGTCGACCAACTCGGTCACCACGGTCTCTCTTGCTCGAAAAGCGCTGGTCGTATTGGCCGCCACGCCAGCCTGAACGACATCATACGCCGGGCTTTTTCCACCGCCAATGTCCCAGCCATACTCGAACCGAGTGGTCTTGCGGGTGACGATGGCAAAAGACCTGACAGCATGACTGTTGTGCCTTGGAAGTTGGGTCGGTCCCTAGTGTGGGACGCAACTTGCGTCGATACTCTGGCACCATCACATCTTCCAGAGACACACAGTAAGGCCGGTGCAGCGGCTAATTCAGCTGAGCGACTCAAACGGCGCAAATATGCAACCCTCGGAAGTGGTTACATATTTGAGCCCTTTGGGGGTTGAGACATTGGGCCCGTGGGGGGCCGGCAGCTCACCTCATCTTCAAAAGCCTTTCCGAGCGCTTGGTCGACGCGACGCGTGACCAAAATGCTGGCGTTTATTTGGCCCAACGCATAAGCATTGCCATTCAGCGTGGTAATGCCCACAGCATGCTGGGTACGCTTCCGATTGGTAGTGGGCTTGGACATCTTGATTATCTGTAGACCTACAGTGGTGTATGGATAATTCAGGTGTGCTTAATGTTAGTAGTTAGTTAGGTAGGTTTGTAGTGTAGTGTAGTTCTCATTGTATTTTAGTTTTGTTAATAAAGGCTCTGCCTAGTAAAAAAAACATCAAATGATTATCAAAAATAGTAGGTACGTTAGCTCTATAGACTCGCTACAGAGCCGGTCGTTGCTAGATCCTCTACTAGGGCCATAAGGCAAATATCTGGATGCCTGGTCGTTCCTTGATCTTTTGTACCTGCTGCAGCCCAAGCCGAGGTCGTACAGTCTGACGTGCCATTGCACTTGTTGTAGTACGAGATGCAGTATTCGTTAAGTATGGTAAGGTTAGGTTAGTTGCTCCTTGCGCCTCCTCCATAAGCCCAAACTGTGGTGCTTCAAGTAGAGGTTATGAGACGCCAATTATTTTAAGACCCTTTAAAAAAACAGCACAACAGCAGACTAAACTCTGTATAAATATGGTCAAAAAAACTTGTGGAATACGTTACCCTAAGTGAGTTTTTCCAAGTATTATAATCTTGTGTCTTCCCAATCAATACAATCTTAGTGTCTTTAGTTGAAGTCTGGAGTGAATCAGCAGGTCTACTACGAAGTCCGATAAACGATATATCGGTCGAAGTTATGGACATTTTATACCACGAAACACAATCGGACGGTTGATGACACAAAAACTGTCAAATCAGCGTCGGTCGGGATGAACGAAACATCCGATCAGATCAACCGACCGATTGTGGTTCCTGGTATGAAACGTCCATAACTTCGGCCGATATATCGTTTATCGGACTTCGTAGTAGACCTGCTGCTTCTTCTACATAAACGCTCCATCGTAGACCGTAAGTCTGTTACATCAGGCGAGGTGGTGGTAAAGTCATCATCAGCCTGTATTCGTCCACTGCTGGACATAGGCCTCTCCCATGATACGCCTCTCAGCCAGATCCTCGGTCTTGCGTCTCCAACCGCCACCAGCTGCCTTTCAAGGTGGTCAAGTGCAAACCTATTATCATTATAAAAATCCAGTCAGTTTCTTCCGAAGATACAAACCTTGGAGTCCTTCATGGGTATACTTTAGTATGTATGTAGGTATTACTTCGAACTGAATAGTCACATGGCTACCTATTAATTTCAAGGTCGATATTCAGTGGATAACGATACATTCATGCAATGATACCAACGCTGCGTAATTAGATACACAATCTATTTCATACATACTAGTTCCAATTTCTTAGCATTGCCCACATTTTAAAAATTTTAGTGCTGTTTTTAATTATACTAATTAGGCACTAGCAACGCCCGGCGGTTTTACCCGCGTAGTTCCCGTTTAACGTAATTTTTTCGCGATAAAAAATAGACTGTGTTATTCCAGGCTATAATCCACCTGTGTTCCAAATTTTAACCCGATCGAGTCGGACGTTCCGACGTGATTGAGGAACAAACATCTAAAAAACAAAATTCGCATTTATGATATTTGTAGAATAAAGACATCTCTTATGGTAGGTACAACTACCTACAGATTGAAACATAGAGAGATGAGCCTAGTACTACAACACAATCAGTGATTAGCAGTCAAAAATAGCATTCCCTCAAAAAACGTAGCCAAGCGTCACTCACGGACGCAATATCTCGAAACATTTGAGAACAAAACGGGAGTGACAGCTTTATAGCAAAAGACGGAATAACAAAAGTTACAATCATAAAATTATTACATTTAAGTAATACTCGTAATAACTGTTATAGTCTGCATTCTTCCAATGCCAATAGAAATCGTCGCAGCTAGAAACAATTTATTTAATCGGTTCATGCGTCTTCGGTGAACATATAATATATATTAAGACAAAATCTGACGGATCAAGAACCTTCTATCAACGTGAATAAACAATCAGCGAATCAGCATTGCTAGGCGAAAATTTGGTTGAGTCAAAAAACAAAGGGTGGATTATGTATTAAAAGTTGTTCATTATGACTACAGAATACAGACGTTTGCGCAACACTGATATACATAAGCAGCCCACTAGATGACCCCACTGCTGGAACTCGGGGCCTTCCCTCGTCAAGGCTATAATCCACCACGCTGGGCCAGTGCGGGTTGGTGGACGACGCACGATCTCGAAGAATTCCATATACATGTCGGTTTCCTCACAATGTTTTTGTTCACCGTTTTGAAGTTAGCGGCACTACTCACATCACCTCGAAAAGACAGTGGTGCGTGTGAGATTCGAATCAGGGGATCCGGATCGCCGTTCTCCTGACTAGACCAGCCCCAGTACCGGGGTTAGGGTAGGGCGCGATAGGGCGACCGCCCTTAGCGCCGGATGTAAAGGGGGGCCCCGCCGCAAGCTCAGGCGCCCCTTTGTCTCTCTCTAGTCTATAACTAGGCCATTATCTATATTATTATTAGGCCATATCGCTCATTGAGCGGGCAAGTCAAAGAAGACTAAATTCTCGCCCAGGGCGCTGGTAGTGCTAAAACCGGCATTGACCAGCCGTAACTAGGTACTAAGATAAAACTAAGATGTATGTACAATTGTACATATAATAAATGTGATGTATCTTTCAGAGCAAGCGCTGCAGACTGTCTCAATAGCGTTACGCGGCGACGGCCGGTATGAGCTGAAAGGGCCCCTGCACGACATCGGGTGGCGTATACGAAAACACTACTTCTCGGTACGTACTATAGTGGGAATACGAGAAACAATTTAGAAGCCTAAAGGATATTTTGAAGAAATTACACTATAGGATCAACTTTAAAAACGCGAAAATGATCAAAACTTGTAAATAACTTTTAGGTATAATAAGTCGAGACATAAAGCCGCATCGCCCGGAAAATTGTTATATTTGACATCCAATATCTTTTAATGACTTACGAATAAATTTCGTTTTCATTATTTTGTGTCACAATAACTAATGGACGTTATAATATATTAAATTTATGTACTGTGCAACTGAATTACTATCGTATAATAATTATTCTGGTTTATAAATAAGTAGTTCAAGATTTTCGCCAGAAGATTGCGAGTGGTGGCGCATAATCGTCTCAAAGCTCTATAGAGTTGGTCCCGTACTGCAAAATATAACGAGTTCGTATAATGCGTTCATTTCTAGAAGAAGAGTAGAAATTCTCGTACACTCACGGATAATTACCATAATTTTAGTGAGAGTTGTAATTCAAAATACATTTAATCAGCATAAAAATGCAAGAATTCCCGTGCGTTCACCTGCCGGCTACAGTGATTCATGCAGGACATTGTAGGCCGCCTTATCTCGTCGCGATAAAAATATGTTTTGACTGAAGCATCTCGGCGTTCTGTACTGGTCGTTGTGACTAAACATTCGAATACTTGGAATTTATAATAATAAATGAATATGTAGTTATAAATAAATTCGGGAAATACTAAATGAATAATACTTAGTTAGTATTGATTTAAACGGTATGAATGGTTTTACTTAGTAATAAGTGTAGTAAATGTATTAGCAGCCCACAAAACCTCGCGGGGTTAAAGAGAGCCGTGCTTTCCATACATCTTTTGGCGTTTAAGCGATAACAGAGACACTGGTAGTCCTACTTATAGTAGATCCAACCGTTTATCCTCTTTTTGACAGATCTAATTTGTCAGTTAAAGTGTTGTGACCAAGTGATTATAGTGGACACGATTTCGATTCATTTTTCTATCGAGTCTGTGCGGAAAGAGAATAGTCCTAGGAATAGCGCCATGACCATGGCTATTGGCCATCTAGAAATACGTCAGCCAATGGGGAATGTTGAAAGGGCGTGGACAGGCCGTCATGGCATGGCCATCTAGAAACGCATCAGCCAATGGGAAATGCTGACGCATTTCTAGATGGCCATGCCCAGATGGCGAGGCCACGAAAATGGTACATCATGTTCTTCAAAGTTTACATCAGACATAAATAAACTTTGTTAATTTACCTAACTACAAAATGTTATTTAACACTTTATTTTAATAAGTATTCATATGTTTCAGTCATCATAACCTTGTTCTTTTTTGGATATACACCAGGAGATAAACACGTCTTCAAATAATGCTGTATGTTTTCCTGAGGCGCATCAATATAACGGTTTTACATAAAAATAAATCCGATATTATGTGCCGAGAACGGAAAACACCCGTGTAAAAATAGTTCATAAACAATATCGATATCTCAATCATAACTTCGTAACATCACTATGTTGATAGCCATAGAACGTAATTTTTTAAAAACGTTTGTTATTTTATGGAATTTATAAAAAAACTACTGCACTTATGGACTTATTTTGTGAAAGATGATTATTAGATATACGGGATCAAGGAGCAAATTTAAGCAGTTGGCATATTTTTAAAACCTCGCATTTATAAGTTAACTTTTGCGTAACATGACGCAGTTACGTTCTATTGGTGCTGTCAAAAAGAGGATAAACGGTTGGATCTACTATAGTCTATAGAAAAAGAGTAGTAAGTCGTGCCGGATTTACCGGGATGGTGTTTTTGGCGTATCTTCAATTTTTATTTACAACTTAAAAGGATTTAAACTAGACTAAATAAATAAATAATCACTAAATTACTTTATCTTGTTTTATTATCTTCGTTGATATTCGAAAGTAGGTAGCTTTACCTTAAAGAGAAATTACAGGGCTTAGGGAGATATTACATCTTAGATCTCTGGGTGACGAGCGCAGTGCAGTGCTAGGTAATAATTTGGACTCTTCATGTTCCAATAGCTGCGTGTCACTGTGCTGTTATGTGGCAGGCATGTAGCTTACCATCAGGCACATGTCCTGCTCGTCTCGTCACTTTTTTATTAAAAAATAAATAAATATAAAGAACAAAAAAAGCTCCACAACGATGTAGGTGTAGTGGTAAGAACGCATTGTAGAGTCCGCCTGGGAAAGTACCACATCTTTGCCAGTTATTATACCACCAAATAGTAATGTGTAAACATTATTGTGGTCCGGTTCGGCAGTGGATCCACTGAGATTGCAGGGTAAAGAGACAAATCATCTTATATCTGAGTGACGAGCAGAGCGGTGCAGAGCGAGGTAGTGATTTGAAATCAAATCACCGCCTCTGTCTAAGTGAACCTACGTACCTTGCCTACCATCAAGCGCACATTTTATTCGCCTCGTCACTCTATAAAAATATTGAACGGGAATTCACTAAATTGTGATACAAGAGGACAGGCACCACTTATTGGTAGAGTGGGATCGCCTCTAGTGGGCGGGGCCCACTCAGCAGATGAGTAGTCTGTAGTTGTACGTTCATGAAATGTCTCAAATCGATCTCTAAAGCTACTCTTCCGATCTAGAATGTGTACTATGATAGAACGTTGTATTATCCCTATATCTAGCTTACGAGCGTATTTGATGTGTTCAAGGTTTTCGTAGTACAAGTCGCAGATATTAGCAAAAATACTATGACATAATTAGATTACAAACTTAGAAATTATAGGATAGATATTAGAAAAGCAACTCTATGTGTAGGGTATCAGATACGAAGATCGCGCTCCCACGACGGGATTCGGGAGAAATAAAAGGCACTTTTCTAAAAATATCTATCTGTTCCGCTGCGGGGCCCGCACGCGGTCCACCGCGGAGCCGCGGAGGCTCTCAGCTCCCGTAAGTAGCCCCTATTCTACAACGATTCTCATTAAACGTAAACTCGGAAAGGAAGATGAGGTACATTCGCGTCGAACAGACTCTTTTACGAATAATAATTAATTTATAACGTCGACGTTGAAAACTTTTTTGTAGAAAAATCGCATACTTAATAGCGTCGCGCTGCGGCCTATGCGTGTTCTTCTAGACTATTATCTAACTGTGATCCAAATTTCAGCCTGCTCCGTTCTTACGTTACGACGTGATTGAGCAACAAACATCCAAAGATCCAAACTTTGACATTTACAACATTAGTAAGATTGTAAACTTGTAGCGCCCCGCGGTTTCGTCCGCGTACTTCCCGGCCCCGTTATTTTACCGGGATAAAATCTAAAAATCTTATCTGTGTACCAAATTTCAACCAGATTCCTTCAGTAGTTTTAGCGTGAAAGAGTAACAAACTACGCATGGGATACACACTAACCGTAGCGGTTATAACATTATAACATTAGTAGGACGACATAAAATCCTACTAGGATTTTATGTCGTCCTTGACGTATTCGTTAGCAGCGAAGCCTGCTATAAGCGGTTGTTCGTGGGGTCATGGCTAGCAAAAACAAGTTAAGCAAAATATCTTAAGATATTTAAAACAAAATGTGATTCTATCACATATACTGGTGATATTATCACAATACAATAGACCATTCTGATTGTTGGTGTGGAAAGGATTCAAGTGCGTCTTATTTAAAAATATATTGTGACAAAATGTCAGCTCGGTTAGGTATACTTACTTACCTACGTTTTCGCCGATACAGTCTGAGATCCTCTTGTCTCAATTGTTAATAGAGGCTCGTCGTTACATAAATTGGAATTATCTAACAATATAAACAAGAAATAAACAAATTGCTAACTATTCCAATTAACCTATCCAGCTAAGCAAGGCTACGCGAAATGCACTTTAACTTTTGCTGTGTGAATTCCTGTCTTTTTTTAATTTGTAGCCTAGTGCTAAACTAAACTAAAAAACTAAACGAAACGCTCTATTGAAAATAGGTACATCGCTGTCCCTGTTACCTGTTACATGGACTGTATAAAAGAAATTAATAATTGTCAAAAAAGAAATTAAATACAAAAACACGCAACAAAAAAAAATGTTACTGGTCAAATAAAAACTCCCCCACGCGCCGAACGTCGCTCAATGGTCCCCATAATGCTGGCCGCATTCCCCTGCTGGATCGCCATGGAAATCCGCTGAACCAGATACCAGCATAAATAATTAGGATACGCCTTCATAATTGGAAATAAATAATAAATAAACAAATATTGGTGGACAATGAACACACAACACCATCTGACCCCAAACTAAGCAAAGGTTGTACTATGGCGGCCAGATAGCTGATACAATACGTATATAGTTTTAAATATTACATACTTATTATAAATAGAAACACCCAGACACAGTGGAAACATTTGGATTCATCACACAAATATTTGCACTGGGTAGGAATCGAACCCACGACCCTCGGCTTCGCAGGCAGAGTTACCCAGTTAGAGGCTACCCACTAAGCTACGAGGCCAGTCAAAGTAAATTATAATAACCAAACGTGATCCTTTCCGAGTTTGCAGTTAATGGAAATCATCCTGTGTCGTAAAAGTAGCTTTAATGCTTAAGTTTACGAATATAATATCATGGATTTGTATTGCAGGTGAGCGACACAGAAAACAAAGTGAAATGCATGCTCGCATGGCAGAGCTATGGTCCAGATAGATGTTTATGTGATAAGGACCTACAAGCTGCCTTCAAAAGCTTACAAACATTATCTGTAAGTATTCAATACCCCTTTACGTAGACCGATTTTGCTTTTAGGATACTTATAACTTTAGTATTAATTCTGTAAACCAGCATGGCGAGCGTCCAACCAAAATAGTATTTCAAGAACTCATACTTTTTATCCAAATTTAATCCTAGTTTATACAACACCCCTAGTATTTTCCCTTCATTCGAGTTGAACAATCATCTAACATATATTTCGAGAACAAATCATCAAATCAACAAATATCTCGTTATAACTATTCTAATTCATATCTAAACTTACAAAAAATACTGTACTTTCTGGAGACTTTACCTTTCAATAATTTTGATTGATAGTGTTTTATTTATTTTTTGCTTAGTCATTTTGATGTGTAAGAGGGTTTTTAATCTTTAAAACTTTAATTACAGCATCCTTACATAGACGAAATACTAGCGATACACAGTTTGGAATCGGGCGCCTACGTCGTGCGAAGGATACACGAAAACGGCACCGTTAGGGACATTTTGTACGGGACCGAATATTCTAAGAGTTATTTAGCAAAATACGGGAATCCTCGAGTGATGAAACCTTTTACGACCGGGCAGATAGCGCACTACGGGTACCAGATACTGCAAGCGTTGAAGTTTTTACACGAAAAAGGATTACTTCACGGTGAGTTATTTTGAAAATGTCATTATTCCGATAAACGCTTCGTTGGCAGACCACTAAGCCCGATAGATCGATGAAAACCTATTCATTTTTTCTATCAGACTGCTCTTAGGTCAAAAAAGAGACATCGATTTATGGTTGACGTTCAAAAACTCGGAAATAAGTGGTCTGACTACACTTTCGTAATAAAAAATATTACAGATCCATCGCGATTATCACGTAGGTGAAATCGGTACAGGTTAGAAAATAGTTTCTAATTTAGAAATGAAGGCATATAAGTACCCAGCAGTCAGCAATGGGTCGATACAAAGTGAAAAATTATGGTAATGTGTGATTTTGATATGCTAGTTGATTCATTAAAAAAACAACTTAAAACTATTAATACCATAACGTAGTATAAATAAATTTACGAATCAAACACACTGTTGAGATTGTAGCAGGGTTCCCAGAATTCCTTTCCCAGTTGAGTTGGGGTTCCTCCGTTCCCCTTTCATTGTTGGACTCAACATTCGGGCAAAGTACCAGCTCTGAGATCGCCTTTTGTGCCACAATGATTTTAATTTTATTCACTGTTTTTCTGTATTATTGTTTGTGGTATATTCCATTTCATTTCCAGGTCATATACACCCTGGCAATATCGCGATCCAAAACCAGCGAGCCTTGCTGTTAGACGTCGAGAACATTCTAATGGGGGGTAGCTCCTTCTACCGGCCGCATCTTTTACAACTACGCTGCACTAGTGCCGAGGACGTCGATGTCTACTGTTTCGCCAGAACTCTGTATGAGATGGCATTCGCGACGCCACTAGAAGACTTTTACTGGGATGAATATCCTAACTGTGATATAGAACTCGGTGAGAACTAATGTTCGATTTCGATTTTTTAATGATATTTTTCTTTTTCCAAAAGATTGTTGAGCAAAGTGACTTCAAATAAATGAGTGAGTAGCAGTTGTAATAATGATATTAATTTATTTTTAGCTTTTGAGTGCCTATTTGTGGTTTTGAAGTTGGTTTAATTTTTTGTACGAAAATAGTTTTTTAAAACTTCTGTAGAGAGGGGTCAAATACTGCAGTCAGCATTTACTTAATACTTTAATTAATTAGAACAACACTTCTATCAGCGTTTGCATAGTAATACAATAATTATTTAGAACAGAACGTAGATCTGTAAATATTTTTGTTACCCAAAAAACAAAACAAAAAAAACAAAAAAATTGGCAGTCATCCCTATGACTGAATAGAAGTGAAAACTTATAACTCAGAATTTGATAGCACACTTTGGCAACCACGCGGCTGAAACTGAAGGGCGCTGCTAGTCTGGAATAAATCTTCAAAGCATTGACATCTAACTAAGTCTTCTAAGGATGGCCATCTAGACTAGACGGGCTTGCTTATAACCATGGCCATCTAGAAATGCGTTAGCGTTTCTCCGGCTAGGCCATGGTCCCGAGTTCACCCGAAAATTTCTTTCATTTACGACTGTGACGCTTGAGATCGATTCACACCCCACGAAATGTCTGTGTGAGGTTGCCCTAAAATAAGTTTTCACTTCAAAAACATTTTTCCTTACAGAATCAGTGTTGCGTCTCTGCCTCTCACCGTCGGCGTGCAAGCACGGCATGCCCTCGATAGACGACCTGCTCTGCCACCGGTTCTTCTACCAAGCCCCGCTCAACAGTCTCATGCGAATGCCGGAATATTCTAGAGCACATTTGAAATTCCCCTTAGCATTGAAGGACGAACTGGGGAATGTAGTCCCATGTTTTGAGACGAGATTGAGGACAGAACAGAAAACGGTGAGATAATTTTTACTATGTGTGTTAATTTTTATAGTATAGAGTTACATGACGAGTAGGACATGTGCCTGGTGGTAAGGAATACGCCTGCACATACTAGGACTGTGTCACGCAGATATTGGAACGTGGAGAGTCTAAAACATTACCTTTTACCATTACATCTGGAACAACAACAAACAAAACCGGAACACAGTGTGGTGTTTGGATTACTACTTGGCGGTAGCATAACTGACAAACTACGTGGCGCGTTGGTGATTGCGCCACGTAGATTATATTCGCCTTACTGCTCGTTATTTCAGAACTAGACGGAGATAAAAATAATCTTATTTTACTAATATAAAAAATGCAAATGTTTGGTACTCAATCACGGCGGAAACGGATTGTGTTGAAAATTTGCCGCAATTAAAATGTAGTTTGGAATAGCGCTTTAGCTAGCCTCATAACGAAGCTCAAAGTCACACAGCGAGCTATGGAGAGGGCTATGCTCGGAGTCTCTTTGCGCGACAGAATCCGTAATGAGGATATTCGCAAAAGAACGAAAGTGGCCGACATGGCTCAAAGAGTAAGCAAGCTGAAGTGGCAATGGGCAGGCCACATCGCTCGCAGAACTGACAACCGATGGGGAAGTAAGGTTCTCGAGTGGCGACCACGAACCGGAAGACGCGGTGTTAGACGGACGGACGGACTAGATCGACAGATGACCTCATAAAGGTCGCTGGTAACCGCTGGTTGCAGGTTGCGCAGGACCGATCGTTGTGGAAATCTAGGGGGGGGAGGCCTATGTTCAGCAGTGGACGTCTTGCGGCTGATGATGATGATGATATTTTAATCGCGAGATTTTATCACGGGAACGGGTACTGCGCGGGTGAAACCGCGGGGCGCTGCTAGTCAGTAAATAATCCCAAAATTAACAATGTAAACATGTAATTTAAAGATGTTTAGCATGATTTTATTTTTAAAGTGTTCTACCGTCGTTATAGGAGCGGAGTGCGAGAAGAGAAGTCCGGATACAGCAAATTCTCGGTTCAGAGGAGGAAATGAAAAAACAGAGACGGAGAGCGGTAAGTTAATCGAACATTCCAGATTTCAGTCAATATATGTTATGCATGTGTGTATTAGAATTACCAATTTAGAAGAATAAAAACATTGTTGATATCTTTCTATACCCTTCCGTTTAATATGATTTGATTTGTACATAAAATTCATAGCAATGACCCGCTATTACACAATTATCGGCCAAAATAAAACTACGTACATAGGTACCTGATTTTTTTCTATCTTATCTGTAACGCTTTTATTATATTTGTGGTCACAAGAAGATAGTTTTCTCGTTGTAACGCTGCCGAAACGTCTATTATTAAATAATTATACATAGCGATTACGTCATGTATAGTGTTTTCAGCGTAGGTACATGTATTTTCTTTAGACATGTGTACTTTTTGGAGAAAATAAATGTCTTAAACTATAAGTAATACATTTTCTGGTCGTTCGTAAAGTCATTATAGGTTTTCGAAGTATTTTTATTTGAAAACTTCTTTTGGCGCAGCACAGATTTTTCGTGGGCTGTGAATTGAATTCTAGCGTCACGCTCGGGAATGATAAGAAATCTTCGGGTAAACTCGGGACAATGGCCATTGGCCATCTAGAAACGCGTCAGCATTTCCCATTGGTCATCTAGAAATGCTGACACATTTCTAGATGGTCCTGCTCATGGCCACGCCCTCCGCTTTCACGTTCCGGTTTCCGTAGTTTCCAAAGTAAGCTATAAAATTCTGAGTTTATAAGTTTTTACTTCTATCGGCAGTATCTATGACTGCCAATTTTTTTTTAATAACTTTTTGATATACAGCAAAAAAATATCTGTCACTTTAACACGTGTATCACAATTATTATTGAACAAATGGAAAACGGTGCCTTTTGCATCAATAATAGAGTAGAATTCATTGTAACTCTGTAAATTATCTTTATCTTTTCAGAAAAAGCGCGACAGTGTGTGGAAGTCAACATCATCCCTCGCGGAGACGGTTCGCTCGCACAGCGCTAGTACTACTTCATCACCCACGCCACCGGCGCTCTGTAAGATTTAATCCTTTAATACTTAATATCTATTTTGATCCTACTTCTGATCCATACGATACACATGACGCATGCTCCTATTTTTGACCCTGGACCAAAAAATATGGGTGTTATAAGTTTTACGTCGATGTCTGTATGTATCAGTCTGTGCCAATCTAATCCAAGATGGCTGCCGCCACAAAATGGCGAATTATATATTTTTTCACTACTACCTCAATATGGGTATCAAACAAAAGGGCTTGACTAGTAAAATACTATATATACACTATAAAAAATCAAATCCAAGATGGCCGCCGCCACAAAATGGCGCATTATATATTTTTTTCACTACTACCTTAATATGGGTATCAAACGAAAGGGCTTGACTAGTAGAATGTTGTACAGATAACAATCCGAGGCAGTCGGGGGTTAATCAAAATTTTTAATTTTGTTCTTGTTTGGTCGGGGGTTAAAAAACAATGAGCTGCGACATAGTTATCGTCATCTTGCTCTTGCCACAACTGATATTATTGATGTACATTTTTACACACCACTAACAACATTATGTACTGGGAACAATAGCAGACGTATACGAAGGGGTTTACACTTAGCTTTCATGTTAATGGCTTCATTGTTACCGATTATAATGTTTATTTTGCAGCAGCCGAGACGAGCGTAGCGGCCGCTTGCTCCCCGCCCAACGGCACGTACGAACCTCGCGCGGGCCCTTGCGTGTCTGATGCGGGCCCGTGCGACTCCCGATCAGCGCTTCTCGGCGCCATCTGTGCCTTTGACAAGACGAAACTCAGCCGCGTCTCCACCAGGTGAAAACGTTCTACGCGTACTATGAACGCGGCCATTTTGATATGCGTTTAGTGTAAAATATCAAACACGCGATCAAAGAACAGTTCTGTTACCTGTTCTGTTAGTTAACTAACTAACTGTTCTGTTAGTGTTATGTAAGAAGGAGGGTATGATTTTTCATAAATATTATATTATTTGTTGGTGCGGATTTTATGAAAAAAACTGTGTTAAGTAAATTTCGGTTTTGGAGTCGCGTTAAGGATTGGTTTGCAATAGGAATTATACGTCGTAAATCGAAATCATTGAAATGTAAACTTTATTTTCTGTGCTTTACGGCACCCAAAACCAAGCCAATCAGGGCAACTAAACGGAAAGTCGGCGAAATATTTTACGACGTCGTGTGTTTTCAGTTCACATTGAAAACGAACACATTTTGACTAGTTAAAAGGTCGCATAGAAACTCGGTCTACTTATGTAGCTTTTTATACAGATATTTACGTAATTAAAAAAAAAGACAATCCATTATAAAGGCTTCTAAAAATAGTGTATAGAAAGATGTGCGGAGTGGGGAAGTTCCTAACGATGCGCGCGGTGTTATCTATTACCGTCTTTTTTATTTAGACTTTGATCTAATCGAGGCTTTTCACTATTAGTTAGTTTACAATGACGACTATTGGGACTAACTATAGCTTAACCTTTTTTATAATATATTCCAAAAATATAGTTAAATTTTTATGTTAAATATTAAAGTTTTTTTTTACTCTTATTGCAATGCTATTCGTTGTAGGTTCTCAGTCCGCTTACCGCGATACGATTCTAGTGAGAATCTCTAAACATATAACTAGAACTCAAATATTGTTTATGTTAATCTGTTATAATCAGTTTATTTTATACATAACTTTATTATTATTTTGTAGGTACACGTACCAGGATTTGATCAGTGTCGTAGTTTGAGTAGCATCGTCAGATATTCATATAATGGCCTCCTTGGAGCGATTTTTGTCAAAATAGTGAATTACGATAGTGCTGCTCTCGGAAACTTCATTAGTAGTCAAAGATTCTTATGAGTTACCTCTGTTGCTCACTAAACTAATATTGTTAATAAGGGATATTTTCCTTGGTTAAATGATGGAGTGAGTACCCGATATTCAGTGCTGTTTCATGCTCTATGTTCGCAGTTCGCAGTAGTACGTAAAGTAGCACTGACACAGTTTCCGTACAACCTAACGATGGGACTTATAAATTTGAAACAATGAGACTCAAGTAATTAGATCGAATGGAAGTTTCGCAAGCTGTTTATCCTTTATTCGAAGCCATTTTAATAGGCTAAGTACGAATATTAGTTTATCCGTTAACGTCACGCAAATAATATTATGTGCCAGTTTTCTTCCTTGACAAGTAGTCGAGGAGATGGCTGCTGCGCGCTTCCAACTCACGATTAAGTGCTACTTGCGGGGCGCTGGTCAGCTCCCGGTACACACAATATAGCAAGCTTAGCTCCTAAGTATACCTGCCTAACAAAAGTTACAAAATTATTGTATACTCGTATAATTAGAAAACACATAATAAAAAAGCATGGATCCTGGAGTCTGTAAAGTAAATAAAACCGAACTATCCATACATTTGCTAGCGTTTACGTGACGATAATATTCGTGCTTCGCACACACATGCCACTGTTGACTACCCTACGACTACCTTGCGGTTATCTTACTGGTTATTATGTACGAATACATTATGCGAAAATACCGAGGATACATCGATACCTTGTTAGAAGCGCAACGAATGATTTAATTTTAGTGACGATGTGACGGGATGATCAAGCAATGATGAAGATGCGTAAGCAACACGCCTCCCCATAACATCATAGTGCCACGCAGCTATTTGATCATCAAGAGTTCTAGTCACTGCGTAGCACGGCACTGCGCTCGTCTCCCTGAGATAAAAGATGATCTCTCAGCCCTGTATTTGTTCGCGCTAACGTCTTATAAATGCTGCTATTATTAAAAGGTACATAACGAATAACTATGGTGCAAGCGACATTAGTAACTATATGTTGGTAGCTAGCGAACAACGTTTAATCCATAAACCTCTACAACTATGTTGGTCTATGTTGGTATTTGAATGTTTTATTATTTCCTTTGGGTATAGTATATAGTAATAGTATTATGATTAATTAAGAACATTTAGCATTTATAAACTACCACAAAGCATTTATTTACTGCAAAAAGAGACGGCTCATTTCTGCCCCAAGTCGTTTCAAGTTTAGGTACGTAATTAGCCCCGGAGACCTAAAAAAGTTATTTACTTAAAATAACATATAATTAAATAATGACAACTGTACATTTCATACTAACGTGCGAAGCGGGGATTGCAAATTGGTGTTATTAAAAAATACTATGGTTGTACTTAAAGTCAGCCATATTTTTTCTCTTTTTTTTCTTCTTGAAGTTGAAGTGAACGTGCTTGTGTCATTTTGCCGGATTGCGAAATTGGAGTTTTGGCGCCAACGTGAAAAAAACATGTTGCGTTGCCTCATTGTATTATTTTCTTTAACTTGTGTATTTTCGAGTATGTGATATAAATGGTGGATTAAAATTATTTGATGTTCATGAACGTGTTTCTTTGACGATTTTTAGTAAAACTCGAAAATATTTAAATACGTAATATGGGAAAACACAAAAGACGTGCGACGCCAAAATCCTCTCAGTTATAAAAGAAGTGAATAAAATTGACACAACATCCGATTCGCAAAGATAATGTAAATTACTACGTAGGTATACCGATTCGATCACTAAACTTACACAACACAAGGAATTTCGTTCTTTTTTTCAAAGGTTTCGTAATGTTCTTGTGATTTTTCTTGTCCTGCGTCGAGTCGACATTATTTTGAGGATAGTAAGTCGCAAATTAATGAATTTACTACACCTTGTTTTAGTAGTATGCAAATAATCACGTACTTGATTACCTATTTGGGGCGATATTTTTTCAACGTATATATGACGTATATATACGTTAGATAGATAGTTAGATATATACGTTGATATATTTTAAACCCCGCTATGCAGAATAAAAACATTAACGGTTCCTTAATAGATATTAAAAATCCTATACAATGGTCGAATGGTCCAATTTTGGTCGAGTCTCATGCACTTTTGCTGTGGGGCAAATGCCCATGGAAAATGGGCCGTCTCCTTTAATTTTTTTTCTCTCACTGATATCATAAATTGTGGTGTTTATTTTTTTTAATATTAATTAATCTGTGGATATCTTCTTAAGCCAAAAATATGTAAAAAAAGATGTAAGAGAACATTATTTATTTTTCTAAGCTTAGTATAAAATATCTGATACTATGTTTTCAATAAGTCATACTAGTTATTAATTAGTACGAGTACAATATATAAAATATTATATGACTTAGTTATTCGAATGTCATCTATACCTATTTATTTAGTATAGATGACATTCGAAATTCGACTCAGGCACTGAGTCTAATTGCTATAAGTACTTACTTGAAAGCTAGACACTAGTGTGTTTTATGCAGTAATGAGGCAATTTTAGAATATCATATGAATGTAAACCTGTTAAGAGTTCTAAATTGTGCCGCAGGTGGGTTTTGTTAGAGTCTGATGCAAATTTTGAACAGGACATAGGTAAAATCTCTTCATATCCCAATGACGCAAATTAATGACACAGTTATCGCCAAATTTGATACTTATGCCCCTTACCCTTACTTGGCTTACCAGTTTCTCACGATCATTTATTGTCACCAAATACGATTCATGGGTAACATTTTTAACACTTTGAATGTCATATTTATTGATATCCCGAATCCAAAGAGTAAGAACCAACTTCC
The DNA here is from genome assembly GCA_017562165.1 of Ectropis grisescens. Classification (NCBI taxonomy): domain Eukaryota; kingdom Metazoa; phylum Arthropoda; class Insecta; order Lepidoptera; family Geometridae; genus Ectropis; species Ectropis grisescens. The sequence goes on from CM029785.1 coordinate 18,358,573, forward strand.
AAGCTTGTAGCTTCAAAAAATACGAAACTTTCATACAAACTCTCATCTCATATTTCAACGCTCCATGAAATGTCTTTTTCACTTTAAAAGTGGCCTATGTTCTTTGTCATGCTGGGGCCACACTAACGGGATTTGCCATTAATTGTCGCGTTAACGGACGTTAACCGTAGGTGTAAAATACACCTAATGCACATATACCGAAGGTTTATTTTACAAATACGATTAACGTCCGTTAGTGCGATAATTAATGGCATTTCCCGTTAGTGTGGCCCAGGCATCAGGCTCAGAGTCTAGACTAAATCAGTACCTACCAAAGTTTTATTTAAATTGGTTCTATAGTTTGGGCCTGAATGCGTAACAGACTTTCGCTATTTATGACATTAGTATAGGCAAGAAAATAAATAACATGATTTGTTATAACAAAAATATGGTTTCGCCTAAATAATTATCATATCTAGTGTCTAGTCTATATATAGTGGTTAACCATTGGTGAGTTCTGTATCCCATTAGCTCTAAAGTGGCGCAGCTTGCTCTATGACTGGTCTCCTGCCTTATTAAAATTTTAGCTAAATGCATTCCAAATGACCCTCCCTGACCAGAGTAACTTGGTAAGGTGGGGAAAAGCCTCTGAAAAATGTTGCTATACTTGTGGAGAGGCGATATGTACAGCAAGGTAAATATTGGTGGGATGCAAGGTGCTCCTTAATGGGGGTCATTACTCACGGCGCCATGACAGAGTACTTGAAATCATACGTGAAGCCATGAGCCTTTCAGTAGCTAGAGCCCAAAAGGGATTGACGACAAACAAAAGACGAATTAACTTTGTAAAAGAAGGCTCAACTTTGAAGTTGAGCCTTCTTTTACAAACTCCAGACATAAGCCTTACTCAATCCTGGGTACAGCACCTGATTAGACTATTTTAATGGACACGTATGAAAGGCACTACAGGATCCCAGAAGATGTGGGTGTTTCGTCATCCAGACCGGACAATTTCCTTTTTTCTAGAGCTACGAAACGCATAGTCCTTGTAGAACTTACCGTACCGTGGGAAACTAATATACCTAAAGACCACGCGATGAAACAAAATAAGTATTACGTCCTCCTAAACGAATTAACAAAAAACGGCTATGTAGTTTATACGCTGTAGAAGTGGGAGCGAGAGGTATACCAGCAAAATCTCTCTATAACCTGCTGAAAGACCTTGGCTTATCCAGAAGTCCAGTAAATTCTATACTAGAACGAGTATCTAAAGCTGCACTAGTAGGCAGATTTGGCTGGGCAGGGAGAGAAAGACGAGTAGTGAAGGTGAGTGTTGATGTACGTCAGAAAGGGGCCCCTTAAACATAGAATAAATAATATAGATAGAACGGACACTCCCCACCCCCCGCCAATATCAAGCTTCCTCACCCCTCAGGCCGTTTCGGATACGCTAGGAGCACTCAACGAAGGGCTGGTATCGAACATCTAATTCCTAACGAAATATCATCATGGTGGGTTGTTGTGCTGTTTACGGCTGTCCGTCTTAACTAAACTTTAAACTAAAACCTTAATACGTTACGTTACGTAAACTTTTCAATAACGTTGCTTTATAATATTACAAGCTTTGCTTAGTTTGGGGTCAGATGGTTTTGTGTGTGAATTGTCTACCAATATTTATTTAGTTATAATAACGAAGTAATTTTTAACTCAAAGTTCGTAACTTACACAGCGAGTAACTTATGTGCCCAAGCACGGATTGATAATGCCTGGAGGAATAATTATAGTTACAGAATAAAGTTTCCTTCATGGGTAAGTGTAAAATAAAATGCGAATGTGTACCTACTAACGGAAAGAGATATCTAGGTACCTGATCTAATCTATCATTTTATTTTTTATGTTTCGTTTCATTTTACGCGACAATACAAACACCCACAGATTTCTAAGTCTGAACAAACAATTTTGAAATCTGTGCAAACACCCTTTTAATTAGAATAGTATAATTTGGCTCCATTTATGTAACTATATTTATGTAATTCAACATTATAGCAAGTTTATAGACTACTTTACGTCACCAGGTGAACTCACGGGGCACAACTATTCAATAAAACAATTCAGCAGCCCTAGCGCTAACGCACACATTCACGCGTGTGTACGAACGACATCTGCGTAGTTGTGTGAAGAGTAGGTAGCTCCACAGCGGCGCTTGTATGGAATTTTAGTGGAGTGTCCGTGGTGTGCCTTAAACCTACGAGTCACAAGTCTCGGGGTCTACTCGGGTTTTCTCTCTCTGCCACACGATGGACCCGGCACCCGCACGGTGAATCCATGGAATGCTAAGAAAATCGTCTCTGTCTCTCTGCTCAAGCAAAGGACTTTTAAATCTTAGTGCTGAATTTATTTATATTTTTACTGGGAACTATTTACTGCACCACACATTTTGGCTCCAATTATAATATAACTGGTAAATAATGTTTGATTCTATTTTCCGGTTCACCCATATCTAATACTTACATGTGTACTAGATGACTAGACTCCCATAGAGTAGAGTAGGTAGGTAGGTAGTAAGAGTGCAGATATTGCAACTCTCGTAACACGATGTTAGTTCCATTTCTGGGTGGTTCAGTTCATAATAATTAAATAAGTACTTATGTATTTAAAATTATTATAATTTATCTGGCTTCAATAGTTCCAAGTATTAGTTCAATAATTCTATATCCTATCTATCTTGCTTAGTTTGGGGCTAGGTGGTGGGAAAAAAAGTGCAGACCAAATAATTTATTTACTAAAAAAAACTATGAAATTTCTCATTGGTTGATTGTATGAGTAGGTTCTGATAGCTCTGTGGTCTCAGTGCCTTATGTGGAGCGTAAGATCAACTGTAATTATTACGATTTGAAAATTTTAATCGGTAGTTAAGTCTACAAAGTTCTATATTTATGAATGTTAATCAAAGTGATAAAACTGGTCATGAGTTTATTGGTAAAAAAACATTTAAATGTAATTTTTGGTACCTACGTATGTAAGAAGCTTTAAATATTAGAATAGTGTCTATACATTGATGTTTGATCATAGAGTTGAGTTTAACTTATTTCGTTTTAAGAATAAAAGAACTATATATATAACAGACTGTCGTTTTATTTTAGTTTTGAAATCCTTTCATCCTTTTTGAAAACCTGGCCACAGAATAAATATTAGTACAGAACCCTTCACTTAGCGAAAATTTTTATATAAATAGCGACTCTTGCTGGGACGCAATAAAGTGCAATTCAGCTCGCATTAGCGCTCAATGCCTATCGCGATTGTCACCTAAACATTTGCGCTCTCTTCTAACGCGTAACTCTGTCGCTGTCTGGCGCGGATGATGCGCATCGAAAGGGTTGTCGACATGTTATCTAATAAAAAAATAAAATTAACCTTTCGTTATGTAGGTAGTCAGCAATGTAGCTCAGATTATATATTTTAGTTATTTACTTCGTAACGCGCAAGACAGCTAGAAGAGGCCTTAACATAGGGATCGGACACATTGAAATTAAAACAATAAAAGTATACTTTGACTGTTTTTATTCTACTTGATCGTCTAAATGTTGTTTGATAAATATGTAACATATTTTAATGTACCTACACTAATACATACAACCAGCTTCGATTACAAGCTATTTTATAATGTCCCGTAGGTACTTTTTGTACGGTTAGCAGAAAAATATAAAAAATAATGGTATTTTTATACAACTAGGAAAAAATTATAATTCTTTGTTTGTTTTTTGACTCGTGCATCCCACGGAGTTAACACAAAGAGGAGCTGCCCTAAGCAACTGTGCACTGTGATATTCAACTAGGTCTTGACGTCATCACGGTGGGCGGGGTCTAAGTTAGTATGCTATCAGCGTTCGTCAGGTGCACATGTGACGAGACTCGCATTTTAGGTCTGTTTTTTTTAGTGTTTAACAAGAAAAGAATTAAGTGTTGTGTTTCACTTTGTCAAAGTTACTCAGACAGACGTTCTGATAATATGGATGGCATCACATTTCATTTGTAAGTAATTTAAACGTAATTAAATATAAAAGTTCTAGAACATTCTCAGCTTTCCGTGTTAAGTTTCTACTACTTGACACTAGATGGCGACATTTTTGGGAAGAAAATACATAAGTTTACGTATGATTTTGCAGTATTATATTGTAATAATAATACGTAAATACTAAATACTGTTATACATTTAGTCCTAAATACCTTTTAGTAGCTAAAACAGTACTTTTATAGCTTTTATTATGATATTATGAACGGGCCGCCATCTATCGTCATGTAGCATTAACTATTTAAAGAAATATCCAGGGCCGTATTCAGAATTAAATTATTTTACCAACTAATTTTATATGTTCGTTTCAGATTTCCATCCGATGATAATTTAAAACAGCAATGGATTACAAAACTTAACTTGATAAACTTAATTATAAAACTTAATACATTGTAATAATGTAATAAAATAAGAGCCATTGATAAGTTATTGATAAATGATAATTAAATAAAAAGGGATTATATGCTGACGATGCGTACGCGCGTTGACGGTGCTTATAAAAAAACGTCGTGTACAAAGGCTCTAAGGGTTAAGATTTTGAACGATTTAATTTAATGTAAATTTATTTATGGCAGATTAAAAACAATGATGTTATTACAAACACAATTTTATTCAAAAAATTCAATTACCTGTAAAAATAATAGTTTTGGTTAGTTCGTCGTATAGATATTTACGCACATACGCACGTATATTATTCTAGTTTTGTGTAGTTTGGGATTCAACTTTACAGCAAATTCACTATTTCTGTTGAGTTTGGATCTTTATTCGATAATTTAGTTCAAAGCAAATAATTATAAAAGAGTTGAGCCTTATGTGGTCGTCTTCTGTGTGAGTGAGAGATAAGATAGATCTACAACTAAAGTAATGAGGCATTTACAGCAGTTCTCTAACGAAATGAAACATTGGCGCCACGCGGCACCTATGACGAAATTGAGAACTATCTTTGACGAAAGTTATAAAATACTTATATTTACTTCTTGAAAACATTGCACCTTAGATAAGTACTTAAATAGTCACTCTACTCATCCAAACAAACACACAACTCACACACGCGCACACTATTACTCACAAAAGTGCATACCTATGCTAATTTTTAATTTTTAAAATTTAACAATATCCTTATTTTTATCCCGATACAACATTGCAAACCAAATTATCGTCTTTATTAGTTTTTGTCTATTTGTTTTATTTTGTATAGATTATCCCAATGTAACTCGAGTTCTGAAATGTCTGATAAAGGTACCCACGACACGGACCCAGAGCCTAGTGTGGGGGGCCATTGTATAAATCCATAAATGTAATCTGTTTTTGTACAAAGTAAAGTGTTTAGATCAGGTTGTTCCTTTGTACCAATCGTAAGCAAATGACTGCGACAAAAGTATGATACTTCCACAAGAGCGACAACACAAGAGCGAAGACCGGCGCCTCTACCGCCTAAATAAATCGGCTATGGCTTTCCTATTGCTGTCTCTATCATTTCAAGCGAGAAGAAAAGAGAGAGCAATATGACATCTAAGACATTTTTAGTTAGGCGGTAAAAGTTTTCGATGCAAAGCGTTTGTCCTAACTCTACACGTAGTACGAGTATAATTGCACTCGCTAAAAATCCGCTAATTGAATAATGATTTTTTGTTTTAATATTTTATTTATTCTGAAATACATTAGGTACAAAGTTTTTAAAATTGTATTATTATCTAACTAGGAAATAACGAGCCTCTGGATCTGTGGGTGGAAGCTGCTATTTGATATTATCTAACTAGGAAATAATGAGCATCTGGATCTGTGGGAGGAAGCTGCTATTTGATACAATCAATGCTCCCACAGATCCGGAGTACCTGTGAGGTACTACTACATTTAATCTAATTTATTAAAATACTAAGTAACTTAGTCTAATCAGCATATTACAAATATGTTTTTTTTTTTCAATTTACAATGTACAACAATTGTGAGAAATTAGAATTTAAAAGAATAACAGAACTATATTTTTTTTTTCATAGTATGACGTACATAATAGGGCATTTTCACAAAAATGTATACTCCAACAAAAAATTACAGTATTTTTAGAAGTATTAGTTTTGAGGTTGTGTTTGGTCTCATTATGATATAAAATTTATATATTTTTGGAAACACTGGAATGTTATGAGATTAGAAGTAAATAGTGTTAGATATACTAAAACATAATGGAAAGTCACACAATTTAATATCAGTTGTGTGACTATATTCTCGAGCTAAAAAACGTTAAAATCCACTTTATTTATTGGATAATTTTGGCGTCTACCACTTATAAATTGGACATTTAACATAAAAACTGTAAATATTTGCATTTTTATTGTACTTTCATCAATAATTCAATAAACTCTTCAGTTGTGTGACTCTTGGTATTTTCTTGCCCTTAATTATCATTGCCTTTGAAATTACAATATATATTTTAGAGGATGAGGTACAAAATAATATACAAATAAATCATTTTCGTTCCAGAGAGTACTCTAACAGACTTAAAATATGAAATTGGCTTCTTTAAAATATATTTTAGTTATTTGAAATTAAGGGACAGTCACAAAACCGAACACCAGAAAACGGTAAGGGCGCATTTACATGACGCGTTAATAGTACAGTACACACACTTGGTGTAGTGGTAGGACTCTTGGCAGAGTTCGCCTGGGGGAAGTACCACACCTTTGCCAGTTATTCTACCGCCAAGCAGTAATGTGCAAACATTACTGTGTTCCGGTTTGAAGGGCAATGTTTCCAGAGAAATTACAGGGCTTAGACATATAAGATCTTAGATCTCTGGGTGACGAGCGCAGTGCAGTGCTAGGTAATAATTTGGACTCTTCATGTTCCAATAGCTGCGTGTCACTGTGCTGTTATGTGTCAGGCATGTTGCTTACCATCAGGCACATGTCCTGATCGTCTCGTCACTCTTTATTTAAAAAAAAAAAAAAAATACGTGTCCTGCTTCTCTCGTCACTGTTTAAGTACTATAAAAAAAATCTAATTCTTCAAAAAAAAAGGTCACAAAAATTTTAAAAATTCTGCAATGTAAACTGAGCTTTAGATGTTCAGAAATGTAGTGACTTTCTGTTCCGCTTATATGTGACCGCTCAAATAGTCACACAACGGAAGTCACATTTGAATGTCCTCTGACGCATAAAAATCGTTTAAAAAATAATGTAAATGTTTATTCATACGAACTTTTGAATAACTTAGAAACAATAATATTTTCAAACTAATTTATTAAAAAGAACACAATAAAATAGATTGGAACAGGACAAATTATGGTCACATTCCTGAGTGAAAAATTCGTCACGCACCGGCTTGTGAGACACATGTCTCCTTATCAAGCAGTTCTAAAAACACTGATGGTTACATTTTAGTTTCGTTCAAAAGCATATACAAATATGCCGCCAACAACGAAAGAAAATGTTATTACTGTAATACAAATATAGTTTAAAATCCGGTCACAAAATGGAATGTTCCGGAATTATCAATATTTTGATTTTACTTTATTTTGTTTTAACAACTAGTTTATTTTTAATTTGTAAATCTTTGGCTTATAATATTACGGAAATCATGTACTTTTATTATATTAACCACAAAATAGTGTGCTCCTTGAAAAAAACTTATAAACAGAGATTATTGTGCGTAAGAACCAGTTGGGGACAGCAACAAATTAACCATTTCTGAATAGTTTTTTTACTATTTTAGGGTCAAATGTTGTATTTTTTCTTAAAAATTTGTTGTGAGTCAATTATATGATATTTTGTTTATGCACTCATGAATAAAAATTAAATATAGGGAAAACTATTTCGTAAGAAATTACAATTGAATTCGAGGGACAGGCGTAAAACACGGGGTATACATTTTTGTGAAAATGCCCAATAACATAATATATGTCAACTCTGCATTGCAATTTTGTAATGCAAGGATTTTTATAGTGATTGCATTTCATAGAACTATGACAGATACTACCATAGCTCTATGAATCTTAATACAGTGTTTAAAAGGTGAATCAAAAAACAGCGTTAGCTCTGTCTGCGAACCGCTCCTCTCTCCTCTGCGCTAGCTGAAGAGCAAGCGAGCACCGAGCAGAATTGAATGAGATCGACTCCATGTTCATTATAGGCTTTTCAGTCGAGTCAGTACCTGAGAGCAATGAAGTAAACCGAGTTGAAAATGTCCCTTGGCGCAGTAATAACTTCGATACCGCCAGCTATTTTTTCTTGTGGCGCCATCTAGGTTGATCTTAGAGTACTAATAATATGACTCATGGTTGATTCCTTGGTAGAGTAAAGATAAAGCGACACATCCGAACTTTAACATTTTTAATATTTTCGTAGGATTTAATGAAATAAAGAGCTACTCTATCTATTTATTTTGTAAATAACATATTTTTATGGTGTCCCTACATTGGGCGAATGTAGCGTTATCGTTTATAGTCGTTTTCTCTTCGTCTTGTTATCTATTTTATAATGAAAAATACCTAATCCAACGGCATAGTTATACGCAAAGTCTAAAATATATGTGAAAACTTGAAAATTGCAGCTCGAATGCTCTAAACATGGATTTTAAAACAGAAATTTAAAGTAAAAGGTAGAATAAAACCAAAACACAAGCCATGTATTAAATACAGAAGGCGAGTTTCGCACTACGTTTCGTACTTTCGTACCTATAAATTATGATTAAAAGCAGAATCCATTTATTTATACTTGTTTCGTGATTAGGCACTTGTTAGAGACAAAAAAATTAAGTTAATTTCTTGATTTTGTGTTTTGAAGTAGTAAATAATCTTTTGGCGCGCTTGGAATATGGTATGCAATTTTTAATTATGTATTTAACTTTAAAACATTATATTCTATTCTAACGCGTAGACCTGTGAAGTTCAGGTAGTTTAAAGGAGATTGTCGGTAGAGTGGAATTATTTTTTAATTTTATTTGAGTAAATTTGATGTCAGTAGTATAGTACCTAATTCCAAATGTGAGAGATTCAAATTTTGAAATTAACTATATTGTGCGAAGTTCAAATGTTTTTTAAAATAAAAATGTACGGCCTATCATATAACGTAACAGTGGCGGAATTGTGAGGTCAATCCACATTAGTTAAAAAAAAGTCAGAGCTATTAGTAAAAAAAATGGTTGTCTTACAGACGATAGATAACGTGACAACGTCATTACAAAACATTGATAGATGCGGCACAAGCGTACAATGAGCGTAGCGTACATGTTGTGCTTACTTTTTTGAAGGGGAAAATTGTAAGGTTTCGCGAGTTTCGAGGGGGTGTAGCAGCGATGTACTATTTGAGTGAAATACTGTAAGTTAAGATATGTGTTATATGTGTCACATGTGTTATATGTGTCACATGTGTTATATGTGTCACATGTGTTATATGTGTCACATGTGTTATATGTGTCACATGTGTTATATGTGTCACATGTGTTACATCGATGCCTCCGATGTGAGCTGTTGTATCTCCAAAATAGTGATTATACAGGATGAGCGGTCCAAATTGTAAATAAACTGGTTTGAACCTTGACCGGACATTATCAGATTAAATTTTAAGTGTGAAATATACATTCACAAACGTAAGAAATTAAATATTCATATCTGAATTCACCAACGGATTGAAAAATCACTTAAATTAGATATACTTACTTTTTACATCTTGCCAATCTTCGCAAAACTACAACCTTAAACCTTAATAATCTTGATGATAATGAGAAACACTGGCCAAACACACAAAAAAAGAAAAACTTAACTGTTGTCGGTTGGTTGTCCTATTGTTTTGTATTGTTGCAAAATGCGTAAAACGAATATCAATATATTTTTCTACAATGGATTTCATCAGAAGAACAAATATATGGTTGGTCGAGTGTTTAAAACAATCTTGTCCAATAAGGGATTTTAATGTATTCGATCCAATTTTATGTTTACGGAAAATAGAAGTATTCAAAGATTGCGATTGAGCAACGAATACTGCATTCTGTCCGTATACATATTTTTATAACATCTCTAGATGGGAAAGTAAGACCACCCTTATTTTTAGTCTTTATCAAATCAAAGTCACTATCGTCGTAGTTATCAGCAAATAATTCTTTGAGACAGCTCTCACACTTGATCTTGTAATGTAAATATAGGTTTGACCACATACCCAGAAATATATGCTACTATTTGACGGCGGAAATAGTCACCTATAGTTGTATTTAATTGTTCATCAAATTGCAAAAACATATTGTCAGGCATAGGCTCGACATCCGTGCTATCTGAAGATTCGAAACTCATATCATTTAAAATCCGATAACGTTCTGATGTAATATTATTTTTTTGCACAGAAGATACATTTAAAATGGAAAGATCTTCTAAAGGTTTGCAATTTCCTCTAAAACCTTCTTTTAATGCTGTACTTAACAGGGTTTTTGTAAGCAGCTTTGAATTGACGGGAGGTTGGGTTATTATTGGTTCTTCCATGTACCCTTATTACTCCAAATGATCTTGTGAAAATTTGTACAGAGTCAGATACTGCAGTGCCTTTTCCTGTTCAATTAGGCGATTGTACAACAAAAGAGTACTGTTTATGCATGTTAAAAGGCCTATAAAGCCAGTTTTTCGATTTGTAGCGATAACAGGCTTATCTTCATCGGGAGCCACTAAATAGATCAAGAAATATTTAGCGAATTCTAAATACTCTTTTGTTTTAGAAATATTTTTTTCAAATAACGGTAGGTAGTTGTTGGGCAACCAACCGACATCAACTGTTACTATACTAGCACTCTATACTTTAGTTATTTGTCCGCTATGACAGTCCACCATTCCTTCAAACCCATAGTTTTTCATACATAAAAAAAAATATCAAACAGACTACGTCTACTATTTGTCGCCTGCTGGTGGGCTTTACTTGTACTCTGGGGTTTCTTTGCAAAATTAAGAATACGCGACAATTCACTCTTTGAATGCGGTTAACAGAAGGCACCACCGATCACATCTTTTTTGATTGTATTAGATCACATGACTCCCTTTATAATATGATTCCACCTGATTTTTTCCGTCCTACAAACTTTTCCAATCTTCTCCCTCTTGTATTTTCTCCATTTGTGCATACATACATCTATACTAATATTATAAATCTGAAGAGTTTGTTTGTTTAAACGCTAGAATCTCGGGAAGTACTTGTCCGTATTGAAAGATTTTCTATTGGATAGTCCATTTATCGAGGAAGGCTATAGGCTATAGAACATAACGCTTCTACTATTAATAGGTGTGGAGCATGAATCAAGAATGTAACAAAATCGGGGAAAAAATATTCCTTTTTGAGAGGTTTCGTGCTTTGACATGACACATGACAGCATGTGTCTAAGATTGCGTCATTGAATATCACAGATTACATACCTCTTGAATATAAACTTCTGCTAATCAAAGTTTCTAAATTCAAGATGGTACGACCAACTTCCGGCAGGGGGCGTAGCAGGTAGCTGAAGAGGTTTTTTGTTTGAAAGCAATATTCTCAGGAATGACTGAACCGATTTCAGTAATTCTTTCACCGTTGGATATGTACGGGATCCCGATGAGTGCTATATAGGTATGTACCACGGGCGAAGCCGGGGCGGACATCTAGTCTAAATATATTCACAAATATAATATTAAACTGTAACAGTATTTGTTTAAATCTGCATGTATTAGATGTATATATTTTTACTTACTTTATTAATATCATATTAAATAGGTACTATGTGTATTGTTATTTATATATGTCCGTTGGTTTTTTATACACTACATATACTCACTAAATTTACATACATTCAAACGTTTGGAATATTAGCATAGAAGCAAGAATCCTGCTACCTCGATTTCACGTATTTTCCGATAATCAAGCTCATAATTCTCAGAAGCTATGAAGAAGATGGAAATCAGTTTTCCATCCTCATCAGTTTTACATGCACCTGAATTAAAAACATAATAGGTATAACAAAGATACTCCCAACGCTCAAACACTGGACATTGGCGAAATTACGGTGACATTACCGAATGCAAACCAAAAAAAAAGTTTAAGTTGAATAGGTATATCACAACGCCATTTTGACACTAATCAGCTGTTAAGAGTCGGCCATATTTGCCTTAAAACACCGCTAAAGTATGGTTCTCGGCTCTATAACTTTATAGAAGGCTTATAACACGTTTTAGCGCTAAAATGCTATTATGAATACCATTTTTCTTAAGACTTACTATAGCAAGACTTTAGACATGCTATAACTTTTTATGAATAAGACCGTTGGAGTTTGATAATAAATATATACATCTAGGTTTCTACGATATATTTATGATTATAGCAACGTAGACGAAGAAGCTTAATTTATCGTTAATGTTCTTAGTACGTCCCGTCTCATTAAATCTTTTGACGTCTAGTGTAAGGTAGCTGAACTATGTAGTAACATCAACATCAACTTAAGCTAGTAGTTTTGCTATTAGCCGATAGATGGAAAATTGAGAAGTGGGCGGAGCTTTACACGCCCTCAGTGCCCCCTCATCCCGCAAACATCACGCGTCGTTTCATATGGAAATTAAATTCCTAAACGGAGGCTAATTAGCTTCCATGGTGCATCCATATACAGCACAATATGCACGCGACGTCATTTTGCGCGGGAAACGTGTTGCGCGAGCGCTCAGACGTGCGTTCGACAACCGCCTGGCACTTGTTCCGTGCATCCGTGCTTCCGTGCGAGGAACGGCCTAGCTGTAGGCTAAAACCGCGCGACCTTGAGCGAGTGAGGATGCACTGACCTGGCCTTAACCGGAAAATGTTTGCACATTACTGCTTAGCAGGAGGATAACTTCAAAATTGTCCTGGATAGATACTGGATATATGGACAAGCTTAGAAGACTTACTTGACGACAATGCTTTGAAGAATTATTATCGACTAGCAGCGCCCTCCAGTTTCGCCCCCGTAGTTTCCAAAGTGAACTATCAAATTCAGAGTTAATTCACTTCTTTCGGCAGTCTCTATGACTGCCAAATTATCATTTAATTTCTATTCTTTTTTTTATTCACTTAATATTTTGATAATGCCTCATTGAATGTTTTTCTGAGTGGGGGTTTCCGTTGGTTATAATATTGATGTCTTCAAATCGAGATTGAATTGGTTTCTTCTGGGTAAACACACTCCATCGTAGACTGCATCGTCGCATAACATCAGGTAAGATGGCGTTCAAGAGTAAACCTATAAAAGCTTTAAAAAGTCTGTTTCTCAAATCATAGTCTTTTCCATTCAATCATCGATAATCTTAGGCTAGATCGCTATCTCGCCTGATAGACGATTAAATTTTTTTTATATTTCGGGGTTTGAACACATATTGAAAATATCACAGAGGACAGGAGTCTTTTCGTGACCAACGCAGTTGTAACGCTGCCGTAACGTTGAGGTAATTAAAATAATAATGTAAAGCCCTTTGTATCTATTTGTAATCTTTCTAGTATGAATAAAATATTATATTCGTACATGGTTTCGCAAAATTAAACACAAAGATAAAGATAGCTATGTGTAATATTTTGAAACTTATAACTAAAACATACAAATGAACTAAAATATCTCCACAATAATATTCGACACAGTCAGCTATAAGAATGATGACCATTTAAAATTGAAATCATAACCACTTTTGGCAAAAACAGTCCTGGGATTATTTACGCACTTGACATCCCTTTCACACATTGCCTAATCCAAATCAGATATACTTTATGACTAAATATATATTTTATTATTTTAGAAGCGTCACAATGTCAAAAATTAACGTTACGATATTCAGAAAAAAAAACTAACATTATGCGGTCGGTGTACCGACCAATTAATGTGATAGGTATACAGTGTTGTACATGTATACAATGATGTTAATCTGTCTCGCTCGTTTTACAAAACAATAGAAAGAACGAATTGGTACCTACCTAAAAGTTTCTTAAACAAACTCCTTATTTTCTACACCAATTCGACCTACGTGTTAGAAAATAAATCTACTTACATTGTCAAATATTAAGATTACTACAACTTTATTACAATACATGCAATATATAAGTCGTCAGGTGGTGAGATTAGTAAATCATTAGAAGAAAAACTCTCACGACTATATTTTAACTTATAAACTTCTATAGCTTTAGTGTTACCGAAGTGAAACACCAAAAGTACCTCCATTCAAATGTCATTCATAAAGTTACATCAAAATCAACCCAGTAAAATGTCAATAAAATTAGAACAGTGAAGTAATAATTGGTCTGAGAATTCACATAAACATATTCACGATTTAAATGTAGATTTCTGGTCAAGTCTAGTGACATTATGAGATAAGAAATTTTACCTTTAAAATTTATTATTTTGAATCTTATAACTAGTACAGTACCCAGCTACAAAAGGGAGACATACATAGATACAGACAATGTTGTTATATTACGTAGATACTAATTTATAGTATGTATTCAACCAGTAGCTACCAAAATGGCTATGCAGTCAATTGATTTTTTTTAATATTATTTATTCAATTAGGTACTGCTCGTTATATCAAATACATACCTCCATTACAATCACCAAACTGACCAATATGTTTTGTATTTCTTAAACTAGTAACACCAATAACAATCGTATTTAGAACCTTATTTCTCATATCATAAACAAAAGGAAAAGAAATATTATCACAAGAACGACATAAACTAAAATAATATTCAAAATAGAACATGTTCAATCACTGACTGTACTTAACTCCTAACTTCGAAAGTCTAACGTTTTAAACTCCGAATCTAAATGAAACTCATAATTTTCATTACAACACAAATTTGGTTATTCATAACAAGATGTTTGAATAACAACTTGATTTACTATGAAAACTAACGTATTAGTTCCACAATTCAAGGGTTACTCACGTGTGATACGGTCTCACATTATAAAAAGAGCTTGCGTGCGCATCGCGTCGCGACCCGCAGCACTAAAAGGGATGCGGTAGCGCGCGCGCATTTTCTTTGAAAAAGTCTGCCGGATTCGGCTGACTGAACCGACCACAACAAACGTATGTAACTGGTAAATGAATTTTAAAAATCTTGATTTACTCTACTGATCAAATCAAACCCCTATATTTATTTTATGAGAGAGCTATTTGCACTGGACAAATACTCTCAATGTCGAGATCCATTTCCAATAAACATCTTGATCACGCTTATTGTCAGTTTGTTGTATAATTTAAAGAAAAGTCTTAATGTTGTTAGCTTAGCGTACACAGTTCAGTTATGGGATGAACCTTCTGAAAATTGAAAACGCAGGACTAAATCGTGACGTAAATGTCGTGGTCGCGATTTAGTCCTGTGCAATACTTTAAATGTTTTCAAAACGCGGAACCTTTTGAAGTTTGTGCCCAGAATGCATCTACATACTCGGTACTGTGTTACGAAAACGTGTTTGGGAACAGTTCAGACAATTATTCAGTAACTAACTGATGCCAAACACAGAAATATTTTGCATGAACTACAATACTAAACTTAGTAAAAAAAACACAACAGCATATGACAATACGCGCACTCAGGATCATTTCTATACGTATATCCAGGGTTAGACAGAACACATGCACTAAACTGAAATAGTCGCGTCATACCTCGAATCATCTGTTTTATACTAAAGAAGTCTCTTTGGACATGATTAAATTTACATTAACCAAAACAAAATGTGCTATTCCACATTCAGGGTGTTTCAGAGTGATTCAGAGAGTTCTGCGTAACCTTGTATGTAGACGAATTGTTGTTTTGTTAGAACGCGTTAATCTTGAGAACTACCTGTAAGAGTTGAAAAAATTAAGTTCTCCTGTGAGTTTCGTGTATTAGGCTATCATGTACGGAGAACCCAATTCACGGGGAACGCTTATAGGCAGTACAAGATCAACGGCGAAAACGCAGGACACAGCCTTTCTAACATTTTCTTTGAATATACGAACCACATCCAATAATTTAAATTATGTCTAATAGTTTACTCAAGCTCAATAATGTCATCGATATCGTCGATATCGAAGTCCTTCAGCGTCATTACTGAAACAAGGGAAAACAGCAATTTAAATAAATGAAATCGACATAGTTTCAGGTTTTTTTTTTTTTATAGGTTTACACTTGACCGCCATCTCGCCTGATGTTAAGCGACGATGCGGTCTACGATGGAGCGTGTTTACCTAGAAGAAACCGATTCGCTCTCGATTTGAAGACACCAAGATTAGGTATAACTATCGGGAAAAACTCACTCAGGCAACTCATTCCACAGCCTAGACGTTCTTATCACAAACGTAGAGTCAAACCTCTTTGTCCGTGTCTTTGGAATATCCACCATGAAACGGAGCCGCTTCTTCGAGTTTGATGCTCCAAAGGTTGACCTTAGTTCGACTTTAGTAATAAGAACATTTAAACTGTGGCATACGTAGTTTGAGTAGCCTGACTAATATAATCTGGGTTTCTTATTCCAAAACGGGCCTTTTGTTTCTTTGTAGAATAGTCTACAATACCTGCATTTAAAAATGTGACTCTATAGTCACATTTTTAAATGCAGGTATTGTTACATAAACCCAAGATTTTTTTTACGGTTACGGTTAACCGCCATCACGCCTGATGTTAAGCGACGATGCGGTATCCGATGGAGCGTGCTTATTTAGAAAAAGCTTAAATTAATTAGTAACATATTTAAAAAACGTGAAACTCACATTCAGTCTTTTTCTTCTTCGGAGCGGCGGTCTCGGTCGACGATGCGGCCCGTTTCTTCTGTTCGAGTATCTTTTGTTTGATTACCGCACTCGTCGAGGCTGCCGTGGCTGGTATCGTCTTCATATTCGTCACTTGGACTACATTCTTAGCACTGAAATACATAGGTTATTATAAGAATACTCCTTATCTATTAAAAGCCACAAAAAAAAGGAGAAAGTTACGAAAAACACTTAGGAACAGTATAAACTAGACATTTTAATTTGCGGCCTTATCGCTTAGTTTTACAAGACAAACTTTACAACGCAAAGATCTCCGCGAAAAGGAGCCAAATTCCACTGAATCCCATATTTAGGGGTCACTACGCTAGTCCAATGAAGCGTCCTGTCGAAGGTACGAAGGTATTTCAACGTCTGATCAGTTGCTCATTTTATACTAAACACAGATTCGCTCTTGTATGAAGTAAGATGGATGGGAAGTAAGTACCAGCTTTGGACTCTATCGAGATATGCCAAAAGGCTCATAGGCAACAACTCCCTTGTTCGTAAAAGACTTCAAAGTCTTGAACATCGTCGCAAAGTTGCTAATCTTTTTCTTATTACATAAATTTCGAAAAGCGTGCAGTATGTGCCTGATCTACATGATCGAACACCACCTAGAACTTTATTCTATTGGGCTGCTCGTAGCTCCAGAAAACGACACCGTTTTTTAATTGTTGTTCCAAAGACTAGAAGAACGAAGAGATTTAAGTCCACTTTCGTAATAAGAAGGTACATATATTTTATATCTACAAATATTATATTCCCACAATATTAGTTTTTATTCACGCGACGCTCTGGTCGCTTATATCTTTACTTTTTATTTGTAGAAAATTTAACGTCATTCAATACTATAAGCCATATCTACGAGTATGATATTGATTATTGATTTTGTGCTTCGAGAAATATACTAAACATTAATACTGAACAAAGCAAATTGTATTTAAATTGTACCATCACCCCCTCATCCCCATAAGAACATCTAAACTATGGAGTGCCGGAGTGGGTATTTCCTGATTATATAATCTGGGTCAAGTCTAGAGTGAATCGGGGTTTTCTAGGTTAGCGCGCTTATCAGGCGAGATGGATGACGGTCAAGTGTAAACCTATTATCGATAAAAGGCTTATGAATACTTACATAACGTGTATAACCTTTTTTTGCTACATGATTCGATTTTCTTTGATTGATGTAACCACAAAACCCAAATCAAATGTATATCAATGGTCATACCTTATTACATGATCAGGCGAAGTAAGTTAAAAATCAGTACTTTGTGGAGTCCATACACAGAGCACTACTTCATTAACAATCTGAAATATATTAGCATTTATGAATTTAAATTCTATACGTACCTGTCATTAACAGTCTCTTTGTTCGTCAATGATTTAGACTTCGCAACTAATATAATGCTCTTAGACGTCCCTACGACCGTAGATGTACCTTCTTTCTTGGGGGAAGCTCGGAGGTTTAAGTTTCACAATGGTTTTCCTCGAATCAGATTTTAACGTCGTAACGGTCGTTTCGGTAAGGTCGATTGCTTCTTTGATCTTTCCTATAGGCGTAGAGTTATTATTCACCAATTTGGACTTTTTGGGATTCATTTCTATGTTCTTTGATTTCATAGAATTCAAAACTTCAGCCAGACTTTTATCTTTGGATTTGGGTTTGCCGATTGATGTGCTGGGTTGCGGCGATGAAGATTTAGAGGAAGACTTAGTTTGCGATGTCGAATATTTAGTCTGAGATGTGGAAGAACTCGAAGTATCCAATTTACTGCTCGATTTATCTTTCGAAGGCGCTTGTATGTGAACAACGTCTTTGAGGATAGAGAGCGGGTCGGGAGTGGGTGAGCGCGAGGAGTTGCTGCTGCTACTCGATGAAGATATTTTCCGTTTTCGACGCTCTTGTTCTTCGCTCACCGGTGTCGACCGAGAACTGAGTGCTTTTTTAGTTACGGGTGGCTTCGGAACAGTCGCTGCTTTTTGGGAGCCAGTTGCCTTTTGGTCTCTTGTTCTAGATGCTGGCCCCGCCGAAGGCGACGGTTTGGGGGCTTCAAATGTCGACGTTTTCGGCTGTTGAGGTGTCGGAACCGCAGTAGGCTGCTCGTCATCATCGATGTTGTGGATCACATCGCTAGTTGGTGGGTTGCTCGCGGTTTTAACCGGATTAGCAGAGCTTTTTTATGATCTCTAGTGTCCCGGAAGGCGTGAGCCGAAGGATATCGCCCGGCTTGCAGTAGGTCTTGGTGACTTTTGGCGAAGGCGCCTGCAGAGCCCCGGGGAGCGGAACAGCGCGGGGCTGGGCGCGGTCGCCGGCCTCCGACGCCGGCAACAGAAACATATTGTTGGGAAGCGATTGCAGCGTGCTGCCTTGTCCCGGTGCCAGCGTGAGCCTCAGAGAGCGGATGCCCCCCTGACCCCCCGGCAACATGACCGTGGGTAACGCGCCGCCCTCCACCTGTACAGGATACGCCGTCGCCGTCGAAGTCGCGTGCGACCCCGCCGCCACCTGAGTCACGGTCGGGTACGAGGCGCCCGGCGCCTGCATCACCGATATTGGCACCGCTTGGAACCCGGGCCCGCTCAAGGATAATGGGACCGGTTGGTTGTCGGGCCCGGTGAGCGAAATAGGGACGGGGTGAGAGCCCGGGCCGGTGAACGAGACGGGGACGGGCTCGGACGAGTAGCGGGACGGCTTCGGGTATGAATAGTAAGTGGGTCGCGGGGGCTGGCGAGGCCTGCGGCGGCGGCACGCCCAGCGGAAGGGGCTGCGAGTTCGGTCCGGTAAGCGCGACAGGCACGGGTGCGCCCGCCGCCGGGATATGAGCCCGCGGCACGCTCGCTTGCGGCGGAGATTCATCATCGTCACTATCCAGACATATCGTTGCCATCGACGCGGAACTAGGCACGGGCGCCGGCTTCGCCGCGGATTTGCCACTGGATACACGGATGGCAGGTTTCTGCGGTTCCGGAGCCGGCTGCGTTTTGACGGGTTGTTCCTTCTTCAAGGGTGGCAGTTTCACTTTGAAATTGACGACCTTGGGCGGCGGCGGAAGTTCGGTGATGCAGTGGACGTCGTCGTCGTCATCCGGCAGGATGGACTCCTCGGCTTGCGATGGTGCTACTGGCGTCGGTGCCAAACTGCCTGGCATTCGACGCAATCTGGAAACATTTAATAGTGTCACTCTGTTGAATTGTTATGGACCCGAAAATTTTGTAATGGTGGCAACAAAATAACTTACACAATAGGCCTAAGTGGCGGATGATTCGCAGTAGGAGCGGGTTTCGGTGACTTTACGGGTTCTTCACTAATAGCTTTGACGCGAGATTTCGGGCCGGGTCTTCTCTTCATCGGCGCTTGCGACGGGGTAGGTTCAGGTGGCGGGGTCGGCTCTGGGGCTGACACTGGCGAGGGAGTGGCTGGGGCCGAGTCTTGGTTTAAAAACTTAGCCATTTTAGACGACGCGGCTTTAGACACGCCTATATCTTTGCTTTTGGAATTCGGCGGGTGCTGTTGTAATTTTTTCAAAACCGGTTCACCGAGTACCTGCCGAGACATTTTTACGGTTCATATTTGAGTTTAAAATGAAAGTAGTATTTATAGTTAATTATTTAAAAAAAGATTATACAGAAAAATGTATGGCAGCCACGAGTGACTTCGCCTCTGACGCCCCGCTTACTGCAAATTATTCCTAATGTACAGCATTAGGTAGTGAGGTGTGAAGTCGACAAATATTTATTTATTATTAGATATCACTATTAACGCAGCAACCTCAAAAAAATCATAATTCTAATATTTTTTTATCAAACATTAACATACCTTGACAGCAATATCATAGATGGGACCAGATCGGATGGGATTCCCGCTATCTTCTGTTTCCTTCAGCAGTTTGAAAGTACTGTACTGTGCGGCTAGAGTGGCCGCGTCTTCGTCCAGGCTCGGATTCCCAGCGAGGTATGTGTGGGCCACTATCTTAACGAAGTTCTGATTGGACAACAACGATGGGTGGAGGGGCGTCGGGAGATTAGTGGTTTCTTTGTTTTTTTCGGACTTGACGATAGGACGAGTCGACGGTTGTTCGTCGTCACTGAGGAGAATGCTGGAGTCGTCAGGAGTCTGTTGGGATGGTATCGGGGCTTCTGTCGCTAACGCTTTTCTCGTTCTTTTACGTGGAATGGATGGTTTCGTTTCTTTTAACGCAGGTGGTGCGGGGGCTATAGGAGGCACGAGGGCTTCGGGCGCGCTGTCAGTGTCGCTGTCGTTCCAGTCGTCGTCGACATCGATGACCGGGTCATTCGGCACCGAGTCCTGCGAGGCGCCGTCGTCGAGCTCTTCAAACTGGCGCTCGGCGGCGATCGCGGCGCGGCGCCGGCGGCGGCCGCCTCCTTCCACCTCCGCCGGTGGTTCCGGTAGCGGCCGCCGCGGCTCGGCTGCGTCGATGCGAATCGGAGTCTCGATTCGTGAAATTTTATCAGTTCTCTTCGGGCGACCGCGCCGCCTCGGTTCCGAATCGACGTCCGTGAGCGGAGGCATCGCCGTAGCGGGGGCAGCGGCGGGAGCGGGAGCGGTAACAGGTGCAGGCTCGGATGGCGGCGCGGCCCCGCTCTGCCGCTGCAGTAAAACCTTAGCAATACTCGCAGTCAACTCGTCGCACTCGTTGAACGACACTTGGCCTTGCTGCGTCATCTTCTTGACTTTCGCTATCAGCTCCTTGATCTGCTTCGGCCCCTTTCTGGTCTCCGTGTAGTTGTGCTTGAGGAGGATGCTGGAGATCTGTTGGACTAGGAATTCGTCGTCGGTGGGGGGTGGTGGGGGACGGCTGGGGCCAGGTTGTGGCTGGTCTTGGGTGATGGGGATGCGGCATTGGACGATTTTGGGCTGGCGTCGGCCACGGTATCGGGCGCCACCGCGGCCCTTGGGGGCCGCCGGGTCGGGCAGCGGCACGAGGAGGTCATGCACCGGCCCGGCCTCGGTCTTGATGTTGAGGACCTGCGCCTTTTGCTTCTCCAACTGCTGCCGCGCTTCGAGCTCTTGCCGCTCCTGGAGCTTCTTCAAGGCCCGGGCGGCTTTATCCGTTTCGATGTCATTCTGCATCTCTGTTAAAAAAAATTGCATGTAGCGATTACACATTTTTTTGCTGTATTAATGTTTGCATTTTTTGTATTTGTATTATTATTTGCGGGATTATGATAAGGTAATAATAAAACATAATGGCACACAAAAAAGTAAAAATAGTACATTATGGTACAAGTGTGTAATTTAGTGTTTAGTGGTGGCATCTGTCTTGAGATATGGGATCATTTTTTGGGGGAATTCAACTGATACAGCCTCAGTTTTCAAAGCACAAAAACGATGCATTCGTGCTATGTTCGGGATGCAAGTTACAGATAGCTGCCGACAAGTATTCATAGACAACCAAATATTAACCCTGCCATGCCTGTACATGTTTGAAGTTATGTGTTTTGTAAGGAATAACCCTCATTATTTTCCTCTATTGAGTGACAAAGTAAAACGTAACCGGCGTGATAAGTGTAGACTGCTCATAGACAAACGCAAAAAAAAAGATTATGAGTGACAGCATTTTTTGTATGGCTCCTCTTTTATATAATAAGCTGCCAAATGCCATAAAAGAACTTAACGTAACAATGTTCAAAAGTAAACTAAAATAAATGCTCATACACAAATGCTATTATACTGTAACTGAATTTTTAAATGATAAGGAAATTAATTGGAATACTAATATTTTAGACATTGTTTAACATGAAATTTTTACAATCTTTAAACCTTATTCCATTAATATCTCAATAGATATTATTATTCCATTATGAAATTTGACATTCAACTGACATAAGACCATATAATGATATATTGTATCATGATGAATTAGTTTGTACTGTATTACATTTTGACATTCTTTGAGTATTTACATGAATATTATAATTAACGACATTTTTGATTATATACATTTATCACACTTTATACATTCTTTGACATTCCTCACATGGATGAACTGCAAGATCTACTAATGCAAGACCTTAGACCCTGGATGGACATATTGATCAAACTCAAAAACACAAGACAATATCCTGATGAAACACAAGACGTTGGCGAAATTGTGCTCACCAAACATTTATCTCACACAAATATATATCACAACCAAATAGAAGCCAGAAATTAATCTAAGATGAAGAATCAGATGACATAAATAAAAACCAGAAATTAATAGAAGATGAGGAAGAAGAAGACTTTAATCAGCTGACTATTATTTAAAAAAAAAATATTTATAAATTAAGACTAACAAATTGTCTTGCCAGACATATTGCATGCCTCTCGCAGAGGCCAGTTTGTATAGGGCAACTTTTAAAATGTTTTGTATCATCTTATCTTACCTACAAACAGCAATAAAGATTTTTGTATTTGTATTTGTTGCTGAGGCTCCATTGAGACCCGAGCCAATAAGAAAGGGTCTTAATAGTGCCGAGGACTGTTATGAGCATGTGTCTAATAAAGGTTTACATACGTTTGTGCGCGTGCTCCTGTTGGAACTGCATCCAGGCGGCGGCGCGCTCGTGCTCGGGCAGCCCCTGCTCGCCGGAGCCGCGCAGCAGCGAGTCGTGCTCGTGCACGGCGTGCACGGCCGCGTCGCGCGCCACGCGCAGCAGCGCCACGTCGGCCACGCCCACCGCCACGCCGCCCGCCACGCCCACGCCCAGCTCGTCAAACCTGCGAGACAATACACTTATTTCCTCCGAAAATCCAAAAACCGACTTCAATTTTAAAATTAAACTCAGACACTCGACAATATTTCATAATTTCTATGATAACGTAATCCAGAAAAAGGCAAGCAAATTAAAGCTGAAGGCCGCCTGTTGTTTGACGAGTTTTACTGTTTTCCTATATTTTATGCATTATTTTAAGATGTGAACAAATAATAATTTTCTATCATTCATTCCAATATTAGTGTTACGTTGATATTTCAAAAACCATTCCACCGATTTCGATAGAATGTAATATGGAACTTCCTCTGAACTATGACCTACCAAACAAAAACAGAACCATCAAAATCGATTCACCATTGACGGACCATCGTATAACATACATACAAAAAGCATACAACATGCATAACATAACATACGTAACATGCATACACAACTGAATCAAGAACCTCTTTTTTTGGAAGTCACGAATATCCATCTTGCATATCTTTCTATATAATATGGTTGCCTGGAAGAGATTAAGCGATAAGGTCGCCCATTGCAACTTTAATTTTAGTTTTTATTTATTTTTGTTTTTTTTTTATTAAGTGTAATAAATAAACGGGTTAATTGTTAATCTATCTATCGTTAATGGGCTCGATGGTTAAGCTCTCGTCAGCAACCCCCAGTCTAGACATTACTAGATGTTCCATTGTGAACTGAACTATATATATATGTTGCTGTTTGTGGTGACGTCCCTTATAGTTTGGGGATTTTTCTTGATAAGTTTCGAAAAAAAGGCTTCAGAAAGGCGAAGATTGGGTATATATTCTTGCGAACATCACCAACTTTCGATTTAAGGTCAGCCTTCTATCAGATTATAACAACAGCAACCGTTACCTGTAGAGTTCAGTGAGCTCGGCCATGTTGTAGTGTCGGTCGATCTGTTGCTCGTCCACGACGCGGCACGCCACTGCCTGCTTCGTCACGGACCGCTCGTAGATTTTTTGCTCCATTGTACCCTAGGGTCAAACACATACAAAAAGTTAATTTGGTTTAAACGCTATCACGGATATTCAGTACAATAATAGTAAGTAGCAGCGCCCCGCGTTTTCATCACCGTCCATCGTTCCCATGTGCCCAAGAATCTGCCAATTCGTGTTTGCACAATCGACGAAAGCGATTGTGTAAGGTTGAGCGCAACCTAACGTTATTTTAATTTATATTTATTGATAAAAGATACTTTTAAACGTCAATTAATAAATAAAAAACCAGTACATAAATCAAATGTATAGTGCATTATTGTATCACATTAAATTAAAACAATAACGATTGTGTCAATACATAAATCCAAATCAATTCATAAATCAAATGTATGTATACATTAAGGGCGTGTGGGCCGTAATTTTGAATTTTTAAAACAACTTTAAGACATTTAAAATAGTGTTTTAAACTCTGAAAAAAATATATGTATTAGTTAAGGATCTAATCTAGTGCAATTCGCAGTCAATAACACGATTTAATGAATTTTACTTGATAGAAAAAAATCCCAAAGTTACCCCTTTTCAAAAAGTTGTTTCAAGTTTATGACTAAACTAATGAATTTTTTTACTAAATTTTTGTACTCAACGAAAGCCACTAAAAAGTTATAGATGCATTCGCAGAGTTTGACTTGATAAAAAGTATCAGTTATTCACTATGTTTTAATATCTACCATATATATAGCGCGCCGTTCGGCCAGCCTGATCAGTCGCGTTTCGGCGCTCACGGACGACGGGCCTGTGCTTGATTTTGCAATTTTGACAACCGATAAATTTTAAATATTACGATCATAGTGCCACAGTATAACAATATCAGTAGGTATTACTAGTGAAGCACGCTATGATCTTGATTTTTGATACCGTTTTCATTGGAATTGCAAATAGACGCTGATACTAATTAGTACGCTGTTTACTTTATGTTGTAGACCAATAAGGAGTCTCAAAAACTGACGTCGATACCACATCAGTAAAAAATTCAATGCGGAGGTAATGGAAAATAGATAAGCATCGGTAAAATTTTCGTCCGTTAAATCAGAGATCGGGTCGGGTTCGGGATAAGGAAATAATGAGAGGGGAGAAATCCCCTGCGTAAATCCCCTAATATAAATCATTTATGATACCTTACTTGCATTTATCTGCCATTTAGGTAAATTCTTTGGTAGTAAAGTACTTAGTACTTGGGAGAAAAGTCCTCACATACTGATTTTACCACTTTGGAAGAGACTTTCGCGCAAACTATTCAGTTTAGAAAAAAAATGTTAGGAACTTCAATACAATTTTGAACACCTTTCCTACACTTTTTCATACACGTATGGTTTTGTTAGAATTTTTTTTTTTTTTTTCTTTTCCAAGTTTGTGACACCACCAAAATTTATTGTTTTTTCTTTTTTTTTTGTATGAAAATGTTAATATTGTTCATAGAAATTTAGACACTCGACCAAATTTGATAAGAAGCCTTTTAGGCAGTAAAATTACTCGTAGAATTTAACTCTGCACTAAATTTCCGATTCGTATTTTTTATATAAGGTTTAGAATCATTTCGTGAGCATAAAATCACAAAATAATAACAAATCCAGGTGGAGCTTCAAGCGCCAGCTCGAAAAAACGTTTTTGGCTGATATTCTGAAAAAGTTATAAAGCCTATTATTATTGTAGAAAATAAAATTTCCCATCTTTTGTTGCCAGTAAACTTTTTTTTCGAACTTACCGATTACGATTTGTTATGTCAAATTTGATGATAACAATGTAAAAATATTAAGATGTGAATTCTGTTCCCAGTAGCATAAACATGTCCCTTTTTACCGGAATGGAAGAAGGGTTATGTTTTTCGCGCGTATCTTTTATGTTTGTAAATCTTTTATTTCCACATATCTTCCAAATGGCTGGATGGATTTTGGTAACTAAGATATTCTAAGACTAGTCTGACTCGCCAAAGTGTCCTTAGATAGTAGGTAATATTTTTTTACGAGTAGATTTTTTTGTAGTCGGGGTTTTTAAATTAAAGTTATTCTATCAAATTGCTCGTTGCTCGAATAAACAGCACCGTTCATCATCATGATTGAAGAGTTGAACGAAGAGTTTGGTCTCCACTTTTGTAATAAGAACAACTAAGTTGTGAAACGCATTGCCAGAGTGGGTTTTTGTCGAAGGTTCGAACGTTTGGGTTACAAGGTACACTGTGCTTGTTTCTATTAGAGAAACAAGTTCCATCGTAGACAACATCATTTTCATCCACTATTATTGGCATCATAGCAATCGTATCATTGAATGGGTTATAAATCGTAAACGGTAAGTTTAACAAAAAAAGTTTACTAGCAACAAAAGATGCAAAATTTTATTTTCTACAATTATTGTCAAAATATATAGTTTCCAAAATATCGGCTAAAACAGTTTTTTTTCAATTGGCGTTTGAAGCTCTACCTGGATCTGTGAGCATTTTGTAATTTTATGCTCAGTAAGTTTATCTTTACCTCATAGAAAAAAATTGGATTAAGAATTTAGTGCAAAGTTGAACAAAAAACCTTCTGTTTTTACTGGCCTTTCATTACGTTTCAGCACATTTTTTTTAATGTTTGACGAACTTGTGAATTATTAGGAATCATTTTAAAAAGATGCATGAAATTGGAAAAGCCTTTCTCAACTTATAGTGTGACCAAAAAGAAACGGTTGAGTTTTGTATATCTACGAGTATAGACAAATTTAATATTTCTTCGTTCATATATCAAAAAAACTCTTATCACATTCACAAAATTGTTATCACTAGTATAAACAAATCTTGAACAAAAAATGAGTTTAAATTACATAGTCAAATATTGTAATGTTATTTCTGCACTGTGGCACTGATTCCGCGGTCGGTGACGGTCGCGAGAACAAGACAGCGTTAAATGCCTAATTTGACAGAACTACCTGGCCTTAATGCAATTGTCGAATTAAATTAAAATGTCAACAAAAATAAAAAAAACAATAATACCTAACAATTAGACCATTTTATCATATGGTCGGAGTATTCGGTATGTCTATTACAAATAAAATAAAATACAGGTATTCAGAAGCGTTGTATCATAAATCCTTGGGAGCGAATTCATCTATTCGATAGAACGCTTCCTTCATCAACCATAGCTTTGCCCTCATTTTAAAACTATTACGAGATGGCGCTCTAGACCATTGTAATGTGTATTAATGCATGCGCAGAGGCGATGAAAGCCTGTAAAAACTGACTATCATCGGGGACACCGAAGACACACGATCGTAGGGTACTTCTCCAGATGGAACAATCAAGTGAAAGACTCATCGTCCTCCAAATTTTACGCGGTCGTGAAAGACGCGCTGGACCGAGACCAGTGAGGGTAGATTATCCACGTTCTAGATATTACCCCGATGCTGACCACGATCGTCAAAGATTAGGGACCGACTATAGAGGCAGAATGTGGTTTAAAACTCACCATAGCCACCAGTCGGTATATGTAGCAATCTTTCTTCTGTCCGAAGCGGTAGACGCGGAATATGCTCTGGATATCGTGTGCAGGGTTCCACGACGTGTCGAGGATTATGACCCGGTTCGCAGCGGTCATGTTTAGTCCGAGGCAGCCGGCTCGCGTTGAGATCAGAAATAGCCTAAAAGGAAAAAAGAACAATGTTTTACTTGAAAATATTTCTTCTTAGTTTCAGACAATTTATACGGAAGCGTTGTCAAAGAGTACTTGTAGCCTGTGGTAATGTGTATTGATCAAATCATTTTGAGTTACCGATTCATTATTAATTAAAACTTCAATTAGTACTACGTGAAAGAGTAACAAATAAAGAAAGCCACAAATAATTATAAGCACCTAGAATCAGAACAACAATTAATGTTCTTTCACTTTTATAATAGGTCTAACTAGCTGACCCGGTGAAATTCATTTCATTGTAATGTCGAAAATTTGTGCTTGTGTTTGTGTACAGGTACTGGCGGTGCAATTGGCCATCTTAGAACGATTTTCATCAAACATACCAAACTTACAAAAAACTGGTTCATCTGTTCGGGTGCTGTTTCCACAAACAGATACGAAGGTAAAACAGATGAAATCAATAACTTGGTTTATTCCGTGTAGTAAAGAAAGAAATCGTGACTGCTTGTGTGATTAGGAAAAAATATTTTGTAGTGGTCTCTTCGCAGAGACCGCCTGGTTATAGCGCCAAGCAGTAATGTGAATCACTGTGTTCCGGATTGAAGGGCAATGTTTCCAGAGAAATTACAAGGCATAGAGCTGGATCATCTTATATCTCTGGGTGACGAGCGCAGACGAGTGATAGATAATGATTTGGACTCTTCATGTTCTGCTACTCTTCAATAGCTGCATTTCACTGTGCTGTCATGGCAGGTTACTATCACTATCAGGCACATGTCCTGCTATCACTATCGTCACACTATACTATAAGTAATTTTACAAAATACGTAAATACTTATAACACCACTTCGTTTTTGCGTCAGTTAAAAACATAAAAGCTGTTATATACTTACTTAGTCTTGTGGTTGTTTTCGGCATTGAACTCTCGCACCCACTTCTGACGCACTTCCGGGGGCACAGAGCCGTCTAGCCGGTAGTACTCCTGTCCGAGGTTCCAGCCGTTAATCTGGCGTAGAAAGTATTCCAGCGCGTCTAGGCAGTCTAGAGACGTCGAGAATATTAGCCTGGAACAGGGACAAGTATGATAAAGTTTTAAATATAGTTTAGTAAGTTTTCACTTTAACCGTATTGATCACTTTTTCACTTTTGGTTCGCGTCACTGACACGCTAATGTAGAGACGTAGCGTCGGAGAAGGACGTGGCCGTTAGCGTAATACTAGTATACATACATTTTTTAGTATTAAAATTAACGTGGTTGTTACACATATTTAATAATTTACACATAGTTCAGTGCCCAAACGGGCAGCCACCGCGCGTGTGCACTCGCCTTGAAAAAGGCCGCCGGACGCGGCCGAAACTCGAGTCGGATTGACCGACCGTATATACGTGAGTGTCCCGTTATCCAATTAAATAAGTATACATACATATTTGTAGCTTTACAGGTGACGTATTCTACAACACTAGTAGTGCTGTCTAATACTGAAATTTTAAGTTATAAGTTTTCACTTTTATCGCCACTCCCTATGACAGCCAATTTTTTTTTTACATTCAATTTCACTACCCACGCTATATAAACAGTACGAGTTAGGTCATCGTACAGTAAAATTTTTTATTATTTTAAAGTTTAAAAATGTATCCCATGTATTTATATGCTATTACTTTTGTTTTTAATTATTTTATACACAGATTGGCGTGTAAATTGTACATTTAAAAATAAAGTACTCTGACTTAGTATACAAATAAATGTGAGACTTACACTTTGTCCCCGAGAGTGATGCACTCGTGCAGTATCCGGAAGACGGCCACGAACTTGTTGGAAGTGTCGATGGAGTTGAGCATGGCGCCTTCCGCGAGGTACTGCAGCCACCACGTCTCGGTCGCCGGCGGCTTGATGTCCTCCTTGTCCTCTAACGCCAGGTCGTCTTCGAGCTTCTCCGCTGGAAACAAAACAAACAATATATTTACCAATTTACGTATATAATAGTGGTATATCCTTAGAGGTGGTTGTTGAAAATTTCATGAACAACCTCAATAAGGTAGACCAGCAGCCTATCAGCAATATCAAAAAAGCATGGATATATGACAACTACCTCACATCACGTCTCACTTGGCCTTTCCTAGTATATGACATCGGTAAAACTCTCCTGGCAAAGCTAGATGCCAATGTCATAAAGATATTGAAGTCATGGTTCGGATTGGCACATCCGGCTGATCCCTCTACTCTTTTCAGGGATCACAATAGTTTTGGGCTGAAACTAAAGAAACCGTCTGAACTTTACAAACACCTAAGAGTTACAAAAACGCATGTTTTGGGAAAGTCGCAAGACGAATTAATTACATCTCTCCCAAAAGACAAAACTGCTTCAGACCTGGAATCTAGACTTCAATTCCATAAACAATTTATGGCAGGTGCACAAGTAAATACTGCTGGGTTGGGTGCGAGAAAAAAAAGGAAGACCGAGACATGGTAAAACCTTTCTACAACAAGACGAAAATGACGGTTACAAAGTGCACGCTATGAATTTAGAAATGCAAAGTGAGTGGTTAACCATAGGTGAGTTCTGTATCCCATTAGCTCTAAAATGGCGCACCTTGATCTATGACTGGTCCCCTGCCTTATTAAAATTTTATCTAAATGCATTCCAAATGACCCTCCTGACCAGAGTAACTTGGTAAGGTGGGGAAAAGCCTCTGAAAAATGTTGCTATACTTGTGGAGAGGCGATATGTACAGCAAGGCACATATTGGTGGGATGCAAGGTGCTCCTTAATGGGGGTCATTACTCACGGCGTCATGACAGAGTACTTGAAATCATACGTGAAGCCATGAGCCTTTCGGTAGCTAGAGCCCAAAAGGGATTGACGACAAACAACAGACAAATTAACTTTGTAAAGAAGGCTCAACTTCAAACTCCAGGAACAAGCCTTACTCAATCCTGGGTACAGCACCTGATTGGACTATTTTAATGGACACATATGAAAAGCACTACAAAATCCCAGAGGATGTGGGTGTTTCGTCATCCAGACCGGACATTTTCCTTTTTCTAGAGCTACGAAACGCATAGTCCTTGTAGAACTTACCGTACCGTGGGAAACTAATATACCTAAAGACCACGCGATGAAACAAAATAAGTATTACGACCTCCTAAACGAATTAACAAAAAACGGCTATGTAGTTAGTTTATACGCTGTAGAAGTGGGAGCGAGAGGTATACCAGCAAAATCTCTCTATAACCTACTGAAAGACCTTGGCTTATCCAGAAGTGCTGTAAGTTCTATACTAGAACGTGTATCTAAAGCTGCACTAGTAGGCTCATATCAGATTTGGCTGGGCAGGGAGAAAAACGAGTGGTGAAGGTGAGTGTTGATGTACGTCGAAAGGGGCCCTTAAACCTACGCCCGAGTCACAAGTCTCGGGAACTACTCGAGTTTTTTCTCTCTGCCACACGATGGACCCGGCACCCGCACGGTGAATCCATGGAATGCTAAGAAGATCGTCTCAAACAAAAATGACAGCCCGGAGAGACGGGATGACGCTGGAAAGACAGATGGCTGGTGGAAAAGACATCTGACGGATGGAAAGACATCTGACTGTTGGAAAGACAGCCGAGGGTGAAGGCCTAGCAAGCCAAGCCCGGGAATTAAATCGCTAAAAGTCCAAATAAGAATAATACCCCTGGGACAGTCCGAGAGGCGGGGCGGAAGATCTGTCCACCGTGTGATAGTAATGACGACCCTGGCGCGAATACGGACTTGAGATGCCCTGTGTGCGGGAAAATTTACAAGAGACGAGCCTGGTACCAAAAGCATTTAAAGACACATGATGGTGTTGAAGCACGACAGCCGTCGGTCAGTACTTCGACAAACACTATGGATAGAGTTGACCCTCATATATCCCAAGGTGAACCATCGAGTGAAAACTACCAGGAGTCCATTGTCATCAGGACACGTCTTGGCATTCCCAGTTTAAAAACTCTACCTGGAAAGTTCATGACGAAAACTTGGCGATCTTATTAGAACATCCTGGGCCAAAACAAGACCTAAACAGCCAAGTAGAAACTTTCCAGGACACCATATATACATACTTCTCGGAACATTACCCACCATCAACTTGTTATGCTCAAAATAGCAAGGAAAATATGTTCAAAATGAAATTGCGGAGGAAGAAAGAGAGTTAATAAAACGTCTTCGTGTAGCTAAAACCATGGGCGATAACCATCTAAGTCACCAACTGTCCAGGGCTCTAAGATCAATCCTTAAATTAATACAAGGAATATCGCTTCAAATTAGTAAAAATCGTGATAATTTTAACAGAGCTAAACACGAAGTAGACTTTGATAAAAACCCTTTCAATACTCCAAAAATATTTTCAGGGAGCAAAATGGAAAGCTTATCTTGACTAACGCGCAAATTTACGATCACTTTAAAAGCACATACGAAGTGCCTAAACGCGGGAGCTCGTACGTAGAACCAAACATCCAAAGACCTAATGATCCTCTGACAGGCTTTCAAGGCACCCCACCTAGTGAAGAGGAAGTAAACTATCAAATTAAAAAGAAAACTACTAAATCAGCTCCTGGCCCAGATGGCATTCCTTACATAGTGTATAAAAAGTGTCCATCAGTTCGTAAACATATCTTGAATATATTCATTAAGATCTGGTCAAGAAAGCAAGTCCCAGTAGCATTTGGAAGAGCAATTTTGTCCTCATCCCTAAAAAGCAGGAAGTAACTCATCCCAAAGACACCAGACCGATAGCCCTAACCAATACAATTTCTAAAATCTTTTCAGTATTTTGCAAACAAAATGACCACATTTATGACCAGCAATAGGTATTTCAGGCCCAATCACCAGAAAGGGTTCTTGCCTGGTATTTCTGGATGCCTGGAACACAATACATTACTAGCAGAAAGTTTGAAAGATGCCAGAACACATGAGAGGCAAATTACAGTCTGCTGGATAGACCTAGAGAACGCGTTTGGTTCTGTCCAGCATGAACTTATGATATTTGCCCTAAAATGGTATAACTTTCCTGCTGAAATTATTGACATAATTAATTCTTATTATTGCCACTTAAAATTCGTCATAGCAGTAAACAAGGAATACACAAAACCACTTGAATACAATGTAGGACTATTCCAAGGGTGCTGCTTATCACCAATAGCATTTAATATAGTTATAAATATTTTAGTAGACAAATTAATATCCCGTGAAAAGAAATGGGGCTACCGGTTTAAAATCAACAATAAGTACACTGAGTCAATCTTGGCCTTTGCGGACGACCTTGCAATACTTACACGTAATCCCAAACAGTGTCAAGAATTGTTGAATGAAGTCGATGAGTTCTGTACATGGACGGAGGAATGAGGACAAAACCATCTAAATGTCATTGTCTTTGTCTGGGTAGAAGAAATACCAAATATACGTCTTACGATCCGGGACTCTCCATAAGTGGCCAAGGAGTTGCCACAATTGCAGAGGCAGTGCCTTTCAAATTTCTTGGTAGAAAGATAGATCACAAAGGACGTACACCATCATTAGAGGTGGTTGTTGAAAATTTCATGAACAACCTCAATAAGGTAGACCAGCAGCCTATCAGCAATATCAAAAAGCATGGATATATGACAACTACCTCACATCACGTCTCACTTGGCCTTTCCTAGTATATGACATCGGTAAAACTCTCCTGGCAAAGCTAGATGCCAATGTCATAAAGATATTGAAGTCATGGTTCGGATTGGCACATCCGGCTGATCCTCTACTCTTTTCAGGGATCACAATAGTTTTGGGCTGAAACTAAAGAAACCGTCTGAACTTTACAAACACCTAAGAGTTACAAAACGCATGTTTTGGGAAAGTCGCAAGACGAATTAATTACATCTCTCCCAAAAGACAAAACTGCTTCAGACCTGGAATCTAGACTTCAATTCCATAAACAATTTATGGCAGGTGCACAAGTAAATACTGCTGGGTTGGGTGCGAGAAAAAAAGGAAGACCGAGACATGGTAAAAACCTTTCTACAACAAGACGAAAATGACGGTTACAAAGTGCACGCTATGAATTTAGAAATGCAAAGTGAGTGGTTAACCATAGGTGAGTTCTGTATCCCATTAGCTCTAAAATGGCGCACCTTGATCTATGACTGGTCCCCTGCCTTATTAAAATTTTATCTAAATGCATTCCAAATGACCCTCCTGACCAGAGTAACTTGGTAAGGTGGGGAAAAGCCTCTGAAAAATGTTGCTATACTTGTGGAGAGGCGATATGTACAGCAAGGCACATATTGGTGGGATGCAAGGTGCTCCTTAATGGGGTCATTACTCACGGCGTCATGACAGAGTACTTGAAATCATACGTGAAGCCATGAGCCTTTCGGTAGCTAGAGCCCAAAAGGGATTGACGACAAACAACAGACAAATTAACTTTGTTGTAAAGAAGGCTCAACTTCAAACTCCAGGAACAAGCCTTACTCAATCCTGGGTACAGCACCTGATTGGACTATTTTAATGGACACATATGAAAAGCACTACAAAATCCCAGAGGATGTGGGTGTTTCGTCATCCAGACCGGACATTTTCCTTTTTCTAGAGCTACGAAACGCATAGTCCTTGTAGAACTTACCGTACCGTGGGAAACTAATATACCTAAAGACCACGCGATGAAACAAAATAAGTATTACGACCTCCTAAACGAATTAACAAAAACGGCTATGTAGTTAGTTTATACGCTGTAGAAGTGGGAGCGAGAGGTATACCAGCAAAATCTCTATAACCTACTGAAAGACCTTGGCTTATCCAGAAGTGCTGTAAGTTCTATACTAGAACGTGTATCTAAAGCTGCACTAGTAGGCTCATATCAGATTTGGCTGGGCAGGGAGAGAAAAACGAGTGGTGAAGGTGAGTGTTGATGTACGTCAGAAAGGGCCCCTTAAACCTACGCCCGAGTCACAAGTCTCGGGAACTACTCGAGTTTTTCTCTCTCTGCCACACGATGGACCCGGCACCCGCACGGTGAATCCATGGAATGCTAAGAAGATCGTCTCATTAAGCCACCTATAATTGTAAATTGAATTAATCAACATTCTTTAAGACACCACACGACATCTATACTAATCTATACTAATATTATAAAGCTGAAGAGTTTGTTTGTTTGAACGCTAGGATCTCGGGAAGCACGGGTCCGGATTGAAAGATTATTTTTCTATTGGATAGTCCATTTATCGAGGAAGGCTATAGGCTATAGAAAATAACGCTACTATTAATTGAAGCGGAACATGAATCAAGAATGTAACAAAAACGGGAAAAAATATTCAATTTTGAGAGTTTTCATACGTTTCGTGCTTTGACATGACACATGACAGCATGTGTCTAAGATTGCGTCATTGAATATCTCAGATTACACACCTCTTGAATATAAAACCTTTGCTAATAATTTTTTTTTTTCTAAATCTGTGTTGGTACAACCAATTTCCGACAGGTGGCGTAGCAGGTAGCTGAAGAGGTGTTTTGTTTGAAAGCGATATTCACAGGAATGACTGAACCGATTTCAGTCATTCTTTCACAGTTGTATATATCACAGTAACTACTGGAGCGTATCCAAAAATTATTTCACCGTTGAGTACGTACGTGATCTCTAAGTGATATAGGCCACATAATAAATATGTAACTTTCACGGGCGACGCCGGGGGGACCACTAGTAAATGTATACACGCAGAGCCATATTATTACGCATTCATAATTGAAATAGAACTGCTTATTGTAATAGGAATCCGTGATATTGTTAATACTCTTTTATAATTGCCATAAATGCTGGTAGCATTTATCTTGTATTATATGAGTACCTAGCTTGGTTATTTTTTCGCCCTATTTTATGTGTTTTTTATATATGTGTTTTTTCTATGTTAGTTGTAATTTAAATTAATCAGTATGAGTTAAAATTGTATTTATACGCTACTGAATATAACATCAATCTATGGAGGAGGCCACTGGACTCCGAAATTCGAAAGTTCTAGAATCTAGACAATTATTTTAATAGTTCATGTTCAAATATATGCGTGAAACTGTAAAATAGATGTGTGTGTGTGTTATAGGACGGCGTTTTGCTTAACCTAAGATGCGTGTTTTATGCGAACTAAACATGCATCTTAGGTTATCCCGTTTTTGCGTTGGGGGTTAAAAGTTAAAAATACAATACAGACAGGAAAATAATAGTGTCATATAAGTATGATTTATGGAAGATCGAAATATGTAGACTAAATAAACTCACGTTTAATCTCTTTCCCTTTTTCTCGAGTTGAAAAATTATGCAAAACCAATGGATGAGACCAAATCTTCTGTAGGATGTGAAAGTCTCTAAGCACACTCTGTTTACTCTCTTTTGTGTAATTATGTACGTAATGTTTGTACAAGTCCCATTGGCATTTCGTCAGTGGTATGAATACAGTGTACTCATGTTTTTTAGGTAAGTAAGGGTAAAGAACGGAGGCCTCTTGTCTCTGCAGGCATCCTTCTAAGACTTTGTGAAGGATGTGTGTGCGAGCTTTCATGAGTTTGATGTCCTCTTGACTGGAGTCTCTGTGCTGACCATTCATTATCGGGTTTTCGAATCTGTGAGATGAAAGAATAAATATAATAACAAATAGAAAACTCTACACTGTGCCACAAACAAATAGAAACATTACAGTAAAGTATTGTTTTTGTGTCACAATAAAGAGTTTTCTATCTATCTAAACCAATTATGATCCAGCCCCACAATTGGCGGCCTTGTCGCTGAGAGCAATCTCTTCTAGGCAACCAGCAAATAAGGTTATTGTTATACATGTACAGGAATACTGGATATCAGCTTGCATCCGTTTCAAGGCATGTTCTGTATATTTAAACCAACCAATATTGTTAAAACTCAATACATATCCCAAAAAAAGTAGTGTTTGTCGTCATCTCTAGCACTGCTTACCGGCTGTTTAGAGGTTATTCATTCGGCACATCATTTATCGAGGGTTAAAGAGCGCGCGCGCTCTCGTTACGAATTGTTACGAAGAGTTCGATTCTTTTAGTCCGAGCAAATACACTTTTTTATACTGTGTATGGGTAAACTACACGATTTTTTATAAACTGTAGAACAAAGTTAACGTATGTAATGTACTTAAGATCTTCATAAAAGGATG
Source organism: Ectropis grisescens (assembly GCA_017562165.1). Lineage (NCBI taxonomy): Eukaryota > Metazoa > Arthropoda > Insecta > Lepidoptera > Geometridae > Ectropis > Ectropis grisescens. Next base: position 18,395,873 of record CM029785.1, read on the forward strand.
CAGGCTTATTACCAATAACCCTGTATATTTAAATCGTTACACACCGTTGGCACAGATATACTGCTATTACACATTTCCGTGACGCGAACTCTTGTGAGTTCGGATTTTACTCATTCTAAAATCGTCTAATGCGCACGTCCCGTTGCAATGCTTTACTACAACGCTACGCCGACACCGCCGCCTAACTTCAGAATGTGGGCGACGTGAACGCGTAAGATTTTCTCCTACCAGATAGAGCTGAATGTGGCTAAAGGAATTTTCACTTCAATAATCTCAAAAGGCCAAATAATAAAGTCTTACCTATTAGAATACTCGGAGTAAGTCCCCAGAAGGTTTGGCTTCACGAAGTTAACCATACAGTAATACTCCCTCAGATTGTTTTGCATAGGAGTCCCAGTCAGAACAATCCTTCTCCTTGTGACGACTCGACTCATAGCCACTGCGAGGACCGAGCAATCGTTCTTGAGTAAATGTCCTTCGTCGCAGATGATGATATCAGGACCGGGGTCCAGTAAGGCCGTTCGTATCTTGTTGATGATGGTGGGACGAACTTCGTCGATGAGAGGGTCGAGGGTCGTGAGGCTCCGGAACAGTTCGTATCCGATGATGAAGATTCCGCCGCCATTGTACCAGTCTTCGAGTTGGTAGGCGCGTTCGTATGTTTTCTTCAGTTTGGAGAGCTCGAATACCTAGGAGTACCAGTGTTGATGTAAGTTTCAGTTCTTTTTATATTAAGCCAAAATTACGAAAATCTCATCAAACGATCTCTTAAAATATAGGAGAGTCGAAATAGAAAATTTAAAAATAAATTAAAATAATTTCACCTTATCTCTAATTGCAGTTAGTTTATTTTATTTTTCCAGACTATAATAATCTATCTGTGTTCTAAATTTCAACCCGATCCGACGTTACGTCGTGATTGAACAACAAACACCCAAATATCCAAACATTGATTGACTGATTGACATTACACTAATGTATGGAAACAATAGCACGTAATACAGTGACGCTAAATTAAAAATTCACATACTGTGTCCATTCTCATAAATATGCATGTCATGGATGATGATAGAGTGCAAGGAGACTAAAACTATAACATCTTATTTGCCTATATTATTGATTTATTCCATCAATTTTAATTAAAATTATATTATCTCTATAAATTATTATAACTTTTTGTTACCTGCAGCTTCCTTCTCAGACTTTTTGGCTTGTAAAAATAAATACAAAACATACAATTACTAAAGATATAAAAACATAAGAAATGCAAGACATCAACTTTTAGGTACATTTTTATTGCACAACAGATGTCATGTTCATATTCAGAAACTGGACTCAATGAGACTTCGTGAAATGTTTTGAGGTTAATTTTCATTCTTTTCTTCTCTTCTTGCTATTTTCAAGTTCACAATATCTAACAACATATAAATTTTCATCTTTCGCTAAACAAATTATTGTTAACATGCAAATGTGATGTATTTCCAGAGTGATAAGATTGTAAATACCTTGATCTGGTTAGTGACGGGCCCGATCCACTTGTGTATCTCGTCGACCCAGTTGAGCACCGTTGAGAGCGGGCAGCATACCAGCACGCGATGCATAGCGGAGCGAGGATGTGTCAGAACCTGATACAATACATTTATATTTGTATGTTGCTTACTAAATGTCTACACAAACAGACTGACTAATCAAGGTTTAAGTTTATTTTAACAATACCTTATGGTCTCTTTTTCGGTACCTTGAAGATTTTACCATTCTAATAAACTTTTTCAATATTTTCTGCGATAACGTCATAGGGTAGCTCAAATAATGGTGCTCCGATATTGCACTAAAATTTAGGAGGGGAACATCTTAACTCAAAGTGAGCTCAAACGAATGAGCAACGAAAAAAGGGAGGATCTAATCACACAGCATTTAAATGAAAATGCCTAAAAATATAGTAACAATTGTTGTACATAATAACATTACAATACTGAAGGAGACATATTATATATGTTATTTAGTAATCCAGTCCTGTCCGAATGATTTTAAACAAATCATAAATATGTAATAGTACTGACCGTATGTAATAGCGCCAGCACTTGCAGCGTTTTGCCGAGCCCCATGCAGTGAGCGAGAATGCAGCCGCCGCCGGGGTGACCAGCCTCTATGCTGGAAAGCGACTCGAAGCACGCATCCCACATAAACTTTACACCTTCATACTGAAATAAATAGATATAATTCGAAATATACATCTATAGTATCTACAAGTGACTTTGTCTACGTGGAACTTGTGAAATGTCAATCCCTCAGGAACTCTGCACTTTTCCGGGATGAAAAGTAATTTTTGTATCTGATGCCTTTATTTGTGGCATGGCTGAAAATAGCTAATCTTTTTTGTCTTGAAATACCTATGACAGTTGGCCTCAAGTGTCTACGACTGCCCACCGAACTTGGGCTATCGCAGAAAGCGCAGGGCGCTACTAACCTAATCTCAACGAGTACTACATCTCGTACTACGACCAGCTCCTGAAAAGGCCTCAAAATTACCTCGGCTTAGGTTGCCCACGGTAGGGAGACATAGCCTACCAGCCAAAACAGAACAGTAGTACAACATTAGCTGACATTATGGGGCACAGTGTGAGACTATTGTAGTTTTGATAGGACTCATTATCTAATCCCGATGAGCCTTCATAACCTTGGTGAAAAATGGATTTGGGATAGCGTAGTTAGCGCAGAACCCTACTAATCTAACCGTATCATACTCAACGAGTACAAGATTTCGTACGACGACTAGGATCTCAAAACGGTATGACGTCGGATTAGGTTGCCGCCGATAGATATATCCTACCAGTCAGTACAGTAGTACAATAATATCAACTGAAATTTTAGGGCAAGCGCCCACGGCTACTTTTTGCAACGATGCATTAGTGATGCTGTCGCGCGTTCGCATCGATACATTCGCGATGCGGTCAATAGCTGCGTGCCTTCATGATTGATTAATGACACAATAATGCCTGCGTTCGCTACAGTTGCAAGATGGATGGATGGATGGCCGTTGAGGCAACATTAGTCATGTTGTTTTTAATACGTAAACAGCAAATATATTATAATAATAGTTGAGCAGCTTTTAATACGTGTTAGTAACGCGCTTGCATCTCTTCTGTAGCTCGTTGCAAATGCGACGAACGCTCTTTAGTAGCGATGTTGTTTCGCGTTGATGAAACGCGCTACCGCATCGCTGCAAAAAGTCGCCGTGGACGAGGGGCCTTAGGGCAAAGTTATCTAATCATACCTGATGAGCCTTCATGACCTTAGTGAAGAATGGATGCACGGTGACGATCGGCCGCTGGTCCTCGAAGTCGTACTCGAGACAGACTTCGTCGTTTATCACCAGCACATTCACACCTTCCTCGCAGCCAAGCAGTTCACGCTGTCACAATAATTGTTTATTTAGTTTAGTTTTTGGCGCAACTGTAATCTTAGTCGCGGTTCACACCTAAATGGGATCAACTCAGAGAGACAATAGGTTATAAATGATTATGATGAGTTTATGGTCCAGAAAATATACAACACCATTTGGCCGGATTATTTTATTTAGATAAAATGTTCTTTCCTTTATCTTTTTGAACCGTGAAGCTCACACCATCGGAAGATCAAGTGAGCACTGGTTTTAGCTATACACCATTATAGCTAATTAGCATATATGTAGGTTCTAGGATATTCAAATAAGTAGCCCACTTTCCATTCCCGCATCTGGACTCCTGGATTTCTCTGTCAACTAGAGTCAAGGGAATAATCATATTTATTAGGCATAATCCAAAACGCTGACTAAGTGGCTTATGACACGTATCTTTGAAAGATATTTTACTTGGAAAATGTAGGTTTCCTCACGATGTTTTCTTTCACCGTTAAAGAGTCAATGGTGATGATAAACTTGTACATCTTCACTTAATATTCTCAAAGGCACAGACGGAATCGGAAACTGATGATGATATGACCTTATTATTCTGAAACCAGACTTTCTACTATGACACCACAGCTTTTTGTATTATTAGATTTGGTTTTAGATATAGATAACTCACCAGCTGGTTCAACTTCGCATTCAATCTGCGTTTCCTTTCAAACTCCTCCATGTTAGCTAGCACTGTGCTTTTTTGTAGAGATTTTTTGTCAATAACCTAAAAAAAACGATATGGAATATAATGTACGCTGTGCGAAATATTATTCTAGCTACTCTCCAAATATTATCAGTAAAGGAATGCGATGTTTGATCTATGAAACTAATAGCATTTCTCAGAAGGCAGTAACAGATAGATAGATAGATAGATAAACTCTTTATTGCACTTAAATAATAAAACAAAATACAGAAACACCTTAAAACAAAGTTATAATGCAAAGTAATAGCAGAATAGCTTGTTACTTTATTTGGAGCAAAATAAAGACAGCACTCCAACGTTGCCAACAGAGTTGCCAAAGAAATATCCCTGAACTGAACACATATTATATGGTAAACAAAGCCATAATAAGTATCTATTGTGACAGTTTTAGATACCACTTTAAACAGATATTGTGTAACATGAACTATTGATTTTTCTACTAATTTTATTCAGATGAGCTTCTCATGAAATAGGTATGATGATATAATTAAAAATTAGTTTAGCTTAGAAACTTTCAAATTTCATGAAAAATTAGACGAATGAATAAACTCGTCAAGTCTTCAAGAATAAACAATCAATAATTATGTCTAATTTGATTTTAACTTAAAATCTGTCTGGCACATGTTTATTTCATACCTTCCTGATGTTCCGACGGCCCTTGAACAGGCCCACATTGGCACCTCGCTTGCCGGCTGGAGTCTGGTCCGATGACGGATCTCCCAGCAACTCTTTTGAAAGGAACCTGTCACAGACGAGATATAAAACATTACCTTCGCTATCATAACTATTTAGTTTGTATCGAGCTTAGAAGGCCCTTTGAATGCAACAATTTGAACACTGATGTTTGGAGAAGTTACGGCTGGTCTAGTCTAGAGAACTGAAAGCGCCGATCCGGAGACTCTGGTTCAAATACCACTGTCTTTTCGAAATCATGTGCGTAAGTTAACGCAAAAACGGGGAAGGAAATAAATACATAGTAAGGTAACCAGTTTGTCAGAGAAGATTCAACTTTACAAGGCAAGTGAAGTCTGCTGACTCACACTTTGGCTAACGTGTTGGACTATGACATAAATTTAATTACTTGGTTAGGGGGAGACCCGTCCCCAGCAGTGAGGGCTCTATGGAACGATACAGGGACCCCCGATGAACCTTAGTTTTAAGACATTGTTTAATATGGATTTGCAATAATATCGATGCAGTCTACTCTACGATGGAGCGCTATTATCTAGAAAAAATAGCTTCATTCTATCATCGTAACTGCCGAAGGGATGAATCGATCTTCATTATGATTTTATTTGAAAGGTGAATAACAGAAATTATTCTTAGCTATGTTTGATGGCAATCGCTCTAAGATAACCACTGTTACAAAATGGCGGATTTTATATTTATACACAACTCCCTCTATATGGGTAGCGAATGAACGGGTTGACGAGTAGAATTGAGTATTATGGAGCACGTCCACAGTATAAAGAAATACTACCAGTGGTTCATCGCCTTTGATCTTGAAAGAAACGTATCTAGAAAGAAATCTAGACACGGGTAGATAAAACTGAAAACTGAACCGCGCTCACGAAATACTAACATTGTAATGTTGGCAATGGCGGGAGCGCACTTTCCATGTCTCACCCCGCACGCCCCGCACGAATACCCCGTCTAGACGGCTTCGTTGAACGACTGTATGATTTTATAGACTAGGGCATAACACTGTTACAAAATTTCGGGGGTATTTCTATAATTTATATTTAATCAGCTTGTATAAAATGTAAATTACCTCTGTTGCTTGAGTTTCTCCAACATCTTCTTCCTGGACCTCCGGCTGCTTCGCACATGCACTCGTCGGGTTTCCGGTCCCTCCCCTCGTCTTTCTATGAAGTCATCGACCAGCTTCGCGCGTTTCGCGTCGTCCGTACTAAGAACAGGATGTTATGATTTATGTTTTTGAAGAGAACATTTCTAGCCACGCTGGTAGGGGAAAACCTTATTGTTCCCGTCACCGACATGCGTAAGAGCAGTATATTTATGTGGGCTATGCAGGTGACGTATTGCGTAACATTAGCACTATAACATTATTGCTACAATTCTTTCGATTTAAATAAGAAAACAACAATAGCATTTATGTTCAATTTCAACCATTAAAGTTCCATCAAAATCCCAAATCAGCATAAATGCATTTCCAACATAGAAAATTAACCTATATCTATACTAATATTATAAAGCTGAAGAGTTTGTTTGTTTGAACGCTAGGATCTCGGGAAGTACTGGTCCGAATTGAAAGATTATTTTTCTATTGCACATTTATCGAGGAAGGCTATAGGCTAACGCTACTATCAATAGAAGCGGAGCATAAATCAAGAATGTAACAAAAACGGGAAAAAATATTCCTTTTTAAGAGTTTTCTGTACCGTGCTTTGACAGGACAGCATGTGTCTAATATTGCGTCATTGAATAGAAACCTTTGCTAATCAAATTTGTTTCAAAATCTGAGTTGGTACGATCAATTTCCGACAGGTGGCGTAGTTTTTTTTGGTTTGTTTGTGTGGTTTTTTGTTTGAAAGCGATATTCTCAGGAATGACTGAACCGATTTCAGTCATTCTTTCACCGTTGGATATGTACGGGATCCCGATGAGTGCTATATAATGTACCACAGGCGAAGCCGGGGCGGACATCTAGTAATTAATATAATGATAAATATTAATATCCTCAACTCATTCGTAAAATAATTAATTTATCTTACTCTTTCTTTCCTATTCTTTTGAGAAGCTTCTCTTTAGTCGATACCCATTGCTTTTCTTCTTCAGAAGAAGAATCATCCTCGGTTTTGAGGCGATCTTTCAACGTCGTATTTCTTAAACTCCTCTGAAATACAAAATGTTTATGTTAGCAATCACTGGAAAACCTCATATGCATGGCAATGGTTTTATAAGTACTATTATTTATCAAGAGATTTAACCGTGGTTACATATAGTGGACCAAGTACCTGATATTCGCGATAATTCTATTATTTATACAAAATTAAATACTTATCAAGCATTTTAAAGCTTAAAACAATTGACTTTATACATAGTTACGCAAATTTGCCTGTACGCGTTAAATTATTGACAAATTTTAATACACGATTGGTACAAAAATAGTCTTTGCATAAGCAGCCCACAAGCCCACTAAACATTTCCACTGCTGGGAATCGAGCCCTTTTCTAGCAATGGGAGAGTCAAGGCTTACTGAGTTACGGCTGGTCCATTTGGGACAATGGCAACTGCCGATCAGGAGCCACCCTGGTTCGAATCCCACGAGTAACGCCGTTTTTTCGGTGTCATGAGCATAATGGCTCTAATATCAAAACGGTGAAGGAAAACATTATTAGGAAACCGGCATGTTCCTAAAATGTTTTGAGGTCATGAGTCATCCACCAACCTGTACTGGGCCAGGTTGGTGGATTTTGGCATTACCTTCTATCCTTGCGAGAGAGTGACAGCAGTAGGAACATTTAGTGGGCTGCTTATGTATGGTGGGTATTGAGCATGGAAGTATATAGAATGATTTTTGGCGCATGTATTTTTGACGCATATTTTCATGTATACTCTGTGTATGTACATAAGTCTAGTTATGAACTTTAGATTGGTAGTGTCTTGGCCCTTTTGCACTAGCTCAAAGTTTGGTAAGTGGTAAAGGCTACCTAAAGGCTAACTGTCAACATTCCCTTTAAACCAAAAATAAAGGTATATTTGAAATTATAAGTCTACGGGCACTGCCCTGCGGTTTTGCCCGATCCCGTTGTTTTTCTAGGATAAAAATAGGGCAGTATGTTGTTCCATATTATAAACGCTAAAAGTTTATATATTATTTTTTGTGTATGTATGTATGTAGGGTGGATGATCCAGTAATGGACAAGACCCCAGTTATGGACACTTTTTTCCTTTATTCAAAGAAAACAAGCTTTCTTTGACAACATTGAGAAAAACAATTGAGATTTTGGTGTGGCAACACTTAATGATAGAGAACGGACCTTCTATTCGCCTCATAATATACATCAGTGCAATCTAACATTTTGTACCAAGTTAGTGCTGGTCCAGAAAAATAAAATTTTACTAACATAATCGTTAACAAGGTGAGTCTATTTGGTTCTCCATCATTTATTTGTTATTTATTGTAACTGAATTCTAATTATATTTTAAAGTTTTGTATTTAAATAAGGGATATAATTTGTAATTCTTCCCGGTTATAATCGCGCTTTTTTTGTGTTTATAGCCGGTGTCATTTACTGGATCTGGCTTACATACTTTACCCAGTAATCGACACATGTCCATAATTATTTTTTTAGGAACTTCTAGAGTTGGCACACCATATTAACTCCTTTTTCCAAGCAGTTTAAGTATATTTCTAAATTAGACAAATTGGAGTGCATGTACCAGTAAAGAACAAAGTGTCGATCACTGGATCCAGTGAGTGTCCATTACTGGTATTTATGTCTTCTTTCAGATGTTTCAAGTGTTTTCAGATGGAAACTTTCCTATAAGAGGAACAAGCAACAACCATACCGATACAATTACACAAAAAAGTATGAGATTAGGATGGCCCTCAAACAACTTAAATACAACAAGGCACCTGGCGACGACGGTATTACTACTGAGTTTCAGAGAGCGGGTGGAAAACCGGTACTTCCAAGTTCTCCAGAAGCTGTTCGACTTCGTCATACTTAACGGTAATACGCCAGAAGCGTGGGGAAGAAGTGTGGTGGTGCTCTTCTTCAAAAAAGGTGACAACACCTTGTTGAAGAACTACAGACCCATCTCACTTCTGAGCCACGTTTATAAGTTGTTTTCGAGGGTTATCACGAATGGTCTCGCACGCAGGTTTGACGACTTCCAGCCATACGAACAAGCCGGTTTCCGAAAAGGCTATAGTACCATAGACCACATCCATACGCTTCGGCAGATTATACAGAAAACCGAGGAGTATAATCGGCCACTATGTATAGCGTATGTGGACTATGAGAAAGCCTTCGATTCCATCGAGACCTGGGCAGTGCTTCAGTCTCTCCAGTGATGCCGCATCGACTATCGCTATAGAGAAGTGTTGAAGTGTATTTATAGCATAGCCACAATGTCTGTCCGATTACAGGACCAGTGCACAAAACATATCCAGATACAGAAAGGCGTGAGACAGGGAGAAGTTATATCTCCGAAACTGTTCAGTGCCACGCTGGAAGATGTTTTCAAGCTACTGAACTGGCTGACTGGAACGGATATGGCATCAATATCAACAGCGAATGCATCAGTTACCTTCGGTTTGCCGACAATATAGTCAATTGTGGCGGAGTCGCTGGAGGACCTCGGTGCTATGCTCAGAGACCTCAGTAGAGTAACCCAACAGGTAGAATTGAGAATGAATATGGACAAGACAAAGGTCATGTCAAATGTTCATGTCTCACCTGTGCCGGTTATTGTTGGGAATACCACACTCGAAGTTGTTGACGAATACGTCTACCTGGGTCAAAAGATTCAATTAGGTAGATCTAACTTCGACAAAGAGGTCCAGCGAAGGATCCAACTCGAATGGGTAGCGTTCAGGAAACATCGGCACATCATCGAGTTCAAAATATCCCAATGCCAATGTCTTTAATCAGTGCGTGTTGCCGAGACCTGGTCCTGATCCTGAACCGAGACCTGGTCCTTAACTGAGGGCCTCATAACGAAGCTCAAAGTCACACAGCGAGCTATGGAGAGAGCTATGCTCGGCTCTTTGCGCGACAGAATCCGTAATGAGGACATTCGCAAAAGATCGAAAGTGGCCGACAAGGTTCAGAGAGTAAGCAAGATGAAATGGCAATGGGCAGGCCACATCGTAGAACTGACAATCGATGGGAAGGAAAGGTTCTCGAGTGGCGACCACGAACCGGAAGGCGCAGTGTAAACTGTTGGACGACCTTCCACTAGATGGACAGATGACCTCGCAAAGGTCGCTGGAAACCGCTGGTTGCAGGATGCGCAGGACCGTACGTTATGGAAATCTGACTTATGTTCAGCAGTGGACGTCTTGCGGCTGATGATGATGATTATTATTATCGATAATAGTTATTTTTTCGAGTACTACGGTTTTTGAGTAAAAGTTTTGTATTTGTTTTTGATACTTAATTTGAGAGAGCTTTATAGTTACAGACTGTATAATGAAGGACCGTAATGGTATGAAAGTACCTCTTTTGATTTCAATTAAAAATTTAATTTTTAACCAACATCCAAAAGAAGGAGGTGGTTATCAATTCGACCCCTATTTTTTTTAATTTTAATTAAACTGTATTTATTTTGTTTGTCTCCTAAATAGTATTTATATCTGCCATAATTATGTTTATGTTGTTCACTGTCGATGACTGAGTGTCCATAACTGGGTAACGTCGATCACTGGGTGTGGACAACTGGATCTTAAGTGTCCATAACTGGTGATTTTAGTTTTTTCTATATTTTATCAAAGTTCTAATAATTTGATACAGTTACTTGTATATCGTTGTGTTGATTCTTGAGAATACTGATTGTTATTTTCAGTAATTATTGTTGATCTGAGGTTTGTACTTTTTTTTTATTGCTTTTTATTATGAATATTGTCCTAAAAGTTTCCATTACTGGGTCCTTTACCCTAGTATGTTTATATTACTTATATACAATGTGTTGTCCTGAAATGGTAAAATATGTGATTAATTATATAGACAAATCAGGCATTAATTATAATTTTTTTCTTCTTTGAAAGATGTTATATATTTTTTTTTGTTTCGAATTATTTTCTTCCTTTTATGGAAATAACATTTGCAAATATATAACCACGTTTTATTGCCCATTTGTTCAGCTTTCAAATTATATATTTTTTTAATCAATATGCCCCTCACATGGTACGTTATGACTAAATTAATACAAGCACTCAAGGGTTGGTACCAAAAAAATACAAGGAGACAAATAATAAATTTTAAAGCATTATTTGTCGATAATATTAAGACTCTGATACTGGTAGACAAACACATTGTATAACTAAACTTTTATTATTTTATGTATTTTGCTAATTTTTGATTTCATAAGTAGTATTATAAATTGGCAAATTTGTATAATAACTTGTTTAAGTATTGATGTACATTAGCTGTAATAAAATTACTATTACTAATACATCATCCAGTTAATGATACATCTTCGAAATTATACAATTGAAGTTATCATTTATTTATGGAAATGCTTACCTTCTTTGGTTTATTCTCTTCCTTTGGAGTTGGTTCTTTTTTGGGAGAGATCTCTTTAACTTCTTCTTTCATAACTATAGGCGCATGTAGCAATGTCAGTTCTTTGTTCATCATTTTGTCTGCTGTGAGCATTATAGGCTGTGAAGGTGCACCACCCGTAGCAGCTTTTGGCTTGATGATTCTAGTTTTGGATTTGGGTCCGGGCCTACGCTTCTCTTCGACTTGCTCTTCCTCAGTGAGTTCTTGTTTGATTTTCTTCGTTCCGCCGTCTGAGTCGCTTTCGTTATCATGCATAAGAGAGTCTTTGGCAATAATGTTCTCTGTTGCGTGTACTGGTACCTGTGAACATATTATTTTATTTGTCTATGTAAAAGTGAACTTTGTTTCTATCTATAAATACATTTACTCTCAGTAGCAACTGGACCGATTTCAAATATTCTTTTCCATTGTACGTTGTATGTATGTGACCCCTGAGTGCTATAGGCTCTACATTATGCACCACAGGCAAAGCAGGGTCGGGCCGCTAGTCTATATATATATATATACATAAAATTTAAGTGTGTTTGTAATTCTAAATTAACAGCTATTCAATAAATAACAAATAAATACTCGTGAACATTTCACACACATCAATCTGACCCCAAAACCAAGAATAATAATAATTAATTTCCACACGGAATACAGCTTAAGATTACACACACTTTTTAAGTACAACGTATATATATTTATATACACCCAAAACATCTACCTATATGAATATAAATGATCATAACAAAAATATATTTTTCAGGCTTTCTCCAGTATTGTGGGATGGCGAAAACTGATATGGAAATCAACAACATTTCCATGTTGAATAAATATAAGACACAAGAATTTGAAAAGAAGAGTAAAAGTAAACATAATTATCACTCACAGGTGGCTGTTGTTCATCTTCAATATTTGCTCCATCATCATCAGAAGGTGTGAGCTCATGAAAATATTCAGAATTTGCAGGACTTACTGCTCGAGATAAATTCTCAGAATTCTGCTCTGAGGGTGTAGAGGATTTTACCTTTTGCTTACTAATACTTTTGCCTTCTTTAAAGCTTGTTGCTCTGTTCAGAGACTGTAAATTTGCCAGCCTAGAATCAACAAATTTGTTAAGTAGTTGAACACAGAAAATTAAAAATACATAAAATATTATTATGTATGTACACAATCATATCGTATATCATATCGTCGGGTATTTTCTATGCGTCACGCGTTAAGATTGTATGTTAGCTATATTAAATATCGGTTAAAGAAACTGATTTCATACACACAACAAGCCACTTTAAATTGATGGGTTATCCAATAGTAAATACATTTTCAAACAATTTTGTACTTTTAAAAATGAACTTGGCCATCCAACATTGATTGATCATAAAGTAAGTTAAACAAAAAGATGGGTATCAAAATTAAAGTTGGTACATATTTTATTCTATTATTATAGGGCCTGTAGTCATGCCTATTCATGATGAGCAATACCAATTTAAAGTTGATGGCAAAATTAACTTACTTATCAATTTCCTTGTCCACATTATCCTTATCAGTAATATCCTGGTACTCCTGATAAATGGCCACAAATGATTCAGGTAGCTTTTCCAATGGTATAAGACAGCTCTGGTATAACTTTGGATCGGCTGCGTTTATTCTATAAAGATGCCATCCATTACTCTCTGTAAATGGAATCTGCTCTGGTTCTGGTATATGCACGGCTCCACCAGCAGGTTTACTTTCTTTCTTTTTGCTAACGCCTTTCTTTGGTCTCTTGGTATTACTTACGTTTTCATTGTCAAATATTGGCAAACTTGGTTCACACTCTAAAAGCTCAACTGGTTGATCTGGACTTATTATAGGAGGACCAGGCTTGTTGCCTTCATGAGAAATTTCATTTGGTTCAGAATTTTCTTGAACATTTTCTTCTTCTGTTGGTACTATTTTATCATACACAAATTGCATGTACTTTTGATAACTTGAAATTTCATTTTGGTCAATTGCACTGAACCCTGTAAACTCATCAGGTTCTTTACTTTTTCTATTTTCTAATGTTGGATCTGTTGAGTCAACATCATTACATTGAATTTCATGTTCAGCAGTTACTGTATTCGATGGTTCACCCTGTTTAGAATACTTTTTTGGTTTAACTTTTTCATTTTCTTTAACTTTGCCCTTGTCTTTTCTTGAACTAAGAGCTAAATTTTCAGTTTCAGAATCAGATGACTCGATTTTTTTTTCTTCTTGTCTAATTTTTTCACGCATTTTTCTAGTTAACATGGCCACTTCATTAGTTGGCACAGTATCTTTTGGTTTTTCAGGAACTTTAGCTTCTTTCGTAGGGATAGAGATTTCTTTGACATTACTAAGCTTAGGAACTTCTTTAACCTTTTTCTGTTTTGCTTTTTTCTTTTCTGTTTTCTTTTTGTTTTGTTTTTTCTTACCATCTTTATTACCTTCATCAGAACTACTTGCCATCAGGACACCTTTAGCAGTATCAATATGGGAAGGCTCATATGTTTGCGGAATCAATAAACTTTCTTCATGTTCTGCATCATAATCAGGTTCATGCTCTCTTCTTTCTCTCCTTCCACTTGGTTCAAACACATTTTCTTCATCACTGTCATCATCTTTTCGGTGCATTAGTTTATTTTTTCTGACAAACTGTTCAAAGGATGTCATATTGAAAACAGTAGCTTCTTTCTCAGTTAACTCATTTGCTATAGCCTCAGTATTATGGCCAAGTGCATGTTCCATCATCTCACTTTTAGTAACAATACTTTCAGGAATTATTGTCATTCCATCTAAACCATGTACTGGCTCAATTTTTACAATTGATGGATCAACAACATTATCAGTGATTTCATCCTGAGGTTCGATTTTAATTCGTGTTGAAATATTTATATGTTCAACAGCAGAATTTGGTATGTTTTGAAACTGGTTTTCTATATCACCATTATTTTGACAAGTATTATTTTCAGAATTGAATTCACTAAAATTATTTTCGTTATTTGTGTCAGCAAAATCATTTTGAGCCGAGTTCATTGCAGAAGTAAGAAAAGCATCATCAGTACTCATTTCCTCAGGCTGATTATCTGCATTGTGGGTATTTGCAACAGTAGTGGATTCGAGTACTGTCATTTGGACTTGTGATACCCACTCACCTTCTTCATTACCTTCAACATCAGGTTCATAGATATCATCATTTTCAAACTCTTCATTATCTGGCTCAATATTGTAGAATGCTTCTTCTGACATAGTGTTTATGCAATTAATAGTAAAATCTTCAGAATTATCTGCCATAGATATGCCATCATAAATTGCTTCAGTGTGAAAAATCATATTCTCAACATCTTTTGTTACCTTATCTCCAAATAACAAACATTTGATACTCTCATATGCAATATATTTTAAAGATTTGGGTGATCTAGTTTTGGAATCAATGTACTTACTTGGATTTATCATTTGATAATTTTCACTGCAAGATTCAGATCCAGTATACATTACTTGAATGGAGGTGACACACAATGAAAGAAGTGATTGTACTTTATTTTGCGTGTCAGCACTTTTAGGATCTGCCAGATGACAATCTAACAAAAGATATTCCTCATCGTGGCAGTTAATATCTTCACCATAGCTACTTGAACCAGAAAATCCATCAGAATCAAAAGTGTTCTCAATAATATACTTGTTGTGGTCTTTTGGCTTTTTACATGGTAGCATTAATTGTGTAATTCTTTTATAGCACAAATATTTCAATGGAGGTACAATCAGTATTGTACTTTCTTGTGTTATATTACTCAATTCATGAAGTTTATTAGACATGTTGCTATGCAGCACTCTTGGTAACGATAGATAACACAGCCGAAACAAACTTAGTGGTCCGCTCGTTTCTTTTCCATCTGTAAGATCACATGTTAGGTCTTCATTTATTTCTCCATTGGATTTACAAACATTTAAACATCTGCGCACAACATCAGTGCAGAGAGTAGTAAGCAATTTTGGATTGTTTTTATGAGTCTCCAAATTATCATCAAGATCACTGCAGTTCCCATTTGATGTACTTGGATTAATCTCTATGATGTTTTGACCCATCTCTGCATTCTTCAACTTAGGTTCAAGGTCATCACATTTTACAAAATAATGGCATGCATACTCTCTGTATGTGTTAGTCCACTCAGTGTTTATGTAAGGAGCACACACAGTAATAGCTCTTTGGTGACGATAGTAATTTTCAAAAAAATCACTTACCATTTTTTCAGTAACATTATCAGGAGGTTTTTTATTTCGGCTGTCCTGGGCTAAAAAAGACTGGGTAGGCTTAACTTTTTTTACCATAACTGAGTCATTGATCCATATAGTTTGTCTCCCTTTCACATCAACATTTTTATCAGTAGATGGCTTTTTTGCTATTTTTATAGATAGTTCTTTGTTCAGAAACACAGTTTTATTTAGTTTTGCTTTTTCTTTTGAAGAAGAAAGCAGAGCTTCTTTCGACGACGTAGATGGAACTTCTTTTACATCTACAATTTCACAATCACTATCGCTGTCTTCTTTTTGGTTTGGTTTGATTACCTTAGGCTCGTCTCTACAAAATGAGAGATTGTTGCTTCTCAGGAACTCATCATACTGTTTTGCTAAATCATCTTCCATTTGCAATAGGTTATGCTTGGCAAGTTTGAACAGCAGAAAAGATTTTCTAACACAATAATCCATTTTATATGTATCAGTCACATTGGAAGTGTTGATCTTCTTTTTCATAAAATCTACAGATTTATCTTTCATAAGTTGGCCCAATTCTGCAGTTGTATTAACTACACTATTCAAGAATGCACATGCTTTTTCTGATTGTTGTGTTGTGAGGGGAGTATTGATTGATATAGGAATATCATAAGGTACACAAGTTTGTATACCAGTTGAGACGGTAACAGTCTTTGTTGTTTGTGAACCAGTTTCAATAGATTTCTTTGGTCCAACCAGGTCTAACACTGGTATTTCTAAAGGTGTCAGAACACTATCTGTCTTTTGCTTTGTTGAAACTTTCTTTATTTTCAAACTAGATGTGCCTTGAATTTTTTTGTGCAATGAAATTTTCAAATTCATTTGAAGTAGCCCATGCCTCAGCAGGTGGTTTCATGGATAGTGGCTCATCCTCAGTTTGAACTATCGGGGGACTTTTTGCTGGCATTATGTCAGGCTCACTTTTTTGCTTTCTACCTCTCTTCTTAGGTGACAAGTTATGCATAACTTTAACTCTTCTTTTTAACTTTCCATTGTCTACATCTTCATTCAACTCACTATCTGATGAGGATGTCTCATCCCTTCTGTTTTTCTTTCCACGTGGAACATAGTCATCATCATCTGCATATCTTCCTTTTTTTCTAGGTCTGGGTTCATCATCATCAGATAGTTCCATATTTGCATAAGGATCTTCCTCTGCGGAATCTTCATCATATTTAAAATTTTGTTTGACTTTCCTCCCGGTTGGGTCTCCTGGATGTGTCTTCCACAAGCAGTGATTCTTCAGCACTATTACAAAGATTTTTTGTGTCATCTAGTGAAGAAGCACCTAAAGAAGTGTCTTGAACTATTTTATCAATGTGGTACTCAAAGTCACCAATTTCAGTTACTTCAGCATTTTTGTTGTCAGTCACTTCGTCTGTTTTGCTATCAATGTCTTGCATATTTTCATCAATTTTATCATCACTCACATCATTAGAAATATTGCTGATATTTTCTTTTAGCTTACTTAAGCAAATATCATCTCCATCATCGTCATCATCAATTTCCATTTTATCTATATAATTGTCCTGACCAGTTTCATTTTGTTTAGATTCAATCTCAACCTGAGTGATACCAGTTTCTGAACCTACACAGCTAAGCTCAGTATGTTGTTGTGACTCATTAATTTCTTTAGCGTTACTACTTTGGTTGTCAATAGACTTTTCAACTTTTTTTCGGCCTCTTCGATTTGGTTTTTTTGCTTCACTTGTCAGGCCTGTATTTGCCTTGATTTCAGTAATATTACTTGTGGAATTATTAGGATTATTTTGATCTAAGTCTACCTCTGATAATCTAGGTCTGCCACGTCTACCTCTTTTACCTGTAGTTTGTTTGGATGACTCCAATCCATCATTTACACTATTACTAACTTCATTGACTAAAGATGAAGCATCAATATTTGTTGAATCAGGTTCTGAAATAGTAAATTGTTCAAGATTTGATTTTTTAGGTCTGCCACGACGTTTGTGGGCAGTACTTTGGACAGGTTGTGTATTGTTAACTTCTTTTTCAGCAATAAGAGGATATTTCAAAGTATTAGGTATTCTTTCACGCCTTGTTCTTCGTGGATAATTTGATTCTCTTTGTAGCTCATTGCTTGGTCCGATACCATTTTTATGAACAGTTGTGCTAAGAACATTATCCTGCACAGCTTGGTTATCTATGGTAGAATTATTCTCTGATTCTAGATCACTAGGTTGAACACTTGTACATTGAATAGATTTTGCCTTTGCTCGACCCCTTTTCAGAGGAGTAGTGGTACCTAGGGATCGATGTGTGTCTTCATTGAGAAATTTGTCATGTTGTTCTAGACTTTCATTTTTACCTTGAGATTGAATATTACTCCTAAGCGGTAAGTCATCGTCATTAGTAGTAGTCAAAACGACCTCATTGTCGAAAGGAATTAGATTCTGGTCGTTGCTGAGATCAGGCGCTTCCGGCTGCGATGGTATTATGTCTGAAAGTGTGATGAATTCTTCTTCGTCGAATACAGTTTTCGCCTGAAACTTTTCAAACACGTCTTCGGTGGTGCATATACTGCTGGAACTCAAATTATTTTCTTCGGACATGGTGTTTATTTTTACAAAGCTTCGGCGAACCCCGAACACTGCACATTATCAAAACACCATGAATTAAAACTATTATTAATGTCCAATAAGTAGACTGCTCGGTGATGGTGTTAACTTGGCTGTATTTACTTATTGTGCTTTAAATATAAACAAAATACACACGCTAAAATGAGAGGACAGAATTTTAATTGTTGATTTGATATTTGATAGCGTCAAATTGCAAAATTCGTCGGGGTCGCCAGAAACAAATTGAAATTTGAAATACAGTGCTTACACACTGAATTTTCATATAAGCCCAAACTTTTCTAGAAATGTAGCTAAAAATCCCTAGTTAATCTTTAAAAATCCAAATTTTTGAGAGACTTATCGCATATTTATCAAATAGAATTAGTTAAATGGGAAAAAAGTTTCACTTTCACCGTGGTTTCCTAAAACCACACAAACTTTTTAGGTGTTGTGTCTCTGTGTTTAGCTGTTTAGTAAATTCATGTTTTTTAGCGGTTACTTATATATTATTTAATCACATTCATTGAACCTGTCACGAATTATTAATTTTACATATTAAATAGCAAAAAAGTTTTGGCTGTAATATATTATAGTTTTATCACAGCACTTACACTGCGTAAACACACAAAATTATACCTATTTTCATCACAACACTTACACATACACATTATACAACATATGTATGCATTTTTAGCGACAACAAATAGTATAAAATAAATAAATAGCAAGCAAACACTAAAAAATTGGCAAGCAAAAACCTTATTTCCGAACCGCGTAATTTTTTTTTGCCATCCATACTATTTATTCATTCATCCGCATGTTATTCCAGTGCTGCTGTACTTGCTAGGAGAGTATAGCAAATTTCAATTTATAAATTGTTTTATTTTTCATTATTTAATAGTCTTTAAATACTTAAGTAGTATGTTTTATTTTAGTTTTCACTACTGCCGTGCGGTTGTAAGAATTTTTTTTTTAATAAGGTAATTATTTTATTACTTGCTGACCCTACGCGTGTTGCTACACCATCTCCAAAATTAGCCGTAACAACTCAGATTTACAACAAGTTTGCTTAGCAAAGGTTTTTAGTGACCCAATCTTGAAAAATTGATTGATGTAACTCCTTTTATAAATTAAAAAATGTCTGAAATACATAAAATCTTTTTAAAATTAATTTTAGCCACTCCACAGACCCCGGGGACTTTATCATTACAATTATATTTTTTTTTAATAAATGTATGTATCTTGGATTATGAGAAGAGGAAAAGAGGTAAAATAAAAATTAAGTGAAATACATCAGATAACCTAATAAAGTCGGTAAAAAATTCCTTTACTAGAGTAGTTATGGATATCCATAAAATGTAACTAGATGTGCCAGCGACTTTACCCGCATTTTAAGGGTTTTCCTTATATGCAGAGAACCTCAATTATTTTCCTCAAGTAAGAGTAACCTATGTTATGTCGTAGAAAATCAGGTACCTGATATAGAAATTCATGTCACAATTGGGCCAGTCATTTGGAGATTCGTCAGAAGGTCGGAACAAACAGACAGATACACAAAAAATTAAGATGATACATGTACCGAATAGTACTTATTTGAACTAAGTAAAAAGCTGTTTATTTTACATTTAAACAATCCAATTGTTTATTTATATAAGTAAATGTGACTAGATTGGAGGACTACATTGGGGTAGTCAAGTAATTTCCTCGAATTCTGACAAGAGTTATATTGCTACTTAATTTTACCCCATTATGATTTCAATAGGAATGAAAACCAATTGCATAGTGCAGCAGGTGGAACTGAACACAAATTAATAACATTAAAAATTTGGAACAAAGCAGAATCACTTATCGACATTCCGTCGATGTGAACAGCAAAATCTACTGATGAAACAATAAGGTTGCTGATACTGGCAATCAATCAATCAAAGCAAAGAATCAATGGTACCATAGTTCTTGATTTTTTCCCGAATTTCCCTGCTAAAGATGTTATCACCAATCAAACATTTATGTTTAGAGTTAATTTGATTCTAGTTTGTATCTATAGAATATCGAAAATATCATTTTTATGATTGAATATAACTTAATAAATTTATTATGTACAAATGATTTAAATGTTATATCTTCAACCTATTCTCACGTGACTTTAAACACTTAAATGGCTTATTACGTCACTAACCGCAAAACAAGCTGTCAAAGACTAACTATACTGTTTACTTCTCTGCATTTTTATTATAATTTGTGATCTCAGGGTCAATTCACACCGAGACGCGACGCGACGCGACGATACTCAAAGAGGCCAATGATTTCGCGCTACGCCGCGCGTCGTCGCGAGACGCATCGCAACGTCGCTTCTTAAAATCGTAGCAGGACGACGCCTCGCTGCGCAGCAAGATGCCGCGAGGCGCAGCGGAACGTATCTACTAGCCGCGGGCGCCGCGCGGCCCCGCCCGCGCCCTCCCGCAGTGGTTATATGTGGTGCACTGAATTATGCACCCAAATACTCCTGTGTGATGTCTTCTTTTTAATTTTATTTTTGTAAACTTCTTCCTCTTCCTCTTCTGCAAGAAGTCCGATTATAACAAGATCCCAGTCTATCATTATATTTTCAATCGAGCACTCGACCGAACTGCATCAATTCTAAACGAAGTCTGAACGGTAATTGTAGAGAAGTCGCCACAGCGGCCTCAGGCTGCGCCTCGCGGCGTCGCGCGGCACCGTGAGACGCAGCACCGCTCTTGCACGCCGCGCGTACCGGCGATGCACCGCTGCGTCACGATACGTCGCGCTACGCCGCGAGGCACCTCGAGGCGCAGTGCTGCGTGGTGCAACGTAATCTGAATTCTCACAATGTAATGTGTATCTTTTCGTGTAGTGAATAAAGTATATTCTGAGTCGCTCTATGAAAAATGTGCGCGCAGCGTCGCGCCGCGTCGCGTCTCGGTGTGAACTGACCCTTAGCGACGACGATTTGAATGTTTGTATGCAAGTAAAAATCTGAAAATATATAAACTGGGCATACAGTCATGCATCGCCAATCGCTACCAATATTACGTAACGTTACATTACTGACGTCACGTCAGTTGTTAGTGTTTTAGTACGAAAATTCAAAATTAATTTAGTATTGTATATTTATTCACCAAAAAGACTAACATTTTAAAATGAAATTGGTTTTCATGTTATGATAAACCAGTAAACCATCTTAAAACCAAAGGCAATTGCGGAAAATTCTTAACATCCCTATTTTAATTAAAAAATCCTGAAAGTGGAAACACTTAAATATATCTTAAGGATATATAAAAAAAGAAAGATCTTTCTTGGCATAATCCAAGGAATTTGTATAATACGTAACGTTACGTAGTATACAAATTCCTTGGCATAATCATAGATTTTGTTTTTTTTTTGCTACTCAAATAACAATGAATAAAAGGTATTTAGCCAAGTTAAGTTGCAATCAAATGAGGCGTTTTCCAGACGCAACAAGACTTGTCAACGATAGTTCTAAATATTGCAAAGAGTGACACCACTGTTGGTTTTTGTGAAATTTCTGTAACAAAATAAAACAGTGGCGCCATATGGTGAAATGTGGAACAGTATTAGACAGGTCTTTTTACGACTTGAAAACACCCCATTGCCATCCACATTTAGGTACTTCAGTAATAAATTATTTACTTCTAAGAACTTCAACTTCTTCATTAATGGCTATTGTTGTGGTTTAGCCTCACAACTCCGCCACTGTCACGTAGAAAGATAAACCATCAAACGAGGAGATTAAGGGTACCTATGAAATTTGAAATGTATGGGGAATTTAGTGTTTTTCTCGTTATCTGAAACACAAATTGTTAGTTTTAACTACAGACGATCACAGGACAGTACACAAATATTATATACAGAACACTTAAAACATATATATAAATATAATTAAATTTATAATTTTATCTTATTTTTTTAAATGTATTTACACAGAGTATTTACAAATGGGGTATTAACAAGGGAGAGGAGACATTTGAAGGAAGTAGGACGGGGAATTTCTGGAGGGAGGGAGAGAGGGAGGGATTCTAAGAATGGGGCGTTTTCAAGACGCAAAAAGACCTGTCAACGACAGTTCCAAAGTTCACCATAGGTGGCGCCACTGTTTTATTTTATTTATAAATTGCACAAAACCCGACAGTAACCCACCCACTTGGCAATGTTTAGAATTATCTTTGACAAGTCTTTTTGCGTCTGAAAAACGCCTCATTCAGAATTTGGTAATTAAGAAACTGATATTTTTTTTAGGTTTCCATCCAATGCAGCATTGTATTAAAAAAGGATGTGGACTATAACTAATAGACCAGATTGTACCTATTCTAATATAAACTCTTCTGTCTACATCAAACATTTTGACGACAGAGGAAACACTGCCATCCGCTGTGTAGGTACTAATTCAGAATCTGAGGCAACTGTGCGGTTTCTTCACAATTAGTGTTTCCACTTTAATAATTTTCTTGCCCCACACCTAAATTTTGTAATCCTGTTATTTAATCCTGTGCTTAAAATCGCGCTAGAAAAAAACGGGAACAACCTCTGTTCAACATACAATGGTGCGCCATTGTATCTTTTATACGGTAATTTCTATGTATTACCGTTTAAAAGAAAAAGAAACATCGCCATTTCACTACTACCTCAAATGGGTATCAAATGAAAGGGCTTGACTAGTAGAGTACTTTGCACTATGACAAATCTAAATCCAAGATGGCATCTACCACAAAATGGCGAAATACATTTCTTGTTTCACAACTCCTTTAATATGGGTATCAAATGAAAGTGCTTGACTAGTAGAACGTTATACAGATGATGCGAGATCCGAGGTAGTCGGGGGGTTAGTCAAAACTTTTAATTTTCTTCTTATGTTTCTCGCTCAAGAATCCCGAGTTTACCCGAAAAGCTATTATCATACCCGAGCGTGACGGTTGATTTCAATTCACAGCCAACGAAAATTCGGTCTAGGCGCGCCCAAATAAGTTTTCACTTCAAAAACCACATTGAAATTTTGGGGACCGAGTCACCTTCGTCCGTGGGGAAGCACCTATATATTGAAACCCCGCACGTGGTCCCTGGGTGGTGCTAATCAGGTGACAAACTACCGGTGGTAGGCCTCGGCCGTGGTTGGTTACCACCCACTAGATTAAGACACGACGCCAAGCGGCCTAGCCGTGTTCCGTTGTGTAGTCTAGTGACACCATTAGAGGAAAACGGGTCAGAACAGTTGCTGCATAACTACAAGACCGGTCTGTCACACACCAAAACTGTACATCGGGAAGCTAGTCATGGAGGGTAGCGGGATCCGAGGCACGGTTGCCGCGACCGACCGCAGATAGTTGGGGGCCCAATTAGTGAGCTAGCCACTCATGAAAGGCTGCCCCGCCATCTAGCGAAAAATCCCGGGATGCGCTATCCTGCCGGTTGGCGACCGGATGACAAGGCCAGATAGACATCCCCGCGGGGGGGCTCGGGCGTCCCCGCAGTCTCCAGGCTAGCTCCCCAATGGTGTATTTGTGTTGTATGTTGTGACCAATGGTCAGTAGTGTGTGGCCTCGTTCTACTGCCGTTTTCCTCACCGATCCTCTCTCAACAAATCAAACATGAAAGGTACAAACAAAAGAAACAAAGTTAAAGAGCGGCTGCACGCCTTGTCGATTAAAGTGCACCTCACGAATATCCGAGGTCTGCACTCAAATCTCACAACAGTCCACCATCACCTCGAGACTGAGCAGCCGTCGCTCTTGTTTCTTACGGAGACGCAGATAGGTTGTCCGTCGGATGTGGCGTACCTAACGTATCCAGGGTTCACCCTGGAGCACAAATTTCGGCCCCGTGCTGGAGTGTGCCTGTACGCCCGTGACGACATCTGCTGTCTCCGTAACTTAGAGGACCCAAGATTCTCCGTCCTTTGGGTATTGATTGACACAGGCATAGACAAAATTCTCTACGCCTGTGTATATCGGTCGCACAGCGGTGACCAGGAGACAACTAGGCTTATGGATTATTTAAGTGAGGCGGCGGACAAGGCTCAACAGAAGTACCCTTCAGCCCAATTAGTGTTACTGGGGGATTTTAACGGCCATCATAAGGAATGGCTGTTCCCATACCGGGACACTGACCACGCTGGGCAGGAAACGAGAAAGCTAGCTTTATCGTTAGACCTAACCCAGCTGGTCCAAGAGGCCACAAGAGTACCCGACGTTGAGTCGCATACACCCACAGACTAAGTAGTACACTTATTGCTTAGACCTCCTGCTGACAACAGATCCAGACCGTTATTCCGTGGTGGTATATTCGCCGTTAGGCAGCTCCGACCACTGTCTGGTGAAGTCAGTATCTGTCTACCATCCGCCTGATCCCAGCCCTAGAGGCAACCGGCGGATGTGGCGATACAAGTCAGCAGATTGGGACGAGATGCGCTCTTTCTTTGCATCTTACCCATGGCAGCCATTGTGCTTCACTTCTGGTGATCCCTCAGTCTGCGCGGATGCTGTGACTAATGTAATACGAACGGCTATGGAATATTTCATTCCATACTCCGACGTCACATTATCCAGCAAAGCTCGCCCTTGGTTTGGTTCTCAATGTAAAAGTGCTGAAGCATTTAAACATGAGACCTACCTAGCTTGGGTTGATGCTCGACAGCGTAGGGCAAAGGATATACACCAGAAGAAGAAAGCGTTCAACAAGGCTGCTAAGGCATGCAAAAAGGTTCTTCAGAGGGCTCGTTTTGACCACATTAGTCGAATAGGGAACAAACTAGCTTCGTACCCTGCGGGCAGCAAAGCGTTTTGGTCCCTAGCTAAATCGGTCGAATCGAATTTCTGCCGCCCCTCACTGCCTCCAATGCTGAAACCTGATGGGACACTGGCTCACACCGCAATGGAGAAGGCAAACTTGTTTGCATCTCAGTTTGCGGAATCTTCGCGTCTAGATGCTGGTAGCGTGACACCTCCTACTTCACCTGGCTGTCCGACTTCTATGTCAGAAATACATATTCGCCAAATGGAGGTTCGCAAACTGCTACGCAATCTGGACGTGAATAAGGCTAGTGGCCCAGATGGTATTCCTGCCGTAGTGTTGAAGGCTTGTGCGCCTGAGATGTCTCCAATACTGACGCGCCTATATAGACTCTCTCTCGAAACTGGGCAAGTACCGAAGTCTTGGAAGCTTGCCAACGTGCAACCAGTACCCAAGAAAGGTAGTCGTGCTGACCCTGCCAACTACAGGCCAATCTCGGTCACGTCCATACTCTGCAAGACTATGGAACGTGTCTTAAACCACAGGCTCCTGGCGTACCTAGAATCGAACGATCTCCTCAGTGACCGGCAATACGGGTTTCGCCGAAACCGGTCCACCGGGGATATTCTAGCGTACGTCACTCACATCTGGAGTGAAGCTATCGAGAAACATGGGGAAGCACTTGCAGTCTCCCTGGATATCTCGAAGGCTTTCGACAGGGTTTGGCACGATGGCCTTTTAAGCAAGCTTTCAGCTTATGGTTTGTCTCCAGGTTTTATAACGTGGATATCGGACTTTTTGAGGGATCGATCCATACGAGTGGTCATTGATGGCTGCTCGTCAAATGGCTATTAATGCCGGAGTCCCTCAAGGGTCGGTGCTCTCTGCGACACTCTTTCTGCTACATATCAACGATCTGTTGAAGCCCGGTATCTTTGGGTACGCAGATGATAGCACCGTTGTAGAGAGCTACATATCGAGCGCGAGGGCCAATAGGCAACAAACTCAGGTACTGAGAGAGAGTTTGATCGAGCGTTTAAACTTGACCCTTGAGGCAGTCTCTAAATGGGGCGATGCCAATCTGGTCAGGTTTAACGAGGGAAAGACGCAGGCGTGTCTGTTCTCCGCAAAAAGGAGTCCTTTCCAACAGACTCCTACTTTTCGCGGTGTATGCGTGCCGGTATCCGACCATCTCGAGCT
Organism: Ectropis grisescens; assembly: GCA_017562165.1. Classification (NCBI taxonomy): domain Eukaryota; kingdom Metazoa; phylum Arthropoda; class Insecta; order Lepidoptera; family Geometridae; genus Ectropis; species Ectropis grisescens. The sequence goes on from CM029785.1 coordinate 18,422,063, forward strand.
GTTGGGCGTTACTTTGCCATCGACTCTCAACTTTGGCTCGTATATCGAATCTAAGGCTAAATTAGCTGCCAAAAAACTAGGTGTCCTCTCAAAGGTGCGAAGGTACTTTAAGTCTGAACAGTAGCTCACGTTATACCAAGCACAGATTCGCTCCTGTATGGAGTACTGCTCGCACCTTTGGGATGGATCGGCTAAGTATCAGCTGGAAGCTCTGGAATCGATCGAGAGACGTGCCAAAAGGCTCATAAGCAATGACATTCTCGTGCGAAAAAGACTGCAAAGTCTCGAACATCGCCGGAAAATTGCTAGCTTATCGGTTTTTTATCGGATACACTTCGGAGAGTGTGCGACTGATTTATACGATCTAATACCACCTTGCCCATTTTTCTATCGGAATGCTCGTAGCTCGAAAAAGCGACATCGTTTCATGGTTGATGTTCCAAAGACACGAACGAATAGATTTGACTCTACTTTTGTGATAAGAACGTCTAGGCTGTGGAATACGTTGCCTGAGAGGGTTTTTCCCGATAGTTACAATCTTTGTGTCTTCAAATCGAGAGTGAATCGATTTCTTCTAGGTAAACACGCTTCATCGTAGACCGCATCATCGTTTAACATCAGGCGAGATGGCGGTCAAGTGTAAACCTATAAAAGTTAAAAAAAAAAAATAAAAAAAAAATATCGGCCCATCCGTTCAAGCTCTACGGTGCCACAGACAGACACACAGGCAGACAGACAGACAAACAGACAGACAGATACAGATAGACAGACAGACAGACAGGCATCGACGTGAACGACGACGTCATAACACCCATTTTTTTGGTCGGGGGCTAAAAACTACTAAATTGCCAAGCTTCAATTTCAACTTTTGGTTTATGGCTTTTATTGTGGTTTATCCTCACAACTTCGCCTATGTTACGTATAAAGATAGACCGCCAAACGAGAAGATTGGTGTACGGTAACTTTTGTTCAATGTATTTCGTGTATTTTTGTTTTCCCCCTTTTCTGAGAAAGGGGTTAGTTCTAACTACAGGACAATCACAAGACAACACACACATATATATTAGAATACTAGTGGCCCGCCCCGGCTTCGCACGGGTACATACACACACACAAACACCCTTTTTTTTGCATCGGGTTTCAAAAAAAAAAGTAAAATTATAAAGGAAGTTTGAATTTTTTTTTTATGAATTTTTTTTATTCATATTTTTGAAGTTATACTTCTTTAGGCGCGTTATGAAAAAATGATGAGAGTGAAATTTAAAGATGCACGCGCACCTGTGACACAAAATTAACAGTATGAAGTTGTCTGCTTAAGGTGGTTCGATTTTATACTAATCTATTTGACCATTCATGGGCGACGAGAGTATAATTTTACACTGAAATGACTATAGTTGGCATTTAAATTGGTCTTTATTTGCGGTAATTCATATTAAGTTGAAGAAAATTGTAGATTAATAGTAGAAATAACATCGAATTTTTTGTTCATTTATGTCAATGTGTGAGTGAACACAGATAGTGTCGTACGGTTGCCGCTATTAGGCATAGAATACATAATAGTAATTATACGGCGAAGACACGCGACGTTGCCAGCTCGTGACATACGCGGGTAACGCGCTGTTGCCGCTCTTCTCTGTCAACTTTGCTCAGCTGGCTCAGCTCAAGAATCAAATAAATTATTGAAAGATTGGACAATGTATTGCCAGTATTTGAATGTTATATATTGGATAAATTTTCGGTGGCGATAAAAATAATAAAATAAAAGAAGTATAACTTCTCACGCGCGTACATAAGTACACGCACTCATTTTTTATTAATGTTTTCTTGTTTTTTTTTTATTTTTAAATTTTATACATATATAATATTATTTACAAAACAAAAGCCATTAGTTTTAGTGAGTCAGAGCTTCCCTGTAAACGATATTTGAAGCAGTTTTATTTTGTGCCAGCAAAATAAATTGATTTTCAGGAGCTCCGACACGTGATAGGCCAACATACAGTTGGCCATGAGTGAATCATTCTTTTCGTAGGTCGATCCCTAATAATTCGAAGGTTTGACCCCGGGACTTGTTAACAGTTAACGCGAAAGATGATTTCACCGGAAACTGAAGTCGTTTAAAAGGGATTGGCAGATCAGTTGGAATCATCGGTATCCTCGGTATATGAGCTAGTTGACCAGCTGTGCCAGTGATAAAATTTTGTTCAGCAAGCCGCTGCGAACGCTCGATACTTGACTCTCTAGCACGCGATTGCGACGCGTATTCTCTCCGACTTGCAAGGCGATTTCCAGTTTCTGATGAAGATTCCTCATTACGCCGTATTTTTATTGCCCTCGCCTGGGAACTATGTTTAGAAAGTTGAGATCTTAATCTTTTTGGCATTTTTGGGCATTATAAAATGAAAAATAGAAGGAAATAAATAATTAAACAGGCTTTTACTAAATTTTTGCTTATTGAACTATATGAAGTACTAAGCTGTACTAAGTAATATAATATTTATTATCAGGTAAGTAGTAGGTACTTATTGAAAGAAAATTAAAAATATGGGTTTAGAAAACTACCTTTTACTAAATTTTTTGCTTAAATTTTGAACAGGAATACCCATAAAATACTACTATAAGCAGTTTGAATATTTACATTAAAATATAATATTTATTATCAGATACTTATTTACCTACGAAACGAATTTAAAGCGCATTCAAATTTTTTTCAAGCTAAAATCATATGATCACGCACACGACCGCTGCGTAGGGAGCCGATCGCGCGAGAGCCGCGCGCGCGCGGTACTTTATTTTATTACATTGACTCCCCCCCCCCCCTCCGTACCCCAGTGACGCTTACATGGAGCCTACATCGCATGCTGGCTAGCTGAGCGCGGCAACCACACGACTTTTTTTCTAATACTTGCATTTTTAAACTCGTGATATCTTCCGAATGAAATGTCCGAATTGAATAATTCAAAAAGTTATAAAAAGGTATTAAAGCCGTCTGGAATATAAAGTAATTTATTTTGATAAGGATTAATACCAAGGTACAAATGAGAGCCTTTTCAAGAGGCGGCATATTTTATATTATGTTATTTTATATATGTTTATAATTAATATTTTAGAATAAAAAACTGCTTACTGTGACATAATAACTATAATATTTAGACATGCTGTCGCGACACTTTTTGTAGATAATGATGAGTTCTGCAAAGTCGAAGTAAATGATTTTGTTCTATTATCAATAGTTTTCGCAGCGCACGCGACGTAAGGAATTTTTCAGGTCTTTTTTTTACACCTTATGTTACATTATTGGAGTTTTAGTAAGGATTCCTAATTTAAAAAAAAATATAATATAGCCTATGTTACTATGTTACTCGGGGATAATGTAGCTTTCCAAAGGTGAAAGAATTTTTGAAATCGGTCCAGTAGTTTCGGAGCCTATTCATTACAAACAAACAAACAAATCTTTTTATAATATTATTAAGTTAGAATATATACAAGTATAGGTATTTATAGTTTTTTTTAATATATTTACATAAAATTTATACAAAAGGAGTATTAACTAGGGAGAGGAGGGATTTAAGGGAGGTACACTCCGCGAGGTATAAGCTGAGCTTTGCATTAGTGTGAGTGATCACCAATCAGGCAGGAGCTTGAAATTTTGTCCTCGAGGTATAGGCTGAGCTTTGCATTAGTGTGAGTGATCACCAATCAGGCAGGAGCGCGGCGAGACTGAATGGCGCCGCGCCTAAGGCCGGTTGTCACATCTACACTATCCATGTACACTCACACAAATGCAAAGCTCAGCTTATGCCTCGCGGAGTGTAGGACGGGATTGCCAAGCTTATCTGTTTTTTTTTTTTCTAAATCTAAATGTCAGGTTGTCAAGTGTCAGTTTTTTGTTGAACTGTGGCTGTGGTCGATTGAAAATCGAAATGTTTTCGTTTTGCAGACATTAGCTCAAAAGCACTAATTAATCAGCAGTAAATTACTATCTGATATTGAAATTTAATTATTGTTGTTTTGTGTGATTGGTGAATTGATGAATTTGAAATGCTTCTAATTGTTTCATACTGGAAGAAAACAGTGGTTGATTGGATTTTCTATTGATACATAGCAAATGGTGTACCTTGAGAACTATTCAAAATGTATTTTCCCATCGGGTGGCCGAAAGTCCTAAGAACTCTTGGTAATGAAAATCAAACTATACTGCAGATCGTATCTAATAGGGATAAAATCTTATTCGCTTCCTTAAGCGATGATTGCCTTACTGTCTGGTTCTGCAAGGTATGTTTATTTGAGATCAAGTGGAATTCTGTACTTTCAATTAGGTATTGCTTGTTAGCTGCAATACTAATTCTATTGATTTATTCAATTGTTTAGTTTGTAATACTCTTATAGTTGTGTTTGTGAAAAGGAAATCCCTAGCATATCATCAAAGTTTTTATATTGTTGGCCAAGTTGATGAAGCTTTCAAATGTAAAACATGAAACTGAAAAGAAACCAAGTTCAGCCATTATAATATTACTATGATTTTGAACTACAGCCCTCGGTGCCTATCGTCTACCACAAAAGAAGTGCTGAATCTCTGGAGAGGCTTGGTGTTAATGTTGGGGTGGAATGGAAGCCTGATTCATCAATGTTATGCATTGCAGTATGTATATTTTAACCAGTGTCTATTTCACTCTGATTATCAGTTAACTTTGTTAGCTATTTCATTTAGCAAAAGTACTGTGTATTCTAAATATTACTTTCTGTTCATATTTGATATTGTATGATACTGCTAATTACGCCTAAAACATCATCATGTTTTTTTGTTTCATAATTTTTGCTCATGAGTCTACATTATTCAATCTTAATTATTATTTTTGTTTCATCTATAGTAATGGTCCTAGGTGGTATATAAATAAAGTAATAAATGGTTTTTGATTTCGAGATTAAGCTATAAAACAAAAAAATCTTCAAAACTTATTCACTCACAAAATTTTATTCTATTGTTTCTTGTAATTGAGATTATCGTGGCAAAACAATGTTGGCTTATAATATATTTATCCATTTCAGACTTCAGAAGGACATTTAATATTGTACAATGTAGAGACCTTGGGTGACCAGACAGCATACCAACAGTATGATCCACCAACAGCTAGCCTGCGGCGAGACTCGGCTGAGCTATTTGTCAAAGAAATTATACCCTCACTGAAGATCACTCAGGTATGTTAACTACTTTAAAGTTTTTGTTGTTCTGTATACGTTACGTACAGAAACTTAAGAACTAAAGGAATATCGCTTCAAATTAGTAAAAATCGTGATAATTTTAACAGAGCTAAACACGAAGTTGACTTTGATAAAAACCCTTTTCAATACTCCAAAAATATTTTCAGGGAGCAAAATGGAATGCTTATCTTGACTAACGCGTAAATTTACGATCACTTTAAAAGCACATACGAAGTGCCTAAACGCGGGAGCTCGTTCGTAGAACCAAACATCCAAAAATTATAAATATTTTAGTAGACAAATTAATATCCCGTGAAAAGAAATGAGGCTACCGGTTTAAAATCAACAATAAGTACTGAGTCAATCTTGGCCTTTGCGGACGACCTTGCAATACTTACACGTAATCAATAGTGAAGCCATGAGCCTTTCAGTAGCTAGAGCCCAAAAGGGATTGACGACAAACAAAAGACAAATTAACTTTGTAAAATAAGGCTCAACTTCAAACTCCAGGCACAAGCCTTACTCAATCCTGGGTACAGCACCTGATTGGACTATTTTAATGGACACGTATGAAAGGCACTACAGGATCCCAGAGGATGTGGGTGTTTCGTCATCCAGACCGGACATTTTCCTTTTTTCTAGAGCTACGAAATGCATAGTCATAGCATATGTAGTAGTAGGCTCATATCAGATTTGGCTGGGCAGGGAGAGAAAGACGAGTAGTGAAGGTGAGTGTTGATGTACGTCAGAAAGGGGCCCCTTAAACCTACGCCCGAGTCACAAGTCTCGGGGTCTACTCGGGTTTTCTCTCTCTGCCACATGATGGACCCGGCACCCGCACGGTGAATCCATGGAATGCTAAGAAAATCGTATCAAAGTAATATAATTTGTCAACCAAATTACAATCAATATTAAATTAACCACATTTACTGCCATAACTGGGATTCACATAGTGAGCTCTTAATAAAATTGTAACTTAGGGATAAGGTTGATTGGAGTTTTCTGACGGTTCATATTTGAAATAAAGTGATCCATCAGAGAACCAGGTTTACCAATATAACTCAATATATTAGCACACTGAATTAGCAAAAGGCTGGTCATATCTGTCTACTACCATTGGCGTAGATGTGTTTTTAATGGGGATGGAACATTGGCAAATGTAGTGCAGGCAGGGGCGGATCCAGCTTTGGCTCCAGGGGGGGGTCACATGCCTCCAGAGAGGGAGGGGGCGGGAGTAACACCGTAGTCAAGTCATAAAACTGTGCGATAATTAGGGTATCATCGTCATCATCAGCCACAAGACGTCCACTGCTGAACATAGGCCTCCGCCCTAGATTTCCACGACCAGCGGTTTCCAGCAACCTTTGTGAGGTCATCTGTCCAGCAGTGGGAGGCCGTCTAACACGGCGTCTCTCGGTTCGTGGTAGCGACTCGAGAGCCTTACTTCCCTATCGGTTGTCAGTTCTGCAAGCGATGTGGCCTGCCCATTGCCACTTCAGGTTGCTTACTCTTTGAGCTATGTTGGCTACTTTCGTTCTTCTGCGAATATCCTCATTACGGATTCTGTCGCGAAAAGAGACTCCGAGCATATCTCTCTCCATAGCTCGCTGTGCGACTTTGAGCTTTATTATGAGGCCCACAGTTAAGGACCACGTCTCATATCCATAAGCCTTCACTGGTAGCATGCAGTGATTAAAGAGTTTGGTCTTTAAGCATTGGGGTATTTTGGACTCATAGATGTGGCGAAGTTTCCCGAACGCTTCCCATTCGAATTGGGTCCTTCGCTGGACCTCTTTGACAAATCTTGTTGAATATTTGTTTGGATTCTACCTATATGGCCGGATATGTTTTGTGTACCGGTCATGTAATCGGACAGTTATTGTGGATTTGCTGTAAATACACTTCAATACTTCGATATAGTGACAGTCGATGCGGCATCACTGGAAAGACCAAAGCATTGCCTAGGTCTTGATGGAATCGAAGGCTTTCTCATAGTCTACATACGCTATACATGGTGGCCGATTATTATACTCCTCGATTTTCTGTAAAATCTACCGAAGCCATCCATACGAATATGGTCTATAGTGCTGTCGCAATTTTGGAAACTGGTTTGTTCTGGTGGCTTGGAGTCGTCAAACCTGCATGTGAAACGATTTGTGATTATCCTCAAAAACAACTTATAAACATGGCTAAAAAGTATGTAATGGGTATATAAGTGATGTCACCTTCTGTGACGAAGAGCACCACCACACTTCTACTCCAGGCTTCAGGCGTATTACCATCAAGTATGACGGAGTCGAATAGCTTCTGGAGGACTTTAAGTACCGTTTGTCCACCTACTCTCAGAAGCTCAGTCGTAATTCCGTCGTCGCCAGGTGCCTTGTTGTTTTTAACTTGTTTTGAGAGCCATCCTAGTCTCGTACAGGCTGACTTTCGGGATATCTTCGGCAAAGTGACGAGTCAGGTCAGGACAGGTTGTCCTTGAGTAGAGGTGTATAACTGTTACTATTCATAGAACCTCTCAATCTCGTCCAAAATCTCGGGCTTCAACGTTACCACTATTTTTCTTCAGTTTGGTCAGTTTGCCCATGACCATGAGACAGATTGTTTGCGAACACTTTCGAGTCTTTGTTCCGCTTGATCGCTTTTTATCTATTTATTAAATTTTGCCACTCCACAGACTCTGGGGTCCGTGACCTTTGTCATTACATATTTCTTGGTTTAGGAGAAGAAAAGGAAAATAGGGTGTTGTGAACATTTAATTCTAATACTAGTCAGTCCGATTTCGTCTGTTAAGCCGATCACTACCGGTTGGGATTCCGATAGTAATCGACTCGACATCGTCTTTTGCTTAAGCCGCCACCTCTCGACGCAGAGCCTCCACTACGGCCGCGTTTCTGTCCTCCTTGATCGCTTCTTCAATACTCGTAGTATTGAAGCAGTGTATGTCGCGTTGCACACGAGTAGAGATCTGTCTATTGAGCCGTCAGTAGACCGTCATGTCGACTGACAACTGCAACCACATATGTATGATCTTGATGAGAATTAGAGTATGATCGGAAAGCTTTTGGGTATTATTTTAGCGTCGGCTCTTATAGTATATATTTTCTACCAACTGCATGAACAGTTTCCACTAGCCTGTCGTTTATATCGTTCGCTGTTACTCACTCAACTAGGGATTCGAAGCGATTTTGAAGTTCGAGGTGAAAGTTATCGAGCTTTGAGCATAATTTGGTCAGAGCGTGGACCTCAATAGACATGACCTTTTAAGATTCAGCGTGCCTCTTGCCATACGGTGATCGCTGCCGGTCTACGATAAGTATTGGTACACGATACGTGTACACTTGGTACGCGATTGGTACGTGTTGGTACACGATAAGTAGGTACTGGGACTAGCCCAGAGGGGGGTCATGACCCCCATGACCCCCCCCCTGGATCCGCGCCTGAGTGCAGGACACTTTGAGACTAGCTGATATATATGGAAGACAGTGGATAGTGGATGGAATGTAAAGCTGAGGAATGGTCTGAATGGTGAGCCATGAGGCAGGTTTATGTCCAGCAATGGACTAAGACAGGCTGATGATGATAAATGACAAGGTTTCACAGAGAGCCTGTGGTAATCCTATAGGGATGCTTTGTGGACATTATTATCAAAAATTGTAAAGTAAGTAAGTAAAGATTTATTTGCATAGCCACTTGATACACTTTGGTAACTATATTACACCGAATGACGAAAATTTACAAAATTAACTTTGCTAAAGCCCAACCTTTTGGGGGGAAAATGTGTTTTTTTGTATTTTTATTTGAGAAGGTATACACATTAATTTGGTTTTAATGGCGTCTGCTTGATTCGGTCTTTATTTTGAGATAAACCACTTTAAAATTAAAGTTCGTTCATATAGAAAAATTGTTAAATTAAAAAAAAACAAAAAAAATTTGGCAGGAAAATGGTCCCATAGCATTGAAAAAAAAACAATTTATGCTATCGAGTGCAGTTTTAATTTATTATCTTAGTGTTGTTGTTATATCATATACAATTAATTTATAATATAAAATCACTATGTCTTCCTTGTAATTTAAGATGTTATAGCTCTAGAACATTTGAGGACTCGAAAAAAAATCCGACACAAGTGACAAAATTGTTAGTTTACATTTCAAACACATTAATTTAAACAAACGATACCGCCAGAAGCGTCTTGAAATGCTCTTGAGAATAATGGGGCTAAACAGGTACAAGTAACGCGGCACTTCATATGCCAAAGCGTAAACAAACGCACTTAGGTAACCTGACACCCGTTTTCTCGCGAAAATTGTAAACGTGAGTCGGCGAAAGTGAAGCAAGTGGATAGGGTACAATGATAGATAGAACGGTTATGAAAGTAGTTCATCATACCTTTTGGCATGTAGCAATTTAACAACAACTGAATCTTCATTACATAAACAAATTAATTATGCAATACAATACAAAAATATATTCAATCTAACTGAAAATAATAACAATAGTAAAAAATGTCACTAGTCACAATTTATGCCCAATTGTTTTCGTTTTCAGTTCAAAGAGGTGTTGGTGTGGGATGGGCAAATAACTCGAATGTGCTGCATATCAGGCACAGAGATCCTAGTATGTACAAGCCGATCGCACCTGCTGAGATATCGGTGGGACGGCTCCCAGAATCGTGACTACTGTCTAGACCTGGGGCGGACTCCCTTCTCTGTCAACCAGCAGGTTTCCAAAGGTATGCATCTTGATCATATGTAGGCATTAAGCTGAACATGTATAATGTGTAGTTTGGCAAATAATAATTGTGGCTTTTTTTAAATAGTACAGATAGATGAGATGAGCAGGAAATGTGCCTGATGGTAAGCAACACAACTGCCCATAACACCAAATTAAAATGTCACTCTGCAATTGCAATTGGAGTCCAAATCATTACCTAGCACTGCATTGCACTCATCACTCCTTTTCCTTCAAACTTTTTTGTGATTTATTATTACTAGTAATTGGTAATTAATTATGAAAATGCAAAGTTCACATAAATCTCTGTGCGAGTTTGCTTTTATGAATGTATCAATTTATTTATATGTTTTTGTGTGAAGTTCATATTTAAGTTCTCATAAGTTGTTTTCACAATTGTTTACAGCTGAACCTATTCTAGAAGACAACATTCATGTGAATGATATAGAATATTCACCTTTAGTGTGTGGTTTTGGCATCACACTCAATGATGGTCGTGCAGCCTATCTCACAGCACCTAATCTCAAATTTGACCCTAATGTAAGTAGTTTGAATATTAATACAGATTCACTTGACCAATTTCATTTAAAACGAAATATAATTATATTTTTTCTGTCTTTAAAATAATTTTATGGAAAATAAAGAATTACATAATTATTACCAATTGATTAATTACTCATAAATTGTTTTAACTCTTTAATCTCTCAGATTGTTTTGGATACAGATTTGATGGTAAGAAAGTGATTTTTGTGTGACCCTGTCTAAATTACTCGCACTTTTGTGAAAGCTAGAAATGCCTTTTGAATTACACGATAATCCTACAAGTACCAGAAAGATCTTTCCACAATGGCCCTGTTCCATTAGCTTATCAATATTTCGACAACAGCAACTGAAATGTACAAGTATATGAAATGAAATAGTTTATTTCCAGATTTACATCCATTAATCAAAATTCAAAATTAGCATAAATAAATAAATTAGCAATTCAATAATAATAATAGAATAAAGATGAACAAAATTATGATATGGGCTTATGATATGACCTCCATAAGCATCTATATGATTTGCATTAAAAGTGTAAATAAGATTAATATCTAAAATATTACAATTTAATCTCATAGTATGAGCCCCATAAGAAAACTATCATAATAGACACATGTTTTAGTAATTAGGTAATTACATACACAATTTGATGATTTTGATATAAGCTAGAAAGTAAATAAATTTTCCAGATATATTCTTATAGTTTTGTTCTATATTTTTAGGCAGTTCAAGGAATATGGGCACAGGGAATTGATGATGCAACTTGTGTCAGAGTAAATCATAAGTTTCGTCTCATTGCTATTGGTCGGAAAAAGTAAGTGAAGATTTAACTGACTGAATTTTAATTTTTAATATTGGTGGACAATTCACACTCAACACCATCTGACCCCAAACTAAGCAAAGCTTGTGTGATGGTAGCCAGATAACTGATATAATACTTATATAGTTTTTTAAATACATACTTATTATACATAGAAACACCCAGACACAGTGCAAACATTTGAATTCATCACACAAATATTTGTACTGGGTGGGGATCGAACCCACGACCCTCTGCTTCGCAGGCAGAGCTACTACCAACTAAGCCACTAGGGCAGTCAAATTAACTATTATATTATAAGGTGATAGTGTGTGGTGGCTATGTAATGCCAAGAATGTCCAATTTCACAATTGTGACGTTGTCTGGCTTAAGTAATATTCCTCTAAATAAAGTGTAGATGTACTACTACAGGCTTTAACGGTACAATAATAATCTGTCTTTCTCTTCCTGGCTACATGGTGGTGATGGGGTCAACCTTCCTACATTTGCTTCTCAGCTTCGCTCTATCTGTGACATTGTTATCCAATAGCTTGCATCGGTGTAGCAATACACCATAAGTAAACCTGCATGCTTCTGAAAAGACATTCATTTTTTTACGACATGCCTCATCCCACAATCCGCACTTCAGAGTCAGAGTCTCAGCTTACAACTTGTTAGAAAGTAAAATTTAATTAGTATTTTTAATCTAGATCCCTGGGAAGGCGTATTTTTTTATCCATATTTAACATAGAAATAAAATTGTGTCAATAACAATTTTATTTCACGTTTTTAATGAAGTTCTAAAGTAAAAATTAATTCTTGAAGTGAATTACATAGCCGGTTTTAACTGTCGTTTATTTTAGTAACACGTCGTTTCCATCGACTTATTGCTAAGATTGTAATATAACACAATATATTATGGGCTAAGAGTCCTGGAGAGACCTTTGTTATTTTAACAAAGCTGAAGTTTGCATAAGCACCCCACTGCTGGGACTCTGGGCCTTCTCTCGCAAGGAGAGAGTTAAGGCCATAATCCACCACGCTGGCCAAGTGCGGGTTGGTGGATGACACATGACCTCGAAAGATTCTAGGTACATGTCGGTTTCCTCACGATGTTTTCATTTACCGTTTTTAAGTTAGCGGCATTACGCACATGACTTCGTAACTTCGTAACTTAAAAACGGTGAGCGGCATTACGAAGTCATGTGCGTAATGACTTCGTTTGCAATTATGTACAATGTTAATTTACAGTTATGTACAAATGATAATTACTGTAAATGACAAGAAATATTGGTTTGATTATTTAATCCTTAAATTTCAGTTCTCAAGTTGATGTCTTCACAATAGATGAAGCCACAGGCGGTTTGGAATTGTCCCACACGATGATGCTTAGTTCTAAAGACTTTCCTGGTGATCCTGGACCTGTGAAATGCATGAGGCAAGTCTCACATATTACAAGTAGAAGTGAAAATTTTGCCATTTTGTAGTGGCAACCATCTTGGATTTGAAATTTGTTAGTGTCTATACAATCCAACAAATTTAATTCTACACTCTAACGAAATATTGTACTATAGTCCGTTCCACGGAGAGGTGTAGAAAATGTAAATAAATCAATGTCACTCTCAATATGACAGACCAGCATTTCTCAACCTTTGTTTTAGAAGATAGTTCGTAGTAAGCGTCTCTGTTTGCCCTTTTAGATTTTCGTCACATAACAAGGTTAAATATATTCCAATAAGTCCGTTTCCAACCTTTTGTCTTATTTCTATTATTTTATAATTATAAGTTTATGAAATATGGGGTGCGCATTAGTTTAAAACATTAATACAAAAATAACTTGGTTCATGCAACACAATAGTAACATATAAACAGTTTTCACAAATATTATTTATTAAGTACAGCTTTGTTTTGTTATGTAGCACTTAAATTCCTTTTTCATTATGTATGTGAAATGAGTGACTTTTTAGTAAACGTAAATTTAATGAGCTATATATATATGAGACGATCTTCTTAGCATTCCATGGATTCACCGTGCGGGTGCCGGGTCCATCGTGTAGCAGAGAGAGAGAAATCCCGAGTAGATCCCGAGACTTGTGACTCGGGCGTAGGGTAAGGGGCTCCTTTCTGACGTACATCAACACTCACCTTCACTACTCGTTTTTCTCTCCCTGCCCAGCCAAATACTAGCGCAGCTTTAGATACTCGTATATATATCCACATTCAGATCCGTATCCGTGGATGTACTTTTTTCACAATCCAGCACATCACTAGTGTAGTTCTTACTACCTGTGTAGCTGCCATTGCTATTATTTTGTCTTAACAAAAAGTGGTAACCTTAATAAGTTACCACTTATTTTCCAGGTTACAGATTATTCCTTGCTATAATTATTGATCTACGTTTTATATTTGAACTAAAAAAAGCAATCCAGTCTGAGTACATAGCTACCGTGGCCCTTATACTTGATTCCGTAACAAACAAATAAGGTAAGTAAAATGACAAAACAAATGGTGGCACACAAAAGATATTGGTGGACTGTTCCTACCCATTCTGAGAAGATTAAAATAGTTTTAATATTAAGTGCCCCATTGGATATTTTTTTAATAAGAGTGGTAGGTGTAATTCATTAAAAAATGCAATTAATTTCTACGGCGTTAGATGCTGTTGCAAATAATTTTAAAACGTATCGAATACTGAGTAGTGCTTTCATCTATCCTAATATAAGATTTTTACATCCAAACAAATTTGTTAATGAGCGTTCTGTTTTTACATTAAGTTGTTTTTATATTTATTATTTTAACATTAAGTTATTGCTCGGCTCGGGTGGTCTTGTCACGCCAATACGCAGATGCAGTGCCTGGTTCTAATATCACGCGCACCTCTGCTTTTTCGAATTCATGAGCGTAATGCTGCTAACGGTAAAAGAAAACATCTTGAGCAAACTGGCATGTTCCTAAAAATTTTCGAGGTCAGAGAGGTTTGTCATCCACCACCAACACGGAAGAATTATAGCCCCAGCAAGGAACTTTTAGTGGGTTGCTTATGTGAGCAGCGTCCCGCAAATTTACCTGCTTAGATCTCTTTTCTGTAATTTTCCCCTCCATAAAAATAAACTTATACCGATGCTTTCCAAATCATAATCTAACCGTGTTCCGCGTTTAAACCTGAGCCATTTAGCTGTTCCAACTTGATAGAGCAACGTACATCCAAAATTTTGCACTTATAATAAGTATTAGTAGATTTTCTTGCGAATAAATATACATTATTTAGTGGTTCACTAGGTAAACGTCTTATAATTTACGTGCAAAAAGTAATGATATCCCATCAGAAACATGGGTATACTTAAGTGAAGTGAGATCAAAGTTCAGTATTATGAAATTATATGCCTTGTTTGTTGACTTCAACGACTAAATAATAGAGATCTAAATGGTCTTGAATGGTCAGTTCTAAAATCTATTTATAATAACATAGACTAGTTTTAAACACTTAAAATATGATTTGTTTTTTTATAATTTATGATGATTATTAAAATCAGTCTGACTTGGCTGGTTTTAATATCATAATATTGAATTTGTCTTTCATTTCACATTTATGTTTTGATGGGATTCGCAGTTTGAGAAAAATAGATCAAATTGCCACTGTTTAAAACCGGATCTACCACATTCTACTATTACAATTTATAACTTTCAAGATAAGTTAATAAATCATGATTTGATCAATACAAATCCAAGTATGTTGTATTTAAGATCACAGTAAAGTCGAATCATATTCGTGAAAAATATTTTAAGACAGTATTAGAAAAATATAAGGTTAAACGATTTTTATGTTATGGTAGCACCTTTGTTTACATTTTCTACACCTCTTCGTGGAACGGACTATAGTTAAGCTTTTTCATTTGATACCCATAATGAGGGGATTATGAAAAAATATTTTATCTGACATTTTGTGGAGGTGACCATCTTGAGTCGATATTGACCAAATATATCTAAGAATAAGAACCATCGCAAGGAAATAGACTTTCAAATGAAAAAACCTGATCAAATTCAAATGAAAAAAAATAGGTCTATCCATTTGAGAGCTACGATGCCACAGACAGACACACACAGTAAGACAACGACGTCAAACTTATAACACCCGGTATATTGGTTGGGATTAAAAATTGGAGTTGGACTGAGGGTATTCCGGTGGTGGGTCCTGCGGTTCTACCGCTATTCCAAATGTCAGTTAGGTAGTAGAGTCTCCCAAGACAGCTACTTAGTCTTAAAAAAAAATGAAATGGTTAAGACCGGACGGCAGAAGTGAAAATTTAAATAAGAAAAAACTATTGAATATTTTATAATTAAAAATAAAAATTATTACGTTTAAACTAAATATCGTAAATACAGCGGCACGACAGTGACAGATGCGGCTGAAGGGCTAGTATCAATGGAAAAAAAACAGACAGCAGCAGCTGACTGTCTTTCTCGCTCTGGCACACTCGGCGGTCCCGAGTTCACCCGAAATATTCTTTCACTTTTTCACTTACGATCGTGACGATAAGCTTCATTCACAGCCCGTGTGGTGCGCAGATGTGTGGTGGATACACAGATTTCTCTTTAAAAATGAGGGTATTCTGCACAGATGGACGGGTGACGGGCGCGCTGTTTGCGTGAGCTGGGAGCGCGGCGGGGTGAGCGTGTGGAGCACCTTCGGAGCCCTGCTGATGTGCTCGCTGGCCTGGGACTACGGACTGCACCAGGAGCGAGACACGCGCAACCCTCTGCAAGTCTCGAGCCTGGTATGTGCTTGCAAAATTTGTAAGATGATTTTTAAATCTTATACCTTTAAACGACAAATTCTTGTAGGTATAGAATCTGAATCTCGGAAACGGCTCGAACGATTTTCATGAAATTATGTATACAGGGAGTTTCGGGGACGATAAACCGATGTAGCTAGGTTTTATTTTTTAAAAACATCACTTTATGCGCGTTTTTAGACAACGAAAAACTTCTATAATGTCATTAGAATACGATAACCTATTTCGCCACTGTTCTTTAAGTCTAAATGGCTCAGGCGGAATATGCTCGCCCTCGGAGTTAACAGGCCCCGGTTCGAATCCTGATGGTTACACTCGGGTCTTTTCTTTTTGTTCTTTTTTTTCTGAGAAAATCTTTTACTTAGAGCCTTTTATAAACGCATATAAACCGAGCAGAGCTCGGCCAACCAGGTACTATAGTTTTTAATCGCCATTTGAGCTCGTTTGTAAATATAACACAGGATTTACGATCTAAATTATTATTTAACTAGCAGTCCGCCCCCGCTTCGCCTGTGGTAGGTACATACATACAGCCACACATACATACATACATACAGTCATATATACAGCCTCTACAGCACTCTGGGAATATGTACATAACCAATGGTGATTTTTTTTTTAAATCAGTCCAATAGTTCCTGATATCCTAATATTAGCGCGTTTAAAAAAGTTCTTCAGCTCTATAATATTAATATAGATTACATCGACGTTTCGGCATTCGGCAGCGTTACAACCGCCGTCAGAAGATCTTCACGTCGTATGTTATGTAATATGAATGTCTATCTATGGCCATGTATGTAACAGGGCCATAGGCATATCTGACAAATGGTTCAGTAGTATCATAGGGAAATCTAAGGAGCATCTCTTTGGGTGGTTATACATATATTATAACAATACGGGATCGGCAGGCTTGTCCCAAAACTGTAAATATAGTGTACATCTAACTTAGGCTATATTAATTATACACCTTATTGCCTTCCATACTTATAACTGTTATTTTACTTATCCTACTATGTTAGGAGGTTTAGATGCAACATACTATATTTGGATGTTTGTTGCTCAATCACGTCGGAACGGCTGATTAAAACGTGTATGTACGAAAGTAGGTAGGTAAGTGGTAGGGATGTAAACGTGTGAGCTCTAACATCATGGGGTAGAAGTAGGTGTATTTTTCCAAACACTCAATTTAGTACATTTTTTTCAGGAATGGGCAACAGAAGGCTACCAGCTCTGGATGGTCAAAGTTGAAGGCGAGAACAACACTAATTTAATACAACTAGACTTTACAAAGAGCCCGCTGAGCGTTAATACGTGTATGGTAAATATTATGTGTTAACTTTAAGATTGTAAATGATGCCAACAAGATATCGGTTTTATGATTGACTATTTTTTTTACTATAACAGATCATCATCTTATTATTATTCCACTTTTACCGAGATCTGTACAACAGCTGCCTGCTTCTTTCCTGCTGCCTTCATTCTTAAATATATATAAAAATAAATGTTTGTCTGTATGTTCTTTATAGAATCGTAAACTATGCATTTGACCATGTGATGATCTTTAGCAAAGTTGTTGTGTATGAGCCAAAGAAGGTTTCTGAGTTAGTTCAAACAATTTTGGACATGTGGCGTAGTAACGCGCGCAAGGTACTGCAATTTTTTCTGTAACTTAGAGTGACGGGACGAGTAACACATACGCGATAGTAAGCAATACGCCTAACCATAACAACAAAGAACCAAACAGCTATTAGAACACGAAGAATTCTAATCACTACATAACATTGCGCTACGCTCGTCAACCTGAGATATTAATAAGGTTTTTATCCGTGCGGACTATCGATATTAATCAAACATAGCTAAGAACATCCGTTCTTAGCTATGTTTGATTAATATCGATTCAAGATGGCCGCCCCCCACAAAATGGCGGACAAAATATTTCTTTACAAACTACCTCAATATGGGTATCAAATTAAAGGGCTTGACTAGTATAATACTATACACTATAAAAAAAAAAACAAATCCAATATGGCCGCTTCCACAAAATGGCGAAATACATTTCTTTTTTCACAACTCCCTTAATATGGGTATCAAATAAAAGGATTTGACTAGTAGAATGTTGTACAGAAAAAAAATCCGAGGTAGTCGGGGGTTAATCAAAATTTTTTGATATTGTTCTTGTTCTCTATGCCCTGTAATTTCCAGGTATCATACTTTATTCATATTTAGCATTCTACCTTCACAGAGCAACCAGAGACATTTATACTTACAAGCCGACGACAAGCTGTACGTAAACCTCGAAGATAATCTTACGAAAAGGACTAAAATATCTATAATAGACTCGTCAGGTGAATCCTACGACAATGGAATGGACCAACCTAACTTGGAATATGAGAATAGTCCCAACTACAGGGAGTTTGTTGATGATAACGAGTGCAGGAAACAGTGGTCGGTTCTGCCTTTACCGGCCACGTATATTGCTGCTAACTGGCCATTAAGGGTAAGTCCAATAAATATAAAGATGACTTATTTGTTCCAAACTGGGTAAGTCCCATAAAGTTTTTTTTGCCCAAAACTTAAGTAAATGAGAATACAGGATAAAAAAAACAAATACTAAAAGTTTATTTGTGTTAAAGACTTCACAGAGAGCTTAAATTATATTAAAGAACTATGGTACATGTGTTCAGTTAAAACCAAAGGGTACTAGTGACGCCTGCGCTAGGGTAGACATGTCCTGCAGGAGTCACTCCATATGACTCTGATCTTATTTATGGTGCAGAGATAATATCATGTTTATCAGTGAAAACTAGTACTTACTATTTAAATAATAAGTTTCACTATTTTTAAGCGGCTTGTTGTCATGTTGTGTATGGTAAAATATGTGATCATCTTTTGTGTTCTCAATTTCTCATTATATATCATTCTTTTTCGTGTGCCTCTCTAACTAGTGTGGGTTGGTAGTCAGCTCAGCATATTTGATGCGGTCCCTGACAAGGTGAAGGAATGCGGTGGTACACCTAATTCCCGTCTATTCTCAGATGTTACCAGGATTTATATCTTGTCTAAGAACTAGACTCAGATATGCAACTTTAAGCTGTTTGACTTCTGGCTTGCAAAAAATTCTGGTCAACCCGTTGCAGAACCTCCTCATTTTTAATTCTTTGAGCCCAAGAGATCAACATCATGCGCCTATATGTCCACATCTCAAAATGGCTCACCACGTTTCCTAATATTTTCTTTTATCGTCCATGATTCGCATCTATGTAGGAACACAGGCCATATATAGCATTGGAGTGACCGAATCTTATGATTTTATTATTACCTCACACTAAACTTTATGAAAAGCATCCGATAAATAAGTTAGCAAATTTGCGACCATGTGCAACTTTGAAGTTTTTAACGCAACTTCAGCGCGACGTACTAATAATAATTTAAGTCGCTGATGATATCCGTGCTCGCAGTATAGTGCCATCGACTACGAGGGAGAAAACGTGTGCGTAGCGGGCCGCTTGGGACTGGCTCACTACAGCCGCACAGCGCGCCGCTGGAAACTCTTCGGTAATGAAGCCCAGGAGAAGGACTTCGTCGTCGGCGGCGGAATGCTGTGGTGGCGGGATCACGTCGTCGTTGGTATGTTATCACTGCTTATTAAAGAACTTAGCTGTGTAAATTATAAATGTACGAATTCAGTATACGATAACGAGAGAGTCGATGACGAATACATCAATTAAAATAAGCAATTGAACTAAGCTGAACTTGTCAAATACGAGCACGGTTACTAAGACAATCACGTCAACTAAGATGAACATGTAGTTGAACTACGACGATCAGGCTTACTAAGGCCCCCATATCAATTAAGACGATCATGTATCATAGTTAACGCCAAGACGACCATGTCAAATAAGACGAACAGAAGCGAATACGGCAACTAAAAAAATAAATTTGCATTCTATACCCGCTTGGCGTGGTGCTGGAAGCTCGTCGGCAATGAAGCGTTGAAAAGAAAATACCTTTAAAATTAACAACATGAAGCTGAATAGCGAAGCTTATTACTTATTAAAATATTTAAAATAAATAACAAACGTCTTTTCTTTTCCCAGGTTGTTACAGCATTCTAGACGGGCATGACGAGATCAGATTCTATCCGCGCGAGTCGAAGCTAGACAATAAGTTCGCGAAGATAGTCAGAGTGCAGTCGCAAGTCTTCGTGCTCGATATACTAGACGATCAGCTGGTCGTGTTCGGGGCAGACGCTCTCGTCACAATATACGAGCTTAGTATAGTGGATAAAAATACTCGTAAGTAAAGATTTAATTATTAATGTATAGTTTGCAGCTTGGTGCAACCTACCTGCTACCTGATACCATTATTTAGTTAAAATGACCAAGTTGATCTAAATGGCAATAATCATTCTGCGCAATGGATTTGTTAACATGTTTAAAGGATCAGCTTAGCTGTCTTGTGTTTGAGTCAGGTACTCTACATACTTCCATTATTTGCTTTTGTAGAGAACCTTATTATCAGATTCTAGATAATTTTTAAATTGACATATTTTACATACATAATCATAAATGTCGAGCAGGGGACAGTGTGACAGTGCACCCTACTTAGGATTGTATACAACATCCACGACTTCCAGTCTTTCGGTATTTTATAAAAACGGAAAGTTTAAGAAACTCCAAAGAAACCGTATAGAAACCTTCAGCTTTTTCAATTAATTCACGGTCGACTCACATGTGATATAGTCAGGCCAGTCCAACTTAAGATTCAGCCGCACCCCACCTTTAGCAAACAGATTGCATGGGCGCGCCCGCTGTTCTTTAGGCACTGCCAAAAAACCAACTAAGATGTGCTAAAAGACGAGTCCATAATATCTGGTAAACTGTATATTCGTGTTTACAGCCGGCAGTATAGAAATGAGGTGCGTACAAGCGGTGGATATATCAGCTCTGTCGCACCCGGCGTGCGTGGTGTCGGCTGCGCTGTGCCGGCTACAAGACCCGCTGCACCAAGCGCGGCACCGCGCCTCGCAGTCAGCCGCTCACACGCCGCACTCGTTGGTGAGTGTACATGTAGCCAGCCAAGCTTCATATCAGCTCTGTCGCACCCGGCGTGCGTGGTGTCGGCCGCGCTGTGCCGGCTACAAGACCCGCTGCACCAAGCGCGGCACCGCGCCTCGCAGTCAGCCGCTCACACGCCGCACTCGTTGGTGAGTGTACATGTAGCCAGCCAAGCTTCATATCAGCTCTGTCGCACCCGGCGTGCGTGGTGTCGGCCGCGCTGTGCCGGCTACAAGACCCGCTGCACCAAGCGCGACACCGCGCCTCGCAGTCAGCCGCTCACACGCCGCACTCGTTGGTGAGTGTACATGTAGCCAGCCAAGCTTCATATCAGCTCTGTCGCACCCGGCGTGCGTGGTGTCGGCCGCGCTGTACCGGCTACAAGACCCGCTGCACCAAGCGCGGCACCGCGCCTCGCAGTCAGCCGCTCACACGCCGCACTCGTTGGTGAGTGTACATGTAGCCAGCCAAGCTTCATATCAGCTCTGTCGCACCCGGCGTGCGTGGTGTCGGCCGCGCTGTGCCGGCTACAAGACCCGCTGCACCAAGCGCGACACCGCGCCTCGCAGCCAGCCGCTCACACGACGCACTCGTTGGTGAGTGTACACGTAGCCAGCCAAGCTTCATACCAGCTTTGTCGCAAACTTGCGTCGGACTGGACCAACCATAGCCCACTAGAGTAAGCTACGTGCTCATAAAAACATTGATGAACTATTCCCATGTCACCATTTAGCAACAAGCTGAGCAAAGCTTAAGCCTAGATAGTGATATCATTTTTAATACATAGTTCACATAGAAACTCTGTAATATAACATCTAATGTGAAAACACTATGGTGCTTGTATCCTGTGTTTAATCTAACTCGTAAGAAATAGTGTGTAGTAGGATTACGTGATGGCGGTCTTCGATAGACCGTTGTTTTAGTGTGTCCTCTTGGTTAGTATAAGTACTCCTAATATTGAACATTATGTTTTCCTAGCTGTGCCTTACGCAATGTGGTGTAACCTGCAGTTTACCAGTTTTTCACTATAAGTTATTTTCCCACAATCGAGGGGTTTTTTTTTTGAAAATTTCAATATCATATTTATTTAGGTACATATATCTAATTAAACTGGACTGGCCTGGTGGCTTAGTTGGTAGTAGTTGGTAGTTGAATTGTCCACCAATATTTATTTATTTATATTTAAATGCCTAAAAAACTAAGTATCAAGCTTGAACTTAAAAAATGAGGTAGGTTAACTTCCATACAAAATATCATCTCCTAAGTCACTCTTTTTATTGCCTTTTTTAGCATTCAAATAAAGTACCCTATGTCCTTTCCCAGTACCAATAGATCTATAGATCTCTGTATCAAGTTTTATTTTATTTTAATTGGTATACTAGTTTACAAGAACAAAATTAAAAATTTTGATTAACCCCCGACTACCTCGGATTTGTAATTTGTACAACATTCTACTACTCAAGCCCTATCATTTGATACCCATGTTGAGGTAGTAGTGAAAAAAATAATGTAATTCGCCATTTTGTGGTGGCGGCCATCTTGGATTTGAAATTTGTAATATTGTATAGTATTCTACTAGTTACGCCCCTTTATAACACCCCTTTTTTGGTCGGAGGTTAAAAACGTAACAATTAGTAAGGATTATGTTATGTATGAGGAAATACTATAGGACTTGGCAGAGAATTATTGTCTAAGGTCCCCCACAAAAACATTTAGAATAAAGAAAGCTCATGGAAATAATTCGTTTGCAGGTTATAAATGCCAGCGGAAAATTGATGATGGTGCAACGAGAAGAGTACGATGTCGACGAAGACAACAACCCGGTAAGTGCTTTCAATGATACGATATTAAAACCTCTTGAAAAACGTACTTAATATCTTACTAATATAAATTCAAAAGTTTGGTTGTCGCTTGCTCAATCACGCCGGAACATCTGAACGGTTTGGTTTCAAAATTTGAGTCAGATTATAGTCAGAATAGCACAAAGGCTACTTTTTATCATGGTAATACAATGGGAATGGGAACTAAAAGGCTAAAAAGGGGAAAGGGACGCTGATAGTATTACACAAAAACAAAAATTTAAGGTCTAAGACTGAAGAAGTGAATTTCTGACTTCAGGAACGTTGTTGTTATATTTTGCCTGTAATTATTATACTTGGGAGTGTAAGGGGGAAGCGCTTAACATCTAGCTTCCCCAAATGTCAACCTCTCCTGCGCGTGGTACACCCTGCTGCCAACTAACGAGGCTCTGACGACCGAACCAATGGCGGTATATCCATTTAAAAGCCAGTCCTAAATGGGCCAGGCCGATGACGGGCAGCTGCGTCATCAGTGCAAAGGATTGGCTCCGCGGTCACCAACCCGCCTGCCAAGCGTGGTGACTATGGCAAACACCCCCTCTATGAAAAACACAACCAGAAAACGGCCCAGGGGGCCCAGGCCTATGTTCAGCAATGGACGTCTTGCGGCTGATGATGATGATGAATTATTATACTTAGTAACTACATAATCGGATATTCCGTTACTTCAGCAACTCGTTATGTAACATCAATTCAAATTAATTGCTGAATTACCTTCATTTGTGTCAGCGCATGAATTACGCGCTGAATGCATAACTAACTGTATTTGTTTTGACGCACGACCGGACACGCAAATTATTTGAATTAACATATTGTGATGTTGCGAAATTTGAATACCATTACTAGATGTATTTATTACGATGACTGAAATATTTTACAACTATTGAATAACTAGTTCTAAAAGGATGATTTCTGCAGCTGCACTAAAGAAAAAATGGTTAAATGGATTTTTTTAAATCGATCAGAAAATGAATATTAAAACTAACTATTTTAGTTTTTTTATTGAGAGTCTTGCGCTCCTCTCAATTGGAGAGAATCTAAGTCATAATGCACCACGTTAAGTGCGAGTTGGTAGATGACGCATGTCCTCGTAAGATGTCTTTCTTGGGACATGCTGTTTTCCTTCACTGTTAAAGCCAGTGGTGAGGATGACAAATGTATAAATATGCACTTGGTAAAATACTGAAAGGTGTGGGTGTGGGCGGGATATGAACCTATGATTTCACGTTTGTGGAATCAGTCGTTCTGACCATACTAAGCCACGACGCCTTTTACACGGATTAAAAACAACAAAAGTACTCGGAGATAAATTAAAAGACACGCATTTTGTTCGTAGATTTATTTACACTGATTCAGGTACACTTCGTCGCTCCGGGTTTTCAGACTTAACTTCTAAACAGACCTACGTGTATTTTTGCACGAATTACTTGTACAAAAATACACTAGCGCCGCGAGTAACTATAATAGGTTACCTATACACGGAGAAGTTAGGGTTAATACTAATAGTATATTTTAATGATGCTTGCTTCTGATGGTGAGGGTTTTTCCATCGAGGGAAATGGGCCCTGCTGTCCAACGGCGGACCAAATGGCCTTTGTGGCCGTAAGTTGATCCGGAGAGATGGACCCAGGGTGCAGGCGCGGGAGCGTACACAGGTACATTCCAAGCCGGGATCACTGGTTCGTGAACAATTGAAGAGTAAGCGATCGGAGCTGCGGCGATGACAGGGCCGTGGTCAAGGACCGGAGCCACAGCGACAGGACCGTGGTTAAGCAATGGAGCCATGGCAACAGGCCCGTGGTCAATTACTGGAGCTATGGCAACAGGCGCGTGGTCGACGACTGGAGCAACAGCGACATGCGCGTGGTCGATGACGGGAGCAACAGCGACGGGCGCGTGATCAACAGGGTGCAGGTTGGGGCCGGTGCGCTTGACCACCGCGTTGAAGCCATGCAAGGAGTCAGCTGAATACTCGACGAGTCTCACGTTGCCATCGGGTTCAACCAGAGTGTATGCGCCTTTGACCACGTCGCCGTCGCGAGCCTCCCACTGCGCCTTGTTGTCGCCGGTTGAAGGGTCGTTCACGGCATAGTTGAAAGCGTAGCTCGGGTTCGACTGTTACACAATATACAGTTGTTTAAAAACATATTTTGATATTCAAATTAAATAATATAAATGAAGCAAGGAAATAAAACTAGATAAACAACTAATTTCAATATCTAGACTAGAATTTTTAGAAGATTATTTGAAAAGGGCGTTTAAATATTAAGTTAATCTTTTTTTTTTCTTAAGAATAATTAGGTAGTCCGGTTTCATAACCTTTTATTTTATTTTCACATAAGTGGATTCTCAGGACTCCGTTTTCCTCGACTCCGACGACACTGGTAAATATTACGTTTATTTTTGTCATTGTTTATATCAGTAGGCACAGCGCTGCTCAGTGTCTTGAGCTTTGGCAGTTCAAAACTTTCAAGTTTTTTGCCAGTTTAAAACTACTAACTTAATCAAAAAAAAAAAAGACTGGGCTCGTAAGAATGACCTACATTTTCCTCCTAAAATGTACGGGTGTATAAATGCTTATGATTATCAATCCTTGCTTGTAGTTATTGTAAATAATCATAGGAACTTTTGAAGTTACTAGTAAATTATTTTATTTTTAAACTTACGTAAGACTCAATGGTGGCAACAGGTACTAGAGGTGGGTTTGCTGATGCCACAGCAACGAACGCCAATAGGCACAACTGTAATAAAAATATTAATGAATCAATTTCAGCAGATACCCAGTTAACAATACATCATGTTATTGTTTCGTATGGATAATGAAAAAATGATCGTAGGTATACATCGAAAAGAAGCTTTTCGAAAACAAAAGTTGTAGAGATTGATCCAGTAATCAAGCCTTGAATGGTAATGATTCCATTAAACTTACTAGTTAGCTTGAGAAATAGCAATCTGATAAATTGGGATTGACTTCAAGGAAAAGGAAGTGATCATACCGCAATACATGTGTTCATATTTGCTGGTTGTTGATACTCCGGTGGGCTGACGAAGTGTACTGATGCAGTGTTGCTAGCTACTTGCCTTTAAATACTACACTAATTATTCGACCCGGCCTGCTCTAGTTTTGTCAAAAAATCTTGTTTCCACGGCTGATTTGTGCCTTTACATTTTTTTTTCGTAATACAAATAAAATTTCATGTGTTTTCATTTCACACGGACGCGTTATACAAATGAGTAGGTAATCACGTATGCATGAAGGTAATAATTGACGAGGTAATTGTCATGATTATATGTTCGGATGACTTGATTGGATCCGGTATGAACAGTTTAAAGTGTATTATCGAGTAATTCGATAATAATACCTATTTACAATAATATTGAAAAGGCTTTTTCAGAATGCAAGAATATTGAAGAATACCTGTCAAATTAGTTCTCACTGAGTCGTTTCGTTTCTAGAATACAAGTGAGACGATCTTCTTAGCATTCCATGGATTCACCGTGCGTGCGCCGGGTCCATCGTGTGGCAGAGAGAGAAAACTCGAGTAGATCCTGTGACTTGTGACTCGGGCGTAGGTTTAAGGGGCCCCTTTCTGACGTACATCAACACTCACCTTCACTACTCGTTTTTCTCTCCCTGCCCAGCCAAATTTGATATGAGCCTACTAGTGCAGCTTTAGATACTCGTTCTAGTATAGAACTTACTGCACTTCTGGATAAGCCAAGGTCTTTCAGCAGGTTATAGAGCGATTTCGCTGGTATAACTCTCGCTCCCACTTCTACAGATAGATGCCTAACAAAGATAGTTTAACGTACGATCAATTAAATATTACGATACAAGTTGGGGGGTGGGGATCGTGTCTCCTGTGATCGCCCCCACCCCCGTTTCGGACCGCGCCTGAGTGTACTGTTTTGGGCAGGTAGGTTGGTTGCCACGTGATGGCATGTCCTACTCGTCTCATCACTCTACACTATAAAAAAACATTTGATGTTGTTAATGTTTTATATTATTGGAGAAAACTGATACGCATGTCTAATGTTAATTATTTGATATATTTTTTTCACCCATCTGTCGTTCTGAAAATCGGTCATTAGGACACTATAAGTGTCCTATGCCACAGATAAATACACGCAGCAATCTCATTATCAGAAATTAAAAAAAGGCTTTATATCCGGGGATAAAAAGATCCATCTAAAAATGTATACAGATGAAGTCAATAACTAAATTCTCCTGCGGATAACACATAACACGCAGTAAAAAAAGAAATCGTGACTGGTTGTTATTATGAAAAAAAAACTGCTTTACAAGGTAGAATGACAGGCAAGATTGTTGTCAATGTTTAACCTTTTAAATGTATATTTATGTCGGGTGCTAATTAAACGAGCTTCTTATTAATAGCATTATTCGCCTAAAAAAATATAAGTTACCTTCGAAATTACTAAGTCGGCCACAACCAATGCGCGTCTCAATGATAGTATCTCTGCCACTAGTTTTCTTCTATGTAAGCAACTGTAAATATAACTCGGCATGTGTCACGTTAGGGTGAACACAAAAAGTCTTAGGGATGGGTAAATGAAAAAGGTCAAGGTAACAAGTATATTTAAAAAAAAAGATGAAATGAAATAAAAAATTAAAACAGAACGTAACTTAAAAAGAAAAAAAAAACAGGAACTGAGAGGGTTTGAACGGTAGAATGGTAGGATTCCGTGGCTCGCAGCAGGGATCAGCAGCCCACAACAGGATCAGTAGCCCACGGTAGAGTTCAGTGGCTCACAGCAGGGATCAACAGCGGTAGTAGCCCACAGCAGTCCACAACATCAGTGGCTCGCAGCAGGGATCAGCAGCGGTAGTAGCCCACAGCAGTCCACATCATCAGTTTGTACCTTTCAGGGTATCTTGTGATGCTTCTTCTTTGAAATCCAAATGCTGACTCCCCATCTCAGTTCCTAGCTTTTACAAGAAGACTTGGTATTCTAATAATGGTATTCAAATCTAAAATGAGAGACAGTTTATTTTATAATTAGCGGCCAGAGAGAATTAGACCTAAAAACTATTCAACCTTATGAAAATGATAGAGGTTGCTAAGCAATAGTGAATGTTTTGCAATATTATGACATGAAGTAAATAAATAAAATTTTCAGAAAAACGTAGTTTTCTACAGTTTAAAATAGAAATAATACATGAAGAATACTAATATTATGATCAGAAAATATGCTTTATCGTGAGGACACGATAGAACAGATATTAGTTGTATGAAAATTCACTATGTAAGTACCTAAGTTTCTACATAGTCTCCAATGAATGATGATTTTAGTAGGAATGTACGCTTACATATTGTTTAAAGCCAATATGTAACGTTACATTATTCCCCCCGACTGCGGAAATTTTACGCTTCGGTAAAATTTTGAAAGAAGTTCCAAAGGGTTTAAGAGAGGTATTGCCCTCACACAACCATAAATCCATTCAAGTAACCTTTCAAATCTTTTATTCATCACTTCCATTCTGTTTGGGTGTAAGTTCACATTCAATGACGAACACTCAAAGCATACACTCTCGGCGATGGCAGGCTTATTTAAGGAGTCATCAACCGCTCCAATAGTCGGCTTATTTAAGGAGTTATCATCCGCTCCATGGAGAGAAGAAAATAAGAATGATAAAAAGGATGAACATAAGAGGTCGATAATAGTAGGCTTATTTAAAGAGTTATCATCCGCTCTTTATAAGGAGAAGAAAGTAAAAGATGAGCAAAAAGGCTCAAAAGATAGCATGAGCGGTAGGGCTCAAAAGCTAACATGAGCGGTAGGGCTCAAAAGATATCTTGAACGGTAGGGTTCAAGA
The DNA here is from genome assembly GCA_017562165.1 of Ectropis grisescens. Taxonomy (NCBI): domain Eukaryota; kingdom Metazoa; phylum Arthropoda; class Insecta; order Lepidoptera; family Geometridae; genus Ectropis; species Ectropis grisescens. The sequence continues at coordinate 18,450,884 of CM029785.1, forward strand.
TAAGAAGAATATGAGTTTAGGGCTCATAGTTCTAAGAGTTAAGTACTCATTGGTTAAAGTTAAAGATTGTTAATGAGTTTAGAGCTCACTAACTTGAGAAAGTAAAAAAAAAAAGACCACTAAGTCTTGGGTAACGTTTATATACGTTAGAAAAATACTAAAGAGTAATTAAAATAATGTAGGTTAATGAATGTTCGTAAATGAAATGTAGGTAAATGTAGGTAAATGTAGTAAAGTAAGTAAAGTAAGTAAGAGATGATAAAACAAAAGTAAAGTAAAATTAAGAAACGATGGCTTATCCTTTTATATCTTTGATATGCCATTTGCCAGTGATACCGTTAGCATCTTCTAAAATGTAAACCAAAGGGGACAATTTATTTATGATTTTAGATTTTATAAATTTTGGAGCTAGTTTAGAACTAAAATAGGTAGCAGCGTTACTTTGAACATAATTCTTACGCCAAACAGTATCACCAACATTAAATTCTTTAACAGAACGACGTAAGTCATAATGAGCACTATTTCTAGCATGTGCTCTTAAAAGTTCAAGGTGTACTTTATCAAAGGTAGAAGAGAGAAGACCAGAATTCAATGCATAAATATCACGAGGCAAGAAAACTAACTCTTCTATGTTTTCAGTTGGAGTATAGAGAGATCCACAAGGGATAATTTCTCTACCAAACACTAAAATGATGGAGAGTAACCAGTTGTTAGGTTAACATTACAATTCATTGCAAACTGGATCTTGGGCAGGAAGACATCCCAGGATCTATGATCGTCACCGACTAAAGAAGCCAAAGCCGTAACAATAGTTTTATTGTAACGTTCAGTGGGGTTACACTGTGGATGATAAAAAGGAGAATAAAAGATAAAAGGGACCTTGTATTTATTAAGAAAATTATTAAATTCATGAGATTGAAACTGAGAGCCATTGTCCATTATTATAGTTTGAGGAATACCGTGAACTAAAATACACAGTTTTCTAAAATATCAACAATAATAGATGCGGTAGCCCGTTTAATTGGAAAAATTAAAGTATATTTAGTAAAGTTGCAGTTAATAACTAGTATATATTGATTACGTTTTCTAGTCATTGGAAGAGGACCCATTAAATCTAAAGAAATAGATTGAAATGGTCTAGAGCAAATTTTGGTTTGCCCATAAGTCCGTAAGGATAATGATTAGGATGTTTATAAGACAAACACGTGTCACATTTATTAATGAAATTTGTAATGTCTTTTAAAATTCCAGGCCAATAATATAGTAAAGAGATTTTCTTGTAAGTCTTGAAGATTCCAAGATGAGGTTCTTGAGGAGTACTGTGATTATTGATAATTATGGAAGCTCTTTCACTTGGTAGAGGAACTTCCTTCCAAATGAAATCTTCATTAATTTCATTAGAAGAGTGAATACAACGAAAGAGTTTATTATCTCTAACATGATAATTAGGATAACTATCGGGATTAGAGTTACAGGCGAGAAATATCTTGTTGTAGTGTTCTAGATCACGATCGACGACAGGATTACTTGTAGAAATGGGATTCATTCCTTGAATTCCAGAATCTTGATTTGTAGATCTGAGAGAAGATCAGGAACAACATTATCTTTACCTTTCTTATGTTTCAAAATAAAATTGAAGCAGGATAAGCGAAGAGACCATCTAGCAAGTCTTCCTGAAGGATTTGATAAGTTTTGAAACCACTTGAGAGCAGCATGATCTGTGTAAATAGTGAATAGCATCCCGTTGTCTAAGTAACAACGCCAATGTTCCAAAGCAGTAATAACTGCGAGGGTTTCACGTTCAGTGGTAGAATAGTTTTGTTGATACTTGTTAAGAGCTCTGCTCATGTATGCAATCACAACTTCTTGATCATTTTGGTGTTGAGTCAGCATTGCGCCAATACCATAATTTGATGCGTCACAATGTACTGAAAATGGAAGATTAAAATCTGGGCAGGCAAGAATAGGAGCTGTAACCAAAACTTCTTTAAGTTTTTGAAAAGCCAAAGCAGCATCAGTGTTCCAGAGAAACTTAGGTGCATTTTTCCCAGAGCACGTCAATATATTAAGAGGAAATGCAATAGTGCTAAAGTTTGGAATAAATCTTCTGAACCAACTGCAAGTGCCAATGAATCTTCGAACTTCTTTTCTGTTAGTAGGTACAGGATATTCAAGAATTGATTTTATTTTTCAGGATCAGCTCGTAGACCAAATTCATCCACGACGAAACCAAGATACTTGAGTTCCTTTCTAAAAAAATTGAGTCTTTGTAAAATTGATAGTTAAATTAGCAAAAGATAATTTTTCGTGAACTTTCACTAACAGAGAGATATGTTCTTCGAAGTTGTCACTAATTATAATAATATCATCTAAATAACAAAATACTTTGTTTTCAAACTCTGGAGTGAATAACATATCCATCAGCCTTTGTTGAGTTGCCGGCGAGTTGGTTAATCCGAACGGCATAACTGTGAACCTGAACATACCTCTTCCAGGTACATAAAAGCAGTCTTATCTCTATCAGCGACATCTAGCGGAATCTCCCAAAATGCTTTAGCAATATCAATGCTAGATAGATATTTCGCATTTCTGAGATTATCCAAAATTTCACTAATCAGTGGTAGGTTGTAAGCATCACGACGAGTGATAGAGTTGAGTTTTCTGCTATCTACGCAAAATCGCCATTCACCATTTTTCTTCGGAGTGATGATTACTGGAGATTGCCAAGGGCTTTCGCTTTTTTCAATCACTTTCCATTGTAGCATCTTGTCAACTTCGTTGATTAAAGCTTTTTGGTTTTCAGGAGATAATCGATAACATCTTTGTTTGAAGGGAAGAGCATCTCCAGTGTCAATCTTGTGAGTGATGAGATTAGTCAAGCCAAGTTCTCCTTTTTCTTCAAAAGAAATAAGTTTGAAGCGTTGAATAATGTCGTCTGCGATAATCTTCTGGTTAGACGATAAGTTATCATATGGTAATACTAATTTATTTTCTGAGATAGATTGGCAATTATGTTCAGATTTAGTCAAAGAGGAAAGAACTTTTGGTAGAAGGTTAAATTTTTGCCAAAAATCAATTCCTAGAATTAAAGATGGTGAAATCTCAGGAAAAACATGGGTCCTGATACAATGCGTTTGGTTATTAAACTGTATAGGTAAGTCAAAATAACCCAAAGAATTTACTTTTCGTTATTAGCTGTGGAAACGGTAATAAAATCTGACTTAAAAGTTTGTAACCGAGTTTAATTATTTCTAGGTGAGAGTTATTTCCTAAGATAGTTATAGAACTACCCGAGTCTAATAACCCAGAAATAGATAAGTTATTAATTTTAATATTGATGAAAGGTCGTTTAAAATCAATTTCATTAGAATAAAGAGTTGAAGAAATTTTGTAGCAAGAGAAGAAATTTTTAATAGTTTCTAACCAATTTTTCCAGTCATCAATATCAAATTTACTTTTTAAGTCATAGTTCAGTTTTTGAATTAGATTTAGAACATTTAGGGCAATCAGGAGTTCTAAATCCTTTCAGACCGCATTTAAAACATACAGTATAATGAGGTTCCTTACATGTTTTAAGTTATGATTCGTTGTACGACAACGTACACAAAATAAATTAGGGTTTGTCATAGAATTTGACTGTGTATTTTTAGAAACGGTGTTTACTTGTTTCGTATAGTTTTGGGACGAATTTCTAGATGAGGTCGAAGCAATATTTTTATAAGAAAACTCAGATATGAGAGGACTATTAACTGGTTCTTTGAATTGTTTGTCTCTATCGAGAAATCTCTCATAATTTTGACAAGTAGCTATTAAAGAATCAATGGAGGAAATGTCCTTTAATGCTACAAAGACAGAGTAACAGGGTCTAATGTTACGCAATAAAATTTCTAATTTTTCAGATTCGGATAATTTTCTAGAAAGTCTAGAAAACATACCTGACATTATTGAAATATAGATTATAATGTTTTCGTCCGAACCTTGAGTACGATTCTTAATAGCTTCAAGTAATTTGAAATCGTAATCATGTTCACCAAAGTCCTTAATAAGAGAATCAGAAACATCGTCCCAAGTTAAATTTGGATTTTGACCAATTTTGAAACGAAACCAGTGTAACGCGTTGTCAGTAAAAATTTCATAGGCTCTTGAAATTAATAAATTTCTATCAATTCTACGACAAAAACAATATTCGTCTAGTTTAAGTAGGAACGATCTTGGACAAGATTTACCATCAAAAGAGTGACGTCTAAGATCTTTGAAGAGTTCAGAATCATTAAAAGGTACCTGTGAGTGGGCGACTTGTTGAGTCGCAGAAGAAAATTGTTGAGGGTTTGACCGACCTGCGCTATCGACGACCTCCGCCAATACGATCTGAGGTTGAATCGGGTCTGGAAGAATAAACAAGTTGAATTTATTGATTAAACTGTCATATTTTTCTTTGAGTGTTTTGAATGTATCTAAGAAGGTAGGATTTATGTCAATATCGATCCGATCGAGTCTAAAATATAAATGGTTTAAGAAGGTCTGAATAAATTTGATTAATCTCGAGTCGGATTTTGTCAGTTTGTTTAATTTTGATTCGACGTAATTCAGCGTTGTTTCAGTTTGACATAAATCCTCTTCGATAGTATAAGGTGAGTTAAGAATTTCCTCAGAGGGAAACTGGTGGCTTAAGTGTGTAATTTGCTTGCGTAGTAAAGAGATGGAAGAGACTGGCTCTTCTAGTCTAATCTTAACCTCATATTCCAGTTCGGATTTATTGAGGTACTCGAATTTAATGGTTTTGTCCATTGTTAAGAGAGATTAAATGGTAATTATCTAGATATTAGATCAGTAGTGAGATAAGTAAATGAATGATCGAGTGATGAAGTGATTTAGTTGAGGAGAGAAGTTATTAACCAAAGAGTGCCGAAAAGAAAAGATATATATACTAGTGGTAGTATTATTTTAGAATTTAGAAGAGTAAATGACCATGATGGCCATGAGGGATTATATAAAGAGGGAAGTTGTTACCCAAAAGTGCCGAAAAGGAAAGATATATATATATACTAGTGGTAGTATTATTTTAGAATTTAGAAGAGTTTCAGGGATTGAGGGGTCAGGGGTTCTTTTTGAAAAGTTGGGCGCCAAATGTCACGTTAGGGTGAACACAAAAAGTCTTAGGGATGGGTAAATGAAAAAGGTCAAGGTAACAAGTATATTTAAAAAAAAAGATGAAATGAAATAAAAAATTAAAACAGAACGTAACTTAAAAAAAAAAAAAAAAAAACAGGAACTGAGAGGGTTTGAACGGTAGAATGGTAGGATTCCGTGGCTCGCAGCAGGGATCAGCAGCCCACAACAGGATCAGTAGCCCACGGTAGAGTTCAGTGGCTCACAGCAGGGATCAACAGCGGTAGTAGCCCACAGCAGTCCACAACATCAGTGGCTCGCAGCAGGATCAGCAGCAGTAGTAGCCCACAGCAGTCCACATCATCAGTTTGTACCTTTCAGGGTATCTTGTGATGCTTCTTCTTTGAAATCCAAATGCTGACTCCCCATCTCAGTTCCTAGCTTTTACAAGAAGACTTGGTATTCTAATAATGGTATTCAAATCTAAAATGAGAGACAGTTTATTTTATAATTAGCGGCCAGAGAATTAGACCTAAAAACTATTCAACCTTATGAAAATGATAGAGGTTGCTAAGCAATAGTGAATGTTTTGCAATATTATGACATGAAGTAAATAAATAAAATTTTCAGAAAAACGTAGTTTTCTACAGTTTAAAATAGAAATAATACATGAAGAATACTAATATTATGATCAGAAAAATATGCTTTATCGTGAGGACACGATAGAACAGATATTAGTTGTATGAAAATTCACTATGTAAGTACCTAAGTTTCTACATAGTCTCCAATGAATGATGATTTTAGTAGGAAATGTACGCTTACATATTGTTTAAAGCCAATATGTAACGTTACACATGGTGGTTATTATTTCAATAAATATTGGTGGACAATGCACATACAACACCATCTGACCCCAAACTAAGCAAAGCTTGTACTATGGCGGCCAGATAGCTGATACAATACATGTACTAGTTTAAATACATACTTATTATAAATAGAAACACCCAGACACAGTGCAAACATTTGAATTCATCACACAAATATTTGCACTGGGCGGGAATCGAACCCACGACTCTCGGCTTTGCAGGCAGCATCTAAATTTGCGGCATGCATCCAAATAACAAAAAAACTTAACCTAACTTCCGTGGCCTAGTTATTAAATGAGAAATAACAAAAAAATATCTGTGGCTGGATTTATTATTTATTTTTTTATCGATAGTAGCCCTTGACGGCGGTCAATCTTATCATGCCGCTCCGACCAATTTCCTTCTCGACTTCAAGACACCCCCATATTGTATCAATTAGGCAACACCCACTCAAGATCAGATCAAGATGTTCTTATTACGAAACCTGTTTGTTCTGGTCTTAACATAACTGGATTTACTGGACTTCCTGGATTTGTAAGGGGTTCACCGTTTCAAGCATGTTTTTTTAGTTATTTGTGGAATTAACGTTTTTGTTATGTGGAATCGATTCGAATAGTTGAATTAGAACTATTTGAAGGTTATTTTAAAGTCGTAACAGTTTTCAATTTTTAGAAAATACTGTACATTTTTTTATTCATAAAAATGAAGTAGGCAATGGAAGTAATCGAAGCTGTGATGGCATAACAAAGACGTGGTGTCTTAGTAACGAGAAAGTCCTATTTCACAAACCTAAGGTCGTGGTTTCGATTTCCGGCTGCATTAAATAGTGTTTTTCCAAGTACACCTGTAGAAGGCCAGTATCGCCACAGACCTTTACGTACTTAAAAGGAAAATAAAGAAAAGAAAGACGCCTTTAAAAGAAAAAACTCTTTGAGCCAACTCGCATTCCCAAGTGTGTGTTATACTCGTATAGTAATGAAGCTCTCCTCTTGTGAGAAAACTCCGAGTCTCAGCAATAAAGTGTAAACACACACAAATAAGCGTAACGAAAAGTTACGTTTATTTGTGTGTGTTAATCTTATTTGTCTACTGTTTTAAAGCATGTTTGTTTTAAGTTCAGATTTGTTGGCCTATTTTTATTTATGTATTATCTTTAATTTAATATTATGATTATCAAACCACTGTATTTAAACAAATGTTGCTTCTAGGCCCACATTGTTTGGAATGTAATACAGTTCTGTACAGTATACTCTTATGTTATAGTTTGTGTTTATTACATTCTGTTTTGTGTGCTCATCGAATGAATAAATGAATAAATAAATTAAGGGCTGTGCAGAACAGATATAATAAGCACAAAGGGATACACATTATGTCATATTTTACAATGGGCCTAATAGGGATGTTAACACTAATCCCAAATTAATGTTTAATGTTAATTTTATGATAGTTTTTATTCATAGAATATCGAAAATCGCATTATCATAATTTAATATTACGTAGTCAATTTATTAAAAAAATAATTAAATGCTATATTTTTAATCTGTTGTCACGTGACTGGAAACACCAATATGACTTACTACGTCACTAGTCGCGAAACAAACTGTCGAAAACTGACAAAACTTTTAGTTTTCTGCATTTTTATTATAGTTTACGATCTTAGCTACGACGATTTTGATTGTTTATATTCAAGTAATGATAAGAAAACACATAAACTGGACATACAGTCATGAATCGCGACCAATGTTTTGCGACTAGTGATGTCATGTCAGTCGTTAGTGTTTTAGCGGGAAAATTCAAAATTAGTCTAATAATGTATATTTACTCATCGAAAATACTAATATTTTGAAATAAAATGTTATTTTTTACGATAAACATGCGTCAATATTCAAAATAAAAACAGTTCCGAAAAATTTATAACATCCCTATTAAAAAAAATGCTAATCCGAATGAATTCGTAGTTCTTATAAAACTTATCCAAATTGCAATTTTTTAAGTACAATGGAATCTAATAAGGCAATAAATGGATACCTACGCACATATTACAAAAATAAAAAATATTATTCGGTTTTAATCGTTTAATTATTCGAAAAGTTCAATTAAAAATAGTTTACTTTATAAATACAAAAATAGCACAATAAAGACTAGTTGTGTACGATGCCCAGTTTGACCAGTGTGGATTTACTGTGTTATCATCTGTACATTTAGGTACCACCACTTATTATCTATCGCTGACTTCTATAACTACAGAAGTTTCTGGATAAATTTACAGTCTAAATCTAAGCCTAAGTTGAATTTTATCCGTGTCTTTTCTTAATGACTATTTTGTGTCCGACTAGAGATATCGGTCCAGTTACCCATCGATGTACCTTTCCGTCCACTATTTTCTTACTGTATATCGTGGCATGAGGCCCGGATGGTAAGACCAAGGGTCCTGCTAATGGGACCCATCCTCCGAACGAATGTGTGCGAGGATCCCATGGAAGATTCCAGTGACCAAGTGATGCGACGTTAGAAATTGCTGGGGCGATCGGGGCTGCTCCAAATCCATAGTTGATTGGCCCAACGATTGAAGTCAAAGGTCCTACAGTTTTAGCTGCCAAAGGTGCTGGTGGATGAAGACTGGGGCCGATTTTCTGCACGACTGCGTTGAACCCTTTCAAATCGCTGGCCGTGTAGTCTACGACTCTGATGCTTCCGTCTGGCTCGACCAGGGAGTAGGAACCTTTCACGTTTCCGCCGTCTCGCAGCTCCCACTGTGCTTTCTTGTCTCGAGTGTTGGGGTCGTTCACTGCGTAGTTGAAGGCGTAACGAGGATGGTCCTAGAACCAGACAAGAACTTGCTGTTATTAACGTGCTTCTTATACCACTTTTTAGTTATATCGGACGATGGACATAGAAATTAACGAATGTTAAGAATTGTGCCTATCATTTTCATATCTTACACGCATATCTGTTTAATTCTGCTAGAGGACACATTTATCTGCATTCCATCATCCTCGACATCATCCAGAGACTTCTACGAATATAACTCTCTATTACTATGCCGCCTGACTCGTTTCTATGTCAATCGAGTCCAATTGTACTTATTATTTAGATAAATTTAATGTAAGCTATCTTATGGTAACCGATACTTACAGCGGCGGAAACAATTGCTGGAGCTACCCCTATAGCACCACCATTGACTGCTGTCACTGCAAATACTAAGGCACACGAAGTCTGAAAATAAAACAAAAAAAAAATGAATTACTACATTTAAAAAAGTTTGCCTAATTTAGAAATATTTTTTTTTATTTCTGTTTCATCACTCAATCTCATTTAAAACCGTGACTGTAATATTTATTTCATTAGTGATAAAAGTATTTTTAATACCACAAAAAGAGAATTCATTGTGTCAGCCAGCTGGTAAAATAAACAGTGATTAGTCGTCGTTAAAAGTATCCTTTTATAAGCGTTACCATTTGTATACTATTTGAGACCTGTTTAACCCGTTTTGTATTTCTTACGTGCCGATACCGGTAGCTTGACAAACAAAGTAACCCATATATTTACATGTACTGGTATTGTGTTAATCGTGAATTGTAATAAAAGGTGTTGATTTGTTAATGATAGATCGTTTCCTAATGCCTAATGGCATACAAAAATGTTTGTAACACATACCTACCTTTCGTGTCCGCATTCGAATATCGCTGCACTGTATTTGATAATCGACTAAGATATTTATTACATGATAATCGATCCATAACAGATTTAGAATAGTAAGTTTACTTAGAATCTAAAAATTATGTAAAAGACGGAATCACACATGAAGCGATGAGGGAGCAAAGTTTTGCGTTTAATTCGTCGTCATCATACTCTACTATTGGCCATAAACATATCCCATAATAATTGCCTAAATGAAATGATAAGATCCTCGGATATAAGCTTCTGACCCCTTCCGATTGCCTTAAATGTACCAATTTCTTCACTCCATTTACTCTCTCGGTGTTCCGCAATAGAAATAAATGTAACTGCAAAAAACTGTGTACTCTGTACATTATGATGTAATACAAGTTTGGTTACAGCAGTTTGTTCTAACGAACATAGTAACGGAAATACAAAGTATTTGTGCCTTATAAGCAAAATAAGTATGTAATTACATATACATACTTTCCTTATTTTATTTATTTAAAGTCGCTAACTTAAAAACGGTGAAGGAAAACATCTTGAGGAAACCGACATGTACCTACAATTATAAAGTCATCTGTCATCCACCATCCTGCACTTACTGCCTCAGCGAGGCTGACTCTCTTCTTGCGTGAGAAGGCCCCGAGTCCCAGGGCAGTGGGAAAAAAATAGTGGGCTGCATATGATAATATGTCAGCATAAATTTGTAATATTGTTAGATTACAATCTAAAGATTTTAGATTATAAACTAAGCCAACATACCGTGGGCTTATAATCTCACGCGTTGTATTATAAAGTGACGGTGTTTGCAGTTTCACGGTAATAGAATATTATGACACAAGTGTGTAATGTTGGTGATTACGCACAAAAAAAAATATTATGTCAAAAAATGCGCGCGCAACTAACAATGGCGACCAGACACAGACTTAAAAATTGTATTTTTTGTTTTTCTGCGGATAGCTTTTTAGCCACATACAAAAAAGTGGAATTGTAAGTTTTCTTTATTACGAAGAAAATAAAAGTTAATATTTGAGTTAAACATGTACAAGTTGAATTTATCTGTTTAAATACGAAGTAGCATGAAGTGAGCAATCAATAGCTACATTATTTCATTTGTTCTATTGAACACAATTTCTTTTGAGTCGATTTTTTTAAAGAAATCAACTAGAAACTCTATAACTCACTTGTGAGTATTAGTAATGAAAAAGTCACAGTTTGATTATAGGTGTCATCATAAGCCTAATAGCGGTGAAATCAGAGCCACTTTATGAGCAAGTGAGTTGAAAAATATGTAAACCACAATATCACAAAAGGAAAATTGTTACTTAAAAATGTTCGTACTAACAGTTTATAAAACTTAACATTCATTGAAATATTAACTCATCTTCTAAATAAATATATTCTTCTTTTTAATATGATTAGGTGCAGTAGTTTTTTTTTTTAATATTCTTTCACGTTGTGAAAAGTGTTAGTGAGCCGATTTTTTTGTCTGCTCTATAAAAATACGGTTTGATCTTATAGATTTAATAAATACTGGTAGACTAATATTTTTTTATTGCTGTGTTAAAAGTGCTTTTAAAAACACAGCATTATTTAACAGTAAACCATCCCGTAATTAAATTCGTTTTCAAAAAAAATAGTATGCAATAAAAAATGTACTGATGTAAGAACTGTCGAAGTTTCAATTGGTTTACAACCCTTAAGCAGTAAATCTGTTAACGTTCAATTTTGCTGACACGACGCTTTGTTGTAACAGTTTTTTTCTTTCAATAATGATAGGTTTACACTTGGCCGCCATCTCGCCTGATGTTCCGTGTATCATGGTGGACATGCTTAGCTAAAAAAAAGGCGATTCACTTTCGACTTGAAGAGACCAAGATTGTAACCATCGCGGGAAACCCACTGAGGCAACCCATTCTGTGAAATGGGTTCTGGTAATCAGGTGACCGGTGACCTAATTGCTTTGGCCCTTTTTGATACTAAACGATATAATCTAGACTAGCCTCGTGGCTTAGTGGGTAGCAACTCTGCCTGCGAAGCCGAGGGTCGTGGGTTCGATTCCCACCAAGTGCAAATGTTTGTGTGATGAATTTAAATATTTGCACTGTGTCTGGGTGTTTCTATTTATAATAAGTATGTATTTAAAACTATATAAGTATTTTATCAGCTATCTGGCCGCCATAGTACAAGCTTTGCTTAGTTTGGTGTCAGATGGGGTTGTGTGTGAATTGTCCACCAATATTTATATATTTTTATATCTTTTGACAGTATGTCAGCCATGTAATGGCCAAGATAATAATTAACTTACTTGTGTATGTCGGTTTCATTTACAAAATTAAAACAGAGTTTTGGAATGGAGTATTACATATACTAGGTAGTACTTAGCTATTCTATTAACGTGAAATGGATAAAGGTTTATTAAAAACATCTAAAAAATTTCGAACCTACTATTGTTTGTATTTTATTGTAGTTTGTTATGGTTTATGAGATCGTTAAATCAAACAAATATATTTTACCACATAGTGGCGTATGCTTTATTAGTGCTCGGACTTTTTTTTCGTTTAAATTAACATTAGTTTTTATAAATATTTTAACTAAACTAAAACAAGCTATTACAGTCTCAGTATTCGTCTTTTTAAAGCTATTTACATGTTTATAAATTATCATAAGGAAATGGGTAGCGGCAAAACAATTTGTTCCTTTATTTACTGTATTAATGCTTCCAGCCAAGGCTGCCCACGACAGGACCTCCCCAGCCACTTACTGCTGGTAAAATAGGACCGCCCTTTGCTAATAACCCTATACCCAAATCTTCGTATCCTCCTTTCGCTAATCCGAGGCCGATGTTGTTATACCCAATTTTGCTCAGACCTAATCCTAAATTGTCATATCCTCCGTATCCGCCTTTGAGCAAACCGTCACCCAGGCTGACGTCAGGAATCCCCACTGGAGTTTTCAATATAGGTCCAGGTAAAGATCCCCACGGCAAGCCACCTAAGTATGGCGATTTCAAAATGGGCGCTGGAAGTAAAGGTGAAGGTACTCCGACAGGTCCCAGGTACGGCGCGGGTTTTTCTATGGGTCCCGTTAAGATTGGAGCCACTGGAGCTGTGACTGCGATGGGTGCCGCTTTGATTAGAGAAGCTGTAGATACGGCAGGGCCTCCAATCCCAAGCGGACCGGTAATGAGAGGTGCTGATCCCAGGCCACTGTATTTTGCTACTGGCCCGATAGAAATTGGTGCTGATATTGCAGCAGAACCCAGTAATGGGATGGGTGCTTTGTAGATCGGCGCCGTTGGTAACACCGTCGAATGTTGGTTGGGTCCAATGCGTTTCACAACGGCGTTAAAACCGGACTTGTCGTCGGCCCAGTATTCGACTACACGCAAACTTCCATCCGGTTCCACCAGGGAGTATGCACCTAAAATCACACAATACCGAAATGTTACTTCCCCGAAATATGTGAAAATTACATCATTTTAATATTCGGGATCGTTTTACCTTTGACAACATCGCCGTCTCGTTTCTCCCACTGAGCCTTGTTATCTCCAGTATGGGGATCTTTCACGGCGTATTCGAAAGCGTACCTGGGATACGCCTGAGGAATAAATAAAATAATATAAATTATTATGAAGGAAATATTCTACAAGTCTCGGTGGGCTCATAAAACTCACATAATAATCGGCTGATGCGTGGCCCGGTGCATACACAAGTCCACCCAAACCTAAGTCACCGTCAGCCTTGATCGATGCAGTGACGGCCACGAAATACCATATCTGCAACATTCAAATAAACACTGCACTTCTCTGTTGTATTTATTGAGTATTTGGATCCAGGCGCAAATCACTAACCACAACTAAGTTATTCATATTGGCAGGCCCTATAAGCACTTGAAATCAAAACGCACTGGATGAGAAAAAGCGATTCGAGGTAATATATAGGCGTTCGAGGCAGACCTTCGCGTCCTAATGTCTGGCGGATGTTACACGTGTGTGCGAATTCACTTCGGTGTAACATCGCGAAGGGTTGCATCAGGCTTCCTCATTTTCATAGAACAGCCTTCGGATGGTGAAAACGTATGCTATTATTATGCATTGAGGCCTTAAAGACGCGTTGCTCTGCTAGTGAACTATAAATACCCATTTCTCGTTAATCATCGGTCCAAGTCTATTAATGTCATAGTCGATGGTTAAATCGATGTCAAAATATCTGGCTGTCCTTGAAGACGATTCGATGGCAACATAATATTAAGAAGGTCTACGATGCGTGTCGCCTTGATGCAATGTATACGAATCAGTAATGTGACGATTTGCTCCAGTTGTTCGCACGCAGTGTAAACAAGTATCGCAGTCCATGCCTGTGCACGCCACTCGCAGATATCGGTCAATGAGATCATTACAGCGGTCGGCGTGCCCGTCATGCTTTAATGACGATTTTTGCTGTTCTCACACTTGACGGTGTATAATCGCACATTCTCTATTTTGATCTCTATCTCGTGAACCTAACCAAGCTAGACGACTAATAGGAATTAAATACACAGAGTCGTAGCAAAGTAAGTAAAGTCCTTGCCGAGTGTGCAGCTGATCTGCATGATCTAATTATTAGAGTCTAAAACCACCGTCATAACGACATCTAAACTGTGAAAGATTGCCTGAGTAGGTATTATCTGATAGATATAATTTGGTTGATTTCTAATCGATTTTGAATTCATTCTTGTCGGTAAGCGCGCTCTATCAAAACGTCATATATAAACGTCAGGGAGATGGCGGTCAAGTGCAGCCCTACTATCGCCAAAAAATGACTGTATAAAGTTGCCGTTACAAAGGAGCAACATGGCTATTTTTATTTTAGCAAAACAAGATTTCCGCTGAAACGAAATCTATACTAATATTATAAAGCTTAAAATTCTTTCACCGTTGTATTTGTACGTGATCCTTGAATGCTATAGGGTGTATGTTATGTACCACCACTAGTAAATAAATATGCTATTCAAAAGTTTAGATTTTACGGGTACACCATGGGGTGCAGTTAGTGCAAACTAAATCTACATTAATATAGAATTTTCCTTCGTGCTAGGTATGTGACATTTTGATGGAATTGTTTGTATTTTTTACAACATCTTTCCATCTTCCCCAAATTAAGCAAAGCTTGTCTTTTGTCATCAGGCTTACAGCTGTCTCCCGGCGACTGTCCTAGCCTCGTGCGTGGAGAGCGTGTGGGCTTGTGGCGGCACGCCGGGGGGTTCCCAGACGCAGCTGTCGCGCGCTCTGTGGCTGTGGTGCGGCACCCTGGGTGCCCGGGTGTGGCTGCCGCTCCTGCCGCGCGACGCCTCGCGACACCCCGACTCCGGCCGGCACACCTTCATGGCCAAGCGGATCATGCTGCCTTTCCATCTTAACATATACCCGCTAAGTAAGCGTTTCAACTGAAAAGTTCTTTTGGCGCACCACGTTAAGATTTTCCGATTTCCGTTATTTTCGTTTCACCCGCGCAGTTTCCAAATTGAACCATCAAATTCTGAGTTCAAATACATCTTGAGATCAACAATTATTTATGTATATTGTAGAACAATACACTCCACGGGCTCTTGGGTCCGTAATGTTTATTGATTTTATTTATGCTAAGAAAGCTTCGAAACGTAAGCACCACGCTTTATGTTCCCACTCCTGGGCTTCGAGGATTTCTCTCGCAGGAGTGAGTCACGGCCATGTTCTACCACGCTGGTCAAATGACGCGTGAAATGAGGCGTATGACGCGTGTTCTCGGCGAATGTCTTTCTTGAAAGATGCTAGTTTATGCCAAGAGTGATGGATTTTAATAATTAAATAAATAAATAAATATTGGTGGACTATTCAGACACAACACTATCTGATCCCAAACTAAGCAAAGCTTGTGTGATGGCAGCCAGATAGCTGATATAATACTTATATAGTTTTAAATACATACTTATTATACGTAGAAACACCCAGACACAGTGCAAATATTTGAATTCATCACACAAATATTTGCACTGGGCGGGGATCGAACCTATGACCCTCGGGTTAATTACACGGGTAATTCACGTTTGATATAAAGGTAGTAAGTCCAGTCCGACTCATACTAAAATTTGACGTTTGCAATATTAGTTGGATACGTGAGCAGTTGGCGCAAAAGACGTAAAAGACTGGAACATAGTATAATACTAGCGGCCCGTTCCGGCTTCGCTCGGATATTGTCACATAAAGACAATTAATCGAAATAAAAACTATCCTATCTCTCAAGTTGGATCGAACTGCATGTGGTGTGCGAATTTTATTATAATCGGTTAAGTGGTTTAGGAGCCCATTGAGGACAAACATTGTGACACGAGATTTATGTATATTAAGATGTATACCTATAACATTAACACAATAACAATTGATCGTTCACCATTTTTACGATGATTTAACTTTGTTCACAGCAATTTTGTTTGATGACGCCATCTTGCTGGGTGCTGAAAATGACACGACGCTGTACGCATCGGACTCGAGTTCCGTATTCTCTCTACCCTTCTGTGTCGTCAATCGTACTGTAAGTAACGTTAGCTTGTATTCAGTTCTAACTACTGCACAATACATGATTTCATTTTTAAAGTGCTTTACAGCATCATCATCATCCACAGCCTTCTCTATCCTACTGCTGGGTATAGGCCTCTCTTTTCCCATGCCATCTTCCTCGGTCCTGTGCCAATCGAATAGTGCTCATTTATATTACAGCATACTGAAATATAAATGAGCACATCTATACTAATATTATAAAGCTGAAGAGTTTATTTGTTTGTTTGAACGCTAGTAGAAAAGAATGTAACAAAAACGGGAAAAAAACCTTTTTGAGTTTTCGTACCGTGCTTTGTACATCTGCCAGCATCTGCATCTAACAGCATCTGTCTAAGATTGCGTCATTGAATATAAACCTTTGCTAATCCAATTTGTTTCTAGATCTGAGTTGGTACGGCCAATTTCCGACAGGTAGCAGGTAGCTGAAGAGGTTTTTTGTTTGAAAGCGATATTCACAGGAATGACTGAACCGTTTCAGTCATTATTTCACCGTTGGATATTTACGGGAACCCGATGAGTGCTATATAATGTACCACGGGCGACGCCGGGGCGGACATTAGTAAGATATCAAGTAAAAAGACGAAAGAAGAAGAGGGGAGGGCTTTGCCTAGCAATTCTGGGACAATTAATTTAATAATTATGAGATAGATTTCAATCTGAAGAAAATACGTTTTTATTTTTTATAAGGGAACCTATGGCAGTTGATATTACCGACAGACGATCCCTTTCATAACCACGTGCTAGTTGGCTTCGTATTATTTTACGAATCAATAACCGTAATCCAAAAAGTCTTTAACTCATACAATTTGTTGATTAAATTTAAATATTAACATGAAACTCTGACATAACCGCGCATAAATGTTTCCGATATGGAAATTAAACAGACGCCTTCCCGGAAATTAAAGAAACGAATGCGTCGTCCAAACTTGACCTTTTATTGGAAACATTCAGCTTTAAAACTGATGTATAGGTAAAAACTGCAATCAGCGAAAATCTTACACCACCTGTAATGCGCAAAAACTACATAAATCTAAATGTGGTTGTATTTTGAGACACTAGAATCTAGTGTGATAGTAAGTGAATCTAATCTAGTGACTAGATTAGTGTTTCTCATTTCGTTTCAACAGATTCATGTTTTACAATACCTACATCACCTGTAAACGTACGGATGTTTGGGACATTTGAACTACTTAACACTACGCTTGTTACTCGTCTCGTCTTGAGACAACTTGTCAGCAGGTACCACTTTGTCCTTGCGAGATAACTCAGTATATTATAAAACTTCAAAACAGTGTATATTATATGAGTATATTGTAACTATATAAATTGTATTGCGTTAGCGTAATGTAAGTGTATTGTTAGCGTTGTGGTATTGACTCCCCATGTGTGAAACATAGTCTGTATTGCCTCCAGAGCCAAGTGTACCTGCATCAGATATTACGGCAACTCCTCCGCCGGAACCTTGGCTACCACGCGTGGGAGATCGCGCGGTCGTGCGCGCAGCTCGCATACTTCCCCCACTCGCTCGAGCTACTGCTCCACGAGGTGCTGGAGGAGGAAGCTACCAGCAAGGAACCGATACCCGACGCTCAGCTGCCGAGCATCATCGAATTTGTGCACGAATTTCCAGTATACTTACAGGTATTGTTTTGATCTTAGAATTCCTCTATCTCATTTATTATGACCCTACAGATTCCAATGGTAAATATTCCAATGCTTTAATTAGTTAAGAAGTAAGTTAATAGCTCGTAGCATAATACTAGTCACAGAGAGTTGAGGAAAAAAATGCCCACCGAGTCACACTGTGACTTGTTGGGAACCCACCTCGTCGCTTAACATCAAGCGAGATGGCGGTTAAAATCAAACCTATCATGGTTAGAAAAATTTAAACTGGAAATTTTTACTTATATGTTTTTAAGAATTTCCTAAATACACCGTGACCACTTACCATCAGAAGGCCCGATGCTAGTGTGCTTTATTTTCAATGTAAAAAGAAAGAATATTAAAATATGAGTACTTTTCTAGAAATTTAAATTCCTTAGCTTGGCTGTAAATAATTGTTTTGTCTCTTTTCAGACCGTAGTACAATGTGCAAGAAAGACTGAAATAGCTCTATGGGCGTATTTATTCTCGGCTGCTGGTAAACCTAAAGAACTGTTCCAAGAATGTTTAAGGAGAAAAATGCTCGATACCGCTGCCTCCTATCTAATTATCCTACAGGTTAGTGTTTTCATTTAGTTTTCATGCTATTTGTCAAGTCCATACTAACTTTGAAACCCAATATATGTATTGCTCTATTGCTAATTTTCACTTAAACTTTTAGATGCCTACAGTGTTTGAATGAATGGTTTTCTATACTGTTTCTAAAAGAATCTGTGCTTAAAATGTTCATTGACAATAAATTATTTGGTATTTCAGATTCGAAAGGTAAATAACGATAATATATTTAAAACAAAATCTTCAATATATATTTGCAAGTAGATTTTTTAGCAGTTAACTCATTATAACTTATCTTACCCACTAAACGTCCTATGTGTGCGATCCACTCTTATCGTTCACGTATCGCTTATTTTGCATCAACTTCTTGCGACCTCCGCTACAAAAATAAAGAGTCCTAAAAGTCCTTTTACCTAAAATCATAACATAAGTTGCCAACTTGAGAGATTTTAATTACCAAGACCTTTATTTTTAAAAATATCTCCCAGACACACGGTTACATTTTACAAGACACCCAGGGGAGGGCCCCACAAATTGCGTTACGTAATACTTGAACCCTGTAACTGTTTGAGTCCCATAATACAAGCTTAGCTTAGTTTGGGGCTATAAGGTATTGTGTGAGAAATGCCCACCAATATTTATTTATAACTAGCTGTGCTTCGCTTTTTCACCCGCACAGTTCCCGATTCCATTATTTTTTCGGGTTAAAAATAGCCTATGTGTTATATTAGACCATTACCAAATTTCGTCCCTATCCCTTCAGTAATAGTTTTTGAGTGAAAAAGGAATAAACATGCACCCATATATTAGTGTACATTAATTGATTTCAAACGAATAGACCTAATACCCAAATTTTTGTTGTGCTTAATACCTAGTTTGGGAAATTAGGGATACACATGTGCCTTTTTTAATTATTGAAATAAATAAATTATTTATGGAGTGAAAACTTCTTTTTTGGCGCTCCATGTACAGATTTTTCGTGTGGTGTGAATTGAGTTAAAGAGCGTCACGTTCGTAAATGAAATAAATCTTCGGGTAAACTCGGATGATCTAGATAGCCATGGTCATATCCACGCCCTCCGGTTTCACCCGCGTAGTCTCCAAAGTGAGCTATCAAATTCTGAGTTATTAGTTGTCACTTCTATCGGCAGTCCCTATGTCTGCCAATTTTTTATTCTAGCGAACATTCATTTTTATAATATTAGTAAGAGCCGCCCTAAGCCGTCATACACCTACACATATAATGCTGAGGGTCTATTATACCATGCCGTGCAATAGAACTTTCAAAACTAAATTTGGTTTTGCGAGCCATCTAAGACCTCACAATAGAAATAAGCCAGGTTTGCCATTGACGGACACGTCAAGGAGGATCATAATATTAGTAGGATATAATTAGTCGGCGTGGGGTTACAGAACCTGGAGAGCTCAGCGGTGAGCCGGCAGCTCGCCACTCAACTCCTCGACACGGCGCTGCAGCAGGAGCGCTGGGATCTCGCCAGGGATCTCGTCAGATTCCTCAGAGCTATAGGTAAGTGTACACTGTATAATCATCATCATAATATCAGCTGAATGATGTCAACTGTTGAGAGAAGGCCTCCCCCCAAAGACCTCCACAAAAATCGGTCTTGCGCCGCCCGCATCCTACTATTTCCGGCGAACTTCCCAGATCGTCTGTCCATCTTGTAGGAGGCCTGGCAGAGCTGCGTCTTCCGGGACGTGGTGGGCACTCGAGAACATTTCCGCCTCAACGGTCGTCAGTTCTGCGAGCTACATGCCCCGTCCACTGCTTTTTGAGTTTGGCAACTCGTTGAGCTGTGTTGGCTACTTTGGTTCTCCTGCAGAATTTCGGATTCTATCACGCAGGGAGACTCCGAGCATGGCTCTTTCAATTGTCTTTTGGGTAACTTTTAGCTTTCTTATGAGACCCATAGAATATAGAAGTGTACAATACAACAACTTTTTGTTGAAAAGTCACAGAACATAGAATATAAATTACAAAAATAAACTTACTGGATAGTGTCTGTGTATTTACGCAGTAGGCGGTTAAACTGCGCCTTTTGTGTCCAGTTTTGATGTACTATTCTGCGGTATGCGATTGAATAAGAATATTGAAGTTACTGTTAAGTTGAGGTGAGCTAAATATTTATATTTCACTACTCATTCTACGAATATCATAGCTACGCCATGAAAAGTTTTTTTATAAGTGTAAAAAAAATACATGTGTTAAAACAATTTCAGATCCAAACGACGTAGATTCTCCGAGAAACTCAATGAATGTGCAAGCTAAGTACGGACAGATGGTGCAATCGCAATCCGTCAGCCCGAACGCCGAAGATTTGTCCGTCATTTTGGGTAATATGCAGGTATGTGCTTAAAAAAGCTAAATACTAATTATCGAACGTTGACTAACATAATTGGTGAAGAAAATTATTTTGGGCAATCAGTTTTCGTCACTAGCGATGTGCTGATGCAGCTTGCATACCTTATGGGCTTTGTGAAAGCGGTGTGAATGAGAGTGAGTTGAGGGAGGTAATAAAAAGTTAGAAGACCCTGGGGTTAGGTTTTTCCTTCGAGTGCTAGGTAATGATTTGGACTCTTCATGTTCCAATAGCTGTGTGTCACTGTGCTCGTTATGTGGCAGGCATGTTGCTTACCATCAGGCACACGTACTGCTCGTCTCATCACTGTACTATAAAAAAAAAATGAGAATTTGGATTTTAGTGAATGTGTCTACCCAGGGTTAGGACTCGGACGCTGGTGCTTTCAAAATTATACACACGTATGATGCACACAAACTCTCACACAGAACAGAAATCCAACCCATCGCGCCGTTGTACCCCGCAGGCGAGGACTCAGTTACGCGATTTAATTGTAGACAAGTATTTGTATTCAGAAAACAGGCCTTAATCATATAACTGATCTGTATGATCCAATATCACCTTGTCCGTTTTTCCATCCGACTGCTCGAGAGCTCGAGAGAGCGACATCGTTTCATGGTTGATGTTCCAAAGACACGAACGAAGACGTTTGACTCTACTTATGTGATAAGAACGTCTAGGCTGCGGAATGATTTGATTGAGTGGGGGTTTCCCGATGGTTACAGTCTTGGTGTCTTCCAATTGAGAGTGAATCGGTTTTGTCTAGGTAAACGCGCTACATAGTAGCCCGCATCGTCGCTTGACGTCAGTTGAAATTGCGGTCATGTGTAAACGTATAAAAGATAAAGAAAGACGTAATATCGCAGCTGGCTGGCGGTCGCGGTCGCAGCTTCAGCACGACCGTGTCGCCCCGCGAGCCGTCCCCCCCGCACGCGGCGCCGCCCCCCGCGCCGCCCGCGCCGCCGCCCGCGCGCGCCACCGCCACCGTCAAGAGGAAGAAATCCGTGCCGGCGAGAGCTGATCGGTAATTATGATATTTTGATATTAGTTACGTAGTATCACAGCTACCTGGCGGTCGCGGGCGTTGCTCAAGGGCGGATCCAGCCCTGGACTGGCTCCAGTATCTAGGTGGTTATCGCACAGTTTTGCGACTTGATCACGACTGTATGGTCCCTCCACTGGAGCCAAAGCGGGATCCGCCTTTGTCGTAGCTTCAGTGCGACCGAGTCCTCCCGCGAGCCGACCATCCCCCGCACGTGGCGCTGTTACCCACGCGCGCCATCGCTACAGTCTAGAGGAAGAAGTCCGTGATGGCGAGAGCTGGTCGACGCTGTTTACTCTCATGCACTATACATAATAAGATAGGATATTATAAAAAAATCTTGGAACCTGTAATCCGTGGGGATGATTACTTGAAAAAAAACTCATGATGAAGCCTCCAAGCCACAATTACCACTCTCTACTTTAAATTCACAGATTTCTAAACAGATGAAACCTTCGTGAACAACACTGTGAGGCCAGTCATTAGTTATGTATGCGTGACAGCTCTCACAGACGTTGTCAAATTACTCACGTTGGTGTGCGTGTAATGTTCCCAGTCTTAAGAAAAAAAGTCCCACTATTGTTGAGACGATTTTCTTAGCATTCCATGGATTCACCGTGCGGGTGCCGGGTCCATCGTGTGGCAGAGAGAGAAAACCCGAGTAGACCCCGAGACTTGTGACTCGGGCGTAGGTTTAAGGGGCCCCTTTCTGACGTACATCAACACTCACCTTCACTACTCGTCTTTCTTTCCCTGCCCAGCCAAATCTGATATGAGCCTACTAGTGCAGCTTTAGATACTTGTTCTAGTATAGAACTTACTGCACTTCTGGATAAGCTAAGGTTTTTCAGCAGGTTATAGAGAGATTTTGCTGGTATACCTCTCGCTCCCACTTCTACAGCGTATAAACTAACTACATAGCCGTTTTTTGTTAATTCGTTTAGGAGGTCGTAATACTTATTTTGTTTCATCGCGTGGTCTTTAGGTATATTAGTTTCCCACGGTACGGTAAGTTCTACAAGGACTATGCGTTTTGTAGCTCTAGAAAAAAAGGAAAATGTCCGGTCTGGATGACGAAACACCCACATCCTCTGGGATTTTGTAGTGCTTTTCATACGTGTCCATTAAAATAGTCCAATCAGGTGCTGTACCCAGGATTGAGTAAGGCTTGTTCCTGGAGTTTGATGTTGAGCCTTCTTTTACAAAGTTAATTTGTCTTTTGATTGTCGTCAATCCCTTTTGGGCTCTAGCTACTGAAAGGCTCATGGCTTCACGTATGATTTCAAGTACTCCGTCATAGCGCCGTGAGTAATGACCCCCATTAAGGAGCACCTTGCATCCCACCAATATGTGCCTTAATATGTGTTGTTAAGCTTTGGAAATTTTCACGTATAATAAACGCATAAAACATTATTTTTAAATAATTTATTATTACACCGATAATATATAATGCAAGGATTTCTTGTTAATAACTTGCTCCACAAAAAAAGAGACAGAAACGTAATTGAAAATTATAGACCTATTAGCCTCATGTCAAACATTTACAATTTTTTTTCAAAGCTGATCCTAAATAAAATATCAAGGACTATAGATTAAGAACAGCCTATTGAATAAGCTGGTTTTAGAGCAGGGTTTTCAACTATTGATCATATGCATGTATTAAAACAGTTAATAGAAAAGTCTCAAGAGTATGGGAAAGACCTGTACATTGCATTTGTCGACTACAATAAAGCTTTCGACTCAATCAAACACAATCTGCTCTGGGAGGCTCTAATTCAACAAGGAGTAAGAAAGAAATATGTTCGTATTATAAAAAAATATATATGCTAACAGCACTGCACAGATCAAGTTAGAATCCACAGGTCATAGACGAGACGTTTTATAACGGCGAGGATTTGTTCTTATCTATTCGTTCCATAACTATAGTTTTCATCAACACTATTAGTATTTTTATTAACCCTAGTAACGGCGAGGATTTGTTCTTGGCATCGATTCACATGAAATAAAAAAAAAATTACGATCAAAAAAGTAGGGCTTAAAATTTAATTATACAATGTTCATCAACAATTTGGTCTACGAGTATCTTCAAAACAAAATTAGAATCTATATTTTACCTTAACTTCAGGGAAAATAATTTCAATTTAGTATAGCAACACTGACCTATTTTCGTTGAGGTGTTGTGTTTCTATTCATCAATCGAAATAAAATCGTCTAAATTATATAAATACCAGTAAAAATATTCAAACTTTCCTCTGAAATTTCCTTTTTTTTTATTTTTGGGAACAATGTTTGCAATGTTTGATGACACAAGACGGCATAATCTTAAACAAAACATAAAATCACACGGGACTCCCGTACGAGACGGAAGTCAGTTTCGTACTGACTGGAGTTTGTATTTGCTTTGGCGTTTAATATTTGCTTTCCGGACCTAAGGATCTGTGTTCTGAAAGTTCCATCTGCCTTTTGTTTTAGAAATCTGTGTTTAAATTGTTTTATGGATTCACCAGCAGCGCCTCGCGAGTGCACCAGCGAAGTTCCCGTTGTCGTTACTTATCTGCGATGAAAATTAGCCTATGTGTGTGCCAGACTGTAATCTACTGTTTTGACTGTTTTGTAGTAGTGGTAGGACTCTTGGCAGAGTCCGCCTGGGGAAGTACCACACCTTTGCCAGTTATTCTACCGCCAAGCAGTAATGTGCAAACATTACTGTGTTCCGGTTTGAAGGGCAATGTCTCCAGAGAAATTACAGGGCTTAGAGATATAAGATCTTAAATCTCTGGGTGACGAACGCAGTGCAGTGCTAGGTAATGATTTGGACTCTTCATGTTCCAATAGCTGCGTGTCAATGTGCTGTTATGTGTCAGGCATGTTGCTTACCATCAGGCACATGTCTCGTTGACTTCGTTTCGAGTAGTATGGATCGCGCCTTGCAGGTGGACGTTTTGTATTTCGATCTCCGCAAGGCTTTTGACAGAATTGACAATGACATACTATTGCAGAAGCTCAGTAACATGGGGTTCTCACCTAGGCTCCTCAGGTTTTTTTGCGGATTTCCTGCGGGATCGTCAGCAATTCGTTAAGTATGGAGTTTGTGTTTCTCGACCATACTTTACGCCCTCCGGTGTGAGTCAGGTATCGGTCTTAGGACCATTGCTGTTCCTCATTATGATTAATGACCTGGTTAAAGAGGTAAAGCATGCTAAGTGCTTATTATATGCAGATGACTTGAAGCTTGTCCTCGAAATAAAATCACTGATGGATTGTAGGAGGTTGCAAGATGATATCGATGCTATCTATCGGTGGAGTCTGCGTAACAAAATGTTTTTAACCCTGACAAGTGCCATGTGATGACCTTCGATCGAAAGCGTGTGCCTATACAACATACTTATTTTATAGATAAGGATGCCATGAAACGCGTATCGACGGTAAAAGATCTGGGAGTGACGTTCGATCGGGCACTAACTTTCAATGAACACGTATCAATCACTGCGAGAGAATCTTATCGGCGGCTGGGGTTTGTTTTGCGGAATTCGAGAGATTTCAGTGATCCTCATGTCCTCAAGCTTTTGTTCTCCACCCTAGTAAGGAGTAAATTGGAGACGAGCGCTTGTGTGTGGAACCCTCATTGTGATACTCACATTTTATCTTTAGAGAAAGTTCAAAAGGCCTTCCTGAGAAACCTATACAGGAAAACGTTCGATTATTATCCCTATTTATATCCAACAGAGTTTCTGCTAGGTCAGCTGGGTTTCAACTCCTTGAAAGTAAGGCGTTCCTTCGGCCAGCTCAAGACCGGTTGCCGGATACTTAGAGGAGCCATAGAATCCCCGAGCTTACATAACCGTATGTGCGCTCTAAGTGTTCCGGATAAATATCTCCAGCGCCGGCCCAATCGGAAACATAATCTGTTCGCCTCCGAACCGAGCCGTACAAAGTCGCGGGATTTTAGTCCATTATGCAGAATTACTCAGGGCCTCAACGCATTCCTAAGTAGCTATCCTGAATGTGACATTTTTTGTGACCGTTGGCCTGATATTTATAATCTTCTTTTAAAATTTTGTGAAAGTAATTTTGTAAAATACTTTACTTTGTTTTTTTTTTTTTTAAGTTTTAGATTCTAAGAATTTAAGATTGCTGTTCTTTTTTTTCTAATCTGACTGTAATTAATTTATACAATTGATACTGACATATGAATATTATTTAATTTAGCTTTAGTTAATCTATAATAAGTGTAATTGGCATTTGTCGTTCTTATTAGTATGAATAAATAAATGTCCTGATCGTCTCGTCACTCTTTATATAAAAAAAAAAATATGTAACTGTGTAGATACCACATACATCTTAACATTCAAACTTTCGCATTTAGGTATGCATTTATAACATTAGTAAACTTACAAATGCTTATCCTATAACCTGCAGAGACACATACAGCGGCACAGCGGAAGATTTCTTCATCGACATGATGATCCAGCGTCACGCTCGCCTGCTCCTGTCCACCGCGCGTCTCTACTCTCTGGGCAAGATGGCCGCTTCTCTCGACTTACACCTGGTCACGTGGCTAGCCGGAGAGAGGGAGAGAGCTGCGAAAGTAGACAACGCCGTGCTCTGTCTCAAGAGGCTGCACGAAGACTTTGCGTGGCCGTACCCCGTGCTACAACATGATGTGGAGCATTATATACAGAGGAAGGGCAGCACTGTCACTAGTAAGTATGAAGTATCAATCAAACGTCACGCGCGTCTATTCTCTGGGTACGATCGCCGCCTCGCTCGACTTGCACCTGGTCACGTGGCTAGCGGGAGAGAGGGAGAGAGCTGTGAAAGTAGACAACGCCGTGCTCTGTCTCAAGAGGCTGCACGAAGAATTTGCGTGGCCGTATCCCGTGTTACGTGGTAGATTATGGCTTTTGACTCATTGTCTCTCTCCAAAGATAAAGCCCAGTGTCTCTCAGCTATGGGAAAGTAAAGTGAGCTTAGCTTATTATAATGAATATCTCAAAGTTAAAATATTTCTATTCCCAGGTTCCTACACACCCTCTGCGGAATCAGACAGCTTGTGC
Source organism: Ectropis grisescens (assembly GCA_017562165.1). Lineage (NCBI taxonomy): Eukaryota > Metazoa > Arthropoda > Insecta > Lepidoptera > Geometridae > Ectropis > Ectropis grisescens. Next base: position 18,477,793 of record CM029785.1, read on the forward strand.
GGTGACAGCGGGTACATGAGTTTGCAGCTGAGGGCGTTGCCAATAACGGGCGCGCCGATGTCGCCAGGGCCGGTCAGGTAAATGTTTACAGTTTACAATGGTATTCAACTTGTACATTAGATATATTTCGGTGAATGTGCCCAGGAATTACGCAATCTAATTCCGCCCGCCCCGATTGTGTGTTTCTTAATGGATAGTAAGTACCTGCATGTTTTAAAACATAAAGTAAACAGGTTCCTGCTTTGTCAACGTATTAGATGCGACTGGGTTGTTTCCACTAGAAGAGTCAAGTCAAAATTGTCCAAATTGTCCATACTGTTTGGAGCTCGCCCTTACTGATATTACGGCAACATACACGTGTGACATCAATATCATAAAACGCTGAGTCGAGTCAGCATCTCGATTACTAAATTGTTTACTTTATAATAATTTTAGTAATAATTTTAAATATGCTAGCAATTGTACAATAATAATAAGTTCACGGTGGTCGAACGGATGCAAATATAAAATTGGGAAGATGACTGGGTAAAAAATAACCTTTTCTAATTAGTCTGTAATGTAGATTATGGAAATATATAGGAGGTAGAAATGTTGTTTTATAAAATTACTAAAAATCGACAAATATTTATATATTTGTCGATTGATCATGAAATATCGTTGTGACGCCTTGTCTACATAACAATAGATGTGACGTCACTCGAAATTTCTAAGCACTGTATCTTCGTCGTCGTGCTTGTGAAACAAAAGAAAGAATACGTGTACAATATTTTTTATTGAAGTGAAAACTGCTTTTGGCGCGGCACAGACAGATTTTTCGTAGGCTGTGAATTTAATTCTAGCTCCGAAACGATAAGAAATCTTCGGGTAAAGTCAGGACCCTTCCCATTGGCTATCTAGAAATGCGTCAGGCAGTGGGAAATGCTGAAAGGGCGTGGCCTGGCCATCATGGCATGGCCATCTAGAAATGCGTCACTCAATGGGAAATGCTGACGCATTTCTAGATGGCCACGCCACGCCCTCCGATTACACCCGCGTAGTTTCCAAAGTAAGCTATCAAATTCCGAGTTATAAATTTTCGCTTCTATCGGCAGTTCCTATGACTGCCAATTTTTTGTCTGACTAACTTTTTTTTTCAGTCAACTTGCCTGTTTTCGATTTTGTAATCTTGTTGTGTTGTAGTTCTGCGGGTGAAGGCAGCGTGGCGGAGGGCGGCGGGCTGGCGTGGGGCGGCGCGGAGGGCGCGGGCGAGGAGCGCCGGTACGCGCAGCTGATGGAGCGGCTGCACCACCACCAGGCCGAGCGCGGCGACCACACGCACCACGTGCAGCTACGGTACGTCACCTGACGTATCGAGGTCGGGTCTTTTTATTGACACATTCCCTATACTTTTTACACAGAGTAGTATGTAGTAGTATGAGCACAACTATACTAATATTATAAAGCTGAAGAGTTTGTTTGTTTCTTTCAACGCTAGGATCTCGGGAAGTACTGGTCCGAATTGAAAGATTATTGTTCTGTTGGATAGTCCATTTATCGAGGCTATAGGCTATATGACATTACGCTACTATCAATAGGAGCGAAGCATGAATGAGGAATGTAACAAAAACGGGGAAAATATTCCTTTTTGAGAGCTTTCGTTGCGCGCGCCGACGTGCGCCGAAGTCCGTGACAGCATATGTATATCTTTTAAAGTTGCGTACGTTTTACCGAAGCTAACCAAATTTGTTCATAATCTGACTTTGTACGCCCAATTTTCGATAGGTGGCGTAAAAACGCGCGCCGGGTTCGGCTAGTTTAGAATAAAATAGTTATTTCTTTCTCCAGATATTTCCTGCAACTGATGACGGAAGCGTCGTGCGTGGAGTGGGCGGTGATAATAGCGATAGTGCTGCGCGACGCGCTCGCCGTACTGCGGACGACGAACGCCGCGCGCGCCGGTGACGTCAGCATCGACGCGGCGCGACGGCTGCGCCGCACGCTGCAAGACCTCTCCGCCTGGACCGAGGTCGAGTGGTCAGTACAAGCATAACCATAAACATCCCGCTAAATCTATACTTTAGCAATCCGCCCGCCTTCGCCCGTAGTACATCTATATTAATAATTTCGTCAAGGGGTACGGTAGACTTGATCGAAACCTTATATTATGAACAGCCCGCCCCGGCTTCGCACGGGTATTGTGGAAAATAAGTATAAAACAAAATTATTAGACTTATAAATTTTAACACACTCTTGGCAGACATGCCATGCTTAGGACATACGGCCAAAATAAAACAAACAATCCCAATCATCTGTTTGTCATTTAAAACGCATATATTTTACCTACTTTACTTTATTTAAAAAATGCGGGGGCCAGAAGCTCAAGGGAGGTCCTGAGAGTAGCGAGCCAAGCGAGGCCCAGCGTAGACGCCGGCGACTTCCGTAGCGGAGTGTATGTCGAGTATGGAGAAGTGACACGCAGGGCCATAGAGCTTCTGGCTCCGGGAGCCCACCCTGAGTCGAATCTCAGTGATAAGCCCTAACACTTCAATCAGGAATGACCGTTCGTGATCGAAGCCCTAATAGGATCAATTCTTCTTTGATCATTATGTTTTGGTATTGCTATGCTTCTCTCAATGTGTGCTTTTAAACATGCTAAGTTATGTTTATGCTATACATGGTATGCTATGGTAGTAATTCATAGCTGAAAACACTTCTCTCCCGTGCCACAGAATAAATATTAGTACCCATGCCGCGTTGCGCTGCGACGTGGCATATTTTTTTGATAGGATTGATATTTTTAACTTCGTAATATCTTTTGAATGGAATGTCCGACTTCAATAATTCAAAAAATAATCAATAGGTATTAAAAGAGTCTTGAATAAGAAATCATTTATTTGGATAAGAATTCAAACAAATGTGTGGATAACATGGTCTGAATTTGATAGACATTTTTATCTACTTTTAAAATGTAAAAAAGTAGTTGTAGCGACGTAACTACTGTAGTTAGACATATGGTATCGCGCGGTTTTTTGTAGATTTTAATACGCTCTATAATATTGTAGAACATTGTTTTGGTCTATCATTTGTACTTTCCGCAGCGTATGCGATGAAAGCCATTTTATGTCTGTTTTTATTCCACCTTGCCTTGGTTTTAGTTAAAATTTTCGAGGATATCTCTTTTTTTCCGTGATAAACATAGCCTATGTTACTCAGTGATAATGTAGCTTTCTATTGTCAAAAGAATTTTTGAAATCGGTCCAGTAGTTTTTGAGTTTATTCGTAACATACAAAAATACAAATCTTTCCTCTTTATAATATTAGTATAGATAACAAAACATAACAAAATATTGATTTTGAGTCGACAACATATGTCCACAACATTCGGATTAGGGAATGCTCGTAGCTCGAAAAAGCGACATCGTTTCATGGTTGGTGTTCCAAAGACACGAACGAAGCGATTTGACTCTACTTTTGTGATAAGAACGTCTAGGCTGTGGAATACTTTGCCTGAGTGGGTTTTCCCTGTTGGTTACAATCTTTGTGTCTTCAAATCGAGAGTGAATCGGTTTCTTCTAGGTAAACACGCTCCATCGTAGACTGCATCGTCGCTTAACATCAGGCGAGATGGCGGTCAAGTGTAAACCTATAAAAGTTTAAAAAAAGGTATGGAGAATTTCATTAAATTCTGATGGTACTGACAAACAAACCGCTGTCGTCATCTTTGGTGTGAAGCACGTTTCGTTCCATCAATCAACACATTGCGTGCGTTCGTCGCGCCAAAAAAGTATCCATCACAAAAACTGTGACTTATGTAACTACGTAAAACGAAACGTCTTGCCGCCGTACCGGAATTTTATTAGTAGGTAGGTACTTATATTTAATATCAGAATTGCACCCGTGGGAAGCCGGGGCGGGTCGCTAATAATATAATAATAGCATTCAGGGATCACGTACATAGCCAACGGTGAAAGAATTTTTGAAAATAAATAACAATATAAATTATTTGACAACCTCCTCCTTTTTTGAGATCTGTTAATTAAAGAGTTTAGTTCATAATCCACCGCGCTGGCTCAGTGCGGGTTGGGGGATGACGCATGAACTCGAAAGATTCTAGGAACATGTGGGCTCCCTCGCGATGTTTTCCTTCATATCAAATGGACAAACAAAATACGACAACAAAAACGTTAACAGAACGGAACGGAAGAACGGAACGGAATACGAACTGAAAATAATTGCTGGTCCAAATTGCACACGAATCGCAAAAGACAGGAAGATCTGGAAAGCTAAGGATAACAATCGTCTGTAATAATTTAGTTTCAAAAAATGTAACCCTGGCAATAAAGACTTATTTTATTTGTTTAATGTCCATTTTCGGTTGAATAGCTGTGTAATTGTAACTTGATTTGGTATATTCAGATTACTTTATACCACTTCTTTTTTCCAGCCTCGGCTACAAACCGTTCATGCTGGCGATCAGCAATCAAATCCCTTTCCTGACGTCCGTCATCAACACGCGGGAGCGACGTATCTCCATGGTGAAGACCCGGGTAAGGACGTCCAGCACGGGTTCCTTGAACCAGGACCCTAAGACGCCTCCTCCTATCGAAACGAAAGCGCCGCCGCCGCTGAAAGTGCAAGAAGCGAAGCAAGTCCGAAAAGACAGTCCTAGTGTTCCGGTCGAAACGCCAGTCGTCCCCGTAGTCGCCCCGCCGAGGGTCACGCGACAGGATACGAGAGAAGAAACGTCCAATGGCTGCTCTGTTATGTAAGCGTTACTAGAAATGTCAATGAAAGCCATTAGCTATGCATGCCATATAACTTTAATCCTTAAGTCTGTGAAGTTACATCAAAGTTTTGCTATCCAATAATGGTATAGTTCCAAAATTATGCCCAAAAGTATACAATGCCTTAAGCAGAAATAGCGGTTGAATGCCTGTTACACATTTTCTTGAAATAAAACCGGGAACTCGCTATTGTTTTCTATACATTCGAAATGAATTTAGAAGCACGAAAATTTAATTCAAAGTGATTGATGTATCTAGATACAAATACAATTTTTTAATGCTATTTGGAGGCAAGATCATATAAAAAAAATTAAAAGTTGACCCATACACACAAACTTTTGTTGTTTTTTGTCATACGACAAATTGTTTTTAGTTTTGCTTTATAAATTATAATGAGAATAAAAATACTCAGATGATTAAATTCTTCTTCTTTCCATTTCTATTTCTGGCCTTTCTATCGACTGTATGATCATAATTACGTCAACGTCTAGTGTTTCAGCAAGATAGATGTTGGCTATGTTATCTACATCGTTTTGTATAGTGTTTTTTGAGCTGTTATAGTACTCATGACAAAACTTTTTTTAACTTCACTGCAGTTAAGTTATATGGCCCGCATAAAAAGTCGAAGATGTGTAATCATTGGTAGTTTTATTATATGGCATAGCGAATGATAATAATTGTTAATTATAAAAAAATCGAGTTATAGTTTCATTTATTATATTTTGAAATTACAATTATGAAATATTGTAGTTCTTATATGAAACGTCCAACCAATATTGAGTATTGGATTTGTATATTATAAATAAAATGCCAATATGGTTTCAATCTGTAAGTGTTCCTTGTGATTTGTCGCGAGTTTCTATGTCTCTTATGAATTAATATTAAAAACTTATTGTATACAATAGAATTTATTTATTGTATTAATTATTAATATACTTTTTATTTTTCTATTTCATTTTATTAATCGTTCGAAATGAATATTATTTTCACTATCTTATCATTCAATTGTCTCATCTAGTCTTATTTTGGTAATAAGTAACTGTAATTATAGTAAAAAACTAAACTGTTACATACATTTTTTAATTAATTAATGGGTTAGTCACATGTGATATGGTACTGCCATGCGCCAAGCGGTCGCTTGCGCTTTTTGTTTTGAAAAGGCCGCTAAATGCGGCTGAAAAAAAATTCGGGCTGGATCAACCATATCACACATGAATAAACTGAAAATTAAGTAACTGTCATTTTGTATCAAAATCTGATATGGAATAAATATGTGTTTTAAAGTATATGATAATTCGTTTGGAGTATTTTTTTACGTGTGGGGTTTTAAATTCTGAGATGTTATTTTCAAAATTGAGTGTTTAAAAATGTTTGTCTTCCCTAGTGATATTACTGCAAAATTTAAATGTTTTGTAGAAGGAACCCTTGATATTGTGTATGTTATGTAGTTAAGTTAAGTTAGTAACACATAGTTAAGTGTAACTGGTAACTGGAAACCTAATTATCATTTCCTCACATCATAGATTGAAGCAATCCATCAAATAATAACTTATTATAGAACGCAGCCAAGTCTTAGCTAATAATGATAACAGAAAAATGTTGCAAATATACACATAGCTTACACACAACTTTAGCATGTGTACTGTGACATGTGCAAATTATTTTTGTCATTTAAATGGATACATTTTTATTCTTTAACTATAGTTTAGCTAGTATCTCACCTGATGTTAAGATGTTATATTTATGAAATAGCGAAAATGTTTTAATAATTTAGCCTGCTATCAGGTTATTACTAAATTTCATGTAATGAAATGAAACACTAAAAGTATTGCAATTATTTATTTCAAAAGATTTTTTTTTCGTACAATAACAGACAGTTACGCCGTTTTTCTTGTTAACAACTTTAGCTCTCAAATATTCAACAACATTCAAATAATCAGATCATATTCTTGTTAATTTAGGTGTTATTGATTATAGTTATAATTTAACTTTTAGTAAAGCTGAATTACGTAAAAAGTATAAAAAAATCGAAAAGTGCACGCGATGCTACGGTCGATATACGAGTATTATTAGCAATTTTTTTTACTTTGGTGCCCATAAACCGTCACCTCCGATCTATTGCACCTTTTTTGCGTCACCCTCTGTTGTGTATAATTAGTTTTATTTGTAAAAAGTTAATAATTAGGCTTGAAGGAGAAATAATATTACGAAATCATTAAAGTTAACATCATCATCATTTTCTTGCCGGTTGCTTAGTGCATATAGACACATGGCATTTTTCTTTTCGGCTTCAGTCTATCATCAGTAATTTTATCACTATAACTCTTTTCGCAAAGTTATTAAAGTTCACAATAGCTATGTAAATTAAGAAAATAATCGGAATAAAACACAATAGTAGGTTTATTGTACGGAATATTAACATCGATACGTCCTTCAATTTGCTCACGAATACTTACATTATCATTATGTTAGTAACTTGTACATGTGACTGTTCGTTAGTGTTGCTCAATCTCATAGTTTTATCACAGGTTGTATTATACACATTTAAGATGAAAAGTTTTTGGACACAATTATTTGAATGAGGTCTTTTAACTATTTTTTCTATACAATAAAGACAAGCGTTTGGCTTGACGAATTTCCTGATGTTAAACAATACCGCGACCTAGGATCGCACGTCCTACACCTAGAAGATACATATTTACTCTAACTTTTAAGACATCTTCATCACACCTATCGGGAAATAGACTCAGGCGGAGTGCTCCACGATTTCGCAGTGCGAATGATAAATGTGGTTGCAAAGCGCTCGTTTTGAATTTTGTGAGCCTAGCATCCAAAATAAATAATTCCGCAAAATTCAAAAAAAAAAAAAACCGCAAAATTCCGTCTATCGAGACGGCACATTGACTAGGTTGTATAATAAATGGACCTTAGTCCATTCTAACCAAAAAAAAAATCATTTTTTTACGTTTGCCTTTTTAAGTAGCGGTATTTATTGATATCGATGTAAAAGAAACATGAGTTAAAAAAACTTATCATTGAAATATCACATACTGGAAGTGACGTCACTCTACGACATTTACGACACGAATTTAGATTTCTCTTCCAGTATGACGTAGTTCATTAGTTCTATCGTTTAAAACTAATCACTGATCCCACGCCTCGCCTTGGCACCGAAGGACCATAGCCATATTCTTGACACGTAAAAACAAAGTTCAAAAACCAAAAAGGTCTTACCACTCACTGATTGTATACACTCTTCATGATATTACATTTTTAAATACCGTTTAGTACAAATATTTTTTTGTGACCATATATTATATAATTTTTAAAATGCTCATTGTTATAATTTTCTTAACTGAAAATAAGTTCGGATAAAAATTATACTTAGTTAAATTAAATTGGTATCTGGATTATAATTAGAGATAGAGAGATTCAGGCATTCCAAATTAAATCTTGTGAAATACAATAGCAATAATATTAGCATTCCTTTTCTATGTGACATAAATAGGTCAATTAATAAATTAATGAATAAGTATAATAAGTATAGATAATGTTATTTCTTAATTTAATCTTGAGTCTCGTTCCGTAAAATGTTTGTGCAGGTGCTAATATTATTAATTCTAAGACATAACCATTAATTCTAATTCATAGTTTCATGGGTGCATTTTAATGTTTTATCTTGGTTTTATGAATTAAGGAAATTATATCTTGAAGTCAGTTCCTGATACAGTAGATTAAATAAAAGCTTTATAAATCAATTAAAGGCGATCGCACACTTGTAGCCCTTTTAAAGCTGAAGAAATTATTAAATTAAAGTTTTGTTTGGCGAACTTCAGTACATACTGCTTACGCCGAAACCAATCGGCTTTTTGCGTCACTTAAGATGAAGCGTTTGTTCGAAGATTATCGAATTGGACCTTATTATTCTATGGGTCCAGGTATCTTTTATAATACTGACATAAGGGAAATTTGGACTAGATGGGGTTGTGTAAGAAATGTCCAACGATATGTATTTACTTATACGAAATCAGTCCTGTATTACAGTGCCCATTGTGCGATAAAAAAAATTAAAACGAATTTTGGTTTCGCGGGCCATATACAGGCCTACATCCTAATTAGCCAAGTTCATCGTTCACGCACATGCCAAAGAGTGCGATATAAAAATAAGCTCATAATTTGTATGGTACAAATTACAGTGACCACAATATCAGAAAGTTCGCGAGAAGAAAAAACACAGATTCCGCAAAAAGCTACGGCCGTAATGTGTAGATAATTCAGGATAATTTGCTGCAGTGCGGCAGTGGTGCTGCGTAAGTTCGCATTGAGGATTTAGACATCCAATCATTAGACGTATAGTTGCCGGCAAACAAGTTGACCCAGTGAAGTTAGCTCCGCATGGCTGCGTAGAAACGTTTTTAAGGTATCTTTGGTGGAAGTGCACATGCGCGAACTTTCCCCTTCCACGTCACTTTTGGGTCAACTTGTTTGCCGGCCACTATACTTAGCAGTAAGCACCTCTGTTTCCTTATCTGTATAATATTTAACGTTTCAAAGATGCCTGAATCAGTTTAGACAGCCATGATGTATTGCCAGGATGTCTTGCTCTAGGATTGCTATTTTAATAAAAATCAACCGCTGTTCGTGCAGAATAAACTGACTTAAGTTTAGTTTATGAGTGTGTTTTGCGTTATTGGCTCGCGTACCTATACCAAATGAATGCCAATCAAAAGATTAACACCAAATCTTATCTTCTTTGTGATAATGAAAAACAAAACAAGGCAGTGTGCTATCGTCATTAACGTTGTATGATAATATTAATTGAAACCCATTATATATTTACCTGTTATAATTTACTTTTGAAATTGTTGTTTCCACCAATCTAATTGTATTTAAAAAAATGTAACATAATTTGATGGTCAATTTGATGTTTTAAATTCTTATTAAAGTTATGTAATGAAATTAATGGTCCTTTTATTTTTGTTGCGCATGGCCAACGATTTCCTCGTTAAAGCGCATGATAAAGAAAAGCGTTATAAAGTTGAAAAAATTAACAATGCAACCATGGACGTAAAAAAGTCGGACATAGTCTCGCTAAAACAAAAATTGTGTCTATAGAGTCGGCCAGTGCGCTGTATATGTACTACGCTGTATGTAAGTGAAAACTTAATCGGCAATCGTAATTTAAACGGAAGGTAAAAATAGTAAATAATATTATGTATAATTATTATGGATCGAGGTCCGTTGTAAGTTACGGTTGGTCTAGTCGGGAGAACGGCAACTGGCGATCCGAAGCCCCCCGGGCTCGAAACCCACACGCGCCACTTTCTTTTCGAAGTCATGTGCGTAATGCCGCTAACTTAAAAACGGTGAAAGAAAACGTCGTGAGGTAACCGACGTGTACTGACCTAGAATCTTTCGAAGTCATGTGTAATCCATCAATCCGCACTAACCCGCAATGGGCCAGCATGGTGTACAAAGGTACACCACATTGTGTATGTAGCCTTGTAGCTCACTCCTTGCGAAAGAAGGGCCCGAATTCCAGAAGTGAGAACATTTAGTGGGCTTCTTATGAGGTTTGATGGTGATGAATGATGAAATTGAGAACTATCTTTAACTACTTATATTTGCATTCTGAAACGCATCATAAAATATCTCTATCTTATTGCATGAACTGTAATGTAAAAGAGTGAGATGCAAACTTGTAATGAATGCAATAAAATGTAGTATTGCAGTGGTAGGGTACCGGACGTATTCTGCCAAAGAGGACTTTTTGGTAGAATACGTCCGGTGAAACACCGCACTTTTGGCATTTATTTTACTGCCAAATATGAATGTGCAAACATTAATGTGTTCCAGTATGAAGGGTAATGATTCCAGAGAAATTACAGGGGAAAGAGATAAGGCATCTTGTATCTGACTTGGGTGACGAGCGCTATGCAGTGCTAGGTAATGATTTGGACTTTTCATGTTCTAATAGCTGCGTGACATTGTGTTATTATGGGCTTCTGCCCATGGCCATGGTAAGCAACACTCCTGTGTTGCTTACCATCATACACGTGTCCGGCTCGATTCGTCACTATTTACTGTAAAAAAAAAAAACACTTGCAGAGTGTAGGACATGTAGTGGACTAAAATAATTTAAAAACTTTGTTGATGTAAACAGTCACTGTCATTTTCAATTATTGCCAGGATTGGTAAGACGTGCAAATAATACGGGGAATTGGTCGAAGTACTTGTGATGATCTAATTGTTTACCATAATACAATCCACATTACAACTTACAACATTACGTCAGTAAATGTCTTAGGTATAATTAATAAATATTATTGTTGAAAAAGTTCTCAGTGCGTCTCTACCTTTGTACTGAATATAAGCACAGTATAAATAAATCTATGAATTGGTACACTGTAATGTACGTGCATCCGTACTGTACCATACGCATCAGTTTACTTGAATGAACTTGGCTGCCCACACTGCCGTGTGTGTAGATGAATGAATTCATATCATAAGTAGATAGGTAAGGTACCTAAGGCCTAAGGTACATAAACATAATCCATTTTAGCACAATTCACTCCAAGCTTCATTTCGAATAGCTTCAAGAACGAATCTGGATTATAACGTCATGTGATTTACCAATTCTACACACTTCCTTTTTCGGCGTTTACTTTGGTAGGTGAGGTGAGGCCAGGCAGGTGAGGGTGAGACTGAGGGAAGCCTAATTTGCAGAATGTGGCAACATTTCTCCGTGATAAGCTGTCACGACGTTGTACCTTTGAGAGAATGTAGAAACAATTGATTTTACACGTTTTTAATAGTTGTTTTCTGAGATTATTTACTTTGTTTATGAAGATAAATCGTACAGCCGCTTAACTGTCCACAATGGCAGCCACGGCTCAACACGAGCTGTCGGTGGCAGAGCTGAAGGTGGAGATCGAGAGGCTTAGCCGCGAGCTCGACCAAGCCAGCAGTGAAAAGATACAATCGGCACAACTCGGCCTGGTACTTCTAGAAGAGAAGAGCTCCCTTCAGCAAAGATGCGAAGAATTAGAAAGTCTTTACGAAAATGCAAGACACGAACTGAAATTCACACAAGAGGTTAGTGGCCTACATTTTATTCTAATTATTTTCACTCTTCATGCATTAACGGATACAGAAGAAGAGCTGAAACGGAATTTTTAGAGACTATTATTTTATATGCAAGTGTTGAACTACTTTCAAAAATCATGAATGGAAAGTTATTGAATTTTTTAATTATAACCTACATTGGCTAAGTAAGAAAGAAAGTTATGATATTTTCTCAGAAGCACTGTGACAAATATGAATTGATTTATTACTTTTTTTACTATTTAATACTTCTGGACTAAAACTACAATAACAAATGATTTGTTTGTTTATTTGTATTTGATGAACTTTGAAACTACTGAAACAATATAAAGAGTTGGTCTACCATAAAGTTGAAGATTCCTACTGTACATTCAGTGTGGTATGAATGTAGCTGGGCACTGGTTTAAATATACATATAAAGCAGGAATAGAATCCTCAGCAATACCATTATTATTAAGAAGTAGTGTTGGTTTTGCTTGTGATGTTTAAATGTAAGTGTGAGGTAAAGTTCAGAGCCACTCTGTATCAATATAAAAAAAACAATCTTCTTATAACCTTCAGAGCCTCCAATAGGTATTTAATAATCATGGTAGAATTTTACAACTCCTGTCCAATAAGATCCGTCCCTTAAAAAATAGAATTAGAAGTATATAAAGACAAAATTTTACTGCATGTATTGAAATAGCAACCTATTGAAATCAAAATTTAAAGTTAAAGTTTTTTTGCCTTGACTGGCACGACTTCTTCGATGACTCAGGTTTATTTTGTAATTGTAACCTATTATTTTTTTGTTGAAGCAGTTACCAATCTGAACTGTTAGCGATTATTATTCCTTGACGTGAACATTTTTCAACCAATTTCAAAATAGGATATATTTTCATTTGGCTGTTCTTTTTAAAGTTACCTCATTGTTTTGCTTAAAAAAGTACACTTCCTATAGATTTATTCACAATTGGTTGATAAAAACACATATATAATTCTATTAACATTTGCGAACTGTATGAGTTTACTTTTGTATTGGAATCTATTATTTTGGTTTTCAGAGAAATAGAAATTGCTGAAGAATTCTGCAAATGATTAATTTTCCCAGTACATTTACTGAAAAAATGTATTGAGTATTGAATATAATACAATTACTCTAAAAATACTTTTACGTATGACCCACCATGCAGGGACATGGTGGGGTATGTCGAGCTCGATACCATGGGATACGACATGGTGCCCCTACCGACTAAAATCCCCTCAGATTTCTCCTGCATGGCCAGGGGTCAGGGTCGCGGGGTCACTTTTCGCACTCCTATGACGACCCTGACCCACCTGCCACTGTCCTCGAGAACCCGCTTTGCGGGGAGCGTTAGTGCCCCTGCATTTGGCTCTAGTAACGCACCAGAAATCAGCGGCACGTCACCTCCTCGAAGGCCTATACCTAGATGCGAACGGCTCTAAACATCCAACACCCCAGGCCTTCCTTTGAAGACGGGGTGCGAGCCCGGGAGTCGGTGACTCTCTAGGCTGTGTCCACTTCCGCCTCAATTAAGGAGCGAGAGGTTTCCAACTCTCGCTCCTTAACTCACACGACCTTTCACTGTGGAAAGACTTTCTCTGACCTCTCATGACGAAAATTATCGGCAGCGAGAGGTCCGCCCTCACCACCGCGGCTATCCCTAGCCGCGGTTCCGCCTCTATGTCTACATCACGGCCCTTGTCCTTCCACTGAGCACTCTGCTAATCAGAGTGCTCATGGAGGGGCCTCATCTAGAAGACTTAGAAATTTTAATTGGTCGATATACCAGCCAACCTTCCTAAGTCTTCCAATCCCCCTCTCCTACCATGCACCTCAATCATTTTTACTGCTACAATTTTACAATTTAAGGCATTTAAAATTTGGGACTATTTCCAAACACAAAAATTCTGATATGTATTGGATTGTTTTTGTATTATTTTTAAATATACAATGATGGGACAAGCAAGACATTGGCCTGATGGTAAGTAACACAACTGCCCGTAACTATAGTGCCACGCTGCTATTTGAGCTATTCAAATCTAAATCACTGCCTGGCAAATACGAGTACAAATACTTTGTTTGCCAAAATTATGTGTAAGTACAAAAGCTTGCTGATGACAAAAATAGATCTATGTAGATGCATTTTATCTCTACCTCTTTATTATTCTATCACTCTGTAGTGAGGTAGTGATAAACAAAATGTTACAGTAAAATACTTATTAACTATCACCACAAGGGCTGTTAGTTCGCAAGGAAAACTGCAAATTGTCCAACAACAGCAACAACAAATAAATGAAAATTTAGTACCTTATTGGTACTGTTATTGCTTTCTACATTTTCTTGGGCTATAGCAAATATAAACTCGATATAATTCTCAAAAAATAAAAGGCATTTTTTGACTCTAAAATCTAAGTTGACCCGAAAGTGAAAGAAACAGCATAATAATAACTAAGCAGGTGCATGGTGTCTGGGTTGCTTGGTGATTTTTAACCCCCAACTATCAAACTATCAAATCAAATCAAAGGGCTTGACCAGTAGAATACTATACATTATAACGAATTTCAAATCCAAGATGGCCGCCACCACAAAATGGCGAATTACATTATTTTTTTTACAACTACCTCAATATGGGTATCAAATGAAAGGGCTTAACTGGTAGAACTATGCACTATGACAATTTTCAAATCCAAGATGCCCGCCACAACAAAATGGCGAAGTACATTTCTTTTTTCACAACTTCCTCAATATGGGTATCAAATGAAAGGGCTTGATTAGTAGAATGTTGTACAAATTACAAATCCGAGGTAGTCGGGGGTTAATCAAAATTTTTAGTTTTGTTCTTGTTACATATTTTTGATGAATTAAAAATAATATAATTTAAGATGCATATTACAAGTTTTTCTCAAATATTAGAATGGGCGTTTTAGTTTTTGAAGACTATAGTTGCTATAAACCTAGTTGGTTCATCTATTTTCTTGATAATTTCACAACAAAAAAATTGTGTTTAGCCAAATTTTTTTTGGTAATTTTAATTTACTTTTTACAGGCTCTAATGAAATTAGACTCAACTCAGAAAGTGACAACACGGAGCGGAATAGAACAGGAAAATGCACTCATCAACGAATCGGCGGCTATGGAGAGCTCGCTCACTCTGCAGATTCTGGAACTGGAAGGTGAAACCAAACAGGTATGTCCAATTAGAGTTAGGTTAGGTCTACTCTCCCAGAAAAAAAGAGATATTTTAGATTATCAGACTTAAATAAATTTAAAGTTTTAATGGGGCGTTTTCAAGAGGCAAAAATACCTGTCAATGACAGTTCCCAAATACGCCGTATGTGGCGCCACTGTTTTATTTTGTTAGAGAAATTTCACAAAAACCAACAGTGGTGCCACACTTGGCAATATTTAGAACTATCTTTGAAAAGTCTTTTTATTGATAATTGACAGTAATATAGCATTTGTCATTCAGAAATAATTATGATACATGGCAACTTTATTCTCATGACAAATTTACATAATATACTTATGTGAGAGTTGGTAAATGACTGATGCATGATCATCAGTATCATGATGTATTCCAGGCCACATTTTGCATAATTATTTTATTAGATGCATTATCATGTGACAGTGTGGGTATATAATAACAATTTGTATATAATAACAACACTTTTTTTAGTAAATATTTGTGAATTTTGAATTGAATGAAACATTTTAGGATGCCATGCTCATAGTGGCATATTATGTTTGGTTGGTTAGCTTTTAAGACAAGCTTTTATGTATGTATCAGATATGTGGTGAATGAGTATTTGTTTTGCAAGAAAAGTCGAAAGCGTACTCTAGTTTACAATAAAAAGTGGTCAAGTGCGAGTCGGACTCGCCCATGAAGGCTTCCGTAGCAGCAAGTAACATAATATAAAAGTTCTTGTAGTTTGTTGTTACTTTAATCAGTGTTTTAACAATAGTCAATTTATGACGTAGTAAAATAAAACTACTTACTAGATCTCATTCAAACCAATTTTCGTTGATAGTTTACATGGTAATGTACATCATACACTTTTTTTTATTTTTGTCATTCTCTTATTTTAGAAGTTAGAGGGGGGGGGGAGGACACTTTTTACCACTTTGGAAGAGTCCCTTGCGCTATATTTTTTTTCTAAACTATTCAGTTTAGAAAAAAAAATATGTTTGGAACCTCAATATAATTTTTGATGACCTATCTATAGATACCACACACGTATGGTTTTGATCAAAAAAACATTTTTGAGTTTCAGTTCTAAGTATGGTATATATCCCCTAATTTTTTTTGTTTTTTTTTTTCTATTTTTTGTATCAAAATCTTAATGCGGTTTACAGATTACATATACTTACCAAGTTTCAATAGTATAGCTCTTATAATTTCGGAGAAAACTGGCTGTGACATACGGACGGACAGACAGACAGACATGACGAAACTATAAGGGTCCCGTATTTTGCTACCGAACCCTAAAAAGTACATATCCACAAAACATAAAAGTTTTGTAAACATCTATTAGGGGCTGCACTGAGTAAACCAGCAAATAGTCATTAGTATTCATTGCTCTGGCCAGTTGCCAGACTTAATTAACTTGCATTCACAATCCAATGTTAGTCAGACATTAATTTGTTGAACGCAGACACTAAGTTTCATAATATCTGGTTTAGTGCAAGGCTCTACAGAAAACCTGTAGGTACTAAGGCAAAGAGTCATAGTCTACTCGTTACTATTAACAACGTGTACTACGGACCAACTCCGAAATCGCGAAGAAATTAAATTGTTTCGTTTACGTAAAGTGCTTATCAAATGTATAAAATGGTTTTATGATTAAATTCAGTCCAGGTAGATTGGTTGGTTGATTACTACAGCAAGCAAATGAGCTGTTCCATACAAAAATATACTCTGGACCCAACAAAATGTGTCACCAAACAGTCGATTTTTGAATTGATAACTTTAGACACGTTGGAACTTTCGTAAAATGGGAAAATACAATTATTGAACTCGCAGCACTGTTACCATAACATCCGATTTATATGTTTATGAGTATGTATGTACTGGTACGTACGTATTATATTGTATTTTCACTTCTATCGGTACTTCCAAAGTGCCACTTTTTCCAGCAAATTTCATTTGTTTATTAGTGGCATAGTAAAAACTAGCTGAACCCGCTACTTTGTTCGCGTAAGCAGATGTTACGGACTTATACATTAGTTGAAAGTACGTCAAAATTAACTAAATTTGGATAAGTAGCCATTGAAAACCCGAGTGATTTTTTTTTTTCACAAAAAAATAAATAATTATATCATCTTTATTATTCTTCTTTTAAACAAAATCAAACATACTTAATAACAAACTTAACAATTGTTAAGTTTGTAGGATTTTTATAGGATACATTATGAAAAGCTGTTGTGCATGAACTTATACCTTTTTTATTCTTATCTCTTTTTCTCTAGCTGTTACCCGCGACTTCACCCGCGTAAAATTTTGAATGAAATGATTAATTTATTTGAGTTTTAATGTTACGCAAGCAAGTTGAACCTATAAATCAAAGAAAAATCTAAGTGAAATGTTAATGTATAAATTTAATTGTAACACAGAAAAAGAATCAAAGAACGAAAGAATCCAAATTCGGCATAAAATCATTTTTAACCCCCGACAAAAAAAAGGGGTGTTATAAGTTTGACGTCGATGTCTGTCTGTCTGTCTGTCTGTCGGTCTGTCTGTCTGTCTGTGTGTGTGTGTGTCTGTCTGTGGCACCGTAGAGCTCAAACGGATGGGCCGATTTCGATGCGGTTTTTTTTATTTGAAAGTTAATATCCGTGCGGGTGTTCTTAGCTATGTTTGGTTAATATCGATTCAAAATGGCCGCCTCCACAAAATGGCGGACAAAATATTTCTTCACAACCTACCTCAATATGGGTATCAAATGAAAGGGCTTGACTAGTAGAGTACTAAACGCTATAACAAATTTCAAATTCAAGATGGCCGCCACCACAAAATGGCGAATTATATAATATTTTTCACTACTACCTCAATATGGGTATCAAATGAAAGGGCTTGATTAGTAGAATACTTTGCACTATGACAAATTTCAAATCCAAGATGGCCGCTACCACAAAATGGCGAATTACATTTCCTTTTTCACAATTCCCTTAATATGGGTATCAAATGAAAGGGCTTGACTAGTAGAATGTTGTACAGATAACAAATCTAAGGTAGTCGGGGGTTAATCAAAATTTTAATTTTGTTCTTGTAGCAGCAAAAAAACTCATTAGTACAATTAAGAATACCAGTAACGCCACCTAGTGATGAAAGAAAAAATACATACCACAATAGCAAAACATTGATTTAAATGGGGTTTAGTGTTTGAGATTTAAACTGACATTAGCGCCATCTAATGAGAATATAACGTTGCTTGTTATTTTGATTGTGCACCCAAGGCACCTGTATTATCTACGCCAAAACGGGTGCATATATTTAATATAATATGGAGTTCAATGAAAATATAGACTTTTACCCCATGCGAAATTTTAGACTCTAAACTATCTGCGTTTCGTAAGTCAAACCAATTCGTTGTGTCGTTTTGACGTTAATATTTGTTTCCTTAGGGCCACAGATTACATACCTCCTTAGGGCCAATGCTTCTATTCGGGTTGATAGGTAGTATATGTGGTATTTCAGACTATAAGCTATCTCTGTTTCATTTTTCTACCAAATTTGCTTAGTATTTCTGACGTCACAGTAACCTATAAGTAACCGATTTGCTATTTCTGAGTACAATCTAAGTACGTGTGTTTCGAATTCCTTCAAAATGTGTTCAGCCGTTCCCACGTTGTCCTGTAAATATTATGAATGTCAATGTTTGGAATTTGTTACTTAATCATGGTGGAACGTATTTAGTGACCGGGTTGAAATTCGCAATACAATTAGATTATAGTTTGGAAGAACACATAGGCTAAACATTGCTTCTTAAGCTAAGCCAAGGTATAATATGTTTCAAATTTTAACTCAATACATTTAGCCGTTCCAACGTAATTGAACAGCAAAAATTTGAACATTGGCATATTTGTATAATATTGGTAGGATAGGATTTTACAAAATTGTTGAAAAAATAAAACCGGTAAAGTGCAATTGGGACTCGCGCGCGAAGGGTTCCAAACCATTAGCAAATAAACGGCTTTAATTGGATGGGAGCCCGCTTCATAATTTATTTTAATTAATTACATTTAAAAAGAACATAAAACTAAATATTATGTGAATAGTTAAAGCGTCTATGACAGGTATTAGTATCGAGCAAGAAACGGTAAAAAATATAACGTTGTATGGGAGCCCCTCTTAAATAAATATTTATTTTATTTTTAGTATTCTTTGTTAAACCGGCAATATAAATACATCATCTGTGAAAATTTCAACTGTCTAGCTAACACCGTTCTTGAGATACATCCTGGTAACAGACGGACGGACGGACGGACTGCGAAGTCCAGTAATAGGGTCCCGTTTTTACCCTTTGGGTACGGAACCCTAACAATGGTCTGCTTCGGTCATCGAAGCTTGTTAAACACTACCTTTAAATTTCAAACAGTATTTGGATTGAAATAATACGTTTTCTAATAAGTTACGGCTGGTCTAGTAAGTTACAGCTGACCTAGTCAGGAAAACGGCGACTTTCGATCCGGAGACCCAGGGTTCAAAACCACGCGCACCACTATCTTTTCAGAGTCATGTTCGTAATGCCGGTAATTGAAACGGTGAAGGAAAACATCGCGAGGAAACCGAAATGTACCTAGAATTTAAGTTCTAGGTCATATGTCATCCACCAACCGACACTGGGCCAGCGTGGTCGATTATAGCGTTGTCTCTCTCCTTGCGAGAGAAGGCCCCGACGCCCAGCAGTGGGAACATTTAATGGGTATTAAATGGCTATTTATTATGCTAATATGTTTTCTCCTAAAGAACAAAAATCTACTTCAATGACAGGTAATTTAATTCTATCATTCGACTAAATTTTATAAGAAGCTATCTATGGCTATGTCGTACAGATAAATCTAAGCTGATTTTAGTTTTTTTAATGATATTTGAAAAACTACCTCCCTGTTTTCGATATATGAGATCACCTCTGAAGTATTTTCTACCAAGCAAAAAAGGAATTATCAAAATCAATTCACAATTAGAGGAGTTATCGCGTAAAATCAAACCAAATAAAAAAAACATGCAACCCGATTAAGAACATCCCCCTTGTTTGAAGTCGGTTATAACCGAATGACGTTTGTTTTTCCACACAAAAATATTTTTTTGATAATTATTATTTCATTCAAGACGACGCGACGCGATCACGTGGGCACGTTCTACAATCTAGAATCTAGATATTCTGTGAATCGTCTGTGAGACACAGAATACTTAGAAGTTAGTATGTACCGAACGCGCCGCGCGTGTCGTTATTATTTAATGTTTGTGTAATTTCCGAACCACCAGACCGATAATGTTCAAATTTTGACGGGACAGTATTAAAAATGTGGTCTTTCTAACAAAAAAAGAATTAATGAAATCAAACAACGCAAACATGAGTTACAACCAAATACACATTCTGACTTTCACCCCCTCCCGCATGAAAACCAATCAGAGTTTGGGGATCAAAAGTAGCCTACAGCCATCTCCTTAGTATAAACTAAAGTCACTCCAAGTTTCAGCTGAATTGAATCAGTAGTTTCGGCGTGATGCGTGATGCGTGATCCCTATACAGAAAGACAGACAGACATGAAAGAAAAAAAATGCAGATTCGCCATCAGTATCGAAAATAGAGTGCTCCAAAAAAAAATTTATCAAAATATCTTCAATGTACAGAATTCGACCCGTTACAGTTTTATTATAAGTATAGATGTTCTTAATATTGAGTAGCTCACAATTGTTTCTGCTAAGCACAGGAAACGTGGTCGGATATTATAGGGTCGTAATGTATTGGTTCGAATACAGTTCCTATTTACATATTATTCTATAGGCGCTTTTTAATATTTTCGTTTGTTATCATTGAGGCCACGTTTGTAACCATGGTTCTATAAGAAATAACGAATACTCAATGTAGATATATCGATGTCCTAATTTTGTGTAGAGTAGACTCTTCACTTCATGTAGAGTTTAATTTGATCGTCTGATGTTTCCCACGTCCTATTTCGAAAATCCGTCATAAATTATGCAGACGCGCGCCCAATGTGTCCTTCAGAAAAACCCAGATACAGTCGAAATTATTGTATTAGATTGTAACTATATTAATATTGGTAAACAATTTACGTATTCTATCGCATCTTCTAGTATCCTGTTATGTTGAAGTCGAATTGCCTCTTAGTTTTTTATTTCCGACAATAAATAGAAATCGCAAGGTTTTAGGTGTTTGGATTTTACAGCAAATAAGAGAATATTAATAATTAATCCTCTATAGATTACAAAAATAAAGTTAAACGAAAGAAAAGTTTGTGAAATTCAAAGAACCGCTTTCTCACAACAGGATTATCATAATGATGAGTTAATCGTCTCACTTAGCCGGACTAATGATCGAGTCTCCGGAATCTATCGAAGAGTTTATTATTATTCCATTACACATTATAAAATAAACATAAACATATCCTAAAACTTAAAGCTAAATCATCGCTGCCGGCAGCGGGGCATGGCCCAAGATACCGGTGGTTAGAGCTACAGAGGTACAAAGTGAGGAACTACCGAACGTTGCGCGCTGTGTCAATGTTGATCCAACCGTCTAGCGCAAGTCTCTTGCTATTATTATCCTCCCTTTGTTAATTCAAATAATAATGAAAATGTCATCAAAGTCAGATTTATGCTATACTTGTTTAAAAATGCTCCAAAAAAGAAAGTTGTATTTACAGTATAAACAGTTGGCAACCATCCCACTGGGTGAATCATAACAGTTTTACTTATTGCTGTCTTAGTCATTCCCCTCTTGTAGACATCCTGCATATAAATTTCCCTGCTCGGATTCCTCATCATTTTGCAATTTTAGTGAGGTTGATTATCATCATCATCATCATAATCAGCCCACATTCGTCCACTGCTGGACATAGGCCTCTCCAATAATACGCCACTCAGCCCGATCCTCGGCTTTACGTTTCCAACCGCTACCAGCTACCTTACGTATATCGTCACTCCACCTAGTCTCAGGGCGTCCTACACTACGTTTGCCGATTCGTGGTCTCCACTCCAGAACTCGTCTACCCCAACGGTTATCGGTTCTGCGACAGATATGACCAGCCCACTGCCATTTCAGCTTGCTGATGCGCTGAGCTATGTCGATGACTTTGGTTCTCTGACGGATGACTTCATTACGAATACAATCCCTCAGAGAAACACCAAGCATAGCTCTTTCCATAGCTCGCTGATCATTTTGCAATTTTAGTGAGGTTGATTATGACATAATTAAATATAATTAGTGCGTCTCGTCTGATAAGGTGCGCTCGCTGTTCTGCTTTTAGTGTGCCACTAGATCTTCACGAATTGAGATCTACTAGGTGGGTATTGAGAACTCGATTGACGGTTGTTCCCTTGTTCCACCAATAATCCGACAAGACCGACTATAGTATCAAATAATTGTTCGTCATTCTCGTCAACAAGTTACCTAATTCTTAATCCGCCAATAAACGGCCAACAAGAAGAGCGCTTAATTTTTGTGTCGTTCCCGTCCGTCATGATGTGATTAAATAATGTATCCCAGACGTTCTGTGTCGGATGGAGCCTACGCTCGTTTAATCAAACGGGAGCAATTGGCGTGAATCATAGGACCCGGAGAGCAGTGCGCGAGAGACGCCCCGTTCCACCGCACCGCCGATTTTTCTCACATGAAAATTCGTAGTGGCGATCGCTCTGATAAAATACGGAAACCGTGATAAGTCCTCATCTCATAAACGCGAAAAGTCCTCTATCGAGAGTGATGTAATGCCTCAATGGCGTAAGCGCAACCGGCGGGAATCCATAACAACGATCCAGAAATACATTTTTATTTGCCCGGCCTTGATTCACACGCTGACTTTACTCAATGGTGTGTAGTTTTAAAAAATGCACAGACGTTTGCATTCGTGTCTCCCGAATCACGCGGACTATTTAGTGTCGGTGCCAAGTGTGTGGATGTAAATAATGTTATAGTACTTGTGCATCGTGGATTCCAAAAATGAATGGTGATGGAGAAGAGGTAAAGTCCAGTATCATTTTTTATTTTATTCGAAAGAGCACTCTCTCTTATAGTCAACAGGGCAGGGGTCGTATTTCATGTCGGCCGTGTTTACACGAGTAATGGAACATTGTTGACACTTGTTTAGCCGCTGGCAGGACGCCAGCAGGACAAATACGGTTCGAATTATGCCCCATTTGTAGCTTTAATGGGAACTGCCATTTATCATCCCTTAACACCGTGCGTTCCACTCTGTAGTCATTCAATACCAGATTTATTACCTCAAAGGAAATGTATTTGCAAACTAAGTTACTTGTATATATATAACTTGAATTTACGAAAATACGTCTCTAAGAGACTTTGTTATATGTTTGACGTTGGGAACCTGAAGTTCATAAAAAAGTATTGATAATGACAAAAAGGCAATTCAATGGGCTGCTGTTTCCATTAGGTGAAAAACAGATTTAGCGCGTTAAGGCGCGTTAGTCACGGAGCCGCGAAGCAGGCCCGTCGCCGGCCGTGAGCTCAGAACACTACAGCTGTTCTGCTCGATCGATATATAATATATATCTACTTCTACAATTCACACGCTTCTCAATGAACTCGTTCGATTCGACAGCAGTCATTAGCGTTAGGAGTAAATAATAAATTTTCCGATACCACAATCGTACGTTACCACGTTATAAAACTACATTTTCGAATCGGAAACAGAACAAGAAAACAGGGGCTTATTGTTATTAAGAACGTGGTTAAAGTTAAAAAAGGTTTGGATGTATGCTAACCCTGCCCCAATAGGTTATCTGGAACAGATCGCTATTAGTAATAATATCACCTTTTGTGCCCAAATATTAAATCATTGGCTTTCTGTATTGTTTTCTGTTTTTTTTTTAAATAAAAAGTGACGCGACGATCAGGACATGTACCTGATGGTAAGCAACATGCCTGACACATAACAGCACAGTGACACGCAGTTATTGGAACATGAAGAGTTCAAATCATTACCTAGCACTGCACTGCGCTCGTCACCCAGATATCTAAGATATTGTATCTTTAAGCCCTGTAATTTCTCTGGAAACATTGCCTTTCAAACCGGAACAGTAATGTTTGCACATTACTGCTTGGCGGTAGAATAACTGGCAAAGGTGTGTTACTTCCCCAGGCGGACTTTGCCAAGAGTCCTACCACTACAAAAGTAAAAATTGTGGTAAATTGTTTGTATTTTATTGCGTTATAGGCTCTTGCTGTACATAATACAATGGAAGCATTAGCCTGCCCTTACTCTTCTTAATGGCTAGTATTTCAACTCTAGGTTAATATTTTCGTATTAATTAATATCTTCGATCACTAGCGGCCGCGGTTTTACCCCTGTAGTAACATTTCCTGTGATAAAATGTAGACCTATGTACAAAAGGTGATATTATCGCTAATAACGATCTCTTCCAAATAACCTGTTGGTGCAGGGTTATTTGGAAGGGTTTTTTTTACTTTTGTAGTGGTAGGACTCTTGGCAAAGTCCGCCTGGGGAAGTAACACACCTTTGCCAGTTATTCTACCGCCAAGCAGTAATGTGCAAACATTACTGTTCCGGTTTGAAAGGCAATGTTTCCAGAGAAATTACAGGGCTTAAAGATACAATATCTTAGATATCTGGGTGACGAGCGCAGTGCAGTGCTAGGTAATGATTTGAACTCTTCATGTTCCAATAACTGCGTGTCACTGTGCTGTTATGTGTCAGGCATGTTGCTTACCATCAGGTACATGTCCTGATCGTCGCGTCACTTTTTATTTAAAAAAAAACAGAAAACAATACAGAAAGCCAATGATTTAATATTTGGGCACAAAAGGTGATATTATTACTAATAGCGATCTGTTCCAGATAACCTATTGGGGCAGGGTTAGCATACATTCCAAACCTTTTTTAACTTTAACCACGTTCTTAATAACAATAAACCTCTGTTTTCGTGTTCTATTTCCGATTGTAGACATCCTGCATATTATAAATCTCCCTGCTCGGATTCCTCATCATTTTGCAATTTTGGTGAGGTTGATTATGACTTAATTAAATTTAATTAGTGCTAAATCTGATAAGGTGCGCTCGCTGTTCTGCTTTTAGTGCGCCACTAGATCTTCACGAATTGGGATCTACTTGGTCGCTATTGAAAACTCGCTTGACGGTTGTTACCTTCTTCCACCAATAATCCGACAATAGGTTACTTTTTAGCACAGGAAAATATAGTCTGAAATAGTAAATCCAGACTGTTCCACATTTCAGCCCCATCCGTTTAGTTTTTTTGACGTAACTGAGCACAACCGTCCACACTTTGTCATTTATTATTTTTGTATGATATAATTAGAGGTAGAACATATCTCTAATTAACATTCAAAAGCGCTTCCAACAGCTTCTATAATTTACGCCACAGTACCGAACTTTATCGTCACGGTCGACTCCCCCTGTCTCGACGCTGTCGGATCAAACTCCGTCAAAGTTTCAGAACAGTTTTGCAACAGGCAACCTGAGTCAGCTTTCCGAAATTCCAAAAGTTATCACAAAGCAAATCGCAGGCTTCAGTCAACCAAGTCATTGCTTTTATGAAACTTGACTGCAAATTATACAACTGTCTTCTATGTTTGTGTTCGTTCGTTCTTTTTATGTCATACTCCTCCAAAACAGCTCTAATGTTTAAAATTAATTATCTATACCTATAAAATAAAATATTAAATAAAAATCAATGCCACTTTTCGTTGTAAGTGAAGTCCTCCTAAACGGATTTAATTATTTTTTTGTATACGTTTGGGTAGGACCTTGGATGGTTTAGATTCACATATCAGCCCGGTAGGTGGTGCTGCAGTTGGTATCTAGGTTATTATCCGAGCGAAGCCGGAACGGGCCGCTAGTAAATATATAAAAATCAATTAAATATAGGTATTTTATTAATTATTAATTTAAATGATTAAATAAATGTTTTAACTAATATACATAGGTTTACATTTGACAGCATCTCGTCTTATGTTAAGCGAAGATACATTTATTATTATATACATATATATATGATTAACATTACTTGTTCCGGTTTGAAGGGCAATGTTTTCAGTGAAATTACTGGCCTAAGAGATAAAACACCTTATATATCCGGGTGACAAGCGCATTGCGCTGCTAGGTAATTATTTGGACTCTTCATGTTCCAATAGCTGCGTGTCAGTATGCTGTTATGGGCAGGCTTGTTGCATACCGTCAGGCACATGTCCTGCTCGTCGTCTTGTCAGTCTATAAAAAAACAAATTTGGTTTTCTAAAAAGTCGGTTGGTTTCCGGACGATAGTTTAACGTGACAATGTCATAACAAAACATTGATAGATGCGGTGCAAGCGTACAATGAGCGTAACGAGACATAACGGGACAGTTTTTCGTGCATGAAGCCGGCGTTCATCGATTTATTAGACGTTGTCACCCAAGCAAACATCTGCGTTCTACACACGAATGTTTGTCCTGGGTGGGATATTATTGTCTTGATACATTTTCTCTACTGAAAATATTAAGAAATCCATACCATTATACGCTTTAAGAATCTTAACAGTAAAGGTAAAAATGGCGCACCTTCGCACATTATGTGCAAGAAATATTATTTTCAATAAGCTGCAGCAGATGTCTGGATCTGCTGCAACTTATTGAAATTTCTTTCTTCGTAGTTAAACGCTATGTCATACGTGTGTCTGCTATAAACTCAGGTACAGTCACACAATGTGCGGAGGTGCGCCATTTTTACCTTTACTGTTAAGCTTATTAAAGCGTATAATGGTATGGATGTATTAAGACGTAGGCTGCAGGTCATATCTGTTATCGGTACGAGGATGACGGCAGTTTGCCGCTGAGTCACCTGCCGGCCTCGGCGCCCGCTGCCAACCCTTGACATTGTATTAACCTGATATCATGAGTTTACCTGGCCTAGTTTAACTGAGATTTATATTTGGCTTATTTTAAAACTCGTAGTTTAATCTCTATTCAGGCGATTGAGAGGCTGTAAGCTATATTGTTTTCGGATTGGTAAGGCTCTTTGCAGAGTCCGCTTGAGAAGGTACAATAATAACTTTACCAAACAGTAATGTTCATAAATTACTGTTTCGGTTTTAAGGGCAATGTTTTCAGTCAAATTAAAGTTCAAAGATATAAATCTTTGGGTGGCGAGCTCAGTGCTAGGTAGCGATACGGACTTTTCGTGTTCAGATGGCTGCGTGGCACTGTGATGTTGTGGGAAAATATGTTGATACCATCAGACACATGCCCTTTTCGTTCCGTCACTATAATTATAAACCCGTCATTATAAAAAAAAAAAATTAAACGAAAGAACTTAATAAAAAAAGTTCACACAACCGTGAACAATTTTTGCATGTTTGCGAAAAAAAATTAACAAACGTACGTCTGCCTATTTTTCCATTCACTCAAAATTTGAATAACTAAATAGAAAATTCTATTTAGTTTCACCCCACAGCAACTTTCAAGAGCCTCGGCGCTGATGCATAAATGCATGTTCATTATCTCGCGCCACGTAGGGTCTGCTTTCATTAAAATACTAACGACCACTGAATATTATACCGAAAATGTTCCGAAACTACCTCGTAGTCTGATTTTAAACATAAACCGCTATAAAAAAGAACTGATTATGGAACGCTCGTTTCACCGTGACCTTGTCGTAGGGCCGGCGCTCGGAACGTGCAAATTACATTTTACAATAAATATGAAGTGTAATTTTATGTATCGACTATCTGTGGTCCGCAATATCATCCCTCGATTTTGAATAACTTCCAGCGTTATTGTACTACTGATCCCATTTTGATAAAATCTATACTTATAATAAAACTGTAACGGGTTGAATTCTGTACATAGAAGATATTTTGAAAAAATTTTTTTTGGAGCACTCCCTAGTCGATACTGATGGCGAAACTGCATTTTTTTTCTTTCATGTCTGTCTGTCTTTCTGTCTGTCTGTCTGTCTTTCTGTATAGGGATCACGCATCACGCCGAGACTACTGATTCAATTCAGCTGAAACTTGGCATGATTTTAGTTTATACTAATGAAATTGCTGTAGGCTACTTTTGATCCCCAAATTCTGATCGGTTTTCTTGCGGGAGGGGGTGAAAGTCAGAATGTGTATTTGGTTGTAACTCATGTTTGCGTTGTTTAATTTCATTAATTCTTTTTTTGTTAGAAAGAACACATTTTTTATATTGTCCCGTCAAAATTTGAACGTCATCGGTTTGGTGGTTCGGAAATTACACAAACATTAAATAATAACTACACGCGCGGCGCGTTCGGTACATACTAACTTCAAAGTATTCTGTCTATCACAGACGATCCACAGAATATCTAGATTCTAGATTGTAGAGTCTGGCTAACGAAAGTTGATACTGACAAAGCGCGGCAAATTTAAAATATATCAGCATGGCATCCCTAAACTGAAAATCTCATCAAAAATAAACACATGCCAGGTACTACGAAACCTCAAAAACACGCCATTTTGTTGCGTAAGAGATAGGGGATACCATACACTGATTCTGATTCTACCAAATCTTTCGGATAATAGCCTAAAACTAATTTCTTAAAAATGAAATTGCACAAGCTTTTCTCTATTAAATAGCGTAATTAATGAATATATTCATTAGGGCAACTAAAGGCTTAATGTTGCTCTTGAAATAATCGCCAAAACGTACATACGTCGTACTTATTTTTGATGAATACAATTTTAGAACACGTACGAATTGTTACAACTTATTTCTTATAATGTTTAAATCAGTTTGTTTTAAAAATGCATTTTTGGATAAAAATGTCCCTAAGTATTTTCTGTTTAAAATATCCCAATTCGTAGGGTAAATACCCGTTGGTAGGAACACTTAAGTATTGTCATGTAAAAAGTTTGCAAAAAAATCCAGTATCTACTTTCGTTGGCCAGACTCTAGAACGTGCCCACGTGATCGCGTCGCGTCGTCCTGAATGAAAAAAATAATTATCAAAAATATATTTTTAAGTGGAAAAACAAACCAACATCATTCGGTTATAGCCGACTTCAAACAAGGAGGATGTTCTCAATCGGGTTGCATGTTTTTTTATTTGGTTTTATTTTTCGCGATAACTCCGCTAATTGTGAATTGATTTTGATAATTCCTTTTTTGTTTGGTAGAAAATCGAATGACAGAATTAAATTACCTGTCATTGAAGTAGATTTTTAGGGTTCCGTAAAACATAAAAACGGAACCCTTATAGATTCGTCATGTCTGTCTGTCCGTCCGTATGTCACAGCCACTTTTTTCCGAAACTATAAGAACTATACTGTTGAAACTTGGTAAGTAGATGTATTCTATAAAGTCGCATTTTTCAGATTTTTATACAAAAATATAAAAACAACAATATTTTTTTGGGTTGCCTCATACTTATCTATTCTATGCTCATACATAGAACTGAAGCTCAACATTTTTTTTTCATCAAAACCATTCCTGTGGAGTGTCTATGGATAGGTCTTCAAAAATCATTTTGAGGTTTCTAAAATCATTTTTTTGTATATTGAATAGTTTGCGCGAGAGACACTTCCAAAGTGGTAAAATGTGTAACACACTATTAAATACACTATTATTAAAACTTCGATCAAAGCTACAACGAACTAAAAAAACCATGTGTACTATATGTATAATGTTACTTGCTGCAACGGAACCCTTCATGGGCGTGTCCGACTCGCACTTGGCCACTTTATTTTTATTTAGGAGAAAACATATTAGCATAATAAGTAGCAGAATAAACAACCCATTAAGCCCACTGTTGGCCGTCGGGGCGTTCTCTCGCAAGGAGAGAGTCAAGGCCATAATCCATCACGCTGGCCCAGTGTCGGTTGGTGGATGATATATGACTTAGATTCTAGGTACATTTCGGTTTCCTCACGACGATTTCCTTCACCGTTTTAATTACCGCCATTATGAATTTGACTCTGAAAAGATAGTGGTGCGCGTGGTTTTGAACCCTGGGTCTCCGGATCGACAGTCGGCGTCCTCCCGACTAGGTCACCTGTAACTTACTAGACCAGCCATAACTTAGAAAACGTATTATTTCAATCCAAATACTGTTTAAAATTTAAAGGTAGTGTTCAACAAGCTTCGGTGACCGAAGCATACCGTTGTTAGGGTTCCGTACCCAAAGGGTAAAAACGGGACCCTATTACTGAGACTTCGCTGTCCGTCCGTCCGTCTGTCACAAGGCTGTATCTCAAGAACGGTGATAGCTAGACAGTTGAAATTTTCACAGATGATGTATTTCTATTGCCGGTTTAACAAAGAATACTAAAAAAAAAATTATATTTTTTGCCGTTTCTTGCTCGATACTAATAATGTACCTGTCACAGACTCTTTTTTATGTTCTCTTTAAATGTAGTTAATTAAAATAAAGTGAAATAAATTATTAAGGGGGCTCCCATACAATTAAAGCCATTTATTTGCTAATGGTTCGGAACCCTTCGCGCGCGAGTACCACTTTTGCATTGTTTGTTGGATTTGCATTTATTTTTTCTAAAGTTTTGTAAAATCCTATCCTACCAATATTATATAAATATGCCAATGTTTAAATTTTTGCTGCTCAATTGCGTTGGAACGGCTGAATGTATTGAGTTAAAATTTGAAACACATTATATCTTGGCTTAGCTAAGTAGCAATGTTTAGCCTATGTGTTCTTCCAAACTATAATCTAATTGTATTTCAAATTTCAACCCGATCACTAAATACGTTCCGTTCGTAGTCCTGTAAATATAATAATATTTACAGGACAACGTTGGAATGGCTGAACACATTTGGAAGGAATTCGAAACACACGTACTTAGTTTGTACTCAAAAATAGCAAATCGGTTACTTATAGGTTACTGTGACGTCAGAAATACTAAGCAAATTTGGTAGAAAATTTAAACAGAGATAAGTTATAGTCTGAAATACCACATATACTACCTATCAACCCGAATAAAAGCATTGGCCGTAAGGAGGTATGTAATCTGTGGCCCTAAGGAAACAATTATTAACGTCAAAACGACACAACGAATTGGTTTGACATACGAAACGCAGATAGTTTAGAGTCTACAATTTCACATGGGGTCTATATTTTCATTTAACTCCGTATTATATTAAATATAATGCACCCGTTTTGGCGTAGATAATACAGGTGCTTTGCGTGCACAATCAAAATAACAAGCAACGTTATATTCTCATTAGATAGCGCTAATGTCAGTTTAAATCTAAAGCACTAAAGCCCATTTAAATCAAAGTTTTGCTATTGTGGTATGTATTTTTTCTTTAATCACTAGGTGGCGTTACTGGTATTCTAAATTGTACTAATGAGTTGTTTGCTGCTAAAATGATTTTGATGCCGAATTTGGATTCTTTCGTTCTTTGATTATTTTTCTGTGTTACAATTAAATGTATAGGTACCTACATTAACATTTCACTTAGATTTGGCTTTGATTTACGGGTTCAACTTGCTTACGTAACATTAAAACTCAATTTTTTTTTATCATTTTGAAGGCTTCATTCAATTTTACGCGGGCGAAGTCGCGGGTAAGAGCTAGAGAAAAAGAGATAAGTAGGTAGGTATCAGATCATGCACATCAGCTTCAGACTCTCCATAATGTATCTTATAAAAATTCTACAAACTTAACAATTGCGGCTATGTTCGCTACTACGAAACCTTACTAATAGTAACAATAGTAACCTTACTAATAGTAACATAGCCGCAATGTTGGATTTTGTTTAAAAAAAGATAAATAAAGATGATAAAATTAAATAAATTTTTGTGTGGAAAAACAATTCACTCGGTTTTTCAATGGATACTTACCCAAATATTTTGTCTTACTTTCAATTAATGTATAAGTCCGTAACATGCTTACGCGAACGAAGTAGCGGGTTCAGCTAGTTTCTGATAAAATTAAAACTGTTATTTTTGAGATGAATAAAAAACACGATCTACAGATAGGTAAACGATGACGTTACAACTAAAATGAGAACTTTTTTTTTGGAAGTCGATCGATCAGAGCCATTGTTTGGAAAATGCTACCAATGCGTGGGTGTAATCGTAAATATTATCCAATATTATAAACTTAACCATTTCAATACTGTGGCAATCTGTCAATGTACTGATGGTGTGGAACGGTTCTGCCAATCATCTGTTTTAGGTTCTGGACTCGCTGTTAAGTTAATTATCAATAAAAAAGTCATCCCCAAGAAGAAGATGGCGCACGATCTTCGACACAGATACAGTCCGGAGGGTCTACTTTCCTTTTGTAGTGATAGCTCTCTCTGCGGCCTGGGGAAGTACCTACCACACCTTTGGCAGTTATTGTTCCTCCAAGCAGTAGTGTGGTAATTTTACTGTGTTCTGGTTTGAAGGGTTTTTTCCAGAGAAGTTACAGGGTAAAGAGATGAATTATTATCCAATATGTCTGGATTCTGGATGAAGAGAGCAGTGCAGTGCCAGGTTGTGATTTGTACTCTTCAAATAGTTGCGTGGCACTATACTATTATGGGCAGGCGTTTTGCTTACCTGCATGTCTTGCTCATCCCAAGTGATGAATGTGTGAATATAATAGGAAATATAAGTATGAAGTGATGTGGTCTTGGCTTTGATCTTTCTGTCTTTGTTTTGGCTTGAAATTAGAGAGAGAACAATGTCGTAAGCTGCAAAACTTTTTAGTTAGATGGTCGAGGGTCCGGTCTCTTCAAAGTTAGTAGGTTTCTCAAGGGCAAACGTCCTCTATCACCAGACCAGGCGACACCTAAAGAAACACTGGCACATTTCGACTTAGTCATTGTGACCCAAATATCATGTAGTAAACAAAAGCTCATTCATCTACTTTACGACAATAACAACCCATAAAGACTTCGTATTCACGGAAAACGCAAACCCATCATTATCGACATAAAACCTCATGTAGCTTGCGGTCGCAATGTGAATCGTTACGATACGAGATTTATGTAAATCTAATAATTACAATGTCTACCATAACGTGGTACTTATACCATAAAACTAAGAATGTCTTATCTTTTTTTCTTTATTTACCAACTCCACACACTCCGTGACCTTTGACGATTGGGTTCTTTTTGTATCTTGGATTAGAAGAAGAAAAGGACAATAGGGGCAGTAGGGGTCGTTTTCAACCTTATTCTTGCTAATTACTGCTTTTTAGCCTAAGTATGCTATTTTCTAAGGGTTTTAATATGTGTATCTTATTTTCGTAATATAGAATGCTAGGACGAGCAACACATGCGCGAATAAGCTAACCGTCTGCTATAACAGCATAGTACCATATTGCTATTCGAATATGAAGCGCAAAATCTAAATCACTCCCTAGCAATGCATTGCGATCGTCCTTTTTAAACATTCCCATTCAAACCGGAACATAATATTTTTGGACATTAATTCTAATAGAAGTTGTAGTCCCTAGGCAGACTACCTTACCATTACATTGGACGTAACAAGAAAGCTTTTTTTCGTAAACTATTTTAAACATTTCCCTGTGTTTAGCGGCCGCGGCCCGATTTACATTGACTAATGAGCTGTAAATAATTTTACCTATGATTGCGTAGAACAGTAGGTTGTCTGGGGGTTCCGTTATACCAGCCATCACAACAAAATTGCATAATCACAACATGCATAAGCAGCGCCCTTCATGTTCCCACTGCTGGGACTCGGGGCCCTCTCTCACAAGGCCAAGTCAAGGCCATATTTTACCGCACTGGTCACGTACGGGTTCGCTGATGACACATGTCCTCGAAAGATGTCTTTGAATTTCGCCGTTTTCCTCACAGTGTTTTCCTTCACTGTTAAAGCTAATTATAATGACGAACTCATAAATCTGCACTTAGAATACTCAAATTTGTGGGCGGAATCAACTCTATGACCTCACAATTGTGACTTGTGGTTGTCACCACTACAATGCTACCCCAGAGCCATGGTGGCTCTGGACGTCTACTCTCTTTCTACGAAAAACATAATTTCGAATTATACTCTCTATTTTCCTACCCCGGTTCTACTTCGTTTCATCCGATCGAACATTGTTTGACACGATAGACGAAACGACGGATCAAAGTAGAAGCGGAGTAGGAAAGTAACGAGTTTATATCGAAATTACATTTTTCGTCGAAAGAGAGTAGACGTTGTATCTGTTGTAATCCTAGTAATATTATAAATGCAAAATATTGGATGCTTGTTGCAACTGCGTTGGATCGGGTTGAAATTTGAAACAGATTAGACTCCGAAATCCGGAATAACTCATAGGCTTAGGGCTTTTATCGCGAGAATATCAAAGGAAAGAGAACTACGCGGGGAAATCCGCGTGGCTCTGCTAGTAGTGTTTACCTAATTCCTAATCAAAAATCTTAGTAAATAAAACAATTTTTTTGACATTCATACACTATGCCACCGCTGTTTTTTTTTCTTATTTTTTAGTGACCGTTCGTCTGTTCGCTTTTCGTCGTTCGTCGGTTGGAAAAGACGGTAGAAATGTTCCTTGTCAATCAGAATTTCATCTTTCAGACTTGACTTGACTCGAAAATGTTTGATAAAAACGAGGGTAGAAGAAAATATGTAACTAAAGATTTTTAAATACAGAATGTATTTATAAATTATTATCACCTGTTTTGAGAACATTACTTCTCATTCCGAAGTTGTTTGTTAGTAATGTTTCATAAATAGTAACTATCAAAAGTTCTCTTGGTTCTCAGATTTATAATTATTTAGTTTCTAATTAGTGCTTAGTATACATTGGTAATTTTTGTGTAAAAAACATCAATATTATTGATAAAAAAGAAGACTGGATTAATAGATGATCGACGATGAATGTAATAATGCAGGTAATACTAGTCATTTGTTGAATGAGTAGCCCGCTTTATGTTCCCACTGCTGGTACACAGGCCTTCAGGCAAGCCCATAATCCACTGGCTTCTCGAAGAGGTCAGTTTGTATGGGTTAACTTTTAAAATGTTTTGTAACATCTCATCTTACCTGCAAACAGCAATAAAGATTTATGTATGTGTATCTAAACATTTCGATTCTTTGTTTGTATGACGACGGCCAAGTGCGGGATGATAGATGACGCATGTCTTCGAAAGATATATGTATACATATTTATGTCGATTTTCATACGACTTTAATGTCTGTTAAAGTCAGTAATGATGACAATCTTGTACGTATGCACTAGAAAAAATACTCACAGGTGCAGGCGGGATTCGAACCTATGACATCACGGTTGTGAAATTGGGCGTTCTCACCACTAGGCCACCATGCTCCTCATCTGTTGGATTAATACTTCATTTCTGAGCTGTGCACATGACGTCTTAGCAAGCATTTTTACAGCGATCTCGGGTTTTGATATAACCTGATTTCGTTCTTTCTATTGTTTGGATGACATTCGTATCTGAATTGCAGTCTTCTAATAAATAAACAAAAAATATTAACCCAAACTCTACAAAATAATATGTCGAAGAGTAGATCCCGTTACCATACATTTTCAGGGATATAAAAAACATAAATATATGCTATTCCAGACTATAATATATGTTCCAAATTTCAACGCAATCCGTTCAGACGTTCCAACGTGATTGACCAACAAACCTTTAAACGTTCACATTAATAATACTAGCAATGCTCGCGGTTTTACCCGCGTAATTTCCGATAAAAAGTAATATAAATATGTGTTATTCCAGACTATAATCTACATATGTCCAAATTTCAACCCGATCCGTTCAGCCGTTTCGATGTGATTGAGCAACAAACATCGTTACTTTGGCATTTCCAATATTAGCAGGAAATTAAGATTATTGTTCATGAGTCTTCGATCATTCATATGCGTTTCTACATTTAAAGTTATCCTGGAGTTGGCTAGGTTTGAAGTTTAACTGCTCATATATTCACGTTAAACCAAGGAGGGCTGCCAAACAGCCTGTCTGTCCCAGCCTAATAAGCATTTACGAGCACCGGCGGCGGCCGCACCCGCGCCATTAACTCACGAAGTAGGCAGGGCGCAATCAAGCGAGTGCTTGTTTTAAGCTCACTATTTGTGTCGCTGACCCTTCACCTCTTCATTGGTTTGGGGGGACGCTGTTATATGCTTGGTTTTGCATTAATGCCGATGTAATTAGATTGCTTTTGACTAGTAGCAATGGGACATTTATGTATTGATTAGCAGTGCCCTTCGGTTTCACTCGTGTAGTTCTCGATACCGTTATTTTCTTGGGATAAAAATTTGCCGATAAGTTATTCGAGACTATTATCTCATTTCATCCACATCCCTTCAGTAGTTTTGGCTTGAAAGAGTAACAAACATTGTCTCAGTT
The DNA here is from genome assembly GCA_017562165.1 of Ectropis grisescens. Lineage (NCBI taxonomy): Eukaryota > Metazoa > Arthropoda > Insecta > Lepidoptera > Geometridae > Ectropis > Ectropis grisescens. Next base: position 18,514,197 of record CM029785.1, read on the forward strand.
TTATTATTAGTAAGATTATATATGTGTTTTGTAGAAGCTTAATTCTAAAATCTTCTCCTGTTTTACACAAGGCGTTTCGGATGAGACAAATATTGCCCCGCTACAAACCAACCAGCTCTGCACCTCCGTGTTGGGTATAATAAATAAATATATTGGTGGACAATTCACACACAACACCATCTGACCCCAAACTAAGCAAAGCTTGTACTATGGCGGCCAAATAGCTGATATACTATGTATAGTTCTAAATACTTATACTTACTATACATAGAAACACAGACCACAGTACAAATATTTGAATTCATCACACAAATATTTGCACTGGGTGGGGAATCGAACCCACGACCATCGGCTTCGCAGGCAGAGTTACTACCCACTAAGCCACAAGGCCTTAAGAGAGCTATGTGAGAAGTTTTCGGCTTGCCTCAAATACCTACCCAACATTTGTGGCCAGCTCTCGGAATATAACTTTTATGTTATATTCTGTCTAACTAACTTTTATGTTATTTTTGTCTGTTTTGTACAAATAAAGTGTTTAAAGTGTTTATGTTCAATACGTTTTATGAGGAGCCAAATGTCATGCTTGTATCGTCACTCAATGCATAAGGAAGTAAATTATGCAACGATATTACATAATCAATTATTGCGATGTAAGATGAAAGTCTCATGGGCTATTAATTTCATGTAATGTTCATTATGTTCACCTTTCACACTGAACGAAACATTAATTTGCATAAGCTAAGACGATCATTGCGTTCAGTCAAGAGGGCGCTTAAGTATTTGTCAAAGGTTCAGGAGGAGTCCTAATGACAGCAGAAAAGGTGACATCAAAACTGTACCATTCGACGCTACTTCAGTATATACATGTATATAGTACAAATAGGGAGTATTCTTTGGATTGTCGAAAATTGAAATTTTATTCAACGATCATTTTGGAACCATCACATTGTCGCAAGCTTAACATAAGTCTTCAGCTTCATAAGTCAGGTCAGCTTCATATCTCAAATTTCGATTGCCCTAAAATAATATACCGCCATCTGAAAATAGCGATCAGTGAAACAACAACATTGTTGCCAATTCCATAGAAATACCTTCACGACACAAATTGTTTTCACAATTATGAAATAATCAACTTTACTATATCCTAACTGCGATCTTTTGCTAAATTATGTCTTTGTCACGAAGGTGTGTCGTAGATTCGACTCCGTAAATGATTACTCTGTTGAAAGCCTTTCTGAAATGGAATGAAATTGCTGGCTTTGTGGAGGAATTCGCGTGTCGGCAGACAGTTCAGAATTTAGACAGGAATGTTCGTAAAATATTCTATAAACTCTTTGACATTTTGTTATTAACGTTACTAATTTTATAAAGAAAACGCTGAATCGTGATTTCGATTCCAACCTATGACAAATATTGTGTTACGGATTAATTCAGATATTAAATTTGTTGTGTCGGGGTATTTCTGTGTATCATAAGTATGTGTTCCTATGTATTATTAACAATTATAACATATTATATCGCCTGCTATACAACTTTTGCTTAAGGCTATTAAGTATTGAATGTCCACACATCTGTGTTTCACACCACATATTAGTGGTTATTCTAATAATTGTATATTATCTCTGTAAGCTACCGTAAAGCGAGGAAGGAACCTACCCACCCGCGTATAACAGCTCAGTGCCACGCAGATACTTGAACTTGAAAAAGTCCAAATCGATACTTGGCACTGCTCTGCGCTCGTCACCCAAATTTATAAGATGATTAATCTCTTAGCCCTATAATCTCTCTTGAAATGTTGCTATTAAATAAAAACACAGTAATATTAGCACATGATTGCTTGGCGGTAGAATAACTGGCAAAGGTGTGTGTGTGGTTCCCTAAGCAGGTTGCAAAAAGTCCTACCAAGATGTTTAAAACTACACGATGTTCAAAGCTACATGATGTGTAATTCTTTGACCTTATTTTCCAGTTAAGACACGAGCTAGACCGCGTCATCAGCGAACGAGACCGGCTACTGGCTGAGAGCTCTGAGCTCGGGCAAGACAAGGCGACGCGAGAGTCCGAGCGCGCCGCGCTTCGCTCGGAACTGAGGGAAGCGAGGCAGCGAGAGCAGAGAATGCTGCTGGACATCGAGAATTTAGAGGATGAGAACATATCGCTGCAGAAACAAGTCTCTGCGCTCAGATCTTCACAGGTCAGTTTCCTTAATTGCACAGTATATTAACGTAAAGAAAATCACGACGTACCTTCGCGACGATTGCTAGCAGAGAGCTCGAAGCTCGAGCATGGTAAAGCGACGCGCGAGTGAGAATGCGTCACGCTCAGTGAGAGTTCAAAATTGTGATTTTAAAATCGTGATGTCACGGGAAGTTTTTGACATTAAAAAGTAATTATTTTACCTATGTTTCATTTATTTAGTAGCCTTTTGATGGCATAATAAATAAAAAAATTGTCGTCATGCCTATTTAGAAGATTATACCTAACATATCGCTGTTGTAAAAACAAATCTCGGTGCTCAGATCTTCACAGGTCTGTTTGTTCTGTACATGGTTACTAACTCCTGCACTCACATTATCTGAAGGTAAAGCGTGTTACGATGTATTTACGCGACGATTAACTAGCAGAGCGCGGCCAAGATAAAACGACGTATGAATTAGAGTGCGCTGCTCTCTCGGTTAGAGCTGAGGGAATCGAACATTGGGGCCTGAGAGGATGAAAACATAAGCCAATTCTTGCGCTTAGGGCTTCAGAAGGCAGATGTGTTAATTCTGTACAAGGCTGCTAATTCTCTGACATATTCGGTAGGTCAAGTACTTGTGACCTCTACGGTAAGTCACCTTCTGAGCGTGGAGAGCGACTGATTGAAGCGATAGCATATAATAATGGCGAACATTGATTCAAGATTATATTTTTAATGTCTTGCTATAATTTCCAGGTTGAATTCGAAGGTTTGAAACATGAAGTTCGGCAACTTCGCGAAGAGGCAGAGAACGCTCGATCAAATGCCGAAGAGACGGCGGCACTTCGCCGCATCGCAGAGCGACAGCTGGCCGAAGCCCTGGAGGCCCTACAGGCGGAAAGAGAGGCCAAATTCGCTGCCAAGAAAGAGCTCGACGCACATCTCAGCAGGGAAGCCGCGTATAACATCAGCAACCTAGCCTACAGTATACGAGGTACCCGTGATATTATGTATACATGTTTGTCCCTACACGAAATTCGTTAATAGATTATAGACTCGTGAAGAAAATTTGTGGATCATAGAAACCACCAGGAGACCTATGTAGGATGATAAAAGGGTATAAAATTCAGTACTATGCCGTCACTTGAAAGCTGTCCAACTGAGCGTAGGTGAAGAAGAGGGTTGCAACTCTTGATCATTTCTCTTTGTCGCATGATTTTTGTACGGCGTTGTGGAATAATGGATTAGAAGAGGTATTGAAACTATATGAAACTCGCACAGGCATGGGCGAGGACGGCGGCGAGGAGGACGGCGAGGCGGGAGGCTCGGCGGGCGAGCTGGCGGGCGCGAGCGACCACCACGCGGACCTGTTCTCCGAGGTGCATCTCCACGAGATCTCGCGACTCGAGAAACAGCTCGAACAGGCCCAGAACGAGAACGTAAGTGCCGTTTACCACGCTTTAACTTAACCTTTCCCAAATGAGCGATAACACACTCCTGTGGGCGTTGTAGGCTTAATAGGGGGCGGTAAAAGACCCAAAAAAAATGGGGGCGTTGTGTAGAGGCTTGGAGTCCATTGTGTACCCACTCAATTCTCAAGTTAACTCTTGCGGGTTGTCGTAAAAGTCTCGTTTATAATTAATATTTAATCTCCGCTAATATAGCTCATAATAATTAATTAATTTAATTTGAAGTTACAGTGGTTTTTAATTATGTAAAAAAATTGGGGCGCTAAAAATAATTTATTCTCAAAGTGGACAGCAGACAAAATAAGTTTGGAAGCCCTTGCTCTAACTGATACTGCTGAACTTATGGAGCATACAAACAGGCGCAGAACGAGAACATAAGTCTGATACTCCTGAACTAATAGAGTATGCAACATAAGAAGGTCTAGGCTGGAATGCGTTGCCTGATTAGGTTTCTCCCTATTGTTATAATCTTGATATCTTCAAATCGAGAGTGAATATGTTTCATCTACGCACGCTCCATCGTAGACGTCATCGTCACTTAACATCGGCCGAGGTGGAGGGTTGGATGGATAAACCTAAACATTATACTATAAAATATATCTAAACGTAAAAGTTTTATAAAAGTTAAAAAAAGGTCGCACATCTCGAACAAAACAGTGAAAAACCTAGTTTTCAGATGTCATTTGAAAGTTTGAAAATATATCTGCGTAACTAAAGGTTCAATAATTTCGTTCTTTTAGTGTTGTGTGTTTCTTTTCGTTTATTTTATCAGTGTTTCTATTAAGAATAAAATAAAATAGAGACAATTCAGAGAAATTACGGGGCATAGAGTACTGACTACTTTTTACCACGGAAAAATAACGGGAGTGGCAACTGGTCGGGTAAAACCGCCGCGCGCTGCTGGTACAAATATAAATGTATGTAGCTTAATTTGTGGCTAACTTGATTTTATATTTTTGTGTTATGGTTTTCTTTGTAAATTGGCATAATATGTATTTATTATTATTTAATTATATATTTTATTGATGAATGCCAAATATAATTAACTAACGACTTGTATTATCATTCCTAATGACAACCACAAGTTTATTCTAAAATAGGCGACCTCTAATTAGGATGATGACTAGGTCAAAGATATGCTATTCTAATTAGTCCGTTTGGTATACATATATTGAAAATATATAGAACTTCCGAGAGTTTTAAAGCGTCTGTTAAGCAAAACGGCCTACGGAAAGTGTCTGGGAGTATCGGGGCCTTATTTGTAAAGATATTGCCTATAACATACGTGAAAATCAGTTATCAGAAAATACGCGAAGTAAGTAATGAAGTAAGCTTCTGGACCCCATATCTCAATATTGGCCGTCTAAGCAAGTTAGCGGGTAAGCATGTGTTCTTAGTACGTACTAACTCTACTCAATCGTCCACATTTCATCCATCAGAAAATACGTGACGTCTGGCGGCTCTGGGATCTATCTGGGACTGCACTGTATCTTCTTCATATAAAAAGTATAAAAAAAAGTGTACAATGTTTTTTAATAATCTGTCTGACGGACTAATTTGTTTTATTTCATGCCAAATGAAAACCAAACAGCATTACACAATGTAAAATTTGAAATGAATGGAATTTTATTGGAGTTTATTTTTAGTTATCATTGCCTATTAGCGTAATTGCTGAAATGTTGTATGTCTGCAGAGCCAGCTGTCGTCTGCGATGCGCACGGCGCAGGCGACGGCCGAGACGGAAAGCTCGGCGGCGGCGCTGCTGCGCGGCGGGCTGGCGCGCGCGGCGGCGCGGCTGGGCGCGCTGGGCGCGCTGCACGCGGGTAGCGGGCCGGCCGAGGGCGCGGACGCGGACAGCGAGAGCAACGCGGCGCGCTGGCTGACGTGGTGGCGTGTGTCGGGCGGCGAGCTGGCCGCCGTGGCCGCCGCGCTGGCCGACCTGGCCGCCGCCGCGCCGCCGCCGGAGGGCGCCGCCGCCGCGCAGCGCGCCGCGCTCGCCGAACTCGCCGACCGCGCCGCCGAGGCCGAGGTACACACCTCTATATACAACAATCAAATCTATATTCCATTCTACCATTTTCCAAATCAACATTAAAACTGATCGTAGAGATAAAATTAAAATATGTAAATATATCGCTATAATATACTTATAGCAAAGTTTAAAAGTACAATTTACAAATGCCAGTATAAAATAGTGTTTAACAAACCTAAACTCAAATCACTTGGCGTTTGTTGGTATATTGCCCGGACCCTTTTCAGATTGCCATCACAGACATAATATCTATATCAAATAATCTATTCATAAATGCCACATGTTCACAATTTACAAGGCCATTGTATTAATATTATAATTGCGAAAATTTGGGTGTTTGTTACTCAACCACGTTGAAACGTCTTAAGGGATCGGGTTGAAATTGGGACCATAATCAGATTATAATCGGGAATAGCACAATGGCTATATTTATTTCGGGAAAATAACGCAAACAGGAACTACGCCAGTAAAACCGCGAAACAAAAGAAAAAACAAATTAGTAGTGCATGTAAGTAAAGTGAATATTACTTATGATGTGCAATTTGTGTGTAATCAAAGCCTGTATGTCAGTAAGCATCATTCAATTCAATTCATTTATTCGAACCATTGGAAATTAACTTCACTTGGGTACGTCACATTATAAAATTTTAAAGAAATTAATAATTTAATATCTTAAGCGGCTGTAAAAAGGCCTTGTGATAAAAATAATAATCGGCCTGTATTCGTCCACTGTTGGGCATAGGCCTCTTCCATATTACGCCACTCAGCCCGATCGTCGGTCTTACGTCTTCAAAACTATGTATGTAGGTAATACAAAATACAAATATGGTTGTGTGATTGCAGGTCCGGTGCTTGGCACTGGCGGGCGAGGCGGAAGCGGCGCGCACGCTGGGAGCGGGCGCGGCGACGGCGCTCGCAGCGGCCGCGCCCGCTCTACAGCAGGCGGCCGACGAGCTGGCCGCGTTGTACCACCACGTGTGCGCGGTGAACGGGACCACGCCCGCGCGCCTGCTGCTCGAGCACGCGGCCGCCGAGCCCGCGCCGGAGCCCGCGGCGCCGCCCGCGCTGGCGGGGCTCCGCGCCGCCGCGCCCGTGAGACGGCTCGCCGCCACGCTGCTCGACCAGCTGGCGCATCTCCGCGCCGCGCTCGACGCCAAACACCGACACCACCCCGGTAAGACCGACCTCACAACTTCAACGTCGCTTCTACAAACGGCTTATACGCCTAAGGTTGCTTGGAAGAGCGATAAGGCCGCTGAACGTCGCACTAGCTTTAATAGTATTAAATATTTTAATTTGTAAATTTTTTTTTGGTGTGATCAATAAACTGTCTCTATCTAAAACGACGATGCATCGTCATACCAGTGTAAATAAAAACTACCAATAGGACGACTCCTCAACTTGCTATAAATGCCGACTACATAGTGAATTGTGTAGGGCTATGGAAAATAAAACATGTTTATGATGGAATGGAAGCCCTGAACCACGCTCCCAAACTACTAATATAGTCGTGTTCGCAGCTCGGGAGCGTGTTTCCCGTGTCCCGCACGTTTGCGACGTCTAGGCGTCTTCGTCGAACGACTGTACGATTTATTATATTTGTACGAGATGGCGGTCAAGTGTAAACCTATAAAAGTAAAAAAAAAAATATATTAGACTTGTTGCACGATGTGAGATCGCAATGCAAAAATCACAACGTAAAAGTGATTGACGAAGAACATCGATCGACCTCGCTCTTACATAATGTTAACCCCACTAGTGTCACAATAGAAAACTTATACTGTATTCACGCTACGCTGTATAATTTCAAACTTGGAAACTGTTTTAGTTCCTTCTAACCTGTAAATCCACCAACAAACACTAGTTCCTACGTCGTGCATCATTTATCTTTATAAACAATTATCTTTTTTTTTTCGTTGCTGGCAATTTCATTCATAATCTTTCTACCCTTTTCTAACTCACTATTTCTTATTTAGGCACCCTCCGTAATGAGCCATACGCTTGTTCGAAGACCAGAAATACTCTACAAAATTCAATGAAGAAAGGAAAAGGAAAAGAATTATTCAACACAAAATCAAAAGTAACTGATAATAGAAAAAAATTCTTCAACATAATATCTTATTTGCAAACAAATAAAGAGTTGTCAAAAGAAGAAGACAACAAATGCGTTAGAAAAAGCGTTAAAGAAATCACGTCTTACTTTGAAAATATCTCGAAGCTAACACCAATTTCAACCGAAATTGATCCTGTGAAACTTATTACCCAGGGTGCTAAAAACACCCTTATTGCTACTTTTCCAAACCCCTATCTCCCTTGTATTCCCAAAAGGATTGGCTTAGAAAATTACACTTACTCAAAAAGTCCTAAAAAGCAGTATCCTGTGTGGAAAGATATGTTGTTTAATGGGAATACTGAGCTGAAAATTGAAGAGCCATTGAATAACAGCGGTAATATAATGGGGACATTCAAAGATACCTTGAAGGCCAGTGTGATGACATGTGTGTTAATGATACAAAATATATTGTGATGGACACACTTCAAGGCTGCGTAAGAATTTGATTTCGACTTACAGTAAATTCCATAAATATTCATAGTAGTTAATTTTACAAGTTAATTTTAGATGTAGTTCTTAATTGTTCTCTCTCAATTATTTCCAGAGATGCTTATTAACTCATCAAATTATATCTTTATTGTAGATAGTATTTATGTAGTCGTTAAGTATAATACATACTTTTCTATTTTATATATATTAAAATGTCTTATAAACTGAAGTTAAAAGGATTCTGATTGTGGTTCAAACATTTCAAGGCAGATCCTAAGCTAGTCTGAAATTGTCTTATTTCAACTTGACAATAATTAATGTCTCTGTCTTTTTTCTCTCTCTTTATTTCTGTTTGTATCTCTTTCTATAATCTGAAAAGAGATAAATAGTATTGTAAATTTGAAATGTTGACTGTTTTATTTTGGCCAATTTCAGAACACTTCCCACCAAACTAAATGATTGAAATAGAGTTTATGAATCAGACTTTCACAGCTTTATTATTATCTTATATACCTACAGCTATGTTATTTTCTTGCTTGTAGACAGACTTAGGATAAGCATAAAGTAATTATTGACTTTTATTTATTTCTCTCTCTCTAGCTACCCTATGTGGGTGGTAGTGTCAGCCTTCCTACTTGACACTCCACTGTGTTCTATCTACAGCATCATCATTGGACAACTCATGCCCTTCCATAATCCTTTCCACTACAGCTTTCCATCTTGACATCTCGATCTTCAACGGGGGAGCCTACAGTTGACTAAAATTGTTATAGATTTTATTGTTCTTTCTTACGAAAATCAATAGCAAAACTGTAATCACTTAGGTGTCAGAACGACGTTAATTCGTAGAGCTCAATTTCCTTCAGCCAAACATCAATATTCTTATGTGAATTCCAGTGATGGAGTCCGAAGAACGCGGCGCCGAGATGGCGGAGCTCCAAGAGCAAGTGATCAAGCTAAAGTCGCTTCTATCGACGAAGCGCGAACAGATCGCGACCCTCCGCACCGTGCTCAAGTCGAACAAGAACACGGCGGAGGTCGCGCTCGCGAACCTCAAGTCGAAGTACGAGACCGAGAAGACCATCGTCACCGAAACTATGCTCAAGCTCAGGAACGAGCTCAGGCTGCTTAAGGAAGACGCTGCTACGTTCTCAAGTTAGTATTCCGAACAGCAGAGACTCCCGCATCGTAGCTCCCAAACAGATGAAACTTAGATTTCGTTTTTTTTTGTTTGAATGATTAATTAATTGAACGTGTTCTTAGCTCCCTTTGATGATAATCGATTCAAGATGGCCGCCGTCTAAAAATTAATGATTACATATTTTTTCATAACTTTTCAATATAAATGGGTATGAAATTAAAGGGCTTGACTGTTATTACTGAAGGGGGGATATGGATAAAATTCGGTACATACATACATAGATAGATAATGATCTGGAGTAACACATAGGTTATTTTAATCCCGGGACAAAAAACGGAATCGAGAGCTACGCGGAAGAAACTGTGGGGCTTGGCTAGTTTACAATGAATATAATATATTTATTGTAAACTAGAGAAAAAACACACATATCATGCGTGTTTTCAGGTCTGCGCGCGATGTTCGCGGCGCGCTGCGAGGAGTACGTGACGCAGGTGGACGAGCTCACGCAGTCGCTGTCCGGCGCCGAGGAGGAGAAGAAGACGCTCAACCAGCTGCTGCGGCTCGCCGTGCAGCAGAAACTCGCGCTCACGCAGCGCCTCGAGGAACTGGAGGTACTCACTCTGAGATAGATAGAACAGACAGAAACACTTCATTATGCACTCCAGAGAAGTTTATTTATTTATTACTTGTGCTAACAACGTAGCCAACACGCACAGCCGGCCATAACACACATTTAAAAAGTTACAAAACATAAAAGACTTATATTTGAGAGCTGATACGAAATTTTGAATAGGTATTTGAGGGAAACTGGATACCAGTCATATACCTCTCGTATTATATCCTAACACGGCGGTGTAGACCTAGCTGGTGAGTAGAGGGGCACCGTCCTCAGATCTCAATGACGCCTCACCGGTAATAATGACGTGAATTTGAATTTAAAACATTGTATGCGTGAATAAGTTAGTACTGCGCTCCTGATTCGATTTTAGAACCGTTCGCTAGTTACGTCATCAATATTTAGCTCGCGGTTAAAAAGTAATTTGCCACTCTTGTATAACGAATAACTATTATCGTTTAACCATAGTGTTATCTCGCAGGTGGACCGCGAGATGCGCACGCGGCGCGTGCCCAAGGCGGCGGGCGGCGGGCGCGCGCGCGGCCGCGACTTCTAGCGGCTGGTGTCGGCGCTCAAGGCCGCCGCCGCCGCGCTGCGCAACATGCTGCGCGCGCCCGCCTGACTCGCCTTGTGAACCACGCTGGGACTCTTACGTACTCGACTGCAAGATCTAGTGTGTGTGCGTCGACATGTTTACGTACCTACGTAACTAGGCGCGCTCGTGTTGGACTGTTTCCGACAAGCCGTAGTGTGTGTCGGTGTGCGTAACGATATACGTGCTTACCAACGTAACAGGACGCGCGCGTGCTCGACTACAAGCCCGAGTGTGTGTGCGCGCCTCGATACGTTTACGTACCTACGTTATAGGATGCGCGTGTGTTCGACTGATTCCGACAAACCGTTGTGTGTGTACGTCGACACGTTAACGTTCCCACGTAACCGAACGGGCTTGTTCGACTTCCCACAAGCTGAAGTGTGTTTGCGTGCATCGATACGTTGACACGTACGGCGTAGGTACGCACCGACACGACACTTACGGTTCGTCTCGGACTAACGCCTGTGAATTGTGTGCGCCGGAACAAGCTCGCGGGCGACACGAATTTATAGCTCTAGTATGGACTCACTATTGAGACAGAATCGACTCGAACTGTGTGTGCTCAGTACGAGTTGTACTAATCGCGGTTACGTCTTCGATCACGTCGAATATGGGTATGAAATAAATGTAGTCCCAAAATATGATGATAAACCACTGTTCTTATTTCATACGAAACTTGATAAGCTCTAATGTGATCGAAGAAGAAACCACAGGTGAAAAAACTCGCTCTCCGCACTTTTGTCTGAAGGAGTTGTCTGTGCGTTAAAAGCGACGGCTTGCGATATATTCGTCTGTATTCTTCGCTTTTATTGCGTGGACTGGGAGCCTTTCAGGCAGTCGAGTCGATTCACGTAGTAGTCTCGGACGTCGGCGGCGCGCGAAGTCGTGCGCCTCGACCCGATGTTTATATTGAATTTTTTATAACGGTGCGGTCACGAGAGACCGAATTATTTGTACGTTTTTTAAATCGAATTAATCTTACTTACTAGTAGTGTAGGCGGCAGGCCCGCGACCCGCGGCCCGGCCCGCGTCCGAACCGTCAAACTGTGCAGCGGGCCGCGGGTCGACGAGCGAGCGAGCGGGCGGGCCTGCCGCGCCCGATGTTGATGTTGACTGATTATACCGCGGGGCGCCGAGCTCGGCGCGGCCCCCCTTGTTGTCTGTTCGCGGCCGCGGTGACGCCGACCGCGCGTTCCATTATCGAATTTTCTCGTACTTATAGCATAACTCTTTATCTTTTCGCACATCTCGAGATTAACGTCTAACGGTATTTTTGTAATAGGATCACTGTATTTTCTACACGTATAATTTAATGGCCTCGTTGACGAAGCCGCATATTAACGTTCCGAGTCGAGGCAGATTCTGATATGTCCTCGCGCGGTCGACCCGCGCTGCGTTATTTTGTACGATATACATAATATGATTATATTTAATGTTCGAAATCGTGTCTGTGTATTCTAGAGATCTCTCGTCGATTCGAACTTTTAGTACGTCCATTTGAAAAATTTCTAAAATATTCGATTTCCATCCATTGTGTGCGCAAAAAAGACTATGTAATCTGTTGTATGAGTAGTGTCTAGGTTCGTTGCGTTGTGGCCCTCTGCCGTAGTTTCGTCCAGTCCGTGGCGAGTCGCGGCGGGCCTCTCTTGCCGTCCCACGCCCTCCAGCCGGCCGCTTCCGCCGCGTCCGCCGCGCCGGTAGCTCAACCCGTTGCTCACTGAAGTCGGCCGGCGATTCTATTCATAAGACGAAATTTACTAAAGATTTTATTGAAGTGTTACGATGTATTATTGTTTACGTTATCGGATGTGATATCGGCAGCTTCCCGCGTTGCGTACGACGGTCGATGACGTAGTCGTTTATCTTCTCTCGCGTTTCGCGTGTTCTATTAGGCTAGTTCGACCGTTCCATGTAGGGGGGGCGCTCGCCCCGTTAGCTATTTATACTGACTTAGGTAGTAGAGCTAGATAGCTATTAACCTTGTAGCGTACTCCGTAGGTTATCGGGACGGGTATCCGTTCCGCGTAGTGGATTGTTTGCGGAGACAGCTCGTACTCGTGCGGAGTACCGGCGGCCGGGGCCTCGGCCCCGTGCCTGCGGACCACGCTCGCATTTATTGTTTTAGATATTAAATTGACTAGCTTTCGTCGTAGAATCATCTCTTCGTGTACTTAAACGATGGACTTACCAATTTCTAGCTGTAGTTCTTTCTTTCCTAGTATTATTTTTGTTTATTAGCTTTAGCAGCAGACATCGTTTATGTATTGCATGTCTAGTCACGGGGCACTATTGTGCGCCGGTCGCGGGGGCAGGCTAACAGCCGACTGCCTCCTCTGTATTGTTCAATCGTCCATTATAATAATAATTGTGTTTTCATCTTGTTACATTTACGTTACGTTATATTTCTGACATGTTTTTGATGACGACACTTACATGATGATTATTTATTTCAGGTTTATTGTTGTTTGTTAAATGTAGAATTTAATGAATTGAAAGTACGATTTCTACGAATCGATTCCATGTTGTATATTTGCAACGTTTTGTGCAATGTTTCGTTTATATTAAGTATACACGGAAGTTATAATTATATTTAATCAGCGTGATTATAAGCTGACGTATTTAGTTTGTCCACCGTCACCTGGCATACAAGGTAAACAACTTGGTGATTCAGCGACCAATCACAACACGGTAACGTCTTGAGATAATGAAGACGTGAAAATTACTAATTGTTATCGGTAGTTCAAAACTATGTTTGTTTATGTTTTATCATTTTGTGCCAGGTCAGGGTGAACGCGTATACCGTGCGTCGCTCGATGTCTGCTGCCCGCGTGGTGGCGGTGTTCAGCGATTAACCAAATATTTTCTTTACACGATATAACATTTTAGATCACTTATTTTGCTTAGGCATACATAGATATTATTTACATTATAGAAAAAAAAATCTATTGATTATGTTTATTATTTTGGTTATTGTAATGAATTGCCCGCTACATTTATTAAATAAATCATGATTAGGTGTTGGACAACTCTTCGCATGTGTGTTCCCAGCGTCATGTTGGTTTCATTTTGTTCTGTAGCGAGCATCGTGTCAATTACTCATCGCCCGTCGGGCGAGGCCGCTGCACTGGTGCGACGACGCATCGCGATGAAGTCGTTAATTTTAAAAATCTAGGTATATTTATAAGTCATATAATAAAATATTAACAGATTGATGTTTTACAGTTAATATTTTACTAATCAAACATGAATGATTTTTTTTCGAGAGCTCGATAGTGTGATAGTAAATGAATGCAGTACTATTATTAAACAATGAAAATTCCGACGGTGCGTATTGCGACATCGATGAAAGTGCGTAGTCGCTTCGTAGCGTTGCGGCCTCGGCCACATTATTGCACAGTTTGATGGTTCACTCGCGAAGGTAATTCAGACGGCCACATTTTCGTTGGTTGATATAATCACCAGATTACATGTCTTTGCATAAACGTTTAACGAATGAGCTTGCGAGAGTATAAGTTATACAGTTGCTGTGTAACTGCACAATATACAGAGTATCGCTTTAAACAGACGGAATGAACAACTCGGGAACATATCATGGCACATAGAGCGGATTTATTTTCAAACTGTATGGCACACCGTGTTGTCACAATGACTGATAAGGATCATGTATGAGAATAATAAAATTATATATTTAAAATGTTTGTATTTTTATTTAATTACCAGATTATATAAAATGGTTCTTCCCGTTTTAAACATTGCCCTTCAAAGCGGAGCACAGCAATGTTTGCACATTGATTCAGTTGCTCTGAACGTAAGTATATGATCGCTTTACGATAAAGACCTCATCAAAAGAATAATTTCGAATGACATTGAGTAATGTTGTCTGAGGAATGTTCATTAATACTATTATATGATTATTACTGTAAATAAAACAAGTTTGATAACATTTAGATATTATAATTGAGTTTTTTTACAATTTCAATAAGGAAGAATTATAAAATTATATAAATAACTTTACACTTATTTTGAAAAAATGCATTTAAACGAATATATAACACTAACTTACAGTAGGTACAAACAAGTAGGTCATAGTGGTTAACATGCAAAAATTAAATGATTTGGTAGGCGAATTTCTAAGATTAATATAAAACTACAATGTCATCGATTTCATTAAGATTGTAAAGGACTGAGCAATATTCAGCGAACCGTGGATGTTTTAGTTACATTTAAAAACAAATGTAAGAGCCTTAGAACATTGCACATATCAGTATTACAATAATACTTTTGTCTCACGAAGCGACGCGAGCTTTACTTTTGGTAACGATGGGATGCTCACAGACGTGCTGTGAATGTGTGCGAGACCGCGGACGTTCTTCGCCGCTTAGCCAGAGACGCGGGGGAAGGTATTTGTTTTCACGCACACATACTTAGCGTATTTTTACACTTGATCACCACAAGTAAGACACGCAACGCGTTTTGAGATGAAACTGCTATACAAATATAGATTTTGCATCTGCGTCGATCCAGTGGCGTTGGCGACTGCAACGAAACTGCACTGGCTAACAGAGGTTAGGCGAAGCAGAGTGCGGGATTTCCGAAGTAAAGTCATATTGCTATGCGATTAGCATTCGAATGTGTTGAGGTATCGTGTAGTCGCTGTGTCAAACTTTTGGAAACTGAATCGGACGTCTTTTACATGAAATGCTTGATCTAACTTCTAAAACCGACTAAATCGCTAGGGCTAAATAAAAGTAATATGTCTATGAAACTAGACAGTAGCGGATTTGCTATAAGGCATAAGATAGGCTAGATTTCTTATGCACATCATGGCAAATATTTTTTAATGCAACTAGTACCAACCATTGTAAATCTTCTATCGTACGATTTTGTCCTCATTTAAATGACGTGAACAATAAGAGTATATCAATCAGTCCAGATCTATTGGAGCTTAACCAAATATAAGCATTTACATAATACCTACGATAATCCTAAGATTGTTTTCCCGTGGGGTAATTAAAAAACAATTGGAATTGATGCAAAGCATTTGGTGCCTGTTTGACAAAATTGGGCTGTCAGAACTAGTGTTGGTTTATAGTAAGTTTATCGGCCCATCGCTCCTCCCACTAGGTACATATGTTTACAGTAATCCCGGGCAAAAGGCAAGGAAGATAGTGATTAAAATACGGCAAAACACGAAGCAACAATTTACCAAATAACAAAATTTATAACTATGACTATTCCATATCACAGTATATTTCGTAAAATTTTGATTTTACACTCAATCTTTGTAAATACTTAATAGATTACTACTTACTAAAAAAAAACAAGTTAATACGCTGATAATACGCGGTTCTCTCGCGAATTGTTAAAAATATTTAGTGATAAACTCTCGTGTAGGTAAGCCAACGTTCTCGACAAGCTTCAACGGGGACGTGTCTAGCCCTTCTACCGCCTAACTAAATCTTTCGGTTTGCTATTGCTGTCTCTATAATTACAAGCGAAAAGAAAAGAGAGATCAATATCAAAGCTGCGACAGTTTTATTTAGGCGGTAGAGCGTCGGCTTTTATTGCTAAGCTATCGAGCGGACACAATCGCGCGCACTCTAAAAAAAGACTCCAAATACGGTCGGATCCGTTGTCGAGAACGCCAAATCACACGTCAGTTATTTCCGGAAGATGACACTTTGAAAATGATTTGCTGAAGGCTATTATTAAAAATATATAATTCCATGATTTTTAGCTGCAAATAATGTTGTATGCTTATCTTATTTAATTTACTTTAGGCCATAATTTCTGAAGTCCTTTACTGATAAGTTGCATTGCATTGCGCATCGTAAACCTAATTTATAAAATGCCTCAAAATGCATAAAATAGTTTACGTTATTAATTAATAAAATATGTCAACACGTAGGAATTATAAGTAAAAAAATGCTTGTTACTAAAATGTCTTAAAGTTACGTAACTTGTTACATATTAATCGTATAGAATGAAATACAAAATTAGTTTATTTCAAGGCGGACTTCTTTAAAAATTTAAAAGACTATCTTACAAGATATTTCGTAACAATGCATCAATGGTGTGAAAGCTGCATTACAAGTTGTATTATAACGTCTTTCTACAGTCGTTTAATTGTATAAACGATTCGTTTTCACTTACACCAAATATTACAAAAATAGAAAACAATTATCACTAAATACGTCATATTTACTGTGTTTATATGTTACAGGGAGCACATACAGTAATATTTAACATTGCATTACATGGTATTACAGTAATATTTAACCACGGAAAATATCCTATAATTAGTGTTAGCAATACAGAACAACCACGATAACTTAAAACAATAGAAAACAAGTCCTACATTAATACAAATGACTTGCTTTTCTTCGAAACTCACTTTAAAAAGTGTCGAAAGAATCTCGGTCTCCTTCAACCGATATCGTTAGTTTAATTCCTAGTGACTATTTATAGCATCTGGATATTTGACAGCGTTGCTTCCACGGCGTCATCGATGACGTCAGAGCCTACTGTCGAGCACAATTTTAACTCTTCGAAGAACTATATTGCCTCTCCCCATCATTCTATGACGTCATTTAGTAGCACGAAAGGTGATGTAATTCAAACAGTTCAAATGTATCTGCAGTTATCTTCCCACAGTTCTACAGCGCGATTGAGCCCATGACGTCACAGATAGGCAACGCTATCGAAGATCAGAAGAACTTGGAACGATCTTTCGGGCAAAACTATATATGTACGCACTTTGAAGAACTGTAGGGAGGATAAACTCTCCTTCCATAGACGGTGACGAGGCCTATTATGTTCCTTGCAAACGGTACATTGTCCCCATTTTATTTATTATAACTTGATGTCACTATCGACAACTGGAAGCACTTGCAACAATTACTCGAGCTACACTGTACTACATTGCTGGTCATATCCCTACTATCCACAGCATGATGAAATCTGCACTATGTTTTACAGGCTCCTATACGTCTGCCACTACTCAATCAATACTACTAGATCGTGACGTCACCATTTAGAACAATTATTCGAACAGCTGAATTGGTCAACACAGGTTGGTATGCTTTACAGGCTGGACTTACCAAAAAGTCAGCAACCTTAGAAACGATAGCCTCTTTCTATCGTTCCCAAGGTGGACTCTACACTACTAGAGCGTGACGTCACCACTTGGAACGAGTATTCGATTAGCTTCATTGTTTCTTACACCGTCGTAACCCTCACCAGTACTGGAGCGTGACGTCACCACATTAAGCAAATATTATAATCTTGAAGCAACTATCTTTCGTAGTCCTAAAATGAAGAGACCTGCACATTTGCACAATGCTTCACTGTCTGGACCTCCCAAGTTTGCCACCTTCGGAACGGTAGAAAGAAGACTCCACTTCTCCGCTCCGTCGTAGCCGTTTCTAAAACCGTCGTAGCCGTTTCTAACACCGTCGTAGCCGTTTCTAACACCGTCGTGGCCGTTTCTAACGCCGTCGTAGCCGTTTCTAACACCGTCATAGCCGTTTTTCACACCGTCTTATCCCTCCTAGTCTATAGAGTGACGAGGTCGGTGATGTCCGCGGCGGGCGGCACGGTGGACGGGCGGAAGTAGGCCGCTAGCTCGTCGTAGAGCCGCGCGCGTTCGTCCCGCTCGCGCCACTCGGCGTCGGGCGCCGCCGCGTCCTCGTCGCGCCCCACCTCCCACGTGTCGGGCTCCGGCGCGGGCACCTCCTCGAACGGGAGGCTCGGGTCGGATTTGTCTTCCGCGCCTAACACCTGCGGAGTTGAACAACATATACATGTAAATTTTGTTACTTATTTATTCACGGGTCTATGTTGGAATATGACGAGAATACAGGAACTGTGAATATGGAATGGTAATTTATGTGGAATTTAAACATCAAGCGGCCTATAGGGACCGTACCGTCCGTACCCGATCGCACCAAGCGGCATCCGGGCGCATGACTACGTGTAGCAAATGACTTATCGGATGATGTACATACTAAAGTAGTTTGTAAGTTTCTGAAAATAAGGTCTAAAACCAAACGGAACAGCGCGGCGTCCGGCCACCTCAGTGTGACTGTATATAGCGTGTCTCATCGGTTGACGTTCATACTAAAGTGTTTGCAATTATTTGAAATAAGGCCTAAAGTCAAAACGGATCAGGCGGCGCCCGGGCGCCGCTTAGTGTTCTACGGGTTAGACTAGGATTAAAAAGGCTTTCCTGAAAATAAAAATTTATCATTACGTGGACGTTAAGTATGAGGTAGTTACGGCCAGATTAGTTAAGCATAGTTGGTGTTACTTACGACGGCGAGCGCGTATGCGAAGTCGACGCAGGCGGTCGCGCCGGCGCGGCGGCGGGCGAGCGCGCGCGCGCGGCGCGGCGTCATGGCCACGCCGGGGTCGTGAGCCGGCGAGCTCTCCTCCGAGAACAGCATCGTCGCCAGCTTCTGGAACCGCGACACCTGCGGGGGAAGTCGCACTAATCAGCTTACGAATATTATTTAAGTGAAACCTTCTTTAAGCACGTTAAGCACTTCTGGGGTAGAGAAAAACCATCGATTTCGAGTCATCCTAACACATTCCGTAAATAACTTTGGCAAATATCAAATTAATAGTTTGCATAGTACACCCAAGATGGTGCTAGTTTACCCAATAAAGTAGATCAGTTTAATAGCGGAATTAATTGAGATATACTGCTAATGTGCTAATGGTATATTTATAGCTTTTCAACAAATGATAATCTCAATTTTAGAAACATATTTACACTGCTATAATATATACGCACATGTGGACTAGTTCAGATAAATTTCAGTAGCCTCGACAAAAAATATAGAGCGCATGCGCTGCTTATCTTTGTGTTGAAATCCACAAACATGAAGCGCTAAATTTGACAACGCGCTTAACGCAGCAAAATTTTTTATCATCCCACCACCTCAGAAAGAATAGTTTTGCTCTTTGATATCTGAGTGCAAAAGTCGTTTTTACCCTCGAGATCTAAAGAGTAAAGTAAATTTGAAAATTAAAAGTGAACGTCGGTTGTGTGCACTATGTTTGTGAATTCAAAGCATCATTAAACCTATATTGTTTTTAAGCTTTCGCGATTTGAACACATAATGTTTATAATATCGAGGTATTTAAACAATGAATTAAATCGTGATTAAGTCCTGTACATTATAAACATTATATCATTAAACCTATTTACTTCTACCTCCATAATCCCCAATTTATCATATTTTTTATTTTATTTATTAAAAACTCGGACTCGGAACCTACTTAAACTTTTTTTTTTTAATTTGCTTTTCACACAATTTTCTTTTCACCTCATATTTATATTGCATATATGTTACAGGAAACTTGAAAACATGTGAAACCCCTACAATGAGTGATTCTAGCGACGAAAATATTTGTTTGGGGCCAACATAATTTACTTGAAACTGTTAATAATGCGCAAAACATTGGATGAAAAGTTACGTGTTGCACTCGAGTGCAAAGATTGTTCACCTTGTGCTCTATTACTTCCCTCGCTAACGCTGAGGATTCTAATTTTTTAAATCACTCGTTGAGCTCGTGATTCTATTTTAGAATCCTTCGCTTGCTTAGTCATTGAAATAGAGCACGCGGTTTAAAAGCAACTTTGCACTCTTGTCTAACGAATAGTTATCCATACTAATATTATAAATGCGAAAGTAACTCTGTCTGTCTGTCCGTCTTTACCGCCTAATCCAACTAACAGATTTTGATAAAATTAGATACGTAGATAGAATACTTTTTTAATAGGCTACTTTTTGTTCCGAGAAAAGGGTTGAAAGGGTTAAAATAAGGGATGAAAGTTTATATGGAAAACTTCGTCATTGTTGAAGAACTATGAAACTTTACGTCTAGATATCACGAAATCATAAAATGTATGTTTTAGCAGTTTTGTAGTTTCGAACTGTAAGTACCTACGGGGGTGGAATTGGGGGTGAAAGTCTGGAAGTTCAATATTATTGAAGATAAAAGCATGAAACTTTGTATCTAGACACTTGAAATGGAGTCGATAAACGTTTTTACCAGCAATTTTATAATTCCTAACTATACGGAGATACTTATATTAGGGGATTTTGATTAACGTCGCGGAACATCGCAGGACGCACCGCCGGCGCCGCGCGCGGAGCGACGGGTCGTGGCGCCGCGCGGCGTGGGAGGGGAAATATCGCTAAGTATGCTTACCCGAACGGGCAGACACGTAAGGGCAGACGACTGTGACACACGCGTCCCACATATGAGGTTTTTCGTTAGAAATTCATTTATATTGACTGAATATTGATTTCAATTCGATTTACACGATTTTATTATTATTAAAAAAAACGTGAAATAAATAGTATATTTAGGTTTTTGGGTTAGATTGTTGAGTAATTATTTTCTTTAGTTGGGTGATTTTACTGCTTGCTGATTTTATTCTTCGTTATTATTTGTTCGTATAGGTACATTTGGATACTATAAAATTTGTTGGTACGTCGTTGTTAATTGTATGAGCAATTTTCGTGTGTATTTTTTATTAGGTGTTTTGTCTTATCAATCTTCTTAAAAAGTTATACTTTTAAATAAAATAGGTAGGAAGTCTATTCAAAGAAAGATTGCTTTTTTATGTTAAAATAAAGATTTTAATTAGTGTCAAAAAATGACAAATTTAACCCATTTTCTAAACCATTTTCTGAGTTCTTAAATATTATAGGTAATTTAGGAGTTTTAAAATTATATAAACGTAAATAAGTTAGATTCATAATATGTAATAAGAGGCTTTTCTGTGGATTTACGGTAATTAAGTGTAAATAATTTTGTGAAATTGTATAAATGTGTTTAGTTTTGTTTTCCAATCACATTATCACAATTCGATTTAGTTAGTTAGTTGCAGGGTTTTGTGATTATTAAAATAACTTGAAATTAGTATCTTTAAGTTTTTGGGTTAGATAATTAAATAGGTACTTATTTTCTTTAGTTGTGTCATTGTATTGCTTTTTTTGTTCGTCATTATTTTTTTGATCGTACATCTGGATGCTGTAATTTGGTGGTTTTGGTTTGTCGTTGTTAATTTTAAAATTAGTTTGCGTGTGTATTTTCGTGATTCTATAGTTTAGTGTTATTTTGTGTGTGTATTTTCGTGATATAGTTCTTTATGTTGTTATACACATAGTTATTTAGTGTTGTTTTTCATTGTTCTTAAAAAATAATACTTTAAAAAATTGTATTAAGTAAGTCTATTAGCTTTAATTACTTTCTTAAGTTAAATACATATTATTAGTTATAGGTACT
Organism: Ectropis grisescens; assembly: GCA_017562165.1. Lineage (NCBI taxonomy): Eukaryota > Metazoa > Arthropoda > Insecta > Lepidoptera > Geometridae > Ectropis > Ectropis grisescens. Next base: position 18,536,072 of record CM029785.1, read on the forward strand.
TAGTATAAAAGTTTGTTTATTGTCGGTAAAAATAATTGAATTATTTAAGTTCTTACATTCAAAATAGGAAGCCCTTTTTTGTATTCGCTGTAATAAAATGAAGTGCAAATAGTTTTAAAGGAGGTTTATTAAATTTTATATGTTTTTAATCAAGAGGTAGGTAATAAATTTAATTCGTGTATCTACTATTGTCTATTGTATATAATTTTTCTTTGTTTAATAGGTACGTTATTTTTGTTCTAATATGAAGTTATATATATGAAAGTAACTCTCTGTCCGTTACCGCCTAACGCCTAAGCCACTTAAAGAGTTTGTTACAATTTGGTGCACAGATAGACTAGACTTAGGAAAGGACAACGACTTTTTATCACAGAAAGAGTTGAAAAAAGTGGAAATGAGGAGTAAAAGTGTGCATGGAAGGATCTTTGCACTGTTTGTATGCTATTTTTAACCGACTTCAAAAAAGGAGGAGGTTATCAATCCAGTTATATATCCAATTGTGAATCAATTTAGATGGTTATTTTTTTGGTTGGTAGATTATAGTTCAGAGGTGGTCATATAAATTTTATCGAAATCAGTGCGGCGGTTTTTGAAATATGAAAAAAAAACTAAAATTTGTGTTCATGTAATCAGACGATATATCTACTAATATCTAATAATAGACTCCAATAAAATTTGGTGGACCGTCCCAATATGATTTTAAATTAAAGTCTGTTGTTTTTGATAAATTTTTTGAGAACATAGTTATTTTTTTAATTTGTCGTGTTTAATTGTACATTTATTAATAAATATAAAACTTTGACTTAGACCGATTTTGATTAGGAAACGTGAATTTGTATGGTAGTAGAAATACGAGTAGGTACTGCCTCAATTACTTTAATAAATATGTGGCGCGGACGAAGTCGCGGGTAAAAGCTAGTTAGTTTATAAATTCGTGAATGAGTGTCGTACCTGCGCGGGGTCGGCGTGGTCGGTGGCCTGGCTGAGCTCGGTGCGCAGGTACAGCAGCGCGGCGCGCGCGTCGGTGGCGCACAGCGCGCGGTAGTGCGCCTCGCGGATGCGCGCGCGCGCCGCGGCCACGAGCTCGGGCGCGCCGGGCCGCCGCAGCCGCAGCGACCACAGGTCGTCGAGCCGCAGCCGCGGGCAGTTCGACTGCCCCGGGTTGCCGCCGAACAAGTAGTGTACCTGCACAATCGTTACGTACAGTTAGATATCTAAATGTTATTAATAGCATGCTGTGCTTTGTCTCAACGATAAATACTTTTAACAAGACTAAGAATAATTAATTTAAGGAGCAATGTATCATTGTAATTTGTTAACACAAAGCCAAATTAAATAAATAAATACACATTACGATAAGGACCGTAACATAATCTACGTTCTACGTTATAGAATAGTACGAGTTAAGTGAAAGATTGACTCTCGTAATAAGATGCGTATGGTCAAGTCCCGTAATAGGTGGAGTTTCGTGATTATTTTAACTATTATAGGTTTGACCACATTGTATACTGATGCGACGATGCGATCTACGAGGGAACTTGCTTACTTAGAAGAAACCGATCTACTCTCGATTTGGCATTCGCGAGATTGCAACCACCGGGATAAAACCACAGCCTAGACGTTATCACAAAAGTAGAGTCAAACAACATCATCGACACGAAGAAGAAGAAGAGTCTAACATCTTCGTTCGAGTCCTTGGAACGTTGTCGCTTTTTCCAGCTACGATCAATCCGATAGAAAAAACGAAGAATAGTAGGAAGCATGTTCAAACGAATTCTAAAGCGAGTCCGATTTTGCTATTTTCTAAGTCGCTTCCTCCCGGCTCAAAGCTCCGCACTACAAGACCCAGAAGTCCCTGAAGACAGTCAAGTGTAAACCTATATAAGTTAAAAGAAAAAAGTAATTTATTAGAGTACCTTAGTGACGGGATCGAAGACTAGCTGGTGCGCGAACCGCGGCCGCGGCTCGTGCGGCGCCGCGCCCTCGTTCCTGTACACGCAGGCCCACGTCAGCGAGCGCAGCGACAGCACCCACAGCGTGTTGTACACGCCGCGGTCCCTCTCCTTGCTCATACCCTGCACACATCATCACAGCTAATATACTACTTATTGAAGTGAAAACTTATTTTGCCGCGCCACAGATTTTTCGTGGGCTGTGAATTGAATTATAGCGTCACGCTCGGGAATTATAAGAAATCTTGGGTAAATTCGGGATCATGGCCATTGGCCATCTAGAAATGCGTCAGCATTATCCATTGGCCATTGATTAATGCTGACGCATTTTTTTCTAGATGCCACGCCCTCCCGTTTTACCTGCGTAGTTTCCAAAGTAAGTTATCAAATTCCGAGTCCATAAGTTTTCACTTCTATCGGCAGTTCCTATGACTGTCATTTTTTATTTATTTTTTGACCTCTCACACGTTACGGCTGGCTGGTTTTGTGGAGGGGCGTTCAGTTTTAGTATGGTTTATTTATACCAATATTATAACGTGTTATGACGTAGCTTCGCTTAAACAACTATGCGTTGTGTAAAGCACGTCTGGCCTCCCGTCCTTAACCAGCGATTGTTGATATAAAGCGCGGGGTTAAACTTTAACGATTTGAACATATATAATGTAAACACTATTCAGGACTTAATCACGATCCAAATTACTATTGCAGTGAAGACTTCTTTTGGCGCACCACACACACAGATTTTTCGTGGGCTGTGAATTGAGTTCAAACACCGCGCTCGTAAATAAACGAAATCTTCGGGTGAACTCGGAACCATGACCACTCGTTCCTGTACACGCCGTACCACGTCAGCGAGCGCAGCGACAGCACCCACAGCGTGTCGTACATGCCGCGGTCTCACTCCTTACTCATACCCTGCACACATGGTAGCTTGAACACACCTCTGTGTGTCCTTGGGGCCTTATCTAGAACACTCCTTTCTCTGTCCTCGGAGCTTGATCAAGAAAGTGTTCTAGATAAGAAACATACAGAAAGAGGAGTGCCCCTTTCTGTCTTCGGGATGTTATCAAGAACACTCTTCTACCTGTCAACAGGGCCTTATCTAGAACACTCCTCCACCTGTACGGAGGGTCTCCCGCCTAACCAGAACTGCCTTAGCTTTGATATTCCTCTTTCTTTTCTTTCCACTTGAAAGTATAGAGACGGCAATAGCAAAGCCAAAGCAGATTTAGTTACGCGCTTCTTATCTAGAACACTCATCTTTCTGTCCTCTGGGCTTTATATAGAACACTCATCTTTCTGTCCTTGGGGCTTTATCTAGAACACTCATTTTTCTGTCTTCGGGGCCTTATCTAGAACACAACTCTTTCTGTCCTCGGGGCTTTTTTAAATCTAAAACATCTCTCATCTCTCTTTCATCAATTCCATAGCACTTCTCTCGCTTTCATCAATTCTGAAGATACGACCAGAAGCAATCTTTCTGGTAGAGGAAAACACAGCTAGTAAGCCGACACAATGCATGTGGTTTCCACCAATCGGAATTAGACATTGCGGTGGATTATGGCCATGACACAACACCATCAATATATCTACCCAAACCAAGCAAAGCTTGTGCTATGAGAACCAGATAGCTGATATAATACTTAAACCATTTTAAATATTTATATACTTATTATATACATAGGAAACACCCAGATAGAGTACTCGTAATAATTACAGATTGCTCACACAACACCATCTAGTCCCAAACTAAGCTTTTATGGAACAGGGTCCAGGGGGATCCTGGGGGGGAGTTAAAGAGGTCATGATCCCCCCTGGGCTGGGTGGACCAGAACTTAAGTGGACCACGTGGACCACTAAATAAAACGCATGCACGATCTTGTGACTCGAGCATGTGACCCCCCCTAGCGCCGAAGCTGGACCCGCCTTGGTTCCATAATAGCTTACTATGGGACTAGATTGGTACCCATTATGTGACCAAAGAGTTCACATATACTATGTATAGACCATAGTTCCTTTGTGTCATTCATAAGCAGATGACGTGCATACTTTCTATGGCAGCAGAGTGATGTGACAAAAATATGACACTTCTACAAGAGCGACAAGGCAAGAAAGATGCTACCCGTGCTTTCGGTGTAAAGCGTTTGTGCCAACTCTATACGTAGTATAAGTAAACTCTTTGTATATGACCTATGTCCACTACCATCACCAATATATTTATCTAATTTAAGAGCATAATCCACCGCTCTGGCCAATTACGGTGGAAGCCACATGCATTGTGTCAGCTTACTGGCTGTGTTTTCCTCCACTTGCCAAATCTTTCATGTTGTATGTTGTAAAATTTAGCTCAATGTTTTCCTTCACCGAAAGTTCAAACATAATGGGGGATCGAACCCAAGCACCTTCACACAGCGAATGGCGCGTGATTCTATCTCACTTACTGGGCGATAGCGGCATTCTTCAAGATCACCTGCTGCCGCACCCTGTACACAAATATTCATTATTTTAGCTTTCTATCCATACCTAGAACATTATACTGTACGGACACATACGTCCATTGTTATAATGTTGTATGTAAACATAATTCTTGTAGACGTCAAAGACCAGAGCGACTGAAACGCAAGGGTCTGTGGAGGGTAGCCCACACCATCTAAGATAAATCCACACAAACAATACATGATTATATGAAAAGTGTCGTATGTGACATTTAAAATATTACGTAAACGGAAAAAACTAAGCGGGACGCAATCGTGCGAATATTACTTTCATTTAAAAAAATATTGAAATAATTGATTCAAACTTGAGTCCAATAGCCCATTTTAGTTTCTTTCCGTTTACCCAGATACATTCTGGAATGTTAATTAGGTATAGTTAGAAAGCGGAAGAAGTGAGAACCCAGAAAAAATTACAAGTTAAAGTTACATAAAAAGTTGTTATGTAGGAAGCAAAAGAAAAGCCTGTAGCCCATAGTGGGGTAAATAAGTTGTATTGATGACGATGTATGATGAATTGATGATATAATTGGTGCAAATCTTTATGAGCTCTCGGTAACAAGCGCGAACGACTGCGTTCATTTATTATTAGAGCCCGCAATATCGCTCTCGTGCCTGGCAGCGACGTGTTCCAGTTGAATGTTAGTTCGTACATATGCATAAACTAGTAATAGAGTATAGTGTGTGCATCATAGCTCCCGAACGGATGTGCCATGTTTGTTTGTATGTTGTAATGGGTGACGTGATGGTGCGTTGTTGTGAGCTGACAAAGACTGCCGTGTGTGATGTATCGGTGTGAAAATTAAAGGTGAAGTGAGACCACGAAACTCTCGTCGGTGTTGATTTGAATTTCATCTTATGGTTATTGTTAACTAGATGTCGGCTTCGCCCGTGGTACATTATATAGTACTCATCAGGATCCCGTACATATACAACGGTGAAAGAATGAATGAAATCGGTTCAGTAATTCCTAACAATATCGCTTTCAAACAAAACACCTCTTCAGCTACCTGCTACGCCACCTGTCGGAAATTGGTCGTACCAACTCAGATTTAGAAACAAATTTGATTTGCAAAGGTGTTTAATCTGTGATATTCAATGACGCAATGCTGTCATGTGTCAATGCACGAACCGTACGAAAACTCTCAAAAAGAAAGGAATTTGTTACATTCTTGATTCATGCTCCGCTTCTATTAATAGTAGCGTTATTTTCTATATAATATATATTATATAGCCATATATAGTATATATAGTATAGGCCTATAGCCTTCCTCGATAAATGGACTATCCAATAGAAAAATAATCTTTCAATTCGGACCATTACTTCCCGAGATCCTAGCGTTCAAACAAACAAACAAACTCTTCAGCTTTATAAGATTAGCACAGACGGGTGACGTGATTATGAGTTTATCGCGATTATGTATCGCTGTTTCCGAGAGCTGAGAAAGAATGACGTCGGTCTGATGTGACTAACCGAGAACACGAATATCATTTCGTAGATGGCGGTGTTGATTTTAGAGTAATCTTATGGTTATTTATGGTAGATGGGTGACATGTGGTCTGTTGTTGTGAGCTGACAAAGATTGTTGTGTGTCATGTGACAGTGTAAGTATGTTGGGTACTGACCGAGAACACGAATATCTAATAGTGGTCGTATCGGAGTTGATTTTAATTTCATCTTAGGTATTTCGTTGTGTATCACTATTCCCGAGAGCTGACAAAGATTTACGTAGGTTATACGATGTGAGGTACTGACCGAGAGCATACATATAATTTCGTAGATGTCGGGTGTTGGTTTGAATTTCACCTTATGGTTATTGTTGATGGGTGACATCATGGTGCGTTAGTAGTTGTTATGAGCTGACAAAATATTCACGTAGGTTACACATTGATGCGAGGTACAGACCGAGAGCACGAATATCTCGTCAGTGTTGATTTTACTTTCATGTTGGTTATGGTTGATGGGTGACTTGACGGTGCGTTGTTATGAGCTGACAAAGACTGCCATGAGTGATGTATCGGTGTGCAGATGCGAGGTACTGACCGAAAGCACGAATATCTCGTCGGTGTCGGGGTCGAGCGTGGCGCGCTGCGTGAAGCCGGCGGGCGGCGGCGGCGCCCCCGCGGCCAGGCACAGCGCGCGGCACTCCGACGTCGCCACGTCCCACCACCACAGGTCCACCAGCTGCTCCTATCGAGGACCAACGAAACTCACGTTAGTTGGACTAGCTTGGAGCACGATCAAATCTCACAACGCGTAATACGCATGCTGACTAAATAAAACGACTTAGTTCTCCAGTTAGATCCTTTAGAAACATCGTCTTTTTTATATAGATAAATTACTGGGCTAAGAGCTAAAAAGCTTCTATGTCCGGGTGACAAGCGCAGTGCAGTGCTAGGTAATGATTTGGACTCTTCGTGTTCCAATAGCTACGTGTCACTGTGTTGTTATGGACATACATGTCGCTTACCATTAGGCACATGTCCTGCTTGTCACTCTATACTGTAAAAAGGAAAACATACACGTATTTTTTATTTTATTTCACAAACAAAAAATTATGAAGATGTAGTGCTTAGAAGTTTCAAGTAACGTCATAGTGAAGTCAAAGAAGTGAAGTGAAGTCGTATATAGACATATACGACATTTATGTAGACGTGACCTTATTTTTTTTTACAAAAAGTTTGGAATTCTTGTAACTCTGGGGTCCGTGACCTTTGTCACTTGGTTTCTTTTTCATACATATATCTTGGATTAGATAAAGAAAAGGAAAATAAAGAGAAGTAGGCACTGGATTAACCTTGTTCTATTGCTCTTCAGTACGATTTCGTCTTTTGAGCCGATCAACCGATCACTACCGAGGGTCTACTGAGAACTGCCTTAGCTTCAAAGCTATATATAGAGAAATATCAATATTGCTCTCTCTTTTCTTTCCGCTTAAGATGATAGAGACCGCAGTAGCAAAGCGAAAGCAGATTTAGCTAGGCGGTAGAAGGGCCGGTTGGGACACCGCTGATAATCGACTCGACATCGTCATTTTTAACCCCCAACCAAAAATAGGGGGGTGTTATAAGTTTGACGTCGATGTTTGTCTGTCTGTCTGTATGTCTGTCTGTGTGTGTGTGTCCGTCTCTGCACCGTAAAGCCGTAGTAAAGGGATTGACTAGTAGAATACTTTGCACTATGACAAATTTCAAATCCAAGATGGCCGCTACTACAAAATGGCGAAATACATTTCTTTTTTCACAAGGACTTCAATATGGGTATCAAATGAAAGGGCTTGACTAGTAGAATGTCGTCAAGATAACAAATCTGAGGTAGGTCTGAGTTAGTCAACATTTTTAATTTTTTTCTTCTTTAAGTCGCCACCTTCTGGCTCAGAGGCTTCATTACGACCGCTGGTCTGTCTCTGATGTCGGTTCATCGCTCGGAGCGTCAAGCATGAGCGTATTTCTGTCCCTTCCTCTGCGGTGTGGTACCTTGTTCCGCTGTCCGGCGAACATGTAGAGGCGGCGTTGCCCGGGGGTGGAACAGCATGGAGTGCGACACGCGCGGCTGCGGCGCGGCGCGCGCGTGCCGGTCCGCCAGCAGCTGCTGCCAGGCGCCCGTGCGCGCGTAGTACGCGTACAGCCCCGAGTACTGCGGCGCCGCGCTCTCCGCGCTAAAGGGGACACAAAACACGACGTTTAAATAGGGGCGAACAGCGAACGCGCAGAAAGGATTACCTACTGTTTATTTTAATAGTATGTAATAGTTTATGATACTTTAATATTTAAGTATTAGTATTACTGTATAAGGTTGTTCTATTTTTATTATAAATGTGTTTTTCTTTCCATTATTTATTTTTATTACTATAAGTATGTTTTTTTGTACTTCTTATTTGCGCAACCCAATTTCTGACTTGTCCACATATTGTTTTCCATCCTAAGGTTGCCTGGAAGAGATCGCTTTTAGTGATAAGGCTGCCCACTGTTGCACAAATTTACTATGTTTTTGTTTATTTTTTGCTATGTAGGTATCCTTTTTTTGGTATGTCAATAAAGAGTCTCTCTATCTGTTCAAGTGACAAGCTGTTAGGATGGATGGATATCTGTGGGTGAAGAGCGCATGGTGGGCGTATTGCTTACCATCAGACACATGCCCTGCTCGTCCCAACACTGTATACTACTATACAAAAACGAATTCCCACAACATCTTAATTATGATTGTCACGCCCTTTATTATAACTTAGGAATGATCCGTTCAGGTGTACCGACCTGCCCCCTCTACCGCCGAACTACTCGTAAATCGGTTACGGCTCTGCTATTGCTGTGTCTATCATTTCAAGCGAAAAGAAAAGAGAGAGCAATATGAAAGCTAACAGTTTTAGTTAGGCGATAGACCCTCGGGTTGTGCAACAAACATTCAAACTTTAACATTTATAATAGTAAGGATGTGTGTGTGTGTTTGAGTGTTACCCTTAGATAAAGAATAAGTAAATAGATCATGTTTTTCCGCACGCTGAGGTATATGTCAGCTATGGCGACATAGCGACAAAAGTATGACACTTCCACAAGAGCGACAAGACAAGAGCGATCAGCCCCGTCCTTTCGGAGTAAAGCGTTTGTTCTAACTCTATACGTAGTATAAATATGTAAACTCATTGGTGCTACCTGTTAGCGGGTAGTACTCGACCCCCGAACACGTATATCGTCTGTGTGTCGGCATCGATGCACATCTGGTGGTCGAAGACGAGCCGCGGCCCGCCGGCGGCCGCCGTGTCCTCACATAGCAGCGTCCAGCTCTCGGTGCCCACATCAAACGAGTATAGGTCGCCCTATGACAAAACAAACATTTTAAGCCCGCACTAAGCCAACACTCCTAGAAATGGTCAGACAAGTGGATGTGTACACAATAAATGTATGAATACTAGGAGTGGGTCAACATTTTTTTAGATTTACGGGTTCTTTCATCAAAACTAAAGCTGTGTACGACATATCAGATTAATCTGACAATGGGAAGAGGGTAAAAATAAAATTACAAAATTTGAATTCTAACAAACAGGTCTTAACTTTTTTTAAAAGACATACTTAGGTATAACCGAATTGAGAAATACTTCTTTTTTGTAATAAAAAGTGAACTTGCCTTTTGCAATTACGCATTGTTGTGTTACCGGCCCATAGCATGTGTTGTATAGCTTCCGCTGCGTGAAATCTAACAACATCTTGTGGCAGGAACGCGCACGAACTGCCATCATTGCGCTCGTGTGCATTATTTTAAACAGGAAACAGTGAACTTGCCTTAATGTTTTGGGGTAGTCGCTGCGCGTTGTCTAAATACCAGACTACGGTGTACGCTGTCCAGATCCCGTTGGGCTCGAACATCATCTTGTGGCAGGAGCGCGGAGATGAGCCACTAGCGCTGCGAGTGTGTGTATTATTTTCAGGTACGAAAAAGGAACTTGCCTTCATGTTCTGAGGCAGGCGCTGCGCGTTGTCTAGATACCGGCCCAGGGTATACAGTTTCCGCTGCGTGGGTTCAAACACCATCTTGTGGCAGGAGCGCGGCGACGGGCCGCCCGCGGCCGCGGCGCTGGCGCACACGAGCCGCCAGCGCTGCGTGCGCGTGCAGTACGCCCACAAGTCGTCCAGGTCCGCGCTGCCGTTCCAGCCGCCGAACAGGTATAGCGTGCCTGCGTCAAACGAGATACATTCTTTTCATACCCAAATATTTAGGCTTGAAACTGCGTTACGCGGACGCACGTACGGGACAGTTTCGTAAGGAAACGCCCGGGCGTCCGCGGTAGGAACGCTTCTAATTGTCACGGACCACAAATAAAAATGTATGTATATGAATAAGCATAAGCAGCCCACTAAAAGTTCCTACTGCTGGGACTCTGGGCCTTCCATCGCAGTGAGAAAGTCAAGGCCATAATCCACCACCAGGCCACTTGCCTAGTGCGGGTTTTTAATATGTCGGTTTCCTCAGGATGTTTTCCTTTGCCGTTTTTTTAAGCTAGCGGCATTACGCACATGACTTCAAAAAGACCGTGGTGCGCGTGGAATTTGAACCCAGTGGCTCCAAGTTAGACAATTACAATTTAACAAATAGGAAGTGGAACCCAAACTCGGCCAGGCCGGTATCTTGGAATTCCTCTGTTAGTTTTACACAAATTCCGCGTGTTTGATGGTGTTATACATAAAATGTCAATTTAATAAATTTACAATTTTACCATTACAAGTGTTTTAATTACGTAGTATCTGTGTTGAAGAAAAAAAATTAGTAAGCTAATTATTGAAGCTCAGGTGTTCGTGTCTGTGTATTGGTGGGTGCGTGTATGCGTGTGTTTGTGTGTGACTGAGTGTGTGTGTGTGTGTGTGTGTGTGGAAATGGAGCAAAAGTTTCTGAGTAAATAAATATACATATAATATGTGTGATAGTGTGTAGGAGGAGGGGTGTGCAAGTGACAGAGCGTAAGCACATTTTTATTTGAATTTCAAACACAAACATATAATTTACATTACTGTCCCAACAAAGTCAAAGGGGTGGTTTCGTGGGGAACCTTGCAGTGTAATGATAAAAAATCTCACATAATAGTGAGGTTTTGGGTGTTGTGGCACAACTTCGTTATCGTTTAAAAACGTCTTCACCAAAAGAGTGTCAAAACAGTAAGTTTAGCATTCTTTTACGACAGTTGTCGCTTGACCTACTGCTGCACCGGACGTACTTCTTAAAACAGATAGGTACTCTAGAAAAGCAAGTTCATTAAAAGCTTTACTGTCAGGAAATAGAGCTGTATTTTCAACTTTTGGGATCATAACAAATTTATCTATAAGCATTTAAAAACGTACAGATGAACTAAAGACGCTTTATTTGTAATTTTTGTTTGAGACGTTGTGCCCAAGTGATATAACGCCGTTGTGTAAATGAATGAATTACTGAACACGGTTCCGTTTCCGTCCGCTAGGGCGTGTGTGTGAACAGTCACTGTTTATAGAAATGCGTGTCCATGAGTACGTAACAGGAAAAATAAATAGTGACATTACCAGTGGTGGAATCCACTACGAGCTGGTGTCCGCCGCGCGGGCCCGGCACGGCGTTGTCCCTGTCTGCCGCTTCCACAGACTCCACGACTAACACGTCGTCCTGCGGAACAATACAACGCTGCTGTTGCAATAGGCGACACAACTAAAAAAAACTAATAAGTGCATCAGATTTTTAAAAAGTTTTAGATTATTAAAAAATACTATACACTTATTTCTTATTTTGTTTCACAAACAAAAAATATGATAATACAGTGCTTAGAAGTTTCGAGTGACGTCACGCTATAGTAAGATTTTTACGATAGAGTGACGTCACAACCTCCCGGGCCGGAAGTTTGATGATATATATCTTAGTACATTTTTGATAATTTGATAAAATAACAAATACGTGTCCCATTTTTTCCTAATATTTATATATCTAACTAATTAAATTAATTAATATAATTTTCCATAATCTACCTGACGAACTAATTGGAATAGTATACTTTTGACCCTGTCATCATCCTAATTACTATGATAACTTAACACAATACAACACAACAACCCTTTAATAAAAAGCCACAAGATCAGAATACATATTAAACTAACACCACTGCCGAAATAACAAAACCATGAATTTACCAATAATGCATTTCATTTATTACAAGCGGTGTTACCAGCTTAGTACCAGTACCCGTAATTTTCCCGGGATAATAGTAGCCTATGTGTTATTACAGAATATAAAACTATCTACGGTTAAAATTTCAACCCGATCCGTTCAGGCGTTCCGACGTGATTGAGCAACAAAATTACAAACTTTCGCATTTAATATTAATGGGATAGTAGGATGTTATTTATTTCCGAGTTTTGATTGATAAATTAAAAAGTTATCATGCAGAAAGCGAATGAAGTTATTTATTTTGCACACCATTGTTATTGTACATGTTTATCTCATGTTATTTCTTAGTATTACATAAACATGTTTGATATAATGCTGAGAGCTGTTCACGTAGACATGTTTAGGACTATTGTGGTACATACTTAGTGGAGTGAGAACTAAAACTAACATCTCAGTTGTCGGCTCCTGTTCAGACAGAGCAGTTATCTATAGATTATAGTGATTATTCTGAATAAATATTGTAAGAATAGTTTATGTGAAGATCATGTCAGTGAAAGAATACTTGGTCTTGGTTATACTATTAGGTGTGTATTCATTCCATTAAAATTTACAAAAAAAAATCGCTACTTTAGCCAACTTTCCGAACTCGACTCGCATTACCGGCTTCCGCGGCGAGAATAGGTATGTCTGTCGATGACAGCAGTACTGCACTACTTTTTAAAACATTCCTTACTACCAGCAGCCCTCGGTTTCACCAGTTCCCGTTATTTCTCGCTCGTTAGTTGTTTTTGTTTGTATTTATGTGCTTTGTTTTTTTTAACTGGAATATTAAGATTGCGCTTGACCACGAACGAACCTAATAAAATTATCAGGAGTAAGGTTAATTAAAATTAAATTGCGAGCATGTTGGAACTTTCATGTTTTCTAGGAATTAAAATTTAATTATTATTTTAACACTGTTTGAAAAGTTTGGCACTGTGTATATTCTGGCGCTATGCTGTTGTGGGAAAGCGTACTGCTTACTATCAGGCGCTCAACGTGCTATTTCGTGTTTTTATAATATAATTAAAAACAAACATACATTAATTTGTTATTTTGAAAACATTACTTACATACAATACTCAATGGCGATCTAAATTTATTTTAATTATCGGTTATCACATTTTACCTGACCATAGCTTAATGCGTATAATGCAATATAAGTTCAAATCACAAAAGTTAACAAGTTACATGTGCAGATAAATGGGTTATTCTTTCGTAGGATCAAGACAATTGCTGGTCAGCAACTTAAACTCTACAAACAAAAATTGGAAAAGAGATGAGACGAGCTCCTCTATAGCATATCACGATTGCGAGTTCAATGCCACGCGCATTATAAATCTGGAGATGAAGCCCATCAAAAGAGTTCTGTTGAAAGATATCAACAAATATTTATTGTATACAAGGTATGTCAATCTTCACTAATATTTAAATCTGAAGAGTATGTTTAAATGCGCTAATATCACGAACTACCACTGGGATTCGTAAAATTATTTTTACATCTGAAAGCCGTAGTACCAAACAATAAAAGAACAATGTGGTCGTTTGAAAAACAACTTGTAAAGAAGACACAAACGAAAACATCAACTGCTGTGTGATATACCATGAAGTCGACATGTAAGGAGATCAAATTCTAACAATAACATACTACATTTAACCTATGTGTGTACCTATATTGAAACGTCAACTACAAACTGGACTTTGTCGACTTTCTACCAATCCGATAGACAAAAAGGGTTAAGTAGTAGGTAGCATTAATTCATATACAATAGGATCACAATCCCCAAAATGTAAAAAATAACACTAGAACGTTTGAACAATGTGAGGGGCTTTAAAGTTTGTTTCGAACATAAGAATCGTTGATTATAAGGCTCTTGGAAGTTGAACTTGTAGTTAATGTTTAAATTTCAGAGAGAACCTCCAACAAGCGCAACAGTTGTACATACACAGACCCGAGTCGATGTCCGTCTCGAAGTTCAACCCCGCAGATCCAACTATAGTGGTGGTGCACGATTGGAAAGGAAACCGGAAAAGCAAACTGAACCCGTCAATCAGAGACGGTGAGTAATGAGACTAGTGTGGTAGAATCCACCTCCATGCTTTTATAGTACCTACAATATGTATGGACAAAAAATAAATAAATGAATAAATATTGGTTGACATCACGCAACACCATCTAGACCCAAACTAAACAGTTTGGGTGTTTCTATGTATAATAAGTATGTATTTACAACTATATAAGTATTATATCAGCTATCTGGCCGCCATATTACAAGCTTTGCTTAGTTTGGGGTCAGATGGTGTTGTGTTTGAATTGTCCACCAATATTTAAAAAAAAAAACAGAGCTTGCTATGGGAGCCAGATAGCTGGTATAGAAAGTAGTTAAGAATTTTCCTGGAGAAAGCAACCGTCCATCTGAACTTGAATTTAGCCATCGTACCATAGCAACCATAACTTGAGTTTAGCGTCTTGCCTCCAAATCGCTCATAAAGATAACCTATTTTTTTTCAGATAGAGGAAAATAGAGACAATATGTACCCATCAGCCACACTATTGTAAAAAATGAAACTCGACTGCGATCTAGAACTCATTGCAACTGTTTAATAATAATAGGTCATTTTATTTTGGACAGCTCGCTATGTTTATAAACATAATAGACCTACGAATGCGTAAAGAGTCGTAATGCGTTCCGGAGTATAGTCACAGTAGAGAGTATCTTGTCACCGACCCTACCGTACAGTTTGTCTTTTCAGCACTGACCGATTTCAATAGTTACATGAGTACAAAATATATTTCAGCTTTCCTAAGCGTGGAATTTGCGAACATTATAGTAGTAGACTGGAGTTTGATAGCATCAGAAGAGTACGTGACGGCATCGCTGGCCACCGTACGGGTGGGCCGGTTCCTGGGCCAGTTTCTACAGTTCCTGCATATCAGCGGAGCTCCATACAGCACTATGCATTTGGTGGGATTTGGACTGGGCGCGCACGTTGCAGGCAACGCGGGCGATTTTCTACAGCCTAGCGCTCGTGTAGCAAGGATCACTGGTGAGACATGCCAATATAATTCAATAATTGATTGTATAAGGAACCCACTTAATGTGCCCATTGCTGGGATTCGCGGCTTTTTCTTGGGCTAGAGACACTCCCGCTGGCCCAGTGCGGATTAGTGGATGACGAATGACTTGGAAAGAATCTAGGAACATGTCGGTTTCCTCAAGATTCCCTATTACGCACATGACTTCAAAAATACTTCCCTGGATCTCGCGACTAGAACAGCCAACACTTTCGAGATTGTTTTTCAAAATTTCAGCATAAAGCTTAAATGAAAAGCGTGATAAATGTGATGTTTTCAGGTTTGGACCCCGCCGGTCCGCTGTGGGAGAAAAACGTTCGGCGGTTGCACGCCAGTAACGCGGTGTATGTAGAGGTCATTCACACAGATGGACACATGCTAGGAATGAACGTGCAGAGTGGTCACGTCGATTTCTACCCTAATGGCGGTGTATCCCAACCAGGTCTGGTTTCTATTAGTACTTTGCACAAAATCACGCTTAGTTTCAACTCAGTGGCAGTGCTGGGTCTCTTTGGGAGGTACGCTGTATGTTTTTTTTTTTGTTACCGAGTTAAAGTATAGCACTTTTTTCTGATAGACGATACACTCTTTCTGCCGAATTTGAAATTCGAAAGCAGCCCGCCTAAGCTAACAAAAAAATAGCAGTTCCTTCCATTTTATCGAGTGAGAACAAAATGCTTGTATGAAACCTGATTTATTTTTGTGTTAGCAACATTTCTATGGTTTGATTGCAGCCTGTATGCTACTAGTGCCTAATTCGTGCAACCACGAGCGCGCGTGGCAAATGTTCGCCGCGACCGTCAAATTCAACCACCTGGTGGGTCGACGGTGCTCCACATATGACGCGTTTACCCTCAATGTCTGCTATAACGAGTACTTGCCCATGGGGAATGACGATTTGCTGAAGAATGGGTAAGGACTTAGTAAGTCAGAGCAGTAGACTGTTTCCAACCATCATCGTTTTATTGGCCACTTCATGGACTTTGAGGGTTCACAAGCTAACGTTTGCTGATACATAGCCTCCAGTCAGTACTTGTGTACGTACCCACCCGAATGAGTAGATTACATAGTAACACCATTACAAGCTATCATCACCGTGGTAATGTGTACACCAACTACGTGTACGTTGTACTGTTTACCCAATATTATCAGAATATTCACTGTTGTTGTTATTCTGTAAATTTATTACATATTTTATATGATTCTCTGTAGGTTAATAGTTACGAATGTCATAGAGTATTTTAATTTTTCAGGAGTGGGATGTACAGAGTAACTACGGAAGGCGGCTATCCCTACCCACAGAAATTTTAATCGATTAACAAATATTAAGTAAAATAATAGGTATATCAGATGTACATACATACCTATGTATATTATTGTTTATATAATGTTGTTCAGTAGTTTGATGTAATATAACTAATATTATGATTATGTATTTATTTATAGATTTACTAATCTGAGATATTACATCAATTTTTTACAAAAACGAATCTTATGGAACAACTATCCATAAACTGTTGTTTAGTAAAACAGACTGCCATCATGCTTCTTTCTAAATTCAAACTTAGAGTTCCATGTAAATATCCAAGAGTACCACCAAAGAGTTTACAAAGACTACGTATAGAGTTGGCACAAACGCTTTACACCGAAAGCACGGGTAGCATCTTTCTTGCCTTGTCGCTCTGGTGGAAGTGTCATACTTTTTGTCGCGGCACATCACTCTGTTGCCATAGAAAGTATGCACGCCATCTGCTTACGATTGACAAAAAGGAACCGTGCGGAAAATCTAACTCTATACATAGTATATGTAAACTCTTTGAATACCACCAATTATTCCGGACGCACTTACATTCCTGAGAACAGTACTTGGTGCAAACTCACCATTACCTAGGTTGAGTAGTTTACGTTAGTTACTTATAAACGAGTTTCAGAAATGTTTGGAAAAAAACATATTTGGTGACAGTCTGTTTAACTTCAAAGTTATGTTACATACAATTATGTCATAACGAAAGTACCGAGTGTCCCTGAATCTCCTTTTCTTAATGATATACCTGCATATACTATTTTGTTACAATGACAAATACTTTTAACAATAATAATAATAGATTAAGCATAATTAGTATAAGCATCAATGTACTATTGTAATATATCAATGCAAAGACAGATTAAATGAATAAAATATCATGCAGTCCTTTTAAAGTAAATGTAACTACGGAAATAATTAAAATTAAAGTGCCTGTTTGTAAAATTAAAATGATCACTTTTTTACTACATGCATAGGAATGTGTAGATGGTACACATACCAAAACTAGCCGTCCGTTCAGACTTCGCCCGTGGTACATAACATATAGTACACTAACCAAGCAGAACCTGGAGAATGTTACTAACCCTAATTAAAATCTGTATAACCTAGGTCCGCAAGGAAATAAATGATTTGATTTGATATAACACTCACGAATCACGTACATATCCAACGGTGAAAGAATGTTTGAAATTAGTGCAGTAGTTCCTGATATTAGAGCAGTCAAACAAAAAACCTCTTGAGCTTTATAGTATTAGTATAGACTAGCTGTGCCCAAGACTTGGTCCGCATGGAAAAGTAAAATTGGGCAGCATTTTTTAATATTTGTTTAGTTTATAAACACTATAGGAATTAGCATAGCTTTTTTATTTATCAATGGATTGACTTGAAAACATTCTGAGATTAGTGGGGACAAACACATAGACAAACAGAAAAAAATTCCAACAAACACTGTTTTGCGTGACATTGCGTTGATAAAGGTCTCCTATAATATCTGTGAGGTGACAACTTCTTTTGGTGTACCACGTACAGATTTTCCGTGGGCTGTCAAATGAACTCAAGTGTCACATTCATCAAATAAATTAATATCATTATTATTAACTCTACTCACTCATCTATTTGAAGTCGGTGCCAGTCAGGCCAAAAATACTATGTAGGCACGTGGTAGGTAGGCATTAGGCATATCCGCTACCTGTGAGACTTGGATCGCACGAACTTCAAATAGATGAGTGAGTAGCACTTGTAATAATGATATTAATTTATTTTTCGCTTTTGAGTGCCAATTTGTGGTTTTGAAGTCGGTTTAATTTTTAATACGAAAATAGCATTTAACCAATTTCGTAGTGACAGGTTCGAGTTTCATAACTTTCGTGAAATCTACAATTACGTCGTAGAAAGAAAATACATATGTATTAGAAAATTGTATACAAATTTTAGTTTTAGTTTCATATTTCAGAAGCCGCGTGACCGATTTCGGTTAGATTTATATGGGACGACCATTCGGGAAGCTTACCCATCCGAACAAAAAAAATAATTAAATCGGTATGGCGGTTCTCGAGAAATCAGGTAACATACTCCTCCTCCTTTTTGGAAGTCGGTTAATGAAAGAAATCGGGTAAACTCTGATGATCTATATAGTCATGGCCACACCCTCCAGTTTCACCTGCGTAGTTTCCAACGGGAGCTATTTATAGCGTTCTATTATTCGTTATATAGCGTTATATATATCTATTATTCTGAGTTATAGTGTTCACTTCTATCAGGGGACCCTATGACTGCCATTTTTTTTTATCACTGGTACAGACAGCGATCCTTTACCTTTTCTTTACTTGTTTATTTTTACACTCGACCACCATCTCGCATGATGTTAAGCGATGAAGAAACCGAATTATTATACGTAAAGATATCATATTTTTAAATTTTTAACCCCCGACCAAATCAAATTAATCAAATTAAAGGGCAAGGGAATACTTTGCACTATGACAAATTTCAAATCCAAGATGGCCGCTACCACAAAATGGCGAAATACATTTCTTTTTTCACAACTCCCTTAATATGGGTATCAAATGAAAGGGCTTGACTAGTAGAATGTTGTACAGATAACAAATCCGAGGTAATCGGGGGTTAATCGTAATTTTTAATTTTGTTCTTGTTGTCTGTCTATTTGTCTGTTTGTTTGTTCCGGTTAATCTCTGAAACGACTGGGCCGATGACGATGCCTACTACTAATAGATAACTGATGTTCTAATAACAAGGCCATTTTACAGCGGCTTAATTAGATGCGCCTTGATATATTTTAATTTAATAATGATTGTATATTTGATATTTTGTAAATTATTAACGTTACCAAGTGTATCAAAGATGCCTAAGGTTTGAAATAAATGAATTGAATTGAATGCATAAATTAGTCTTATCTTACTTAGGAAAATATAAAGGGTTCCGCAAAATAAACTAAACACCCTTGAAACGCGCGTGAAACCGTGGACACAGCTAATACGGATAATAAATACGGTTAGATTTTGTTTGTCATAAGTCTCGTGGTCTACTCGGGATTTCTCTCTCTGCCACACGATGGACCCGGCACCCGCACGGTGAATCCATGGAATGCTAAGAAGATCATCTCATATAGTTTTACACTTGACCGCCATCTCACCTGATGTTTAACGATGCGGTCGACGATGGAGCATATTTACCCTGAAGAAACCGATTCACTCTTGTTTTGAAGACACCAAGATCATAACTATCGGGAAAACCCCACTCAGGCAACTCATTCTACAGCCTAGAAGTCCGATAGAAAAAAGGCCAGTTAGATCATTCAAAAGAAAGAAAAGATATAGAAAAGTGGTGTTACGTACGGGCAGCGGACAGAGGTCGCGGTCGGCGGAGTGTAGGTCCGCCGTGCGCAGCGGCTCGGCGCCCGGCGGGGCCAGGCGAGCCTCGACGCTGCCCGAGCACGGCGACATCTGCTGCCACGCCGGCGCGTACGGCTGCCACGACAAGTACCAGTCCAACTCGCCCTCTACAACAACACAGATTTTGTTAGGTAAAGGCGACGGTTCGCACGCCTCCACCGCGACAGGAGTCTGACACACTTGTCGCGGTCGCGGCGCGAACTGACGCTCATACAAAGCTTTTATCAAGTGCCTGTCGCGGTCTCCGGTCCTAGTCTCTTGTCGCGGTCTCTCGCGGTGGCGGCGCGGGCCGCAAGAGAGGTAGAGGTAGGCGAGCCTACGTTGGTTATGACTGGGTCAAAAATATCCCCATATGTATTAGTCCGTCATTAGGTCTAAAAATACGTGCCCCATAGTCATATGGGACACGTATTTTTTGTTTTCTCAAATTATTAACAATTGATGATCAACGGATAATCAAACTTCCGGAGTGGGGTTAATCAAAATTTTTAAGATAAGATAAGATAGCATTTATTGATATATTAAAAACATACATTAGAATCAGTAACAAATTTCATTAGAAACCAATTGCTGAACATAGTATTAATATATCTCGTCATTTGCAAAACATATAATGTCATTGAAAATATAAAATAATGTACATCACTAAATTAATAAAATGCTGTATAGGGGCATTATTGTTACTATCTATTATAATAAATACTGTTAATATCTAAATTTAATTATTCTATTAAAATAATATCTATATTAATTTAATTTTGTGGGGTTGTGACGTCTACATAAAATCCTATATCTATAGACGTGACGTCACTCGAAACTTCTCAGCACTATATTTTTTTGTTTGTGAAACAAAAGAAAAAATGTAGGATGTGTAATATTTTTTAAATGTAACTGACGGACTAATTTTCTTTTTATCATTTTGCCTTTTAGATTGTCGTGACACGTAATCTAAACTGGAGATTAAATTTGAAATTGACAGGTTTTCGACGGATTTACTGGACCAGTCACTTCATTGATTATTTCAAACACGTGACGTCACACTTCGGAAATCAATGTCATCTTTGTACATTTTTAATAATTTGATAAAATCAAATATTCATGTGCCATATTTTTCCTAACTCTACCTGACAGACTAATTAAAATGGTTAAGTATTGTATTTTTTGACCCAGTCATCTTCCCAATTGTGAGTGTCTTCTTGAGAGAGGCTATGTCATCTTACTAATATTATGAAAGCAAAAATTTTGATGTTTGTTGGTCAATCACGTCGGAACCTCGGAACATCTAATTGAACTGCGTTGAAACTTGGGACACAGAGAAAATGGGTGTACCTGAACAATAAAATTAAATACTAGCAAACCTGGAAGTCTTCTATTCAAGTTCAAAGAATCCCGAGATACAGAAGGACGATAAATTTTAATCACGGTGATAAAATACTCATAGGTTTTTCATCTCATCTGTACTAAACAATCAATACAAAACTTACCTTCAGCAGCCTCCTCAAAGATTTTCTCGGCGGCTTTGTAATCGCCATTCTCCACTAGTGCGTTCCATAGCCGCGCTTGCACTGCGCCCTCGAGTCTAACTCCACTCTCCCGAGACAGTGCTTCAAACGCGTCTTTGTATCGACGACGTCGTAAGTGTTTTAGTAATAGTCGAACAGCCTCCTCTTCCTTACGCTGAGGAAGAAAATAAGATGGTAGGTTTTAGTAAATGGAGGCGACAAGGTGGCCTTTAGGAGTGGGTGTTCCGGTGTAGTACAATGTAGTAGTTTCAGTCGATTTAGGTATTGAACTTATAAGGGTGGGTTATCTTAGATGACAAGCATTCCAATATAGAGTAAATGACAATAAACCAAGTGTCAAGTTTTCCAGTTAAAATGTACTATTCTATAAATATTACTGCAATAAATGGAGTACAATGAACTAACCTGTTGATCTGATGTTCTTGAATAATACATGTCAACAACATGATGAAAACAAAGCTTTAAGTTTCATAGGAACTGATAATTTATGCTTGTTATTGAAGTTTCAACAGAGAAGTTTATTGTTTGCAATCTTTTATTTTTAATGAGTTTAATAATCCTTCAATGCAATTTCTATGAACATTGACAAACATTTTTGTATGTATTTTATATTTGGACTTTTCATACTGAAGGCCAGTGCCTTAATTACTTTACAGTTTCAGATCACACTTGGACATTCTTATGTTTTTATAGATAGATAATGGATGGAAATAGAATAATTTTAAACACAGTACTTATGCAAAAATTTTAATATGATTTATTTGTGTTTCTTGAATTATTTTAACACTTTCTGAAGTCACAGGAAGGCATCCCTTTTATATTTATGTATATAATAATCAATATCAGTGATAGGTAAAATGTCAAGCATTCACCGCTTTCTACAACCGACTAGAACAGAAAGAGTATGCTCACTCTTCCCATTAATGTCATAATTCCGTGAGCCTGAAGTTTGGGAGGGAACATCTAATCTATTAACAGGTAAATGCTGATACACAAAAACAAGAATCATTCAATATACCTATTTTCAAACTATCTGTTAACAAAATATTTGCTTTCGCCCTAATAGGTGTATTTAATCATGTTTGTTTTGTGGATGCAGTTCATAACTAAGAAAACAAATAAAAATTCCAATATTTACATACCAAACTGATTGTTTCTAGTGCATTTGATACCAAATCTTCCTGGTTTTTGCCCATTAGCTCCAGATACCATATAGAATAATTGTAGGCTGGTCCCCATGACTGCAGTGGGACTATTTTGATGTATGTGACTGGTATAAATAAACCTTCTTGGGTTTTGAAACGTAATCTGAACATTTCTGTAATGTGGTCATTCTTCAATCCCCTGTAATTGTGAGTGTTCTTTTAGTATACATATATTTCATTTTATACGTGTTGACATTCTTTTATACATGTTAACATTATTTTATTAAGTATATACATATTGACATGTTTTTTTTTATTATACTATACATAGTGGCATTCTTTGAGATTGCTGACATTTGACAGTTACTGCAAAACCTTGGATTTAAACTACAAACTACATACTTATCAAAGTCCACAACAACATCCTGTTGAAGCACAAGACATTGGCATAATTGTGCTCATAATTGTGCCAAACATATCACACTTACATAGAATAACCAGATAGAAGCCAGAAATGAATAGACGATGAATCAGATGACATATAATATGATGCTACCAATTAAAAGCTAAAAATGAAAACAGAAGAAGACTTTATCAGCTGACTATTATTATCAGTGTATAAATTCAGGCCAATAGAAACTGTGTTGCTAGACATAGTGCATGCCTCTAAAAGAAGAGGCCAGTTTGTATGAGTTGACTTTTAAAATGTTTTGTATCAATTCAATTCAATTCAATTCAATTCAATTCAATTCAATTCATTTATTCATACCATAAATTCATAAGAACACTTGGTAACGTCATTTACAAAAAGGCAAAGAATCTGTGTACATAATATGATAAAATAACAACGTCAAAATGAATAAAGCAGCTGTAAAGGGGCCTAGTCAATTACATGCAGCTGTAAAAAGGCTTTGTCGAAGACAATATAACAAATAATCAATACACACAGTATACAGATACTACATTAGTACAAACAATGTAACATCAAAAGTCTTAAAAATCTATTATTTTACCTTATTACAATATTCTAATTTCGACACATTTCTCTTCCATACGTTACTATCTTTAACAAAGTCGTCTATATTATAATATGCCTTGCTCAATAGGTAGCTTTTTATTTCATTTTTAAACTTGGTTTCATTGAGGCCTTCCACTTGTACAGGGATTGCATTATAGAAGCGAATACCATTACATTTGAAAGAGTTATTTGTTTTCTGAAGTCTGCACTTAGGAAATACAATCTTGTGTTTATGGTGCGCTTTTGGATTCAGATCAGTTAATTTCTGCAGACGACTTCGATTTTTTCTTACATACATTATACATTCATAAATATACAATGAAGGGACTGTTAATATGTTAATAGTTTTGAACATCTCCCGTACTGATTCTCTAGGTGATAAATTATATAGACCACGGATTGCTCTTTTTGCAATACGAAAACAGAGTTTCTGTCCGCAGCCGAACCCCATAATAAGATCCCGTAGGACATAATACTGTGAAAGTAGCCAAAATAAACAAGCCTAGCTGTTGCAACGTCTGATATTTTTTAATTTGACGAACTGCGTGGGCAGCTGAACTGAGTCGATCAGCTAGTCTCTCTATGTGAGGACCCCATTGAAGCTTTGAATCTACTGAAATACCCAGAAAACAAGTAGATTGTACAGGTTCGATAAGTTCATCCTTCAGTCTTATATCAAGTTTACCGCACATTACATTGCAGAGTGTGAACTTTATACATTTCGTTTTAGTTGGATTAAGTACTAGATTATTTGCATCAAACCATTTATACGCAATGTCCAAAAGTACGTTTATTTCAGTGTAATCGTTTATTCCTCTCTTAATTTTGAATAGAAGTGATGTATCATCCGCGAACATAACTATTTCTATATTTTTATGTTTCTTTATCATAAAAGGTAGATCATTAACGTATATAAGAAACAAGAAAGGTCCAAGTATGGAACCTTGTGGTACACCCATTCTTATAGGCGACTCATTTGATTGCACACCGTCAACATCGACTATTTGTACACGGTCTTTAAGATATGAAGAAATGAAATTTAGAGCTGGTTTCGAAACCCCATAAAACTGCAGTTTCTTTAAAAGAGTGTCATGATGAACACAGTCGAAAGCTTTTGATAAGTCACAAAATACTCCCAGAACGTCATGATGATCTTCCCAGGCTTTCAATATATAATTAGTTAGTTCAATACCTGCATCGGTAGTGGAACGTCCTTTTGTGAATCCAAATTGGTTACTATGTAATAGATTATTAATATTAAAGTAAGATAAAAGTTGCTGGAGAACAAGTTTCTCGAATATTTTGCTGATGCAAGGCAAAACCGAGATGGGTCTGTAGTTTCCAAGTTCGTTTTTGTCTCCAGATTTAAACAGAGGTATCACTTTACTATATTTCATCATGTCAGGAAATGTACCATTTTTTATACATTCGTTAAATAATTCTGCTAAATATGGGGCAATGTTATTAATAATCCCTCAAGTACCTTAACAGATAATCCCCATAAGTCCTCTGTATTCTTAACTTTAATATCTTTGAACGTTTTTAGTATTGCAGTGGCAGTAACATGATGAAATTCAAATGTAGATGAAGGACAATCAACATTTTCTGTCAACAATTTTTCTGCAAGAGAGGGAGACGAAGTTAGATGTTTAGTTGTCTCTAATGGAATATCAGCAAAATAAACCTTGAAGGCATCTACTATGTCCGATTTTTTCGTAGTGACTTTTTCGCCAATCCGAAGTGCGCTCATCATTTCACGACTTTTAATTTTTCCAGACTCATTGTTTATTATCTTCCACATGCTTTTTATCATATTATTGGAGTTTTTAATTTGATCCCGT
This sequence comes from Ectropis grisescens, assembly GCA_017562165.1. NCBI lineage: Eukaryota > Metazoa > Arthropoda > Insecta > Lepidoptera > Geometridae > Ectropis > Ectropis grisescens. The sequence goes on from CM029785.1 coordinate 18,561,489, forward strand.
ATAAATATTGCTTTTGCTCGAATACATACATTTCTAAAAATACTTGAATATCTCTTAACATATAGTTTTGTGGCATCATCGTTGCAGTATGTCTTTAGTTTGTATAAATTGTAAAGATTGCTTCGACTTTTAATAAGACCTGGTGTTGCCCATTCGGCAAACTTCGGTTTTGCGTTAATATTAACAAATTTGGTATGGAAAATATTATTAAATTGTGTACTCAGCATTTTAAAAAACTCAGAATAATTATGATTAGGATCAAATTATCATTAAATTATATAATATATTAAATTATCACTTATCTTACCAGCAAACAGCAATAAAGCTTTTTGTATATGTATTTGTAATTCCAAAAATATACATTATTTTCTTATAACAAAATACCACATGCGCAATACCACATCCCAAATGTATTACTTAGCAGCTTGTGGGAGTCTTGAAAGAAGCTTTATATTATTATCTTTGGTTGCCTGGAGCGTGATCGCTCTTGACATATACGTTGCCATTTATTTCACCAGATTTTACAAAATGTTTCTTGTTTGTTTATTGTCTCTCTATAAGAATGTCAGTCAACATGTTTTTTTTTTTATCTGATTTTAATTTGGGACTTTGAGTCATATTTGACTTTGTGTATAATGTCACATATTTAAAACACAAATTACATAACAGCAACAACTAATTAGATACTATAGTCCGTTCCACGAAGAGGTGAAGAAAATGTAAACAAATCAATGTCACTCTCAATATGACAGACCAGCATTTCTCAACCTTTGTTTTAGAAGATAGTTCGTTGTAAGCGTCTCTGTTTGCCCTTTTAGATTTTCGTCACATAACAAGGAACAAGGTTAAATATATTCCAATAAGTCCGTTTCCAACCTTTTGTCTTATTTCTAGTATTTTATAATTATATGTTTATTAAATATGTGGTGCGCATAAGTTTAAAACATTAATACAACTTGGGTGGTTGGTTCATGGAACACAATAGTAACATATAAACAGTTTTTATTAATATTAATTATTAAGTAAAGCTTTGTTTTGTTATGTAGCACTTAAATTCCTTTTTCATTATGTATGTGAAATGACTGACTTTTTAGTAAACTTAAATTTAATATATATTTACATAAGGGGTGGGATGTTAATATATAAGTATATATACATATATATGAGACGATCTTCTTAGCATTCCATGGATTCACCGTGCGGGTGCCGGGTCCATCGTGCGGCAGAGAGAGAGAAATCACGAGTAGATCCCGAGACTTGTGACTCGGGCGTACGTTTAAGGGGCCCCTTTCTGACGTACATCAACACTCACCTTCACTACTCGTTTTTCTCTCCCTGCCCAGCCAAATCTGATATGAACCTACTAGCGCAGCTTTAGATACTCGTATATATATCCACATTCAGATCCGTATCCGTGGATGTACTTTTTTCACAATACAGCACATCACTAGTGTAGTTCTTACTACCTGTGTAGCTACCATTGCTATTATTTTGTCTTAATAAAAAATTGGTTGCCTGTAAAGTCGGTATACGGGCGAAAGTTTTACGTGACAACGACTTTGAGTGGTAAAATAATTTTACGGAAGGGACGCGTGCCTTTCACTTTTTATGTCTGTCTCTCTCGCTCTTAGGCGGGCTAACCATGCCCGAGTGGAAGGGACGCGTGCCTCTCACTCGCTCTCGTTGTGAGCGGAGCGTAACGCAGTTTCTTGAAGTGTCACCCGGCAAACCAATTTATAAGACGTTGTCACGTCAAAAAGTAGTGTACCTATATAAGTGGTAACCTATATACTATTCCTTGCTATAATTATTGATCTACGTTTTATATTTGAACTAAAAAAGCAATCAAGTCTGAATATATAGCTAACGTGGCCCTTAAACTTGATTCTGTAACAAACAAATAAGGTAAGTAAAATGACAAAACAAATGGTGGCACACAAAATATATTGGTGGCACTATTTCTACCCGTTCTGAGAAGATTCAAATAGTTTTAATATTTAAGTGCCCCATTGGGTATTTTTTTAATAAGAGTGGTAGGTGTAATTCATTCAAAAATGCAATCAATTTCTACTGCGTTAGATGCTGTTGCAATTAATTTTAAAACGTATCGAATACTGAGTAGTGCTTTCATCTATCCTAACATAAGATTTTTACATCCAAACAAATTTGTTAATGAGCGTTCTGTTTTTACATTAAGTTTTTTTTACATTTATTATTTTAACATTAAGTTATTGCTCGGCTTAGGTGGTTTTGTCACGTCAATACGCAGATGCAGTGCCTGGTTCTAATCTCACGCGCACCTCTGCTTTTTCGAATTCATGAGCGTAATGCTTTAGCAGCATTACGCTAAAGTAATGGTATGATATATTAGAAACATGCGTATACTTAAGTGAAGTGAGATCAAAGTTCAGTATTATGATATTATATGCCTTGTTTGTTGACTTCAACGACTAAAGAATAGAGATCTAAATGGTCTTAAATGATCAGTTCTAAAATCTATTTATAATAACATAGATTAGTTTTAAATACTTAAAATATGATTTGTTTTTATAATTAATGATAATTATTAAAAGCAGTCTAACTTGGCTGGTTTTAATATCATAATATTGAACTTGTCTTTCACTTCACATTTATGTTTTGATGGGAATCGCAGTTTGAGAAACATAGATCAAATTGCCTTGATCAAATTGATGTTTAAAACAGTATCTACCACATTCTACTAATACTATTTATAACTTTCAAGATAAGTTAATAAAACGTTATTTGATCAATACAAATCCAAGTATGTTGTATTTAAGATCACAGTAAAGTCGAATCATATTTGTGAAAAATATTTTAAGACAGTTTTAGAAAAATACTAAGGTTAAACGATTTTTATGTTATGGTAGCACCTTTGTTTACATTTTCTACACCTCTTCGTGGAACGGACTATAGTAGTTCTATCTTTATACAGCTTACTGGTAGACAGCATTCTATCAAAGTGCGACACAGGCATTGCTAAGATAACATGGATTTAAGATATTGTAGATTAAATGAGGTCATAGCTAAGTTTTTCAGTCTTAAACAGGGATGTTACGGAGCTCCGACTCCGATAAGTCGGAACTTCCGATTATTATTACACCTTCGGTTCCGACTTCAGCTCTGAAACATTTAAACCAGAGTTTTTGTTGGAGGTAAGGTGTATACGTATTAGTGATAATCTCTTATTGTGGTGGAAAGGAAAAAAAATACAAATTAATTTGATTTAAATTGTTTCAAAGCTTGTGTTCATTTACTTGTTATTACGAGTAAATGAACAAAAGTTCTTTTGCACATAATATGTGAAACATATTATGCTACTTTGGGATTTGATTCGTCTAATTTAGTTTTTTGTTTATTTGATAACATGCCAATTTTTTTATTGCTTGTGTTTTAATATTTTATAATCAAAATGAAAAAAGTATAACTAAATAAAATATATAAATAAATAAAGTATAGCCCTCAGTAAAAGCTCTCTCATGTCACCACTTCTGACCCTGCCTACGCCTCCGACTTCGGTTCCGACTCCGATAAATCAAATTTAAAAACTCCGACTCCGCCTTCGGTTCCGATAAAATGACCTCCATTACATACCTGGTCTTAAAACAGTTTGTTTGTCTTTTGACTAAAAAATGAACCAAAAAAGTTTATTAACTCTCTAATTCACAAAAGTTAAGTTTAATTTATGCAATGCTGTTTAGTTCAAAAGGTATATTTTTACTATACCTAATGTTTCAGCATTGACACTAAAACAAAAGGAAAAAGTTTTGTAAATTTTTTTGTGGAATGCCCATATTAATGATACAGGGGATTCTATAAAAATAAATAGAAAACATCTTCAACAGTAAACATTGGCGCCAATTTACAAGCTTGGTATTTCTATGGTCAATATTCTATGGGTTTTTTTACTAATGAATTAATAAGTTTCAGGCAAGTTATAAATCAGTAAATTAAGATCTCTTTACTCACGCAGTCAACAGCAAAGATAGGTTTTTCTCATCCGTGCCTCCATACACTTGAAATTTCTTGAGATTGGTAACATGGTGTTTAATGTACTTTCCGAAACTTATCGTCTCTACAATACTCGGCGTTTTCAGTTTTAATAAAATAAACTGATGTGCAGTAGAACTGTCGGTGAACCACCGTGACTGTTGGTCCTTGCAATTATTCACCATAATGTTACTAAAAATAACACGAGTACATTTAAAAAACATATAATTATATGAATGAAATTCATATCAACGCATTTCTTGAAGGGTTTAATAATAGAATTGCTTATATATAGAGTATAGTAGCTCAAAATACCGGGATTCCCATCAAGGAAATCTTAAACCGAACTTCGGAATTTTACTTGTTTATACTCACTCAGGTACATAGTTTCCAGAATAACTTGAAAACTTTTCTACTGTGTATTTTAACACCACGCTTTGTTGTTTTTCCTCCATATTTACGTAATGCTCGAACAGCAAAATAATAAAATTACTGTTTTGATAATACGAACACCATCTGACAACTTCACTTCACTTTTACAAATACACAAATAGAAATAGACAAATAGACAAATACTTGCACTTGCCTTTGCCTCTTCCAAATAAAATAACTAATGTTGCTCGCTGTATTAAATTTAAAAAAGCCATGTGAAAAGACTGCGCTAATTTGAAATTTCAGTATGTTATTTTATTTTTCTTTTATTTAATTTTATCTCTACGAAGATCTGACCAGTGTTGTCAGAAGCCCATCTCAATTTCCCCCCAAAATGTTCTCGAAATCCCCCCAAAAAGCGGATTTTCTGGAAAAAAGCCCCCAAAGTAAATTATACATTCGTTTACCCTTAAAACATAATTTTACGCTGACGACCACCTCAATTTCTCCCCAAAATGTTCTCAAAATCCCACCAAAAAACCGGATTTCAAGAAAAAAACCCCCCAAAATTGATAAACATTTCCTAACTCTTAAAAAACAATATAACGCTATTTCAGAAATAGCATCTATTACTCCATAGAGTGTTTCGACAAGTTCCCATAAGAAAAGGCGGTTAAATTTTTGTACTAAGTTAACTTGGATAAGTGACGTATTCGCTAAAAAACTGTAAAACTCGGAATTGAAAAATCCCCAATTTCCCCCCACAAGCAATTTTTTCCCCCCGTCAATCCCCCCAAACATTTTGTCCCCCCAAATTTCCTCCATGGCTATTAAAACCCCCAAATTTGGGAGAATCCCTCCAATCTGGCAACAGTGGATCTGACAGATCTGTAGGTCAGGTGACGGACGGCTAAATGTCCGATGTAGCCGGCAGTTCAGTGGAAATGAGATAGCGAGATACGAACCAGAGTGGCAGCACTCCAGGCTACCCCCGTATCCGCTTCCGCCTCAGTGGAGGAACGAGAGGCTTTGACAACTCTCTCTGATAGATACATGTGGCAAATTCATGGCAAAATAATGTATTCTAAAAATACTAATTATCTAGGTAATTACTGCGCAAATTGTAGCTGAATCTGATCATGTTTATTTTACACGGGTTCTAAAAATTATTTGTCTATACTAAGGATATCTAACATACTAATAACACTAAAATGTAAGTAGTATTTCAATAATTTTGTGGCGTGACAAATTGACCCATCCGATTACTTCGCCGCCATTGTCAAACACAATAAAGTGGCGGACTTGGCTCCGCATCGCAACTATGATTTGTAGATGGAATAAACGTAGAACACTCAAGCACACAACATTTCTTACGATATTGGATTTAAAACAAAAACTTGACATAGGACAGAGAAGCACAAAATTTTTAATTAAGCGTCACTAAATAAATAAAATCATATTTTTTGTGATTTAGAATTTTTATCTCTTTCCTACTAGCAGAATCAAATTTATACGCATTCAATTTTGTATTCATGATCATATTTGAAATTACAAACTACGTATAGAATATTTCTTCACAATAGGATGGAAAACCCATTGCCACTTGCTCGCCCTTTTCACTAACAATGGCAATAAAAACTAAATTAAGTAGAGGGAATCGGGGGAAACCTATGCCCAACAGTGTGACAACTGAGGTAAAAAAATATATATTATTGCTAATATTTCTGTGTAGTGAATCAAAACGTAATCCGAACGGCTCAAATTCGCAATGACAATTTTTGTCTCCATCATCCAAAACAGATAAGACAAAAAGCAAGAGATTACATTGCGTGTGGAATCAATCCGACTGTATTGACAATCGTTATTCTGAAATGATTTTCAGCGTAATAGGATGGTGACTCAAAAATAGCTAGACTTAGTTAAAAAAAGCCACACTTGGCAACATTAAAAAAAGTGATTGAAAGTGTGTTTGACTGTCAGCGTCAATCTATGAGCCATCTGACAATGACAGATTATTGTGTGTAGTCACAGACTAAGTAGGTACTTGTGTGGTGTTCGCGTGAGCCTCAGATTGGCCTTTTCAACTTCTTTGGTCTCAGATATAAACAGCTCGTGAGCTTTTGTTAAAATTTTCCCTAAATTATAGATACATTTCCTCAAAGTTGGGCGGTTTGTTGGACCATAGATAATTTATGACTCTATTTAATTTTTGTTCTTTGAAACGGCTACACAGTGTACTACTTAGTCTGTGGGCTACACTCCTAAAACTGTCAATTTTGTTTTGCTATGTTTAGCTATCTTCCTGATTTTCTCTTTACATTGAGTCATCACCACACTTAAAATTTTTTGAACAATTAGTTGTTCTGGTGTTCAGGTATTTTCACCTTAATTTAAACTAGTAAATAGCGTTACTTATAACGTAATAACATAAACCAACTACCGCCATCTAGTATTTTTACCCCCGACCAAAAAAAGGGGCTTTATTGATAGGAGTGTAGAGCTCAAACGGATCGAGAGATTTCAATGCGGTTTTTTGAGGTGACAACGTCTGATAAATCTATCAACGCACCAGCGTTCATCAGTTATCGATTTAAATTTCATGCAGCCATACATGCACGAAAAAGCATGAGTCATTGTCCCGTAACGCTCATTGTCCCGATACGTTAGGGTAAATTATTTTTGCATTTCAAAAATCTGATTAATAGTATAATTTCAGGTATTATTATTATTTTATTGTTAAAAAGTAGCATCGGTCGGCGGGTGCAGTAATTATAATTATAGATTATGTTACTAAAAATATGGTGATTCATTTGTATGTTGTACATATTACAAATTCAAAGTAGTTGGGACTTATAAAAAGTTATAGTAGGGATTTTTTTCAATTTTGTTTTTCCTCTCGATTCTATGGTATGCAATAATCATAAATGTTTTGTAATGGAGTTGTCACGTTAAACTATCGTCCATAAACCAACTTTACAGACAACCAATTTTTTTTCTGGGCATCCTTTGGGAAAGGCTGCTCTAGAGGGTAAAAACGACTTTTGCCTCCTTATAATGAGGAGCAAATGTACTCTTTCCGAGATGGTGGAATGAAAAATATTTTTTTCACTACTCAGTATGGGTATCAAATGAAAGGGCTGGACTAGAATACTATACACATTTCAATTCCAAGGTAGTCGGGGGCAAATCAATTTATTTTTTTTGTTTCTGAAACTATGGATTATTCTTAAACTTTCGCGATTTGAACACATAATGTTTATAATGTATCTACAGGACTTAATCACGATTTAATTCATTGTTTAAATACCTCGACGTTTCGGCAGCGTTACAACCGCCGTGGTCACGAGAAGACTGAAGAAATTGCGGGTCGTCTCATTGCGAAATGAGGGGATCTAGATCTACCCTCATTTGGTCTTCAAAAATCGCAGGGTTACCACCACGACACACAACACTAACCGTATCACCAGGCTTCTCCGAACTCACTCCGCGATGCGTACATTTATTTATGACGGGATTCCACGACGCCGATAACCGAAAACCATCTTCCCGGTTGAAATTACGATGTTTTTTAATTTCTAAGGCTTCCCGAACTATTCTTGCGTAGTAATGACGTTCGGTGGAGAGAATCTTCGGGTCGTGGAGCTCGATCCAATGACCAGATCCCGCATCAATCAAATGATCGGCAATCGCAGATTTCTGTGTCTGGCGATTTTTTACAGCGGCGATGTGTTCTTTGATCCTTTCAGCAATTGTACGCTTAGTTTGACCAATTTAAGAACTACCACAGCTGCAGTCGACCTTATACACACCTGGAGTCTGAAATGGAATGACGTCTTTCGGCGTCCTAATATGCCTCGTCATCCTTGATAAGGGAGTATACACAGTTTTAATAGAATATTTTTTTAGTAATGTCCCCACCTTATCCGTGATGCCTTTGACGTAAGGCATAAAAGCCGGCTGCCTCTCGACTTTCCTTTTCTGCCCTTTTCTGTGTTCCACTAACTTCGTCACATTATAGCCATTACTTTGAAGTACCCAGTAAGTAGTGAAGTAGATCCCCTCATTTCGCAATGAGACGACCCGCAATTTCTTCAGTCTTCTCGTGACCACGGCGGTTGTAACGCTGCCGAAACGTCGAGGTATTTAAACAATGAATTAAATCGTGATTAAGTCCTGTAGATACATTATAAACATTATATGGATTATTCTTCTGAAAATGGCTCATTGGTCTACTATATGGGCTATCTGTGTTTTTTTTTGTGGAATATCCATAAATTTTGCCGGCGCAATTTCCGTTCCCGTTATTGTCCTGAGATAAAAAGTAGCCTATGAGCAAGACATATCCATCGATCCAAAATTTCGCATTTATAGTAATAGATATTAAATCGAAAATCTTCTTGGGCTTTAACATAAAGACATTTCCCTGACGCTAGCGCGTTGAAAATTAAATCAGAGAAAAAAAATACTTTACAACGTACGTAACATGTCGACCTCCATAAACAAGACTCCCGAGATAAACTCATAATGAAAAGCCGTGCGTCGTGCAGTGCATTGATACCTATCATGCTGTGGTCGGATACAGTATTTTATTTATTTGACCTTCACCTCTGTGATCATCTAACTTTTATCGTAATTTGTCTAAATTGTTTGTAAATAATTCAACATTGACTATTGTGCAGGTGATAATTACAAACTGAAAAAGTGTTTATATCCGCTTTGATATTTAGTACAATATCGGGCTAGCACTGTATAGTTCAACATGGCAGCGAATAACATCGCATCTTTGATAGTTTGTGTATTGCTATTACCAAGTGGAATTTCTTCTGAAATTAAAGAGGTATTGCAAGTGTGCACGACCGAAAATATTACTTTAGAAATTTTACATACATTGGTGAGAGACATAGCACCAGAGCTGCTCCATGGCAAGGCAAAAGGAGAAGCTGGAAAAATAGGAGTTATTGGAGGTTCTATTGAATATACAGGAGCACCATATTTTGCGGCGATGTCAGCTTTAAAGGTACTTTTTTTTAATAATTGTTAAATTCAAATATAGCTAATATTCATAACAAATGTTCGAATTCATAAGTAACTAATACTAATTTGACATATCTGATATTTCGTAAATGTTTAATTCTCAGATTGGAGCTGATTTGGTCTACGTGATTACTACTGACAGTGCAGCACCTGTTATTAAGAGCTACAGCCCTGACTTAATAGTTTACCCGTATTTAAATTTGAAAGATGCCTCTAAAATAAGTACTCTGCTGTCGAAAATGGATGTCATAGTTATTGGACCAGGATTAGGGCGTGAAAATGAAGCAGTGAAACTAACTGAAGATATAATTAAAACAAGTAAATCATTAGGAAAACCTTTAGTCATTGATGCTGATGGATTATACGCCGTAGCAAAAAATCCCGGAATAATCAAAGATTACCCTAGACCTGGTGTTATAATGACTCCAAACAAACGAGAATTTCAAAAATTACAAGATTCTGTCTCTAACAATAAAAGTTTCTGGGGTGAAAATGTAGCAATTTTGGTAAAAGGAGAAAAAGATCAATTCTACTCGAGTATTCCTACATATGACTGGTCCTCATCCGAAGGTGGAACTGGCCGCAGAGCAGCAGGTCAAGGAGATATCTTATCGGGTTCTTTAGGAACGATATTTGGATGGGCCATAAATTATAATAATTATTGCGACCTTTATAAACATGACAGAATTGCTCAAAGTGTAGCTGCATTTGCTAGTGCTAGATTGACTAGATTATGTAATTCTCAAGCATTTAGTAAATATGGACGAAGTATGACAGCTTCAGATATGCTCGCAGAAATGCATAATGTTTTACCAGAATTTTTTTGATGGTTTCATAAAGGGAAATATTTTTTATGGAGTTTCATTAAATAAGTAGCCTGATAGATAATAACCTGCGTTTTTTTTCGATACCAGATTAACTTCTGACTAAATAGAACTTACGTATTACAAAACCTGGATTAATAAATTATACACTTAGCAAGTTGTTTTAGTTCGATAGCTCATTTAATATTATTCAAATATATGCCAGATATTTTTGACTGGCCTCGTAGCTCGTAACTAAGTCAGTGGAAAAAAATATCGCGGATCTAGATAAATCTATTACTAATAAAATACTTCACTTGGTGAAGTTACACTGGGAACAAATATTAATAGACTACAGGCCCGTGAACAAAATTAATGGGTCATATGATACAGTAGGAGACCTATGTAGGATGATAGAAGGGTATAAAATAATAGGATGCAGCACTATACCTGCATTTGAAAGCTGTCCAACTGAAAGCAAATTGCAGAGGGGGTTGAGACCCTCGCTCTTTCCTTCTTGTCGCATGATTTATGTACGGCATTGCGGAATAATGGATTAGAACAGGTATTGAAACTGGATGGAATCAATGCCGTACTTAATCAAATGACCAAATTTACCCTGAACATCGTCGGAAAATCATGAATTTTTCCGACAAAACTGATAATTAAAATATTAAAATTTTCAATTTGTATAGTTTCAATACCTAATCCAACATGGCCGCCAAAATGGCGAATTACATGATTTTTTTCACTACTGCCTCAATATGGGTATCAAACGAAAGAGCTTAACTAGTAGAATACTTTGCACTATGACAAAATTCAAATCCAAGATGGCCGCTACCACAACATGGCGAAATACATTTATTTTTTTCACAACTCCCTTAATATGGGTATCAAATGAAAGGGCTGACTAGTAGAATGTTGTACAGATAACAAATCTGAGGTAGTCGGGGGTTAATCACATTTTTTAATTTTGTTCTTGTTTAAGTTATAAATCGTTTTGTGCAGTTTGGTCAAACATAGTCAAATAAGTACATAATAATAATAATATTAGTTAAATATCTCGGTATGTCACAGTCATTGGGTATATCAGCAGATTACATTAAGAAATCGGTGAAGGAGCGCTTCTTGTGCCGGCTGACAAAAGTACTCAAAAGTCTTCTGTCAGGCGGTAATAAAACGCGAGCCTTCAACGGTTGGGTAATGCCCTCTCCTGATATACTCCTTTGGCATACTGAGATGGACTCAGACTGAGCTCGATGCCCTGGACAGAAAGGTCCGTCAACTGCGCACAACACACGCATGTTACACCCGCGCTCGTCTGTTATGAGACTGTAAGTATATCCCGCGGAAATGGGGGAGGTCGAGGCTTCTTAAATGCCAAGAACCTTCACAACCACGAGGTATGCAGTCTCAGGGATTATTTCCGCAACAGCGAGTCCGGGATGCATCGCGATGTTGTGGCAGTTGACAAGAGTTTCACGCCTCTTTCAATGGCTCAGCACTGATGACCGCTCGCTCGATCAGCTGCACGGGCGGTTCTATCGGGCCCTAACGGGACCCGATGTGAATCTGCTCGCGTCGGTGAACTGGCTGCGCTTCGGGGACCTCTTCGTTGAAACCGAGGGTTTTGCCTGTGCAATTGCTGACGAGGTTATCAAGACGAACAATTACCGGAAATACATAATGAAGGACGGTACGGTCGACATTTGTCGGGCATGCCGCCGTCCAGGCGAATTACTTCGTCATATTATTTTCGGTTGTTCGCATCTTGCTAACGGCGAGTATTTGCACAGGCATAACTTAGTAGCCAGGATCATCCACCAGCAACTTGCTCTTCGATACGGCCTTGTCGAGTGCGAGGTGCCGTACTATAAGAACGCACCTCTGCCAGTTCTCGAGAATGGTCGTGCGTTGCTCTACTGGGACCGCTCTATCATCACGGACAGGACTATTGTCGCCAATAAGCCTGATATCGTGCTGGTAGACCGGGTCTCAGCGCCGGGCTGTCATTGTCGAAATCACCGTACCACATGACGAGAACCTCGTGAAAGCCGAAAAGGACAAGCTTAGCAAGTACATTGACTTGGCTCACGAGGTTACCGCCATGTGGGATGTTGATTCGACGATCATAGTCCCAATAGTCGTGTCGGCAAACGGCCTTATAGCGAAAAGTCTCGACCGACATCTCAAGAGACTTTCGCTAGACGGTTGGGTTAAGGGCCAGATGCAGAAGGCAGTCATTCTTGACACAGCGCACATCGTCAGGAGGTTCCTCAGTCTGCAGCCCTAACTACCGGTAGCATGGGCCCTGCCCCGCTGCTGGCGGCAAACTAGGTTTAGGTTTTTATAATGTTTTTATCATTTTCATTTAGTATGACCTTTTTTACGGCACAGCAGATGGCAGGGGCTTAGGCCAGCCCCCCGCCACGACCGCTTTACTGTGTAGCTTAGGACTCCCCATGTTTTATGTTATTTTATATGAATATTGTAAAAACTTAGACTCAAGGAAATAAATAAATACGTGTATAAGTTACATTCTGTTGCAAGGAGTTAGTTGTGGAAATGTAAAGTAAATCTTACAATGTGTTGAGCTAGACCTCAGGAAAAAAGTAATCATGTTTTGATTTTGATTTAAACAAATCTTGACACTTTGACAGTATGTCAGTTTATTGCTTTTGACAAGGCAGAACGATAATATTCTCAGCAAAATAACTTTAAAAAATCCAAAAAAATAAGTATCTAATCTAATCGATCATAACCGCAATATACGTATTTACCTTGAATGTAGAGAATCTAAGAAAATATTTCATCAGAATGGAAGATGAAATCGAGGAATGTATTCGGAAAAGGACACAATGGCCACAGTTGCCTGGCAGTGTAAAAAAGGTAAACATGCTACAATTTTGGAATAGAGTACCTTTATTAGAATTATTTTTCGAATTATATTTTAATTTTGTGTCGTTACAGCTCTTAGGTGACTCACCGAAGGAATATGAGAGATATATATTTGAATTTAGCATTAAAAACCAATTGAGATACAAAGGCAGTCTTGGTAAGTATTTACCTGTTATCTTCTAACGACAAGTAATTAGTTCTTGATTGTGTATATTATTTATGACTCTCCGTCCAGTTATTTTCAGTGCAGCGTATTTCATTCAATGTTTTTGTGTTTAAATGTTATGACATGTGTACCTAGTAAAATTTTTTTTTACTTGTATAGCTTTCACTTTACCGCCTTCTCGCCTGATGTTAAACTACAATGAGGTCTACGATGGAGCGTGTTTACCTAGAAAAAACTGATTGCCTCTCAATTTGAAGACACAAAGATTGGAATCATTGGGGAAAACCCACTCAGGCAATGTATTCCACAGCTTAGATGTTCTTATCACAAAAGTAGAGTTGAATCTTCGCGTTTGTGTCTTTGTAACATCAACCATGAAGCGATGTCGCTTTTTTGAGCTGCAAGCATTCCGATTGAAAAAAGGGCAAGGTGGTAAATAGATCATGTAAATCAGACGCAGAGAAGTGCAGTCTTCAAAGGGTACATGATAAAAAACCAATAGGCTAAGAGGGACTTTATGATTAATTACCATTAATTACAAGATATTTATTTCCCCCTTAATTTCACATAATCTATTATTCTAAGTATTGTTCCAATATGTTTATTGAGAGCAAAATAAATAATTAGAAGTATGTAATAATAGATTGTTTTATAGGAAACATTGTGTTTAAGTACATAATTGCAAGGTTCTGTTATGTTTCACAGTGAGAACAGTACGGAAGGATGAGAAAAAGTATTATGAGGCTCTGGTGCAAAGCAGCATTCAAAGGCTTATGCTGTATCCATATCATCTGGCCGACATGATTGTAAAAGGTAAATATATCCAACAAAAAGAAAATCGCACAGGCACATTTAAAAATATACTAAATGGATGGATCATGTAAACAATTTTACTGTTTGTATGTGTACCAATATGTGTGTGAAATCAAAGAGCATTGTCTAAATGGAGGAGCTTATTTTTTCATGATTTCTGACTTGTTCAATTTCAATATAGATAGTTCAAAATGAAGAGAAGTTCAAAAAACACACTCATTTCTGCTTTTAATTGTTTTTTATGAATTGACCAGTTGACAACAGATGCCCATTACTGCTTGGGGTTGGTGCAAAAGGCAGAAGTCCCTAGTACCTTATATACTATACTTACACACACATCTGTAAAGCATATCTAAAACAAGCTAATAACACTTTTTATGGGGGACCATTACCCCCGGTAGACCTCTGAACTGCCTACCAATAATCTCATTACTGTATTCTTTGTATTTTTGTGAAAAATAACACTTCAAGGTAATTCTTTAGGTACACCTACATTGGCTATCATTCCATGTGGCCAATGCTTTCATGAATGTAGATATTTGTTCCAAGTATATATTTTATATCAGCTAACTATAACTATAGGTTCCCATAGTAGAAGTTATACTGTATGGTATATAGTATGGGGCCTAATCACAAATAATTCATTATTTAATTACCTCAACGTTTCGGCAGCATTACAACCACTGTGGTCACGAGAAGACAAGATGAGAAAGTGGTTGTAACACTGCCGAAATGTTGAGTCAATTAAACAATGAATTATTCATGATTAAGACCCATACTATTTGAACATTATGTGTTCAAATCAAGTAAGTTTAAAAACAATATAAAATATAATTTTCAGATGTTTCAATGTGATTGAGCAGCAAACATCAAAAGTTTTGCATTTATAATATTAGTGTGATTCTATTTAAAATGTACTTCTATTCTATGCCCCACTTCTAATACTATGTAGATAACCATTTCTTGTTTAATAGTAGACTTACAATTGAAGAGTCATTGTTGACCTATTTCCTTATGATACATGGACTTTAATGAAACATAAGCTAAATGATGTAATCACATTTGTCAATGTGTATGTAATGTTTATTGTGGCATTTGGTTGTCCTGTTATATATTTAATGCACAGATTGAATTAACGCACAGGGTTATAAAGAGAAGGTAAGCTGAAATGGGAAGGGGCATATTCCATTCATCATTTTGCATAACTTTTTGTTATTGAAGCAACATAGAAATTGTGATAAAAACACTAATTTTTAGTGTTCACTGTTTGTTTGAGAATTCCCATTTTCCTCTATTTTGTATCTTACCTGGAAGACATCCATTTAGCAACAAGATCACCTATATATGCTTTAATAAATACAATAAAATTCATTTTTTTTATGATTTTAGAGAGTGTTATAACATTTTGAACATAGTTTTTAACACTGATGAAAATTTTGAGTTAAACATAAGTAGTGGTAAGACTTTTTACAGTGTCCATCCACCTAGGGAAGTACATTTGCCAGTTATCCTACCACCAAGCTGTTATGTGATAATATTACTGTGTTCAGGATTGTAGGGCAATTTTGCTGGAGAAATTACAAGGTTAAGAGATACATGTCCTGTAGTACTAGATGTAATGATCACCTCAGAGTAATTAAACAAATAAAAAAATATGTTGCTTATGTTAATTTATAACTTTCCAGGTCTCAGGATAACTCCATTCATATACTACATGGAGGTGGTGACTTTGCTCATAGAACAAGAGAAGAGTTATGATACCATGCCCAATTTCACTGCTGCTGATTGTAAGTATTGATATCTAATTACTACACACAATCTGTTTGAGTATACAGGGTTACTAGTAATCAGACTGCATCCATTGAAGGGTGGGCATGTTCTGTATATAGAGGTATTAAAAAACAACTTGTTCTGCTACTTCTGTTAATACTCAATACATATCCCCAAAAAAAGTTTTGTTCTCTCTAGAAAACATTACCGAATGGAAGCCATTAGAAAAAGTTGAAGTTGAAGTTCTCTCTAGAACTGTTTAGCTCTATTTGCTTCATTTATCGAGCATTAAGGAGCGAACATGCTCTCTATTGTGTTTAAAAAAACACTTTTTAAGTAAATCACATGTAATTAGGCACAGAGCTCAGTAGCATGACAAATGGAATGTGTTCTACTAACTTACCCTCCTATATTTATAATTAAATATTATTAATTAAATATTAAATATTATATTATTGACTGCCCTGGTGGCTTAGTTGGTAGTAGCTCTGCCTGCGAAGCCGAGGGTCGTGGGTTCGATCCCCACCCAGTGCAAATATTTGTGTGATGAATTCAAATGTTTGCACTGTGTCTGGGTGTTTCTATGTATAATAAGTATGTATTTAAAACTATATAAGTATTATATCAACTATCTGGCTGCCATCACACAAGCTTTGCTTAGTTTGGGGTCAGATGGTGTTGTGTGTGAATTGTCCACCAATATTTATTATTATTATTATTTATTATCTACTCACTACCTCACTATTTCTAACTTATTACCTACATTGTACAAACACTCTTGTTACGAAGAGTTCAATGTTTTTAGACTCGGCAAATACACTTTTTTATTTTGTATGGGAAAATGTAAGATATTTTTTTAAACCACAAAACAAGAGATTACATAATTATTTAATGTGTCCTTAAAAAGGATCCTGGCTGATTCCCAATAACTCTGTATAAGAATAGCAGCTGTCTTTATGTTCTCTCTACTGGGACTCAAAGGCCTTCTCATACCTCACACATCAGGGCCTTGATCCACTATGTTGGTCAAGTGCGGTTGGAAGATGATATATGTGTGTTCTCGAAAGATGTCTCTCTTAGAACATGCCAGTTTTATGACTGTGTTTTCCACCACTATTAAAGCCTGCATATCATAAACAGCCCAATAAATTTTCCCCTGCTGGGACTCGGGATCTTCTCTTGCAAGGAGAGAGTCAAGGCCATAATCCACCAAGCTGGGCCAGTGCGGGTAGGTGGTTAATACATGACCTCGAAAGATTCGAGGTAAATGTCAGTTTCCTTACGATGTTTTCCATCACCGTTTTAAGTTAGCGGCATTATGCACATAACTTCGAAAAGACAGTGGTTCAAAATACAAAAAAATACAAAAAGGAAAAATACAAAAAAAGGCATAGGATCTGCTGATAAAGTAAAAACTATAGCTCAGAATTTGATAGCTTACTTTGGTAACTACGCGGGTGAAACCGGAGGGCGTGGCCATAGCCATCTAGATCATCCGAGTTAAGATTAGTTTCATTCACGAACGTGAAGCTTGAGCTCAATTCACATCCCACGGAAAATCTGTATGCGGTACGCAAAGAGAAGAGACGATCTTCTTAGCATTCCATGGATTCACCGTGCGGGTGCCGGGTCCATCGTGTGATAGAGAGTGAAATCCCGAGTAGATTCCGAGACTTGTGACACGGGCGTAGGCTTAAAGGTCCCCTTTCCGACTTACATCAACACTCACCTTCACTCCTCGTGTTTCTCTCCCTGCCCAGCCAAATCTGATATGAGCTTGAGATACTCGTTCTAGTATAGAATTTACTGCACTTCTGGACAAGCCAAGGTCTTTCAGCAGGTTATAGAGAGATTTTGATGGTTTACCTTTTGCTCCCACTTCTACAGCGCATAAATTAACTAACACTTAACACTACAAATTAACACATCAAAAAAACCTACATAGATTCTAAACTGATTACATTTTACACTGACTTTAATATACAACAAATTACAAAATATATGGCAATAAATGCACTAAGAATTTTAGTTTGTTTTTAAATCATTATTGTTTACAGGTCTACGACTACTAGGCATAGGCCGCAACGAGTATTTGGAGCTGGTAGCCAAGAGTCGATCTCTGGGCCGGCGGGGGCGCTCCAAGGCCCTACGGTCGTTGCTGCCCCGCGTCCCACAGCTCGTGCCCATGCAGCCCTGGTGGCGAGTCGAGCTGGGATATGTCCTGGAAAATGATGTCAAGGTTATTACACATTACATTTAACCTTGTTCAAAAGGGACGAAGTTCTCAATTCGATCGGTTTTTTTACGTGATTCTTTTTTAGTTTGAAGCGGAATAGTTGCCATTTGGTCCCATAAAAATTTGACATGCTTGGGCCCTGTAGTTTTTTATTCACCTCATACAGAATAGCTATGTGGGCCGGCACTCTTTTTGAAGAGACTAGTGGCCTATCCCGATTTTATCCATGTTTAACTACTAATACTACTGGCTACTAATTTTACTACTACTACTAAACTAATTTTCTCGTAATAGCAAGAACAAAATTTAAAAAAATTATGTGCACCCGACTACCTCGGATTTATAAACTGTTAAACATTCTACTAGTCAAGCCCTTTCATTTGGGACCCATATTGAGGGAGTAGTGAAAAAACAAATGTATTTCGTCATTTTGTGGTGGCGGCCATCTTGGATTTGAAATTTGTCACAGTGTCTACTAGTCAAGCCCTTTCATTAGATACCCATATTAAGTTTATTAAAAAATATTGTGTCCGCCATTTTCTAGAGGCGGCCATCTTGAATCGACGTTTACCAACATTATAACCAAAAATAGCTAATCGATATTATCCAAAAATAGCTAAGAACCATCTCACGGAAATTAAACTTCAATTAAAAACGTCAAACTTATAACATCCCTTTTTTAGGGTTCCGTAGCCCAATGGCAAAATACCCTAATAAATTCGTCATGTCTGTATGTCCGTCCGTAGGTCACAGCCTATTATAAGAACTATACTATTGAAACTTGGTAAGTAGATGTATTCTGTGAACCGCATTAAGATATTCATACAAAAAAATTAAAAAACCAAAAATTTTAGGGGTATCCCATACTTAGAACTGAAACTCAAAAAAAATTTTCTATCCATACTTGTGGGTTACCTATGGATAGGTCTTCAAAAATGATATTGAGGTTTCTAACATGTTCTTTTTCTAAACTGAATAGTTTGCGCGAGAGACTTTTCCAAAGTGGTAAAATGTGTGTCCCCCCCTTCCCTCTAACTTCTAAAATAAGAGAATGACAAAACTAAAAAAATGTATGTTGTAAATTAACATGTAAACTGTCAACGAAAATTGGTTTGAATGAGATCTAGTAAGTATAATAGTTTTATTTAAATTCATCATAAACTCACTATATGTAGTTAAAAAACTGATTAAAGTACAACGCACTACAAGAACTTTTATATTATGTTACTTGCTGCTACGAAAGCCTTCATGGGCGAGCCCGACTCGCACTTGACCACTTTTATTTTGGTTGGGGGTTAAAAGTACCTTACTAAGTGTTGTTCTAGACTTTAGTCTGTGTTCCTAATAGCTACCTCATCCGTTCAGTCTTTTCGACGTGATTGAACAACAAAAATTCAAACTTTCCATATTTATAATTTTGGTAGAATAACAATTTGGAATAATGTCAAATAGTTTTTTTTTTAACTTTTATAGTTTTACACTTGACTTTGACTGAAGACTCGCCTGATGTTAAGCGATGATGTGGTCTACGATGAAGCGTGTTTACCTAGAAAAAACCTATTACTGCAGTTCTAGACATTACCTGAAGCATAGGCTGCCAGTATTGGAGCTCTCTCTTGAAAATATTGGTATAGACAAACATAATCCTGCTAATATTAACTAATATTAATGTGAAAGAGTCTGGTTTTTTTTGGCGCTAATAGAGATTTCTTTTTTGTATATTCTGAGTGAAAATGTATTTATAGATCAAACTGCTCAGTGACAAATTGCAGCCCTACATGTGGTTTTGTATTTTTTTTCTTGAAATATAGCTGGAACTAAACAAAATTAAAACCGCAGTTTGCGGGCTTTGATATCATTATGCATAATAAACGCTTCTGTTTTTGTTACTGAGAAGTGACTTTCAAAACGTTAATCTAACATTTAAAAATATTCTATTCATGAAGTTTTTTGCGCGTGTTCTAAATTTTTAATAAGCATGTCTCGCTTATTCACCACCGCAGCCCCTGGGAGAGAGCGAGAGGGCAGTAATCGATCTCCTAATAGACCGCGGCTCGCAGACCGCGGGCACTCTGGACTATAACGTCGTGAAGGCGCTCTACAGGTAAGATGGGGCTTGCAAAAAATGTAATCCTGGCGTTTCAAATATAACTTGAAATATTTGCTAAATACTAGCAGATTAATGTTATTTATATTGACATTAATCAATACATTTGTTACCGTCTCACTTTGCTAAACGTTACACATAGATAAGTAGCCCTTTAAATGTTGCCACTGTTGGAACTCTTTTCTCTCAAGGAGAGAGTCAAGGCCATAATCCACCACACTGAACTGAAACTGAAAGATTCTTGGAACATGCTGGGTTCCTTACAATGTTTTCATTCATTGTTTTTGGGGTTGCGTAGTAAATACACTTCTGGATAAACTAGTTTGGTTATTATTATTATTATTTGGAGCCTATACTGTCCTAATGCTGGGCAAAGGCCTCCCTACCCTCTCTCCATTTGGTTCTCTCTTGACTTAATGTTTCCCAGTCTTTTGAATAGCCATCAAGGTCATCCCGCTAGCGTTTCTTTGACCTGCCGCATCGTCGTTTGCTATCGGGCTTCCACTGAGTAGTGATTTTGGCCCAGTGAGTATCCGACATGCGGCAGACATGTCCAGCCCGATCCCATTTCAAATTGGTTTGGTTATTTGGTATTGACCAGCTTCGCTCGTGGTACATATAATAGCCTATAGCACTCGGGGACCCCAACTTATCCGACGATTAAAGAATTTTTGAAATCGGTCCAGTAATTTCTGATATTGTCGCTTACAAACAAAATACCTCTTCAGCTTTATAATATTAGCATAGATAAAATTTTAGTATGAAAATAAAATTTACCAAACCAATTTATCCTGAAGTGTATACTTCACAGACTAAACTTAGATGGTGTAGCTATCATATCATATTAGGCCCAACTAGTTCAGTACAGGTTAAACAAGTTTGTCCTCTCGGTCAGAGGACAAATTGTCTGTACCATTTTATCCATCACCTTGAGGATAAGCTGATTTGGCTTAGGAAAACATTTTTTGTTCTAAAATGGAGTTTGGCCGGTAACAAATAGTTATTATATTCGCAGACGCGGTCTAATCTATCTGGACGTTCCGATCACCGCAGCGGACAAGGTGTCCGTCCCGCCGCTGAAAGGGTTCGTCATGAACAGAATAGCGGGAGACTACTTCGAAACGCTGCTGTATAAGGTCTTCGTATCTGTTGATGAACACACCAGCGTGGCGGAGCTGGCTACGGTTTTACAGGTTCTTATCTATACAAATAAATAAAATCGGAGTGTTTGAATGTAATGTCAAAGTAACAGCTTTTTACTATTTTCAAATGAAAGTATACATGGTGCCTATTACTAAAACACTATTTATGATTTTTTTATCTGTCTGTCTGTTTGTTCTGGCTAATCTCCACAACGGCTGGACTGATTTTGACGGGACTTCCACAACCAGACAGCTGATAGATAGATTATGGATGGATAGATAGATAGTAGGGTGGAGCGAAATTTTTTTTTTTTCGTTATCGCTTTATAATACCTGTAAAAAGTTGCTCTTTTGTTTCACGAAGACATACACAATTTTTCATTTAACTCCTAATATCTTTAGAGGTGCCCCAAACTCATAAATATTTGAAAAAATGCGAAAATTGGTAAAAATACTTTCGTC
Source organism: Ectropis grisescens (assembly GCA_017562165.1). Classification (NCBI taxonomy): domain Eukaryota; kingdom Metazoa; phylum Arthropoda; class Insecta; order Lepidoptera; family Geometridae; genus Ectropis; species Ectropis grisescens. The sequence continues at coordinate 18,583,300 of CM029785.1, forward strand.
ATGTTTCCGCTTAATTTGATTCTGAACGTTGCCCTGTTTGTTTATGATACAAATATTTAACCCCGAGACGTGTTAGTTGATGCGAGGGACGGAAGTACGCGGGGTACGCGGGGAGGAGGTCATTTCACTACTCTCATCAAACGTTGTTTGAACGCCACTTAGTCGACATACGCGCGCGGATTGTTATTGTATTATTTGTGAGAGGCTTCGTTTTTAACAGCTGAGATTAAAAATACAACTCATGTAAGTAGTATTTACAATGTAATGTTGACAGTTAATTTAATATAGATCGAATTACAGTACTTTTGATTTGAATTAATACCTATTAATTTTGTTTATTACAGTACAATGTCTCAAGTCAAAACTCGACAAACGACGTCTTGTCCCGTGTTTGGTTTGCCAGAGAAGTTACCAGTGTCTCAGTTGCCTACTTATAGTGATGTTATGAAGTATTATATATTCATTAAATATCAATTAAAGACAGACAAAACAACAAAAGAGCCGACTGTCCATGACATATCCGAAATATTGGCTGAAGAAATATTAACTATATGGCAAAAGCTTCGCTGCCAACAGTGAGCCGTAAGAGAGTATTACAGTTAATTCGCACCTATCATGATAAATACAGAAGTTTAATGAAACCTTATCATGGTCGTCAAACCAACATAAACTATCAACAGAAAATTAATACATTTACAGCTGAGTCTCATAGATTATTTGATATTTGCAGTTGCAAATGCAAACTTACCTCAAACTGTTCTTGTTTGAAAGACAGTCGTGTTCCCAAAGAAGAATTACCCTTTCTACTCGATCAAAGAACAACAAGAAAAATGATAATAGGTGGTGTAGATCTAGCTGCAACTATAAAAATAAGAAAAAGAAGAAAGAAAACAAAAAGTTCATTGCGTAGCAGAGAGACAATTGATTCCGAGAAACCGTGCTGTTCCCGATTCTTAACAGATAATGTGACATCGGCGATCGAAAGTACTAGTGCTAGTTCCAGCAATAGCGAAACCTCTAGTCCAATAAAAACCCATTTGCCGCGCCATCAGCAAAAAGAAGAGGTTAAGTTTACCATCTTTAGCTCTTGCGTGTGATCGCACTGGAGTTTCTGACAGAGCCGCTGCTATGATAGCTTCTTCGGTGTTGAAAGATGTGGGAATTGTTTCTTCAAACGATACCGGTAGCGTCATTGATAGATCTAAGTTGCGCCGTGAGAGAACTAAAGTCAGAACAGCTTTACAGAATGAAGATTGCGATAAAATCATATGTGGTATTTATTTTGATGGTAGAAAAGACAAAACTTTGGTTAGTATTCAAAAGGAAGGTAAATTTTACAGAAAAGAGTTACAGAAGACCATTATGTGATTTTATCGGAGCCAGGAAGTGAATACTTCGGACATGTCACGTGTGACTCGGGCACTGCGAAAGGTATTGAAAGTACTATTTTAACTTACTTAAAATCCAAATCGGTAGAACTCGGCGAAATATCTGTTGTTGGTTGCGATGGAACAGTAGTTAACACAGGTTCTAAAGGTGGTGTGATTCGCTTGATGGAAGAAGAACTTAAAAACCATTACAGTGGTTTATCTGTCAATTACATTCAAATGAATTACCACTGCGTCACCTGTTATTGCGTTTGGATGGAAAAACTACAGGGCCTAAGTGCTTTTCAGGTCCCATTGGATCCGAATTACAAAAATGTGAAATTATGCCAATAGTGGAATTCACTGCCATTTCGTCAACGTTACCTGAGATAACAGCTAATGATTTAAGTACGGACCAAAAATATCTATACGATATAATGACGGCTGTAAGAACTGGTGTTTGTTCTTCCGATTTAGCTAATATGGAACCTGGGCCTCTCAACCATTCTAGATGGCTTACGACAGCGAACCGAATTTTAAGATTATATATTACGAAAACAGATCCCGACGAAAAACTGGTGATATTAGCTACGTACGTGATGAAAGTTTATGGTCCGATGTGGTTTACAATAAAAAGTAATCCTTCGTGTATTAATGGAGCTAAACACCTGTGGCAAACTATTAGTCTGAGTCGCTATTTGAAATCGGATATGAAGAAGATCGTTGACAATGTAATTCAACGAAATGGATATTTCGGTCATCCAGAGAATGTTCTTGTCGCCATGCTTGGAGATGACATGGAAAGCATACGTCAGCTGGCATATCAACAAATCTTGACAGCAAGATCAGAGACTGCTCCAGGTATTCGAACATTTAAAGTACCTACTTTAAATTTTGACGCCGAAGATTATACGCAAATTATTAAGTGGCAAGACTTGAAAATAACTGAGCCACCGCTGACTGCTAAATTATCGGATGAAGCTTTGAAATCAATTGTGAAAAGTGGTTTGGGTACAATTCCAAATATAAAAATATCCATGCCACACTCAAGCCGTAGAGCGCTGCATCAAGTTAGTGACAGAAGCTTCAAGTGCTGTTTGTGGAGAACATAAACGAGACGGTTTCATCAGGGCAAGGCTACTTTCGCGTCAGCAAATGCCACATTTCGATACAAAAAACAATTTCATGTTTAACTAAAATTATGTAATTTTATTTTTCTTTTAATTAATAAATTGTTCGAAATAAGTTACGGCTCTTTTAATTATCGTATTTCCAGGTAATTATAATTATATTTATTAATTGATAGCAGAATGATACAATAATTGAACAATTTGACAGTGTGATAACAAAATGTAAAAAGTAGTTATATTTACCTATTTTCAATCAAGCTGGGGCACCTCGAAATATTATAATAGATTAACGAGATTTCGTATGTTTGATTCTCTCATTCAAAGACAACTTTATATCGCTATGCCGTTCAAAAAAAAAAAAATTTTTTTTTTTTCATATATAATCACTCCACCCTAATAGATAGATAGGCATAACATAGGCTTCTTACGGGAAGAAAATAATTAGGGCTCCGTGAAAGAAAGAAAACCCTTACACGCGGGTGAAAACGCGAGCACAGCTAGTGGAGAGTATATTTCTGCCCACAGCTTACCACGTCGTACTTTCAACTTTGTCTTTCAAACAGGAACAGTAATACTTACAGATGGCGTGCCGATAGAATAATTAGCAAAGATGTGGTACTTTCCCAAATGGACTACGTTTACCACACCTTTGTTACTACCACCACATTCATCATCAACAGCCCACAAGTGTTCCCACTGTTGGGACCTTCTCTCGCAAGGAGAGAGTTAAGGCCATAATCCACCACGCTGGCCCAGTGCGGGTTGATGGATGACACATGATTTCGAAAGATTCTAGGTGGTGCATCTAGGTATGTTACGGCTGGTCTAGTCGTGAGAACGGCGCATGCCGATCCGGAGACCCTGGGTTCATACTCATACCCCACACGCACCACTGTCTTTTCGAGGTTATGTGCGTAATGCCGCTAACTTAAAACGGTAAAGGAAAACGACCATTACATTGATTAATAACAATTAAATATGCTAGTAGCGTCGTTGATCGGAGTGTCCCGCCCAGGTGGAGGTGGAACTGGTGAAGCAGGCGGTGTCGCTGTACTGCCGGCTGGGGTTCGCGAACAGCCTGCACCCGCCGCCGGTCGCGCCCGAGCACCCGTCTTGGGCGGACGCCGTCACGCACCACCGACACCAGCCGTGAGTACACCCTCACTACACCACTTTATATAACCAAAATACCATTGTATAATATACCAATTTATATAGACCACTAATTAATGATACATTTTTTTTTAAATAAGAAGAGACGAGCAGGACTTGTGTGCCTGATGGTAAGCAACATGCTTGCCACATAACAGCACAGTGACACGCAGCTATTGGAACATGAAGAGTCCAAATCATTACCTAGTACTGCACTGCGCTCATCACCCAGAGATCTAAGATGTTATATCTCTAAGCCCTGTAATTTCTCTGGAAACATTGCCCTTCAAACCGGAACACAGTAATGTTTTCACATTACTGTTTGGCGGTAGAATAACTGGCAAATGTGTGGTACTTCCCCAGGCGGGCTCTGCCAAGAGTCCTACCACTACTAAATATTACTTAAACATAATGATACATTGTGAGAGAAGACCCCAAGTTCCAGTGGTGGGTATAATCATAATCATAATTTATTCATAACATTGTTACAAGTCATTATTACATATCGATACCTTAATTCCCAAAACGAGTAACCCCATGTAACCCCGTAGTAGCAAATTTCACAGGGCCACACTAAATCACCACTAAAATCTATTGTGTAAATGGTATTCCATTTTTTTACATGCTTATTAGTTAATGAGGAAGACAATTTCTAATGGGATATTTGTTATTTTTCTTATGATGCTTTAATTTTTTTAGTGGTCCCTGTAAAATTTGCTAATATAGAGTTATTCGTTTTGTGAATTAAGATATCGATTTGTAATAATGACTTGTAACAATATGTTATGAATAAATTGTGATTATACCCACCACTGGAACTTGGGGTCTTCTCTCACAATGAGTATCATGACTATCCACACGTAAAATGACAAGTGGCCACCGGAATCGTATAAGTGGCGCCCGTGTGCCGCGCTGTGCCGTTCGACTTTAGACCTAATTTTAACCAACTCACAAATTAATATGAACGTCTACCAATGAGTCAAACGGAACTGCGCGGCGCCCGGGCGCCGCTTGGTTTGGCCGGGTGCGGTCGTACATTACTGTTACTGGTTTGGTACTGTTTTTATTAAAAATAAACTAGCGGTCCGCCCTGGCTTCGTCCGTGGTACATATACCTATAGTTACATAACCTATAGCACTTAGGGATTAAGTACATATCCAACGGTGAAAGAATTTTTCAAATCGGTCTAGTTGTTTCTGAGTTAATTTTTTGAACGCGCTAATGCGCTCAAACAACTAAACTCTTTAGCTTTATAATATTAGTATAGATAGGAAGAGCAAGATGTGGTAAGCAACACACCTTCCCAATGCAGAATATCGTCATCTACCTATTATATAACATTGCAGGTACAGTCAGATAACGCCGCTAACCTTCGACCCGACGGCCGACGATGACGCTATACAAATGGAACCAGTACTCATTAAAAAATGCTCCCTCCACTTCTAAACAAGTAAGACATCATTCGTTATCTTTGTCACTCCACGTGTTGCTCTCGAAGCACCAAATTTATGTAAAGATACTTGCGTAAAATCAACTCAATGCTTGATTATAAAAAAATATTTTTGAAGTGAAAACTTATTTAGCCGCGTTGAGTACTTACTTTCTGGCAGAGGAAAATCTTATGGGTCGCGTTACCGACATGCTAATGTAGCGGAGTAGCGTCGGAGCAGGGCGCCGCTTCCGGACGGAACGCATTTTTTCACTCTAGTATTCTTTCACGGACCGCCCGAAAGTTTTCAATGCAATCGGCAGTCGCTATGACAGCATTTTTTTAATCCAATGCATAGTCTAATAAAACATGGTCTTCTCTTCCCAGAGTGACACAAGCCTACGTCACAATAACATTGCCACTTTATTTCAACATAACATGGTACATGGGTACATTATATCTATGATTAATTAGTCAAAATATTTCTTTAAAATTTTATAATTTTCATTTATATGTTTTTTATTCTAAATTTTACAACAACACGTCATTTTTAATTATTCGTTAAAAAATATCTTCCGATTCACGAAATAAATTTCAGACTTTCGGGTAATTCCGTTTACACTATTGGCAGCACAGGATAGCGCTGTCATATTTGACAATCCGCCATTTGTCCCTGACCGTCATCCTTGTCGAACGCGTGTTAATTGTCATTTCCTTCTCGCTCAGTGTCAGCAATCGCAGTGTTTTCCAATCTTTTCACATCGTAAGCTTGGTAATTAATGTTTTGTTACGAAAATGGTTGGCTGTTCTATTCGGAAGTGCAAGAGTAGGAGTGAAAAGGGCAGTATAATCAGATTTTATTCGTTTTCGAAAAAAGAATCCGTAGCCAATGAATGGCTTCGCTATTGTGGACTGAAAACAACATTTAAAAATGGTATGTATACGTACTTTTCGACAATAATTACTAGTTTTATGTTCCATGTTTGCTTGATGACGCAAGCAGCCCCCCTAAGTAACTAATTTATATATTCCATCTAGATTTAATTCATATAAATTCTAATTCATACAAATTTATCTTTCAAAGCCTAGCAGATATAGTACACAAGGACGTCAAAACCCAATACCCTCAAATAGATTACGATGTGATACTTTGCTTGGTCAGAACGAGGACATACATAAGACTAAAAGAATTAAATAAAAAAATCGTTAATAATCAACTCCAGAAGAAATTAAAACGAAAATTGCTTAAAGTGTTTATTGATATAACACCGTTTATTGATTAACTGTGATTCGTTTTTCAAAAGTTTTTTCTTGAATAGATAAATAAAGTTTAAGTTAATACATTAGATTTGTTTTATTGTACTATGTTTCTACATGAATATACACACACGCCGTTAAAATAATTTGCACCGTTGTTTAAAATTCTCCCACATTTTAAAGTTTGAGAACGTGTAAACAGCATGATGACGTAGGCTTGTGTCAGTCACGTGGTTCCCGAGTCTCGGAAGAGAGTACCAGGCGGAGTTATATTATTATACCATGATCCAATGTATCAAAAAAGTTTCGACACCAAAGTTATGATAATTTCTCAGTCTTTTCAGACGTTCTGTTTTTTTGCCCATGTTCACTTTTTTTTTTGATTTGACAAGTACTCTACTACAACACAATCTTTGTTGACACACCTGAACAATTGTTATATTATATTAGACTTATAATGTAATAAAGAGTGTATTGTATTAGTTGTATTGTGTAATATATGATGTAATATTTTGTTTTTACAGAGTCCTGAACCATTGGACAGTGCAATAAATGGCGCCAGCAGGAGAGTGGCCTTACTGTTTGATTCCACGCTAGCAGCGTATCTTATGATGGGCAATCTATCGCCGGTGTGTATGGTTTAAATTTTTTTTTTTTTTTTATCTGGTGCTACAAAAATAGCGGTACAGCATTTTATTGCTAGACTAGTGGCTCAATCGATAGCGTGCTCACTAACCGCAGGTTGTGGGTTTAATTCTAACTTAAGACAAACATTTCCGTTATTTTTGTATTATAGAGTATATATTTCGTATTATTCGTATTGAGTGCTCATGGAAAGCAACAAGCAGTCCCATAACATCACAGTGCTACTCAGCTATAGGAATACGAAGAGTCAAAATCATTACATAACACTACATTGTACTCCTGAGATATAAGATTATTTATTTATATTCCATGTTATTTCGCTCTAGCTTTATAAATGTTGTGTATTTTGCAGGATCTCAAAAGTCACGCTGTCACGTTGTTTGAAGTGGGCAAGCTGTGCGACGAGAGCTTGGACAGCTTGTTAATGGAGTTAGACAAGGTAACGGAACTAACGTTGTTGTTATTATAAAATTATCCATGTGCTATTTTTGTGACATCTCAAAAAAGGTACAATGAAGTGACGGCAATCGAAACTTTTTTGCGTTGGGTTATTTTAATTTTAATGTAGAGTTGTTGGTGTGTAACCAGGTGGTGGCAGACCCAGAGATAGAAGGCGAGGCGCGTCGCTACCTAGCCGCGGCCGCGTGCCTGCGTATAGCGCTGCGAGCGCTGAGGCCGGCCTTGCGCCCGTTGGACTTGCTGCGCTGTGAGGCCTTGCACTCGCTCGGGGCCGCCGCGCGGACACGTCTGCTCAATACCAAATATAGGTCAGTGAATACAATAGACGTGACGACAGGTCCTTTCCAATTATTTGCTATAATGACAGTATTTAAATAGAATAAAATATGTACCAATTTTAATTTTGATATTTTTTTGTTTAACTTACTTTATGATCATTCAAAGCTGGATGGGCAAGTCCATTTTAGAAGTACGAAATTATTAGAAAATGTATTTACGAAAATACGACAGTGTGACGTCACGTTTCTGTACTGATTTGTAGGAAGCGTTTTTGGGAGAGTCCAAAATTGTGATTTTAAAATCGTGATATCACAGTAAGTTTCTAAGAGAACAAAGTAATTCTTTCACCCATGTTTCAGTTATTGAGTAGCCTTTTGATGGCACATTAAATCAAAAACGAGTCGACATGCCTATTCCTTCCTACGTTACGGTGCTTTCGTTAGGTTAGTGTGTTATCAGGTGGTGGGAGACCCAGAGATAGAATGCGAAGCGCGGTGGTATCTGGTCGCAGCCTGCGTATACCGCTGCGAGCGCCGAAACATTTGTGACATGATCGTATGCTATGTCATCGAGCGGAAGAGAGATAGATGCGGCGCAAGCGTACAATGAGCGTAACGGGACACTTTGGACACAGCCGGCGTTCATCGATTTATTACACGCCACGTCAAAAATGTAAAATATAAATAGTAGATACACAAAAAATAGGCCTAATTATCCAAATTATGTGTCGAGATAATACGCCAAATAATGTAAGTTATGTGTGTCTTGTCGTATGTTAGGCTGGCGATCTCGACGGCGCCGTTGTGCCGCAACGCGCGCGCGGGCGCGGCGGCGGGCGCGCTGCCGCACGTGGGCCCGGCGCCGCCCGAGGCCGCCTCGCCGTGGATGCGGCTCTACCTCTACCACACGGCCGGCTACGGGCCGCCCACGCTGCTGCTCACTAAAGGTAACTACAGGGACTGAGGCTCGCATCTCACTTCCCACTAGACCACTGCTTCGAGGCGTTCAGTCCTGATGAGATGATCACAATTTATGGTGTTTTCGGTGTTGTCTAACACCACAGTCTATTAAATCATACAGTCTAGACGCCGTCTAGACGGGGCAATCGTGCGGGACGTGCGGGGAGAGACGCGGGAAGCGCGTTCGCGCATTGCCTACATTACAATGTTAGTATTACTAGTATTGCAGGAGCGCAGTTCAGGGCTGTCGTCTTCCGTATATTTTAATAGACATTTTTTCATTAAGCATTTTTCTTTGTGACAACCCTACCCGTGTCTAGACATTAGCGGCGTTTCTCACAAGATCAAAGGCGATGAACTACTGGCATAGAATAGTAATATAGATAGAACGGACGCTCCCCAACCCACTAATTTCAAGCTTCCTCCCCCCCCTCAGGTCGTTTCGAGTATGCTAGGAGCACTCAACGAAAGGCTGGTATCGAACATCTAATTCCTAACGAAATATCATCATGGTGGGTTGTTGTGCTGTTTACGGCTGTCCGTCAACTAAACGTGACAAGAATAAAAGCCGAGTCACACAGGGGCGGGAGCCGCGAGAAAGCGATAGCGATCCGGGACGGGAATTTTTGTAATATTCGAATTTGTATGCAACCTGACACATAGCAAGCGGGCGCGATCCGGGGCGATACGATTTCCCGCGCGACAAGATCGAGACGACAAACAAGAGATCGCTTCGCCATGCTTCGCGGGAAGGACGCGCGACGGACGGCCCGCGCGGGCGCTGTATTCTACGGTAGTCAGTACAAGCTGTCACACAGGACAGAGCGTTCGCGTAGCGATCGCGATCCGATCTCACGAGTTGTATTTTTTTACAACGTAAGGTCGGGATCACTTTGATCGCTTTTGGTGTCACACCGGCTGTGTTCTCGCCATCTGCCCGCCGCGGGCTGCGGGCAGTAGCTCTGTGTGACATGCCATGCAGCTCCTTGCTCTTCCACACTTCCTTGCGATCATCAGTGCTGAGCACCGATGGTTTGCGCCAGTTCTCGTTTGCCAATGAAAGAGGCGTGAAGGTCCTGTCAACTGCCACAACATCGCGATGCATCCCGGACTCGCTGTTGCGGAAATAATCCCTGAGACTGCATACTTCGCGGTTGTGTAGGTTCTTGGCATTTAAAAAGCCTCGACCCCCCCCCATTTCCGCGGAATATACAGTCTCATAACAGACGAGCGCGGGTGTAGCATGCGATGAGTTGTGAGCATAAATAAATAAATAAATAAATAAAGATACGGACCGCTATCGCTTTGCACTCGATCGCTATCGGATCGCTATCGGATTACTCCCGCCTCTGTGTGGCCCGGCTTTAAACGCTTCATTTGATTTACCAAGGATAGAATAACGTAAGATTAGTGACTTTGTTATAACGTTGCTTTATAATAACATAGTAATTTTTAACTTACACAGCCAGTTTTGGGTACGGATTGATAATACTTGGGAGCAATGATTATAGTGTCAGTACAAAGTTTTCTTCTATGGTAAGTATAAAATAATATGCGAATGTGTACCTACTAACAGAAATAGATATCTAGGTACCTATCTATCATCGGTTTCGTTTGATTTTACGCGGCAATTCATATACCCTTTTAATTAGAATAGTATAATTTGACTCCATTCTGTTTATGTAACTCAACATTATAGCACGTTTATAGACTACTTCACGTCACCAGGTGAACTCACGGGGCACAACTATTCAATAAAACAATTCAGTAGCCCTAGCTCTAACGCACACATTCACGCGTGTGTACGAACGACATCTGCGTAGTTGTGTGAAGAGTAGGTAATTTGACAGCGGCGTTTGTATGGAGTTTCGCTTCAGTGTCCGGGGTGTGCTACTGATAGTATTTGTTAATACCGTTGTGTGGCGTTGTAGGCACTGTGGTGCGCGCGGTGCCGCGGCTGTTGCTGGGCTACTCGCGCATCTCGGTGCAGTGGTGGGGCGCGGAGAGCGCGGTGGAGGGCGCGGGCGCGAGCGCGCTGCCGTGCGCCGCCGCGCTGGCCGCCGCCAACTCGGCGCTGCGGCGCGGGCCCGTGCTGCTGCAGGCGCTGGGCGTGCGCCGCGCGCCGCCGCTCGCGCACCTGCCCTTCCCGCCGCGCGCCGCCTGCGCAGGTACCGCTACCAACATCACTACTCAACTAACATTGTACACGGATTTTTTCTTTTGTTTCAAAAACAAACAATTACGAAGATACTTTCTACGTCTACGGTTCTTAGGAGTTTCGAATGACGCCACGTCTATACACGATTTGTGACGTGACAACGTCTAAAAAATTACGAATATATAGTTCTTAGAAGCTTCGAATGACGTCACGTCTATACACGATTTTTGACGTGACAACGTCTAATAAATCGATGAACGCTGACTGCATGCGCGAAAGTGTCCCGTTACGCTCATTGTACGCTTATCACAACCAATCTACTCTGGAACTTTAATGGTTTCTATCTTTGTAGATTTTTTTTAAAAGTGTTACGAGTCGATAACTATTTCAGTATTATATCAGCTGTCTGGCTCCCATAGTACAAGCTTTGCTTAGTTTGAGGTGGGGTGGTGTTGAAATGATGTCCACCAATATTTATTGTTGATTTATCTCCTTGTCAGAGCACGAAGCGCTGTGGACACGGCACGCCGGCCTGCGGCGGCTGTTGAAACGGCTGCGGCTTTCTCGCTCGGCGGGGTACGTCACTCTAGCCGACATCGGCGTGCCAGACCTGGGATGTGCGAAACCGCCCACCAACGTGCAGTTGGGTACGTATACACCAATATTAGTTTGCGGAAAAAAGTATCGTGACACGACTTTATCGATTTTCCGTCACTAAGACATGGTGCCAAATTTTTTCAATACTTACATATTTAGATAGATAGATTATCTTTATTGACACACCAAAGAAAAGGATACTTACATAGCAAAAATAAACAAAACAAAGTAAATTAGTGCGACAGTGGGCGGCCTTATATACCTATTAGTCTTTTTTTTATAAAAGGATCTATAACAGTTGGCTTTGAGCTAGCGCAGAAGGGACAGAGATCTACTAACCTTATCTTACCGTTCTCAATGATTACTACATCGGGTACGACGATTAGCGTAAGACGGCACGACCTCGGCTTGGGTTGCCGCCGGCGCCTCTAGAGAACTTAAAAATCAGAGTATCTTGTGGAATGATGATCCAAATGACACCGTAATGATTTCTGACATCGTGACGTTAGTGACTACACAGCTATTCTATATTTAAAATTTAATTCAATTCCAGTTCCACCCCGAAAACGAAAAGACATCTGCGGCACCGCGAAGCCAATCAGCGAAATTTCCGTGTCGTCGACCGACTCCGCCGAAAAACCAGCCGAGATACACAAAGCGGCCAGCAGGCTGCAGTCTCCCATCGAGTCCCACTTCGCCGTCACCCCAACATTAGACAGCAAGAACAATTCACCCGCGAATGGATTCACGAGCGTCGAATGCGGAGAGTTACTCTGCGAAGAATTAGATAATTTGGCATTGATTGATCCTACGACTCGGGAGAGTAAAGAGTCTATCGCCTGCAGCGACGATTTGGTACCGATTCATTCCTCTTCACCCAGCATCGAGGATAAAACTGCGAACATATCAGACGATCTCGTTCCGATCGATTCAACGACGGTCAGTACAGAGAACTTGAATAAGATTGACCCAGTGAAACATGATAATGTGGCTCCGGTGCATGTGAGACAAGAAGAGAAGGAGCCAGTGAATGATCTGCTGAGCCCCATGGAGGAGTCGATCTCGATGTTCACTCAGCTGTCGGACAAGCTGGCTGAGATGTCGACGGACAGCGGCGTCGATACGGCACACAATGTCTCCGATGACGAGACTTGCAAACCGGAGGTAAATTAAACAAAAACTTTATTAAATTCACTTGTTATTTGGTTGACTAGCCAATTATGTTGTGTTTTTTTTAGTGACGTCTGACGGCCTGTGACAAGTGTTGCTAACTTTATTTTTCAGATTATCATAAGAAAAAAATACCAATATTTATTTTTTGCAAATTACAATATAATACAATACAAAACACTTTATTGGCACCACAAACAAAGTTGACAACAAGTAACATATAAAATAACAAAACATAATGGGCACAAAAGGCGAAGTTATCGCTAAAAGCGATCTCTTCCAGATAACCTTTTTGAGGAAACTAAATTTGAAAAATTTTGGGCAGTGGTGCAATTAAAAATATGAATTAAAAAAAAATGTTAAATAATTTTATTATATATAAATGATTTAGACTACATAATGAATGTACCTACAATGAATATAATAATATATATACAATTCGAAACACAAAATGCCGAGAAGATAAACACAAGTCAGTGAACAACTTTTGTCAGGAAATGCTGTCGAATCTGAATCCTGAACGTACCGACGTTCTGCGCACGTCTAATGGCCGCAGGAAGAGCATTCCATAAGGCCACAGCCTGCACGCAGAACGACGAACCGTAAAAGGAGCTTGAATGAGCTGGAGTAGACAATAGGAGATTTGTAGACAACCTAAGATCGAATTGTGTTGCTTATGTATTATCCGAAGGAACTTCGTTCCTACCTGGTGTTCTATTAAACCACATCTTTTATTTATTTTCTTAACTTTTATAGTTTTACATTTACCGCCATCTTGTATTTCGTTTGTTGCGTATGGTGCTAATGTTTTCTGTACATCTATAAGTTAATCAATTTACGACGCCATTAGCACTGGGTAAAATCGCTGGGAGGTTTTGGCAGATACCTTCGCCTCCGTATGGATACTTTTTGTGTCTTGTGTCAGAGGGCGCAAACGGGAATACTTTTTGTGTCTTGTCAGATACAAGCTACTGATAAATATTTGCTTTCTATTGAACCGCTATGAATTCATGCACTCCCTGCGCAAAATTAAACATTTTTTGTGTCCGTAACTGAACACAAAAATAGTTGACGAGCGCTTTGCAGCATTAGCATTAGGTAGGGATTTGGACTCTTCATGTTCCGATAGCTGCGTGTCATTGTGCTGTTATGGGAAAACATGTGGGAAGGCGTGTCACTTACCGTCAGGCATATGTCCTGCAAGTCACTTACTGTGAAAAAAGATTAAGTGAATTTTTAAAATTTTATGTTGCAGAAATGGACAATTCTGGATTTACAATTCGGGATCCCCTTGTTCGATGAGGACCTTTGTGAGAGGGTTTGCAGATGTATAGTCGACAGCATAGCCAAGCCTGAAATGTAAGTACTACAAAGCGTGTTTTTTTTAAAATACTAATTCATTGTCTCTCATCTCAGTTTAGCTCTCAGAGTGACTTCTTTCCCTGATGTTGTTGCTGTTTTTTTTACAAACTACAAACTTATTAAGGGTTGGTGAAATAAATCGATATTACCAATAAGACCATCTTTTTTGGCACTAAATATAATAAGTGATTGCTTGCATTGTTTTTTTCTGGTATGCATAATTAAGTGTTTCTGTCTACAGTGTGTAGGTATTTCAAAAGCCGCTATGGAAAATTGTTAATCATTTAAACCTGTAGCATTTTAGTTTCGACCTATTCCTCGCTACCGTTTCATCCGTTCTATTTGAATCGCTTCGAAAATTAAATAGATGTAGGGATGTCAGTTGATGTTACACACTTAAAATACCTTATTTATTTTCAGGTTTGAGAAGGTGAAAGAAGACAATGAGTTTATTTGCGCTGACGTTCTCAGATTTGTCTCTCAATGTCAGGTATGTTACTCCTAGTACTAGCGACATACGTAACTATTACCGTACCTGATACAAACTGTTATAAAACCCAAAGGTTTTAAATTTGATAAGAATTAACAATTAACACTGGGACTTGCAGTCTTCAACAACAGCATTATCACATGCCCCCAAAAGAAGATTAAATTGAAACATTTCAGTTTCCTTGAAATGTTTTTCTTAACTGGCAGTTTAACCTCAGCAGTGGTTGATGTAGCCGATGCTGTGATTCCTAGTCGCTTAAAAAAATATTACAATCTACCACACTGACTAAGTTCGGGTTGGCAAATGTGCGATATCTCCACAAAAGAGGGTTTTTTGTGTAAATCGAACAAAGAAACAACTTTTAATTTTTATTTTCATTTCATGCATTAATTTTAGTTAAGCTCAAGTTTAGAGTTGACCTTACCCACTTTTGTTTGTGTTAAGACTTTCTCTCATTTACATCTAACGCCGGATCTAGAATATTATCCACTTCATTTGACAAAATTCATTTAAAATAAAAATTTAATTGATATTTTTTTCAGTACTATCCTGGCGAAGAAATGGGCATTGTGAAACGTGGTACCCTAGTTCCTCTACCCCGTAAAAATTTGGTATTCGAGAACGGCAAAATCAGCGAGTGGGGCGGGAAATAGCCGTCTTATCCTCGCACGCCATACATCCCCCGTGATAGAAAGAGATAGTTGTATGTGTCATCAGTACTGAGCTTTATTAGATGTTAAAAAGTAGTGAGATTGTATTGAAGTAGGCGTGTTTCACCACATCATGAACGAACTTTAGTGGATTAATTATAAATCATAATTAAATTCTGCGAAAAACTATGAGCTATTTGTTAATGAGTATTGATAAATAGGTTAGTTGGCTATTAGAAAGTGTGTTTCTAGTGAAGAAACACATTAAGTCTTTAAGCGATAGACCGGCAGGCCGCAGTTACAGGAAGGCATACTAAAAACATCTAGATGAGATGAATAAAATGTAGGTAATATTTCCGTTATTTACAACTAATCTAATGATAAAATGTAATTTTGTATACGGTTCTGTGTGTAATCAGCTGCTCATCAGTGAATGTGGTGATACACGGCCGTGATATCATTTTAACGTTAAATATTATGTGTTTTAGTTTTAATTGTGTTGACAAATATTATCAATGTAATACAAGGTTAGCCGGAACACCTGTACTAAGCCCAAAAGGTCATTTTATGTCACCTTTTTATAAATATTGTCAGTTTATATTAAAACGTATTATAAACCAACGCAACGGTTGGTTAATTTATAATGTAGCGTCATTAGATTATAATCTGACGGGATTTAAAAATTTTTACAAAATAATTTTACAACTATGACATACGATTCAAGCAGTTTTCTTTGTTTTTAAAGGAACCTATGAATTTTTGGCACCTACTAACCTTTCTAACTAACTATACTGGCACACGTACGCAGAGGATACACGTAATCAAGATTTTTTTGTGGAAGCACGTGGGGGAACACAGTACCCCAAAAGGAACTTTGTAAAATTGACATAAAATGTGAAATAAAGTGAAATGTTGTACAAAAATTGTGGACTTAAAAATTTTAAATTCGAGAATTAGTGTGCTCCCAAAAAAGAAGTGACAAATAAAGTCCTGCCCGTAAGTATAGGTATGTGAAGTAAACCTGAAAGCATTCCATATACCGACCAAACTCACTAACCATACTTAACGAATAACTAACATTGTAGCTTCCAGCCGCTATGCGAAGCTAATGTTTGTATTATCGGAGTTCGCTATCTCATCGCTATTCTGGACTTAAACACTGTCTGTATCGTTCTATTCTCATTTTATAAACTGTTATCAAAGGCATTAGCCATTTTTTATTTTTTATTATTTTAGGGTTGCCCCTTTAAAAGTTGTAACTAAAGATGAGTGCAATTCGATCTTTTTGTCTCAGTACATGTGTTTGCGTAATCTTGTGTATCTAATAGCGTACTAAAACTTTACTTGTAAGCTCCTCTTTTTCTTAATACTCTCGACAGAACTCTGATTTTTTTCGATTATTTAATAGACATTACACAATTAACTCTTTTCTTGTGTTCTCCGTCTTTCTAATGGCATAAAAAGGTCACTGTTTAATCACACAGTTGAAAAATTATTGATCAATGTACCACAGAAATTCCAACTTTATGTTAGTTGTAGTAAAGCTAAAACTTAATTGACACAATTGTACAGATTATTTGGGATGGTCACTTTTAAGCGGTCTATATTAATTTCGTTACAATTACTTTTGCAATAAGTTTGTTGATGTAACAATAAGTGGCTAAGCTGAATTGGATGTATTGTTTTCCATTTCGCAGACATTACAAACCAAATCACATGGAATGGTAAATGAACACACACAATATGGCTTAGTAGATTTCAGTTTAGCAATATAATTTACCAAGTCTGAATAGCCAGGGGGGCATGCAGAACGCCTATGAAAAGGGTTTATTGGACTTATCATTATGAACAACTTTTAAAATTTTACCAACATTAGAATCGCAAACGAAATTGGGGTTACCATATAAACATGCCATTTGGATTCTGAAAGATAATTGGGATACCTTGATTCTTATTTTACGTTTTGGTGTCGTAACGACGTGTATAAAGTTCACAATGACGAGTAGAGTCTTCTGTTTGAAATTTAAAAGACCACGCTAGACTCTCATATAGGCTGATGTTAAACCACGATACGGTCTATGACAGAGCGCACTTTCGTAAGAGGAACCAATTTACTCTCCATTTATAGACACCATAATACAATCCATATAATATCCATCACACATTTCAGGTCATCAATTCAGGCTAGTCATTCGATAGTCTAGATGTTCTAACTGCGATGTGGTACAATGTACATAAATTCTGCATATTATCACAAGTCTACTAGTAGATGTTACTTTGGCTTAGGATTAGTACTAATTATTTGAAATATTATTCATTTAAATATGGATCAAGGACTTCGTTACAATATCTCTTATCTGATCCGTGCGCGGTTGTCTGTAATATATCGATCTAAGCGATAGAGCCGCCAATAGAAATTTCATATTAACAGTGTTTGAGATTTTATTCTAATTGTTAGTTTATAATGTGACTTTTTATAATTTTCTTATTTTAAGTTGAGGCTCGAGTGAAAATTATGTGTTTTGTGTAACCCTTAATCTTTTGTCAAAATAATTCCATTATTCTTTAGTTTTAATTGTTTTTACTTTAAAATTTTCAAAATAGACAAGATGAAAAATGAGAAAAAAAGGTGAACACACTATCCACACCATATTATGTGATATTTTCAGTCTGTCAGTATTCTTGTCATTCCTTTTATATAAATAAATAGTTTTATATTTTTGTTAAGTTTGTGATTTTGAAAGATGATTTAGTAAAAATAATAAATGTTAATTTGGAATGTTCTCATCTAAAGCGCGGTTTCCACTGCGAATGGGTAATAAGCGGGAAAAGGTTAGGCGGAACGGACTCCTTTTAAATGAAATAGGTTTACATATCCACCAACAAAGAGCTGGTCATGTGATTTCGACTGCTACATGAAAATGAGATACAGAAATGAACGGAGTGAGCTGAACGGAAAATGACAAATGAAAAACGAATGGTGAATTTCCACAGAGAACGAGTTCAGTTGAAGTTTCGAGCTGGTTGCGTGTGGTCGTGTTGTTGCGATATTATCGAGTGACACGGAACCGAGTGATGTCAGTGATTATGTATACAGAAAAAAGAAACACATAATATGGTAGTATCTTAAGCAAAAAAAAGCGCTAAACGAAGATTTTGGCTGTGCCAGCATATTCAAGGAAAAGGGGAATTTAGGCTGTTTTATGATTTAGACGACTAAAAATGTAACTAGTAACCGTTCTGAACTAGTCGGTGCAGGCCTTGCCGCAGCGGACTCTTTTCAATTTCTTTTTTACTCGTTTAATCCGCCCCGCTCACCACTTTCTGTGTGGAAACGCTACTATGTAAATTGTAATTGCGAGTTGAGCGGGGTCCGAAAGTACTCCGCTCCGCTCCCTAGAACTGAACGAGCTCATTTCTACTCTTTCTATGCGCTCTGTTCTTTCCATCCGACTATTTGTTGGTGGAAATACAAGTATGTAGTTTGCGTTTGCGAGTTTAACGAAATCCTTAATGGGTCCGCTCCGCTTGCGGTGGAAACCGCGCTTAAATGTAATTACATAACATCTTCAAAAAGGTTTTATGTTATAGAGTTTCTATGTTCGGCTGTATGTATCTTTTTCTCTTTTGTTTTTATCAAATGACCAATAATGTTTTACATCACAAGAGTACCTACAAAAAATATAAATGGATTCCAGTATATTCACAACACAATCAGCTGCGGCATTCTCATCTCGATGCGATTTCGTTCGGACATCTCTCTTACTGTAGGCAAAGTACGAATCTGAGCGTACCTATTCTTAGCGTCGTAGTTATTCAATAGAAAATATATGTCAAATACATTATATTTCAAAACGTCTCATTAACATTCCGTACCTTTCACTCTAAATACACTGAGATGAGAGAGATATAGTGTTGGTCTTAACGCTGTTCGTTTACGAATCTTACGCATGTGATCAGAATAATTTAGTAGCCGAAGTTAGCATGCCAACAAATCCGTTGACGTCCCTCCCGTAAACGCTAACAATGAGATGTTTTCAAGATTCAAAAGGACCCCTCAAACAATATATAACACAGTAGCTGCGCCTCGCGGTGTTCCCGTATTTCCCCGGGCTAAAAAGTGTGTGGCATATGTTTTCTTCAAGACTATGTATTCTAAATTACTTAATCTAATTAAGTAATAAATTTCAGCTCTATCGGTGCATGCGTTACGACGTGATTGCGCGATAAACATCCATACATTGGCATTAATAATAGGCATGACGACTCATTATTGATATAAGTAATGTGCCATCAAAAGGCTACTCAATAACTGAAACATGGGTGAAATAATGACTTTGTTATCTTAAAAAACTTCCCGTAATATCACGATTTTAAAATCACAATTTTGGACTCTCCCAAAAACGCTTCATTCAAAAACACTACAGAAGCGTGACGTGACTGTGTTGTATTTGCTATGCGTCGCACGTAAAGTTTGTATGGTAGCTATATTAAATATTGCGTTTAGGAAACTGGTTTCATAACAAAAGTTACTTGATATTGAATGGGTTATCCAATGGTAAATACATTTTCTAATAATTTCGTATTTTTAAAATGGACTTGTCCATCCAGCTTTGAATGATCATAAAGTATCTACATAAGTTAAACTAAAAAAATTCAAAATTAAAATTGGTGAGTACATATTTTATTCTATCTAAATACTGTTATTATATCAAATAATTTAATATAATTGTAGGACCTGTCGTCATGCCTATTATAATATTAGTAGGATAGTTCTCAATTTCGCCATAGGTGGCGCAAAAGCTTAATATTGTTAGAGAAATATCACAGAACTTTGACAGGGTGGGTGTATTTGCATCTTTGAAAACTCATTGTATGAAAAATAACGGACAGGCCAGTCTGCCTGTTTCGTCTTCAGCAACTGTAATAATAATCATTTTTATATCTATCCGTCCTAAACTCAGTTTTTTTCGTGAATGTCCATTTACATACAAAATAAATGTAGTTTAAAATTTCTTCATATACATTTCAACAGTTATTGTCGTTATAATTTTGTAAACTTAAGTAATAAAATAATATTTTTTTGATTAATTTTGTTTTATTTAAGGGTAGTGAAGCTTCGACAATATTAAAGTCTTATACAATCATCTTTCATGCGTAAAATTGGAGACATGTTGTATTGATAAAAACTTATATCTATCTACTAATAGACTACAAGCCTGTGAACAAAATGTATGAAAGAAATCGCTCTTAGCGATAAGGTCGCCCAATGTTACTTTGTTTTAAGGTGTTTCTGTATTTTGTTTCATTATTTAAGTGCAATAAAGAGTTTATCTATCTATCTATGGGTCAAATGAACCACCAGTGTACTACTTGGTCTGTGCAGGAGACTTATGTCGGATGATAGAAGGGTATAAAATATGTAGTAAGATTAAGAGCCTTTTTACGTCGTCGCACGAAATTCAAAAAGTTTGTGTTCCGAATTTTCCATCTTTAGTATTATCTAGAAAAAGATAATTACTTTCAAAAAATAGGCCGATCTTTCTTGTTGACGTTTCCTTGTTTCAATTTTACTAATAATAATTCCATAGGTCGTAGGGATCGATCTCCCATGACCATTTCGCCGAAAAGTCGCCGCCGTATCAGTTTTCTTCTAAAGTGGACTTCTAAATCTACAAGTGATACTCAAAGTTTATACTTAAAAAAATTATGAGGAACATCATAGGTACACATATTTTATTAATTCATGCATGTTACATATATCTGAATTTTGGTCCCATTTATTAGTAAAAAAACAAAATCATGAGCCAATTTTAAGTTTAATATTGCAGTTTTAGCGTTGTCTCTGTATAAAATACACAATAATTTCACAATAAAAATTAGACACGACAGTACTTTGTTCTTTGTAGAATCCAATTCTATAGTTACTTTTCAAATCATAGTTGTCAATTTTTCAAAAATATAAATTACCAGCAGTCGAAATTACAATAAATTACGCTGCGCAATTTAGTATGCCGCGTAGTATTTACATTCTCTTTGGTATGCCGCGAGCGGCCGTCGGAGGAGGACCTGGAGGTCTACTCTCTTTCTATCGAAAACGAAATTTCGACCTAATTTTCGCGACATTCTTACTCCCGTTCTTTTTCGTTCCGTCGTTTAGCCCGACCGAACATTTTTTGACCGTTACATGTTCTAAGCCTACTCTAATTCACGAAAGTCGCAACGAAGATTCTAATTTGACAGATCAATTTTCTTAGTTTTAACCTCAAAATCAACGAAATGAAAAGTGTTACTTTTTGATTTGCGGATTTAGATTTTTTTGGGAAAATATAACATAATATGGTTGTAAAAGTTATGTTAATTGATGCTGCTGTACGTGAAGACCGTTTGGAGCGTAGAAAGAGCCGGTGTCGCCTGCGCAGTGATCTTAACATAATTCAAATTTCCGACTTAGAATTTGTAGGAAATTATATGTTTAGCCGGGAGTTGTTTGACGACTTTGTTGTGCCTAGAAACCTAGAAAGTTACGGCTGGTGTAGATGGGAGACTGCGACTGTTAATCCGGAGTCCGGAGACCATGGGTTCAAAACCACGCACACCATAGTCTTCTCGAAGTCTCATCTGCGTAATGCCGGTTGATGTCCTAAGAGAAACAAATTCCTTCTTTCCCGAAACGGAAAAAACATTGAAAATTTTGATCGCTTTACCATCTGTACAGTACAGCAATCCTTTAGCAGCCTTAGAAGACTAAAAACATGGCTAAGAAGCACCATAGCAGAAGATCGCCTTATGGTCCATGGGCCATGATAAGTGTACACAGAGCTATAATAAATAAAAACCTAAATAATTTTAATGATAAAGTGGTTGAAAGTTTTTTAAAAATCCCTGAAAGTTATGTGTTAATTGAATATTATTTTTGAATAAATAATTATTGCTTTGTTTAAAAGTTTGATTTAGTTGTTATGCTGTCGAGGGCTTGTGAAGTTTTATACATTGATACTAGAACTAATACTTCTTGCAATTGTCATCGAGGCAAAGACTTCCAAAATGTAACACTTCATGCCGTCAACTCCATAATATTGACCCATTGCCTTCCTCTTAGCTAGCTGGCGGCACCCTTGAATACCCCTAACTTAAAATAGTGAAGGTCAATGTGAAGATACCGACATTTGCCTAAAATCATTTGAAGTCATGTGTCATCCACCAATCCGAACTGGGCTAGCGTGGTGGATTATGGCCTTCTCTTGCAAGGGGGCTCTACCCTTGAAGTAGAAGGCCTCGAGTCCTAGCTGTGGAAACATTTAGTGGGTTGTTTATGCTTGGGAAAATGCCTGCATCACAGAATCGAGTCTGCTTCTAACTTTAAGTATGATAAACCCACGGAAAAAGGGATTTTATAAATGTATGTGCCAAGCTCTCTTTAGTGTCATAACTATCAAAGTAAGCCAATTTTGATGTACCTCATTGTGTGCAATGATAATGCAATAATAATAATGATAAGCCTTTATTGTTTCCTTTTTTACATTTAACATAGTATATGCATATAAGGTTTGTTTACGCTAAGGACCCCTTTTGGGTATAGGCCTCCTCCCATATGATAATGCAATATAATGATTTATTTCAATTTTCATTGTAGTTTTCATGACCATTTTACTAAAATCATTCCAGCTATTTCAAAATAAGCTTTTGTAGATATCTACAAATCAAAAGTGAAGTGTTTTCTTCTGGGTTAGCACGCTCCACCATAGACTATCGTTGTTTAACATCAGTCAAATGCTCAAATGGTGGTCAACTGTAAACCTATTATTATTAAGCCTTTATAGCTGGAATTAATTTTACAATAATTTAAATTTCACACTTAGATTTAAAAAACACAGGCCAATTCCAGCTGCTTTTAATCTTCTCTGAAAAAACTTACTGCAACTGTAAACCTATAATAGTATACAAATATGTAACTAGTAGAGTTATCTTATCCAAATATCATAAAATCGATCCAGCCATTTGGAAATTAGTGTTGGGGTTTTGTTTACTTTAAAATAACATTTTATCTAGGAAATTAAATAAAATACCATTTTATCTAGAAAGTATATTAAAATTTATTAAGTACATCTTCTAGAATATTCTTTGAAAACCCCACACATGTAGAGTAGTGCCGCCAGGAAATTCAGTGTTCCCTCTCTCTCTCTCAACTACTTCTAGTCGGACAGCCCGCAGCACACAGCCTTCTGCAATGGATTGTGGGTCTGTAAAAGAACAATGAATATTCTAATTTAAATCATCATTATGACAAGTTACTAACAAACTTTGTATCTGAGTATTGGTTTTGACCAAGTAGGTTTAACACTCTAATTCAATTTTGTAGGTACATAATATATCTCTTAGGCTGGTCGTACACGGCATCTTGAAGCAGTCAGCATCGACTGATTCATGCTATAACTGCATAGTGCACTACATACTAGGTACTATGTATGTACACACACAAACCACTCAAGCAGTTGCATCTGCTTCGGATAGTTAACAGCACTGTGAAATTTCATCTTGCAGTCGGACTGCAAGAGTGGTCCGTGTTTGTTGATCAGTAGGTAACAGCTCAAGCTGCCGGTGCTGAATGTAATAGAATATTTGTACGTTAGAAATAATGCATAATTATAATAGTGGCTCAGCCCAATGGCTTCATCCATGTTGTAATGAAAATATGCATGTATCATTCACACAAAGCTTGCACTGGAACCACCTATTTATAACTCGGAAAGTCTGGAACTCTGGGTCCGGTTTGCCATTCACCAAATCCATCTCCCATCAACAACACTTTTATACAGCAATTATTATGCATAAACACACGTTTATATTAAGAAAAACAACGAAAACTGCACGAAATACTTGCAAGGCCTTTTTGTTTTAATCTGTTTGTATGTAATGTAAAAATGTAATAATGTTTTGAATTAGAACTTTCGATTTCGATAGTATCTCGTATCGTAGTGTTGCCACCTTTATTTTTCAAAATCCGTACCATAAACTTGAACAATAGTGTGAATTCAAGACTAGGGCTTCCAATATTATGGATAAAATATGTTAATTAGGTAAATGATTACCAATTTTGGTGGTCCAGTTAAGTACATCGATTGATTCATTGGTACATTTATGATTTTTATTTCATGTATGTATTTGTGGTATATTATTATATAACATATTAGGTTAATGTGTATTTTTATTATATTTCAATTAGTATGTGTAAGTTTATTTATGTTGTAAATATGTAAGTAGTATGTTATTATTTATTTTCTGTTGTGAGTACTCATAATGGTGTTGATAAATGAAATGTATTAATTAAACGGGCCATGTTACTATCTTTTGTTTCTAATCCGTGCACGGTTGCCTGGAAGAGATCGCTCTAAGCGATAAGGCCGCCAATCGAAATGTAATTTTTTTATATTTATGTAATTGTTATTTTTTGTATTATGGCTTTTAATAAAGAGCTTTCTTATCTCTCTTATCGTATCTTATCTTTGCGCTCGGGCATAAAATATATTTGTAATAATAATTATGTAACTTTCATCCCACCTCAGATTGGAAATGATTCAATGGTTTTGACATTATTTACAGTTTTTGTTAATTCTGTGGGTATCAGTTTGTTGGTTTTAGCTGAACGTTACGATAAAAAGTGAAATACCCTACATTTTGTCGCTGACGATGGTCTTCCGCAATAGGCTCGATAATTATGTTGTGTTATAGTGTACGTGTAAGTACTGCGATGAAAATACCTAGGTGTCGTATTGTGTGCTTACGTGTTGTGATAAAACAGAAATTAATATTACAACCAAATCTTTTGCAATGGTTGTGAAATGCAAATTTAATATTTCGTGACAGGTTCAATTAATGTGGTAGTAATTAGTACCTAGAAGTTAATGTTGCGACAAAATAACATGAATAATGTAATAAACACAAGGACATAACAGCGACGAGTAGTTGACCATATCATTTTTCTCCGTCTGACGCACTTGTTCACTATATTTTAATTCTCGCTGGAGCATCTGAGTTCACCCGAAAATTTCTTATCTTACCCGAGCGTGACGCTAGAATTCAATTCACAGCCCACGAAAATCTATCTAGGCGCCCCAAATGAAGTTTTCACTGTAAAAGTTTTATTTTACCTCGTCATACAAGAGAAACTGTCATTATTTTACGGCGGCTCTTTTAAACCGTTTAAACACAAAAATATGGCAAACTTTATAATAAAAAGCCTAGGAATTAAGCACACCAATACGTATATTTTTACCTGCGTAGTTGCCGTTTCCATTATTTTCTCAGAATGAAGAGTAGCCTGTGTAATAGTCCAGATTGTAATCTAAAATAATGTGTTTCAAATTTCAGCTCGGCCGTTCAGATGTTACGATATGATTAAGGAAGATTAAAAATAGCTTTTTTATAACGGGAATATGAAGGAGAAGAGATCTACATGGGAAAACCACGGGGTGCTGCTAGTAATAATGATGCTAGTAAGACTAATAATAATGCTAGTGATAATACAATTATTTATCAAGCTACATGAAAGAAATTAAAATATAACAAAATTCTCAGCGCCTTACGTACGTAGTGTAATCGATTGGTTTAAAATGACATAAAAAATATTGATTGTGAGAGGATTTCCAATTTGAAGTGGGCCACATTGAGAGGCTAATACCACAGGATAAACTAGATATATAAAGAAAATACATTGAAGAATTTCAAGTTCGTTCAACTTTTCTGCTTGTTTTTTACACCAAAATATAATTAAAAATATAATCATACTGTTATTTATTTAAGTAATTCGCAAGATTCCTTTCAAAAGGTCATATGCGTACGATTTCGACTTCTCGATCGTACATGAGGTAAAAAAAGCCGTATAAGTACGACTTAAATTGTACGAAGGGCAACACTAGTTTTACTGTCCCTCGACAAAACGTCAATGCCAATATGAGTTTTAAGTATTAAGCGGATATGTTTGACTGTCACAAGTTGTAGTCCAAACGAGTGCTTGCTGTATAACTCCTATATTTAGCCGCATAATATGGTCAATTCTAGTGCCTCGATTCTAATTGCGTAAATAATATGATTTGCACTCGTTTCATTGAACCAATTGCTATAATTTTAAAACAAATAGATCAGATATCGTATTTTATAGTTAAATTTAAAAAATACGGCATAACGGATCATAAATATGATGTTAAAGAAAAAACCGTAAATTACCGCAATGGCAATGAAAATAACCTCTCTACTTAGTCTGTGGAATCTTTTGTTTTTCATTCAATTACATCGTTCACGATGAGACTCTATGGATTTGAAAGTCCGTAGCCCGATCCGCAAGAGAAATAGAGTAAGGTTACAGGCAATATTTCGTTTTCGTTTACGGCCGTTTGCGAAGTGCGGATGCGGAGAAAGAGAGTAGACGCCCTGGACCTGTTGGTAGCGACACGGGCAATGTAGTGATTACTTCCTCTGTGCGGGCAATAAACGGTTTTCTCTACCGCAGGCTGCAGTGAATACCCTCTAGTTTGAATAGCGCTTAACCTTTGATTTCTTTCGGCTAAAATTAGGTTTGAGAAAAACCGGAAATTTCCGACATACCGAAAACAAAATGGATTTGTCTACTAGGACTGGATAGTGCTGCCGTTATTGTTAATTACCCATAAACGGGTCCTTTTTAGAAATAACCGTGGGTTTGAGTTGTAAAAACCCAATCCGATGAGACGTTTATATGATACAAATATTATACCTTTAAAAATAGTTAAGTTCAAGTTTGACGAAGGCGTCAATGTGTAATTTCGCTAAATTTATCCAACAAAATGAAATGAACGTAACGATAATTACCTATGGCGAAACTGAAAGCTTTCTTTTACACTAACACGTATGTTAGCTTGCATCTACAATCACCTCAAACCTCAACGTATCTATTGAAGTACTGAAGCTGTTGTTGATATCAAAATCAAGGTGCGATCGCAAGAAAAAAAAAGCTGCAAAATAAAAAAAAATCTCATTTTTTGTTCTCCTTTTTAAAAACATAACACAAAGTAAGATTTGTTTTTTTTTAAACAATACCCTTACTAACACAAGTGATATTTTGATGAAGATTGTCATTCTAAATGGATAAGACGGAGTCTGAGAGATTTGGTTCCGTGTCGAGATCCATCCGATTGCGTTATGAATCGGGGTATAGCAACCGTATAGAAACGCACCGAGAAAAATGTATTTAGCTTTAAGAAAAGTAAAGTTTCAGTAAAGAAAAATCGAATCACTCGTAGACAATCGCACAAAAAATTTCATAATCTTATTTAAAAATGGTATTCATGATTATTAACTGGCAGCACGAATAAAAAAAAATAGTTTACTAGAAAAGTCATTACCTACTCTGACTCTGACTTTTTGACGTCCGTCAAAACTCAAACAAATCGAATATCAAAATCAATTTTGTTTTGGTTTTTGTTCGACGACTTATGAAAATTGTTATTTTCCTATTTCTGCTTATACTGTTAAGTAATCGTCACCACCCTGGCTTTGTCGCGTAAGGACGATTTTCAAATAATGGAGGTGGACCAGTTTGCTGTGGAGCTGGCTTATCCAGGTGGAGAAGTGTCGCGGCTTCCTCTCATCGACGAGACGTCGGCGCTGGGACCGCAGGCGCCGAAAGACAGGTAACCTTCCCTTCACTTCCTTCACCTTCAATCATACCGGCTTTGTAACAAACACTACATTATTTCGACAAACTTTTTTTTGAGGGTCAACTTGCCAATTTGGTCAATGTGATTTATCTAGCCACAAAAAATATTCTATGTTCGCCCACGCAAGAATATTCTTTCTACGACATAATTAATGTTTTTTTTGACTACTTTTATACCTGCCCGTTCTGTTCTATCTTAGTCATGCTTTGTGTGGCCATAAAAGGCCAACAAAACAATATGTTTAATTAGGTATTAGAATTGCAGTAAGTACTTAGAACAATTTAGTTATAACTGCGTCTCATGGCTTAACTTGTTCAGAACAATCCCCTAAAAACATTATTTGTATTCTGCAGTAAAAAAAAAATGTTTACTGCTTTGTGGTTGTGAATAAAAATCATTCAAAATATGTTTGTGTCATTAAGTAAATAAACAAACTTTATCAAAACTGTTTAGGTGTTAAGTTGAACCTATATAAAAGAAGCATATGTTAGCTATAGCCTAGTACCAAAAGTGTTGTGAATATGCTGTATGTACACTGGTATCAATCCAATTTTCTTTGTGAAACTAATAATTTTTAAATTGTGGGTTTTAGTAGTACTGGGCAGGATATCTTAATAGACATAATGGCAAATAATATAAGCTTTATATCTAGAAGTTGAAATCTGTGCAAACCTAGAATATTGGCTATATTTGATATATAGGCTATATATGAATACTTATCAATGACTTCTTAAAATTTAATGTAAGAATAGTGTTTATTTAATCATAAATTCAACATTTAATCATAAATTCAACCATATATCCTTTCTTCGGTGAGCCCTACTCTAACACCCTGATTCGCAACACAATCTAATTAATCTCAGTACGGTATCAAACGTCTCACGTCAACGTCTTTGTCTTACTATACCCATACAGACTGGCCTCTTCTTCTAGAGGCATGCAACATGTCTGGCAAGACAGTTTCTATTGGTCTGATTTTATACAATGATAATAATAGTCAGCTGATAAAAGTCTTCTTCTTCTTCTTTTCATTTTTAGCATTTTATCAGTTGTATCATATTATATGTCATTTGACTAATCTTCTATTAATTTCTGGCTTCTGTCCGGTTGTATGTGTGATATATTTGGTGAGCACAATTACGCCAACTTCTTGTGTTTCAACAGCAAGTTGTTGTGGACTTTGATAAGTATGTAGTTTAAATCCAAGGTCTTACAGTAGTAGCTCTTGCAGTACATCCATGTGAGCAATGTCAAAGAATGTCATTATGTATAGTATAATAAAAAGAAATGTCAATATGTATATGTAATAAAAGATGTATAAAAGAATGTCACAACATGTCATGACATGTACAAATTGAAATATGTGTATAGTCAAAGAATTTACACAATTTATAATAATATACTGTAATCTGATTATTATACCCAGAAGCATTATGGAAAAATCACACATGTGAATCACACTCTTGGAGCTCAATGTTTTTGCATGCCAAGTCCGTCATTTTTATTTATAGTGAATAAAATAATAAACACACTAATGACAACATACTTTCTATATTAGTTTATTTCATAATACTTCCAAGGACATCAATTTTATAAACAGTTCCCAAACAAAACTAGAGATATCATAAATTTAATGGCATGAGCATTTTACCCGCATAGTTCCCATTCCCGTTGTTCCTGTTATTTTTTGGGATAAAAAGTAGCCTATTTGTTAATCCAGGGTGTCAGCTAACTCCATGCGAAATTTTACTAAAATCGCTTCAGCCATTTAGACGTGAAGAAGTAACAAACATACACACTCACAAACTTTCGCCTTTATTATATTAGTTAGATTACTGTATTTGATAGTTTACCAAAAATACATTTCATAAAAGTTTAAAGTGCATAATGTAATTATGTTTATTGAGCTAAATTAAAATGGATTACTATTTTGTGTAACTGAATTGATCTTAAATTAGCAAAATAATTTTTATTTTTACCAGAAAAGGGTGTTGTATCTATGTTGTGATGGAGAAAATTTAATCATATTGGTCTGATCCTACTTGTGAATAAACAAATTATATTTCAGTTGCCAAGGTGACTCCAAGATGGTGTATCCCTATCTACTAATTTAAAAGTATATAAATCAAGTAAAGTAATTAATAAATAAAATAATAATAAAAAATAAATAATAATGAAGTAAAGAACATTTCTTTACCCAGTATAGAAAGAATTCCCAAATTAAAATAAATCAAAATTTTGTGCTGCTTTTTGTAGTAAAACATTGGTTTCTGTTTATTTTTATTTTGAGCTGAATATTTTGAATCATGAATAATGGTAATAGGTGGAACAGTTACAGTTGATTGACTTACAAAAATTAAAGGTTCCCTCTATAACAAACAAAGTTTTTGACAAATCTTTCTATTAGCTCTATGTATAAGGAAAATGGTTCTTTCATAAGCCTGAACCTTATCAGAAATAATAGGCCTAGTATCCTACATTAATTATTATCAAAAGGTTTGCATAGTATTAGCACTAACCAAACTAAAATTAGGCAAAGTGCCATCATCAAATTAAGTAAAACGTAATTTTAAAGATATTGTATTAGATCTTGTGGTGTGAGAGTTGAATCTACACTTGACAGACACCACTGGCTGAGTCCGGGGTGTTGGATGATGGAGACCTCAAGTTTACTCACAGTGTTTTTCTTTACACGCTAATTTAGATTAGCAGCATTACGACTTAGAGAAGACAGTGGTGGGGGTGAGATTCCAACACGGGGCTCTGGTTCTCCCGACTATACCAGCTATAACTTTAAAGCACAGGGTGCACCACATGGGCCGCAACTGAGTGTCTCATCGATTGACGTTCATACTAAAGTAGTTTGTAAAAATCTGAAAATAAGGTCTAGTCAAACGGAACATAGTGGCGTTCAGAGTGCATTTGGTGTGCGGGCCCCGTGGGCCGTTTGGTGTTTTACAAGTTTAGGTGTAAGTTATTTCTGCATTACTCATGTTGTCTTATGTACAGGTTGATAGCAGTGCTGGACCAAGTGGAGATGCGTGTGGAGCGACTGCGGCGCGACACAGTGCGGATAGAGGAGGAGAAGGACTCCCTGCTCTCCACCCTCGACAGCGTCAAACATTCTGAACTACTCACCGACATTACAGAATGTAAGTCTCATGTTTTACTCCAGTATCCTCCCAAAGTGAAGAAATAAATACATGTAACAATTTTTCTCAGAAAACTAGCTTCCAGTAAATAAACTACTGAACAAATTACTAGCACCTCCCCGCAGTTTTACCCGCGTACAACCCGTTCCCGTAATTTTTCCGTGACGAAAATTGCCTACCAGGCCTATTACCTGCAATATTACAGGTAGACCACGCCATCGCTTGCCCATAGGCAAGTTTGGAGGTCAAATGTCAAATGCTTCTATTGTTGCAATATTATATTGCAAGGATCTATGCGCGATAAAAAGACGAATCTAACCTGTGTGCCGAATTTCAATCCAATATTTAATTTGGAATACAGGTAGATTATAGTCTGGAAGAACACATAGGCTACTTTTATTTACTTTATCCCAGCAAAATAACGGGAACTACGCGAGTGAAAACGCTGGGCGCTGCTATTGACTAGCATTTCACAACTATTAATAACTAGCGGCCCGTTCCGGCTTCGCTCGGATATTGTCACATAAAAAACTACTAATCCAAATAAAAACTATCCTATCTTTCAAGTTGGACCAAACTGCACACGATGTGCAAATTTGACTAAAATCGGTTAAGTATTTTAGGAGTCTATCGCGGACAAACAATGTGACGCTAGTTGTAATTTATAAATTACAACTAGCGGCCCGCTCCGGCTTCGCTCGGATATTGTCACTTAAAGCCCATTAATCAAAATAAAACTACCCTATCTTTTAAGTTGGATCAATCTACACACGGTGTCCAAATTTGATTAAAATCGGCTAAGTAGTTTAGGAGTCCATCGCGGACAAACATGGTGACAGGATATTTATATATATTAAGATATACATATTAAGATAATACAAATTGTGAACTGTTCGGAGTGTTGAACACATACCTACAATAACTTGAGTGTATTTTTTTATTTGAGTTTAGCAATTCCACATACTCTGGGGTCCGTGATCTTTATCATTTGTTTTATTTTTTATATGAATCTTAGATTAGTAGAAGAAATTACAACAAGTTGCAAGTGTACTTTCTGTACACAGGTGACAAAGATGACATCCAGAGGTATGCAGACCGCATCCTCGCTCGAGCCATGACTGTGGAGGTGGCGGTCAGAACTGACAGAGACACACAGCAGGAGGAGGCTTTGCACCAGGTAACTTACTTTATAAATAGCAATGCAGTTCTACACTATCTAATAAGTTATTTGCCAATTCATTAACACATCCTAAAATATAAAAATCTAGTGTCATAATATTTTTCCCAGTGAATTCTTCACGAAATCAACCGATATTCACGAAAGTTGGCGTTTATGTGTAATTTGGACCAACTTTAAGGGGTTTTTATTATGATACTAATATGCGATGCATTATATTCATCATCATCAGCCGCAAGACGTCCACTGCTGAACAGAGGCCTCACCCCTAGATTTCCACAACGAACGGTCCTGCGTAACCTGCAACCAGCGGTTTCCAGCGACCTATGTGAGGTCATCTGTCCATCTAGTGGGAGGCCATCCAACACTGCGTCTTCCGGTTCGTGGTTGCCACTCGAGAGCCTTTCTTCCCCATCGGTTGTCAGTTCTGCGAGTGATGTGGCCTGCCCATTGCCACTTCAGCTTTATATTATAGCAATATATATATAATTATGCGATGATAGCGGGTAAAATCGCGGGGAGTCGCTAGTAAAATGGTAAATCCATCAAATATGATGGAAACAATTCTAACCATAAAATATCACATGCAATAAGTACATCTAATTTTATCATAATCGTCTTCTGCGCCTTTCCTTATATTTTAGTAACCAAGCATATTTTCACTGAAATTTATTTTTAAATGACCTTCAATGTCAAGGAACAAGGAAATTAATTATCAATAGCCGTTAATATGGCAAATGGCAGCTACGAGTGCATAATCTAAACTGAACATAATCGTCACTTGACCCTAGGCATTGTCAGGTAGTCAGGTGCCAAATATGACTTGCAAATTGAATAGCGTACAATGTCACCGCCGGCCACCACATCCTTTGAACTTGAAAGGAGACTATTGTGGAATAATAACACTCCTATGAGTACACTACCTTCATGAGTCCTAATAACTTGACAGAAATAAATATTTGTGAAAGATTGATTGCATTATGCTTAGACGTAAATTATAATTGCACTGGATGGAAAATTATAAAATTTAGCTGCTTATGTTTTATTATAAGTATCAGGATGATCGAGATTTGCTCGAATAAAATTACGTCTTCTTCGATAAATTCGTCGATTAAATGAAACCTGGCTAGATCTATTTATCGCCCCCGAAACTACCTGGTTACTAAATTTTGTTAAAATCGTTGGAGCCATTTCTGAGATTCAGATTCTAGGTATAATATAAATGTCACCGTAAACCGTAGTTGTAAAACCCGTCAGATTATAATCCAACGGCGTTAAATTATAAACTCGTACAAGAACTAATGGTCTGTGGTACATAATAAATATATAGCCTGTAGCAGTCAGGGATCAAGTACATATCTAACTGTAAAATATTTTTTGTAATTGGTCCAGTAGCTCCTGAGATTAGCGCGTTCAACCAAATAACTTCTTCAGCTTTATAATAATAGTCTATATTGCTTGTTTAAAGGTATAAGATGAGATAAACACATACAAAAGAAACATATATACGGTCGAATTGAGAAACCTTTTTTGAAGTCAGTTAATGATACTGTAATTTTGTAAATGCACGTATTACGTTCCCAGGTGAACCTGTACATCGACCAGCTAGTGGTGTCTGTGCACGACGACGCCGTGTCGGCGCACACGCGCTGTCAGACCTACATGAACGCGTGCACGTCGCAGCCCGACCCCAGCTCCGGCACCGACAAGAACTTCGAGTCCGCCATCCTCGGCTGCACGCTCGACGACCAGAAACGAGTCAAGAAACGACTGCAAGGCTTGCTAGACTACATCGCCAAACTCAACGTGACGTCTTGCTCGTGAATCGTTTCTTTTGTCCACTGGAGCTGAGCTGGATCGAGGTTTGTGACCGGATTCTTGATGTAGTCTTGTACAGGCTGGCTATTTTGACATCTATGTAAAAAGTAATTGGGCTTGTTATTGTATATTGGCATTGTTAAAGTGAAACTTTTATTACATCGCCACAAACTTTTTCGTCCATCTATTGCATGTCGCGTGACGGTCGGCCGCAGAGTAGGGGTAAAGTGAAAGGCGCTCGACAGAGCAGTCCAGGCCAATATGGGGGCATTGCTCGTTAAATTACTTAATATTTAACTTAATTGCCTACCTAAATCGCATATTATTTAAAAAAAATAGTTAAATGTCTACAATGTGAAAAAAGTTTCACTTTTACTGTGGTTTTATAAAACCACACAATCATTTTTTCCAACTCATTCTTGCAGTGACGAGATAAAATACAAGTTTTCCAAGGATTAGACGGGTTGTCAATTAAGAGTTGCTATGGATTGATTTAGTTGAGCAATGCAAGTGTGGTTGATCCCAGTTTATGTTAGTTTAGCAACATGTCACAGGCCCCTGGTGGCTGTTAAGATCTTTGATATACTATAAGGCAAGCCTTCCTATCTGAATACCAAGCGACTATACATAGTCAAAACAATGAAAGAATTTGTATTATTTAGTTGTAATATTACTTCACTATCAATTTATTTCTTTCACATTACACGATGTTATAGCTGTTTTTTAGCAGAGTTTTAAACTTGATTAGCTTCACTCTAAGTGGACATATTGATATTGTATAGATTAGACCAAGACGAGTGAGGTTGTGCCTTGGAACGGTGTCTGTTTTGTGTAGGAACTTTATTATTAGGAAAGCTCAATGCATGTTGAACATATAGGAGAAACAAACAGTTTCTTACTGAAATAGTTTATTTGTTTGATTCAGAGTTTTCAGAAGAATTACGACTCATAAAGTATATAGCTGCATGTTTTAAAAGAGCACATTCTTAGTACAATTTTTATTTCCATCATACTGCATGTAAAACACTTTAGATAAAGAGAAGTACCAGTTTTATCTACCAACAATCTTGGGTTCATTGCATTGAGCAAATGGCTGCAAGATAAATAAATACTACAAGAAAATAAATAAATGCACTGTTAGATATACTTCAACTTGACTACATAAAATCATCACAAAAATACACCTACTAAAATAAACCTATTTAAAAATTTAATCATTTTAGTATGAAAACTAACGTGGTTATTACACATTTTACATAAATACACGGGTAACTCACGTTTAATATAGTCAGTCCAGTCCGACTCAAGTTTCGATCGCGTCCGGCGATCTTTTTCAAGGAGAGTGCGCGCTCGGGTTCGCAGCTCGTGCTAAACGAGCTGCGAATCGGACCGAACCGGACGCGATCGAAACTTGAGTCGGACTGGACTGACTATATTAAACGTGGGTTACCCGTGTATATTATAAAATTTAATAATGTGGCCACATTATTAAATTTACATTGTTATAGTTGTATGTATCGGTTTCACTCTGTCATGTCTTAGAAAGATACAAACATTACACAAAACGCACAAAACGATGGTAATTGCACTAGTGGACTTTCATTACACTATTACAGTATTCTGACTGATAATGATTTTTTTTTGTATTTTTCATTGCTCAATGTTACCTCTGAATCAAAATATTAACGGCATAGTACTTTGTTAAAAAGATTTAGAATAGCGTGCTTAGACTGGCAATACTTCAGGAGGCTCTTAAGTTTGGTATACCTCAAATCCACCAATAATTTATATTAATTTTGCAACTAAACACATAACTGCTAATTGTACTAATCAAAATGGCAAATTAGGTTAGTTGGGTCGAATCCGGGTGAAACGGATAACGATGGCTGTACCTGTAGGGTTAATGAGACGTACATACTGTTTTAGCAGGAAGTTTCGGACGGAAATAAATACTAGTTCAATTTGCATGCAATCGCGAGTCTTTTCGAAGTCGAGTAAGATGATGAGGAAAGTTTTCTCGAAATTAACGTTCCGATGGTATACAAAGACTAGTGGGGTACTGAATTATCTGAATAATATATGTATAGGTTACAAGTTCTTACATAAAATAGAAGGATCTGGGGTACTGACTCACAACGCAGTCGGAATAGTTCCGGCACGGAATAACAATCCTAGTCTCTGTCATTCTAGAGGGATATAACACAGACCGTGAGGTTTGATTCCGCTTCGAGACCAATCCGACTGCGTTGTGAATCAGGGTACTGGAAGGAAAAACAGTTGAACCAAAGGAATGTATGCATTTTACCATAATTTCTCTACATGCTTACATAGAAAGGGTGTGAATAGCCTGTGAACCATTATTTTGTTGATTTAGCGTGGCAATTGACACTCAATATTTCATGCAGACTCAACCTTGTTGCTGAGCAATACGGATTACAGTCATGGCGCATAAAATGTTGATAGTCTTTTAAATGTAACAATCATGGCAATAATAATGGTCATGTATAATATCTGCGGGCAGTACATTTACTGAATAGTACGTGTTGTACTCATTAAAGTTTACCATATTCTAGCTCCAGCTCTTTCAATACAGCTGCTTCATACATTTACATACGTGTGTTTTAGTCAGGTATTGATTTGTTTTATTTTTCCGACATCGGGGCTGGTGCCATAGAAAAGTTTTTCGTTTTTTTGAGTATTCACGTCGTTTCAGATTTAGTAAACCCTTTCTTTGTAAATTTAAGTAATTTTAATGTTCATGTTACATTCGATGTAGGCTTTGGAAAATGTGATATATGTGTTATCTTGTATTTTATGAGCCTTACCGCTATGTGCTTTATACCTTTGTATAATTTGTGGAATTGTCAATGTTCAGGGCCGTACAATGAGCGCATATTACGACGATTGTGCCATTCAATCGATTTTTAACATTGCGACCGCGAACACGGATCCTATCACCCAGTGATAAGGTACATGTTCGTATTGCGCAAAGTGTTGAGCATCAATTGATTTGAAAATTCATTGCAATAAAGACCACATGGTAGGAGGCCTTTTGTGAAAAGTCATGTTAGTAAGTGTAGTTTTATTTGTATTCTTGGGTTACATAATTGTTGTATATTTATTTAGATTTATGTTAAACAATCTATTGTACCATTGCCTAAATAAAGAAATACGATTTAATGTAGACTGATTTTACCTAATTTATAAAAACTAAAGTTGTTAATATCCAAACGTTGCAAAAGACAATTTATGTTTGTACCAAGATACCTACTTTTTTGGTTTGTATAAAATTGTAAAAGCGTTTGAGTGTATTTCCATTAGTTACATTCGCAATGAATAAATACAAAACTAGTGAATGGTACAATAGAGTCTCCTCCATAGATTTGTATCTTAAAACTTTAAAATATCTTTGAAATACTTTTAAGTTATTCCATAGCGCATTTCAGAAGACCTTACATACCTTACCAAAGTGTGTAATACACAACATGACTTGTATGTATGTGCGTGGCACCAATTGTATGCTTTTGAGCGTGTGTGTGTGTCAGTCAGGCTAAGAACTCACGGAGTGATTTTCACCCGCGACCGCCGCGGTTGCGGGCCCGCAGCTTCTGCAGAATGCAAATCTTTATATATAAAAATGTTATGTTGGTTTGTGTACGCTTCAAAAGCTCAAAAAGTTCTGCACCGATCGAGCTGAAATTTTAAAATGATGTATAATCTGCATCAAGGATTGTTTTTATCTAATTTTTGCATCACAATGTGCCATAGCGAAACGTGACAGTACAGCTAGTATATAATAATTATGTAAAAATGTCAGTACAACTCACGACACGTATTACGTTGTCGGCGCGCGCGGTAGCTTGCGGCTCCGAAACTGAAACCGCGAAAATAAGCGGTCGCGTGAGTTTTGAAATAAAACCGTAGTTCGGCAGGCGCGGGTGATAATCGCTCCGCGAGTTCTTAACCTTAGTCTTAAGATGTGTTGAGATTGGGTTTAGTCTACGATACTGATCTGAACACAGAATAAAGCTGGAAACATACGAGTACGTAGTGTCCGAATATTAATATACGTATAACAAGACCACGTGCCAGATCTCTAAGTTACGTACAGGCGGGCGTATAAGGACAGCTTTACTATTATTATGTAAGTGGCTATATGTACGTACGAAGTATGTAGGTACGTGTTGGACATCATATAGGATAGTAACATAAATGAACTGATTAGATTGTCCGAATGTCCGCAGGTATGTTTTCAGCTTAATTATATACGAGTACAACAGTTGGCAGAAAGAGTGTTATGCTGAAAAGGACGACATGTAGGTACAGTACTCAGTGTCTTATGTATAAACATGTCGATATCACGATGTTTCTGATCTTCTCTTCTCCTCCAAAATGGCTCGACCGAATTTTATGAAGTTTATTTACCTATTTGTATTTAATAGTTGTGAGATTAGGTTCCTTGTATTTTTCAACGCAAGTGCACCCATTCTTCATTTTTAATAGTGATTTTATTATTATTGTATGAAAAATAACTGAATAATTTAACTGTCGTTCAATGACGTGGAATCATCGGAACTGTCACGTCAGTTTAGCATTTCATTTGAATCATAATTTATATGGTAGAATGTTTGCGGGGTAAGCTACTTAATATTAACATACAATTTGTCGCGCATTATTCATATTTTTATATGGAACTGCTATTTATTCTGATATTTCTGAGTTTACCCTATTCACGTTGATTGGCATTCGTAATTACAACGTACCCTTGAAAGCTTACCCTCTTCCGCCAAATTTTGTATAAAATTAATTCGGCAGTCGTGTATTTTTAATTTTTTTATCTTTTGTTACTCAAGAATTCCATACGATGAAGGGTCTACATAAACTAAATTATTAAAATCTAAAATTACCAGTGCATCATTGCAGCATTGTATACTTATTTGAGGTTTTTGCGCAAATTCAATAACATTATTTTGTTGTTACTTTTTTTGTTCTTGTATTGTCATTGTGCATTTTAACTTATTCCTCTATCAATATTACTTAATAATTATAAAAAAAATATTGTAAACACTTCACTCTGGATATTTTATCACGATATGCATGATGGGCATGGTTTTTTGCTGATGTTTAAATGCATTGGTTACTATTTAAACAAATAAAATTGTACCTTGTGGAACTATAAAAAAATGGATGTACCTACATAATTATATACCTAAATAAAGAACTAAACATAGGGATAAACTCTTGTACCTAGCTGAAAAGACCGTGTTCTTCTCATTATGTATAATTTTTGCATAGAGGCATCCCTAAAATTGCGAAAAGAAAGTTGTTCCATAAATTTGACGTTGTAGTAGTCTTCTGGCGCGAATGTCCTATTTCCTAATCGTGAGGTCGTAGATTCGAATCGCCCCTGCTCCTCTTAGAGATTATTTCCAAGTGGAGACTCCATTTACTTTTTAAAGGTGACGAAACACATTGTGAGGAAACTGACATGTTTCAAGAAATACGTCTTTCAAGGGCATGCCTCATCCACGAACCCGCCATTGGCCAGTGTGGTGGATTATGGTCTTGACTATCTCTCATCGCCAGACTTTTCTCGTTCACACACCTTGTGTGAACGTGAGAAAGGTGATCCCAGCAGTGGGAACACAAACTGGTCTGTTTATTCCATTATGCTTAATAAATCTTAAGTTGAACAGCTGTTTTTGCTATTTGGGAGCCAACCTATAATAAAAGTTTTTTTAAATAAGGAGAGAGAGCAGAGCCTTTTCCGCTCATTAAAACCGTTTTGCGTTAAGCCTGTGTAAGAATGATGTCTATGTATTTGGGCTAATTCATGTGGAAATTAAAGAAAGCGCGATTATTAAAGAGTATGGGTAATGAGGCTTAGTTAACTTAGTAACAGAGATGAGCTGGCTATTGACCACAGTGTCGCCACCATCAGAACTAATTCTTAAATTGTTGTATTTATAACATAGAATAATCGGACGAGCAAGATATGCGTCCGAGTGTAAAGAACATCTTTGCTCATGAGAGCACAATGCCACGCAACTATTTGAATATACGTTCAAATCATTGCCTAGCACTGCATTGCGCTCGTTGCTCGTAGATATAAGACGTTCACGTTGCATGGTTTTTGCAAAAAATCCTACCAATACAAATAATCGTCACTTAATAATTACATAATAATTTTCGACATGGATTGGCCATTTAGATAAGTACCTACTCGATTTTAGAAAACTACAGCTAAAAGTATTTACCTATTGTGAAAAATAGTGTACCTACGTGGGACAGAATTGGCGTAGTTCCTGAAATCGATCAAAGTCGATGACATTTCGTGATGGTGCATATTGGTAATTGAAATATAACTGCCTAATCTTATGATCCCGGTATTTTCATTCTTATCCACATATGAAGAAGGACCATTAAAGATTGGACGTAGATAAGTTTTATCTTGTTTATTATCATAAACATGTAGGTACACATTAGATTTCTATCACGCCTCTAAATTGGACATTGGTCACACAGTATCTTTATTTCATGCTTTTTAAAGAGCATCAAAATACAATAGGTTCTCTGCAACGTAATTTAGAGTTCAAAAAGAAAACGGGTTACCTATAGGTACCTACAATCGATTTATCTATATACCATCTGTCAAAATAAAACGATGAAATTACTACTTTATGACTTGTAAAAAGGCGAAATGATGAAAATGCGTGAGCTGTACAAAAAGAAGCGCACAACTGATGTGTTCTCATCATCATTTGCCTACCCTTATCCCACTTTATGTGGGGTCGGTACAACATGTACGTTTCCTCCATTCGTCTCTATCATATGTCAAATCTGAGTGTATTCCTTTCCTATCCATGTCTTCTTTCACACAATCCAGCCACACTTTTGTTGGTCGCCCTCTACCACAACATCCTTCAACATTCATATTTAAAACTCTTAGGATTATGTGGTCTTAATTTCTACGCATAACATGGCCAAACCATGATAACCTGGAGCTTTTCAACCTTTCTGTCACGGGTGGCACTTTCATACTTCCCCCTAAAGGCTTGTTCGCATTAGGCTGGCAAATTAGTCTAGTAGAGAGTAATTTAGTAGCTAAAATACTCGCTACTATTCAAATATCGTTCGCACCGTGCTTTAGTACAGTTCACAAGTGAGTAGCGTTTCGCAACATGAAGATCCTACAACGCATTTGTTTGAAGTTATTTTTTTCTCCAGACTAATTCGACAAGTTCGAACCTGTTTAATCGGCGAGCCAATGAGCACACCGCTCGCAACGAACGCATGGTGGGGGGTGCTACTCGCCCGTTGAAAATAGAACAAAATGGATTGACTCGACTAAATCACTTCCTAAATTACTCGACTAAATTTTCACTGTTCATACACGTTTAGTTGCTAAATTACTCGCCACTAGGCTAAATTACTAGCCTAGTGCGAACAAGCCTTAATATACTCATTCTCAATCCTATCTATCCGCGTAACACCACACATCCATCTCAGCATTCGCATCTCCGCCACATGTAATCGTCTTTCATCCGATCGTTTGGTTGCCCAACATTCAGATCCATACATGACGACAGGCCTTATAATCGCTTTGTAGATTTGCCCCTTAAGTTTAAGTGGGATGTGCGGATCACAAGTTGTTGCTGTGACTTGTCGCCATTTCATCCATGCCGCATTAGTCCTGCTTTTAACGTCCCGATCTATATTGCAATCGGGTTCGCCGTTTAAGGCTATAGGAAAAAAGTTGGAAGAACCCCCAAAATCACAAAATAGGTACTCTGTTTTGGTTCTGCTGATCTTAAGTCCAACTTTTTTCCAGTTTCTCAAGCCATTTTTCCAATCGATTTTGTACCTCAGCTCCATCATCTCCGACAAGAACGATATCGTCAGCAAAGAGCATGCACCAAGGTGCTCTCTCCTGTATGTTTGATGTCAGAGCATCCATTACCAGGAGGAACAAATAAGGGTTCAAAGCAGACCCTTGGTGCAAGCCTACTGCCACACCAAACTTCTCGGTTTCACCAGCTGCTGACCGGACGCATGTACTTGCTCGACTGTACATTGCTCGTATTAATTGAATGTATTTTAGAGGAATATTTTTTCCTTTCAAAGTCCACCACAGAACGTCTCGGGGTACCCTGTCATACGCTTTTTCTAGGTCAACGGACACCATGTGCAAGTTCTTATGCGCACGCCTGTATTTTTCACAGAGTTGGCGAAGTGAAAATATAGCGTCCGTTGTAGCGCATCCTGGCATAAACCCAAATTGATTCTGAGTTATCTCACTCTCTTCTCTCAGTCGTCTTTCTAGTACTTTCTCTCACACTTTCATACTATGTGACATGAGCTTTATTCCCCTGTAGTTATTACAGACCTGTACATCACCTTTATTTTTGTATACGGGCACCAGCGTGCTGTTGCACCATTCATCTCATTCTCTTATTTTTCTTTCTCGTCGTACATACGCACACAGTATGTTGCCCGACAGTAAGACATGGTACCAGACGCAAATTGCAATGGCACTATTTCGAAGGCAACGCCACCGCGCGCGCTCAAATCAAATGGCACTTTTCCTAAGTTTCCTGTAAAACGTTACCGTTCCTTTTCACGAAATCGTTCCCACAAAAATATCCCGTGGAAAGATGTTACACATCAATAAAGAAAATTGGTAAAATAATAATTTATTTTAAAAAATGAACATGAAACTACAAAATATTTACAAAGCTAAGTACAAAAAGATTGAGAATAATGCTTTAAAATTAATTGCATTATTTGCATCGCTTTTTTATTTAAATAAAATTACACAAAATGTTAGCGTAGTAAATATTTTATAATAAATCGTTACAGTAATGACAAGTCGCTTATTTTCATTGCACATGGCATTTTACATTAAACTTAAATTATTATGTACATAGGGTACACTATGAATAATCCTAGTAATTACTTAATTATTTTCTACATACCTTCTTAATTAAGTCTAGTTTTCTTCGCTTGACATAAAACTATAAACATCAATGGCGGATGAGCAAAAGTAATTAAGTAAGTATTCTTGTTTACATTAAAATATCTGATAATCACGAACCGCCACGACACCATGTTTATTATTCTTTTATGCCAGGGAGGGTAAGGCTGAAGGAAACATAGGCATAGGGCATAGGCGTAACTGGGTATTGGCAAGGTGAAATATTTTGTGGAATAGATTGGAATGACATAGAGTGATTCAGTATGCAAATTCATGCAATAGGTATTTGTCAATATATGTAGTTCTCAATTTTACCAAAGATGGCGCCAATATTTCATTTTGTATATGTTTTGTACCTAATTCTGTTAAACTTCCAAACACAACTCGCTTTTAGCGTTTCTAGCCAATGAGGCGTTTTTAGAATGACAGATATGAGAAGGAAGATGAATGAAAAAGTTTGATATTATG
Organism: Ectropis grisescens; assembly: GCA_017562165.1. Classification (NCBI taxonomy): domain Eukaryota; kingdom Metazoa; phylum Arthropoda; class Insecta; order Lepidoptera; family Geometridae; genus Ectropis; species Ectropis grisescens. Next base: position 18,626,689 of record CM029785.1, read on the forward strand.
ATGATGATGATTATTCTAACATGAAAAAATGTCATCATGAATATTAACGCACGATTACCGAATTATTCTGACATGGAAATATGTCATATTAAGTGAAAATTTACGTACAGGTACTCGTATGATTATCGATTTTTTTCTAACAAAATGAACAATAAAGCCACTTGTGGCGCGATCGCGAATTATTTTTGACAGGTTTACATCAAACGAATTCTGATTGGTCGTTAGTTTGCTATTGCTGTTTAGCTGGCATGTTAAGACTTTACTATATGCATTTTAACTGCAAGCTTATAGAATAACTTTGTTACAACTAAGAGCGTTAACAACTGGATCACAATAGTCTGCAGGCGTTTTTGAGCACATTTTTCTTCTTGCCCCCGGGACGGTGCTTCGTGGGCCTCAACAGGATGGTGCCGTTACTGTTGTTTGTGAAAGAACCTGGAAGATAATGACATAGATAGATTAATTATTATCAAGTTAATTGGCACTCAAAGGTTTGAGAACGGGGAGACAAACATGTGATATTTAGGTAATTAGTAAAATAATTAATTACGTGGTGGTCAGGGGATTCGACTTAGGTTTCAACCTCATACGCGTATCTATATATTTCAGTCTCGACCTAACTAAATTTAGTTTGAACTGCATTCGCCGGCTTTTAAAAGAGAGTGCGCACGTGGATCACCAATCACCCCTAGAAAAAGTTGCAGACTTTTTCTAGGGGTGATTGAGAGGAGGTGGTGACGACAAAATTAGGCCTTGGGGCCTCTACAGTCCACACCTCTAAATCCGGGCCTGACTGAATGCCAAGGTGAGCTAAGAGTAAGCGTGTTGTACCGATGAGCGGCGCGCGCGGCGGCGGCGCCGAGTCCGCGGCCTCCTCGCGGCGCAGCTCGGCCAGGCAGCGGGCGGCGAGCGCGCGGAACACGGCGCCCACGTTCACGTCCTCCTTCACCGACGCGCGCATCAGCCGGCAGCCCAGCGCGCGCGCCACCAGCTCCGCTTCGTCGCTGGAACGACAGGTCAACACATTAAAAACTCATTTTAAATCGATGCATTTTAAGACATATTCTATTCATTTATTTCACTAGTTTATAGTTTTGTTTATACTATGTTTAGTTGATAAATTTTCACTTATGATTTGTTTTGTCAAAACTAAACTCAAAATTTTTGAGGGTAGATTTTTTTCTCTCCGTTATTCTCCGTCCAGACCAACAGTACTCAAATCTTCCCTAAAAGTATCGATGTAGTTGATAGGCATTATGACTAAAAAAAAAATTTGGCCGTCAGTTAGATTATTAACAGATTAATATTGCACGCGTATTTTTGCTTTTGTTTCACAAACAAAAAATGACGAAGAAACAGTGCTTAGAAGTTTCTTTGACGACACTTTATTTTTTTCTGTACAATATTTTCGAAGAACAAGTCACAATCCCCCACTCTGGAAGTTTTTTGATCTTGGTGGACTCGCGACTAATATCTGTTTTCTCATCCGTGCCGCGACTCCGGCGCCTACCACGGCTGGAGAAACCGTGTGAGGTCACCATGTCTATCCGTGGTTCCGTGGTGTCGAGCCCGATATATTCTGCTATATCCCTGCTTGGCGGTCATGCGTAAATGTATTTCCCCCGCATAAATAAGGATTTATAGCCCAAAGTTCGGTACGCAGTAGAAGCTATTATTGTCTACACAAATGTACATCCACCATAGGTCCCTTTAAAAGTCCATATTATTGTTTGCCGCAGCGTACGATTACTTATTTACAGTAGTAGGTACTTAGTCGATAGGTTATCGTATAGGTAGGTCGAATATTGTAGGTATCTATCTACATGTAATCATTTGTTTCAATTTAACGTTTTTTCATAAATGTTATTGATAGAGTGATTGATATTGTAAAATCATTTGAATATTTGTTTACAGTAAAATATTATAAGTTTTTATGAAAATATTGGAAGATGCGGCTTCCGAAACACATTTAACTAGCATATTTTTCTGAAGTCAACTTAATTATGATCGTATTTGTATATTTGTTTAAATGAATTTGTATTTATTCATATCATTGATTGGACGCATGTTATCACTTATCATCGAGCTTTAACCACACTCATTGTAAGCCGCTTGTGTTGAACCTGCGCGTTGGAGCGCTAATCTAATTACCTACTGCATTTATCATCGCGTAATAGCTTGGTAAAGTGATCATTTAATTTAATACTATAATGTTTAAGCAATTACTATTATGTTTTTAAAAATATAAAGTTGTTTAGTTTTTACATGCGCTAAATTCTAAAAGTACCAGTCGTATTTTTAAAATATGCATCATATCAACTCACGAAGAAGGCTATATATATTGGCTGTTATAGGCTGTTTAATATCAGCACCGTGGGGCACATCTAGTATATGTATAATGTAATTTACTATGCCTAATAATAATAATAATAATATTTCTGGCGGCAAACTAGGTTTAGGTTTTTATAATGTTTTTATGTTATTTTATATAAATATTGTAAAAACTTAGACTTAAGGAAATAAAGATATACGTGAATAATAATATTTCAAACGAAGTACCTATGTTTAGTCAGTAACGTAGAGTAAACACTATTTATATATGTATTTATCCTCTGGAAGACTTGTTAAGGGTTTATAAAATTTCCTATCCTCTAAGAGAGAGACGATAACCTGGAAGACAAACCGTGGTGGCGTAATGACTAGAAGTTTGAACAGTTGCTCGCGTTATATCAAGCACAGATGCGCCCTTGTATGGAGTAGGTACTGTTCCATCTTTGCGATAGATCGGTTAAGTACCAGCCGGGGGCTCTGGAATAGATTGAGAGACGTACCAAGAGGCTCATAGGCAACGATACTCTTGTGCGAAAAAACTTCAAAGTGTCGAACGTGCTTGGTTATCGGGTACTCTCACTTTCGACTCAGCACAATCATCAAGACCAATTTAGTGGCATACGGCCATGTTTAAAAGATTAAAGTCCAATGACCTGGACTCTCAGGTTATTGTTCTGTCATTTGTATGTTGGTAATTCTTTGTGTAATCTATATTTTGGTGTTATGATGATAAAGAAGGGAGAAAAAGGAGACTTTTCCAGTAAATTTGAACAAGAGATAATCGCACTATTCGTAGCGCTCCTTCATTACACACAAATACTTCCTGGTTTCCATTAAAATGTTAATATTGTTGTTTGGAATTTGTATGCAATCATTGTATATATCAGAATACCCACAGAATACCTAATTATATTTTTTATGTATTTAGAAAGAAAATTATAACGACGAATATGTATTTATTTCACAGATTTTTATCAATTTTCGGTTAAAGCTTTGTTTTTTGGTTCTTTTGTACCCCATTTTCCAAGATGGCGTTTATGGGACAAGGGTCGCAAAATGCACAAATTTGGATTTAGCTTTAAACTAACCCCTCATTATCGTCTAAAAAAACAAGCTGTGTCTGGCCGAATGTAACTTTTCAATGGGCTACGCATTAAAAATGACACTCCTGATTTTTTATTCTTAGGTAAGTGGTTAGCTAGAAAAACAATAGGTACTCACGGGCCAACGACGCATTGATCCATCAAATCTATCTTATTTTGAACTATTATTGTCGGGATTTCGCCGCACTCATTCTCGACCTGAAAGCAGAGCAGAGATATCTTTGAAATAGTTGTGGTAGAAATCGATAACTACAAAGTATATAATAACGTGTTAATACTCGTACCTTTGTTCTGTGCTCTTAAATGTCACCGCTTAAGAAAAAAACGCCTTATAAATGTAAGTAAATAGGCTTAGTTTATTTTACTTAGTTAGTTTTACAAAAGTATAAAAACACGGTACATATTAATGTTGTAAAAGAAAAATGTTTGCTTTTAAAATCGTGTGTTTAGGTCATTATGGTAATGGACAATCTGGACTGCCTTCCCGTCCCGACATGATCTGCTTCTCCTCGATGACGCGCTGCACCTCTTGTCTGCTCGGTATCCGCCGCGCCAGCAGCATCCCTCGTCCGCCGATGGAGCAGTTGATCCCCAACACGTAGTCTTCATTCACTCGAATGAACAAGTACTTCGACACATCCTTGCCGCAAGAACGGTACATGTTCTTCACTTCCTCGCTTCCGTAGTACAAAAGATTCACGCGCTTGTCGGCGCTGTTTACGTACGAAGCCTTTATCACGTTTTCTTCGGAGGATAGACTCAGAGAGTGACAGTCCATGCTAAGACGCTGCGCCTCTTGAGCGACGAGCTTACTGAAAGTTATCACCTCGCAGTTGTCCCGCGGGCGTTGGTTCGGTGGCCAGAAGTATACCGCGTACATTTCACCCTGTAGCGAACTCAGGTCGAAAATCTCTCCATTTTTGTAGTAACTGAGACATTTCTCTTCATCTCGTTTGATGTCTCGAACACAGTTAACTCCGCAAGTCAACGAGAACAGGAACAGAAGCGCGCACTTTTTGCCGTACATCTTTGCGAATGATTTTTATGCGATAACTTTTCGCCTAACGTTCCGTCATCGGTCCAAATATAGGATTGAAATGTAAACAACGCTGCGCGACACTGAACTGAATGTGGGTTTAATCTATTCCCCGCGTGTCCAGATACTACTGTAATATGAGAAGCTTTGTTTTCGATATCAGCACGACTGTGGCACTTGTTGGAGTGTAACGGAAATCGCGACCCGGCTATCTATATGAACCAAATTTTGAGCGCTATTTTAATACCTAATTGTGGAGTTATAGAAAGTTCAAGAACCTAGATTGTATTGCCACATATATTCGCAATAACGTAACGTATCTAAAAACTCATTAATTCAAAAGCAATCAATCACCAATCAGGTGTTTATGTCACACCTATAGATAATAATAGCTTATGTTGCATATAAAAATAATAATTATGTAGGTACCTATGTGTTATGCAAGCTATTGACGAGTGTTATAACATTCATTTGCTTTAAATGAATGTTATAGCTGATCGTTTCCGCACTATGCACGTTGTAAGTTAGCTGGACTGAAGTTGCATTCTCCAATTCGATCGTATGTGTACGGTGTACGGACTACCCGTAACTACTCCATATAAATCTGCTATTCCCAAAAGTAACAAAGGCGATGCAACTCCACCTATAGTCGGTCCGGTCAAATAAAATGTACCTACATACACGCGTAACATCGACGTTAGTGACTGGACGAAAATACGAGTAAAGACTCGCTGACTTTAATACAGTAGAACCTCTTTTAAAATATTATTAATGTTATTGTAAGTCCAAGGGAAACAAAAAATATTTTAAGTTATCAAGGGTTATGGTTTTGGGTTATTGGTATTGTAACCAGGGGATTTATCTAGTTTTACTAGATTATGGGATACTGAAAAGCGGTAACCTCTAGATGCATGATCACAGCGAGAGGTATATTTCAGTTTGGCCATTTAAGGAACGCGTGATTTGCAGGCATGTTACCTTGAGTTTCCATGAATGCAGCGCCAGAAAGGAGTCGCGGTCGGTGGTGGAGAAGGCCAGCACGCAGGCGTGCGCGCCGCGGTAGTACGCCTTGGTGATGGCGTCGAACTCCTCCTGCCCCGCAGTGTCCCACAGCATCAGCCGCACCTCTTCCCCCTTCGATCCTGGAAAACAGTGGGCAAGACTTAAACGAAGAACTAAGTAACTACATAGATCTAAGAATCTAAATCTACTACATAGATCTAAGAATATGGTGGAATGGAGCGCCTGTTACTGCTCTGTGATCTGCTAAAACGTATTAATATTTCCGTAATTTAAGTTGGGGATGAACAATGATGTATTCTCTGGGAGTTTACAGCTATGATAATGGATTTTGTGACAAACTTAGGGTTACTTCAAATAAGAACTCTGTCGAGATTTGCGAAACACTGTGAGCTGATGTTAATGATTTGGACTCTGCATGTCCGAATAGCTGTGCTATTATGAGCAGGTGTGTTCTTTACCATCAGGCTTATGTCCTGCTCGTCTCTCTACCTCTGTACTATATAACATCACATAATTTGGGCTGGCCCTGAGTTGTGTCTACTCACTCGATCTGTCGTTCCAAAAAAGTCGACTCCTATGGTTTTCTTGTAGTCCCTGGTGAAGGTGCCGCGGCAGTACCGCTGTATCATGCTGGACTTGCCGACGCCGCCGTCGCCCACGATCACCACCTTGAGAGCTACCTCCAGCTCCTCCTCGCGCATCGTCGCATCAGCGCCCGACACGACATCAGTGTCCACTGATTACATCACCTGCAACCAAAGTATTTAAGTCAAGACTGGCCTCGTGGCTTAATGGGTAGTAACTCTGCCTGCGAAGCCGTCGGTCGTGGGTTCGATTCCCACTAAGTGCAAATATTTGTGTAACGAATTCAAATATTTCTATTGTATCTGGGTGTTTCTATGTATATATAATAACATACTTATTATTATATCTATTTAAAACTATAGGTATAAGTACCAGCTGTCTGACCGCCATGGTACAAGCTTTCCTTAGTTTGGGGTCAGTTGGTGTTGTGTGTGAATTGTCCATCAATATCCACCGAGAAGTATTTCAGACTACCACCGATCAGATGCCTGGAGCATGTTCGCTTGATTTAATACCACCTTGCCCCCTTTTTCTATCGGACTGCTCGTTACTTGAAAAAGCAACATCGTTTCATGTTTAACGTTACATCGAAGGGGTTTGATTTACGTTTGTTATGAAAACGTCTAAGCTGTGGAATTCGTCACCTGGGTAGGTTTTTCGCGATGGTTTCAATCTTGGTGTTTTCAAATCGAGAGTAAATCGGTTACTTCCAGGTAAACTCGCTCCATCGTAGATCCGGTAGACCGCAGCATCACTTAACATCAGGCGAGTTGGCGATTTTGTGTACCTAAACATAGGTTTGCGAAACAAAATAATAAAATGTTTTATCAGTCTAAAAAAACAGAACTTAGCACCTAGAACGTCCGATTTAACAATCTTGACGTCGCCTCGGTCGTAGATTCGAATCCCACCTGCATTTCGGAGTATTTTTCAAGTGCAGATGAACGAGTTTGTCACTATCACTGGCTTTAATGGTGAAGGTAAACATTATGAGTAAAACAACGTGTTCCGAGAAAGCCTTCTTTCGAGGACATTCCACATCCAGCAACGCACTTAACCGGCATGGTAGTCATCTCCTTTTGATAGAACGGTCCGAGTCCGGGTCGTGGAAACATGAAGTGATAATAAGTTGCTTATGAGCTTATGTTTGATTTAGACTCGTTAAAATAGTTCTGATTTAGGTTACTTTAAGGTAGCGAGACTGTCGGGGTCTGGGCGCGAACTGGCGCCCATACAATTTCATAATGTCAAGTGCCTGTCGCGGTCTCCGGTCGCGGTCTCCTATCGCGGTCTCGTGTCGCAGTCTCAGCGCGAACTTGTAGATCTTACGAGTTTATATCGTAGTATCGTAGGTTCTATTTTTGAAAGCTCGGTTTTTAATACATTTTATTGGTATATTTATCTGGTTTTTTTTTTACTTTTATAGGTTTACACTTGACCTGATGTTAAACGATGATGCGGTCTGCGGTCTATTCTATAGAAAACCGCGAGTGCTGTTTAGGTAGAAAAGCTATCTTTTACGAGAATTCAAACACGGCCCGGTATGTCTAAATGACACAAAATGACTGGCACTTAGTTGTTCTTCTGCCTACTTGATAATGTTTTCTAGAATTTGAAACTGGTTTAAGCACACTAGAGGTGGAACTACGGAGTAGGTATTAGACATGTACATTAGCTGTAAATTAGTTCCGCACAAGAATTGCGGCGATGATGCGATGTGATCCAGTGATTCATCTTCATTTGATAAACGATTTATCATTTTACTTTCGACGCTGCGTTTCTCTTTGCAAGCGTACTTCGAATTCCGCAGAGTCATGCGAGCACATGGCATTGCTTGGATTTCGATTATGTCAATACGAACAGTTTAGAAAAACTTTTCCTTTTCAAAGGGGCGCCCAGAGTTCAAAAACTGTGGGCAACTAATATTGACAATTGACATTCAACTGTTTAAAAAAATTTAAACTAGGTAATTTGTCACAATCAATACCTATAATGTATAAGTCTATGGTCAAATTGACATGTTTCTGTATGCCTTTTAATATTCTCCAGTGTTAAGAGTAGATATAAATATTGGGAAAACTTATGCTTATGAAGCTTTGGATTTTATTATTGTGTGAAAGTGAAAATTTATAATCGTAGCTATTGCGACTCATTAACAGACTTCAAAAAAGAAGGACGTTCTCAATTCGGTAGTATATTGTTTTTTTTTTGTATGCTTGTAGATAATATGAACAAAAACAAAATACATGTACAAATAATGTATGTAAATTGTAAAAAAAAACTGTCACTAAAGCATACAAGCTTAATCCATGTAGCTATATCTGTATGAATTGATAGACGGATTAAAATAGCTTAAGAGACTGGCAGAAGCAACAAGCACAATCTTTACGACTTATCTCTCAATTCCACGAAGAGTTTCAAGATAAGATCGCGCTAAAAAGTACACTCACGAGCATCGGACGTAAACATTTGTCGCAAAAATTGTATAGGTACTGACAAACGCGCAAAAAACATTCTCATAAGCTTGCTTAAAAATGAGCATGGTATCCAAGTGTTGTTGAATTTGCCAGCAATAAGGATGCTTGTTTTAAGCATACTCGTAAATAAGCATGATCGAATAAAACGTACAGATAGACGTCTTATTGACCACCAGGCACGCCCTCTTTTACCCTCTTCTGCCTCAGGTAGGATGCTCCAAAATCAAACGTTGGTTGATTTTTTTACTCGCTCAAAATAAGCATGCTTACAACTAACAATATTGAGTTACACGTGGCTGCTAATGAGAATTTGCTCAATAAAACATGCTTTCGTGCTAGTAATGATCACGTATGTCCTTATCTTAAAGAATGTGCGAGTGGGTCGATCATTGCGATGCTCTCCTCTAATGAGAGTCACACGTGGAGAAATGCCTCGATTAGGCGGTGTGCGGTGTCGCGTGCATTCCCGAGATTGCATCAAGAAACATTGCAGATAAATAAGTCGGTAGGTGAGTGGTGCGCCGTGAATGTACACCATAGAATCAAGATGCTATGCAATTTACCGTAAAAACTGGAATGGACGAGCATTTTTGCCCCATTTGCGTGCCTATGCGATTAACATCTGCGCAGCCTTTTTGCTTTGGTAAATTCCTGCCTACATTAGGTACTTACATAGTTTACATCATCAGCAATGGGTAATTTTTATCAAAATACAGGGATATCGGATTACTCGCGTTTGTTTCCGCCCGTGATAAAAATTTGACTCTACTATTTCGGTATATGCCCTACAAACAGGAACACAGTACTGTTTGCAAATTACAGGTTGGTGGTAGATTTACTGGCAAAATTTTTCCTCAGGTGGGCTGTGAAAAGTGTTCTACTACAAAATTAAAAATATCGAAGTATAACGGATTTAAATTATATATTGTGCACTACTGTCCTGATAATATAAGTTCAGGCAATACCATGATCTATCGACCCTAAATTTATTAAATACCGTGAAGTTCCGTAACTTCGTGGTATTGAATAAAGATACTCTACCAATAAAAAAACATCAAAGGTGCCCATCTTGAACCATTGGGAGTGAATACGACCTTCACATCATGCTCAAATACACATAATAGGAGTAGGCACTCCTCGCAAACCGGTTTTAGGTAATAGAGCGAGTATGACATGGAATCGTTTACATTGTAAGTAGCAACGGTAAGCACGTAGCTACCTACTGATGTAAAATAAGTTTGAACTCGGGTTATTGCTATTTATTAAACCGCTCAACAGTGGTTTTGTTTCCAGTGATGTAAGACTGATTTTAGATACGTCTATGCTCACAATGCATGAAAATATCAATAATGTTGGGAGATACGTTCTGTTTTTTTAATCCTTGTATCATTTTATGAAACGTCTTCTACTCGTAGAAGATTGAGAATAATCATAAAAATTAGGGCCCATTTAGAACCTACTTTATTATGTTTTTTTTTAAATAAAGCGTGACGAAACGAGCTGGACATGTGCCTGATGGTAAGTAACATGCCTGCCACATAACAGCACAGTTATTGGAACATAAAGAGTCCAAATCATTACCTAGCACTGCACTGCGCTCGTCACCCAGAGATGTAAAATGTTATATCTCTAAGCCCTGTAATTTCTCTGGAAATATTTCCCTTCAAACCGGAACAACCTTCTTTTTTATCTTCCTTTCATAATCTTTAAGTAGCTATTTTATAATTAAGTAAGTAAATGATGACTTCTTTTTATTTTGTTCTTTTTGATATTCATTTGTACGTAATTTTTTATTGAATTGTAGGTTTTATTCATAATTTAATGTTTGCTTTATTAATAATGATGTAATAATAATTATTTATTTGCTCTGTTATAATTAAATTAGCTTTAGTTTTAGATATTGGAAATGTTATTCTCATTAGTGTAATTCGGTATTAAGCCGGTACTAATTGATCAAAATAAATAAAATTAAATAAATGAATATAATTTGAAAATGGTGCTCTTGAAAACTTGTAGAGATAGCCAAGGCTAAAAAAACTTTTTTTTTGTAGAGCTTTGCTATATTTTTGTTGATTATTAATATTCCAGAAACTTTATAGTAAATAACATTATCATAACGTGAATGTGGTTGTACTATTAGGTTGCGGTTCACTTTTGTGATTTTGTGGCTTTTTGATTTTTTGATACATCACGCTCACGACTGAAGTTAATCAGATTAAAGAAATAAGCTATTTACTTTGCAGTTTTATTTTAATATAGAGTGACGGGGTGAACATGCGCCTGATGGTAATCAGCACTCTTGCCCATAATAGCTCAGTGTCACGCAACTATTTGAAGATGAAGAGACCAAATCCTGCCTAGCACATTTATCTCTTTGCCTTAAAATTTCTCTGGAGACTATGCCCTTCAAACAGAAACAAGAAACAGCGACAGAATATCTGTCATAGGTCTTGGCCAGTCAGGCGGACTCTGAAGAGTCCTATCAAAACTGCCTAAGGTAGAATAATAAACCGTTCCTATAAGTTCGCAGGTAAAATCGTCGACGGCGGCCCAGAGAGTAGGTTGGTAATAAAACTGTCCATATTTACGATACTTGAAGCAGATCAACTGCATATTGCAACTTTACAACGTCGTTGCACTTGTCACGGAAATCTGTGAAAGTGGAACGCCGAGCTTAGTAAGATCAATGGTACTTAACTCACGTGACTTCGGGATCATCTTTAATGTAACGTGAATTGATCTTTAAAGCTTTGGCTTTAGGTAGAGATTTGCGTTTATTTTAAATAAAATATATAGGTAGGCAGTGCTTACTGCACTTATTACATCTTACTTTCATTCTGGTAACTTTGAATGAGAGAATCGAGCAAAATTACCAAGTCGGTCGACAACTAAAGTATCAATTCAATGCAATAACATGAAAAACCGTAAAATTATATGTCAAAAGTAATAAAAAGTAAGTATAAATTGTTAAAATTGCTACAATATTCAAAGAATTATTCTGTTAATGTTAGTCACAGTTGGTTGGTTGGTTCTGGTTTCTTCGGCTGGGACTTACCACATTCCATAAGTATGTGTATTTTTCCACGTATTCCTCAGAATCGATCTCGGCGTTTTCGTAAATATTGATACAAAATTTCACGACAATCTGTCGCTCTATTGTAGCGTAAAAACGGAAGATGCAACGATGCAAGCGACAAACAAACAAACTTTCGCTTTTATGATTCTAAGCAAGTCTACTTTGAGTTCTTTTTATGTTGTTTGTGTTAGTTATTTATAAAAAATGTAGAAAACACAGTAATGTATGTATTTAATTGATTTAAGTAATATTTTCTTTTAAAATCGATTCAACATTTTTCAAGCCAGCTAGACAAATATTTGTGTGTTAACTACGATTTTTTACTCATTTTGTGTCTTGGAGTTTCTATGTACCTATCCTAGTGTGTATTTGAGGTCATTTTGTCGCCTATCCAGTTACCTAAATTCAAGCTTTACTTACGTAGTTTGGGATTAGTTAGTATTGCGTGAGGAATGTCCAATAAAGTTTATATATTTACTACCTATATTTTGTAGAAAAATTTGAACAAATGTTTTTATTTTTATTTTATTAATTAGTTAAAAAACCTATGTTTTGAACAGTTCAGTCTAGCATATAGTTTGTGTTTTTTGTTAATGTGTAAACGACACTAAAAACTCAACTTTTTGTAAAATATTGCTAAAAATGTCAATGGGGAATGTAAATGTAATCCTGCTATAAAACGACCATCATAAAATATGTCCAATTGTGATTCCATTTTCGCCGTTTATGTCTAAATCGCACGATCAACTCCATTCTGGGTTTAACGTTTTATTAGTGGGTGTTTACATGCCTATTCTGATTTATAAGACGTTTTATCGACCAATTTGCACACGATAGAACCACAGTTTTATGGGGTTCTTGAAAAGCGAAAGTGTGTATCACTGTTGACCGTGAATAGGTTACTGAGATTTAACGGCTTCACGGATAATTTCCTTTTAAAAAGCGTACAAAATGTTTCGCCCGCTCGATTTGTTGACGGGACGAATTGTGAAGAAAGGTTAGTAAGTTTATTTGAGTCGCAATTAGACTTGAGTAGCGTATCAAAGAAGATGTTTGTGTCAAACGATTTAGCTGCTTCTGATGATCAAACTACGTTTACTACAAGTGCTGGAGATTTAAAGCTGACAATATATGGCTTTCTTCTTTTGGCTGTTGGTTCCAGCTATCCTACCGCATACTGTATCATTTTATCATGATAATGCTACTGACAATCAACGTTTTGTAATCTTCTCAGTCCCGCACCCCCCTGATTTGACATACTTAAAAACCACTATAACTTCAGATTACATTAGTTAATTATTGTGAGCTATATTAGCAAAGATTTAACATTCATCCTAAACAAGAATTTTACTTTAGTAACAAGAATTTTACTTTAGTTTTAATTTTACTATAGTAAAAGGTAACCATAAGAGTTAACTTTAGCCCAGTAGGTAGTACCTACACAACAAACTCCAAGCCTCTACACAACGCCCCCCTTTAGGCCTGCAGCTTTACAAGGGGGCATTATCGCCCACTTTGGGAATCAAGATAGTCTACATTAAGGAAAATGTCACGAGGAAACCAGCGTGTTCCAAGAATAACGTTTTTCAAGGACGAGTCCTAGCTGTAAGAATGTGAAGTGGGCTGGTTAAGTGGTTACGACCAAGGTTTAAGAACCAATTTTTTATAAATTTAAGTACGTATTCGTTTATCACTGACGTTGCGTGGCTATTATCTTCTAAATTAAACCCCGAGGTACACTTTCTCTGATAATTTAACAACTGTTCAGATAAGTATAGGCAGGTACAGTTTACAGGTTGATTTTGTCTAGCGGCTTTCCATTGGCTCTGTGTTTACGATTCACTTAGAAAGTATGTCAATAGCTGACCAATACGTCAGGAAAATTAACGGGAAGATTTTATTTGTTGTAAAATTGTTTTACGAGTAAGTGTAAGAAAGAGCATTTCATTAAATAGTTTCATTTAAAATAAATGGCTACACAGGTAATACACAACGGCAATTAACCTAAGCAAGAGTCCTCAATAGGTTTACAGATATTGTGTTTCAGAAGTCTAAATTTGAGAATTGAAGCGGTCGCTACTTTTACCAGCTCCAATATTCTTATAGCTTTGTTTAATATATATTTATTGTGTGAACATGTCGTAATTTAAACATTTATTCTTGTAGGCTGTACAGATAAAGATGACAAAAAATTGTTGCATTACTATCTACTACTTTTTAACAGGAATTTTATTATCAGCAGTTTGAGTTACATTATTGCAGCCTTCGTCAAAATATCCCTTTCGACTTCATTAAAAATAAAGCCTAGTAGGTAGGTAATAATGTAGCATTATGTTAATCATTGTGTTTGTAAAATCGATCCAGTACTTTTAGTGTTTATTCAAATTTTACCAATGAAAATGTTTTCTCTTTGTTGTTGGTAGGTTCATATATACAGTATAAAGTAGGTATATATGATGGTATAAGTACCCAGTAAATGTACGTTGGTTTTTAACGCTTTTTAACTACTAATATAAATGTAGAGTTTGGATGTTTGTTTCTCAATCACATCGGAACGCCTGAACGAATCGAGAAATTTAAAATACCTTAGATTTTAATCTAGAAAACCATATGGGCTATTTATATTATTCCTCGCTGGAAAATGACGGGGATGCAAACTAGGAACCCGAGTAAAACTGCGTGAAACTTTTAGTGACAATTTTATCAAAACGGATGGTTTTAATCCTATGACAAGGCATATTATGTTTTTATATACGATACCTTCGTTGTTACAAAGTCGTTCTAAAAACTAAATTGTAAAACAAAGCTTACTGCTAAAATTACGTACCTACCTATTCGGTTGAATTAAATAAAATGACGCCACAAAAGTAATAATGATCGACAAAGCCCAGCTAAATTACAGTAAGCGCCGGACACCGGATATTCTGTGTTTTCTATAATCGGGTAGCATTATTTCACGTCCCAGCATCTCGGATTTTTTTATAAGATTATATATTCCTTCGTCAGTTGTATTCGTTAACGGCATTTACATTTGTTATTTTCTCCTACATTAGCTAAGTGCTTTAACATTTGCAAAAAAAAAAAACAAATTAGGTATAAGTACCTTGAAACTAAAATTAATTATGTTTCATTGATGAAGTGTTTTTTTTATAGTAAAGAGCGACGAGACGAGCATGAGATGTGCCTGATGGTAAGCAACATGCCTGCCACATAACAGCACAGAGACACGCAGCTGTTGGATCATAAAGAGTCTAAATTATTACCTAGCACTGCACTGCGCTCGTGACCCAGAGATCTAAGATGTTATATCTCTAAGCGCTGTAATTTCACTGGAAACATTGCCCTTCAGACCGGTAGATCTTGGCGGTAGACTAACTGGCAAAGGAGTGGTACTTCGCCAGGCGGACTCTGCCAAGAGTCCTACCACTACTAAAACTGATTTGATTTGATCACTGTTTGACCTAAGGTAGTTAATTTGTTCAATAATAATCTACTTGGGTGTCTTCGAATTGAAAGTGAATCGTCCAAAACCATCTTCGAAAACATCATTGTTTTACATCAGGCGATGTGGGTTAATCAAAGGCGCTTGACGCAACCCTTTGATTATAAAATATAAACACACAACAAAATAAAAACAATTATTTATGGTTGCGAGTAGGTACTTGCACAGGTACAACCTAATGTAAAAACTTAAAGTTAAGAAAATAAAAAAATGACTGAATAGTATCAATCGTTTGTTTTTTTTATCAACATTAATAATTACTGATTAGAAAACCACCCTTAGCGTACATTAAAGTAGTAGGTACCTTTAATGTACGCTAAGGGCACTTTTATAAAACCTATATAATAAAGTATTTTCTGAATTTAAATATACCTGTCAAAAATAGTTCTCAAATTCGCTAAAGGCGGCACCAGTGTTTCATTTTGTTAAATTGAAACAATCAATCAAAATGAAACAAATGCCAGTTTTGACGAAATTGAGATCTTTCTTTGATCGGTCTCGCGAATAGGACTATGTACTTTACTTAGTCCTATTCGCATTAAAGAAACTACGTCTAACCACTACGACTGGTAAAATAGCGTGGAATGTGAGCAATAGATATAATTTACCAGAAATAAGTACTATTAATTAGCGATGACCACATTAAATACAAATATCATATGGCGTCACGGTCGATGGTCGCATGAAATTCGATCAGAATAACCGATACAGTTACTCACTGGCGGTATTGAATGTCTAGACATCGGGGCCTGAACTTGTCTTACATATTTTATAGAACGTGACGCCTTGTGGGAAACAAAAAAAGTGGTGTGATTGAATTGCGACATAAGAGCACAGTGACACGCAGCTATTGGAACATGAAGAGTCCAAATCATTACCTAGCACTGCACTGCGCTTGTCACCCAGAGATCTAAGATGTTATATCTCTAAGCCCTGTAATTTCTCTGGAAAAATTGCCCTTCAAACTGGAATACAGTAATGTTTACACATTACTGCTTAGCGGTAGAATAACTGGCAAAGGTGTGGTACTTCCCCAGGCCGACTCTGCCAAGAGTCCTACCACTACTAAATATTGGTTAAGTAATAAATATTGGTGGACAATTCATACACAACACCATCTGACCCAAACTAAGCAAAGCTTGTAATATGGCGGCCAGATAGCTGATAATACTTATATAGTCATTGTAAATACATACTTATTATACATAGAAACACTCAGACACAATACAAATATTTGAATTCATTACACAAATATTTACACTGGATGGGAATCGAACCCACGACCCTCGGCTTCGCAGGCTGAGTTACTACCCACTACACCAGGAGGCTAGTCAATATATTAAACATGTAAAATATATTAAATAAATATCACACTAATATAGTAAAGACGAAAGTTTGTGAGTGTTCTTCGTTTCCACGTAAATTTGGAACGGACTTGAATGAAATTAAATACGTTGTAAGTGACTGGCCTCGTGGCTTAGTGGGTAGTAGTTGGTCTGCCTGCGAAGCCCAGGGTCTTGGGTTCGATTCCCACCAAGTGCAAATATTTGTGTGATGGATTCAAATATTTGCACTGTGTCTGGGTGTTTCTATGTGTAATAAGTATGTGTTTACGACTATATAAGTATTATATCAGCTATCTGGCCGCCATATTTATAAACTTTGCTTAGTTTGGGGTGGTGTTGTGTGTGAATTGTCCACCAATAATTATTTAAGTACCTGGATCTTACATACTTTATATATTGCCACATAGGCTAATTTTTATCCCATTAAATTTAGTGGTTGTCAAGCCTGTGCTCCGGCGCGGCTTAGTACGGTTATAATTAATTACGAAATATATAGTGTGCTTAAAGTAAATGAAGTGGTAGTGTTTTAAATTTATAGCCATCAAATATAATATTTACATAATTAAGTGTAGGTATTCTAAAAAACACGACAAACTGGTAGTTGTGTAATGATGAGATTCACGGTTTTATTAACTTTGTAGGAGATCTCCATTCGACTTTTTAGTACTCCAGTATTAAATTTACAGACTCTACTTATTTTATAGTTTTCTATACATACGGAAATATTTGTCGTGTAAATTCAAATTTGCTTATTATTGTCCTATTTTAAAGCGGATAACTCTATTGCATAAATTCCCAGATAGCTGAATTTTGACATGGACGTTAGGAACACCATTACAATGGTGTTTCTACATAGTTTGTAACAATAACGGATACCGTAGTAGATATTAGAAGAACATCATCCCTTTTTACGGCAAGTTTCCTTGGTTTGTGCTACTACTTCGTTACCAATTTATTTATCTTATTTTTAATTATTATACATGGATATTGCACGTGGGTACCTAAGTACTTAAGTATAGTTTTCATAATGGCGTGAAATTTTAATACAAGTTAGCCGATTAACGATGGAACATTTGCACATCTCTCTCGCGTTAATCACCTATTCTATGATATCACATTACGTTCGCAATTTCCACGATGTTGCGTGAAATTAAACCTATTATAGGGAAGAGGTAACCATTACTTTCGCCGCATTTCAAGATTCGCGAGTGCGCTTTATTAAAAGTTTCTACGAAAAAATTCAAAGTCCCGCAATTAATTTTACGAGATCAGCTATTTGAACACAATATTCCAGATCACTGCCGAGCAGTCACCCGGAGATATAAGATGATTTTCTTTGCCATTAAATTTCTCTGGAAACCTTTGCCCTTCAATCCAAAACACAGTAATGTTTGCACATTGCAGTAGAAGCGAGCACTGGGTTTAAATAAATTGCAAAGGTGTGGTAGGTCTCCAGGTGGAATCTACAACTAATATTATTATTGGATGTTTAAAGAACAGATATAAAATAACGGATTTACTCTTTATACTGTAGATACGAAAGTCGTATAAGTTTACTTACATTATTTAAATGGAATACCAGATATTTTTGCTCACTGACTGCTGTAGTGATGGATACAGTCTTTGTTGAAATTGTATTAGCTCGTAGCATAAACAACCCACTCAATGTTGAACTGCTGGGTCGACTGTCACAGGCAGAAAGTGAAATAATCCACCACGCTGACAAAGTGGAGGTTGGCGGTTGTTACATGTTCTGAAAGATGTTTTTTTGGGAATACATCGTTTTTTGGTCACTATGGTTTCTTTCACTGTTAAAGCCAATGGTAAAAAGTAAAAACATGAACAACACACATGGAAAAGTAGGCAGTAGCGCAGGCGGGGTTCGAAACTATTTATGACCTCACGATTGTGACGCGGAAATTCTCACCACTAGACCATCCTTACTTATACTTGGCTCGCAGTCTTTTTTTTTCGAATTTTACGAAACAGTAAGATTTTTTTCTGTATACTTCATTTGTGTAACATTAAAACAATCAAGAACAGAACTCATATAATCAAAGACAGACTTATAATATGAGTTCTGTTCTTGAGATGTCATAGAATTAGAACTTGCTAGTGCGATCGTTAAACCACTTATGTAGTTATACAAACTGTGCAATCTATATACTTATCCAATTAAAATTACCAGGATGCTTAATACGTAACATAGATTGTATCTTAATCTTAAAGTTCACATTATCGCTCCGTCTACAAACGATCTTCTTTCTTCATTATAGGATTACGATCGAACTTTAGAAGTGTCTATTAATTTTCACTCGTTAACGAGTTTGCACTTAGATAGGTAATGACTGCTCTTTATTCCGATGTATCGACCGATCCAAAGAAGATACGTACAGATTTCTCTTTTCTCTCTACAATGTAGTTTTATTTGCTCTATTTTTCAATTGAATTTTCGAGTAAATAAAATGGCGTTTTAACTTAATATTTATAAATTGTAAGATAGAAAGTTATCTTTCTATATAGATATTGTTGTGTATTTACTATATTGTTTTGTTGGAGTCTTATTTATGTGTAATTGTGTTTTTTTTAAATCTTACACATATAAATAAGTTTCATTTAACCTCAATTTTCAATGTTCGACTGAAATAATATTATGTAGGTTATATATAATTAATATTACCTACATCGGCAATATCGTAATGTATGTTTTTCTTAAATAGAAAGTGGGCTCTTTGCAATATATTCACAAAATATATACAAAATAGAAAGTGGGATATTTGCAAAACTCTTTGCAATAAATACGTGATCATGTGTTTGGCAAAGTGAAGAAAAACGTTGACGAAGTTTAATAAATATTATTTACTTACTTAGATATGACCTATCATAGGTAAGGGAGTGTTATGAACAAATCGGTGAGGTACACTTAATAATGTGTAAAGGTATATAATATCGAAACTAAATCGAGTATCCAGCAGCTACCACGCACTACGAGTGTTTGCATAGCGGTCTGCTAATGCGTTGATGAGGTGGAACGCGGTGGGTACATTATACCGGTACTCTCACGCATTCTGTGGCTTTATAAGACGGGATATCATCGGCCATTGTCGTCTTCGAGGAAGTGCCGCTGACTATGTACGAGGTACAAGAAGATACGCCACAGTTTAATGCGAAGCTTGTAACGAAGAAATGCGAGGAATTCTCACGATGAGTAAACCGATCTTCGGTCGTATATTAATTAGCGCCTTAGATCAGGGTTATAACGACTAAAAGCAAGTACAATGTAAGCTGTGAAAATTTCATGGCTTAACAATGTTAACGAGTGATTGCAATCGTAAGAAGTTAAAATCTATGTTTGACAAGTAGGTATGTGAAATAGTCCGTTCCATGAATTGCAAGCAGCATATTTATGTACTATTTTATTTATATTAGTTGCACCCTGTGGTGTAACCCGCGGCTCTCTCTTATGTTAACGTGATGAGAAGTAACATAATGAAGGAATCTAGCTAATGTAAATTTTATTGCTAAACCCGAAAATGTAACTTTCTTGTCGCATAGGAAGTAAGTAATAAACTATGTACCTACTTACGTATAACACGAATAAGATTGAAACGATTCCCAAAGACAATACAATGACGATTTGACCTCTACACGTAACACGACTTCCGTCTTATCTTTGTATGCTTATTCGAATAAATCAATTTTAAAGTAGAAGTTTCTTAGCATTCTTGACATAGATTATAATTTAATTTATTGTACCTTTGTAAACAAAGTTTATACTTAGCATAGTATATATAGTACGAGTATAAGCAGCTCATTAAATATCCCACGGCTGGGACTCGAGCTCTTCTCTCACAAGGAAAGAGTCAAGGCCATAATCCACCACGCTGGCCCAGTGTGTGTCGGTGGATGTCACATGACCTCGAAAGTTTCGAGGTACCTACAAGTCAGTTTCTTTTCGATGTTTTCCTTCACCGTACCTTCATTTGATTTATCGATGGACCGACGAATGTCTTTGACCTCAATCATGATTACATAAAGCAAAACATTTGATAGAATTATACTTAGTTTTTACATAAATATCGCTAGGAACGTTTCGCGGTACGAGTATAACGAGTGTAACAGGATAAATAAAACAGTTTTTAATTTTATTCAAATCAGTACAGCCGATAGAGTGAAACGTGGGAACAAATATACATGCGTTTTTGTCTCTACAAGATTAGTGTGCGTTTTGAAAGAGCGTGGCAACACTAAGCTACCAAAATATGTATTCAGTATTGTAGACGCTCAAATAAATCTCTGTCCGTGACAAATCAATGATCATTTTGAATTCAAACTATGACGCTCAAATTATTGCTTAGATTGCCTTCGGAGATAAATCAATCATTCGTTGCCGTATTTGGTGTTCTGTGAGCTGGCAATCAATATGTCAAAAGACCGTCAAAGACTTTGTATGAGTATTAAATCGATTCTGCTCCCGCCATTGAAAGTGTGCTAAACGGAATCCCGAAATTTTTCGTTTTTTATTGTGTATTAGTGAAAGTTTGTTGATTCTAGAACTCGTTGTGTGTAAAAACTGTCCAGGTGGTGGTAAGCTTTGTTGGTTTTGTGTTGTAGTTAGGCTAAATACTTATATATAACAATATGGAACCAAAACCGCCCGATCCCGAAGTTCCCCCCGATATCCCATTGACAAACCTCGTCTCTACGACCAAAAGACGTATCGAAAATGAATTAAACCCCAATCCACCCAAAAAAACAACCTCCACTCAACAAATCACGACATCTGAGACGTTGTATGTCGATCCAGCAACTGTGATCGGTGGATTTCAATATTCATCAACAGATAAGGGACCATTCGTAATCCACGTCTCCCGAATCGACTCAGAACCATCTCCTAATAGCATGACGATAAAACCGATTAAATTTGGCCAATTTTTAAGCGTAAACAAAATCCAAAACGTATGTCCAGGTGGAATTAAACAAGTAGGTCGAAACAAGATTTCTGTTCAACTCGCCACCGCCAATGCAGCAAACGATTTTGTCTCCCTCCCTATTCTGACAACACATAAATTCTCTGCAATTATTCCACATATAACATAACACGCATGGGAGTTATTCGAAATGTTCCAACCGACTTCACAATGACAGATTTTGTTGAGTCCTTAAATCTTCCTCCGGGCTGCGGTAAAGTTCTAAAAGCACGACGAATCAGCAGAAAGATTAGCACAGAAGGCATAGTCTCCTGGGTCCCAACACAAACTGTGGTGGTGACTTTTCAGGGACAAATGCTACCTTCTCGAGTAATATCATTCTACACCTCGCTCCCGGTAGAATTATACAACTATCCCACTATTCAGTGCTATGCCTGTTGTAGATTTGGACACACAAAAACTCAATGCAGGTCCAAGAGTAGATGTTATCGATGCTCTCAGGAACATATAGGAGACAACTGCGAACTTACTGAGAAGGAGGCCACCTGTCTTCACTGTTCTGGACGACACTTTGCCACCAGCAAACTGTGTCCAGAATTTGAAAGGCAGAAGTCCATCAAGGTCGTTATGGCACAAGAATCCATCTCCTACATAGAAGCTGCCAATCAATTTCCGAAAGTGGCAAGATCGTATTCAGAAATTGCACAACTCCCTCCCTCCCTTTCCAATATCCCCAACACACAAATAATGCAAACAACCAACAGAACAGGCGTACATACGTCAGGACAGTATATGCCAATACCCGGCCAAAAGCCCTCCAGGAAAAACATATAACAAAGCTGCCCACCAGCTATTGGTCTCTAACCCATCCTCCGCAATGCCAAATGGCTGTGCTCTATCTGGCAACAGCCCTAATTCAACCCTGACCTCACCTCAAGATAATATGCTAGAAACCCTTCTGTCCTTATTAGTCAATATTCTCTTAAATAATCCTCAACCCTTACCGTCCAACGTTGCCTCCAAACTCACACACCTAGTATCCCTTTCACATCAATATGGACAGCAGTCCACTGAAGATTCTACAATGGAATGCTCAGAGCATGCGTCGTAAGAAGCATGAGCTGACCATTCTCATCTCTTCAGTGCACCTGACAGTCATTGCCATCTCGGAGACATGGTTGTGGCCCGGTGCCCGCTTCCGGATACCGGGGTACTCCTGCCTGCGTGATGACAGGTCTGACGGATACGCAGGAGCTGCTTTACTTGTAAAGCGTCCTGTCCCATTCTCCGTAATTCCCATCCTCCCCATTCCTATGGTATCAACATTGTTGGTATTAAATCCCTGGGTATCTCCTTTGTTTCCCTGTACATAGCTCGTCCAACTCCTCTACTCATCTCCGAGGTCCAAAACCTTTTAGATAGCATTCCCTCCCCTAAGTTGGTAATGGGAGACTTTAACGCACACAATGTAATGTGGGATCTAGCCACTCAGATCACCTAGGTCGCTCACTTGTTGAAGTTTTCAATGAAGTAGACTTATGTGTGATTAACAATGGCTCACCAACACACAGAGTCAGACCTTCTCAGGACCCAAGGAGTGCATTGGACCTTACGTTAGGATCCCCCGCAATTGTCCCCTCACTCTCCTGGGAGACCCTCTCCTGTACCTATGGCAGCGATCACTTCCCTATTGTTATTACAAAAACAGATAGAGCCACCCCAGCTTGTAACCCCAGCCCCTCTTTAAAATACAAACTTTCTGCTGCAGATTGGCCTGCTTATTCATCCCTACTAGATAATAATCTCAGCTCCCTAGTCCTTCCCATAGAAACTGATCCCCTTCTCGCATATGATATTCTTGTAGACACTATAATCACTTCGGCAGATCAACATGTTCCCCTTAAAAAACCCGCTAAAGGGTTCAAGATCTCCACTCCCTGGTGGGACGCCGAATGCACAGAGGCTGTTAAAGAACGTAAAAAAGCTGAAAAGAGATACAATACCAACATGTCCACGGAAAACTTCTTAATTTATAAAAAAGTAGCTGCTAAATTCCGTAAAATGGTATCTCAAAAGAAAAAGGCAAGCTGGTCCAATTTCTGTGAGAGTCTAGCCCCAAAAACGCCGGCTTCACTGGTATGGAAGCAAATTAAAAGATTTAGGGGTTCATTTCAAAAAGAAAACCTTGGAAATGACCCGTCAATATGGCTAGAAGCCTTCTCTGACATCATAGCTCCGCCATCAGTCCCAACTATAGACTCTTACCCTTCCCCTCCATGCTCCCTCCCAGCCTCAGGAACATTAGACGCCCCTTCGTGCTTAGTGAACTTAACATAGTACTTGACGGACTGACAGACTCTGCCCCAGGTATTGATGGTATCCCCCTATTCATTCATCACTAAAGCCTCAGATAATCTCAAAACTACATTAGTAACTATAATTAATAAATTCTTTGATCTTGGCCATATCCCAAAACAATGGAAGACCCAGGTAATTATCCCTATACAAAAACACGGGAAAGATCCTTTAGAACCGCAGAGTTATAGACCAATTGCACTATCTTCAGTGTTAGCCAAAGTAACCGAACATCTGGTTAAAAATAGATTGGAGTGGTTTGTGGAAAGCCAACACATTCTACCTAAATCACAATTTGGCTTCAGGAAAGGACTAAGCACTTTAGATAGTCTAAGTATCATTACATCAGATATACAGGCTGCATTTAAGGAAAAGAAGTACCTTGTGGGAGCCTTTCTGGACATAGCTTCGGCATACGACAGTGTCCTGCTTCCTGTCCTCAGGAATAAACTAATTCATCAGCTGAGCATTCCAGTCAAGCTTGTACGCTTTATATGCAACATGCTCATGGAGCGAGCAGTCAAAATTAAAGTTGGAAACGACTTTCTACCAACTAAAACTGTCTGGAAAGGTCTCCCCCCAGGGTGCAGTTTGGAGCCCTATCCTATACAGCTTGTATACTTACGACCTTGATAGATGCGTGGACTCATTCTGCAGTGTGCTGCAATATGCTGATGACCTAGCTCTTTATGCGTGTGATACTTCTATTGAGGAAATTGCCAATAAGTTGAACAATGCCTTGAGTTATTTGGAACGGTACTTGGATGAACTGGGCATGGTACCCTCGGCTCCTAAAAGCTCTGTTGTGGTCTTCACAAAAAAAAAAAAATTATACCACAGATCAGTTTGCTCATTGGTCGGGAGGTGATTACTCAGAAAGGCTATGCAAAGTTCTTGGGAATGGAATTGGACTCGAGACTGACAGGCACAAAACATGTGGAGTACATTGTGGGAAGTGTGAGAGAAACATCAATACCCTGAGAGCGCTCTCCGGGGCTTGGTGGGGTTCTCACCCTTACTCACAAAATTATTATACAATGCCATCATCAGAAGCCATATTGATTATGGCGTCTTTCTCTTCCATGGCAATAAATCTGGCCAGAAAACATTGTCAAAATCCAATCCAAATGTTTGCGGATAATCCTGGGAGCAATGAAGTCATCCCCATTAATGCCATGCAACTGGAATGTGGGAACCTCCCTGACTCTCCGCTCACAATTCCTTTCAGACCGTTTCTTATTTAAATTGATCCAAAATTCCAATCACCCCTCCTTCCACGACTCAATCACCTTTCCCAACTTTACGGCTCTCAGTATTCAGAAAATATTCCATGTCTGGCTTATAGTTACATAAAATTTACTAAATCCCTTTCCCAATTGTTCAATTTCCAACCAATCCCTGTACATGACACCCTATGAATCCCTTACTTTTAAACCCAACATCCTTTTACATTTCGGCATCAACAAAGATGATGCCAATACAAAGAAATTGTTTACTGAACGCATAAATACGGAATACAGGGGATGGCACCACATCTTTACAGATGCCTCTAAGGAGTCCTTCAATAGCCTGGTAGGATCTGCAGTCTGGATTCCGTTCACAAGAATTTGCCTTAGTTTTAAAACCCCCCCTCTCACATCCATTTTCACAGGAGAAGCTCTTGCTCTCCTAGAAGCTATTAAATTCGTCAAATCCCATAACCTAAACAAATCTATTATATTTACAGATTCAAAAAGCTGCCTCCAATCCATTTTATCAAACCCTTTCCGGTCTTCTCTCCGCTATCCACTTATCCTCCAAATCAAGCATATTTTATATGAATGTCATTGTGCTCAGCTCGATGTGGTACTAGCTTGGATCCCTAGTCACACAGGAATCCCAGGCAATGAAACAGCAGATGCTTGTGCCAAGGCTGCTACTCACTCCGGCTGCCTGGACAATTACAAATTATATGCACACGACTTCTGTCTACTACCTAAATTCCATCTGGATTCATCGTGGTCAAGATATTGGAAATCTACACAAAAGTTTAAAGGCAAATTTTATGCTGATATCCAACCAGACGTTCCACGTAAACCCTGGTTTTTCAAATTTCGAAATGCAAGTAAAACCATAACGTCTGTTATATGCCGATTACGCCTTGGCCACAGCTGCACCCCTGTATTTTTGGCAAAACTGCGGATCAGGGATAACTCCTTATGTGAATGTGGATTAGATGAAGGAGACGTGGATCACATATTCTTCGAGTGCCCTAAACTAATATACCCACTATATGATATCCTCCCCCCCAGTATCCCCCGTCCTACCTCTATGAAATGCCTACTATCCCTTACCTTTACCCCTTAATCAACTGTATAATATGTAAATTTGTAAATATCAATAAGATAAAATTATGAAAATGTGTATGTCCCTGGTAACTAACATCATAAAAGTACTTATTATATATAATATATATTATATACTACTAACTAGGTGGTTGGTATTACATGTGTTGTGTTTGTTTGTTCTAGATCTACCAACTTATTCTGATCATATTAATAAACCGCGAGTTCAATATATTATTACCGTTTACGAAACTCTCAGGAAACGGACATTGGCGGAATTAACGACAAAGTCGTACAAGCCAGAAACCAAGAACTGAACTGAACTGAGTATTAAATCAAATAAAATTCTTACATATTCCATTTTATTGTGAATTTTTGTAACAATTACTGTAATCTGAATCTAAAAGTAATACCGTTGCTGTGATAGGTATGTCTCAGGCAAAACCTACATTTAAGTGTACCGCTACCTTAGTGCTTAAGCGCAAGTTGGTCGCGGGAACAATTTCAGGTCTCGAGACGAGTTCATTTAACTGCTCTGAGTTGGGCTGAGTGACTTTGTTGTGTTAATTATTTGTCATTGCAATTTGACAATTTTGTCATTAAGCAATCTATTATGAAATCAAGTGTGAAAATCCTACTAATATTATAAATGCGAAAGATTGGAATTTTATTACTCAATCACGATGGAACGGATCGGGCTGAAATTCGCAACACAGGTAGATTATAATAGTCTAGGACAGGGTAGGCGAACCAATGGCACGCGTGCCATTGATGGCACGCGACACAATATTTTAGGCACGTCGCCGATCATAAAACATGTGTAAAAATGTGTTAAGTAGGTATATTATGACGATCGAACTAATCTGAAAAAATAATCTGAAAGTCAAAATTATTTGATGACACGGCAATGACCCCATTAAACAATTTTTCAGAAAAAATGGCACATTGATGCACAAAGGTTCGCCTACCCTGGTCTAGGATAACACATAGGGTACTATTCCGGCAAATAAAAGGAACGGGAACTATGTGGGTAAAACCGTGAAGAGCTGCTAGTATAGAAAAAATGTGCTATTAATCGTAGGACTTTTCGCGAAGTTTACCTGAAAGAACCATACCTTTACATATTACAGCAATGTGCAAACGTTATCGTTCTGGTTTGAATAAGCAATATTTATAGAAAAATTACAGAGCAAAGAGATACATTATCTCATATCTCCGGGTGACATGCTCAGGGAAATTATTTGGACTCTTTATATTCCAAGAGCTACCAGTTACTGTGCTGTTATGTACAGACGTGTCGCTTACCTTCAGCCGCATGTTTTAATTTAGGCTCTCTATATACATATGTACACTTATATACTAACGTCTATGTAGTATGTACATATGTATGTACCAATATTCTGTGTATGTGTTTGTAATTAAACTCCTCCTAAGCGGCTTCACAAATTTCGTTGATATTATTTTGTTTTGAATTAGAACCATTCTCAAGAATGGTTTAGTCACAATCAGATGTTTCTTTTTTTTAAGATAAACAAACAGGACGTATGTCGAGTCCGCCAGTTATATGTAAAAAGTTTAAATGTACATATTCAACACATTTTTTAGATACCGTTTATGACGTAGAAAGCTGAGAGCTTCAACACGCGAACCACACAAGCACAAGTAAACCGTATCTAAACATGTAAATAGCGCGTCATCGAGTAAGGACGTCATTAGCTAAGTGGGCGGTCCGGAGAGCTAACTTGACTGGAACGTTGGACGTTCAACCAAGACTCAACCGAGCTCTTCTGCTCGTGTGACTGCAGTGGAATGCGATTGTCTCGGTGAACAAGACACTTGATCGAATGTAATTGTCGTAATTTCGTACCGGCGCCGCTGACCGCTAATCCCGGCAGTCCGGTTATGGTACTATTAGGAGACAAGCAGAGCAGTACATTGTTACTACTTGTGGCTTGTGGGAATCTGAAAACGCCGCACGGTGAGTACTTCAAATGAAGAGTACCGTAGCACATAGTATATAGGTACACGTGTCCCCATAAGTTGCATTTTTGTATAATAAAAATGTTCCCTCAGACAAAAAAATGCGTAGATGTTTAATATGTCTGCAGCCTAACTCTCATGAAAATGAGCAATTGGTTCTGCTGTTTAAAATTTTGTTGGCTCTGATCTCTGATATTTTAACTTAATTAAAGTAAAAGAGTAGGTTACGAATAGCCTGCTTTTTTGACATTATAGGTCGCACTGATGATGACTGATAATAGGTTTGCACTTGACTCCCATCTCGCCCGATGTTGAGATTGTTACCTAGAAGCAACCGATTCACTCTCGACTGGAATCCAAGGTTGTAACCATCGGGAAACCCCCATTCAGGAAACCTTACCAAGGCCGATGTACAAAAGTGAAGTAAAACTAGCTCGTTAGTGTAGTCTTTGGAATCACAACCACGAAACGACGTCGTTTTTGAAGCTATGAGCAGTCCGATAGAAAAAAGAGCAAAGTGGTATTATCTAGATTTGTAGATCATGCGGATTAGTTGCACACTCTCCGTAATTCATCCGATAGAATAGAATAGAAAAGCTAACTAATTTGCGACGACGTTTAAAAAGACTTTGAAATCTTTTTTTAACAAATACTTTTCTTTTTCGGGTGTCGTTGCCTATGGCATGTCTCTCAATCGATTCCATAGCTTCCAGTGGTATATAGATGACCCATCCCAATAGTCAGAAAAGTAGGTACCAGTAAGAAGTACCTATTCCATACATTTCATACTATAAAAAATCTATAAAAAATTACTTGTTAAATATCAAACGATTAATTTTATAGACATGTAATATGGAGACTGATACCTATGTTTACGTTTTTTTTCTGCATGATATTATTAAAGTATTTATTATTAGTAAAGTTCATTACTTGGCAAAATTACACTTGTCCTAAATTTGGCACACCAATTTGGAAACGTCTGAGCAATGAGATTGTCAAGTCACGGTTGCGCAAATAAAATGAAATAACGAGCAATTTGTCGGTGAGCGCTGGCCACTGATGCGGTTTGAGAAATTATTGAAGATTGCTTTTCTTAGTTTCGTCATTGATAGTAACATTGAATATACTCATGCTCTCACTGCAATGCTGCGTTGTCTTATAATGCAAATGTACCTGTCAAAAATAATTCTGAAATTCACAAAGAGTGGAGCCAATGCTTCATTTTGTTAGACATTTTTAAACCGATTTTTTTGTTTGTTTGTTAGATCATGCTTGAGAGTTCGTCCCATATTAGTTTGAAATGAAATCGGTTTATCGGTTTTTCAAAAATCAACAAAATTCTAAAATTTACATACATCAATGAAATTCACATTGTCAACTGAAAAACTTAAAAAAAGGAGGTGATCCTCAATTCGGTTTAATGGTTTTTTTTTATTCTACATGTATGTTACGCGATAGCTCCGCCATTTATGAATACATTTTGAGACTTGGATCCAGCCCAGGGGTTCATGACCCCATGACCCCATTCCCCTGGATCCACTATTGTTACTAAACAAAAATAATCATCAAAATGTATTCACAAGGACTATTCATAAGGAACTAGGTGGACTACTGCTGAACTCTGAGCTACTACGTATACTTATCGCACAGTTTTGTGACTTTACGACCTATGGATCCCCCCTTGAGCCAAAGCTAGATCCACCCTTGTTTGTTAGATCATAGTTCAGAGGTGATCCAACACAAATTTTATTGAAATAGGTTGGCAGTTATTGAAATCTGAACAAAAAACTAATTACGTTCATTTATCTAGATTACTGGTTGGTTTCAGTCAGCTTTTGTTTTTGCTTTTCGGAAAAAACACATTATTTTTTGGTTGTCCTGATAGTTTAAAGCACATTTTCCCACACACCTTTGGCACATGTGTCGTGTCTCAGTAAGGAAGTGATGTAGAACATTTATGGATTAGTTTCCCCCCAGGCTTAAAGCTTTCTATCATATCTTCCTATTCCGTAGAGTATTCCGTAGAGTATTGCAAGTTAGCAATAAATCGTGCCTATTAGAGAGCTGACAACTCGAGCCGTTATATAAGGTAGCGGTGAAGTATGGCCTGCACTCCATAAAAGTTCAGTTGGGCAGTAAATATGCCACTGCGAAATTGGATATGTGATATCTTTATACCTACTGTTACTTGTAACATCTCATAATTTACTTGCACACCGAACTGTATTTTTATTTTTTATACGCCTTATTATCCTTTTGATAGAGGCCGCTAAACGCGGTGAAACTTCTTATCCGCAATGCAAACTGAAG
The DNA here is from genome assembly GCA_017562165.1 of Ectropis grisescens. Taxonomy (NCBI): domain Eukaryota; kingdom Metazoa; phylum Arthropoda; class Insecta; order Lepidoptera; family Geometridae; genus Ectropis; species Ectropis grisescens. The sequence continues at coordinate 18,657,068 of CM029785.1, forward strand.
CGTTTGTTAATTTTACATATTTAAAGAAAACCAAAGTTATTACGTTGGCCATCTACTTAGTAAAATTTTAAATATTGCTATGATATCATTTGATCACTTTTTTGAGCTGTTCGATTTTTCAATATCCAAGATACCACACGGAAAATTACTAGCTACGGGTTACCAAACACGAGACTATACGGAAATATAAACGATCTTAATTAATAATTTTAATTGGTCGCCTTTCCCTAGCTGATGTTTGACTTAAAACTCGGATATCATATACGCAGCTAATAATAAAAACTTGTTTTGCACTAAAATATATGTATACTATTTTCGTACAAAAAATTAAACCGACTTCAAAACCACAAATAGACACTCAACAGCGAAAAACAAATTAATATCATTATAACGAGTATAAGCGCTACTACTCACTTATCTATCTGAAGTCGGTGTAAGCCAAGTCTAACAGTGGATCGATATTACATACTTACCTATGCCTACTTACCACATACCTACATACTCGTAGTATCAATCTACTAGCTTTTTGACCTGACTGGCACCGATTTCAAATAGATGAGTAGCGCTGACACCGCTGACAGGAGTTCATATGCGACTATAAAACCTACTATGTTTTATGTAAAATGGTACGTGTATGTTACGAGTATGTAATTGGTATATGTTTTAATATGTTAATGTTAGTAAAAATATTCTACTCTATTCTAATAATGATATTGATTTATTTTCGCTTTTGTGTGTCTATTTGTGGTTTTGAAGTCGGTTTAATTTTTTGTATGAAAATAGATTATTATTGTACAATTAACACAATTATATACATATTATCATAAATTCACATTCATATATTTTCACATTCAAATATATGAGTCATTAGAATAAAATTGAAGTATCATTATTTTATTTTCGTAGTAGCGTAATTTTAAAGAACTCGTTGAAGTTATAGAATGTTCAGTTGACTTTGTTGTATTCGTACCACAGAGTTTTGTATCTGTATTAAAACACTTGTATAACCTGTAGTAATGCTAGCCAGGTATTGGCGGAAAAACGTCATTGGAATAAAATGTGACTTTGTCCTGAATATTTTGTAACGTCCTTCTGTAATTGGTCGTCAAAGAACGGTTAGAAGATTAACTTGTAATCTTTTTGATAACTTTTCACAAGGTAAATTTGAAATCGCTCAACTATAATACGGATAAGCTTAATTTGTGAATGCATAGAAAAAAATTATCAACTTATTTAAAACTCGTAAATAGGAATTTAAGGTTTAATTCTATGTCTTAGTATTATATTTAATTCAATCACATATTAACCATATTATAGCCGAGTGATTTCAAATTTACCTTGTAAAAAGTTATCAAAAAGATTACAAGTTAATCTTCTGGCAACGCTGGTCCGTAGTCCCTTCGTGGAAGCGACAGGTGCTCGGCAGCTGGCCTTCCGAGCCCTTTACACAGTTCATTCACGACCCGTTTGTCAAACTTGTTATTCAGAAGGCAAATCGCCGGCGTCCGCGCATTTTGAGTGTAGATTTAGCGGTCGGTAAGCCAGCGAGCACGTGACCCACTCCATTTGGGACTTGTTTTGCATGGCAAGTGATGATAACGCACGCCGCGTTCTTTATATGAAAATGCTTCTAAAGTAAATCACCGTTTTCTGGTGGGCGTTAAAGCAAGGAGCCTTCTTGTGCTAAAGTCAAACTAAGTATATTGACAGACTGACAACGTATTAACGTTGATATTTTTTTAAGTACAGTTATATTATTCGAATGCACTTAAATTAAGAATCAGTGCACAACACAAGCTGCACTTCCCAGTTTCGCAGTAGATATATGTAATGTGGCTAAGTATTAATTGATGTAGAGTAACTACTCGTACTTGGTCTGTGACTTTACTGCTACAAAATATTTAATATTTTAGGATTAAGAGGAACTTTAAAGGTTTAGGCATAAGAGCAACAATTCAATTAAAGTAGTATCTTATTTTAATTATTTCGATTTTTGATGACTTATCTTTGCCCTGTTATTTCTTGGCAACATTACTCTTCAAACTGCAAGATATTAAAGTTTGAATGGAATTGGCTTCTTTGAATGTAGAATAACCGGAAAATATGTGATATGTGGTACACTGGTACAAGCTCTACTAAGAGTCCTACCACTACAAAAGGTAAATGTGTCTGAATCAATGACTTCCTGAGTGATTCCATCAACATTAGCAAATATTACATATTTGAAACTGTTTATGGTATCAATAAATCATAAAAGCATTTAATAGTTTCGTTCCACTTTTACTTTAACTGCCGAACTAGACAAGCCTATGTTATAAAATCGATCTCAATTAGGTGTTTAAAAAATATTCAAGTACTTCCGCACATTCTCTGCGCTCTTTGACAAGTTTCCAGTATTTATATAACTTAATATTTGACACGATCTCTTATTTTAGACAGCGATAATTTATCAACTAGGAAATGCAAATTGTTCGTCGAATGCACCAACTTCGACGAATAAATTTGCATGTCTGAGACGAGACAGTCATTTTTGTATTACTAACGCCAATTAAGATCAAACATTCATAATAAAGTTTTTTTGTATAAAGCGTGCATAAATTACATAATTAGACGAATAGAGGAAGTTTTCTGGGTAGGAATGAATTTATTTTTTGCGCGAATCAGTTGCGCGCGTTGATGTCTTTCGTATGGATAACATTTTAATGCGTTTGTAGCGGCTGCGACGGCGTCTCTTTTTTTTTTAAATTATTACTTACATTCTGACATGCAGGCAAGATGGCAGTCAAGAGAAAACAAATTAATAATTAAAAAATGTCTAAAAACTATTTGATAAGTTTCCTACCTAACTGTAACGCAGCTCGGACATGAAATCTTATTTCAAATTTATGTTAATTTAGTTTTACTTTTAAGTAAGTATTCAATTTATTCGTGAATTCTTTGAAACAAGTTGTAGTTTAAAAGATCGCACAAATGAGTTTTTGTTATAAATAAAAAGTTGAAATTAAGTTTTATTATCTCCATTTTTAGAGCACCACAGGTTATCTAATCTATGGCAGTATTAAAATAAGTGATATGTTTAATTAATGCATAAAAATATGAAAGTTTGTTTTACAACATATAGTTTAAACGTATATATATTTATATATTTTTGACAGATGATTTGTGCAGTATTTTTGGAACTTTGAAGAAGTGTATATTAGATTATTTATTATGTTTATACTTGACATTGGCGAAATTGTGAGGCTAAACCACAATAATAGCCATAAATAAACCAAGAGTTGAAGTTGAAGTGTATATTTATGTGTGTAGGCCATTACGAGAGAGGCAGGCAGACTGCAAATTCCACTACATTTGTTTAACGATTTCATATAATTTGGCAGATTAAGCTGTTGCACCGCAAAATTCCACAGTGTGACAGAAATAGAGATTAATTGTCATAGAGTAGGTATATTTGTTTAAAAATAAATCTCTGCGTTCTGAAATGTTTTGTAGTGGCAGGACTCTTTGCAGAGTCCGCCTGGTGGAGTACTACACAGTACCACAGTACCATTTGCAGTTATTTCACTGACAAACTGTAATGTGTATAAATCATTATGTTCCTGTTGGAAGGGCAATGTTTTAGAGAAATATCAGAATATAGAGATAAATCATCTGATATCTCTGGGTGACGAGCGCAACGCAGTGCACGACACTGTGGTGTGATAGTTAAGCATTTTGCTTACCATCAGGCACATGTCCTGCTCCTTCCGTCACTCTGTTTAAAAAAACGGTGAATTTAAGTTTATTCTAAAAACTAAGTCCACTAATTTCACATCGAAATAGACTTTGGTTGTAATTCGCACATTGACTGACAGTTTAAAGTTTCAGTACTGAGATCAGTCAAAGCAGAATAAACAAGCGTCGTTAAATAATAAAACATGAATAAGTTGCACATAAGTGAGAATATGAATCAAGTTATGGAGATGGGCCGCGGAGCGTGAACCATGACGAACTGGACATCGACCCTCCGAACGGAGACTGCCGAAACTACCAAATTGTTGCCACCTCTAAACTTATTTTTGTTTCTGATAGCTTAATTAATTATTAGAAAGATTCTAGGTTATCAACATTGATAAGTGAAGCTTTGAGGGGGAATAACTATAGTTTATACAGACAACTACTTGCCAGATCTGAAAATCTTTATTCATCTATTGATTCACGCTACTGATAAGCTATCCCAATGTTTTAAAACATTGTAGTTTATATACAAGCCACAATGTATGTACATGTTGTTTGTACACTCTGGCCTAACATAAGTGAAGAACTAGTTTTTTACTACTCGATAATCTCGAGTTATAATAATTAATTACTATTATTAACTATTTCTATGATACGCACTGCTGAAAAACTCACGGCCGCTTTCAGATGATCAATTAATTCGAACAATACATTACGATGGCAAAAACCGCATGTTACCAACCTATTAAATCTCATTTCGTATTTGTTTCTCCACGTTCCGACTCATCAAAGCCACGAAGAATGGCATATCGCCGGATAAAAGTAGAAAAACAGAAACATTCAAGACTCATCTCAGCAATAACTGGGAAAATAACAATGGAGAACAATTTTGTAAGAGTTTTTGAAATGATTGATTTTATTTATGACAGTTATAACTTATATGCTTAAATAAAAAATATTAAACTTGGGGTGCCCCATAATTAGAACTGAAACGCAAAAAAAGTGTGGATAGGGCTTTAAAATGATAATGTGGTTTCTAATACATAAGTACCTATATATTTTTTTCTAAACTGAAAAGTTTTCGCTAGAGACTCTTCTAAATTCTAAAATAAGAGAATGACAAAACTAAAAAAAAATATGATGTACATTACCATGCAAACTTCCACCGAAACTTAGTTTGAACTAGATCTAGTAAGCAGTTTTTTTGTAATCGTCATAAATACAGTATTAAAACAGCGACCAAAGTTACAACAAACTAAGTACAAGATTTTTTATATTATACTATTTGCTGCTATGGAACCCTTCATGGGCGAGTCCAACTTGCTTCTTGACCACTTTTATTTTTTTAACAATTAGGTAGGTATACGTTTACACTGGACCACCTTCTAGCCTGATGTTAAGCGACGGTGAATTCGGTGGAGCGTACTAACAGAAGTAGAAGAAACAGATTTAATTTTTCTCTCGACTTATCTATTAGACTATATGTAATTATCCGCCTAAGCCATTTGATGTTATTAGTTACAGTTTACAGTGAAGTTAGCGTGCCCGAAACGGTGACATCAGGTGGAAAAAGCTGCGACCAAAAAGTGACCGAGACAAGGTAAATGGAGCGCTGGCGCAGGACGTCTAGCCGCAAGATGGTCAAGGTTATCATCTTCATCACAAGTCGAACTTGTACTCGACTGCATCGAGAAATCGATGATGGATGGAAGACGGCATGATTGAAGTGACACCTATACCCAGCAGTGGGATATAAGCTATGGATGATGATTATTACTGATTATTTGCATTAAATATTGAAATAAACGAAGCTTGGAGGCTTTGGTATCGATCGAGAGAAGTGACAAAAGGCTCATGGGCAGCAACACCAATGCCGATCAAAAAAAGATTTAAAAGTCTTGAACGTCGGCGCAAAATGGCTAGCTTGTCATTTTTTTATCGAATACATTTCGAAAAGTGTGCACCTGATCTGCGCGATCTTTTTGTGATCTTTTCTTTTTCTTGCTCGTCGGTATTTTTTTGTATATGATAGATTTGTAATAGATAAATACAAATAAGCCTTACACTCACCGCTTTTATTACATTACGGGACGACGAAACTTAACAAAGGCACCATTCCAACATATTAATTCGAAATATTTTTTTTAATTCTTGCGACATTTCTTTTATACCCTGAGGCGACGAATATTGTCGATAACATCACAATAGTCCACGGTAATTGGAGATTGGAGTCATAAGTGAAAGTAAGAGATTTACACCAATACTGACCAAACGAAGACTCGCTGACTCTCGCTATTGCCATATTTGACGCTATTATTTAATTGATGTGGAAAGTTTTCGTAAATGACCTTCTTTCTATTTCGTAACTCTTTTGTTGCCTGTAATCTTTTTGATCTATGTTGTGTAAATGTGCAATCATGTAATTATATTATTTACGACGTTACTATTGTTCTATTATAGTTGGGGCAAATAGACATGTAGGAAATGTTTTTTTATTAAAGGGCTTGGCGTAACACATGCATCCTACTTTATGTATCCAGTGGGGATATAACTTGTATAGGTACTGGAAGGTGCCAACTGGAACCTATGAATGTTCGACTGAAAACTGCCGTTATTTACACCAGACCACCTCGGCTTATGCTAAAGAGCATCCATGCATTTTATATCTTATGCATTTACCTTTATTTACTAAAATTTTTAAACTTTTCTAAAGTTGATCGGATGGCTACCCAATTAACGAAATCTGCCGAAGTCGATACCCACTCTTGGTCTGCGACCGCAAGCTAATATTTTTGGAATTCTGGTAAACATAATTCTGAAAAACGTATATAAAGATAAAGACTACTTGTGGTCTAGTATGTTCGTTTATTTAATTATATACTAGTATGTTTTTGGAATCAGTAAGTAGATAAATAGGTACTATGTACTATAACCATTTTTTACAACGAAATTAGGCAGATAATAACCGGTTGTCTACAACTTACGAGCAACGACAATATATAACAATGCCATAAAGACAGGTAATAGTGGAAGGATACCCGACTCCTTTGGACCATTAAAAATTCTACTCACTCGTGCAATTGGTATTGTGGCAAAATATTTTAACGTTTGTGTGTACAAATGTATTCGAATCCCGTTCAGTTAGGTACTTATATATCGCTAGTAATCATGCTTTAAAACTATAAAATTCTTTATTTTTAGCTTTTAGCTTTTTTAGCTTTTTACCTACGAATTTATTAATAATAATTTACTAAGGTACTTAATTAGTACCTAATTGTGCGTGAGAATATCGCATGTATATTTTTTACTATAGGTACTTAAAATAATTAAAGACGCTTCACTAAGTTTACCTACGCCTTTAAATAATCAGATATAAAAAGTAAATCTGAAGTAGCTCTATCTCGTACAGTAGGTAATCCTTGAAGTTGAGTGTACTGGAGGTACACATCTGTATCTACCTCTATTAAATTGAACACCTGACTGACACCTACCAATAAATATCGCAGGCACCAAGTGCATAGGTACTAGATAAGAAACGAATTGCAAAATTTAGTAATAAAGTTTTGAAAAACGTTACCGACATATAAGTAAATAGTCGCATTAATCCATTTTACCTCATAAAATCAACCTACCATAGAAGACACATCTTCGGGCGCGATACGATTCACACTCTGTAATTTATTTCCGTTCAATTGAAACCTCAAAAGCTTGCAAACTTACTGTAAGCTCCGGCAATAAGGGATTTCTGCACGATCAATTAACATTCCATAAGAAAAAAACAATAACAGCAAAATTCACTGAACCACCGCGACCACATTCACACTTCCGAACACTGACTTTGAATGAAAATAGTGTTTTCGATAATCACATGAGATCTTGTAACGATACATGCAAGGTGTTGTAAGTTTTTGTGGCGACTGGCGCGGTGCGACCAGCGGCATGCTCACCGGTGCTCCGGTGCGCCCGCGCAGCCTTCACGGGAAAGTTCATCGAACGTTCGTCGCGTCCGCGTGATCTTAGATGAGATCAAGAAAAATGTTCGCATGTGGTAAGGAATTTAGACCTTATGCACCTATTGGGCTTTCCTAGGTGTGATGACTTTACGATATTAAACACGCAGTAACAGTGATTTTTTGAGCAAATATTCAAATTACAAACTTTGAAAGTTTCTAATGATAGACTTATTGAACGCATGCCCAAGTATCGAATTTTGTACTCTAAATATTAGAATAACATAGAGGCAATAATTTATAACAAACAAAGTCACTAGTGATAAATATTACTGCATGATACATAAATACGTGCTATGTTGCTTAAATATTTCTAATTTGGCTTTGCTAAGATATTTCTAATTTGGCGGGTTCCACATTAAAAATCGTCTCAGCCCATAACTAAAAAAAGGATAAACTTTAAGCAAGTTGTCACTGTCATATCAACGAAACAAATGTCAAGCATAATTGTCATCGACCCCGAAACGAAAACGGATCGTGACTTTCAGTTTCCTACAAATTCAAGTGATTTTCATAAAGTAGTCAACGCACAAATACTGCCTGTTAATATTTGATCATGCCTAAAGTTTCTGGTAAGTCCCTATCCTAATTAAATATTACGATATCTAATTTATGAATTCGTTTCTAAGATTTAAGGTTAGGCCCAGTTTCTCAATGAAACTCCTTAATTTTCTTTTTTATTTCTGTTTAATGGTGTTTCTTAATATATTAAAGTGTTGTTTGTCTTCTGAAACTAATCGAACAATTATCTCTCTTATAAATATTTTTGTTAACAAATTTTTGTTTACGGATTCCACAACGCCGGTTTTCTGTTAAATTTAAGTTTTCTGGCCATTAAAATCTAATATGCTGTGTTAACATATTATGTCTTACACGTAAATATCTCTGAATGCATTGTCACTGCTTCTACTAGACAACTTTCAATTGTTTTTCTGTACTTTCCAACAGTGAAGGTGAAATGGGGGGAAGGAGTTATACCCTGGTGTGGAGGTGAACACCGACGAAGAGCCTGTGCTGTTCAAAGCTCAGATATTTGCTCTCACTGGTGTCCAGCCGGAACGGCAGAAGGTAGTCTGTAAGGGAGTCACCCTAAGAGATGATTCATGGGGCAATTTCAAACTTAGCAATGTAAGTTATAATTCACTAATATGGTTGTCATAAGCTAACATTGTTGAGCACATGTACAATACTGCTATTTTATATGTGTGTGTGCTAGTATGCTGTTTATTTGTTTGTAGTGTGTCTAGATACAAAAGAAGTCTACATTACAATTCGGTATGAATACTCAGCAAATGAATAATTTTCAGGATTATTGTAGTTTAAAATAATTACATACTTGAGCCTTGGTTTAAATTTTCAAATGGTGCTTCACAGTACTTAGTAAGTTAGATTTAAGATTTTCTTGGCTACATTCAATCTTGATTTTAAATATCTAGATAGCAAAATGTAGACTCAGGTATTATTGAGGTATTTTACATTTTCTAAGTTGTGGACTATATGAATTCCTGTATTTATTTGGAATAATATAAAGATATGGACAATATTTACAAATAATATATTAAATATATATAATAATATATTTTACTTGACTGTTTTGATGAATTTTGGAGGGCAACAAAGATCACCTAAAGCCATAGGTCCTTTAGTAAAAAAGAAAAATATAATTGAGACATCCTATGGCAAGCAAATAGTATTATTTTCTCTGAAAAATCAACTTCATTCAATTCAAGATTAATTACTCAATCAAATTTCACAAGAAGCTATCACTAAGTCATCTAAATAAGTGAAAGCAAATTTTAGTTTATGTTGATATTTCAAAAAAACAATTTCGATAATATTTCGAAGAAACCTCTGTTTTCAAGTCTCTTAGTTTTAAATTTCAAGTTTACTGGTCACAAATTATCTATATATGAATATTGTGTGAGATAATTGTAAGTGGAAATCTGTTTTTATCTCAATAAATAAATGTATCTATGTATAAATAATATGCATGTCTTTGTGTTCCTTGCCAATGTCATACATGAATATAAGGTCAAATGACACATGCTTGTTTATTTCACACCTTGATGTAGTTGTGTTTTAGTAGGTCATTATCTTGCAGGAAAATCATTTCAACCTTTCTCATGCTTAAAATAAACATGAATTGGCACACATTTTTCTAAACCTTAAAACTAGAAATTTAAAAAAACCTGGATTTAGCACTGAACTTACCAGTACTTAATAGTTTTGTCTGGGACAGTACCTTTAAGTAAAGTAAGTAAACCTTCACCAGTTATTCAACTCCCAAGCAGTAATGTGTAAACAACACTGTTTTCCAGTTTGAAGGACAATGTTTCCAGTGAGATTACTGTTTAAAGAGATTAATCAGAGACGATCTTCTTAGCATTCCATGGATTCACCGTGCGGGTGCCGGGTCCATCGTGTGGCAGAGAGAGAAAAACTCGAGTAGTTCCCGAGACTTGTGACTCGGGCGTAGGTTTAAGGGGCCCCTTTCTGACGTACATCAACACTCACCTTCACCACTCGTTTTTCTCTCCCTGCCCAGCCAAATCTGATATGAGCCTACTAGTGCAGCTTTAGATACACGTTCTAGTATAGAACTTACAGCACTTCTGGATAAGCCAAGGTCTTTCAGTAGGTTATAGAGAGATTTTGCTGGTATACCTCTCGCTCCCACTTCTACAGCGTATAAACTAACTACATAGCCGTTTTTTGTTAATTCGTTTAGGAGGTCGTAATACTTATTTTGTTTCATCGCGTGGTCTTTAGGTATATTAGTTTCCCACGGTACGGTAAGTTCTACAAGGACTATGCGTTTCGTAGCTCTAGAAAAAAGGAAAATGTCCGGTCTGGATGACGAAACACCCACATCCTCTGGGATTTTGTAGTGCTTTTCATATGTGTCCATTAAAATAGTCCAATCAGGTGCTGTACCCAGGATTGAGTAAGGCTTGTTCCTGGAGTTTGAAGTTGAGCCTTCTTTTACAAAGTTAATTTGTCTGTTGTTTGTCGTCAATCCCTTTTGGGCTCTAGCTACCGAAAGGCTCATGGCTTCACGTATGATTTCAAGTACTCTGTCATGACGCCGTGAGTAATGACCCCCATTAAGGAGCACCTCAATGAATTCATCGTAGCTATAGAAGGTCTGCTCGATAAGCCAACGTTTGAGACGCGATTTAAAGCTCCCCATAGTGGGCGCAGTGGTGATATCAACCGGGACCTTGTTGTATACGGTCGGGCCTATCACGCGCGTGGACCTGGCCGACCGCTCCAACGTGCGCGGCACCTCCGACAGCTTGCCCTTACTGCGGGTTTCGTTACACTGCGTCTTATAAGAAGCTCGGTTTGATTTGACGTACACTGCGACTTGGAAAATAACTAGTGCGGGTAACGTCAAAATCCCGAGCCTCTTAAACAAGGGACGTGCAGATTCATCCTGCGGGGCTCCCACGATGGCGCGGACGGCGCGCTTCTGCAGCGCGAACACGCGCCCGCGGTCGGCGGCCCGCCCGAACAACTCTGCTCCGTACTGTATCAGGGAATGGATCGTGGCGAAGTAACACGTCCTAGCCACGTCAGCTGGTACAATTTTGGCAATCCGACCTAACCGACGAAACAGGCACTGCCCAGTTTGCCGCATAATTTATTGATGTGGGTTTCCCATGTTAGACCACGATCAATCTCGAAGCCTAAGAAAGTAGTAACATCCTTTTGAGATAATATATTGATTCCGTCCAACAATACAACCAATTGTCGCGTCCTGTGTCCCGATAAGCAAAAATGAATAAAGTGGGTTTTAGTTAAATTTAGCGCGAGTCCGTTTATATTAAACCATCGCGCTAGTTGACCGGCCACTTCATTCAGTTTCTGCTCTAAAAGTCGTAAAAAAGTTCGTAAAAAACAGAAGTCGCAGTAACAACTGCGGCGACGTCATCCGCGTACATAAAAATTTCAGCCGCCGTGACGGCACTCGGGAGTTCGTTGAGGAGCAAGGAAAACAATATATTTGAAATCGAGGACCCCTGAGCGACTCCCATCTCCGTGTTCAAGGTGTCTGACCTCTCTGTGCCCCCGCAAGCCACCACCGTCTGAGTTCGGTCCAACAGGAGATCCGTCAGCAGGGCGTGCGCCGCGCCGCCCACGCCGTAGTTCTGCATTTTTTCAGCGAGTACGGCGCGGTCGGCGACATCGAACGCCTTCGACAAATCACAGCATAAAATGGCTACCTGCTGTTTGTTTTCTCGGGCCTGCAGTATACGAGATATGACGTCCCGGGCTAGTGACGTCGTCGAGTGGCCCTTTCGATAGGCGTGTTGTCGGTCGGAGAGAGCGGCAGTGGACGCTAGGAACTCCGTTAGACGATCGCTTATTCCGTTCTCGAACACTTTTGCCACCGCCGATATTATTGCGACGGGTCTGTAGCTATCGACGCTATCACGACCACCTTTTCCCTTATACAGCGGTGAGATTTTGCTGAATTTCATCGCAGTTGGGTACATTCCCTCACTCATGCAACAGTTAAAACAATCCGCTAATATTGGAGCCAGTGAGTGAATCGCGGTTCTTACCAGCCTCATAGAGACTCCATAAATGTCTCTAGATGTTTTGGGCGGTATCCGGGTGGTCACGATACGCATGACCTCGTCCGCAGTAAATCGCGGCAAGCGCAGGGAGCGGTCGGCCGGCTGGCGCGCCGCGCGCAGGGCGGCGGTCGCGCGCGTGACGTCGGCGCGCGGCGCGCCGGCCGCGGCCGCCGCCTGCACGAATCGCGTGTTCATCTCATCCAACGCAGCCTTTTTGGTTAGGAACCGGTGTCCGTTTGAGTTCTTCAGGACATCAACAAAGTCGAGGGAAGGGGCGTTATATTTCCCCCTTTCTTTGTTTACGATGGCCCATACAGACTTAGATGGATTATTACTATTTTTTAGCGCCTGAGTATAATATGCAGATTTTGCGTTTCTAGTTAATTTGCTGTAATATTCAGTCATGTCAGAAATTAGTGTCAAAATGGAATTATTATTTGGATACATTTTAGATATTTCGATAATGTCAAATAATAAAATTTTGTAGTTTTTGACATCGGGAGTTATCCACGATGAGTCAACATTTTTGTAACACATTTTTTTTGATGGGAAACAAACGTCAATTTTATTTTTAATTATGTTTATAACGGACGTCACTCGTTCGTCCGCAGATTTACGTAATGACCGTATCTCGGCCCAGTCGATGCTTTCTATAGCTAGTATGAAGTTATCCCAATTTCCCTGTGACATACTTCGCCCGTATCAAGGAACTTGCGTTTGACTGCACTTACTGCTCGACACTGTGCATCTAATAGCGATATGATCGCTAAGATTAGTAACGACGGGAGAGGGTTCCACTAAACCATCCAGGGCCCTACCCAAATGTATACAAACAAAAACTATTCAAATAGGTCCAGCCAGCCGTTTAGGAGGAGTTACTTCACTTACAACGAAAAGTGACATTGATTTTTATACACATAGATATCTATGATACTTACACCAATTTGTTGTTTCAGAATGCCATTGTCTTGGTAATGGGCAGCAAGGACGAGGATGTGCCGGCAGCTCCGGTTGAACAAACCAAGTTTGTTGAGGACATGAATGAATCTGAGTTGGCTACTGCTGTGAGTATTCCTGGATTATGGATCTCATCTCCAGAAACAATATTTTTAAGAATTGATTCAGATAACCCATAAATATTTATTTATCTATAGATATCTACTATAGAAAGTATATTTATTTATATGATAAAAATCATTAGCCATCCACTTGCATCTCAAACACAAGATTTCCTACAAAGCAATATAGGATTTTGCTTATATCTTGCACTATAATGAATTTGTGTACTATCTTTTAATTATCATATTAATTAGTTTTTTATGTCCATATGAAGTGTGCAGCAGGCCTAGAATATTCTGTTAGACTTGTCTGACAGTGGAGAAGATGTCAAACTATTCAAAGGGGACAATTTTTTTTTTGTAAATAGAACTGTTTATTTATATCTGAATTACTTTTTTGCAAAATCATTGAACTTCACCTCCATTTGGTGGGGAAAAATATTCTTATTAATTTACAACTGTTTATTAATGTCTCTCATGGTTCCTTTCTAAATTCTTTGAATTCTGTTCTGATGAATGTCACTGTATTTGCAGCTGGACCTGCCGGAAGGTTTGATCAACTTGGGCAACACCTGCTACATGAATGCCACTGTCCAGTGCCTCAAAACCGTTCCTGAACTGAAGAATGCACTCATGACATATGATAAAAGTAAGTTAATAAGAGAATACTGTAAAAAAACTTTTGCTCAACATGTTACCTTTTTTTAATCATACATGAACCCTACTGATTACTATTACTGTAAGATTGTAAACACCATTAGATTACAATCTATCTAGCGGGATTGTGATGAAATATTGTGAACCATCACATACTGTTTATAATTTAACAAATGAATTTTGGATAGGTCCATCGAATTGAAACTGTCAAATTGTGAAACAGTATGCAACGGCACGCTTCTGGCGCGCAGATTGGTTGAACGTCATGTGCCCCGCGCTGCCATATTTCTCAGAATAAAAACTGGTGTAAGTGTCTCTTGGTCATTTTTGTCTTTCAAACGTGGAAAACGTCACTGTATAATCTGCAGATTAAATTGATCTTAATTGTACAAGAGACGCGAGGCGAGAGAATGCTCGCTCTCCGCTGCCATCCGCTTATATACTATATCTGTCACGTACACTTACGTGCTCCTACAGTAGTATGGTTGTTGTAATGTTGTATGTGTGGTTAGAGTCGGGCGGCGGCGCGGCGGGCGAGCTGACGGGCGCGCTGTCGGACACGGTGTCGGCGCTGGAGCGCGGCGGCGCGGGCGCGTGCGCGGGCGCGGCGGCGCGGCTGCTGGCCGCTCTCCACTCGGCGGCGCCGCGGTTCGCGGAGCGCGGCGCGGGCGGCACGCTGGCGCAGCAAGACGCCTCCGAGTGCTGGACGGAGATCGTGCGAGCGCTGCAGCAGCGGCTGAAGCTGCCCGCCGACCAAGCTTCTTCGGGGTACGACATCTTTGTAACGATCTAACAACTTTAGAAATATCTAGTCAACAAAAGACAATACAGAGAGGTTTTTACCTATTTTAACCCCCAACCAAAAAAGGGGTATTATAAGTTTGACTTGTTCGATGTCTGTCTGTCTGTCTGTCTGTCTGTGTGTGTGTGTGTGTGTGTGTGTCTGTGGCATCATAGAGCTCAAACGGATGGACCGATTTCGATGCGGTTTTTTATTTGAAGGTTAATTTGCGTGCGGATATTCTTAGCTATGTTTGGTTATATCGATTATAATATCGATTCAAGATGGCCGTCTCCAAAAAAGTCCGACAAAATATTTCTTCACAACCTACCTCAATATGGGTATCAAATGGAAGGGCTTAACTAGTAGAATACTATACACTATGAAAAATTCTAATCCAAGATGGCTCTCAACACAAAATGGCGAATTACATTAATTTTTTTCACTACTACCTCAATATGGGTCTCAAATGAAAGAGCTTGGCTATTAGAATGTTCTACAGATTACAAATCCGAGGTAGTCGGGGGTAAATAATTTTTTTGAATTTTCTTCTTTTTGTGATTTAAATGATACACAGATAATCTGGCCAATACTACGATCAACCGACGTGACAACACAAAGATACATGTTTGTTAACAAACACTGAATAATAATAAAAAATCTATAAAAAGAAAACTAAGTTGTCGTGCCTTTTAAAAAGGAATTATAAATTAATGAATTATTACTTTATGAAAAAAATTATAGACATTATAGTACTAATACAATATTTTTAATTTTGCAGGAACTCGCTGGTGGAGCAATACTTCGGTGGCACTCTGGACGTGGAGCTGGTCTGCTCGGAGGCCGAGGAACCGCCCACGCGCAGCGAGGAGACCTTCCTGCAGCTCTCCTGCTTCATCTCGCAAGACGTCAAGTACCTGCAGTCGGGTCTGCGCTCCGTGAGTACACCGCGCTCTGTCGTGCTCACGTCATGTGTGTTAGCATAAAACATCACAGCAGCCCACTAAATGTTCCCACTGCTAGGACTCGGAGCCTTCTCATGCAAGGAGAGAGTGAAGGCCATGACACCACGCTGGGCCTGTGCGAACTGGTGAAAGACGCATGAACTCAAAAAAAATTTTTAACATGTCGTTTTCCTCCACATTTTTTAAGTTTTGAAAAAAAGTGGCACCGCTGTCGTGATATGGGGTTCGAACCAGAGGCTCCTGATCGGCTATCGTCGTTCTCCCGACTAGACCAGCCGAAACTTTCATGTCATGTTTATTAGCCATATCACTAATTTAGGCATGTTGTAACTCATGTACATTACGTTCGTAATGACCTGCCGTAGAAACATACGTTCATCGTGCGCGCGGCTCCGCCGACACGCTCGCTGTAGACAATTGAGGCGATCGCCGCGGCGCGCGCATATGTATTAAATTTATAGTGTGCGAGTGCAACGGAAGACATACGGCATCTTTGTCAGACTTTTTAATTTCAATGTCCGATTTTTTTATGTATCTTCGTGCCATTTAGTCTCAACGTGATATATTGAATTTTTGGTATTAGGTAACGATCCGGGTGTGGTCATCGCGTTGAATCTGCGATAATATCCACATATGCGTAGTTGTCCATTCTTCTTCTTAACTATGTATAAAAGTCAAAGTCAAAGTTCTTTATTGATAACTATACAATTTACATGTAAATTTTATAAAAAAAAAAACAAAATAAGAGCATACAAAGAGTATACATTTTTTAAGTTTAAATTGAACTTTATATTGTATGATAATAGGTATCGTACAAATAAGTAAAAAATTAAAATATATGTACTTATTACAATTGTAATGAACAATGTCAATTTTTTACAATTTTATTGTGAGTTTGCCATCACTATATAAAAATTCGCTGTAACTATAAAAAGTTTGATCGATAAGGTTTTTAATCGGTTTTTGAAGCTACCCGAACTCGGTGCTGATTTAACTATTTTAGGAAGAGTGTTATAAACTTCCGGTCCTATAATGTGAGTCAGTTTTTCCGATCTCACGAGAGAGTGAGAGAATGTCTGTCTCCTCGCGTGTCGTATGAGTCTATATAATGGATATATATAATAATGGATAAATATAATATAATATAAATATAATGGATGGATAAATGTAGAGAGTATAATGGATTGGCCCATGCGCTGTTTGATGGCCTACAGATACCCATATCCATTAGACACTAGGATTCCTTCTTTGCTGCAATAAACATATCATGAATGCTTCTTCTGCAGCTCATTACTTAGTGTGCATGAGTTATCACATCACCCCCTCTCAAATAAATTGTTGGGGACTCAGTTTCATACTTTTCGTTCAATATCTTACTCCAATAAATTTTGGCTCTATCCTTAAGATTCATCTCTTGCCACCGGTGGGCCACCCTGTGTAGGTTCTGTTTACCTTCCATTCTTATACCATATGGGATACATGATTGTGTTTTTTTGTTACAGAAAATGTCAGAACAAATCACAAAGTTGTCACAGACGCTAGGCAGAGACGCTATTTACACAAAAACGGTAAAATTTTCTTTTTAAAATGTTTAATTTTGTTTAACCCCAACATTTAAAATTTAAACTGTGCCTATTCCTTTGCAGAGTAAAATAAGCCGCCTGCCTGCGTACCTGACCGTTCAGTTTGTTCGGTTCTACTACAAAGAAAAAGAATCAATCAATGCCAAAATCCTGAAAGATGTCAAGTTCCCTCTAGATTTGGATGTATATGAATTGTGTTCACCAGAATTGCAGGAGAGATTGACCCCTATGAGAAATAAGTTTAAGGTAAAGTACTACTTGTCATAATTAAATTTAAGGTGGAATATCTATTTTTCTTTTTTTTTTTGCCAACACTGTTCTTTGGTAGATAGCGTAACAAATAGTTTTTTTTTTTTTTTAATAAATGGTAACGAGACGATCCGGGGCATGTGCCTGATGGTAAGCAACATGCCTGACACATAACAGCACAGTGACACGCAGCTAGTTCTTAAAAATAAAGTTAAACTTTGTTTTAAAGCTATCATGGTTTACTGCACTAGTATTATTAATTAGCACGTTGTTCGCATCCCCGATATTTTCCCTGTGTTTCTAATTTCAACACGATCTGTTGGGACGTTGCGACGTAATTGAGCACCAAACATCAAAATTTTCGCATTTATCATATCAGTAAGATTTACCGTGGTAATACCATGGAGGTAAGTGACCAATATTTCTATGCAGTATCATGAACCATATTATTGATTACACTAAAACTGCGTAGCGATTCTGAACCAAATCGGATTGTTCTCGACACGGAATCAAATCTCTTGGTCTTATCCATTTAGAAAGACGGGGACAAGAATTGTCGTTCCTATTTTGAATTGTTCTGATGATTTCGTCCAGAATCTGTACCCTGATCTACCTGTAAACGTGACGCCTGAAACTGCGTCGAAATATTAAGGAGTCGCTCCACCATATACCCTTTTTTTACGTTAAATAGAAATTGTAATAACTCGTACTTACAGGAGCTTGATGATGCAAACATAGAACAATCACTTGCTAGCAAAAACAAGAATCACGGAGACAGTAAAAAGGAGGTCAAAACTAAATCATTGCCATATTGGTTCGAAAATGGTGAGTGTATAAAATTGACATAAAATTGCAAATTTTTATTGTGAAAGCTGAGTGTGTGAAATATTAGGTCATTTATTACAAATAATGTTTGTATCTCATTTTGGATGTATTTGTGTTACATTTGCATAAGTTTACAAGTTCTCATGAACTTTATTTTTTTTAAATATAGTTTGATGGTACAAGCTAGGCATGCACCTCTTTTTTTTAATAAAGAGTGACGAGACGAACTGTACATGTGCCTGATGGTAAACAACATGCCTGCCACATAACAGCACAGTGACACGCAGCTATTGGAACGTGAAGATTCCAAATCATTACATAGCGCTCGTCACCCAGAGATCTAAAATGTTATATCTCTAAGCCCTGATGGTTAGTAACACACCTGCCAATAACAGTACAGTACTAAGCACAGAAGATACCAAATCACTGTTTAGCGCTGCTCTGCGCTCGTTATGCGGGGATTTTACAGGATTTATTCTCACGATGTTTTCTTTTAGCTTTAGGTGAGGACAAATTTATAAATGTGTACTATGGCACATGGTAAAATACTCAGGTTAAATACTCAGAGATGCCGGCAGGATTCGACCCTGCGACCTTGCGATTGTGAAATCGATTGTGATATATCGTGTTGTATTGCGATATAGAAGCAACACAATTTGCAAAAATCATCTGAAATATAAAGTTGACAACATTGGTCACGAGGACGTTTTACGCGTCACTTCCATTGTATATTTTTATACGGTTGTAGTCTATCATTTTTTCCAAACCGGCTGTACGTAGCAGTAATTAAAATAAAAAGCAGGACCTTTGTAGCAATAAAAAAATATAGTGAGTGATCGGAGTTGTGTGTATTGTGTCGCAGACCGGGGCAGCAACAACAGCGGCTACTACCGGCTGCAGGCCGTGCTGACGCACCGCGGCCGCTCGTCCTCGTCCGGGCACTACGTGGCGTGGGTGGCGCGCGCGCGCGGCTGGCTGCGCTGCGACGACGACACCGTGACGCCCGTGCCGGAGGAGGACGTGCTCAAACTCAGCGGCGGAGGTAGGGGGACCCTCGATACCTTGTGCATCTCTTTCCCTCGTTCTCCCTCTCTCTCCCTCTCTTTATCTTCATCGCTCTATCATCCTGTCTCCCCCTCTCCTCTCGCTTCCTCTCCTCCCTTTTCTCTGTTCCTCTCCTCTCACTATTCCTCTCCTCCCTCTCTTCCTCTCTCTCTTCCTCTCATCCCTCCCTCTCTTTTCCACTCCTTCTCCCTCCCTCTATCTTCCTCTCCTTCTCTCTCTCTCTCTGTTCCTATCCTCTCTACCTCTCTGTATTTCTGTATGTCGATAACCTTGTTCCTAAGACGTACGGCTTCGTTTCGGATACGATCTCTTCGAGTATCTCCGAGCCTAGCTTTCGTTCCTTAGCTGTACGGTTATCTGCAACAGAGATGACTTGACAACTACCACTTCAGCTTGGTAATACGTTAAGCTATGTCGACAATGTCAGATACGATCCCTTAAATCACCGAGCCTAGCCCGTCCCATAGCTGTACGGCTAACCTTGTGGACGGTCTTAACTGTAAGCGTCAACATTTTGGCACCGCATCACGATCGGTAGCCCTGATTGAAACCTTTGTTACAGGCGACTGGCATTGCGCGTACCTGCTGCTGTATGGGCCCCGCGTACTCGAGCTACCGGAGGAGCCCGAGGCGAAGCCCGAGGCTATGTCCGTGGAGGAGGGCGAGGGCGGCGCGCCACCCACCGCGCTCGCGTAACCGCGCCCGCTTCATCGTTGTACCCCCGCTTCACCTATCATTACACGCGACTCTGAAGTGTCCTGGAGAATTGGGACGATGACTGGGTCAAAATTGTACCATTCTAATTTGTCCGCCAGGTAGATTATGGAAACGCATGGGACGCGTAATTGTTGGTTTTATCAAATTATTTATGATCCGGAGACTCCGCGAGTTTAATGATGTCATGTCGTGTCGGGTTTGTGACGTCACGTATTCGCAAAAATCGTATAAGGAAGCGACGTCACTCAGAACTCTGGATCTTCGTCACTCTATGTTTGTGAAACAAAGGATAAAATACGTGTACAATATATTTTTGTAATCGAACTGACGTTTATTTTTTACGCAAATTAGTTTTTTTTTTTCAGTCATCATGCCTATTGGGAAAATCCCCGTTTGCACCCTAAAAAACTTTAATGTATCCGTTGATTAGACGTAAGCGAGAGCGTCCGTAGTCCGCTACGGCGTAGATTCTACTAGCGTTGAGTAGGACATACAAGCGGTACATTTATCCCGTACTAGATGTCGAAATATTAGAGTGGCTTAAAATATCTCTGTCTGTGCTCACATGTCTTTCTTTTCGTTAATTTACCAGTGAAAACTGTTTTTTGCCTTAAGTATTCCTACTCATTTCGATTTTTTTTTTATTCCGTAATGCCGTTCGTTTTCCATTTAGAATATAACCCTTCTTGCAGTCGGAATAAAGTGTACGTTTTCATTAATTATGTCACGGCGTCGGTCTTCATTGCTCTTCTGCAGTAAATAAGAGACTGGAGCGAGAAAGAACGAGGCACGAGTTCCGATACTCCTTACTTAATTTGAAGTGGGTCATAATACTGGCACTACAAAAAAGAGGCTAGTTCAATCTATCGAGCTATTAAATTCTTTTTGAAGTCCTGTCCTACCCAACACTAGATTCTACGACGTCAAAGCGTTGACGTGAAGACAGCGCCGCAACCGCCAGACAAAATCGCAACTCTTTCGTATCGCATCAAAATTAACGAGACATCAGTAGCACAAGCAGTGCAATGTGAATTAGGCAGTAGGATAATCATGATGGTCGCATCGGTCCTTTCACTACCTGCCCACTAAAACGGAGTAGTTTGGAACTATAAAAAATTTCCTAATAAGGTTTTATGGTCTCGTACTAGTCTATATTCGGCTCAGCTCCGCTCTGCTGGAAATACATACTGCCTTTTACGTCGTCGCTTTTGCTACGCTATGAGCTTATCGTGTTCTTAGAGTCGTGACTGAAAATTGTGCTTTATACTATTAAACTGACCTGTTCGTAAAATGTCTCGTATTAAAAAGATTACTTGTTATTATTTTCAATTTCGTTTAACTCTGTGTTGGTCAGTTTGTTTTAAGTGTCAAACTATAGTGGGTGGAAACGATACAATTACGCCGCCAGAGGCAAAGTTTGCATGTAACGTGTTTTTATTCAGTAAATTATCGCGTTGTAAATTACTTAATTTGATTAAAAAACCACGCCAGTTCTCATAGGAAACTTATCGCGTAAGTTTAGCTAAAACAATATATTTTCTGTGATCAGATTTTTCAAGCCTAACCTGTTTAAATCATAGTGTTATAGACTACATGTGTAGTGCCTAGGAAATTCTATCAAAACCTTGATGGACGACTGATATGTTATTCTATGTATGATTTGGCTTAAAATGTGTGCAAATGGCGCGAATGCGCCAAATATCGTCAGTAAAATTAGACGTACATTTTCTCTCGTTACATATTCGCAATGCATTCATAAATCATTCGTTCAAAGAGCGCGTAGAATTTATACATTTTCGTATTTTTATATAACATCAATTTTCATATTGCTACAGTTTATCATTGTTGTATAATTTATAAAATAAACATTTCAAAAGCGGGAAGAATAAAATGTTAATATATTGTAAATTGGCATTTAAAATGCTATTGTTTAGGGCATTTTATTTAACACATCTCCGTATTATCCGTAAGCTCTATAAAACAAGATGTATTGAATTTTATAAGACTAAAATAGTTTTACTAAACAAATATCGTAAATAAAATATGTGGTAATTAAATAACTGGTGTATTTTATTAATTTTGTAGCTTAATTTTATCGACGTCGTTCTACATTAACGTTTTCGGTATAAGGTTATGCCATTAGTACGAAGCTGCATGTTTGGATTGTTAGGATTTAGTACATAATGAGGAGTTACGGCTGGTCTAGTCGGGAGAACGGCGCCTGCCGATACGGAAACCCCGGGTTCAAACCCCACACGCACCACTGTCTTGCCGTTAACTTAAAACGGTGAAGGAAAACATCGTGAGGAAACCGACATGTACCTAGAATACAGTACAGTAGTAAAGCACTCATCGAGATCCCGCACGTATCCAACGGTGAAAAAATTTTAGAAATCGGTTCGGTCATTCCTGAGAATATCGCTTTCAAACAAAACACCTCTTCAGCTACCTGCTACGCCACCTGTCGGAAATTGGTTGTACCAACTCAGAGATTAGCAAAGGTTTTATATTCAAGGGGTATGTAATCTGTGATATTCAATGACGCAATCTTAGACACATGCTGTGATGTGTCATGTCAAAGCTCGAAACCATCTCGAAACGTACGAAAACTCTCAAAAAGGAATATTTTCCCCCGATTTTGTTACATTCTTGATTCATGCTCCGCTTCTGTTAATAGTAGCGTTATTTTCTATAACCTATAGCCTTCCTTGATAAATGGACTATCCAATAGAAAAATAATCTTTCAATTCGGACCAGCACTTACCGAGATCAAACGTTCAAACAAACAAACTCTTCAGCTTTATAATATTAGTATAGGTTATGTTTTCACTCTTTCCATAGGTCACTGGGCGACTTTGAACTCATGTACCGCTTTCATTGTCAGTTTACATGTTTCAGCACCGTAGGTCATGACTCGACGCGTGAGACGTTCTGTTTGAATACTTTTGTCATCAGAGTCTGTCACGAGAAGGCTAGACAAAGGTTTCCAAAGGGTGCCTAGCCTATTCTACTCATGGATCATGGCCTCACTCTCAAACCCATTTCTACTTGGTTTGAACGTCTACCCTAAATAATATCTCTCATGCTATATCTCTGGCACAATATCCAGACTGATCCATTTACAGCAATCTGTCTTAGAGTAACGGACTCTTTGGACATGATTTAAACGCCGATGCGTTGAGAAGCATCAGTCAAGCAGTCCAGCTTCTCAGCGCGGTGATTATGTACAACATCCTCCTACGACAATTTACAAAATAGCATATTACCAACAAACCAACCCACCCATATCCGAAAGTAGGCAAACTTCATCTATTTCTATTTGATTTCTATAAAAACTACATGTCACAAAGACTGCCAAAGGAATTTATTGTCACTTCAACTTATTGATAAATTGAGGTGTTTAATCTGAGTATAAATTGATAATTACAATTTTAGTAATAATAAACAACAGATGGATTGTTTATATTTAATTATAGAGTATCTATCTTCCTAGTCTGTGCAGGCTTTTTCTATTTGGGAACAATGCCGCTTACATCGCAAAACTCGGATTTAAACAAGTGTTTATGTCGGTTTGTAAGTGCGATGGCGAAGAAAGGAGGGGCCTTTAGCTCCGGTTTTATCGTGGGACAAGTGTTTTACTACTATTTTCTTCGAGATATACCAATCCCTGGAAACTACGGAGAAATATTGTGTATATGTTTAAGTATACTATTAGGTAAGTACGTGTAAAATTTATTTGGATCAATATTAAGTACCTGGGTGACCGAGCTTCGCTCGGTTACATAGATACAGACAAAGGAACTTGAAAAAAGAAAGGCGGCCGGCTTGATTCGAACCCGTATCTACCATAATATCATGACCCAACTATAAAACTCTATAATTTTAATAGTAGTTTTAAAGCGTCTGTTAAGCAAAACGGCCGACGGAAAGTATCTGGGAGTATTGGGGCTTTATTTTTAAAGATATTAGGCAATATAACATACGTGAAAATCAGTTATCAGAAAATACGCGAAGTAAGTAATGTAGCTTCTGGACCTCATATCTCAAAATTGGCCGTCTAAGCAAGTTAGCGGGTAATCATGTGTTCTTAGTACGTACTAACTCTATTCAATCGTCCACATTTCATCCATTAGAAAATACGTGACGTCTGGCGGCTCTGGGGTCTTGGGCTAACAGACCCTAGGGTCCGTGACCTTTGTCATTACAATAATAATTTTTTTATTTACATATTTCTTGGATTAAGAAAAGAAGAGGAAAATAGGGAAGTAGTGTGAACATTTTAAACCCAATTCTAGTCTTTTGCCTAAGCCGCCTCCTCCAGCCCCAGAGCCTCACAGTTTTCCCAACACGCTTTGACGTTTGAGTTCCCTGCAATGGACTTGGCCATCTCGAGGATCCTATCGTCTAGCATAATCTTGGTGCATCGGGCGGTAAGTAACTACAATTGGGGCGTTTGGTGGTGTCGCATAAACGGGTCTTCCCGCGCGCTCTGTCTCTCTCTCGTTTAGTGTCACGCTGTCACGAAGCCACTTTCTGCAATGTAGGCTGCCATATACTGTCCTGTCATAGTTCCCTTGATGACCCGGGAAGTGACATTATTGTAAATGTTGGCGGCCTCTTCGAGTTTCGCCTTTAGGAGACTTTCATTTCCTAGTCTATAGAACTGCATGATGTTTTCGTAGATCCTGAGGTTGACTTGTCTTGTTGCTGTGTGGCTATGAATTCGATGAAGGCGTTACGTGCATGGCTCCGCGGCTCCAAAGGCGTGACATAGCGGGGCGGTTCAACCTGTCCCATGTCGCCTCTCGCTCGACTCATTTGTTGCTGTGAAGCTGCTTTGGCTTGACGTTAAGAGGGGTGATGCATGTGATGAGATTCGGAGTAGGTACGCTCCCTACTGCAGTGTTGAAGGCAGTCATGAAGGCCGTGACGGTGCCTCAGCTGCCGCTTTGATTGGCTGCGGCTTTTTCCGTGGCTGCTCTCTGCTATGCTCTTCCGGAACCGGTTTGGTTGGTCCAACTAGGAACGGGGTGTTCCCAGCTGTCTGTTGCATTTGTTAGGTCATGCGAAAGGGCTTTGTGGAAGCTCAGTCTCTCTCCCCTATCTTCGTATACGACAACCTCATGATGTTTAGACGCCTCAATGCAACCAAGCCGGTCTGCTCATCAGTAAAGCATAAATTTAGGACAATATTGGGTATGGCACTGCTAGAAACTACGTAGTAAAATGATAGTGCCTACTATTTGTAACAATTAATAAAAACAACTAAAAAAATCGTCGTGGCGTGCGGCGGCTGCCGATCCCGAACCCCTGGTTCAAACTAGGCCAACATGGTAGATTATGGCCTTAATTCTCTCCTAGCGAGAGAAGGCTCCGAGTCCCAGCAAACAACATTAAGTGGGCTGCTTATACTATTATTAACGGAAACAATGTTACAGGTACATCTAATGTGGTATCGAGGCGGTTCAGGTGCGTATACATACTGAATTTGCCTATGGCTTTCGGGAAACCGGGCCGCGGAGTACTTAAAGCCATGATTCTAACATTCATCGTTACTGGTAAGTTTAAACAGTATTTAGGTGGAATCTTTCTGTTGATTTTGTGAGACCTTTTGGAGCGCAAACCCAACTAAGAATTGAACAGTACCTATGCTTTAGGTTTGTTTTTTTTTGTTATGCAACAGGAGCAAAACGTTTTTTGAAGTGAAAACTGCTTTATTTTAGCGCACCACACAGATTTTTCGTGGGTTGTGAATTGAGTTCAATCATCACGCTCGTAAATGGAAAGAATCTTCGGTAGAGCTCGGGATCATGGTCATCTAGAAATGCGTTAGCAATCTAGTCTAGATAGTCATAAAGTGATTTATCAAGTTTTCACTTCTATAGGCAGTCCCTATGTATGACTGCCCATTTTTTTAACCCCCAACCAAAAGAAAGGGTGTTATAAGTTTGACGTCGATGTCTGTCTGTCTGTATGTCTGTTTTTTTTTTTTTTTTTTTTTTTTACCTTTTATAGGCTCACACTTGACCGCCATCTCGCCTGATGTTAAGCGACGATGCGGTCTACGATGGAGCGTGTTTACCTAGAAGAAACCGATTCACTCTCGATTTGAAGACACAAAGATTGTAACCATCGGGGAAAACCCACTCAGGCAACGTATTCCACAGCCTAGACGTTCTTATCACAAACGTAGAGTCAAATCTCTTCGTTCGTGTCTTTGGAACATCAACCATGAAACGATGTCGCTTTTTCGAGCTACGAGCATTCCGATAGAAAAAAGGGCAAGGTGGTATTAGATCATGCAGATCAGTTGCACACTCTCCGAAGTGTATCCGATAAAAAACCGATAGGCTAGCAATTTTTCGGCGATGCTCAAGACTTTGAAGTCTTTTTCGCACAAGAGTGTCATTGCCTATGAGCCTTTTGGCACGTCTCTCGATCGATTCCAGGGCCTCCAGCTGATACTTGGCCGATCCATCCCAAAGGTGCGAACAGTACTCCATACAGGAGCGAATCTGTGCTTGATATAATGTGAGCAACTGTTCAGACTTGAAGTACCTTCGCACCTTTGAAAGGACACCCAGTTTTTTGGCAGCTAATTTAGCCTTGGACTCGATATACGAGCCAAAGTTGAGCGTAGATGTCAAAGTGACGCCCAAAAGCTCAAGACGGTCAGAAACCGGCACGGACACACCTCGAAAAGTAGGAGTCAGTTGAAATGGACTCCGTTTTGCGGAGAAAAGACACGCCTGCGTCTTACTCTCGTTGAACTTGACCAGATTGGCATCGCCCCATTTAGACACCGCCTCAAGGGTCAAGGTCAAACGCTCGATCAACTCTCTCTCAATACCTGAGTTTGCTGCCCACTGGCTCTCGCGCTAGATATGTAACTCTCTACGACGGTGCTATCATCTGCGTACCCAAAAATACCGGGCTTTAACAGATCATTGATATGTAGCAGGAAGAGCGTCGCAGAAAGTACCGACCCTGAGGGACTCCGGCATTGATAGCCATTTGATCCGACGAGCAGCCATCAATAACGACTCGTATGGACCGATCCTCAAGAAGTCCGATATCCATGCAATAAACCCAGGAGACAAACCATAACTAGAAAGCTTGCTTATAAGGGCATCATGCCAAACCCTGTCGAAAGCCTTCGAGATATCCAGGAGACTGCAAGTGCTTCCCGTGTTTCTCAATAGCTTCACTCCAGATGTGAGTGACGTACGCTAGAATATCTCCGGTGGACCGGTTTCGGCGAAATCCGTATTGCCGGTCACTTAGGAGGTCGTTTGATTCTAGGTACGTCAGGAGCCTGTGGTTTAAGACACGTTCCATAGTCTTGCAGAGTATGGACGTGACCGAGATGGGCCTGTAGTTGGCAGGGTCAGCACGACTACCCTTTTGGGCACTGGGTGCACATTGGCAAGCTTCCAAGACTTCGGTACTAGCCCAGTTTGAGAGAGAGCTTAAAAGGCGCGTTAGTATCGGAGACAACTCAGGCGCACAAGCCTTCAACAGTAGGGCAGGAATACCATCTGGGCCACTGGCTTTATTCACGTCCAGATTGCGTAGCACTTTGCGAACCTCCATTTGGCGAATATGTATCTCTGACATAAACGACGGACAGCCAGGTGGAATAGGAGGTGTCGCACTACCAGCATCTAGACGCGAAGATTCCGCAAACTGAGATGCAAACAAGTTTGCCTTCTCCGTTGCAGTGTGAGCCAGTGTCCCATCAGGTTTCAGCAATGGAGGAGTGAGGGGCGGCAGAAGTTCGATTCGACCGATTTAGCTAGGGACCAAAACGCTTTGCTGCCCGCAGGGTACGAAGCTAGTTTGTTCCCTATTCGACTAATGTGGTCAAAACGAGCCCTCTGAAGGACCTTTTGCATGCCTTAGCAGCCTTGTTAAACGCTTGCTTCTTCCGGTGTATGTCCCTTGCCTTACGCTGTCGAGCATCAACCCAGGCTAGGTAGGACTCATGTTTCAATGCTTCAGCACTTTTACATTGAGAACCAAACCAAGGGCGAGCTTTGCTGGATAATGGGACGTCGGAGTATGGAATGAAATACTCCATAGCCGTTCGTATAACATTAGTCACAGCATCCGCGCAGACTGAGGATCACCAGAAGAGAAGCACAATGGCTGCCATGGGTAAGATGCAAAGAAAGAACGCATCTCGTCCCAGTCTGCTGACTTGTATCGCCACAACCGCCGGTTGCCTCTAGGGCTGGGGTCAGGCGGATGGTAGACAGATACAGATTTCACCAGACAGTGGTCGGAGCTGCCTAACGGCGAAGAAACCGCCACGGAATAACGGTCTGGATCTGTTGTCAGCAGAAGGTCTAAACAATAAGGTGTATGCGACTCAACGTCTGGTACCCTTGTGGCCTCTTGGACCAGCTGGGTTAGGTCTAACGATAAAGCTAGCTTTCTCGTTTCCTGCCCAGCGTGGTCAGTGTCCCGGTATGGGTACAGCCATTCCTTATGATGGCCGTTGAAATCCCCCAGTAACACTAATTGTGCCGAAGGGTACTTTTGTTGAGCCGCGTCCGCCGCCTCACTTAAATAATCCATGAGCCTAGTCGTCTCCTGGTCTCCGCTGTGCGACCGATACACACAAGCATAGATAATTTGATCTATACCTGTGTCCAGAAGTGCCCAAAGAACAGAAAATCTAGTGTCCTCAAGGTTACGGAGACGCCGACAGCAGATGTCGTCACGGGCGTACATGCACACACCAGCACGAGGCCGGAATTTGTGCTCAAGGGTATAACCTGGATATGTTAGGTACGCCACGTCTGACGGACAACCTATCTGCGTCTCCGTAAGACACAAGAGTGTCGGCTGCTCAGTCTCAAGGTGATGGTGGACTGCTGAGAGATTGGAGTGCAGACCTCGAATATTTGTGAGGTGCACTTTAACTGACAAGGCGTGCAGCCGCTCTTTACACTTGTTCCTATTATTTCCTTTTTTCATGTTGGTTTTGGGAGTGGATCGGTGGAAAAACGGCAGTGGAACGAGGCCGCACACTACTAACCATTGGTCACAACACACAACACGAATACACCAGTGGGGAGCTAGCCTGGAGACTGCGGGGACGCCTGAGCCCCCGGGATGTCTATCTGGCCTTGTCATCCGGTCGCCAACCGGCAGGATAGCGCATCCCGGGATTTTTCGCTAGATGGCGGGGCAGCCTTTCATGAGTGGCTAGCTCACTACTTGGGCCCCCAACTATCTGCGGTCGGTCGCGGCAACCGTGCCTCGGATCCCGCTACCCTCCATGACTAGCTTCCCGATGTACAGTATTGGTGTGTGACAGACCGGTCGTGCAGTAGTGCAGCAACTGTTCTGACCCGTTTTCCCCTAATGGTGTCACTAGACAACACGTCGGAACACGGCTAGGCCGCTTGGCGCCGTGACTTAGTCTAGTGGGTGGTCACCAACCACGGCCGAAGCCTACCACCGGTAATTTGTCACCTGATTAGCACCACCCAGGGACCACGTGTGGGGTTTCAATATACAGGTGCTTCCCCACGGACGGAGGTGACTCGATCCCCAAAAGTGATCCCCAAAAGTGATCCCAAAAAGGTCTGTCTGTCTGTCTGTGTGTGTGTCTGTCTGTGGCACCGTAGAGCTCAAACGGATGGGCCGATTTCGATGCGGTTTTTTTATTTGAAAGTTAATATCCGTGCGGATGTTCTTAGCTATGTTTAGTAAATATCGATTCAAGATGGCCGCCGCCACAAAATGGCGGACAAAATATTTCTTCACAACCTACCTCAATATGGGTATCAAATGAAACGGCTTGACTAGTAGAATACTATACACTATAAAAAAAATCAAATCCAAGATGGCCGCCACCACAAAATGGCGAATCATATTATTTTTTTCATTACTACCTCAATATGGGTATCAAACAAAAGGGCTTGACTAGTAGAATACATTGCACTATGACAAATTTCAAATCCAAGATGGCCGCTTTCACAAAATGGCGAAATACATTTCTATTTTCACAACTCCCTTAATATGGGTATCAAATAAAAGGGCTTGACTAGTAGAATGTTGTACAGATAACAAATCTGAGGTAGTGGTGGGTTAATAAAAAATTTTAATTTTATTCTTGTTACAAATTGAGATTTGTCAGTTGGCCTTAGGTGAATAAAAATACTGACCACCGTACTTTAGACTAGAGCAGAAGGCTCTACTAACCTAGTCTTAAATGCATAACAGCACATAAGCAGAGCACATCTGAAGGCTTTACATGTACTTAACATACCATAGTAAATGCTCAACAAGTACATCGAGTACACACCTGGCGCATGCGCACCACAGACGTTAGGTAGGTCTGTACAAAACATTAAAAGTACGGTCGGTATGTAAAATTAATATTTCCTTGGCACGCCTAAAAAGGTCGATTCTACGTTCATTAAAATTGTGGAACGCGGTTATTCAATAATTTCTAAAAAAAATGTTGATGTTATGATCTGCTTTGCTCTATCTTTGTAGTATTACATGCGATCCGCACAATACCTATGGATGTTTGTTACTCTTTCGCACAAAAACACAATTTACAGTAGGTGTATTTGAATGAAACTTTGAAGTAGTGATCTCTGTAGTGGTAGGACTCCTAACAGAGTCCGCCTGGAGAGGGACCACACCTTTGCCAGTTATTCTACCGCCAAACAGTAATGTTTCTGAAAACTTACTGTGTTCCGGTTTGAAAGGCAATGTTTCCATAGAAATTACAGGGCTTAGAGATCTCTCTTAGATCTCTGGGTGAGGAGCGCAGTGCAGTGCTAGGTAATGATTTGGACTCATGTTCCAATAGCTGCGTGTCACTGTGCTGTTATGTGGTAGGCATGTTGATTATCATCAGGCACATGTCCTGCTCGTCTCGTCACTTCTTGACGAGTGATATCCAAATCACACGTCACAATAATATCACGGGCTACTATCCCCGAACAGTTGATCAATCCCATCATTCCCATCGTATAGAATAGAACACGGCCGGCACAGCTAATAGAAAAAAATAACACATTTTCCTATATCCAGGTCCGATAATTAACATGGGACTTAACGCGAAAGAGGTGGTGCGAGTGTTTGCGTGTAGCACACAGCTCGCGTACAATTTATCTCAGGACCAGTATACACTGCGGCTGGGGCCTGTGAGAGCTGCCGCGCTGGCCACGACGCAGCAAGTCGAGGACTTTAAGGATTCCTTCAGGTAATTTATTAATCAGTAGGTACGTTTACAGTCTTGTCTAAGCAAAAAACAAAACATTACGTGCTACATTTACCTTCTATTTTAAATTCTTGCATATTGCAAAAAAGTACCTATGTGTTTTTGTATAAAATATGTACCATGTACTTAATATGGTCAGGAGTCAGGAAGCCGGCTTGAAGCTTTAACTCTAAGACAGCTAAACAATCGTTGGTTGACATTACGATCCTAACCACCACCAGCTGCCTTCCGTAACTAAACTTTCCAGGAGATAAATACGTTTATTATTGCAATATTACTTTTTACCTAACCCTTTTAGAATCTCCATCGTTAATCACATCAAGGTGGTAAACAAAGTAGTTACTCAGTAAGAATGTAAATTTGGTAAAACTACACCAAATTTTACTTTCTGACTGGCATCATCAATGGAAGCATTTACCTACTTACTAGGTACTATATCGTAAAACGACAGCTTTTATTGTTATCAAAGGACTATCAAGGAAATGATAGAGGTGTTGGAGCAAGAGGTAGAGGATACGAGCGAGATGGAACACATTCGATACGAAAACAATTTGATTGATGACATCTTCGCCCACAAACACCGCTCGGACGATGTTGAAGCTAACCTGTTAGTATTAATGTTTTAACTAAAGCATGCTTAACTTATGAAGATTACCTTGATTGTTAACCTTTGGAAAGTTGATGATAAGATTGCAACTAACGAAAACAAAAATAGGTCCAAGACTATAAGCGGTCTTGTCGTGATAGATTTTTTTTAATAATATAGTGTAAAGTGAAGAAGTCATGTACTGATGTACCTGATGGTAAACAAAACGCCTGCCCATAACACCACAACACATCTATTGGACCGTGAAGAGTACAAATCATTACCTAGCACTGCACTGCGCTAGTCATCCAAAGATATAACATGATTTATCACAATGCCCTGTAATTTCTCTGAAAAAACAGATCATGATGCAGATCCCAAAAAGAACAAGTTCTCAAATTCTTGGAAACTCTTTACAGAAAATCTGTTTATTTGAACGGAAGTATAGATTACGACTCGCTCTATCGTAAGAAGCTTCTATACCGATGCGAGGAGCTGTTGTCGCGAGCTATAACAGTATGTATGCAGCAGTTTAAGACGGCTTACCATGACTGCTGCAAACTGATACCGCATTACACCAAAACTACCGTATGCTTGCCTTTAGCACAAAAGGAGACCTGTGACATTAACACTCAGCTGGATAATCATAGTATAGGAATGTGTAATCCACCGGTATGAACATTGTTACTACTTTTATCGTGAACGTTGCTAACAAATGTATGGAAATTAGAATAGCACCCCTTATGAGCCATAATGGAGCTCTTTTATGCCGTTTCAGTGCCTCATAAACACAGTGACCTAAGTATAGTTATCGTTCTTTAAATCGCTCTGGACGCTTCTTTTAATGGCACTTACTACTCCTATTTGGTTATCTAAACTAATTGTAATTTAAGTCCCGCCTCAAACCACTCCGTAAACTACACCTTAGACTTTGTAGGACATATGTCTATAATGCCTAAATTGAGATACAAGTAAACAATGCTTACTTGGATCTCATTTTGGAACATCCCTTACAATTTCTAATTCCGGTTTTAGGCTTTGTTTGATTTAGGCGAAAAAATATTAGCTTTAAAAAAAGTGAAAACTGAATTTGTGGATAAATTGGACGACGTCAATTTGAAGGCAAAACCGGCTGAAAACTTTATGGTCTATGCCCGGGTAAGAATTTGCGAACTACTAATTTTGTTCATTAACTACTTTTAACGTGTACCTAGATGGCATTGGTAATCATTTTCTTACCTGATCTGATCATGATATTCATCTGATCTAATTATGACATCATTTTTTCTTACTCTGCTTCCACAAGGTGAGTGCAGGTGGAGTCGGCGCGATACGATTTTCTGTGCCATTTCAATCGCCCGTCATCTCATCACTCACTCCACGCAAATCGTATCTTACACAGTTCTCTTTACGCTTTACTAATATGTTAGGTACTGTAAGTGTAACGTCAAAATCTGAGGAGTTATAATTCTAATAAAGAAGGAAATTTACATGCAGCATTATCACTAATTACGGGATTTTTATCGTGTCTATATGGTGCAGCGAGACCCTAATATTTCGTAACAGTTTAATGCCCAAATGTAGTGACACTTATCGCACTAAACTCCTCACCAACCGCCCCACTAAACTCTTCTTAAGAACGTACAATTCATCTTTTATTTATAGGTACCTACCTATTTTTTTGCTTTAGAAAATCTTTAAAGTGATTATTCATCATTACGATTTATCCACACGCGTTCTTTATTACAATGAAACAAGTCACTCATAGAGTAACAGTCGTATTAGAAAACTTGATTTAATTTCAATTTTGTATCTTATAATTAAATATATTTAAAAAAAATCACCGAATGCTTCGTTCTTCGTATTAACGTAGGTACTTACAAAAATCTTATGTTTGGACTAACGGGTGTGTCATAAAATTGAAGTATTATTAAATTTTAGGTTGCGAAGGAAACCGCAGAGAGCTTGCAACAAGCTTTCGAAGAAAAAGCAATAATTATGAGGCATTTTCTGACCGGCATGAAAATTTGCATAGCTCTACTTTTTCTCAGGATTTTCACAGCTGCCGTGAAGTACCACGATCGTTACTTAACTAACGTTGACTATGATAATGTCTACATTACTGATTATTTCAAAAGACTGGATGCTAAACGTAGAAGGCAACGTAAACACACATTGCTCCCGTTGAAAAAAGTACGTGTAAGAGTAAATATCATTGCTATTTAAACAGGACCACGAAGATCACATGTGGAGGTTGCAAACTGAAAGGGTCGCATTCTACCATTTAATCTAATTTTAATGTGGATTGGGACTACTTTTAATATGGATGGAATAAGGAATCACGTTGAAATTGCTACAAAAAATATTAAAATATGTTTTTTTAATAGTGTTATGGGACGAGCTGTACATGCGCTTGATAGTAACGACGCGCCTGTCCATAACAGCATAGTGTCACGCAGTTGGTACATGAAAAGTCCAAACATTACCTAGTTTTACTGCACTGCGCTCGTCTCTCTGAGATATAAGACTATTTATCTCTATACCCTGTCATTTCTCTAGATAAGTACATTGCCTTTGAAACGGAGCACAGCGACTTACTCATTGCTTATTTACTCATAGGTATGCTCATTACATTTTGCATGGTCAACCTACAAAATGGTCTTTACTATGGATCTACTATGGACGGAGATATCAGGGTTGATTCCATGGTAAAATGTTAAGAATGATGAGTAGACGTCTCTCAACTTATAATTACCTATACAATAGGCGTAACCATGTATTTCTAGAAGACATGTGCGTTGTTGTTATGGAGGAATAATATATGTATGCTTGTGTCACGGGCTATACCTACCTATAGGTATAATCGAAAACCTGAAAATCAAAAATTACAAATAGTTATCGAGAAATTTAGTATCACGTAACGTTAAGAAAACGAATGAGACATTAAAACAGAAACTTTTGCGTATGTACTCGTAAGAGGAAACTTATTTTTGGTAGATGGAGCGGAACAGATACATTGATGTGTACTCAGCTTCGTACAAGGACTCGCAGCGCAGTAGCTTGATGCTGCATGTACTTAAAGTGTTCCTGGAAGTGGTGACAGCGACCACATTCGTGATGCTGGACCGACTCTTCTACGAGGCCCTCGAGGTGGTGAAACAACACGCGCAAACGCTGCAGCGACGGCACACCCGGGATCAAGATATTCAGGTGCGTAGTTACGCTCTTGAAAATCTGTTTGCTTCTCGACCATTGCAGACATCCAGACTAGTAGGTACCTACTGCTCTTTCTTTGTTGTAGAGTGGTTGGGAGGTATCTTTTAAGATAGATAACCAGTCGATTCAAATTAGTGTTAGTAACATTGTGAATTGTGTTGTGAAATCGTATTGTGAATTGGGAATATGATGTTGTTCGGAGGAACAATAACAAGTAAATCACATTTCAACTTCACTATTTCAAATTAGTGTTAGTAACATTGTGAATTGTGTTGTGAAATCGTATTGTGAATTGGGAATATGATGTTGTTCGGAGGAACAATAACAAGTAAATCACATTTCAACTTCACTATTTCAGTTACAGATAATCTTGAATATCTCAGAATAATAGCCAGCGACTCATCAATGCCTATAGGGCATAATTCTCCGATTCAAAGAGCATGTAGGTCCAACCTAAAAATTTTGCTGAGTAGGTAGATTTTCATATAAAAGAAACTATTTATTAGGTAGAAGGAAGTGGAATCCTGGCCGCGTTGCTGTCCAAATATTTGAAAGAACTCAATGAGCCACGTCCGACCCTGCCCACGTCCAACGCCGACTGCCTGCCTCACCCGCGGCAGATGCCATACATCTACTTCCTCAAGATCTACGGAGGTTACGCCTGGATTGTGATCCTTCTATTAGCTAACCCCTATACTGCGAGAATCAAAAGGTTATCTCACCTTTTATTTTGTACGATTTAAATACAACCACAGTTGTGACTAAGGCTATCGTCTAGTCGGGGAAATGGCTACTGCTGGTCCGAAGCCCCTAGTTCGAATCCCGCATCCCCAACCCGCACTGGGCCAGTGCTGTGGATTATGGCCTTGACTCTCTTCTTGCGAGAAAAGTCCCCTAGTCTCAGCTATAGTATCATTTATTGGAGTACCTACACCGTACTTATGCTACACCGTGGGACGCTGTGATAGATTGTCTTACATAGACTTGCTGCTGCTAGTTTCTAGTTCACGTTTGATTGCTATATTCTCTATTTGTTTATACCTCCCTAACTTAGATTAGTTGATAGCATTTCATATTCTTTACCGTATAATCCCTTATTTTATACAGATTAATCAGTGGGCACTTTTATCCGCAACGAGAAAAGGAGCGAATTTTACATCTTTACAATGACATCCTCAAGAAACGAATGAAAATGCACAAAACCTTACGCAGGTCCGTGAAAATGTCTTACTATAGGGGTCTTCGGCCAAAGTAGATCTATAGACATTAGGTTTATTGTAAACGTGATAACGAGAAGAGACTCTTTCGAGACCACGGCGGTTGTAACGCTGCTGAAACGTCGAGGCAATCCTTCTAATAGACTATGACTACTATGAACGAATTGGGTTGAAATTTGGAACACAGTTAGATTGTAGCCTGGAAGAACACATATACCACTTTTTGTCACGGGAAAATAACGAGAACTACGTGGGTAAAACGGCGGGGTGTTGTAGTTAAATAATTATTAAGTCCTATATATTGTTGACAATGTGTGTTCAAATCGCGAAAGCTTAAGAACAAGATTAGGGTTCTCCAGAAACTGTTTCAGAAATAGCGGTCTAAAACATGGTATTGTGTGCAGGAAGGCAGTCCAGGCCGTGAGGGCGCACTACCTCTCTGGCGACGTGCTCTCCCTGCTCAGCCTGAGGATGAAATTCCCCCAGCTACTGGCGTGGTTGCGAGCCGTGCCGGCCGCTCGAATGTGCTGCCTCATCTGTGGGGAGACTGAGCCCAGAACCGACACTAGTAATTACATTTCTGTATATCTAAGTTGAACGTGGAACCTAAATATGTTCTAAATTACGTTAAAAACTATGTTTCGTTTGCTTGAAAAGTACCTTCTTTCGTTATAGAATCTCATTCTCAGAGCGCGTGGCACAGATGTCTGTCGGGCAAATGTCCCTTCATCTACTGCGCGGAGTGCTGGCGGGAGGTGGCCGCGCGCTGCATCGCCTGCGAGCCCAGCCTGGCGGAGTTTAGCGACGTCGACTCGCATACTGACGACGAACCCAGCAAATATTGAGGACGAATCTAGCTACCCCTGAAGACTACCGTGGCCATTACATGAAGACTAACAAATAAGTATTGTTAACGAATAAAACATTACTCCTGCTGGCAATAAACACAAAATCTAAAAATCTATGTAGATTGATGAGGAACCGAGCAAGTAGAGAAGACGAAATTGACAGGTACTGGCGGTGAACAAAGAATTATTCTGTCTATAAATATAAAATGTCCGTCCTGATAATCGTTCAGAATTATGAACCTAATGGACTTTTAATGAACGAACTATCTGCTATCTACTTACTGGTCATAACCGTTGCCATGGCCTCCGACCACGATGTGCAGTTCTGGAGACGACACGAAGGATTTATTGCATACATTTTGTCGCCATTTACGCAGCCACCACCCGGTGGCCAGATCTCTGGTCCAGAGGATAGCTATCTCCGTTAATCGCGACTTTTCTGCCTGTGTTTTGCACGCTTTTGCAGCGGGAACATTCGGCATTCGGCGTGGGTTATTGAATAATATTGTTATTAGTGTTTCATTTATTTTATAACTAGTATCAGCCCGCAACTACGTCCTTTATAAAAAGAAATTGACCAAGGACCTTCGGTCTATAGTCGTCTATGTGCTACTGCAAACTCAAACAGTGACATTATAATATTAAGATTAAGTATTTGTAATTATGCCAATAAATAAATACGATGGAGAAAATTATTTAAAGACTTTTTTATTTTAAAATAATCCATATTCTAACTGTTCCCCGACGGTGAGGTTGCTAACAAACTGGATATTCTCTGCCACTTCGTTGCACAGCAACGCGAGTCCGACCAAGTGATCAGGACTAAGTTGTGTGTTGAAGTTGTACACCAACTGAAACATACGAGTATATTTAAAGGTTTCAAAGATACTCGTAGTACACGACTACAATTTAAAGAAAAAAAAACTTTAATCTTTGGAACTCCCAGTTGGAATTTAGTTCCAACTGACAGAGATAAAAATCACGAGGAAGGCTATACAGCAACAATGAGTGCAACCGTGGGCTGCAACTAATAAAAGAATATAGGAAAGTGTATTGTGCGAGTATTCACATGAGATGTGCGAGGTAGCTGCGTGAAGATGTCTATCAATTTATTTTTTAACCGTGCTCACGCTATTGGTCGATACTTTCTAACTAAGAACTTACCTAGATTATTCCTAGCTCACCACGCAATTGCTTCGAACATCCAATGTCCTAAGTAATTGAAACGACATGGCACATGTTTCGAGCAGAAAATTTTATCAATACCGTAGTTTGAATTTTTTTGTTCTTTCTGTAGGCACCGAATATGTTTACTGCTTTTATTCTAGGAAATAGGCATGTAGAAAAAAAAATGTCTTGTCCGTCAGAATATTTTGTACACGTACTTTTTCATTTATTTCAAAAACAAAATCGACGAAGAGACAATGACTTAGAAAGTTCGACCGACGTCACTTCATTGTCATGGACGTATTACGTCCATGTTCATTGTAAAATTTTACGAAGACGTAACGTCTCCGGAAGTTTGACCTTTGTCGATGTATACGTGTCCCATACTTTTTCTTAATCTACCTGACGGACTAAGAATGGTAGGTATATCCAGATTCCTATTCTGCCTCTTATCTCTTACCGACAAAAACTCGTCGTACGTGATCCAGCCGTCGTTGTCTGTGTCTGCTTCGTGGAACTTCTCCTTGCGGAACTCCATGGAGCTCTCATCTCCCAGACTCTCCAACACTGCACTACTGAAATGTTTCATAGAACATCTATGAATTCTATTGCGTAAAATTTATTGAAATTGATATGTCGGTAGACGAATCTATACTAACACTCGTGTTATAAAGCTGGAAAGTTTTTTTTGCTTGAACGCGCTAATCTCAAGAATAACTGGCAATAAGTCAGCCGATATATACTAATATCATAAAGCTGAAAAGTTTGTTTGTTTGAACGCTTGGATCTCGGGAAGTACTGGTCTGAATTGAAAGATTATTTTTCTATTGGATAGTCCATTTATCGAGGAAGGCTATAGGTTATAGAACATAACGCTACTATCAATAGAGGCATTAATCAAGAATGTAACAAAAACAACAAAAATATTCCTTTTTTAAAGTTTTCGTACCGTGCTTTGACATGACAGCATGTGTCTAAGATAGCGTCATTGAATATAAACCTTTGCTAGAAAAAAGAATGGCGCTTAGACGTACGCGTCGTCCGTTTTTTCTTCAAAAATTTATGTTATATTTATACTTGACATTGGCGAAATTGTGAGGCTAACCCACAATAAAAGCCATAAGTTGAAGTTGAACCTTTGCTAATCCAATTTGTTTCCAAATCTGAGTTGGTACGACCAATTTCCGACAGGTGGCGTAGTAGTAGTAGTGGCAGTTAATAAAAAAATACTTCTATGTTAGCTCGACATACGGAATACGGGCTACAAGAGTACAAGACAGCAGGTATCAATCGTCCCCGCTACTCTCTTCCTAAGCGCTAAGCGCGTATGTTAATTAGTTAGGTCGGGACCCTATAGGTAGTCAGATGATAGTAATCAAGTTTTAGTAGTGGTAGGACTCTTTTAGTCCGCCTGGGGAAGTACCACACCTTTCCTAGTCGAATGACCAGGCAAAGCACCGACAAACAATAATGTGCAAACATTACTATGTTCCGGTTTGAAGAGCAATGTTTCCATTGAAATTACAGGGCATGGAGATAAAAGATCTTATATATCTGTGTAACGAGCGAGGTGCAGTGTAACCATAAAAAAAACAGATCGTGAGTTCTACGATCTATGTATAAAACTATAAATAACAGATTGATCTAATTTTAAACAGCACTAATGTCACACAATACGTCACTTGTTTAGCTACAAATGTACTGATATTAGGCTATTACGCATGTTGGTGATGCAATATCACAAGAGTTCACCCATCCAAAAAGCGTCTCGTGCATGTCCCGTTCCGCTACTCTGCCGTCACTCCGACACTACATTAGAACATGACGAGAACTCAAAAGATTTCCCCCTACCTAAAAGTGCAAAACTTGGCTACAGAAGTTTTCACTTAAAAAATAGTATTTTGGGTAAATATCGCTTGGGAAAGCAACATATGTACGTTTACCAGTTATTCTCTCGCCAAGCTGTGATGTGCTGTAATTTTAAAGCACTAGGTACCTATCTGCTTGTTTAAAGTCTCTAAAAGCCAGGCTGCCGGCGGCTATTTACCGATTCATTGTACATTTAGTATGTGTACATTTTTGAAAACTTAACACAACAGGTTAAATCTACGTAGAAAATAGTGATAGTTTAGTTCTGAACAGACCTTGTATAAATTAATTTGGGGGAGTTATATTTGATTTAAAAATAACACGCTTCTCGTGTTATCAGCATTAATAGCAAAAAATTATAACGCGCCTGTTGTGCCATCCAGGCGCGGTCCCAGCCTCGAATTTTAGAGGGGGTCACCATTACGCAGCCTCAGATTTCGGGGGTCACAAGTAGAAATACAATAAGTCGAGTAAAAAATACTTGACTAGTAGCTCCACACGATTTTACTCGCGTAGTACCCGTTCCCGTTGTTTTCACGCGTTAAAAAATAGTCTATGTAAGTACTATTAGATACTTTTAACTTTTTTAGATTTTTAGTTTAACGTATACTATTTTGTATACGTATACTATCGCTCCCTAACACTGAGTTTGATGGTATCATTATACCTTACAGCAGCTCTGTCAGGAACCTGGGCATTATTATGGATCGCTGTATGAGTTGGGGTCCGCAACTTCAAGAAACTAGCAGGAAGCTTTACGCAGCGGCTTGAGCTTTGATGCAATTGCGCAACTTTCTTCCTACTTCAACAAAAATTTCGCTTGTCCAGTCACTACTGCTACCCATCCTTGATTATGCCGACGTTTGTTACCTAGATATCACTGAGGAACAACTTAACAAGCTTGAGCGTCTTCAAAATTTCTGCATAAGGTTCATATTTGGCTTGCGCAAATATGACCACATATCTGAATTTCGCGCAAAGCTCAAGTGGCTCCCAATTCGTCTCCGCAGAAATGCACACATCCTATCACTTCTTTATAACGTATTGTACAATCCAACCTTCCCGTCTTATCTTAAGGAACGTTTCAACTTCTGTCATGAAACTTCACGTCCACGCTCTCTGAGAGCGGCTGTAGCACTCAACCTCACTGCACCATCACACAAGACATCTTTCTATGGAAACTCTTTTACCGTCATGGCAGTCCGTTTATGGAATGTTTTGCCGGCCTCTTTAAGACAATCGCAGTCCTTGAGCATTTTTAAAGGAAGATTAAAAGATTTTTATTTATCGCAGTGCAAAACTGTTGACACCAGCAAATTGTAGATGGTAGCACTGTTCGTATCCGATCTGCTGATTGAAGCTGTAATCCGCTGATTAAGTACATTATTGATTTATTGTTCATCTTGTCCGCACTTTTGTTTGTAAGTGTTTATTATGTTTAGTATTTATCAGTAAAAAATTTAATCTCATGTTTATAGGTTAATATTTATTATTTTATATAGTTATAGATATGTAGTAGTATTATTAAATTGATGTCGCTTCCCCCGCCTACGAGTATATGTGGGCTATTTTCCTTTTTGCTGGTTGCCTGGAAGAGATTGCTCTTAGCAATAAGGCCGCCACTTGTGGCACTAGTTCATAAGTGTTTATTTGTAATATTTTAAATTGTTTGTGTTGCAATAAAGAGTTTCTATCTATCTATCTATATTGGGGTCATGTCCCCTGTAACCTCCCCCCCACTTCGGACCGCGCATGGCTGCCATCAACACAGAATCTAATGTGTATACTAATTAGCGTAAGTATGTTAGGCTTTAAGTTAGGTTTAGGGGGGTCCTTCGCTTCCACGCTAACCCCAAAGTCCGTTAGGTAGTAGAGGCACCCACCGCCAGCTACTATAGGTCCGTTCTAAAAAAACAGAATCTAATCTATTTACCTAAATCGTAAGAGTGTTTGTGTGTTTTCACTCCTATGAGTAAGATAATGATAATAATATCTAATAGTACTTGTGAATATCTAGTAAAGATAGGAGATGTAAGTAACAAGTCGTCGAAGGCGAGCATCCCGTTGGCCTGGTTGTCGAACAGCAGGAACAGGCTGTGCAGGTTGGCGATGGTGACCTCGTTCCAGCCCGGGAACCGCTCCACCACCTTCTGCATGCTCCAGCGACGGTCTTTCTCCTTCATCTCCTGGATATCATGAAAAACATTAGCTCTACATGACGACCTCGTTGAATCCTACTAATATTAAACGGGAAAGTGTGTAAGAATAAATAAATAATAATAAATAAATATTGGTGTTATTCTTTTTAACTATAATATTCACACAAAACACCATCTGACCCCAAACTAAGCAAGGCTTGTCATATGTCATAGTAGGTACCTACTATGGCGGATGAATGGATGTATGTTTGTTACGTTTTCACGCAAAAACTTCTGGTGGGATTTGGATGAAATTTGGTACATAGCCAGACAATGTCCTGGAATAACACATGTGTTATTTTTTTATCCCATAATATAACGGGAATAAGAACACCGGTGGTAAAACCGCAGGACACTAGTTGTGTAATACAAAGCAGTATTCCTTCAGAAACTCTGTATGGACATTCTCGTATATCAATGTAATCTCCGTCTATCGTATATCATTTTTCGTGATACAAAGTATGAGCTGAAAATGATGAAATGGAGTACTCAAGTGTGATATGGTGGTCAAAATCCGATTCAAGTTTCGTAAAATGTATCAGTTGAATAACCTGCTTAGACGTTTACAGGAAGAGATATTGTTCCTAGTATCTTAAGTCTAGCAATAAATAAATGGCGAGTAGGTTCACAACTATACGTGTCGGGTACCTATACGAGGGTCAAACTGAAAGTTCTTAGAACTGGCCACTTATAAACAATATAATAAAAAAAAATCTTTAATTTGAAAATAGAACTCTTTGCCAATATTACTGAGTATATACTTCATTCATTTGTCATTTGTTTTACGATTTGGCGGCAAATTGAAAATTGTCTGTGTCACGTCAACATGAATTTAACACGAGAAAATTTTCGTGCAATGATTTTTTATGACTTTCGATGTCATTTAAGTCAACAAGAAAGTTATGATAGACTACGATTGGCCTTTCACGATGAAGCCCCATCTCGTGCGACTGTTTACAACTGGTTTAATGAGTTTAAATGTGGTCGCACTAATCTCACTGATGATTTACGTGAGGGACGGCCT
The DNA here is from genome assembly GCA_017562165.1 of Ectropis grisescens. Classification (NCBI taxonomy): domain Eukaryota; kingdom Metazoa; phylum Arthropoda; class Insecta; order Lepidoptera; family Geometridae; genus Ectropis; species Ectropis grisescens. The sequence goes on from CM029785.1 coordinate 18,700,651, forward strand.
TCTACGGCGACGACTGAAGATAACATCTGTGTTGTGCGGCGTATGATAGAGACTGACAAAAGAGTGACCTATCAGCAGATTCGGACAAGCTTTAGGCATCGGTATGAGTCAAGTGCACAAAATCCTACACGAACATTTAGCGGTCAGGAAGCTTTGCGCCCGGTGGATACCTCATAATTTGACTGAGGCTCAAAAACTCCATCGTGTGGATTGGTGCCGTAAAATGATTGAAAGATTTAACGGAGGTGACTCAAATGCTGTGTTCGACATACTAACAGGTGACGAAAGCTGGATTTACTGTTATGATCCTGAAACCAAAAGACAATCTGCTCAGTGGGTGTTTCCTTTCGAGGAGTTGCCAACTAAAGTGTAGAGAGATCGAAGTGCGGGGAAAAAAATGCTGGCCTCGTTCTTTGGAAGGATAGGTCATTTCGCAACAATTGTGTTAGAGGATCAAAAAACAGTTTCTGCAGAATGGTACACTACCAATTGTTTGCCACTTGTCTTGGAAAAAGTTCGAGAGAAACGACCTCGCAGTAGGATCCTCCTTCACCACGACAACGCCTCATCGCACACCGCCAAGCGAACGATCGACTATTTGGCGACATCAAACGTTGAATTACTGGGTCACCCGCCGTATAGCCCCGACCTCGCGCCTTGTGATTTTTATTTATTTTCAAAAATTATAGAAAAACTTAAAGGAAAGCAGTTTATGAATGCTGAAGAAGCGGTGGCTGCGTATCGCGATGCCATTGAAGAGACGAGACTAAGGACGAGTGGGCAAAGTGCTTTTCCCAGTGGTTCCATCGCATGCAGCGGTGAATTGACGTGAATGGACAATATTTTGAAAACATATAATAAAACTAATAACTGGCTAATGTAATCAGTTTTTGATTTTCTAAGAACTTTCAGTTTGACCCTCGTACTACCTACCTATTGGTTCACAGCCTTGTGTTCGCGCATTTTTTTCATTTCATCCAGTTACTTGCATTCCTAGGATGTGGTTATCATTAGATCTACTCGTATGACTTAGTCTTCAAGAGTCAATGTTTTACTTGATTAAACTGCCGTTGCTCCGCCAGCCTCTTATAGAACAAGTCCACCAGTTTGTCGTAGTCCGTCAGCGGAGCTTTCTGGAATTCGTTCATCTTCCTCCGCGGATCCCCTGTGTGGTAACCAATTACTCCACAGGCCAAATAAAGATAACCATCGTTTCTACTACCCTCACGTAGCAAATGTATGAAAATTACGATGACTTCGTTTACCATGAGCGCTCTTACAATCCAGCAAATGTTATAATTGCGAAGTTTGGATGTTTCTTGTTCGATCACGTCGGAACGGATTGGGTTGATGTTTAGAACTCGGTTAGATCAGTCTGGAATAGCACATAGGCTACATTTTAAATAAATAAAATGAAAAAAAAAATTTCACCCGGGAAAATCACGAGAATGGAAACTACGCGGGGCACTGCTAGTTTTCCATATATTTGCTAGCGCGAAGGTAACAGAGACTATGGAATCTGTATCGCCTACAATTCCTACCTACAACTATATAACTAGGTAAATTCCATACAAGTTAACGTTACACATATTATTTTAATACACAGACTCTGTCCAAGAGCCAGTAATCCGTTAATTAATAATAGGCAAATATTTTTGCTTGTTATGTAACTCCTAGTACTAGGTACCTACTGGTAAAAAATTGTGAGATAGAAGCAGTGGCGTAGCGTGGGTTTTTGCCGCCCGGGGCCGACCGAAAATTCGCCGCCCCCTACTTTAATTATATCTAATACTAGCAGCCCGCCCCGGCTTCGCACGGGTGTTATGGAAAATAAGTATAAAACAAAATTATTAGACTTACAAATTTTAACACACTCTTGGCAGAATTGCCATGCTTAGGACATAAGACTAAACAAACAATCCCAATCATCTGTTTATCATTTAAAACGCATGCTTTTTTTCCTATTTTACTTTATAAAAAAAAATGCGGGAGCCAGAAGCTCAAGGGAGGTCCTGAGAGGAGCGAGCCAAGCGAGGTCGTCGCCGTAGCGAGAAGTTACACTCAAGGACATAGAGCTTCTGGCTCCAGGAGCTCACCCGGAGTCGTACCTCAGTGATAGACCATAATAGGACCAATTGTTATGTTTAGGTATTGTTATGCTTCTCTCAATATGTGCCTTTAAACATTATGCTAAGTTATGTTTATGCTATATACGGTAGCAAAAATTATGCGAAAACTGTTATGCGTTAGTTGTTATGGTATATTATCATTAGTCCTAAAAACTTTAGGCGTGTCTGGCGTCGTTGTTATTCCCCTTTTACTTTTACGCATCAAATGAAAAATTAAATCAGTAAATATTTAATTGTTGTAATTTAGTGTTAAAAATCTGCTAATGCCACCTACGACGTAGTTTATGGTTGTGCAATGTTTTATGTAGGTACTAAAGTCTATTAGTTCTAAATACGTACTAAATAGTTACGGCTGGTCTAGTCGGGAGAACGGCGGCGGCCGATCTGGAGCCCCGGTTTTAAATCCCACGTGCACCAGGCACCACTGTCTTTTCGGAGTAATATGCGTAATACCGCTAACTTAAAACGGTGAAGAAAAACATCGCGAAGAAATCGCCATGTACTTAGAATCTTTTGAGGTCATGTGTCATCCACCAACCCGCACTGGGCCATCGTGGTGGATTATGGACTTGACTCTCCTTGCGAGAGAGGGCCCCGAGTCCCAGTAGTAGGAATATTTAGTGGGCTGCTTATTGAATCTATTGACACAGCTAGATTTCTGATCGTCTCATCATCGTAGTCCTTAATGCTCCGTTTTATTCTACTTTAGTAGGTAGAATAAAGGGGACCTTTGGGGATGACCTATATCGTATCCTATCCCCCAGCTCAAATTACACGCGCATCACTATTTTTTCGAAGGCATGTCCGTAATGCCTCCAATTTAAAACGGTAAAAGAAAACATCGTGAGGAAACCGAAATGGAATAAATTTAATGTAATACTGTGTAGAAAGTGCGAGAAAACTTGAACAATAACAGTAGGTAAAGGTAGAATAAACTTATACAAAAGTAGTTCTGAAAAGAACATTTTGATAGGAACATAAAAAGTGTTACGAAAAAATGTTTAATATTTAATATCATTTGCGTCCACTACCTACGTAGTCGACCGACCGTAGGCGACCACGCGAATTAGTAGACGCGCGCGCGGCTACTCGTACTTACCTATTTCATAGCTGCGAACACCTCTCCCTCGTGCCTCGGTGTCCCCTCTATCGCTGTTGCGCCGCGCGGCGCCGCATTTTGATAGGATTGATATTTTTAATTTCGTTAAATCTTTTGAATGGAATGTCCGACTTCAATAATTCAAAAAGTAATCAATAGGTATTAAAAGAGTCTTGAATAAGAAATAATTTATTTGGATAAGAATTAATACAAATGTGTTGATAACATGGTCTGAATTTGATAGGCATTTTTACTTACTTTTAAAATGTAAAAAAGTAGTTGTTGCGAGGTAATTACTGAAGTTAGGCATATGGTCTCGCGAGGTTTTTTGTAGATTTTAATACGCTCTATAATATTGTAGAACATTGTTTTGGTCTATCATTAGTACTTTCCGCAGCGTATGCGATGAAAGCCATTTATGACTGTTTTTTATACCTTGCGTTGGTTTTAGTAAAAATTTACGTAGATATCTCATTTTTTTTTCGTGATAAACATAGCCTATGTTACTCAGTGATAATGTAGCTTTCTATTGGCAAAAGAATTTTTGAAATCGATCCAGTAGTTTTTGAGTTTATTCGTGCCATACAAAAATACAAAAATACAAATCTTTCCTCTTTATAATATTAGTATAGATATAGAAGTATAGATATAAAATTCTCGTGTCACAGTTTTCGTTGCCATACTCCTCCGAAACGGCTCGACCGATTTTGATGAAATTTTTTTGTGCTTATCCGGTACCTATGAGAATCGGCCAACATTTATTTTTCATCCCCCTAAATGTTAGGGATAGTCCACACCTAAATTTTATTTTTTATTTTTTAGACAAAATTTTTAATTTCTATTTTTTTATGATACAACATATAAAAATACATACAATTCTCAATTTTTACCCTTCTACGATCAACCCTTATTTTTTAATAGCCATTTTAGTAATTTAATCATTTTTCATCCCCGGTCGTTAACTGACCAATCGTCATTTACTTAATTAGTTATCCCCGCCAGTTGTCTACAGGTGTCACTTCTGATCCAGTAAACAGCACGATAATTTGGGGATCAAAAGTAGCCTATAGCATATTTATAGTTTGAACAAGCTAATCTCGGGAACTACTAGACCGATTTAAAAAAATCATTCACCGTTCTTTCATATGTACGTAATCCTCGAATGCTGTAGGTTATATATATGTACCACGGGCGAAGCCGGGGCGGGCCGCTAGTATGTATACATAATTTAAAGTTCAAGTATTATTATATTCAATACCTAACTAATATAGCTACATCGTCCATCTTTTTGCAACTCAAGATAATACGGTTATATTTTTTTATAATTTGGTTTAAAAAATGTGTTATTCTTTTTAGGGTTCCGTAAAACGTAAAAACGGAACCCTTATAGATTCGTCATGTCAGTCTGTCTGTCTGTCCGTCCGTCCGTATGTCAGAAACACATTTTGCCGAAACTATGATAACTACACTGTTGAAACTTGGTAAGTAGATGTATTCTATAAACCCCATTAAGATTTTTATTGAACTGAAACTAAAAAGTTGTTGAAGTGAAAACTGCTTTTGGCACGCCTTCACAGATTTTTCGTGGTCTGTGAATTGAATTTTAGCGTCACGCTCGGGTATGATAAGAGATTTTCGGGTAAACTCGGGACACTAGAGCGAGAAACAAAATACAGTGAACAAGCGCGTCAAAGCGAGAAAGATAATATAGTATCTGTCTTTATTATATTTATGTCTTTTTATCGCGAAATTAGTTTCTTACCACATTAATTGAACTTGTCACGAAATATTAAATTTGCTATGCACATCCATTGGAAAAAAGGTTTTGTTGTAATATACTCGTATTACTGTTTTATCACAGCACTTACACTACGTAAACACACAAAATCATATCTATTTTCATCACAACACTTAGACATACAATATAACACAACATTTATATGCATTTTTAGCGCAATACTTATAAAATAAATAAATAGCACATACTAAAAACTTTGCTAGTCAAAAGTTATTTCCGACCCGCGTAATTTTTTTTTAAATTTATTCTTCACCTTCTTGTAAATAAACTATGTAGCAATTTAAGTTAAATGTAAATTACTCATTAGCCTAGACTTAATACATTAGGCTTGTAATAAGTATAAGAATCCAAGGAAACTTGGTGAATAAATTTAGAAAAAAATAATCTTGGCCATAAATTCCACAGAGTAAGTAAAATACAGTAGTCATACAGCCGCATGTTATTGTCGTGTTGCTATGCTTACTAGGTATATTCTAATTTTCAATTTCTAAATAATTTTTATTTTTAGTTATTAAAATTATTTAGTAGTCTTTAAATAAATAGTTAAGAATTTTTTATTTTAGTTTTCACTCCTGTTAATCAGTTAATATTTTATAACAATGGTAATGCCGACAAATAATTAGGTTTACGAAGTGATTTTAAACTATTTAGAATTGATCCTAACCATGAAGCATCTTTAATACACAGTGAATTTAATTAACACTGCACCCGTGCGATGCTGGATCGAGTCGCTAGACTCGCTCCGGCTTCGCAATAAAGACAAAATCGTCAATTTCAATTTGCTATTTTCTTTTTACAAGCGTTATACTATAAGTCCGCATTCAAATAATTTAAATACATACTACATTTTATTATAAAAATAATCATCAAAATAGGTTCATAAACGACGAAGTTATCCGCGAACAAAAAAAAAAAAATATACGATCGAATTGAGAAACCTCCTTTTTGAAGTCAGTTTAAAATGATTAGTTTCTGATTTATTCCTTTGTATTTGATCCTATCTGGATGCCAAACTTGAACTTTTTAGGTCGTCTGGAACTGAGTGAAATCTTTTTGGTCTATACTTCAGTCAATGCTAATAATGACGATTTTAGGACGAAAATATCTAAATAACAGTTTTAAGTATGTTATGAAATTTGGAGCACGTATTGGTATCCCGCAAGTCTCAATGTATGGACTGTTTGACAAGTTAATGTGAAATAGTTTTTACATTATGAGGAGGACAAAAGTACCTCAAAATTGTTCGTATACCTAACAATACACATGGTGCGCTCGCCAGTTTATTTACTTGAACTTAGCTTGCCACATTATCATGTGTCTAGATAAAATAATGGGGTTGATTGCATTCAAAATTTATTTTCTTCGTTTTAGAGCATATTAATAAAAGCTAGTTTTCAAAAATATTTTGTTAGTTTTTATTCGAGTCCGGATGTGATTTTGGATTTTTCCTTCTTCTAGACAGGTTGCAAACGAGTGCTATCGATCCCCATCGCACCGATCTCTACAAAACTTTGTAACTCCAAGAGAGTGCTTGGGACTTCATCTTTAGACTCTGGATCACGTAACACAAAAGTGCTTGTCAAGACTATTCAAACGAGTCCAAACTCGACTATTTTATCTTGTTTAGGAAAGGATTAGTTCATATGGCCACCTTCCCACGCCATCTCGCGACCCTGACTGTCATATAACACAAGAGTGCTTGTCAAGGCTATTCAAACGAGTCTAAATTCGGTGAATTTATCTTGTTTAGTTTAGGAGTTCCTATAGCCACCTCCTGACTTTATTTTGAAATCAGCGTCATAGTACCATATTATTGCATTGTTACCGAAGTTACGTAAGTAAACCAAATTTCAACCTAATCTAACGACGGGAAGTGGTTCTAATTTAACTCGCAAGATTTGTCCCATACATATTTGTCACTGACTTACTAACAAGGCAAGTTAAATGAAAGCTTATAAAATACACAACAAGAGATAATAGTACCATGGCAACCTAAGAAAATTAAGTAATGAAATCCGAGAAACTCTCTACCTACTTAACTAACTCACTTTTTAATTATTTATCTGTTCGATAAGTGTGTTATATCTAAGTTTTTTTTTTTCAACCATGCAATGTATTATTTTCGTTATGCTCCTAATCTGCCGCCCCCTTTCGTGTGCCGCCCGGGGCCATGGGCCCCCCTTGCCCCCCCCCCCCCCACGCTACGCCACTGGATAGAAGATAGAATAGACTGCAGGCACGGTCATCATATTAACCAGTGTGCCCTGTGTATGTGCCCTGAGTAATTTGAAATTTGTAATAAACTGCGTCTTTATGTGTGTCGTAAGTAGTTTACACATAACCAATCTATTTGATCCCTAGAATCGCTACCGGCGCGATATGCTGTGGTTCTACTTATTTTGGTTATTGACAACGAATAGTGAAAAAACATCCGGCGTTCACCGCTTCCTGTAACCGAGTGGAACGGAATGAGTGAGCTCACTCTTCCTAACAATGACATGATTCCATGCGCCCTGAAGTTTGGGAGGGCACATCGGTGTATTGAGATCTTTGGGTACGGTAATATTATCTATCAGTAATTTAACTCGTCCGTTTCTTTGAAATTCATTTCTACAGCTGCGAGCACGTAAACAAACGATAATGCTTATGCGACTTACACGACTCGGCTACCTTATGTCATGCACATTAAGATAGAGATTACATTGGGAACACGTAGGTACCGAGTGCGCTCCGAGATCGAGGCGCGTAGGTACAACCCGTGTTTCGTCCGTTTGTATGATGTCGAAATACTGGTAGTTAATATTACCGTGCTGCAGGCCCGTGAACAAAATGTATGGGTCAATGAACCACCAGGAGACCTATGTAGGATGATAGATGGGTATACAGTAATAAGATTCAGCACTCCGGATATTACAGAGCCAAGGAGCCATGATTTTTTCCGGCGTCCCGCGCGTCGTTTTGTCGTAGGTGTTATACGAGGGGAGTTCAATATATTCTCGGTATCAGTATGAAAAACATAGCCAATGAAACTATTTTTTTTTATTTTTCAATGTAATCTCCCATAACTTTAATACACTTATGAGATCTTGAAATTAACTTTTCAATACCCTGTAAAAAATAATTTTCTTCCTTGTCGGAAAAGTGTTCATTTATTGCCGCCATGAGCTCTTCATCATACGAAAATCGTTTCCCGCGAAGATCTTTTTTTTAATTTGGAAACAGGTATTAATCGCTTAGGACTAGGTCGGGGCTATAGGGTGGGTGATTGAGTTCTTCGAAGCCACATTCTCGCACAGCAGCCTTCGAAACCCGCGCTGTGTGTACCGGAGCGTTGTCGTGAAGAAGCAACACACCAGCGGCCAGTTTTCCTCTCCTTTTTTCTTTAATATTTTCCCTTAAATGACGCAAAGTGGTTGCGTAAGATGCTGCGTTTATGGTTTCACCTTTTTTCATGTATTCGGTCATCAAAATTGCTTTGGAATCCCAAAACACAAGTAACCATTCGGGCATCCTCCAATACAAGTCTCTCAACCATTATCACATTTTCTTCTGTAGTGGCGGTAACGGGGCCGCCCGAGCGAGGGTCGTCTTCAATGCTGTCCCTACCTCTTTTGAATTAACTTGACCATTTTTGAACTGTAGATAATAAAGGCACAGAATCATGGTAAACAGCCCCCATCTCTTCATGAATAAGTTTTTGACTCTTTCCTTGTTTAGTAAGGAATTTAATCACTGCGCGGTGCTCGAATTTTTTCAACATTGTCGCGTCAGTCATAGTAGTCGTCTTTCACCGAAGATTATTAGAGAACTAATGATCATAATTATGTGAAATTTTATATTTATAGGTACCCTCAGATAAGGTAATTATTTAAAGAAATTATTTAATTAGGTACCCACTTCATTAGTTAATCAGCCTAATACCGAGAATACATTGAACGCCCCTCGTAATGCATACTTACCTATAACTATCGTATGTTCCTGACCTGTGATATAAGCATAATACTTTTACCAGTTGCTGTAAAATCCTCCTGTCTGTAAAAACAGATGGGTTTTTCTCTTCACAGGATATTCGAAGAACCTCCCAAGCCCACTCAATAGCGAGCTGATTTGGTGACCCATTAGGTACGTTGGATAATCGTGCCTGAAACGTATTAGACGCCGACAAAGTAAATAGGTACTATAAAGTAAATAATAGTACTTCCATGATCGAACTCTAGTAGGCATCGATTGTGAACTTACCTACTGCGTACGTATGAGAGGCTATTTACTTTCATTTCAACATGTGTGCTTTACTTTCTTTCATTTGTATTATTCAAGCCAAAGAGAATGTAGGTAGAGTCTGCGCGCGACTGGTGGCGTACTTAATGTTGCCAGGTCAAGCAAAAAAATGGTTTGAGATATTTCGTCATCATAAAATAGGTAAGGGGAAGGATAATTCAGGGAAGCAATAGAACTACACCGATAAGTTTAGTAACGTTTATATTTCCCACTTTTGACTCCTATTCAATTACATGTTTACCGCGAAGCAGTGGCGTGCCAGTGCGCAGTGGTCCGGTTGAAAAGGTATTGTGTTCTAGTATAATATAATTACAGAACAAGCGAGACTCAAGAACTAATGTCTCGAAGTAATGGACGCCGCGCCGGCGCAGTGCTGCTTTGGTTCAATATGACCAAGTATCATTAGTACTGGTTATTAGCTGGCGGAGTCTCTTACCATCAGGAGAACTATATTATAGTTTTTTACATGATCATTTTATACGGTCATTTTCAACCTACATCAACAACAAATTAACAAAAAATATAATATAACTTTGTAAATATTTTATTGAGTATACAGCACTACTTGAAAATATGAATGGTCTTTCAATGGGTCAATGCCTTCCATGGGATCATCTTCGCTAGAACACCAGCTAGATCAGAAGATTCGGATGTTTCACCCGTAACATTGATTATGAATTTGTCCATTTCCATATCCATTAGTCTGTCCGACTCAAAATATTTATCCTCAATTTTTTCTACGTGCAGGCACACATTAAGCCATTCCTCTGCTGTTACTATGCGGAATGCTTCCTCAGTAAGCGTCTTTATTTCAGAAGGCGCTTGACCCACATTTTTTTCTGCAAAGCGCCTTTTCACCTTTTCGATAGGGTTAAGATCACAATGGTAGAGCGGTAATCGCAAAACCTCATGTCCATGTTCCTTTAACAAAAGAAGCTTTCATCTCAAAAAAAATACTTGTTTCTCACATTCGGTCTTAAGTACACACAGTTTTTTCTCCACGTGTTATTGTTATTGGCAACGACAACAATCAAACCTCAAAAATAAAGCCTCGTAAAAATACGCTGATAATAAGTGGAGATTTCATTGCTATGGTATCCCTAAATATTACCTATCAAATAGCTCTTTGGAAAACTGCACTTTTGGTCCGTTATTGTCTCGTTGTTCTTCACAAACACGATTGATTTTCACGGTTCAGGATCAGGGCCAGCATTTTTAATCAATTTCGGCATAATTAAAACAATTAATTACTTTAGAAATGAATAAAAACACCGAACGTAAACAAACTCTTGTCACCTGACGTAGACAAGAAGATGACGGCACGTCAATTAGTTCCGTTCTCTGCCGCGCGCAGACTTAAATTGCGTGGACTCTAATATACTAATTCAAGTCAAAGAATATGTAAATTATGGTTCAAGTAAATGCCTGGTTTTTATTTGTGTTCTTTTTTCTTAATTCATGGCGCGCGTTGTGACATATTGTTGTCACATCTCTATCGATGTTGATACAATATGAGCGACATTTAAGTTTTCAAGACATTGCTTCCTCTAATTTTTAATGCAGTCAAAGTCAGACGTGTCAATCTGAGAGCGAAATTTGCTAGATACGATCGAAAAAAGAACCAATGAAGAGATGATGGTAAAACTTCTTTAGTTGACAAATGATCGCATAAGAACCCTTGTGCTAATTAATTTCATAATTTTAAGTGCCCACTTTGGGGTCGGATGCAAAGGTATAAGTAGTCCACTGCTCGGGATAGGTCTCTCCCACTAGGTACTCGCCACTCATTTCTTATTTAGCGTTTGCGTCTATCGTTATTTCACCTAGTCTCAAGTCGTCGTACCTACATTATAATCGTTTACCGAAAAACATACTTCGGTTGATGATGTAGAAAGCCCAGCCAAAGGGATATCATAAGTTGTATATTCGATTTTATTACATTGTCCTTCTTAGCAACGAAATATGTAGATGTGATCGCAATCGGCAACCGTTCTAAATTATGTTCAAATTGCGATTTTATCGTCCTAGTTTCTAAATAGGACAATATAATATAATATAAAAACTACCGCTATTGTGCGGAATCTATCGAACCAATTTGTTGAAAGTTGATGCAGTAAGTCTGCCTTGATAAAATATAAAAATGTTGCCATCTTTTTTGACTAAATTAATGTAGAGTTCAACAAATTGAATCGACAATATGTACTTATATTAATTAGACTGTAATACTATATTTATATCGCGAATAAGTACCTATGTCTACAAATAAGACGTGTCTAGGTGCTATCTTAACAAAAAGAGAAAGGTGGGATGGGCAGGAGATATATTAAAACACCAATTACTATCAATCACTTGATTAATTTTCATAAAAAATTCCATTAAAAATTTCAAAAATTTGACTTTATATAGCGTCATACACATATTGATAATTAATAGAATCAAAGTAATTACTGATTACCGAGAGGGTAAAATAATGCAGGTAAACCAAATAGGTAGGTAGTAAACTATTCTAAACTAAAATATAGGAACATTTTTATAAAAAAAAAAATTCAGTCTTTACAAAAAATTAAGATAATTTTTACGAATAGGTATAAATGAAAAAGGCTGTTGTCCACTAGAATGCAATGCACATTATGTACTAGAACTATGAGCAAGCTATGACGTTACATTTCAAAGTGAAGATTACATTACAGATACAGTGAGTAATAGAAAACTATTGACGAAATTTATTACATAGGTATTTTTATTCATATTTTATGAACCTTTTTACTGGATATTATAATAAGGCCAGCTACGTTAATGGAATTAGTAGACAACAGACTCCAGCGGCGGTGATTTGACCACCGCCGTGAATACAGTCTTAATTTATAAATATTTATTTTATACTATCGCTGCTAGAGAACACTTTCTCGGAAAGATGACATTGCTTCGTTCTTAGATTTCCCACTATAGTTGTATTTTTAAGACATCATATTAATTTCTTAAATACCAAAGATAGAACAAACGTATTTTAAGGTCGTGATGGTCTATAAGATATATATTTTCTATATACTGTCCAAAGGAGTAAGTATAAGTACATCGCAAGTGCAAAGCAAATCAATCATGTTTACTAGGGCCACACACATTTTATAAGTTGTAAAATTTACTAAATACGACTACTTAAACTTCGAACAATATTCTAATAAGGTATGTTGATAATGTGTTTGAATGAGAACTAAAAATAATATGAAATGTGCCGGGCGCAAATACAGGTATCTGATATAGTTTGCACTAAGCGTTATTACCGTATATTATTAGTGCTTTCGAAAGGGGTAAGATCCGATCTCTGCGAAAAAGTGTTTTTAACAAGCGTCCACGCATTGACTAAATTCTAGTTTAAGGTCTAATTAAATATACTGAGGTAGATTTGGTTTTGTGGACTCGAGCCATCGTTCTAGAGAATAAGTCTGACTGTGGTTCCTTCCGAGCCATCTCAGTAGCAAAGCCAGCGGAAATTTCTATACAGAAGTCTTTTGTTTCTATAATTATTTATGAATCATGTGGATAAATGTTTTTACACGCTGTCACAATATTTAATATATCTTTGCAATTTTGCAATATTTAATTTTTTTGCGACCTATCGCGTTACTGACGCCTTTTCTTTATTTTTATGGAATTTCCCGCTCGCACCGTCAGTTTTTTCGAGTTGGATGGCTCACAAGTCAGGGGCCGAAATTTCACTAGACCAATGGCCAGGGTTCAGTCACCTTAAATTAAGATTGATATAGAATAACAACATTTGCATACTTCTTGTTCGTTACAATGACATTTAAAATACATAAATCGACCTCTAGGAGCGCTGGAGCTTATTTTACTACTACATTTAACCATTTGGTGTGCTGAAATAGTTCAACTATTTAATTTCATAATTTTACATAAAATATAGTTGATTTTTGAAAAAAATTCACATATAACTTCCAGTATTTCATTATATCATATGTTTATATTTATATAATTATTTGACAATTACATTTCATTGCAAGGATCGAGGAAAAGATCAGAAGTCGTGGCAAAGCAAATGCAAAGAACGAAATGGAGAAATTGACAAGTAGCAATATTGCAGTGCAGTATGGATTGGTGTTGAAATAAACAACGTTACTAAACATGTCGACGCGGCGAAACGTTTGAAGCGGGAGTTGTGTAAAGATAGCTCTGTCACTTTTGTATTTTCCACTGGATGAGCATATTTTTACGTTGTTAGCAATATTCACACAGCTACCGCTTAAAATGTTATGACTTCAAAGAGTATGTGTAGGCTGCAATTACATATCTATAACTTATCCATTCTTTACTGAAGCTTGCTGTACTGTAAGCCAATTCAATTTCCACTAGTTTATTAGCTTCGCCATTTGAGACCTCGTGAAATCTGTTCCTGTTCCAGACAAATTGTGACGTAAATAACTAGGTATGGTTTCGACAAGAAACGGTGTTTATGAGCATTTTATAAACTGTTTTATTTCTAGTAATAAGTAATTACTATTTTTGTATAACGACATATTCATCTTCATTAAACAATCTTTCAGATTATGAAAATTATACTATTTTGAATGATGCCTCTATAGATTTAGTGTCTACCAACTAGAGTAGAGACGAAAGGAGTGGAGCGTAACTATGTAATAAATATTAATATCCCACTTATAAGTGGAAATTAAAAAAATATACTTAAGCTCTGTTCGCGTGAACTTTGCTTGTTATATGCATCTCTCCGATCGTCTCCACTATCACGCACTAAACTATTATCAGGAAATTTTAAGCTGGAAACGATTATACGTGGACTGAGGAGAAAAGTTTACTTGTATGTACAGAAGTACACAATAATTTAGAACATTCCTATTCCAGTTCTTTATTTTGCTCAGTTTATCGTGGAGCAAGAGAATGGTCAGTTATAAAATAGAAATGCTTTAAACAGTTTTGGTAGAGGCAGTACTGCCTAACTCTATGTGTTTACATTACTCTAGTTATAATTCAATAATTCACATTAATATGAAATCGAATAACGTGAAAATTTGTGAAATACGTCGTTATTATTTAAATTCTTATCCGTCCATAACTTTTAATCCCATAATTTCCAGCTTAAAATTATCAAATTTTAATTACTACACTTCATAACAATTTTAGAAACTATTTCAAAAGAAAAATATATAGTTTGGGGCCAACTGTGAATTTTTGTATACAAAACAATGACTCTAGAGATAGACGGAGAATTGGAACAAGACGATCGTACCACGCCGCCAGTGGCTCGACGCTGTCATAGTAGCAAACAAGGAGCAGAGAAATGTACGATTACGCTAACACTAACACGAGAATTATTCAACAAGATGGGACTCAGAGGGAGATCAAGAGCTCTAATGCTTTCCTATTTAATGGATATTTCTCATTTCTCAACGATCCTCTGTCCTACAATTGTCTTAACATCATTTCTCAGTCCAAATACTGTCAATTTGCGTAGTAATCCTGACATAGCAGGACGTCCCATCTTAAAACACTACAAGCATTACACTTTTTTACAAAAATAGCACAAAAAATGGCTTAATAAATATTTCTACAATCTCATACTTGTAAGAATATTATGCAGTTTTCGTGTTGCGTCTCATACAATACAACCTATGAGTGGCTTTGATATCCAATTAGACGTACAATCGAGGTGAATGTACCGGATAAGTATATCAAAAAGCTTGTACAAAAATTTTGCTCATCACGCTCTCGATTGTAGATACATTACGATTCAATTTGATTGTAACTATCACTCGATTTTACTGCCAGCAACTAGCAGCTCTCACAAACTCCCACATTTCACGTTCACGTAAAACTTAGATATTCATGATTATATCAAAAGTGTGCCTAAACTCGGACAGCCGCGGATCACCTTTACAAAGTGCAAGTACTGTGAATGCTGATCAAAAGCAACATTCACTTTTGACATATCCACAAAATCACAGCAAATTAACAAAAATTAAATTTAAAAAAAAACGTTGTTCATGCAACTTAAATGCAGTAATATTAAGGTTATACTTTAGCAGCTTTCAGCTAAATGTTATACGAGATAACGACTTGGAACAGCTCCCGTTCGAGTTGTTGGGGTCGCTCGCGTTTAGCGGCGCCCGTCCTACGTTTCTCGGGAGCTGTGGTAATTCAGCCCATACTAGAATAACAAGAGGGAAAGGTGAATAGGACTGTTAACAAAAATATTAAGAGCAATTCATTACGCAGGGAAACCGATAAAATTCTAAGAACACATCGGTAGGAAGATGCGCGTGCGCTGCTAACCGCCGCACCGCTGCGCGCGCAGGACATCGCTATGCACATCCATGTGGCAACTACGACTCTCCGGCGTCAATACAAACAAGAGATTCGTTGTCAGCTATAAAAGTGTACGTTAAATTTGATTTTAAGAAAAATAATTTCTGTAACTTTTAATAAAAATGCATTTAATGCAACACATTATTTTTTAAAATAACGTAATACTCATGGCACTGAACAAAAAAGTAAAGGCATTACCTATTTACTGGAATTAAAAATTAAATAATTCATCGTTGGGAATCGCCCATCAAGACGCAATTCTCTGCACATATTAGGGTATGTGCCTACGTCGCCGTTACAGCTCGTTCCGCCGCCGCTGCAGCGCGTTTAAAAATAGCGTTTCTTAATCATTTAATTACATTAAATGCCGTTTACAATTCGTAACCTATTATTGCTCGGTTAGTTGCATCGAGGCAAACAATGAGGGACACGTCCACAGAAGCCGCCCGGGCGACAACAGCGGAACATTTGCTAAGCGGGCGCGTTCACAATTGTACTACTCACACGCATTCAAATCTGATGTATTCCAGGCGATAGCTACTTCGGCTAAAACTTCAAACAATAATTTTCATTCACTCTTAAATTAATGTCAGACTCTGAAACCAGTCGATATTTTTCACTACAAAACTAAATAATTTACCCTATTTTCAAATCATTTATAATACTTGAAAATTTTTGTTTGAAGCGAGTAAGCGCTACGGGTTATGATATTTTAAATATTTTTATGAGACTTAATGCTAGTGTTACCCTAAGTACAAATGTGAAAAATATTATACTAACGTACTTAGATTAGGATACGATTACATTAACTAAGTATTATGCATTTGTTTATTGTAAGTGATTTTGAGACAAAATGCTTAGCTTCAATACAATCATAAGGTAATGTTACATCGATACTGACTATTGTGTCACACAACTTGTATAGATTTTGAGCTAGAATATGATATTATTTGAAGGCGAATTGATAAAAAGCTTTATTAAATATTCATCGAGATCAGAGCGAATATTCGTTACAATATAGCTTTATATGTTTATATATTTATGAAATACACATTGAAGAATATTATTTACTGATTTAAACACTCTAAGATTATTGAAAAAAGTCATATCTACCGCTCTGCTTCTCAAGTAATAATTAATATAAACGAACGAGTAACGTCCCGTTTTAACTCATGGTTTTCATTGGTGATCCGACGGAGCCCGCTTCCACCGCCTAACTAAATCAGGTTTGCTATTGCTGTCTCTATAATTTCAAGCGAAACGAAAAGAGAGAGCGCTATGAAAGCTAAGACAGTTTTAGTCAGGCGGTAGAGCCTCCGGGCCGGTCAGCGAGTGAGAACCACGACGGGCAGGTCCCGGCAGAGCCGCGGTCGCCTCGATTCTCTTATCAACTATAGCTATGAACACCACTAACACTACTGAACACGCGGGTTGGTATTACATATTGAATTATACAATTCAAATTCAATTCACATACAGCCATTCAACATTTCACCCCCCAACATCTGGGGCGAATAATTTAACTAGGTAATTTTAACTAATTCAAACGATTTGCATCGAAGCCTTCGAATATTCACTAGAGAAATTCTACATACCGATTTTTAAATAATTAATTAGCTAATTCGAGAGCCGGGTTTAGAGTAAACGTTGCTACGACGTCTAGTAATACTAGTTTACATCAATACAGAAAACAAATCAGCCGCTCTAATAAATAGGAAATTATAAAAGGAAGCCGTCGTTAAACAATTAGAGTATCCATCAATGTTTTTCTTATTAAATACGTGTAATAATTTCAAATTACTCAAATATAAGTCTTATCGGCGGAGGAAACAGAAGAAACCTAATATATAACTATCACTTGAAAGAATACAGTTCGTTTATAACTCCGTAGATTTAACTAGTAGTCGAGTTACATACGACTAATTTTGGTAATAAAATCGAATGAGAACATCGCTAGCCTGTGACGGGGCTCGCGGCCCCTCTCCTCTGCAACCGGCCGCCTAAAGACTTTCTTTAAGACAGTCTTCTAAAGTCAGTCTCAAATGTATTGCGTTGATTTCTTTTCTGAGATACAAATTCACTCTCCAAGAAAATAAACATGTACGAAGTTTTACAAAAAAGCAGTCGAGTGAAAAGAAATCAACCAACTAGTCAAGTAACAGCGTTACACTGCGCCAATAAATCTATAATAAAATATGCACCTAAACGATAATGCAAAATAATTTATCATAAAAATACATATTAACGTCTGCAATAAATCGATTAACCAAGTTAAAAAAAACGCAAACCGTAAATAACATTTTGGAAAAATACTTTTCAAGTTATATTTTTAAAATTTTACATCACATTGTGATTTCTAAAATAGTATCGTTACGAATTGCTAATGTAGTTAAGTTTAATAAGAGTAAATAACGGACAGAGTATAATCGACGTTAAGTATAGGTAAGTGCACGAACTACGGACCCGCCACCAGGGGGCGGCGCGGGTCTGACTCGGTACGGGTACTGTTACTGGCGGCCGTCAAACGTCGGCCTACAGACTGATAACTCTACACTGCGAACGAAGGTTTGGTTCTTAGAGACTAGCAGATATGGAAACGAAAATCAAACTACTATCGGTAACAAAAAATAATCAAGTGGACCGACGGAGCGACGCGGACGCCCCCCCGCCGCAAGCTATGCTCGAGTTGGAGATTTTTCCAAACGTTAATAATAAAATTGGCACATTGTCAAATAAATCACAACTTAAACGAAACGAAATAAAAAATGCGAGGAGCCTTAGGCCCTCGAACTCGAGATAGTCTCGGAGGTTAGTAAGGTCAATATACTTTGATGTATTGCTTGCCGTGCGAGGCGAGGTCGCGCGCCGTGTCGGGGAGCGTCTCGAACAGCACGACCAGGCAGCCGTCCGTGGTGAGCGCCACGTCGCTGGGCCGGTCCTTGTCGTCCAGCCCCGGGCTCTTCAGGTCCACGGCCCACAGGATGCGCAGCTCCGACGTGAACACCAGCACGCGGTGGTTCTTCGAGTCGGCCACGATGATGCGCCCGTCGTCGTCCGTCACGATGCCCGACGGCCGGTTCAGCTCGCCGATGCCGGAGCCCTCCCGGCCCACGCACTGCAGAACTTTCGACAGAGTTCCATCCACCATCAACAGCCGGTGATTTTCGAAGTCGGACACGATGATGTTCCCGCCTGTCGTGTAGCAGACCCCGCGCGGGGTCGTCGGCCCCTTAAGCATCTTAGCGGGGTTGGCGCCTTCGAACACGAACTTGGTGATATAGCTGCCGTCACTCGTGAACATCTGGATGCGATGGTTCCGCGTATCGGTCACCACTATATTGCCGACCGTGTTCACGGCCACGTCCCACGGGTACTGGAATTGGCCGCACTCTTTCCCGAACGACCCAAACTTGAGGATGAAATTGCCGGACGAAGTGAAGATCTGCACGCGGTGGTTGTCTTTGTCGATGACGATGATGCGGCCGTACGTATCGGTCGTGATGCCCGCCGGCAAGTCGAACTCGCCCGATCCCGTGCCTTTCGAGCCGAACATGGTCTTAAACTCGCCTCGGCAATTAAATATCTGTATCCTGTTGTTCCTCCTGTCGGCGACGATGATGTTCCCTTCTCTGTCGACACAGAGTCCCCAAGGTCGCGACACCTGGCCTTCGTCCTGACCCTCGCGGCCGAAGGAAAACATGGGCACGCCGGGCACGGGGCTGCGCGCCGGCCGCACCGTCACCGACATCCAGTAACCGGGGATTGCCTGCCCGATACCACGGGCCGGGTTCGCCTCCATTCCCACGCTGGATGTAATGTTATGATCGTAATAACCTGAGCGCGCATGGCCCGCCGAGTAGTCAGGCAGCGAGCGCAGGCTGCCGCCGCCCGACGGCATGCTGTAGTTGAGCGGGGGAAAGCTATGGGCAGACTGGATGGACTGCATGGACATGAGCGCCTGGCGCGCCTGTAACGAGCCACTGCTCGAGCCCAGCCCCGATATGCCGGCCGGCGCCGGTTGCACATCACATTGCCGCTTCAACTGGTCTACTAAATCGTAGTTCGGTGGGATGAACATTATTCTCTCCTCCGCCATGTACATGCCCTTGAACATCGATGAAAAGTAGTCGACTGAGGCTCGTCCCTTTTCTTTCGCCATGAAAAGTTCCATGCCTTCCAAATCCATACCCCTCAAAAGATTTTCGTTAGTGTGCGCGAGACCAGCGAGAATTCCCCGCAGTGTGTTCATGTGGTCGGTGAGCTCCGACATCTTCGCCTGGCGCATTTTTTCCACTTTATCCAAAAGATATTTTTCTCTATCTTCCACAGCTTGCGCGTAGCAGCGCATCGCTTTCCTTATTTTCATATTGGCCTCAGCAGTTTCTTTCTCGTAGGCCTTCGACATGGCTACGGCGCGGTCAATCGCCGTCTTTATAGCTTTAGTCCCCGTTTTCGTGTCCTCTATCGCTTTGAAGAGACCTATGCGATAGACATCTACCGCACCTCGGATCGGAGCGAAGTTATGATCCTTGTGGAGCCATTGCGTGCACTCGTGACAGATGAAGAGCACGCAATTCTCGCAGTAGTATCGTGCTATGTCGTTATGAAGGTCACAGGTCAACATTTCGTTCTTGTCGATTGTCATATTCAGCATGTTAAGCGCTTGTAGTGAGTTCAGCGAATTCAGAGAGGCGGAGTTGAACGAACCGCAATTAAACGACCCAGAGTTTAGAGAACTGGAGTTGAGCGAGCCTGAGTTATGCGAGCCCGAATTGAGGGAATTCGAATTGAACGTGCTACTAAGAGGGCCGGAGCTGACAGAATTCATGGAATTGGGTGAAGGTCTGGCACCTATAGGGGAAATCTGATGAATCGGTAACAGCGTGTGATCTCTCAGCTGGCATTCGGAGGTGGGTTTGTGGCAGCACTCGTGGCAGAACAAATCGTTGCACTCGAGGCAACGAGTTGTGGGCGAGCGCTCTTCGCACCGGAAACAACTGATCGATGCGACCGATGACGACGTTCCCGGGGATCCACTCGAATTGTCTTCTTTGGGTTGGGGGTTGTTGTTGTTAGCCACGAGGTTGTACGAGTCCCTGCTGGAGCCTATGGGCGTCTGAGCGGGCGTGGGGATAGGCGGGACCGACCAGATGTCATATGTTACGCTTGAAGAGGAGGCCGCAGTGGTGGGCACAGGGGTTGTGGCGATCGACGTGAGCGGCGAGGTCATCGTCATGTTCTCAAGCAGGTTGGAGAGTATGTGAGACATGAAGGGTTCCTCGTGCTCCGTCGAACTGCGGCCCGAGGCGCCGCTCGCCCCCGACGTCGACGGCAGGCTCGCCGTCAGCGACTGCGCTAGGTTAGCGAACGACGTCATCGCTGTCCTTCTTTAACTCATTACACCTGAAACAAAAACACAGAAATATTACTAAAACTGTTACATATAAGGTAGACGTCAGGAAAAACGAAACGTTGAGTTGCTGTTTTACAGGGATAATGCAATGTTCTGGGTACTATTTTTACATTTTTGTGGCGAGAACTTGGAAATAATACTGAATAATAAAAAATACTCTTTGCATTTGGATTTTTATACAAAAAGAGGTATTTTATAGGATCATAGCAGTGGGCTTATTTGAATGTAAATGTTAATAGTATTATAAATAATCAGTCACAGCATTGTAAACAAGGAGTCAAGGACTACTGACGCTAAATCATAGTGTACATTTGTCCTAGTTGCAAGATTCAGTGCACTATACATATAGACCTGTATGAATAGAGTGGTTGTAGTGTGTGATCGTTGTAGGACTCTTTGCAGAGTCCGCCTGTGGAAGTACCACTCTTTTGCCAGTTATTCTACCACCAAGCAGTAATGTGAAAACATCACTGTTTCGATTTGAAGGGCAATGTTTCACTGAAATTATAGGGCATAGAGATAAAAACATCTCTATATATCTTTTGGTGACGAACGCAGTGCAGAAGTAGGTAGTAATTTGGACTCATTATGTTTTAATAACTGCGTGTCACTGTGCTGTTATAGGCAGAGATTTTTGCTTACCATCAGGTATATGTCCTGCACGTTTCGTTACTCTATACTATAAAAAAATAAGATTCCACTACAAACTCAAACATGAACTGAGCTATGTTAGAACCAAAGAAAACTCCCATTAAGCAAAAAAACAACTTCATTTCTGATACAACACGCTTGCAATCACTTCTATGGCTAAATTTACTTGAATGTGAAACAACACATTCGCGAAAATTGATCGATGTTTATCACTCGCTCAAAGAGTGGTTTACATTCGCTTTCACTAAAACAGATCGATAGTTGCATGTGCGTCGTATGATTAGTGCGACATATATAATAAATAAACTATATCAAATCACATGTAATCATAGACGAATAAGTTTTAAATAAACGAATACCCGAACCAATACAAAAATGTCAACTTACACAAAAAATTTGCAAACTACATACTCAATGAACCGTAGTTTCAAAGGAATATAGAAATTATGACGTCAGTAATTTAGATCTTGTGCTACATGGAATACTGTAGTATATGTACATACATGACATAATTAGATCTTAAAAACTCAATCCAGTGATATAAAAGAAAATATCAAAATTATTTTATTCAAAGAATTATAATAAACAAACTTGCATTTTACACATAGATGAATAGAAGAATAGAATAAAATAGAATATTTTTATTAACATATTTAAACAATCTATTAACATTATTCACTCCAACATAGACAGTTATTTGCTCTTTTTACGTATTTGTAAACAAATTATCGAATAAATGTCAATATTTCCTAGGGATGTTATAAAATTTTTAACTTTGAGCATTCATTGTATTTTAAGTAATAAACTTTCGTCAGGTTCGATGGACGCGGCGGGACCATGGGGTTCTGAGGCGACGGCTTTGCCGTCTTGGGTCGTCTTCTTAGGGAGAGAGGAACGTGTTTCCCGCTAACAACTCTATCTAGTCCGAAATATTCATTTACGGGGCCCTACAGCTAGGGAATACCGAAAGCCTGATGGACATTTTCGGGTAGAGCTTTGACGACCGCGAACCCTAAGTTAATAACTCCAAACCTGAACTTTTATACACCGTCATTTTACATTTTCTAGATTAGTACGTAGAATATTTGGCATGTAAAACTTGTCGCTCGTTTCGGGATTACGGCGTGAATTATTATCAATATGGGTTTACCGCGGGACACAAAATAGCAAATACAATGCAACGGCGGGCTTCGGACGGTCCTGACGACCTGACGTGGACAACGCGTCATGGGCGCTTTTATGGGAGCCATAACACAAATTTCGTTATATGGAGTACCTACTCCACGTAACGAAATTTATTGTCTTAGTTGGATCTTACAAAATAGTGGTGATTGCAACCTTACATCGAAGTACGAGTACACAGGTAATGTTTTATTTAAACAGCCTTATGATCTTTTCGAGTCTTTGCAAAGACGACATTGATAGAGTCTATGTTGCTGCGTAGTATCCAAGTTAACTTAGCATGCGTGCTATGTTGTTCTTTAAATGCAGAATGTGACTTTTTTCTTCATGTTTTAATTTAATTTAACATTCCGGCGAAGTTTAGTTTAAAATTATTAGTAGGTAAATCAATTAGAACAAAAATCTCTTTCTAGTGCTTCCCCTAGTCAGATTCAATAACATTATAAACACTATACAAAATTAAAATGACGTTACATTTTCTACTAAAAATAGTTCTTTGCAAAATTTTATAGTTCCTTTTAGGTACTATGTCGCAGCATTTGTTAAGTATGGTGGACTTCGACCTAGCCGAAGCCACCCACTGTTATTAAATACGAACACACACAAAATCTTTAGAATATAGAAAAATTGCTATTCGCAAAAACAAATGTCGTACACATGCTATGTGCACGGTAAATTTCAAAAGAACTCAAACATGCTTTGAGATAACTGTAAATAGGCTCAAAGATTAAAAAAATAACAACAAACAAATTTATCAATTAAAATAGTGTTGCTAAAGAATAACAAATAAGTAAGTACCCACCCAATCAAACATCAATAATAGATTACTTGCAAAATCACTGGATTTCATTTATTTTCAGTAATCACTTATCACTAACACATTGATAGCACTCAATAACAAAAATGTATCTTATATTTTTTTATATGTTTGTAAATTTGTAAATGAACACAACGCTGGTGGTATCTGCAGCGCCCGAAGTTACGAACTGTATTGAAGAATGCTTGCACTCGACTTCGTGTGGTGCAGATTGCGAAAAAAATACATCCCAAAATCTTTTGTGCGCTCCCTACCACAACCCCAGAGTAGGTAGCTATAGGAAAGGGACGGATGTACATAAATAGATGAGGGTGCGACTAGGACAAGCGACATGTCGCATTCCAAAATTTTCCATAATTTAGATAAGGAGGTTTGCTATGATTAGGGCTGCTCGCCTGTCGACTGCATTAGAAACTTATTGTTGCATTGGTGCAAAAAGCTATTAAACTTACAAGAGAGCATGAATGAGAACCTTAGTATTTGTTAGTAAATCACAGCAACCATCGATCGATTTACAATAACATTGACAAAAAGAAGCTTCTGTCTTGTTTCTTTATTGATTTACTAATTAAAGCTGAAACTGCGGAACCTATTTCAAAAATATCTTGATCGTTAGCAAGCGATTTCATTCAGCAGTTGTTCAAGCTACACATTCATACAGGCGACGCAACGGCGACTAAGTTAGCTAGGTACTAAACTACTTAGGCCCCGATTCTAACTCGATGGAAATCGACCTAGGTATCGATCCGCCGCTCAGTTTTCGGGAATGATTACCCCATCAGCGAATGCAACCCCATAGCAAGGTCGACAACCCTAGCCGCTCCTAACATTACTATCGAGTGGCATAATTCAAAACATTTCACGGGCGGATGTGCGAGAGAGAGGGGTGACGTTTCTAACACCGTTAGAGCGAGACGCATTGGTACGAGAAGATTTTTGTATTTCGGGAGGCACAGCGGTGGTACGTGGGCCGCGACCTTGGAACGCGACTCGGCGTGAGGCAGGTCCGGGAGCGCCAGCCGCCATCTTGCTGCGCGGGCCTCGCCCCCGCGAAGCATTTTGAGGGGTGCCGAAAATCGATGCCATTCCCTTGTTGCCCCCTAGGAACTCATGAGGGCGCTTGGATAACACCAACATTGTATACCTACATATAACCTTTCTTACAGAAATATACGATCCGGGGATAACGGGGCGTTTCGCTCGATGTTCTCTATGGACGCCTGGCAACAAAAACTATATCGCCTCAGAATGGTGATTCACGATCAGGGAATCACCATTTGCATTTCAAAGTCAGAGTGAACTCTAGTTCAAATATGTGACAGTCTACTGGAGTAGTAAGTCATGCACCGCGTTCTGAACTTTTGTACCGGAAGCGAGCTTGAAATTAGATTTCACACTAAGATACTAATCCAATTATAGAATTAGTAACGCGGCGATACACAAAGCTTAGTAATCTATAATTATATTGCGAGAAATGCTAGGAGTGGAACTGAAAAATGTAACATTTCGCCGAGAGCTCAAAGCGACTAGCGTTGCCAAAACAGGCACAATGGTGAACGGTTAAAGCCAAGCAGGCCAGCTACGCACTTTGCGAAACTTTTACCTTGCGAAATTCGTCTACTCTCGCTAATTTATACAAAATATCCCGATGTTTTTTTTTTAATAAAGAGTGACGAGACGATCAGGACATGTGCCTAATAGTAAGCAACATGCCTGACACATAACAGCACAGTGACACGCAGCTATTAGAACATGAAGAGTCCAAATCATTACCTAGCACTGCACTGCGCTCGTCACCCAGAGATCTAAGATCTTATATCTCTAAGCCCTGTAATTTCTCTGGAAACATTGCCCTTCAAACCGGAACACAGTAATGTTTGCACATTACTGCTTGGCGGTAGAATAACTGGCAAAGGTGTTGTACTTCCCCAGGCGGACTCTGCCAAGAGTCCTACCACTACAATGATTCAATAAATACGGAGATAACTGTTATAAAGCTACAAAAGTATATCAGGTATTTCTCTGCAAGCCCGTTTTATTATAAAACGAGCCACATACAAGCAAGAGAAGCGTCTGATGGTGAGCAACACACCTGCCCACAACAGCACAGTGCAACGCAGTTATATGTATGAACAAGAAGATTGCAAATCACTGCTCTACACTCGACATCAAGAGGTATATGTGAATATGTGAGTTATATCTTCGCCCTATATGTTTGGAAACATAACCCTTCAAACCGGAACACAGATTACTGCTTGGCTGTAGAATAACTGACAATAGTGTGTTGCTTCCCCAGGCGCAAACTGGAAAGAGTCTCACCACAAACACTTTTTAGAGTCAATTAAACAGCACACAACACATTATCGTAGAGGTGGAGGCCCAATATTTTATATTCCTATATAATTACTTTCCTTTATATTATATATGTAGGTAAGTATATTTAATTTCCTTTCTTATAATCGATAGTAAGTAATACTTAACAGGCAAAGTTTACTTGCTATCAGTATCCGTAACTTAAGAGCTCACCTCGCTATTTAGTTCTCTTTTTCACCAAACGACCGTGTCCAAACCATAGTTCAGCATCGACCTTACCATTTATTTGGAACAATTTTACATCATAAACTCGCGTTTAAGTAAAACCATTTTCGGAGAAATGAGATTGTATAGTATTATTATCTATCTATTCGTATAAAACGCTAACATTGTTGGTTATTACAATAGACTCTCTTTAGAAAAGGGTCTGTGACGCACTGAGACCTTGCAGCAGCAGGTAATGCACATTGTAAAGAAATTAAATGGAAAAAAACGTTTTTTTTGCATGGATAAGAGAAACAAAAGATTTGCGCTGGTCGGCGTATTGACAACGCGCCCGCACTCCGATGCCCTTTGTGGCTCTAGCCAGTGGTGTTCAAATGTTTTGTAAATGGCCCTTTTCAGTTTACAAAGTTGTAGCATGGAAGCAATATTGCACTGGGTACTTTGTAAAGAAAACAAATAACTATCGTTTATAGAAAAGTTGCTGCGCGACGCTTAATGTACCGAACTCTACTTTCACATAAAATAAAATATATTTTCGCAATAAAGAAATTAATTACAATAAAATCGCTTCACAAATTTCTTACCTCTTTGGCTACACGTAACGACTTTGCTTTGTCTGCCAGTGTATGCACAAATGCAACAAATAAATAACAAAACAAGTTTTGCAAAATATGCAGTTTCATCGTTTTGTTCATTTAGAGTAAATAATTACATATTATTATCAAAGAACTTTTTTTAAAACTCAGTTTGCTTGTCACGTGGTAGCGTCGGAACGGGTTTGATTGAATTTGGAACAAAGTAGTTGATTGCCTGGAAGAACACGTAGGCTTCTTTTTATCCCGGAAAAAAAACGGGAACTCCGCGGGACACTGCTAGTATACGATAAAGGTAAGTGAACGTCTGTACTTTAACCGATTTTGATAAACAAATTCAAAAGTATGGACAAACAATTATTTTTTATTAGTTTTTACTAGTTGTAAATTTACTCCTTACCCAAAACTTATTCCCGAGGATTTGGACAGCTTTAGATTACGAGTGAATCAGCGGGCATAGCTAACATTTAATAGTTAACATACAAAAAATGTCTACATTTTGGAAACACAAGCAGTGGACTCGGTGTTCAGTGAGCGAGAAAAAACTACCTGACTCGAAGGAAGGGTCTTCCCTTCCCTCTATTTATTTACTCTAACTATCGAACTCATTTACAATTGCTGTTATTGTTAAGGATTTCCTTTGTTAACTATACTATTTTGTAATGGTGACTGTCATAAGCAGATGGGTAATTAAATGTTTGTGTTAACCGCACTTTCTGGAAGAGTAGAATGCTATCGGAGGCTTCGCAATGAGAATACATAATTTAAATGACTAGGTAAGTAACGTTTTAGTTAAATTATATGTATGTAATTATATTTTAGAGCCAAATCTTATGTTTATCACACTAACAGCGCTCCGCGGTTTTACCTGTATAGTATCCGTTATCAATACCTACAAAAATTATCAAAAACACATTTCTAAATTTGAAACGATCGCGGCTTGGTGCCGTAGTCTAATTTATTGATAATAATGCAACTAATTTATTTTACGTCGATTGTTTTAACTGTTTAATTTTTAAGTAATCTCAAATCATTATAGAAATTTTCGAAAAGAAACAAAAATGATGCCTTACTAAAATTACAAATATCAGTCAAACAATTCGTATATCGAGAATATCGACATTCTATTTCGAATACACGTTGTTTCAAAAGTACAAATATGTGATACAGACCGTACAGACTAGCGCTTCGCAAATTTAACAAATTTCACAAAATTAGAACTTTTGTGTATAATTTACCCATCATTTTCAGTAAAGTTTTTTCAACAGGTTCTCGGCCCGTAAGTATGGCAAATAATTTCTCAGCAGTCTCTTTTCCGTCCTTTGGCCGCGTTTGATGTTTTTACGATCATCACAGGAAGCTATTATTCCGGACAAAAAATAAGGAACTTTCCCGGAAATGGGATCATGGCGCACAATTTATTTATGATCATGTACTTGTACGGGGATCATCTTTTTGTATTGTAGTAAGTTATCTACGTGATAGTTAAATTTCCGTAAAGCTACTAGAAAGAATTCTCACGTAGAGCGAATTGAAGAGCATCAACCTGGTTAGATCAGGTGGAACGAGACATACGCTAGCTTCCAGCCTCTGTCTTATGTCGGCAATGGCTCAGGGTACAGACAACAGGGAAGAATCCATTTTGGATTACAGCAGTATCCCGGTATTAATTTGAGTCCTTGAGCGAAGCTAACTGGAGATTTATAATGCTTAATTGTATTTGGTAAGTTTCGATGTTTCGATTACACTGCGTCTTCCGTGCTAGCTCAGAGTTCGGTAGGCCATAGATGCTGATGATGACTGCCATTAAAACACAGCCATGTTACACTTACAACGCTTTTTAGATTGAAACGAAGCTCCTTATCGCACGTTATACGCTATGCGGACTGCAGTTGGACTGAAAAAAGTGTTAAAATGTTTTTTTCCGACACTTCAGATAGTTACAATCTTGTTGGACTTCGACCTTCCGATCAAGAATCTGTAGATCCTTCACGTTTTGTTTTTTAAGTTTGTGATTATTTTTAAACTTAAAAAAGATGATCATTGATGACACCAGAAATGTCTATGTGACTGAAAACATAACCTCACCGAAGCTCAACAAACAGCTCAAATCCTACTAATATTATAAATGTCGGAGTATGGATGTTTGTTACTCAATCACGTCGGAACGGCTGAAGGAACGGTCTAGAATAACTCATAGGTTATTTATTGCGGGAATATACTACGGGAACTACGCGAGTAAATTCGTAAAAGTACATATTATTTTGAATATCTTAATAATCAATAATAATTAATATGAATCAGTTATACAAATTACAACTTCTAATTAAGTTTAATCGTATTTATTTCAAAATTGTATGAACTTAATTCAGGCCCTTACGGAAGAACTAACAGAGTGGAGGGCTAGGAGCTGCGCAGTAGACGACTTTGAAAACCAAGTACTGACTACACAAAAGCGAAGTTGTAACCAACCAACTTCAGAGAGTTCATCTTGAAATGGCAGAACTGTACAAAGAAAGCTCGAGCTAATGTGTAGAGTTGTGGATACTGCGTAGTATTGCAAGCAGGTGAAACTTTTTTGTAGAGTCATCTACGAACATCTGCCTGGTCCATAGCGAAAGGAAGACAAAAAATGTTACGCGATCTATTTCGAGCAACTTTGGAGAAATCTGGATTGAGAGCAATCGATCCCAGTGTATGATACACAAGACGGTGACAACTTCAACACATAGAAATGAAAAAGTTACGGCAGGAATCACATATGCTTAAGCAGTGAAGCACCCGTGTTAGGATCTGATCACTTGATAAATAAATAAATACTGGTAGGCATTTCCAACACAACACTATCTATCCCCAAATAGCAAATCATGTACTATGGGAACTAGTTAGCAGATATAATCTATATACATATATATTGACATTATCAGGGTGGTGGACTCTCCATTTTTTTTTTTTTTTTTTTTAACTTTTATAGGTTTACACTTGACCGCCATCTCGCCTGATGTTAAACGATGATGCGGCCTACGATGAAGCGTGTTTACCTAGAAGAAACCGATTCACTCTCGATTTGAAGACACAAAGATTGTAACTATCGGGAAAAATCCTCTCAGGCAACGTATTCCACAGCCTAGACGTTCTTATCACAAAAGTAGAGTCAAATCTCTTCGTTCGTGTCTTCGGAACATCAACCATGAATCGATGTCGCTTTTTCGAGCTACGAGCATTCCGATAGAAAAAAGGGCAAGGTGGTCCATACGCAGCATTATTTTTGTCGGACAAATTTACAACAATTTTTAAGACTTTTCTCCAAAAAAATACTTGGATGTACGTAGAGTCTTAGTGACGTCATATTGACAATCGGGGATTCGAAAATGCAACAGCGCCGAAAGTTGTCGCATTAGAAAGTTTGTTGGACTCTACGCAAAGAAGGCAGTCAAAAAGTTTTACATTTGTAGGAGTAAAAAAAAAATTAGTTCGTTGTATCGGGGACTATTATGATGCATAAAACACCATAGCTACGAGATATTAAACATAGAATTGAAAAACGTACGCCAGGAATCTCGGATGTATAAGCAGTGAAGCACCCGTATTATGGTCTGGTCACTCGATACTCCTTCATGTAGAGTGTTACTCGAACGCAGACATGCATAACAGGTTATTATGGTTCCATTTTCGCCATTACCGTTCTAGATCCATCGCGGTTAACTTTTATCAAAATATATTTTAAAATTGCACATGCGTGGGTACAATCTTGTACAAATCAGAGGGTCACAAAAATCCACCCGTGTGCGTACCACACTTTTGCCAGCTATTCTACCGCCAAGCAGTAATATGCAAATATCAGTGTTCCGGTTTGAAGGGCAAAGTCTGCAATGAAATTGCTGGGCATCTTATATCTCTGGGTGACGACGCCGTACAGACTCGGGTAATGATTGCGTGACAATGTTATGGGCAGACATGAATCTCTGATCTAACCCACGAATAGAATAGACGTACAGATAAATGAACATAATGAAACCTTAGGGGTTCCTCGCTGTCCACAGAACCCTAAAACGCCATTTACAACAAAAAAGGACCCAGGCGGTAGATAATCACAAATTTTTTTTCTCGTAGGAGTGGATAAAAACTAAATCCATTTGTTACAAGTTAGAATCTCGAGATGCGAAGTAGTGTACCTTCGCATCTACCGTTTTCATAGTCCGAACTCGTAAGTGCCTTCACATTTGTTCGTATAAATAACTATTTCTGAATTTTGTTAGACAGTAGAAGCTATCTAGAACCACAGCAAAAAGTATTACTGAGCCAAAATGTGTAGTGTCAAGTATACTCGTAATAGGTAGTAGCGTTCACGTACAGTTCCTTTGACACGTCTGCTACGTTGCCAAGAAAAAACATCAATGGTGTAACGACAACAAAGGTATGGGACCAAAAGAAGAAAATTATAGTGACGTGACGTACAGGATGTCTAGTGGCTAGCAGTGTTGTTATTATAAAAGCTGTGTCACGCAGCTATTGGATCATGAAGAGTCCAAATCATTGCACAGCTCTCGTCTCCGAGAGATATAACAAAATTTACCTCTATGCCCTGTAATTACTCTGGAAACATTACCCTTCAAACCGAAAAGCAAAAAATATTAGCACATAATAGCTTGGCACTGAAGTAGCTGGCAAACCCATGCAAACCCTAACAACATTAGATTAGTCAGTACTTTATAGAGTACATAGTCTGCCGATATTTACGAAAGATGGCATTTATGTGTAACTAGCTTTAACCCGCGGCTTCGCTCGCGTTCAGTAAGTTTTTTATTTTAGATTCCTACTTGGATAGCGTGAGCGTCAAATAATAACATAAATAATGCTCGTCTATAATTGGCCTAAGGGTAGCTTATGCGTTCATCTGTATTTTTAATTCCCTATTTTACTATCTCAGGGGTTGAATTTTGGAAAACTAATACGCTCATTTGCCATGGTTAATTAATTTAATTTTCATGCAAATAAATGTTTTAACTGCTATATGTTTACTCTTGACCGCAATGTCGCCTGAAGTTAAGTGATGATGCGGTCTACGGTAGAGCTTGCTATCCTAGAAGAAAACGATTCAGTCTCAATTTGTATACACCAGCGTTGTAATCATCATGAAAAATCCATTCAAGCAACGCCTTAGAGTATTTCTCTACTTAGTCTGTGAACGCCTTGCTCAGCCTGGACGTTGTTATAACAAAAGTAGTCCGTCAAAGCTCTTCGTCATAGTCTTTAGAACATGTCCAAGGGGTAAAAAGTTCGTACAAAATTTTATCCACTATTACGTAGTATGAATTTAAAAAATATCCTTCTTTCTTGCTTGCTTCATAAAATAAATACATGTGCGAAAATGTAAGTACCTATCTCCTGTGCGTTAATATAATATTTTCATCCCCTATTATACTTTCTTTGGGATTAAATTTAGGAAAACTCTGTATTACATAGCTCATTATTTTTCCCGTAATCATATCCTAAAAAGTTTAAAGCAAATATGTCGCCAGAAATAAAAATGTTCACACAAACTTTCTTTCTTTATTTTACTCCATTAGACGCTGTATTTTGAAAAAAAAACACGAAACACAAAACTCATTATAATACATATTAGCCGTACTCAATTTATACGAAATTGCATTCAAATTTGTCCAAGGAATAAAAAGTTTCATACACACTTTAATTCCCTACTTTCTTTAGGCGTTGAATTTTGAGAAACCCATCCTTAGTGAATATGTCTACGTCATAAAAAGAATACGTATGTGACAATTTAAGAATGTCATATTACCCTCTTAGGGGTTACATTTTGGAAGTAAATGTACTACATAATTCATTATTTTGGCCGTTCTCAATATCTACAAAATTTTATGCAAATATGTTCAAGAAATAAAAAGTTTTTCTACAAACTTTCATCCCTTATTTCACCTCTTTGAGGATTGAATTTCGATAAACGCTGTAATATGTACCTCACGATTTTAACCGAACTCACCTTATATGAAATGTTATGCAAATATGCGCAAGGAATAAAAAGTTTCTATACTAACTTTCATCCCTTATTTCACCCCTTTGAAGGTTGAATTTCGATAAACGCTTTAATACGTACCTCATGATTTTAGTCAAACTCAATTTATATGAAATTTCATGCAAATATGCCCAAGGAATAAAATGTTTCTATACAAACTTTCATCCCTTATTTCACCCCTTTGAAGGTTGAATTTCGATAAACGCTTTAATAAGTACCTCATAATTTTAGTCAAACTCAATTTATATGAAATTTCATGCAAATATGCCCAAGGAATAAAACGTTTCTATACAAACTATCATCCCTTATTTCACCCCTTTGAGGGTTGGATTTCAATAAACTCTGTATTACGTACCTCATGATTTTAGCCGAACTCAATTTATATGAAATTTCATGGAAATATGCCCAAGGAATAAAACGTTGCTATACAAACTTTCATCCCTTATTTCACCCCTTTGAGGGTTGAATTTCGATAAACTCTGTATTAAATACCTAATGTTTTTAGCCGAACTCAATTTATATGAAATTTCATGGAAATATGCCCAAGGAATAAAACGTTTCATACAATCGTTCATCCCCTATTTCACCCCCTTGGGGGTAGAATTTATCAAAATCCTTTCTTAGCGGATTCCTACGTCATAACATCTACTTGTGTACCGAATTTCAGCCTGATCCCTCCAGTTGTTTGGGCTGTGCGTTGATAGATCACTATGTCAGTCAGTCAGTCAGTCAGTCATTTTCATCTCTTTAGGGGTTGAATTTTGAGAAATCCTCCCTTGGTGGCTGCCTACGTTATAAAAATAATACGTGTGTGAAATATTTTAAGAATGTTCTAATGGTTTGTCCGGTGCGTTAATATTTATAATGTTCATCCCCTATTTAACTCGTTTTAGAGGTTAAATTTTGAAAAAAATGTGCTACATAACTCTTTATTTTGGCCACACTAAATATGTCCAAGTGTCCAAGGAATAAAAAAGTTTATCTATAAACTTTCATCCCTTATTTCACCCCTTGGAGGGTTGAATTTCGATAAACGCTGTAATACGTACCTCATGATTTTAACTGAACTCACCTTATATGAAATTTCATGCAAATATTCACAAGGAATAAAAAGTTTCTATACAAACTTTCACCCCTTATTTCACCCCTTTGAGGGTTGAATTTCGATAAAAGCTGTAATACGTACCTCATGATTTTAGCCAAACTCAATTTATATGAAATTTCATGCAAATATGCCCAGGGAATAAAACGTTTCTATATAAACTTTCATCCCTTATTTCACCCCTTTGAGGGTTGAATTTAGATAAGCACTGTAATACGTACCCCATGATTTTAGCCGAACTCAATTTATATGAAAGTTCATGCAAATATCCCCAAGGAATAAAAAGCTTCTATACAAACTTTCATCCCTTATTTCACCCCTTTGAGGGTTGAATTTCGATAAACGCTGTAATACGTACCTCATGATTTTAACTGAACTCACCTTATATGAAATTTCATGCAAATATTCCCAAGGAATAAAAAGTTTCTATACAAACTTTCACCCCTTATTTCACCCCTTTGAGGGTTGAATTTCGATAAAAGCTGTAATACGTACCTCATGATTTTAGCCAAACTCAATTTATATGAAATTTCATGCAAATATGCCCAGGGAATAAAACGTTTCTATACAAACTTTCATCCCTTATTTCACCCCTTTGAGGGTTGAATTTAGATAACCACTGTAATACGTACCCCATGATTTTAGCCGAACTCAATTTATATGAAAGTTCATGCAAATATCCCCAAGGAATAAAAAGCTTCTATACAAACTTTCATCCCTTATTTCACCCCTTTGAGGGTTGAATTTCGATAAAAGCTGTAATACGTACCTCATGATTTTAGCCAAACTCAATTTATATGAAATTTCATGCAAATATGCCCAGGGAATAAAACGTTGCTATACAAACTTTCATCCCTTATTTCACCCCTTTGAGGGTTGAATTTCGATAAACTCTGTATTAAATACTTCATGATTTTAGCCGAACTCAATTTATATGAAATTTCATGCAAATATGCCCAAGGAATAAAAAGTTTCATACAATCGTTCATCCCCTATTTCACCCCTTTGGGGGTAGAATTTATCAAAATCCTTTCTTAGCGGATGCCTACGTCATAACATCTACTTGTGTACCAAATTTCAGCCTGATCCCTCCAGTGGTTTGGTCTGTGCGTTGATAGATCACTATGTCAGTCAGTCAGTCAGTCAGTCAGTCAGTCAGTCACCTTTGAGTTTTATATATATAGATTTCGTCTAACTTGAGAGAAAAATAGGATAGTTTTTATATTGATTAATGGTTGCGGAGCTGGAACAAATCGCTAGTAGGACTATAAAAAAAACTATCTTCCGCATGTATTGTACACGGGTTTGGAAAGAGAATAAGCTTACCAAACCCGTGTGCAATTGGAGGACGCGTGCCTCGTATTGTGCACGGGTTTGGATGGAAAATTAGCTTACAAAACCCGTGCGCGTTTCGAGGCAAGGGTGCCTCCTACTATACACGGGAAAAGAAATACGCATCCTGGGTAGTCTAGTACTGATGAAGCCGTGATGACATAGTGGTTAAAATTAGAACGTGAGGAGAGGTTATAGGTAATATAAAATTTATTCTACGCTTAAGTTGCTTCTTAACTCCCATCATTCACTATCATAAAAAAAACATATACGGTCGAATTGAGAAACCTCCTTTTTTTGAAGTCGGTTAAAAACAAAATAAGAACGTGGTAAATTGATAAATCAAAGACCTGAAATCTACGAGAAAGCCATTAAGAGACATACCGCCGATGTATCTTGACAAAATGGTTAGAAGGGTAACGTATGTACGAACTTCGCAAGAAGCCCCCGAAAATAAGAAGGGTGCTAATCTCAAGGGGCTGAAACTATCACAGCCCACGACTATTTGAGGTGTGACGTAGACGATTTTATTGTAGGAGTGATATTTGATTTTTTACAGTATACTGTGTTGATTATTTCTGGATTCCATAGTACAAGCTTATCTTAGTTTGAAGCTAGATCGCTAGCTAGTGTTGTGTGAGAAATATCCACTAATATTAATTGAATTTAATTAAATACTATTAATTTAATTTGGGACTAGCAAGACATGCCCCTGATGGTCAGCATTACGCCTGCCTATTACAGCACAGTACCACGCAGCTATTTAAACATATAGAGTACAAATCACTTCCTAGCACTGTACTGCGCTCGTCACCCTATATAAGATGGTTTAGCTCTTGGCCCTAGATATATTTCCCTTCAAACCGGAATACAGAAATATTAGCACATTACTGCTTGGCGGTAGAATAACTGGCAAAGGTGTGATACTTCCCCTGGCAGACTACAAGGTGTCCTACCAATAAAATTATAGTTTTTTGCCGAAACTTGGTTTCAGGTGTAGGGCATTACTATTGGGTTTTGAGTAAACTTGAGTTTGTTAGTTTAAAAAAATGAACATTTTTATTCCACCATTTTATCAACGTTAGTGGATGTAAGGTAAAGACATGCGATACTACGTAGTATTATTACATTTTAGTTGGTGGTAAAACTGGACAAATAAAGGTTACGCTTACGACGGTCTGCTTGTGATTATTTTAAAAAAGTTTGCATTGCCGTTTTTGTCATAGGACGTAAACATCATTGTCCTTCCCTTCCACTAGCGTTTGGCAAACAAAATTGGCAATGCCATACGATTTGTACGAATCTTGACCTGCCCGAGCGTCGAATATAATTTTCCTGTAAACATAAAGTTATTTTTAAACGACCGTAATGAGTGGCATTAACATCGAGGATCTTTGTTCGAAAACGGAAACGCTTTACTTGAGGTCTACCTTAAAATGTCTTGGTTTTGATATTGCTCCCTCTTCATTTTTGCTTAAATTTATAGAGAGAGCGATAGTGAAGCGCTAATCTCACAAGTCAGATGGTCGGAGGACTGGAGGAAAGGCTGGGCGGCTGGGCCTTATTGGGAAATTCTGGATACGGGTATGATGGAATGGTATTTGCAAGAATATTATAAAGCTAGTATTCTAAAGAAAGGCGTTGTTCCTGGTTTTGCAGATGTTTGTTGGCCACGATGCCTATTTTACACACATTTTGACACAACCATGCTTACTTCACAAGCCTTTTTAGATTTTGACGAACAATAAGAAATCGGTTATCACAGCCATCTCACCCAACTAAATGTCCCAAAATAACATCAGTTGTTATGTTAGCTTTCTTGGTAGAAATATTACATTTATTCGCTTTACACCGTGCCTCGCAGACGGATGCTATCTCTTGTTTCCAAGAGATAGGGCCGCACGATTCTTGGGTCTGATTTATCGAAGGTGAGAGTCATGTACTCACTTCTACTTTCCATTTCACCCAGCACTACAAGGTCTTCCATGGAATGACCAGCACAACTCACTCGATAGCCAGTGTTTATGAATTCGTATACCGAATGCAATGCCAAATGAGGCGCGAGACGAAGGTTAAAGACAAAGAAAAGGGCGAATATTAATCAAGCCGCACTGCTGCTTTGCATGAATACATATTGATGTTGCTTTATTTGTTGACATCTCGCCTAGCTCCGGTCGTGGCGGATGCACGTCGCACAATAATAATGTTATTTGTATGATTAATTGCGTTATTCCATGGACGTGATGCGCAACGAAACAACTGCATGTTGCAGTTGGATTTATCTACCTCTTAATTGATTGAGCTGGAAGTAAACTATGCGTAATTCCCGAGTTGATAACTCTGGTGTCAGCCGAATAGGTAAATTAAACCATTATGTTGACTTCAACGCTTCGTGATAGAAATAAGTCAACAGACATTTTAACTAATTATTATTAGTATTGGACATGTATAAAATTAGCTAATTAAGTTATCGTAGTAAACTTCTAGTTTACTGTTTTCATGTATCATGTAGCGTAGATAACATCTGTCTTTTTCAGAATCAATTTTTCGTGGAATTAATGCCGGTGCTACAAGAGGCTAGTTTTTCAAGCTAGTATCTACTTCTAGCTTCGTGTAGACAAAACTAACGTTGCGTTGAGTTGTCTACACGAAGCTAACAGCTTGCTATTCTAGCTTGAAAAACTTGCCTCGTGTATCTCGGGCTTTAGTGGTACGTACAGATTTTTATCAGCTATTTTACAGTAACAGCAATTAATAGTGTTACGTAAGTATGTATTTTTTTAATTATGGTTATTTACGTCTTTGGTCTTATACTCTTATGTCATTTGTTATTTTAATAATTGTCCTGTCCCGTGGTTTAAATGAAAATAAAATTTTATCTATTTTTTTTCGGTGTTGTGTGCCCCAGCAGTTCTTTAAATTAATTTACCAATAGATCTAGGTAAGCCACTTCAGCATACCGACAGAAAACAGAGGTAGCGCTATGCCTTCACGTAGTTATATATTTGTAGATATAATTACGGCTATATTTCTGAGGGGTGCAGGCGCTTGGCGCATGCGATCTCCGGCGAGGGTAAAACTAAGGATTACTTTACCCCAGATTATAATAATATAGTAAAAATCGATAGTTTTCCCGTATATTCGCGGCGAAGACTTACATGTCTTTATGGAAACCAGTTCTGTAAGATGATAGCATTTGAGAATGTAGTCTACCTGGCTGGTATAGTAGGTTAGTAACCTGCAGAATCCAGGTCGGTTAACGAATATGAAATATTCTTACTTTGTAAATATGTATATCTAAATACGAGTATTCTTCAGTTTAAGAAAGAATTTTACAGGATTTAATCTTTATTTTAGTGAGTTCAAATGGTAGTCTATTTACGACGCGCTTACAATAAAGGATAGCTAAGAGATATCTATGTATTATGCTTGTATAGCTTAAGTGCAAAACCAATGTGAGGTTCATGGGCATTGTGTCCTTGTGACTCTTCTTGAGACATAATACAGTCTTTGGATGAGTTTTCACTTCTGAATAATACATTATTTTTAGAAGTCTTTCGACGCAGATTTTACGACAATGGTCCGGTCCATGTAGCTTTTTATTCGTTACATTTAACTGTTCTTTTAACATACTTCTACAAGTTGTAGGACAAAAACAGCTTTTACACCAGAGCTTGTTTACGATTAAAACCTCTGTTTCAACGTTTTGTTAATATCACTTACTCAATTTAGAAATCTTACGAGTTACCTGTTTTGCTACAAGAAATGTTCTCCTAACCTTGATCTTAAAGGGTTTCTTTCTTTGGAAGTTCGCTTCAGCCGTACAAGGTGGGAAACAACTTTACAATTTGTACCTAACATAGCTTAATACATAACAATACATTATGAGCTCATATTGGATTATACATTTTAAATTCAGATACCTATCTTAAATTCCCCGAGACTATAAAGTACATCCAGCAATAAAAATAAATACCAGCCGTTACATACCTATATGTATTATATATATGTAGGATTGGTATTAGAAATAGTTTGCAGATCTGAACTTGTAAAAACGTTGAACGTTTCTGGCGAGGCCAAAGAGATTGACGATATTTCGAGGTAAATAGCTGTGTACTGCTCTGTTACCTACGCACACCATCGTACATTTCTCTCACTGATTTGATACCGATATTGTCTAATAGTTGAATCAATGGAAGTATTGAAGCCGGTTCTGAACGACCTATCTGAATCTTTTTTACGTATCGGTCTTCGGATGAAAGTTGGTGAAGAAGTACGTAACTTCAGGACGGGTTGCCGTATAGTGTGCCTCTGCAATTTGTGCGTAGGTCCATGTAACAAAATACGACGCTCAAAATAGGTTAAAATAATTTTAAATGTGAAGAAGAACACAGCAAGATTCATTACACAAGTAGCCTCCGAAAAACTTCCTCGAGTCTTGTTATCAGCGATCTCGCAAAGTCTTGAACAAGACAGTCACCTACCAGCCGTGTTATTTGCCTATTTTGCTCACAACGTGGACACTGACTCCAAAATCACCCTGCAAGCTCCATGGAAAGAGCTTGAAGTTTCGAAGTTATCTGTCGGAGGACGCTGGTTATTTAGTTACCGATATATCCAGAACACGGACAAAGCTGAAATGGAAATAGATCCGTACGTTTATGGAGTGGAGCTCGCGAATCGGCAAATGTAGCGCACCTTGATACCTTCATGTTTATCCATATTCGCGGTATTGGTCTGCTACTAATATTGTCTCACGCTTTTGTTACTAAGAGTTCAGAGAAACAGCTTCGCGCGCGATTCTCGTAAGACCCAAGATGATGCAGATAGCCTAAAAGACTCGTTAGTAAAGTATCAGTATGAAGTGGACAGAGATAATTTTGGCAAATACATCTAATAGAGTAAGATCCCAGGGCCGCCAGACGTCACGTATTTTCTGATGGATGAAATGTAGACGATTGAGTAGAGTTAGTACGTACTAAGAACACATGCTTACCCGCGAACTTGCTTAGACGGTCAATTTTGAGATATGGGGTCCAGAAATAACTGATTTTCATGTATGTAAATGTAGGCCATATCTTTAAAAATAAGGCCCCAATAATCCCGGACACTTTCCGTCGGCCGTTTTGCATAACAGACGCCTTAAAACTCCCAAAATAATGAATTTTAGACTCTGTTGATCATGATAATAATGACTACAACACGAGAACGTCTTGAAGGTTGAGATGATGAGAAGAACAAGCTTATCAACTACATATTATGTTAACTTGACTCACGAGTTGATTGAGACGAAGTCGGGTCCATTAAAGGCACTATAAGGCACTATAGGCATCGTAAGAGGCTAGATCGTTGAACCAAGAGTCGGTAATTCTTGACACTCGTATCGTCATGAAGTTCCTCACTTCGGTAGCTTGGGCCCTGTTCCGCTGCGGCAGGCGTTCATATTTGTATACCAAAATCTATCTTACGATATAAAATATAAGATATTTAAAAAAAACATACGAATAATTATAATAATCCCGATATATTACATTATATATACCTAGTAGAATTAGTAGGATGGTGACGCGACGTACGATGCGTGATAAACAATTTTAGGTAAGCAACACGCCTGCCTAAAATTGTATAATTTACTAAAGGTTATTTTTTTTATAACATGACATTGATTCAAATCTCAATTTGATTTTGAAGTGGAAATGTAAAAAAAAACGTTATCCGTATAAACTACATAAGCCGAGAATCAGAAAATCAGTTTCAGATATTGTTAACAATGGCACATTAGAGAGCTCACATTTCAGTCTATAGCATTTCATTGGTCCACCTGGTTCAATGATAAAACTGCATGACTGCTCATGCAGCTAAATAACTTATGGGTTGTGACAGATCCAAATGAAACATTGCTTTATCTGACTAATAAAATTATGTTTAGAAAAAAATATGATTACTCAAAAAACATTAATTGTGACTAAAGTAAACAAATCTGGTGGATTATTATGCTGACATTCACATCAAGAGTAATAAATATTTCATCAACATAAAATAAATTTCAAATTTTGTTTGTTATTTATGTAGATGATTTAATTGATTTATTTATTACCAGCTGTACTCTGCACACCTTGCTACTCTACTTATCGAAAATTCGTCGTTCCAACTCAGGAAACTTCTTTGGCTCATGCACAACAACTTTACTAAATATCGTCATATGATCAAATGCATAGTTTACAATAGGCGTGTCGACTCATTTTTGATTTAATGTGCCATCAAAAGACTACTCAATAACTGAAACATACATGAATAAATTACTTTGTTATCTTAAAAACTTCCCGTGATATCACGATTTTAAAATCACAATTTTGGACTCTCCTAAAAAACGCTTCATACAAAAACACTACGAAGCGTGACGTCACAGTGCCGTATTTTCTATGCGTCGCGCGTAAAGTTTGTATGGTAGCTATATTAAATATTGCGTTTAGGAAAACGATTTCATAACAAAAGTAACTTGAAATTGAATGGGTCATCCAATGGTAAATTCATTTTCTAATAATTTCGTACTTTTAAAATGGACTTGCCCATCCAGCTTTGAATGATCATAAAGTAAGTTAAACTAAAAAATATCAAAATTAAAATTGGTACACATTTTATTGTATTTAAATACTGTCGTTATATCATATAATTTAATATAATTGCAGGACCTGTCGACACGCCTATTCTATAAAGAACATACAGACAAACATTCATTTTTATATATTTAGATTATTTTAGACAGATACTACATATAAGTAAAGTTAAGTAAAAGTAATAATGAACAGATTTTTTTTAAAGGTAAGCAACATGGCTGCCCATAATAAATAACACAGTGCCACCAAACTATATGGACATAAAAGAGTCTAAATAACACTGCCTAGTATTTCACTGCTCTAATAACTCAGAGGAAATAAAATGATTATCTCTATGTCATGTAATTCCCCTGGTATTGTACAATGAAAACTGTATTTTCCAGGGACAATAAATTATATCAGTGTTTCTTATAATATGTATACACAAATAAGAAATATATACACAAATAGGCAAATAAAACGAAAGGAGTTTTAAACATTATTAGCACTGAAACCACAGATTGTGCATAATAATTTTTCAGCCACAAATTTTTATCTGAGAAATTTTGTGAAAACAATATATTAACCAATATATTGCACATTTAATTTCTATCCATAATGAGGAATTTTTGAGACCACACAGACATGTCCAGGAATGGAACATGGAACAGGAGTATGTTATCTTTTGGAATCACCCCGGAAGCTGCTCCACTGGTTCTTAAAATTGATTGGAGGTAGTGTGCATATACCACTCATAAAAATTACTCTTATCAGTGACTGTAACTGTGAGTAATACAAGTCTCATATGATAGATTTGTGTTACTTAAAATTGAAGGTATAATTTTTTTAAAATTAGCAGTGAAAAGAACAAACACTTAGATTAATTAAGTGCTGAAATAAAGCATAAACTATTTAAATATAGATGAGACGAGAAAAGTAAGATGAGGATCTTCTGTTTGACTTGAAAGCATCCAAGTTGGGTAGTTTAGACTTTTTTATATTTATATTTAAGAGTGATGGGACAAGCAGGACATATGCCTGATGGTAAGCAACATGCCTGGCCTCAATATCATAGTGTCATGCGACATTTGGAATAATAAGAGTTCAAATAATTATCTAGCACTCCACCACACTTGTTATCCAGATATATAAGGCAATTTATTTCATGTAGGTATTAAATGATTATCTATGGGAACATTTCCTTTTAAACTAGAACATAGTGATGTTTGTATTTTACAGCTTGGTGGTAGAATAACTGGCAAAGTTGTGAAGCTTCCCCCAGCGGCCTGTGCAAAGAGTCCTACCACATAGGTTTATACCTAGAGTTTTTGTAATGATTTCAGACATGCAGATGTGTGTGTGCAATTAATGTATTAATTGGTTAGTTAGATTAGGTCAGTACCCTGGTTAGTTAAGGCTCTGCACCTTGTGCAGCACTAGCCCAAAGTTTTGTTAATAGTTTGGGCCATCTGAAGCCAATTTCCATTAATCCTTTATTATTATTATTAAATAAACAAAATTGTACTAAGTATTTTATCATAACTGTTCCTTTACTAGCTATCCCATGAAAACAGTTATATTTATCAGGTTACAAAGTAGACTGTTAATCCAGGATTAAATGCTGCCTAGGATATGGTACCACTATAGTGTGTTAATTTTTTTAACAAAACTTAACTGAACTATGGTTTGCATGTTAGCTACACATAACATTAAAATCAAAATTAAGCAGACTTAAAGTGTGAGTAAAATGACATGGCATGTACATATTGTGTATGCATTGCAGCAGAGTAGAATGAATGCACAGAGAGAATGAGTGGGTTGATTGTTTGCCAAATTTTATTGTTGTTGATAACAAAGCTTACAAAGTACAAGGATGTCAAGTATAAAATGTGTACACACATTTAAGAGTCCATTGGCCAAAGCAGATTAATTTCTTACTTCAGCTAAACAATCATTAATACATTTTAGTACCATTCCTGTAGACATATATTTTGTTATTGATAGAAGTATCTTGTGCATTAAATAAATGTACAAAAAGTACACAACTGACTGACACTAAAAAAATATTTTTTATGTCCACAAATAATTAAATAGTTCACATAAAACTATCACTATTAAAAACATCATTGTTCCCAGTAGATGGGACATTTCTTATCAGAACTATTCAAAGTACTAATGCTTCTAATTACTGTTACAAATAAATA
Organism: Ectropis grisescens; assembly: GCA_017562165.1. Classification (NCBI taxonomy): domain Eukaryota; kingdom Metazoa; phylum Arthropoda; class Insecta; order Lepidoptera; family Geometridae; genus Ectropis; species Ectropis grisescens. Next base: position 18,744,753 of record CM029785.1, read on the forward strand.
CTCAAATGTAAAGTAAGATGAACTTCATCAAAAAAAGAGTTAAGAAAAATTCCAAGCAGTAAAGCAACTTACTACATTCAAACAATTTGTTTACTTGTTCTTGGGCATAAAGGAATTTAAGCGTAAAAATTAGAATTCCACATTGACGCTACAAAGATAACGCAGCAGAAACTCGTTCGAGGAGACAACCACCCCGTGAATCATCATTTTAATGCATCTACCAACACTTACCAAAATATCTCCAGCTTTGTCCGAAAGCGGCGTAATCACGCCCGACATGCGTACTACGCATCAAACGTAAACACTTTCTTTTTGTCCATTCAAAGAATCAACTAAAATCTTCCCGTCACCGATAATTATCCACAAAAATAAATATTTTTCTGACCTTTTCTGCAGGTAGATTGCTAAAGATACGCTTTTGTATTAAGAGTGAAATTTTGCTTAGAGCATTGTCTCCTATAAATATATTGCACTATTCCGGAATTTTTCTGATCTCTACAATTGCTTCTTGCTTCGCAATTAGCGTTTATTTTCATTTATTTATCACAAAATAACACCGTAAAAACATCAGCGGTGAATGAACGATCAATTGATTAAAAAAAGTTTTATGCATTGTCTATGATTAAATTTGTCAACACTAGAGATTGAAATCGGTGATTTCCGATGAAAGCAAAAATCGAACGTTCATGTTTACAACTTTGAAAATCATGTTAAAAGTTTTTTTGAAAGCGTCAAATGTTTTCATTTACCTATTCTTAAATACCTGTTAATTAATGAAACTTAAATTATTTACCTTTTTATTCCGAGCGTTATGCTTGGTACACCGTTTTTCAATGACTGAAGTTCGTTCGATCCCAACATTAGCAAATGGTTAGCCGAACGGATAAAGGCCTTGGCTGAAAATCTATTTAAAAAATGGTTGTGTGAGTTGATGGGGTTGTCATTGTCAGTGTCAAACTTTCGCGCTAAAAATCACCGTGCGCCGTGCGGTGTTTTTGTTTATTTTGTAGTGAAAAATATTAAAATATCTACGTAAAACATAGTGAAAGTAAAAATGTCTCAAACTCCATCTAAACGAGCGGCATCGCCAGCTTCATCAGATACGCCGACTCCATCCAGAAGAACTCGGTCGTCTCAACAACTTGTGGTACCTGAAACCCCACAGCGTTCGACCGGAACTCCGTCAAAAGGTCTGACTTTAGTACTAAACATTATAATTAAGACCCTTAGGTACCCAATATATTCTTAGGATCCCAATTTGGCTATAAACAATGCTTTTTTCGTGTATAAGTTACACACAAATTTCCTAACCTGCATTCCATTTATGTATTGTATAGATTCATGTTTTGAGACTCAACTGTGTAAAAGTTATAAATGTACCTTTAATTCTAGTCAAATATTTTTTGCTTCTTCTTCTTCTTCTAAGATGAGTAACCGTAAAAATATTAATGGATAATAAAACTAAGTGATGCTCTACAATATTTTCAGATGGCACTCCTGACACGCCCCGCACTCCGAGAGGGACGCCCCGCACTCCGAGAGGTACACCTCGTACTCCGAGGGACCCTGGTACCTCACCAGCTCGAGCACTGCCTTCTAGCCCTATTGGTACATTTTTTTTCTTAAAATATTAAATGACCGAATGAGTGAGACACACATACTGGCCCCATTTATAATAATAAATCAGTACTACAGTCAAAGTTATTTATTGATAAATGTACAATTTACACTTAAATTATGTTAAATATCAGTTAAAAGAAAGTCTAACCAACTCAACCCTTAGCACTGAAAATGATTTTGATGTCCTCGGTTATGTGTTAGACAGTTTGATGAAATAATGTTTATGTTATACGGCACATAAGTCATTGTATATACTGTGCGGGTGACGATGGACCCGGCATCCACACGGTGAATCCATGGAATGCTAAGAAGATTGTCTCTCTGGTGAAAAACTATATTGTGACACTTAGTTTGTTTTCTCAAATCTAGTTTTGATGAATTACCTATTCAATTTTTATAATTTGAAATCATATTGTAAACACATACAAGACTCAGTTACTTACCATCTGTAGTTTCTTGTGACCAGTATCATTGGAATTCAATGGGAAAGTCAAAGTAAATTAAAATCTTTAGTCAGTAAGTGTATTTGTGTTCACTGAAAAAAAAAAATACTGTTTGTTTCTGCTGCACACATTTAATTTTTGGGATAGCTTACGTCCTTGGGTCCTGCATCTGGAATACATTTTGTGCTGTTGTGAGGATCAGTCTTTAAATTGCTTGCAGTTCACTTTCATCAGGATCAATACTTAATTGTATGCATTCCATATGACTAGTCCTATGGACACACGGACATTCGGGGATATGCCTTGATTGCAAATTTAGTTCGAAACCTAGTGTCTCCGGTCTCCTCCCTCCTAAATAATTACTACATAAAAAAAAGGAATAATTACGACACACAACCGCATATTTTAGCACGCACACTAAGAATTATGATTGCGCTCTTTATGTCACATACATAAAATGGGCGGAAAATTTCCGTATAAACAAATAATTTTGTCTATGTAGAAGGAGTCACTCAACGTTGTTAACTAGGGATTGAAATGAGTGATTGCAAAATTTATTCGACATTTTATTTTGGGCTGTATTGTTATATTAATATTTATTAAGTTTTACTAATATACAAATACTTAAATATATTTATATATAAAAATTGATACCCTGTATATGATACATGATACCATGTATTATACTATAAAGAAATGTATAAAGTTGGAGTAGGAATCAGTTTGCATTTTTTCAAATTAACAGTTTTAGGTCAAATGTATACGAAAGTACTAGCAGTGCCCCGCGGGTTTACCCGCGTAGTACTTGTTCCCCGTTCTTTTATTGAGATAAAAGTTGCCTAAGCCTATGTGTTCTTCCAAAATATAATCTTACTGTATTTCAAATTACAACTCGATCCATTCATACGTTTAAATGGTATTGAGCAACAAACATACAAATACCCTAACGTCCAAACATTGGCATTTGTAATATTAGGTAGTAGGATTTATGATACCAATGACAAAAAAACATTATTATTTTTTGCTTTCCTGCTTGTTCTGGGTAATCTCTGAAATGGCTGGACTAATTTTAAGGGACTTTTAATGAAAGATAGCTGATGGCTTATCTATTGGCTTAAATAAACATCACTTTATTCCGGTTTGTAGGACTATGTTTCCAGAGAAATTACAGGGCATGGAGGTAAAACATTATATCTCGGACTGTCGAACGCCGTATAATCTTAATGCCGTGAATTGGACTATCTTCAAGAAAGTAAGAGAGGCCTTTGCCCAGCAGTGGGACAATCTAGACTAGTAATAATATTAACATTTTATTTTCGTCAAGGAAAAGAAAAGTACACGTTAAAAAAACGTAAAAAGTTATGCCTTAGACGATAAGCTGCCTGGTAGTGAAAGTCCTGTCATAATTGGTCTAGCTGTTTGGTAGATTAGTGAAACAAACAAAATGGATAAAAAGTTTTCAAATAGTTTTTTAGGTATAGGTACCGTACCTACTTTCATTTGAACTTAGTAAACAGCTGTTAATTTGATATAACATAGAAACACTCCAATTTTATTTCTTTGTATATATTATTAATAATAATCATAAAATAAGTAAAAAAAACATGGAATAATAGGTAGTTAATTATAAATTAAAAAAACGAAGAAATTTATGAAGAAATTTCACATTGGCAAACTCCATTCCATTAACCCATCACTAACGCGCCAACGTACTCTCTAGGCGCTTCATAGCATCTGAACAAATGTCAGAGTTATGCGGTTATATTACTCATATCGAGAAGACACTGCCACGCCCTCAAGGCATATCCCCCGTAATCCGTGTATGGACACATACTATCTAAAATGTTAGCAATAATTAATTCTTCATCTTCACAATAGCTATCAAAGAACATCTGAGAAACAGAATTTTGTGTTTTTTATTATAACACTTAGTGATGTAATATGCTTAATGGCATTATGCTATTTTTACTGTAAATTTGTTAGAATCTGTTACAATTATTATTTGGAAATTGCAGTATCTTACTTTGAAATATGGGACTGGGCAACTACATATAGGTTTACTAGTTAACTGAGTTATTACCCGAGGTGGGGGAGGTAGGACGAAAACGGAGATGGCAGGTACCTATAGCACTCCAGCCACTTGCACCTAACCCATTCCCTAATATCATCCTACCTCCGCACCCTTGTACACCTCAGGCAAAGATTCAGTATTCAGTAAACCACACACTTGTCAAAGTCCATAACATTATCCTGCTGAAGCACAAGAAGTTGGCGTAATTGTACTCATCAAACAATTAACACTAACATAACGGGATAGAAGCCAGAAATTAATAGACGATGAATCAGATGACATATATGATACAACCGATTAAAAGTTAAAAATGAAAAAAGAAGAAGAAGACTTTATCAGCTGACTATTATTATCATTGTATAAATTCAGACCAATGGAAACTGCGTTGCCAGACATATTGCATGCCTCTAGAAGAAGAGGCCAGTTTGTATCGGTCAATTATTTAAATGTTTTGTATCATCTTATCTTACCTGCAAACAGCAATAAAGATTTTTGTATTTTGTATTTAGTAATGCTAAAAGAGTTCCATTACCTGTAAACAAGCAAAATAAAGCAAGGAAATTTACAAATGCCAATAAAATACACATTCTAAATTAAATTATTGTCCATTCATCACTTTCAAAGAATTGAGCAGCTGATTCAGCATTGACATAAATGTGGTTCACCTACCTTTGCTGCCTCTTGCAGACAAGTTAACACACCTAAGCATTTATTAGAAATCAAGTTCAAACAGTGTGACTTATAATGCCAGTGTAATTAGTACTCTCTCTCATATTTGTAGAAACAGACAAATTATTTATATTATAGTTCAAAGTTACTTTAAAAAAATGAGATCTTCAGATTCTATTATACTGCGTCAGTTGACAGGTGCGCTAAGATTAACATAGACTAGTAGTACCATGAAAAAGTGTTGTCAGTTGGAGGTATATCCCTTGTGTAGTGTCATCCCACAAGAAGAAACATGACACCCCATTGACAATTTGTGTAAATACAGGGACATTACTCTATTAATGATAAACAAACTTAAAACCTGTGAACTGACTCACATGATTACTTTTATATACTCTATTACTACTTAGATATATTTTTATTTTAATTTTAATTTGTTCAGCGTTAATTTTATTCTAGCTATGTAGATGGCTACATAGCTAGAATAAAATTAACGCCTGTTGGAATTGGCACCAATATTAAAACTAAAATAAAATTTCTCCAGGAACTGACATAGATATGAGTTCTCCGCTCAACTATGGCACTCCAAGTTCCCTGAGCACTCCTCGTTCTTTGATGCGTGGTGCCATGACCCCTGCGAGGCAGAGAGCTGACCTGCGGGGACATCAAGTGGGCCCGAATGTACCTGCTCCTACTCCCACTCGGAGGGTATGTTTTTTATATTAATACCCACATTTAATAATATAGATACAATCAATAATCAAAAAGAAATCAGGTACACTCCGCGAGGTATAAGCTGAGCTTTGCATTAGTGTGAGTGATCACCAATCAGGCAGGAGCTTGAAATTTTGTCCGCGAGGTATAGGCTGAGCTTTGCATTAGTGTGAGTGATCACCAATCAGGCAGGAGCGCGGCGAGACAGAATGGCGCCGCGCCTAAGGCCGGTTGTCACACCTACACTATCCATGTACACTCACACAAATGCAAAGCTCAGCTTATGCCTCGCGGAGTGTAATGTTAGTATGAGTATATAGAACAAAGTTTCTGACTATTCCTACTTCACAAAGTACATGTTTACGTAAATGCAAGACTAGCAGCGTGTCGCGGTTTTACCCGCGTAGAGACGATCTTCTTAGCATTCCATGGATTCACCGTGCGGGTGCCGGGTCCATCGTGTGGCAGAGAGAGAAAAACTCGAGTAGTTCCCGAGACTTGTGACTCAGGCGTAGGTTTAAGGGGCCCCTTTCTGACGTACATCAACACTCACCTTCACCACTCGTTTTTCTCTCCCTGCCCAGCCAAATCTGATATGAGCCTACTAGTGCAGCTTTAGATACTCGTTCTAGTATAGAACTTACTGCACTTCTGGATAAGCCAAGGTCTTTCAGTAGGTTATAGAGAGATTTTGCTGGTATACCTCTCGCTCCCACTTCTACAGCATACAAACTAACTACATAGCCGTTTTTTGTTAATTCTTTTAGGAGGTCGTAATACTTATTTTGTTTCATCGCGTGGTCTTTAGGTATATTAGTTTCCCACGGTACGGTAAGTTCTACAAGGACTATGCGTTTCGTAGCTCTAGAAAAAAGGAAAATGTCCGGTCTGGATGACGAAACACCCACATCCTCTGGGATTTTGTAGTGCTTTTCATACGTGTCCATTAAAATAGTCCAATCAGGTGCTGTACCCAGGATTGAGTAAGGCTTGTTCCTGGAGTTTGAAGTTGAGCCTGCTTTTACAAAGTTGATTTGTCTTTTGTTTGTCGTCAATCCCTTTTGGGCTCTAGCCACTGAAAGGCTCATGGCTTCACGTATGATTTCAAGTACTCTGTCATGACGCCGTGAATCAACCCCCATTAAGGAGCACCTTGCATCCCACCAATATGTGCCTTGCTGTACATATCGCCTCTCTACAAGTATAGCAACATTTTTCAGAGGCTTTTCCCCACCTTACCAAGTTACTCTGGTCAGGGAGGGTCATTTGGGACAAACTGTACGTCGATCCCAGACAGGTGATCCCAGCACATTGCTACGTATTGAAATCCGTTGCATCCCACAAGTCAGCGAGTTGTAACCGACTACAAAGAAGGAGGAGGTTCTCAATTTAGCTGTTTTTTGTATGTATGTTACGCTACAGCGTCGCCAATAGTGGATCAATTTTGAATGTTTTTGTTTGGTAGATCACAGTTAAGTTAGTTAACAAAAAACTAAAATTGGCTGCATGTTTTTAGACGACATAGATTCTTATGAAATTTGATCGCGTGTCCGAATTTAATTTAAAATTTAAGTCGGTTTTTGTGTTTTCGGAGAAAATTATTTGTCATGGGATCACCGTAAACCAGTCACGTCGCTTGGCGTCTGACCTCGACAATCCGGGAGGCTCCAAAATGCTCGACGCTACACCTCAGAATGTCAATAATGGCATTATGCTCTTTGCCGGCACACCATGTACAGCTAACGCCGTGATAGCCATCGCCCATCGCTCGCCTCAACACTGCTCTACGTCGTGATTTTTTCATTTACTAATTACCATAAAATGTAAGAACTACCGTCATCTCACTTAATTTACAATAATACAAATATGTTTTTACAATTTCTGTGTATTTTATTATTCAAATATCAAATAGGTACGTGGTCACAGTTTCATTGTCACAATCAGTGTTCATAATCTAGTGGGGGATAGGCGCAGCAACATTTCCATGATGGGGAGTCCGAACCACTTGATGAGGTAGTAGGCAGCCGGCAACAGGATGCTAATCTTGAGGCACGTCAGGGAAGGCCGGGTCATGTCCTCCGTCTCACCAATGCTGTCTAAGTAGTTTCTGAAGGTTTTCCTGAAGTCGTGGATTGTGGATACTGATTTCTAGGAAAGAACATGTTTTGTCAATCACTAAATCAACTTGTATGATTGATGCGTAACCTGATGTTAAGCGATGATGCGGTCTACGATGGAGCGTGCTTACCTAGAGGAAACCGTTTCATTCTCTGCTATTTAAGACCATGGTTATAAACATCGGCAACGGGTTCCACAGCGTTAAACCCCCATTCAGGCAACGCATTACACAACCTAGACGATCTTATCACAAAACTGGACCTTATTCGGAGTATGTGGAACGTCAATCACAAAACGATAGCGCTTTCTCGAGCTACGAGTAGTCCGATAGAAAAAGTTGTGGTGGTATTCGATTTTTTTTAAATATAGAGTGAGGAGACGAGCAGGACATGTGCCTGATGGTAAGCAACACGCCTGCCCATTACAACACAGTGTCACGTAGGTATTGGTCCTAATCATTAGCATCTCCTCACATTGCCAATCTCGCCTATTACTTGCCTGTTGCTCAGAATCAAGTTATTATTATACCTAATATCATGCGCGGTCCGAGGGGGGAGGGTGTCACAGGGGACATGACCCCCCCCCCACACAAAATCGTATGCGTTAAACAAAAAATCTAAGAAAATTAAAAATATCTAATAGTATATAGACTATTTTTTAACGCGGGAAAACAACTAGAACGTGAACTACGCGGGTAAAATCTTGGGGCGCTACTAGTAAAGCATTTTTTGCTCGATTTATTGTATTTCTACGTGTGACCCCCCAAAAACCTGAGGCTGCGTACTGGTGACCCCCTCCAAAATTCGAGCCTGGGACCGCGCCTGCCTAATATTTTAGTTACCTTAGTGAAGTCGACGTTAAAGACGTTTGCCCTGCACAGTGGACAAATTATGAAGACAGGCCTGTCTGTAGAGTCCCAATACTTTTCCAAGCATTCCTCACAAAACTTATGACCGCAAGTCAACAACGCCGGATCGAGAATCCTCGAGAGGCAAATGCTGCAAGTGAGGATTGAAGAGTTCCTCGACCCGATGCCTTTGTTGTTGGTTACATTCGATGACGATTGGTTCTCCCTAGCCATCTCATACACTGAGTCACTCATTTTGAAGGAAGCTTTATGGTGTGTTCGCACTCAAAACGTGGTGCGACCACCGCTGGATATCATGAAATCGCTGCTATTTCTGGCATTAGTTGTTTTTCCTGGACTTTTTTTAATTTAATTCATTTACTTGTTTTCATGATTATTGACGGATTGTTGACGTGACTGTTATAATCTTTGTCCGTCGTCCGATACGTCCCATAGTAGGTTGTATCACAATCGTCTGAAAAGTTTCGAACATGTCATGATAAAGCTATAAGTGTAATATGATGAATGAAAGTAATTAGTTCGTCAGTTCGGTTATTAAACAATATTCTACCAACACGTATTTTTTCTTTAGTTTCCCAAACAAAGAATATTACGAAGATACAGTGGTTACAAGTTTCGAATGACGTCACTTCGTTGTACGAGTTTTACAAAGATGTGACGTTACAAAACACAAATGCGAAATTTGGATGATCTAAATCCAAGGAGATTACATTTATTCTCTATCTAAGTCTAATAGTCGTTTTTTTAAGAATTCCATGAAACAAAAAAGTTTACAGGGGCCGTCAAGGGGGTTAACACTTTTTGAAGTTCGCTTAAAAGTTATTCCATTAAGTTCAGCATATTATTAACGTCGTTAATCAACGAGTTAATGCCTAACTTTGTGTGACACTAGACTTATGTCGCATACAAAAAAAATGCCATATATACAAGTCGCCTAGCAGGTAAAGACGCGAAGCTGTATACTTGTAGTTACAGTTACTACAAGTACTTCTCACATAATCTGCACGCAAATGTGACAGTTTTGAAACGAATTTTAGGAAATGTGGCGAATATAATGTATTCCTTGCTTCTAAAATCTCCTCGCAAAGTCCGAAGTGTCATCTGAAAATGAATGGGCTAGACTGCTGGCATCCTAACGTGATCTGTCCAGCGAGTGTGTCGACTGTTGCCCTTGCCACCGGATTCCAAACTATTACTTCCTACACAAGGCTTACGCGTGTCACGAAATTAAATATTTGAGCAGTTATTTCTATACAGAAATTTCAGATACTTGTCGCGTCATACTCAAAGAGACTAGAAAAAAATGCCTCTTCCTAGTCGGTAAAAGAGAATACGGCAAATTAGAAAATATTTTTTAAAGTCAGTTACCTACGAGGCAATTTAAAAAAAACCTCAATTATAAATAGTTGAAATATACTTATTCATTCATACTATTCGCAACACATGCACATGTACATTGGGTGCACTGTACAGGGTTTTATACAATGTAGTTATTGTAAAGTGTTATAGTATTATACTTACCTAATACTCATTAACTTATAGTATGCCTATTACTGTATGCCTTAAATAAATGAACAAAATAAGACAAATTTTGTAATGCGACTTCAGGTAGCTAACGATACTACATTTTGTTTCGTTTTGTTCGGATTTTGCGACAGTGCTGACACCAGCACCATTGACGTAAATTACATACAAACATCCTGATTTTGACAGGTGGAGGACGCCGCGGCAACGGCCGAGTCATCGGAGCCGCAACTAGTAGTGTGGGGCACAGACGTCGCCATCGCCGAGTGCCGCGAGAAGTTCGTGCGTTTCGTTCAGCGATACGTCGAGCCAGACGCCATCACGAACGAGCCGCTTTACGAGCTGAAACTCGATGAGGTAGACTTTCATTATAAGCAGGCCACTAAATGTTTCCACTTATGAGACTGGGCTTTCTGTCACAAGGAGAGAGTAGAGGAAACCGAAGTATCCATGGATCCACCGGTGGATTCAACAGGAAAAAAGTGTCCGTGGATCCACATGGGGATCCTAGCTGTGGATCCAAGTGAAGGGAGCGGAGTCAAGGCCACAATTCATCACATGGTTGGTTCCTAGTGCGAGTTGGAGGATGACTTCTTGATTTTTTTTAAATGCAAGTCGGTATCCTCACAATGTTTTTCACTACCGTCGTTAAGTTAGCGGCATTACGCAGATGATTTCGAAAAAACAAGTCTGTTGCATCGGTGGTTCAGTGGCTCGCCTGCCATTGATTGATGAGCATAAACATCATACTTTTGTATCCACTGATATTTTTCAAGGCATTCTTGCTAGGGGAAACAAAGTTATATTATAACTTGAATATTCATCACGCTAGTAAAGTGCCTGTTGGCAGATAATACATTATGTATGTTCTCAAAAGATACCCTTCTTAGTAAATATCTAAGTTGGCCGTTGAAACCATTGCTTGTGCAAACAAATATTCGCGTGCCCTGATTATGTTTGTGATGATGAATTAATAACAAATATATACCTACATCGAATTGTTTTCCACAGATCAACACATTAGAAGAGCCGTTCTTAGACGTGGACTGCGAACACGTGAAGGCGTTCGACGCGAAACTGCACCGGCAGCTGGTCTGCTACCCACAGGAAGTAAGTTTTTTTTAATACACAAGGATAGAGTGGTGTTAAAACGCAAGTTACTTGATGTCGAGAAATATGAAGATATCTACTGTTTATTTTGATGTGAAACCATAGAAAAACTTGAAAATAAGAAAAAAACTGAAGAAAGTATTGTTAATCTGTATCAATGACAATTTGCATGGAGACCAAATCATTACCTAGTATTGCACTGTGCTCATCACCCAGACATATAAGACGTATTACGTATATCTATGCCTTGTAATTTCAGTGGAAACATTGCCGTTCAAAGCGGAACACAGTGATGTTTTCACATTACTGCATGTCGCTAGGTAAAACTGGCACAGGTGTGGTACTTCCCCAATCTGCAAAGGGCCCCACCACTACTAAATGTTGATGACTATGTCTATAAGAATAAGGTGTATATTCGCGTGCGCGCAGGTGGTGCCCGCGTTCGACGCCGCGGTGAACGAGCTATTCTTTGAGAAGTACCCGGCGGCGGTTCTGGAGCACCAGATTCAGGTGCGGCCGTACAACGCGCCGCCGCGGCACATGAGGGACCTCAACCCCGAAGGTACCACCATTCTTTCATATAATGTTTGGAAGAAAACGCTGTTAGCAATAACTGGCAATAAGGTCGCTGTTTTAATTTTGTTAGACATAATTAAGTGTTTCCGTCTATCTGTAACAGTACCTGGTTGACCGAGCTCTGCTCGGTTTAAATACGTTTATAAAAAGCTATAAGTAAAAGATTTTCTCAGAAAAAAAGAACAAAAAGAAAAGACCCGAGTGTAACTATCAGGATTCGAACCGGGACCTGTTGACTACAAGGGCGAGCATATTCCGTCTGAGCCATTTAGACTTTATGAACAGTGGCGAAATAAGTTATGGTATACTAATGGTATTATAGGAGTATTTTGTTGTCTAAAAACGCGCATAAAATGATGATTTAAAAAAAATAAAACCTAGCTAGATCGATTTATCGTCCCCGAAACCCCTTGTATAACATAATTTCATGAAAATCGTTCGAGCCGTTTCCGAGATTCAGATTCTATATATATATATACCTATATACCTACAAGAATTGGTCGTTTAAAGGTATAAGATAACGAAAATTATTTTTAATACGAGTAATTAAAATTCAAACTGGGTAAACTACGCGGGTAAGATCGCCATTTTAAATTTTATCCGAAGGGTCCTAATCATAACCATCGCTTCAGTACGATCGTCACCCAGAGATATTCTAATATCTATAACGATATATCTCTAAAACCTGTAATTAAAAATGTAATATTCCCCTTCGAACCGTAACACACACTGCTTGGCGGTAAAACAACAATAAATGCCAAATACACGTTAAACGAACACCCCGTAATTTTTCCGTTTAATGTGAGATCAGCACTCTACACTTAAAATTCCTTTCCAACGAGCGTAATACTTCAGCCAGTCTCTGAAACCATTATAAAAGAGTACATACGTTTATGTATGTTATGTTTCCAGATATCGACCAACTGGTGACGATATCGGGCATGGTGACGCGAACGTCGACGATCGTCCCCGAGATGCGCGAGGCGTTCTTCCGTTGCGCCGTGTGCGCCGCGCCGGCGGTCGCGGAGCTAGAGCGAGGCCGCGTGCCCGAGCCGGCGCACTGCGCGCACTGCAACACCGCGCACTGCTTCCAACTCGTGCACAACCGCTCACACTTCAGCGACAAACAACTCGTCAAGCTGCAGGAGTCGCCCGGTACTCTCCGCTCACTCTCTCACTCACACACTGCAAGTCCATCACCCACTACATACTCTTTTCAGAAGATTTCTTTCATTTACGAGCGTGACGCTTGAGCTCAATTCACAATTCCTTCACAAAGCCTTCGAAAAACCTGTGTGTGGTGCGCCAAATGAAGTCTTCACTTCAAAAAACGTAAAAGCGAATTGAGAACCTCCTTTTGTGAAGGGGGTTAAAAAATCTGCAAACTGCCGTATTTGTTTTGAGTGTAAATTAACTTCCAGACGACATGCCTGCCGGCCGCACGCCCGCCACTGTTAGCATCATGGCGCACGGCGCGCTAGTGGAGGCAGTGGGTGCGGGCGAGCGCGTCTCAGTCACCGGGGTCTTCCGCGCCGCCCCTGCTACAGTGCACCCGCGGAAAGCAACCTTGCGCGCTCTACACAAGACTCATATTGATGCGCTGCATTATAGGAAAGTGCATAGCGATCGGCTGCTCGAATCGGAGGAAGGGTAAGTAAAAAGGAAAATGGCAGTCATAGGGACTCGGGATAGAAGTGAAAACTTATAACTTAGAATTTTAGTCGTCATCAACAGCCCACTAAACGTTCCCACTGCTGAGACTCGGCCCTCCTCTCGCAAGGAGAGAGTTAAGGCCATAATCCACCACGCTGGCCCAGTGGGGGTTGGGAATTTTAGTATTTTACAGCATAAATGTTGCATAATTCTAGTCAACATTTTAGTTAAATTGTAACTAACTTCAGGTTAATACTTCTTTCGTTGAAGATATTATCTATTCTGTTGTTGAAGTTAGAGTTCTATGCACGAGGAATAAAGAGAAGAAGTATTAATTTTTTGCATGCGTACAATATCAATAAGTGTACACACTCAAACACACCCTTTGTTAACAGAACATGAAATGAAATAATTTTATTGTCATGTCTATACTAATATTATAAAGAGGAAAGATTTGTTTGTTTGTTTATTTGTAATGAATAGGCTCCGAAACTACTGGACCGATTTCAAAAATTCTTTCACCTTTGGAAAGCTACATTATCCCCGAGTAACATAGGCTATATTATATTTAAAAAAATTAGGAATCTTTACTAAAACTCCAATAATGTAACATAAGGTGTAAAAAAAAGACCTGAAAAATTCCTTACGTCGCGTGCGCTGCGAAAACTATTGATGATAGAACAAAATCATTTACTACGACTTTGCAGAACTCATCATTACCTACAAAAAGTGTCGCGAGTCAATGTAATAAAATAAAGTGCCGCGCGGCTCACTCGCGCGATCGGCTCCCTACGCAGCGGTCGTGTGCGTGATCGTATGATTTTAGCTTGAAAAATTTTTGAATTCGCTTTAAATTCGTTTCATAGGTAAATAAGTATATGATAATAAATATTATATTTTAATGTAACTTTTCAAACTGCTTATAGTAGTATTTTATGGGTATTCATTCCTGTTCAAAATTTAAGCAAACATTTAGTAAAAGGTAGTTTTCTACGCCCATATTTTTAATTTTCTTTCAATAAGTACCTACTACTTACCTGATAATAAATATTATATTTTAATTATTCAAACAGCTTAGTACTTCATATAGTTCAATAAGCAAAAATTTAGTAAAAGTCTGTTTAATTATTTATTTCCTTCTATCTTTCATTTTATAATGCCCTAAAATGCCAAAAAGATCAAGATATCAACTTTCTAAACATAGTTCCCAGGCGAGGGCAATAAAAATACGGCGTAATGAGGAATCTTCATCAGAAACTGAAAATCGCCTTGCAAGTCGGAGAGAATACGCGTCGCAATCGCGTGCTAGAGAGTCAAGTATCGAGCGTTCGCAGCGGCTTGCTGAACAAAATTTTATCACTGGCCCAGCAGCTGGTCAACTAGCTCATATACCGAGGATACCGATGATTCCAACTGATCTGCCAATCCCTTTTAAACGACTTCAGTTTCCGGTGAAATCATCTTTCGCGTTAACTATTATTAAAGTCCCAGGGCCAAACCTTCGAATTATTAGGGATCGACCTACGAAAAGAATGTTTCACTCATGGCCAACTGTATGTTGGCCCACGTGTCGGAGCTCCTGAAAATCAATTTATTTTGCTGCCACAAAATAAAACTACTTCAAATATTGTTTACAGGAAGCTCTGACTCACTAAAACTAATGGCTTTTTTTTTTGTAAATAATATTATATATGTATAAAATTTTAAAATAAAAAATACAAAAAAACATTAATAAAAAAATCATACAAAAAATTCAGACTCCCTTTATAATTTGACTTTTTTTTAAACCCGATACAAAAAAAAGGGTGTGTGTGTGTGTATGTACCCGTGCGAAGCCAGGGCGGGCCGCTAGTCAGTCATAAACATACATAATTATTTAAAATTAGCACGAGTTTCTGTACAGACTAGTCGTTACATTTTCATTTATTTTCATGTATATCTGTTGTCGACAGTAAAGAGCACCGTTTCCCCCCGGAGCGTATCGAGCTGTTCAAAGCGCTGGCGAGTCAGCCCGACTCGTACGAGCGGCTGGCGCGAGCCATCGCGCCCTCCATCTACGAGAACCTGGACATCAAAAAGGGAGTCCTGCTGCAACTGCTCGGAGGAACTAAGAAGAATTTTAACGCCGCGGGACGGACACATTTCAGGTAAAGTATCTCTTCTTCTTCGTATCAATGATGTTGTATTAAACTGTACCCACTATCTGTAAAATCTTATAATTTTTTTTCTTTTAGTTATTTGTTTTACTTTCATTTTTAACCAACTTCCAAAAAGGAGGAATTTCTCAATACGGGTTTGTGTTTTTTTTTTGTTTGTGCATGTATGTTACGCAATAGCTCTGCCAATTGTGAATAGATTTTAATGATTCTTTTTTTGTTTGGTGCATGTGGTGGATATAATGTAATTGTAAAACAATGCAATATGTAATTATAATATAATGCAATGGCTGGCCTCGTGGTTTAGTTGGAAGTAAGTCTGGCAGCGAAGACTGAAGTCTATAATGACTGGTACTCGGGCCAGGTATCTGGGAATTCGAAATTTCGTTTCCAGGTCTGAGATCAACATCCTGCTGTGCGGAGACCCCGGGACGAGCAAGTCTCAGCTGCTGCGCTGGGTGCACGGGCTGGTGCCGCGCGCGCAATACACCTCCGGCAAGGGCTCCTCCGCCGTGGGCCTCACCGCCTACGTCACCAAGGACCCCGACACCAGGCAGCTGGTGTTGCAGACGTGAGATATTATAATCATACTTTCTGAACTCACACTTCGTTTGGTTTGTCGCGTTAATTAGTTACTTAGTTCACTCTGCCAACGAATACCACAACCTAGACGTTCTTATCACAAACGTGGAGTCAAACCTTTTCCTCCGTGTCTTTGAAACAATGTAGTATTTAGTAGTAGTGCTTCCCCATGTGGGCTCTGCAAAGAGTCCTACCAGTGCCTTGGTATTTCGTGTAAATACAAGCCGGGTGTCTTTTAGGCTAGAATGAATAGGTTGCTCTATCTCTAAGCATGCTGTGTCTTAGACCACATCACCACTTTCCTTTGGGTACTATTTAATCGAATGACTGTAAATTTTTTTTTATTTATTTATTGTACATTTAAAAACACATTACTATGTATATTTATGTGCGACTGACTGCGAGTGACTAAAAATCAACAAAACATCAACTTATACGTACAAACATTAATTTGATTTACTTTGAATATACAACGAATAGAAGAAGATTTATTAAAACAGTATCTCATCATCAATAGCTAAGTTTATTATTCTAGCGTTTTATAATTCTCTCTTTCCATCAGGTGAGTTGTGGTCGCATATTGGCAAATATAAATAAAATCTTTCTACTATTTTACAGAGGCGCACTGGTGCTTGCCGATAATGGAATTTGCTGCATCGACGAGTTCGACAAGATGAATGATTCTACTCGCAGTGTCCTCCATGAAGTAAGTTATGAATATTAATATGTGAAGTTATTACATTCTTTAGGTGCGTTGACCACATTTTGGCTGGGGAAAATCTTATGGGCTTGCGTTACCGTCATGGTAATTATAGCGTCGGAGCCAAATTAGTATTTTTTTAATTTTGTTCTTGTGTTTTAGGTGATGGAACAACAGACGCTGTCCATCGCGAAGGCGGGTATCATCTGCCAGCTAAACGCTCGCACGTCGATCTTGGCCGCCGCGAACCCCGCGCAGTCGCAGTGGAACAAAAACAAGACTATAGTCGAGAATGTGCAGCTGCCTCACACGCTCATGTCCAGGTATATATCTTAACACTAACGATACGCCCCAGCTTCGCCCGTGGTACATAATTTTATAGCCTATAGCACTCGGGGACAGGGATCATGTATCTATCTAACGGTGAAAGAATTTTTGAAAGGGGTCCTGTAGTTTCTGAGATTGGCGCGTTCAAAGAAACTTTTCAGCTTTACAATATTAGAATAGATCAGCCACGCAGAGAGTTCGAGCCATAATGAGACATGTCCTGGGCTGTACTAATAGAAAATTATACATTATAACAAATTTCAAATCAAGATGGCCGCCATCACAAAGTTGCGAATGATTATTTAACCTAATGTAATTATTATTATTTAATGTAATATGGATTTTTAATCTGGAATAAATTACTTTCATTTCATTATTTTTTCACAACTCTTTATGGATTTCAAATATTGTTGTTGAAGTTGACTAGTAAGATACTGTAACAAAATTCAAATCCAAGGTAGATGGGGTAAATCAATTGTTTTATTTTGTTCTTGTCAATGTTTTCATCCCATATTATCAACATTTAACACAATGTTTGATCTATCCTACCAGATTCGACCTGATATTCCTGGTGCTGGACCCTCAGGACGAGGTGTTCGACCGCCGCCTGGCCTCGCATCTCGTCTCGCTCTACTATAAAGACTTCACGGATGCCGGCTCGCAGCTGGAGGAAGATATGATTGTAAGAGACAAACGTTTCGAGTACTTGAGATGCTACTAGTATTGTGTTTAAATTATGATCGAATTTCGAGCACAACAACCACTAGTTGCCATAACATTGATTACGTTTCAGGACATGAGTCTAATGCGGGACTACATTGTGTTCGCCAAAGAGCACGTCCAGCCGACACTCAGCGAAGCGGCGCAGCAACGGCTCATCGATGCTTATGTTGATATGAGGTATGCATGTCACAACCAAGTAACTTAAATAGCCGTCCAATAAACAAATACAAATATCTTTATTGAATAATAACTTAAATTAAATACATTAGTAGCCCGTGCCTGTAGCTTTAGCGTTAGCTGTTTTGCTGCAGGCAGTGTCTTCCTAAACTTGAACTAACTAAAAATAACAATAAAGATAAAACTAAATAACGTAAATGGGAGGCTTTATACTATATCAATTATTTAACTTATTTATTATTAACTAACGAGTAAGATATTTAACCAATTTATGTATGTGTGTATGTATGTGAGTGAGGGTGTATGTGTGTATGTATATTATGTTCGTATGCATGTAGGCATATATGTGTGTATGAATGTACGAGGGTGTGTGTGTGTGTGAGGGGGTGTGTCTATGAATGTGTGGTTGTCCGCTCTGCAGTACACAAGTGCTTTATAGAGTCAGAGTTTGCAGATAGGATTACAGCCTAGCCTCTTTATTAAGCATCGCCGTTTTTACCTCGTTATTTCCGTTACGTTCCTGTATGATATTCAGTTCTGGCATTTGTTACAACATATATTAAACTGGCTGGCTAATGCTTAGATCATTTTTTTGTACGATAGAACATCATTCGCTAATTCACAAGTGTTTTACTGCAATATTTCTGTTTGTTTATGTCTCAATAGTATTTCATCTATTTATTTACTCAATGAGTACATTGTTATGTTGTGTACAGGCGTGTGGGTAGCGGCCGCGGGCAGATATCCGCGTACCCGCGCCAGTTGGAGTCGCTGATCCGGCTCGCTGAGGCGCACGCGCGGCTGCGGCTCTCGTCCACCGTAGAGCTCTCTGACGTCGATGAAGCTTCTAGGTAACCACGGAAGACATCCTTACCCCAGGTTACGGTACTTCCCCAGGCGAAATTTTGCACTTTGCAAAGACCCCTACTTACACTAATTTACCCCTTACTGACTGGCCTAGTGGTTTAGATAGAGAGTAGTAAGTTTACCTGTGAAGTCATGTGTCGTGGGTTCGATCCCCAGGGTAAATATTTGTGTGACGAATTCAAGTATTTGTTCTGAGTCTAGATAATTCTATGTATAATAAGTATGTTTTTAGAGAGACGATCTTCTTAGCATTCCATGGATTCACCGTGCGGGTGCCGGGACCATCGTGTGGCAGAGAGAGAAAAACTCGAGTAGTTCCCGAGACTTGTGACTCGGGCGTAGGTTTAAGGGGCCCCTTTCTGACGTACATCAACACTCACCTTCACCACTCGTTTTTCTCTCCCTGCCCAGCCAAATCTGATATGAGCCTACTAGTGCAGCTTTAGATACACGTTCTAGTATAGAACTTACAGCACTTCTGGATAAGCCAAGGTCTTTCAGTAGGTTATAGAGAGATTTTGCTGGTATACCTCTCGCTCCCACTTCTACAGCGTATAAACTAACTACATAGGCGTTTTTTGTTAATTCGTTTAGGAGGTCGTAATACTTATTTTGTTTCATCGCGTGGTCTTTAGGTATATTAGTTTCCCACGGTACGGTAAGTTCTACAAGGACTATGCGTTTCGTAGCTCTAGAAAAAGGAAAATGTCCGGTCTGGATGACGAAACACCCACATCCTCTGGGATTTTGTAGTGCTTTTCATACGTGTCCATTAAAATAGTCCAATCAGGTGCTGTACCCAGGATTGAGTAAGGCTTGTTCCTGGAGTTTGAAGTTGAGCCTTCTTTACAAAGTTAATTTGTCTGTTGTTTGTCGTCAATCCCTTTTGGGCTCTAGCTACCGAAAGGCTCATGGCTTCACGTATGATTTCAAGTACTCTGTCATGACGCCGTGAGTAATGACCCCATTAAGGAGCACCTTGCATCCCACCAATATGTGCCTTGCTGTACATATCGCCTCTCCACAAGTATAGCAACATTTTTCAGAGGCTTTTCCCCACCTTACCAAGTTACTCTGGTCAGGAGGGTCATTTGGAATGCATTTAGATAAAATTTTAATAAGGCAGGGGACCAGTCATAGATCAAGGTGCGCCATTTTAGAGCTAATGGGATACAGAACTCACCTATGGTTAACCACTCACTTTGCATTTCTAAATTCATAGCGTGCACTTTGTAACCGTCATTTTCGTCTTGTTGTAGAAAGGTTTTACCATGTCTCGGTCTTCCCTTTTTTTTCTCGCACCCAACCCAGCAGTATTTACTTGTGCACCTGCCATAAATTGTTTATGGAATTGAAGTCTAGATTCCAGGTCTGAAGCAGTTTTGTCTTTTGGGAGAGATGTAATTAATTCGTCTTGCGACTTTCCCAAAACATGCGTTTTTGTAACTCTTAGGTGTTTGTAAAGTTCAGACGGTTTCTTTAGTTTCAGCCCAAAACTATTGTGATCCCTAAAAAGAGTAGAGGGATCAGCTGGATGTGCCAATCCGAACCATGACTTCAATATCTTTATGACATTGGCATCTAGCTTTGCCAGGAGAGTTTTACCGATGTCATATACTAGGAAAGGCCAAGTGAGACGTGATGTGAGGTAGTTGTCATATATCCATGCTTTTTTGATATTGCTGATAGGCTGCTGGTCTACCTTATTGAGGTTGTTCATGA
This sequence comes from Ectropis grisescens, assembly GCA_017562165.1. Taxonomy (NCBI): domain Eukaryota; kingdom Metazoa; phylum Arthropoda; class Insecta; order Lepidoptera; family Geometridae; genus Ectropis; species Ectropis grisescens. Next base: position 18,765,373 of record CM029785.1, read on the forward strand.
AATTTTCAACAACCACCTCTAATGATGGTGTACGTCCTTTGTGATCTATCTTTCTACCAAGAAATTTGAAAGGCACTGCCTCTGCAATTGTGGCAACTCCTTGGCCACTTATGGAGAGTTATGGTATTATACATATTAGGTTTCAACGTAATTTTCTTCAAAATACGAGTACATCAATTATACATAAGTATAATATCAGGTATATGGCTAATATTTATATATATATATATATATATATTCACTAGAAGTGATCCGCGGATTTAACCGCGTAGTTCCTTCTACTTTCCCGGGATAAAAAGTAACCGATGAGAACACATACATAGGCTACTTGTTATTTTATCTAGACTATAATCTCAATGTGTTCCGAATTTCAACACGATCCGTTCATACATTACGACGTGATTGAGCAACAAACATCCAAACATAGACATTCATAAAATTAGTAGGATAGGATTATATCAGTTATCTGGCTCCCATAGTACAAGCTTTGCTTAGCTTGGGATTAGATGGTGTTGTGTGTGAAATGTTCACCAATATAGTTATGTTTGGTTGCAGGCTCCACCGCGAAGCCCTGAAGCAGTCGGCCACGGACCCGGCGTCGGGCCGCATCGACGTGGGCATCCTGACGACGGGGCTCGGCGCCGCGGCGCCGCCGCCGCGCGGACCTCGTCACCGCCCTGTCGGAGCTCATACAGCCCTACACGAAGCCCCACACCATCACACACTCCAAGCTTCTACACGACGTCAACGCTAACTCGCAGATTGTACGTTCATTTTTAATTAATATTTTTGAAGTGAAACATTTTAAAAAGAGAGTAGACATCCTAAGCATCACATTCGTTAATGCAAAAACCTTCGGGTAAACTTGGATGATCTAAATGGATATGGTCATGGCCACGTGCTGCTGTTTCACGCGCATAGTTTCCAAAGTGAGCTAACAAATTCTGAGTTATTAGTTTTCACTTCAATCAGCTGTCCCTATGACTGCTAATTTTTATATTGTTTTTATCGTCCGTAAACCGACTTTACAGGCAACCAATTTTTTTTTTAAGTGAAATATCCTGTAGCACTTTTTGGTAGGGAAAAATCTTAGGGGTTCGCGTCACCTACATGCAAATGTAGTGTAGATGTAAACTTTCATCAACCGAAAATCATGTGATCATAAATCAATACTTATGGCCTATGCCGATTAGACGAAATTATATCAGTTAGACGATGTTTTAAGAAGTAGTGTTTGTCTTTGAACTGAACCCGATTTGCTGCCGAATACGGATTATTATTTTTGATAGGACATATCATTGATATATCATCTTTTTTTTTGCAGACTGTTACTCGAGATCAGTTGGACGAGGCACTCAGAGACCTCCAGGATGAAGGGAAAGTTGTCATCGTGAGCCACACTCATCTGAGATTATGTTGATCTGCTTTTATACTCTTGTATCTGATAATAAATAATTCCATCGTGCCAGTGACCTGTTAGATCATAAGTATACTTTTAAGGTTTTGTAGAAATACACATATTTTGATAATATCTAATCTCTTTAATTTTATGAATATAAGAAATATACGAAAGCATATCGATATTTTTGAAAATACAAAGCCGAATACGTTCTTAGAATGTTTCATAATGTTAGCAACATCAATGAGAAGTAAGAAAATTAGAAGAGCTCGATATTTCAAGCCAATGTCGTGTCAATGTCGCAGCCAACTATCTTAAGGTAGGTAGCGATTCGCGCGGAGACCGCGACACGAAACCGCGACAGGCACTTGACATTATGAATTGTATGGGCGCCACGCGGTCTCCGCGCGAACCGCTACCTTTAATCAGCCTTATATTCTGTTTTCTAAACAGCACCATTTAACTATCGGCCTGAATGATATATATATTCAGCCGTATCATTTGTTACTACGTTTAAAAATCTGGCTGGTGAAAGCTTAGGCCATTTCTAGTCGAAGGTAAACGTGTCGGAAATAAAAAAGATGAAAGAACAGACGTAACATTAGGTACCAGATTAGTATTCATACAACGTTGGTATTGGCACAGTCTATTAATTTCTTTTTACTGTGGTATTGGTAACAATACATCTCGTTATGAAAAAATGTAATTAAATTGAAAACAGAAATCTTCCTATTTTATAATAAATAATCGTAAAGGAATATTAATTAATATCTCCCGTCTGAATGGTTGTGTTGCTGTAAATAGGCAAGGTAATGTATGGGTGACGAGTGCAGTGCAGTGCAGTCATTTGTATATTTCTTAGTCAAATAATAACTGCGTGGCACTAAGTTGTAATGGGTGGGTATGCCGGCGTTTTACTTACCATCAGGCGCAAGTCTTGTTCGGTTTTGCCCGTATATTATAATACCTACAGCACTTCTTGTATATTAGACGTAAAAAGACATATATGTATAATACTTTTATATTTTAGGCAGTGTTAAGCGACGCTTCACATACATGAACCGCTTTTTTAAAAATCGGTAAAATCGAGATAATCAAGTCAGGAGGTCATCTCTAAACCAAATGAGCTGCCAAGGCAATGTCAACGTCAAAGCGTCTTTGTAATTATGTATTTTGATTTGGCATTTGTCACTTTTGTTTTTTACGCATTGGAGAAAACACTGAAAACAAAAAATATTAGAAAAGACAAAAAAAATATATTACTGTATGTCGTGCACGTGATATGTGTATAAATTGTAGCCGGTGGCCAAATGGGTAGTGAAATTAACCTATCGACAACAGAATCCAGGTAGCACTTTCTGTTTATTTTGGTAATTTATCACGCACCAAATTTCATCCGCATTATTGCGCAATTGCTTAATCATTATGCTATGTTGCGGCTTCTATACTTCTTTGATAGTTTTAGCGTTATATTTTTCTATATACCTTTATATTTTCATAACAATCATTACACGATTTAGATCTTTTTGTTATGTCAAGGTTTCAGATGCCATGTTACATTTGGACTCAGTATCTCTTGCCGTTCATTTATCACATCATTATTTCCTGCATAAGGTAATATATTAGATCATAATTATTATTTATTGACTATTTCAGTGCATGACACATTTAAATTTAAAGTGGGTTTCGGTAATATCTTTTATTGTGCATGCTCTCAGTATAATCTAACAAGTCTACCCAACAAAAGCATATATTTATTTTCTTATATGTGTCTGTCATGTGTTGAAAATCGGGTTTCACTACAAAGTTTTCTCAAATTAGGTATCTAACATTTGAAATGATACAGCTGGTTAAGAACATTGGCTCATTGGGACACTTGTGAAGTTGTTGATAATGACTTAATAATATTACATGTCTCATTTAGTATCTTCAAACTATTTGGCATAATCAGAACTACTCTTAAATTCAAATTGTCTAGGTTTAAAAGAATAATGAGTTTTGAAGTTTTTTATGTTAAGCATTTCAAACAGTTTAAGTACAAATGTCTGACAACTGATTGGAACTAAAATTCTTTCAGATAAATTAGCTAGCGTGACAACTCCAATGTTATTCAACAAGCAAGTAGTATAATATATGTGTTTAACAATAGAATAGTGTGTGCAATGTGTGTGTTTTTCTATAATAAATACAATGTGTTGATTTACAGGAGTAAAGTTGTTTTAGTATATGCATTCTAATATATGCAAGATTGAACAGAAAGTGACTAAGCAGAAAGGGTTTCACATCATTCTACTTATCATTATGAACAACTATTATTACTATGAGGCAAGCTCTGAAATCATAAAAAATATTTGAAGAAAATAATAAAGAAGATGTAGAGATGGATCAGCTTAAATTGAATAAACTTAAGAACAATAATTATTGCTTACCTATCCTTTTTTATAACTTTAGACCTCAGTTGTCCGACAGCTAAGAAAATGTGAAAAAAATATAAATGAAATAATGCAATATTAGGGTAGGATTATAAAAGTAGGGTAAAATTAGTAAAACTTACTTGTGATGATGAACAGATAAGACCCTTTGTGCTCAGTACGGGTGGACAGAACACCTTTTTTAGTAAATGCCTTTTGTTTTCTTCATGACTTGCATTAGAGTGTTCTAGTTTTTTTGCAATTGCTTCTTATTTACAGTTTTCATTCAATTTCATTACCTAATTTTGTTTATCTGCATAAATAAGGTTCAAATTGTAAAATATCACTCTCCACATCACCATATCCATACTGTAATAAAAGAGACAGCAATATCTTATATACATATAGTTTCACTAAAAGTCCATTATAATGTCAGAACTATATTATTGACAGTTTTTGAATGATGATATATCTCTAGTATAAATGAATAAAATCTGTGGTTTTTTCCTTTTAAATTGCAGCATTGTAAGGAAAACGGGGCTGAAGAATGTATTGTCATTTATATGGAAGTAAGATGCCTTTTAATGTCCTTGCTATTTATTATACTGCACAGCTTAAATGTAGTTTCTCTATAGCACTGACTCGATGGAAAATAATGTTGAAATTGATAATGAAGATAAAGATTTAGAAGCCTCTGTTATTATGTACAGGCACATTACATCATCAGATGCATGTCTTGCTCGTCTTGTGACTATTTCATAAATATATTTGGTCAAAGTAAAACCAAAAGCACTGTACTTAGCATTTAGTTAATAAAGCAAGAATTATCTATGCCAAAGTCAATGAAGCTATTTTAATAACGAATACTGCATTATAAATGGCATAATCCCCAGATAATATTTTCTTTGTCATATAAAATGCAATACCAAAGTTCAGTTGCAGCTGACTATTTACAAAGTACTATAGAATTTATTTTACAAGGTAGAGGACTGAAGGTATGCTATATTAATTAGCATGTAACCTAGTGATCAAAAATAGAACTCTTTGACATGTTCAGTTTTCCTCTAGAGTATCTGCTTTAATAATGTGATAAAAACTAATTAATGATCAACCGAATACGTAGTTTGTAGCTAGATTGTGTCGTCTGAAAAATGTCCACCAATATTATATTTATTTAAACGTTTTTATTAATTAGTTAGTCTAGAACATCTGATGAACATCACAATTATCTGATGTTAGGACACATCCACAATTTTGCTTGCATTGGATTAATTGGAACTTGTGAATAACAATACAAAATAATCTATGAGTTATTCCAGGCTGTAATAATCTAGCTGTATTCCAAATTTCAACCAGATCGGTTCAGTTCCGATGCAATTGAGCAACAAAGATCCAAATTTTCACATTTATGATATTAGTAGGATACAATATTTTACTGTGGACCACCTGCATAGTCATGTTTCCCGAACAAGTGCCAGTTGGCAGATGATACATGACCCAGAAGGATGTCTTTCATGGAACAGGCTGAGGCTGATGATATCCTTCACTGTTAAAGCCAGTGATGATGACAAATTTGTGGAACCACTTGAAATGATACTCAGAAGTGCAGGCGAAAAAATTCGAACCTATCACTTCATACTTGTCATATCGGGAATTCTCGCTACTAGGTTATATTTTTATACCACTGCTTTTTTTAAGTGAATCTTATTATGCGACTTCCAACAAGGTTGCGTTAATCGTTTAACGCTACCGTGGAGGGGTATGAAAGCACTGTTGCCGGGGAAGGGGAATAGAAAGATACAGAGCGAGATTGAATAGTTTCACTACTTCCGCGCGGAGGGACGCACTATTTTTTTATAGTAGATATAGTGACGAGACGAGCATGACATGTGCCTGATGGTAAGCTACATGCCTGCCACATAACATAGCACAGTGCACGCATCTATTGGAATATGAAGAGTCAAAATCATTACCTAGCACTGCACTGCGCTCGTTACCCAGAGATCTAAGATGTTATGCCTCTAAGCCCTGTAATTTCTCTGGAAACATTGCCTATTACTCTGGTAATGTTTGCCCGTTATTGCTTGGCGGTAGAATAACTGGCAAAGGTGTAGTACTCCCCCGGGCGGCCTCTGCCAAGAGTTCTACCACTACTATGCTTCTACTACAGTAATTGAAATTTTAAATCCCGCAACAAGTTCCTATGTAACGTCAATTACACTACTGATTGAAAGTAGTTTATTCCCCCGCTGAAGTCCCATTAAACGTTTAAACTGCACAGTCAGGCCCCTAGTTTAGGCTTACGTCATTATTAGATCTTCCTTTCTGAGCCATTAGTACCAGCTCGGCGATTCTGAAAAGGCTAGCTCGACGATGAATAGGACGATAATCTCGTCATTATTAGATCAGCTATTGGCTGTCATAATACAAGCTTGGCTAAGTCTGGAGCTATAAAGGGTTTATTCCTAACCTCGGGTCAGGTTAGGTTGGGAATGAAAATTAATATTTTTTTGCTGTTCCTAACCCGGTAGCGTGTCAGGTTAGGAATAAACCCTATATAGTGGTATTTGAAGAATGTCTACCAATATTTATTTGTTTATTACTAGCGGCCTGTTTCGGATTCGCTTTGATATTGTCATATAAAGACTATTAATTGATATAAAAACCATACAACCTATCTTTCAAGTCGGATCAAAATCCACACACTGTATCAATTTAATTAAAATCAAAAAAGTTTAGAAGTCAATCGCAGACAGACGTGACGCGTAATCTGTATGTATATATATTGATATTACTTGTTCCGAAGTTGCGTTTGGTCTCGTTGGGAGGCCCCGGGTTCAAAACCACGCGCACCACTGTATTTTCGAAATCATGCGCGTAATGCCGCTAACTTAAATCGGTGAAGGAAAACGTCGTGAGGAAACTGACATGTACCTAGAATCTTTCGAAGTCATGTGTCATCCGTGATTTGGCGGTTAAACATAGTATTAATATTTCGTTATTTCATTCGAAGAAATATTTATCTACCATATCTTTTGTGTTCGATTGAAAATAGAAAATTGAACATTTCTCATAACACACTATCTAGTGTCAAACCAAGCAAAGGTTTGCCCTATGGGAACTGGTTAGTTGATATACCTACTTGTATAATAATTGTAAATGCATAAACTTATGATTCTCTAGAAAAACCTCGACATTCCTCAAAATGTCTGAATTCATCTCCCGCACATTTGGTTTTAGGTCCTAGCGTAGGATTGATAATATTCCTAGCTAGGATTCGAACACACAACCTTACATCTTCGTAGGTAGACTTATAGCAACTACCAACTGAGCCAGTAAAATAATTGATGGTTCATATTGATTAATATTATAATATTGATTGAACTGAAATTAGAAGTTCATTTCGTGATAACAAATACCTTCATCCGCCATCCGAGGTGTTTCACAGCATCGTTGTTTTGCTCTTGTATAATTTATTGGCATGAGTTTGTATTTTTTGTGGTTCCGTGTTTTGTGATGCGATGGTTGTGATCTGTTACTGGTTTATTAAGCTGTGGATCTATTTTTAATCTAACATTAGAGTGCGAGGCCAGCAGAACCTATTGTGGATGTTTAGATTGTTGCTTTCTGTGACTTGTTATTGTGATGCTTTATTTAATTCATGTGTAAAGTAAAAATATGTAGAGGAGACCAGGGGGTGCCGAGTCGGCGGTCTATCTATCACCATGTTATCAAAATATTGTTGACGTGACTCGTAAATATTATTTATTAAAAATAATAGCAATGCCATAAGCAATTTTATTATAATAAGTTATAGACCCCCAGGGCATCCACTAGTTATAACAGAGACGTCTGCTATTGCGTAGATAGTTTAAGGATTAGCTATTGTAAGGCCTCATGCTTCTGCTGCCTATGAAAGTGCTTTTGCTGTTTTTATTTTCATATATTTTTTATAGTATTGTGTGTTGGGACGAGCAAAACTTATGTCCCGTATGCGCGATGGTAAGTAACTCGCCTACACGGTAACAGCATAATGTCACGATCAGCTATTTTAACATAAAGAGTTAAAATAAATTAGTTAGTAACAATGTTTCCAGGGAAGTTATAGGCCATAAAGATAAATCATCGATTTATCTGGGTTACGAGCGCAGTGCAGTATGGTAGGTAATTCTTTGGAGTCTTCATGTTCCAATAGCTGCGTGACATTGTGCTGTTATGGGCATGTGTGTTGCTTACCATCAGGCACACGTCCTGCTCGTCCGTTCACTCTACACTATAAAACAACTAAACTTACGCACATACATAGAGCATACATTAAGCTTTCCATATTATATCGATACATTTCCGTACTGAAATAGTACAACATCTCGTACGACCACTACCGCAAAGAGATTTAACATATTTATAGGAAACGTAGTTCATAGTGATGAGTAAAGCGAGTTCCTTTCGATAAAATTGGGGTGTTGATCAAGTCCCGAACAGAGTTTGTCAAATCCCGGCATAATATGATACAATTGTCGAAGTTGTTGACATTACCCTGAAGAATTTGAGTAATTTCATCAAATCTCTGGCTCAGCTTAGTAGAAAGTTCTCTTTAGGTAAGTAATTGATAAAATCACTTTTATCAATTACTTACCTAAAATTAATTATTGAATTGATTAAGTCTCCGGTACTACTTATAATGAAGTTCTCCTAGAGGCTTAATTTTTTCCTGTAACACAATTTCTATAATTCCACATAATATAATGTCCGAATGTAGATTCTTTGCTTTACGATATAAATTTTTCAATTGTATTTTTCTCAAGGAACTAACACATGTAAATAAGTCGACAATTAACATCAATATTTATGGTATTCTGTGCCAAAACTAACGCAGGATTCTGATTTCAGTTGGACTGGTGGATGGTTCAGCTGGACTCGACAGTCTGATGAAATGCTACGCAATGTGGAGAAGAAGATTCTATCATGTAAGCTTAATGTCATTTAGAGGAAAGCTTCAAAACTTAAATAAAATAGAGTATTTAATTTTAAAAATTTACGATTTGAACTAATATTGAAAGCATTATGACTTAATTACAATATAACTTACTAGCATCGCCCCGCGGTGCTACCCGCGTAGTTCCCGTTCCCGGTATTTTGCCGGGATAAAGTAGCATGAGTCCTTCCAGACTAATCTACCCGTATTCTAAATTTTAGCCCGATCCGTTCATACCTAACGATTTGATTGAGTAACGAACATCCAAATATTGTAATTTATAATCCTAATTTTTACGCTTAGTGTTGTGTCAGTTGTGTCGTGGTAACAACCCTGCTATATTCGAGGACCAAATAAGGGTAGATGGAGATCTCATCTTTTCCCATGTGACGACATGCAATTTTTTGTCAAAGGTCACCGTCAAAAAATTTCTCGTGACCACGGGCGTTGTGACGGTGCCAAAATGTATATGTCGCAGCCGGATCGTATAATCCGCTGTATTACATTACGGCTAGCCGTTTTGTAATGCCCGCCGCATTCAACGATTAGCCGCATTGTCATTGCGATACGTTCTTCAATACGGCGGCCAACGTTTAGCCGCATTGTACTACTGTTTAAATTGTAGGGTGACAAAATAAACAATGAAAATTAATTGTATTAATCATAAAAACCTGACAGATTATCTCTTGCTATATTTCTTACACTTTTTTTTCATCTTACCTCTCAGTTAAAACTTGAAAGCCCCTAACTTGACACTTAGACAAGGTTCTGTCATTGAGATTTGAGTCCGGGTGGGCTCCCGCCAGAAGCTCTGGGGTCAGCCCTGAGTGTCGCTTCTCCATACTCGGTCTACGCTCCACTACGGAGATCGCCGGCTCGCTTCGCTCGCCACCTCCCACCGTCGTTACGCTCGGCCTCGCTTGGCTCGCTCCACTCAGAACCTCCCTTGAGCTTCAGGCTCCAGCATTTTTTTATATACACTCTAGGGGTAGTAGCAACAAGACTAGGTGGAGTCGGAGTGCTCCGAGTCGGATCTGGGTCCTTCCTAACATCCTAACCTAGCCGGTCCGACTTAGTCTTAGCAAGGTGGACGGTGGTAAACTACCCCAATAATGTTGCGTAGGATTCCGCCTAACACCAGAATCCACAGTCACCTTAGCAATTTAGCAACACACGTACTGTTCTCAACGCCATGTTGTTGTTATGTCAGACAGCGCCATGAGTGTTAAGAATCGGAACTAAAAATTGTCAAAGCGGCGGCTAATCTTTCGCTTTATTACATTACGGCTAGCCGTTTTGAATGACGTATGGCGTCGAATACATTCCGGCTGTTTTTTAATCAGCCGCATTCAATCTGGCTAATCGTCAAACCGCCGCTTTACAAAACGGCCCTGGTTTTCAAAACGGCTAGCCGTAATGTAATACAGCGGATTATACGATCCGGCTGCGACATATATAATATAATAATTTAGATCGTGATTAAGTCTTGTGTCCTTGGGGTCCGAAAATTGACCAGGTTGCTACATTAGCTGCCAATTTATGGGCAGAGTATATTTAGTAACTTTCAACGACAATTTTTTCCTAATAATTTCGTTGCTTATACATAGACAAAAAGTGGCATTCAATGAAGCAACCAAAGCAACTTTTGCCGTCATCCTAATACATTTTGATGAAGAATATTTACTACAACAATAATGAGACTGCAAAAGATAAGTCATTCAACTATGGGTTCAAACGTACGCGCATTAGGTACCTACGTAGGTGCTTCAGTGCTCTAATCTACGAAAACTAGTTAGTATTTTGTTATCAAAGTATCTTAGTCATCCCGACTCTAGTTCTCCGTCCATGATTCCCAAGACGCTAAAGTTGTGAAATCCACATTTTGATCGTGCAATACTCGTAAAATATTATGTAAAACATTTTTTCTATCTCTTTTAACAGATTGTCATGCCGGGTTTTTTAAATTTACCTACTAGGTATTGAAACATTGATTTAAATCTGAGATTCATATTACTCATTTTTTGATAAAATTTATAAACTTCCATGCTAGACAGGGTGAAAAAAAATCATAAGTCATCATCATTAGGTGAACATCGCCGCAAGCTTATCGATAATTTTTAACCCCCCACCAAAAAAGGGGTGTTATAAGTTTGACGTCTCTGTCTGTCTGTCTGTCTCTGTGTGTGTCTGTCTGTGGCACCGTAGAGCTCAAACGGATGGACCGATTTCGATGCGGTTTTTTTTATTTGAAGGTTAATATCCGTGCGAATGTTCTTAGCTATGTTTGGTTAATATCGGTTCAAAATGGCCACCTTCACAAAATGTCGTACAAAATATTTCTTCACAACCTACCTCAATATGGGTATCAAATGAAAGGGCTTGACTAGTAAAACACTATACACTTAACAAATTTCAAATCCAAGATGGCCTCCACCACAAAATGGCGAATTATATTCTTTTTTCATTACTACCACAATATGGGTATCAAACGAAAGGGATTGTCTAGTAGAATACTTTGCACTATGACAAATTTCAAATCCAAGATGGCCGCTCCCACAAAATGGCGAAATACATTTCTTTTTTCAAAACTCCCTTAATATGGGTATCAAATGAAAGGGCTTGGCTAGTAGAATGTTGTACAGATAACAAATCCGAGGTAGTCGGAGGTTAACCAAAATTTTTAATTTTGTTCATGTTTATTGAAGTAAACGCGCTCCCATCGCTACTGTTGTTCCCAGGCATATTGTAAGTATTGACATCGACAGTAATGGAATGCGAGAGTGTGGTAGAGACTGATGATTAATTGTCAAGTCACTACCGCCTAACTAAATCGGCTATGGTTTTGCTATTGCTGTCTCTATCATTTCAAGCGAAAAGAAAAGAGAGAGCAATATCAAAGCTAAGACATTTAGCTAATCTATTCTAGTCGGTCAATCACAAGTGCAAAGGGCTGTTGCCGTTTATACAATTGGGGTGACGACAAGGTCAACAATATACCATTCTATTAGTTCGTCGTTCGGTAGAATTTAAAAAAATATAAAAATTGACAAAGATATAGATTCTCAAACTTCCGGAGGACACACGACGGACCGATGATATTGTCTCGGTCGGTCGCTGGCAGTCGGTGAATGGAGGCGGCACAGGACCGGGCATTTGTGGAAATCATTGGGGGAGGCCTATGTCTAGCAGTGGATGTCTGCAGGCTGCAGGTAATGATGATGATAAATTTCTGGAGTGGGGAGGGGGGGGGTTGTGCGTCACTCTATCGTAAAAATCGTACCACAACGTCACTCGAAACTTCTAAGCACTGTATGTTCGTCATTTTGCGTTTATGAAACATAAGAAAAATACGTGTACATTATTTTTTAATAATCTAACTGACGGACTAGTTATTTTCAGTCGTCTCGACTATTGTCGCCGTGTATTTGGTGCTCAGTCTACTAACACACAACCCATAAAACACAAAGGTGCTTGCCGTAGGAATAAATCTCAGGAAATTGAGACAGTCTAGTCCGAAAGCTTTAGGTACGCATCCCCAAACAAATTGTCGTAATAGCGAAACTTCACTTAGTCTACTTATTTATGGTTTAAATCGCATTTGGAATAGAGCCATCGTCCCAAAAACGAATTTCATAATTTCCCCGTTTCCTTTGTAATGGTACTACCGCATGTAGGGCACTACCAAAGTGGTAGCGCAGTCGAATGAGCTAGGTACGAATAGGTAAGTTTGGAAAATTGGGAATAAAGGTGGTTGCAGGTTCTATATTGTCTTTTTTATAAAATGCCCTTATTGGTAAGGTGTAAATAAAGGCCATTCCACATCTGTGATTGTAATGTTGTTGTTTTTTAAATTAAGTCCTTTGGCAGTTTGCCTTTGATAGACTCTACTGACTACCAGACTTTGGGCTAACGCAGAAGACGCCAGAGCAAAGCTATTATATCTAAACTTACCAATTAACATACCTCCTAACGTACAAACTGGAAGCAAATCTGAAAGCATTCTAAACATTTACCACACGCACTTCACGACTCGTGCAAGTGAAATGCGATCACGTTGGCCAAATCTGTATACTTAGATGTTGGATGCATATCTATTAATTATACTATTCGTTGCTTCAGATGTGATGTGATCTAACTACTGAATCACATATCTCAAGGTTTAATTGGTGGTTACGATAGGTGACTTCTGATAGATGCAGTTATCCACCAAATTCGTATGGAAACTGAGGGTCTAAAAAAGGTGCTTTAAAAAACCACCTAAGTATCCAGAAGCAAAAATATGAGCCAACTAAATTTAGATAAAGGTTTATTGCATAAAGTTTAGCACATAATATATTTATTTTTATTTTTTTAAATAAGAAGTGACAAGATGTGCCTGACATGTGCCTGATGGTAAGCAACATGCCTGCCACATAACAGCGCAGTGACACGCAGCAATTTGAACATGAAGAAGAGTCCAAATCATTACCTAGCACTGCACTGCGCTCATCACCCAGAGATCTAAAATGTTATATATCTAAGCCCTGTAATTTCTCTGGAAACATTGCCCTTCAAACCGGAACAAAGTAATGTTTTCACATTACTGTTTGGCGGTAGAATAACTGGCAAAGGTGTGCTACTTCCCCAGGCGGACTCTGCTAGGAGTCCTACCACTACAAAATACATAATATATATTGTCATGAAGGTGAAACCCGAGAGCAACGTATTACATCGGCCACGTATTACGTATTGTAACGGTCTACTGGTGATGAGAGGTCAAACTTAATTGAGTATTGTAGAATGATACGTCCCGGTAATATGTTTTTTAGACTCCAGAATAAAATACATATCTTAATTTGCTGGTTCTCGTCTAAATCGTTGCAGTCTTGGCAGAGACAGAATGGTCGTGGTCAAACTTTTGTTCCATATACATAAAAATTAGTTGTCGTTATTGACTATTCTGCTATCCAATCTATCGGTATCTATAATAATAGATATAAGGTATAGATAGCTACATAATATTTAGGAAGCATTTTTATCAGGTCTTATCGAAACATTAAACGGTTTTATCTTAAGTGCAGTGGTCAAGTGCAGCTGTTAAACGGGCAATGACACAATCTACGAGTATATGTATTTATATTAGGTTAGAGAAATTCTGTGCGCAAAATTAAGAGCCCTCTCACAAAACGACAGAACTCAACTTTAGGTAAAATCCTGCAACATTGTCAGCGTGCGTCCGTTCGATTCAGCTCGAGCGTTTAGGCGGACAGAACGATCTTGAGCCGTAACGGCAGTGTACTAAAAATTTTGATGAGATTTTCTGACGTGACAACGTCTACTAAATCGATGAACGTTGGCTGCGTGCACGAAACTTTGATGACTTATTGTCCCGTTACGTTCGTTGTCCCGTTACGTTACGATAAATTATTCTTGCATTTCAAAAATCTGATAACTAGTAAAATTTCTTTTTTTATTTTAAGGGTAATATTTGTGCATTGGTTCTTAGCTATGATTGGTTAATATCGATTCAAGATGGCCACAAAATGGTGGACTAAATATTTCTTCATAATCTACCTCAATATGGGTATCAAATTTAATGAAAATCTTGACCAGTAGAATACTATGCACTATGACAAATTTCAAATCCAAGATGGCCGCCACCACAAAATGGCGAAATACATTTAATTTTTCACTACTCCCTCAATATGGGTATCAAATGAAAGGACTTGACGAGTAAAATACTATGCACAATGACAAATTTCAAATCCAAGATGGCCGCAACCACAAAATGGCGAAATACATTTCTTTTTTCCCTACTTCCTCAATATGGGTATCAAATAAAAAGACTTGACGAGTAAAATACTATGCACAATAACAAATTTCAAATCCAACATGGCCGCCACCACAAAATGGTGAGATACATTTCTTTTTCACTACCTCCTCAATACGGGTATCAAATAAAAGGGCTTGACTAGTAGAACACTACGCACTATGACAAATGTCAAATCCAAGATGGCCGCCACCACAAAATGGCGATTGTCATTATTTTTACTACTACCTCAATATGGGTAACAAATGAAAGAGCTTGACTAATAAAATACTATGCACTATGACAAATTTCAAATCCAAGATGGCCGCCACCACAAAATTGCGAATGTCATTATTTTTACTACTGCCTCAATATGGGTAACAAATGAAAGGACTTGACTAATAAAATACTATGCACTACGACAAATTTTTAATCCAAGATAGCCGCCACCACAAAATGGCGACTGACATTATTTTCACTACTTTTTAATATGGATATCAAATGAACGGGCTTGACTAGTAAAACTACGCACTATGACAAATTTCAAATCCAAGATGGCCGCCACCACAAAATGGCGAATGTCATTATTTTTACTACGACCTCAATATGGATAACAAATGAAAGGACTTGACTAGTAGCATACTATGCACTATGACAAATTTCAAATCCAAGATGGCCGCCACCACAAAATGACGAATGTTATTATTTTTTATTTTTCACTAGGTACTTCTCAACATAGGTATCAAATGCAAGAGCTTGACTTGTAAAATACTACGCACTATGACAAATTTCAAATCCAAGATGGCCGCCACCAAAAAAAAAACTTAAACCTGCACGGGCACTAACTCTATAAAACTAAAATACCTAGGTACTTATATTTTAGATGTTATCGCACGAAATAATTATATTTACAGATGTTTGTACCGCGCTGAACCTGCATCAATCGCAAACAAAATGATTTTGCGTTTCACGCGTGCCCATCCCTAGTAATCCCCAACGTACATATCTATGTAGCTATACATCATCTGCCTACGACGCGCACTAGGCGTCTAGTGTGGTGTTAGCACTCTATACTTTAGTTATTTGTCATCTATGATTTTTAGCTAAGACAGCTCCTTCCGTGCTTGCGCGGAAGATCGCGTTACTCGATGAGTCAAACCCTTCCAGTTGGATATGAAATTTGTCATAGTGCATATTATTCTCCTAGTCAAGCCCTTTCATTTGTTACCCATACTGAGGTAGTAAGTAGTAAAAATAATGACATTCGCAATTTTTTGGTGGCGGCCATCTTGATTCGAAATTTGTGGCAGTTCATAGTATTTTACTAGTCAAGCCCTTTCATTTGTTACCCATATTGAGTTGGTGGTAAAAATAATGTCAGTAGCCATTTTGTGGTAGCGGCCATCTTGGATTTGAAATTTGTCATAGTGCGTAGTATTTTACTAGTCAAGCCTTTGCATTTGATACCTATATTGTGAAGTAGTGAAAATAATGACATTCGCTATTTTGTGGTGGCGGCCATCTTGGATTTCAAATTTATCATAGTGCGTAGTATTCTACTAGTCAAGCCCTTTCATTTGTTACCCATATTGAGGTGGTAGTAAAAAATAATGACAGTCGCCATTTTGTGGTGGCGGCCATCTTGGATTTGAAATTTGTCATTGTGCATGGTCAAGCCCTTTAAATTGATACCTTTATTGAGGTAGTAGTAAAAATAATGATGATTAATATTGGAAGTTCGTTGCTCAAACACGTCGGAACAGTCATTGGTCATGGCCATTGGTCGTAGTCATTGGTCATATCCGTTCCTCATGGTCATTGTAATTGGTCATGGTCATGGTCATTGGTCATGGTATAGAGGTAGTAGTGAAAAATAATGACATTCGCAATTTTGTGGTGGCGGCCATCTTGGATTTGAAATTTGTCAAAGTGCATAGTATTCTACTAGTCAAGCCCTTTCATTTGTTACCCATATTGAGGTGGTAGTAAAAAATAATGACATTCGCGATTTTGTGGTGGCGGCCATCTTGGATTTGAAATTTGTCATAGTGCATAGTCAAGCCCTTTAAATTGATACCTATATTGAGGTAGTAGTAAAAATTAATGATGATTGGATGGATATATTAATCAAACTCAAAAACACAAGACAATATCCTGATGAAACACAAGATGTTGGCGAAATTGTGCTCACCAAACATTTATCTCACACAAATATATATCACAACCAAATAGAAGCCAGAAATTAATCTAAGATCAAGAATCAATGACATAAATAAAAACCAGAAATTAATAGAAGATGAGGAAGAAGAAGACTTTAATCAGCTGACTATTATTTAATTATTTTTTTATTTATAAATTACTAACAAATTGTCTTGCCAGACATATTGCATGCCTCTCGCAGAGGCCAGTTTGTATAGGGCAACTTTTAAAATGTTTTGTATCATCTTATCTTACCTACAAACAGCAATAAAGATTTTTGTATTTGTATTTGTATTAATTAATATTGGAAGTTCGTTGCTCAAACACGTCGGAACGGTCATTGGTCATGGCCATTGCTCATGGTCATTGGTCGTAGTCATTGGTTATATCCGTTCCTCATGGTCATTGTAATTGGTCATGGTCATGGTAATTGGTCATGGTATAGAGGTAGTAGTGAAAAATAATGACATTCGCAATTTTGTGGTGGCGGCCATCTTGGATTTGAAATTTATCATAGTGCATAGTCAAGCCCTTTAAATTTATACCTTCATTTAGGTAGTAGTAAACATTAATGATGATTAATTAATATTGGAAGTTCGTTGCTCAAACACGTCGGAACAGTCATTTGTCATGGCCATTGCTCATGGTCATTGGTCGTACTCATTGGTCATATCCGTTCCTCATGGTCATTGTAATTGGTCATGGTCATGGTCATTGGTCATGGTATAGAGGTAGTAGTGAAAATAATGACATTCGCTTTTTTGTGGTGGCGGCCATCTTGGATTTGAAATTTGTCATAGTGCATAGTATTCTACTAGTCAAGCCCTTTCATTTGTTACCCATATTGAGGTAGTAGTAAAAATAATGACATTCGCCATTTTGTGGTGGCGGCCATCTTGGATTTGAAATTTGTCATAGTGCATAGTATTCTACTAGTCAAGCCCTTGCATTTGATACCTATGTTGAGAAGTAGTGAAAATCAATGACATTCGCTTTTTTGTGGTGACGGCCATCTTGGATTTCAAATTTATCATAGTGCGTAGTATTCTACTAGTCAAGCTCTTTAAATTGATACATATATTGAGGTAGTAGTAAAATTAATGATGATTAATTAATATTGGAAGTTCGTTGCTCAAACACGTCGGAACGGTCATTGGTCATGGCCATTGCTCATGGTCATTGGTCGTGGTCATTGGTCATGGCCGTTCCTCATGGTCATTGGGCATAGTCATGGTCATGGTCATGTGCATGGTCATGGTCATGGTATTGAGGTAGTAGTAAAAATAATGACATTCGCCATTTTGTGGTGGCGGCCATCTTGGATTTGAAATTTGTCATAGTGCATAGTATTCTACTAGTCAAGCCCTTTCATTTGTTACCCATATAGTGGTAGTAGTAAAAATAATGACATTCGCCATTTTGTGGTGGCGGCCATCTTGGATTTGAAATTTGTCATAGTGCATAGTATTCTACTAGTAAAGCCCTTTCATTTGTTACCCATATTGAGGTAGTAGTAAAAAATAATGACATTCGCAATTTTGTGGTGGCGGCCATCTTGGATTTGAAATTTGTCATAGTGCGTAGTATTTTACTAGTCAAGCCCTTGCATTTGATACCTATGTTGAGAAGTAGTGAAAATCAATGACATTCGCTTTTTGTGGTGACGGCCATCTTGGATTTCAAATTTATCATAGTGCGTAGTATTCTACTAGTCAAGCCCTTTAAATTGATATATATATTGAGGTAGTAGTAAAATTAATGATGATTAATTAATATTGGAAGTTCGTTGCTCAAACACGTCGGAACGGTCATTGGTCATGGCCATTGCTCATGGTCATTGGTCATGGCCGTTCCTCATGGTCATTGGGCATGGTCATGGTCATGTGCATGGTCATGGTCATGGTATTGAGGTAGTAGTGAAAATAATGACATTCGCAATTTTGTGGTGGCGGCCATCTTGGATTTGAAATTTGTGACAGTGCATAGTATTCTACTAGTCAAGTCCTTTCATTTGTTACCCATACTGTACATACTTAATTAATATTGGAAGTTCGTTGCTCAAACACGTCGGAACGGTCATTGGTCATGGCCATTGCTCATGGTCATTGGTCGTGGTCATTGGTCATGGCCGTTCCACATGGTCATTGGGCATGGTCATGGTCATGGTCATGTGCATGGTCATGGTCATGGTATTGAGGTAGTAGTAAAAATAATGACATTCGGCATTTTGTGGTGGCGGCCATCGCGTTCATCGACTTATTAGACGTTGTCAAGTCAAAAAAAAATTGACAGATTCTGCTTCTTCATGAAGTAAACAAGATCAAATGTGATGGTCCGATCCGAAAATCAGAATGAAACGTTATAAAACGCCAAACGAATTAAAATTTTGTGGTCGCACTATAATTATTCTAGTTTATGTCATAAACGCGCGAAATATTACGTAACCGACTCCCACGCTAACTGATGCAGGTCCTCCCCGACGGCCGCTCGCGGCATACTAAATTGCGCAGCGTAATTTATTGTAATTTCGACTGCTGGTAATTTATATTTTTGAAAAATTGACAACTATGATTTGAAAAGTAACTATAGAATTGGATTCTACAAAGAACAAAGTATTATCGTGTCTAATTTTTATTTTGGAGTTATTGTGTATTTTACACAGAGACAACGCTAAAACTGCAATATAAAACTTAAAATTGGCTTATGATTTTGTTTTTTTACTAATAAATGGGACCAAAATTCAGATATATGTGACTTGAATGAATTAATAAAATATGTGTATGATGTTCCCATATTTTTTAAGTATAAATTTTGAGTATCACTTGTAGATTTAGAAGTCTGAAACTGACACGGCGGCGACTTTTCGGCGAAATGGTCATGGGAGATCGTTCCCTACGACTAAAGGCTTTATTATTAGTAAAATTGAAACAAGGAAACGTCAACAAGAAAGATCGGCCTATTTTTTGAACGTAATTATCTTTTTCTAGATAATACTAAAGATGGAAATATCGGAACACAAACTTTTTGAATTTCGTGCGACGACGTGAGCCGGCTCTTAAGGCACGCAACGAGGACTAAAGTGTCGTAGGCAGCAGGGGTCATGCTGAGGCCAATTCATTTTAGAAAAAAAAAAACATTAGCACTCCCGTACTGTCGCGAGTTCATTTATGTTTCCCATCTTAAATAATGTCATGGGCGGCTAAAAAAGTAGTTAGCGACGAGATATAATCATACTTATCGGAATTCTAGTAGGTGTGTAAGTACCTAAAAGTACACAATTCTTATTGACAATTCAATCATGTCAAAAATGTCATTTAATGATTAGAAAACACATAAACTAGACTTACGTGAGGGTAAACCAGAATAATAGCCATTAATCAAGAGTTGAAGTTGAACTAGATTTACAGTCTGAATCGCGATGTTTTGCGACTAGTGACGTCATGTCAGTTGTTAGTGTTTTAGCGGGAAAATTCAAAATTAGTGTAATATTGTATATTCACTCATCGAAAATACTAATATTTTGAAATAAACTGTTATTTTTCACGGTAAACATGCGTCAACCTTCATAATATAAGCAGTTCCGAAAACCTGTTAACATCCCTATTGTTGACAAACTAACGCAATATCGTTCTGTGGGTATCACAATGTACAAAAAAGTAAATAAGCTACCAACTCAGTCAACATTCCACTCGTAAAGCAATCATTATCTGTTATTGCTAAGTACAATACTTTTATCGTTAATTTATAACTACCAAACGACCTTCGTGAATGCTATTATAGATACGGAAGAACCTTGGCGAATTTAAATTCTACGCAAATGCACGTATTGCTGACGTAGTTATACTTTTTTCTGGATGGGTTTAAACGGCTACGTTTCCGTTGCAGGTTTGAAAACGGCCTATAAACGGTTCTATGTGGACATCGGCTCGGTGGTGGGACAATCGGACAAGATATGGACGATATCTATGAATGATGAATCAGAGAAGACACCACTGGTACTTTTACATGGCATGGGAGCGGGGTTAGCGCTCTGGTGCCCCAATTTAGACGCGCTAGCATCCACACGGCCTGTCTATGCGATTGACCTGCTTGGTGAGTATGAGGGTTAAAACTAAATTGTGTGTTTACTTTAGGTAGATAAATTGTGTATCAATTTTGACACACTAATTAAAAAATATGTACAGAAAGAAGTTGTAATAAATTTAAAAACTAGTGCGACTGGTGGTGGTTGTATTGTAGTTGTTCAAAGTGATCTCTGTTAGGCAACGTTAATTAGGCGCATGAAGTTAAATTTAAACAAAAAACTACAAACTTGTCACCTGTCTGTAAATTGAAATTTTTCTGCTTAACCGAGATTCATGTTAAAAAGGTTATCAGATTATTTTATTTTGCATCCGATATACTATATCCCAAAGTGTTGTTGGCAAACGACACTTGTACAGTACTTGTGTAGTACTTGTTGGTACAGGTATATGTAGATGGATTATTTATGTCAAAAAAGATAATGTAATTAGTCGCATGGTGTCAACGCAATAGAGTGCAGGGTCCACAGCGTATGCGTTGATGTTTTGAAAGTATCTAAGTTGCCTACCCCACGGGAAGTTAAGAAGCTAGACAAAGCACGGACGAGCGCAGAATACTCGAAGTTCTTTTTTTTTAAGTGAAGGTGCAAGGGGGCGTGCTATGAGTATTAGCGAAGACCGTTAGTGTGATCAGTGGACATGTGTTCTGTTGGCAGGGTTCGGACGCAGCACGCGACCGAATTTCGCTTCAGACGCGGTCAAGGCGGAGGCGCAGTGGGTAGAGTCTGTGGAGGAATGGAGACGTGAACTAAACCTCGGGCAGTTCGTGCTTTTAGGACACAGTCTCGGCGGTTACATCGCGACCGCCTACGCCATCAAGTACCCTGAGAGGTACTTACCGCATCTAATTTTCCGCTCTTTTGGTCTGATTCCCGGCCTTGTTAACAATTTTTTAAATAAAAGTCTGGTTTTAGGGTACGTCACTTAGTGCTGGCAGACCCGTGGGGTTTCCCTGAGCGTCCTTCAAACGTGTACGAGAAGTACCAGCTGCCGCTTTGGGTCCGAGCGGTGGCCACCGCGCTGCAGCCGCTGAACCCTCTGTGGGCAGTGCGCGCCGCCGGGCCCGCGGGCCGCTGGCTCGTCTCCAAGACGAGACCCGACATCAGCCGGAAATACGTCAAGTATCTGTCGGATGCGGAGACCGTCATACCCGAGTACATTTATCAATGCAACTCTCAGACGCCCAGGTGAGTTGGCAAGAATGATATAGGCATATCATAATGAGTTCTTAGTTTGGATATTTGGGTTAATTTTAGACCTCCAACCAAAAATAAGGGTGTCTGTGGCACCGTAGCTCTCAAACGGATGGACCTATTTCGATGCAGTTTTTTATTTGAGAACCAGATTCCTTGCGGTGGCTTTTAGCTATGTTTGGTTAATATATAGATTGAAATGGGTTCACACACCTTCACAATAAGTGCGAATTACATGTTTTTTAACAACTCCCTCAATATGGGTAACAAATAAAATGGCTAGACTTGTACGAATTTCAAATCCAAGGTATTCGGAGGAAATCAAAATTTTTAATTTTGTTCTTGTTTGTTATATACTCGTTAGATTTGAATTTGCATCATGCCAGAGTCTACGACGCACGCCTATCTAGGAGTTTGTTCCTCTAAATTTGCTCAAACTTATATTTTGATTATATTTCTTGGTATTGTGTACTTTACTCACATTATTTTCTTTCCAGCGGTGAAAGCGCATTCCACACCCTGATGACCGGATTCGGCTGGGCCAAGAACCCTATGGTGAAGCGGATGGACAAGCTGCCGCAAGCCCTCCCCATCACAGTTCTCTACGGCTCCCGGTCCTGGGTCGACAACTGCACGGGGCAGGTGCTTAGCGAGCACAGACCTTCCGACAAGACTTTTGTACAGGTAGGACCGGTTTTCAAACATCCTACGTATAGTAAGACTTAAGATAATAGACAAATTTTCAATCGCGAAAGCACAGGCATGGCATCTGCTTTTCTTCTTTGCTTAAAATAGTCTTCACAGACCAGACATACAGAGGGTCCTTTTTATATTACGCCTAATATACATTTTCTGCATTTTACAAGCAGGAAAAATCAAATATACCTACCTATATTAAACTATTTTCGAGTATGTTATGATTTTCCTTTAGAACTTCCCACCGGTTAAGAGCCTCATCACCTCGTCATTGGGAGCATCTGTTTAGTATATTAATGTTATTCAATAATAATTGAAACCCCACTTGTTGCCTGAAAATAGGTATATCGTGGGTATTCTTTCTTCCGTACATAACAATACGAATGTATTGATTTCCAGGTGATTAACGGCGCCGGCCATCACGTGTACCTCGACAAGCCAGATCTATTCAACAAGTTCGTGCAAGAAGCGTGCGACAAAGCGGACGACTACAACCCACAACTCGAAATAGCCCAGCAAAAGGCTAAAGACGAGAATAAGGAGAGCCAATACCAGAATGACCCGGTCAAAACCGGCCAATCACAGCCCGTACCTCTGACCAATCGCGAGGAGATTTCATAGCGATAGTGTTTTTTAATTTTAATTGTTGCGCGGTAAAAGCACAAAGGTGTTGAATTTAAACTCTTTGCTGTATCTAAGATGATGTGAATAATAAGAAACTCGATGAAGGTACAGGTCAATTGGGAAAATCTAGGCACCGTCGCTTGTGCATAAATATATAATTGGCGTGTATGGAATAAGTGTTAGGTAGGATTCACTGGCAACTCATGAAAAATGTATCTTCTTTTCTACTCAAAAACTATTCACTATTTGCACTTTTGTATTTCGAAGACTTTAGATATTCTTAGTTGTAGACAATTATTTATTTTCTCGAACGATAATGTTATTTTATTACACAACTATTCATCTGCTCGGTTTCGCTTCTTGAAGCGACTAACAAAAAACAAAACTGAAAGGAAAAATAGTTGACTCGTAATGCCTGTTTGTTCAGTTATTATTTTTCTCTAAGATTATCTCTATTTTTGCATATTTTGATAACCATTTGTCTAGCTTTGGGGTTTTGTCTAAGAGGGTAGCCGTCTAATTGAACTATCCGCCTGATATAGTTGCTTCCCCTAAAAACAATCAGAGTCGGACTTTGATTTTTTTGAAAGGGTAGCCTTACGTTACGTTAAACGGCCTTGGCCTTACGTTAGACGGCTACGTTACGCCCCTATCTCGTCACCCTCCCACTTTAGTTCACAGAAAAAAAACGGGATAAAAACTAACTTACTACTTATTAGTATGGCAAGTAGCTGGCTTTAGGTGACATTAGGTGAGTATGTTACAAAAGAACTGCTTGGAACTATCTCGCAATTTTTTTAATGTGCCTTACTTTTTTTATAAGATTCTTATGTACTAACTACATTATATTGGATACAGTGAAGTGAGTACCTAATATCTTAATCTTTTTATTATTTTTAATAATTAAAATCCATTCCTTTAGCCGAGAGACCAAATAAGGCAACTTATTTATTGAAAACTATTTAACATTGTTATTTAATGGATCTTCCGAAAATATGAGTCCAAACTAAGATTCCCAGTACTACGGGTATTAGAGATTATTACTAGGATCTTTTGGAGCAAATAAAACCTCCTCCCTGTTTAGATTACCTTTTTAGCCCTCACACTTTTTAGATCACCTGACGTAATTCAAAATACTTAATGGCACATAATTGTAGGCAAGGTGTTTTCAATATTTCTTTAATTCCTATGTGAAATAAAATAATATTAAAAGAAATCTGTCTGATGGAAGCCATGATTTTAATAGTAGGTAACATGTTCTATTAATCACAAATAACTAAATTCCTATTCCTTCCCCTATACTTACATTCTATCTTTATAAATATAGAACAGCTTTTAAATTACAAATAATGTGCAGTGCAGTTTATTTGACTATTTGTGTAGTTACTCTGACCAATAAATAGTAAATAATTTTTTTCATAGAATTTTAACTCAAAGAGAATTGACGATTTGTGACGTTGCGTACCTTTTAGTATTTTATTGCTAAAAACACTGTTACAGTGCCGTAACGAACACCGTGGGGCCTGCCGCCTAACGTTGAGTGGCTTGGCTTATTTTCGCTTAAAATTAAAGGAGGCAAAGTCATAGCTGTTTTTGCTTGGCGGTGAAAGACCGGGCATGCGGATTCCGCTTCGGAATTATTTCGACTTTTTTGGATTGCCTGGATAATTCTACCCCCTTCCAGAATCTGCCCTGTGCCTTGCCACTACTCTATTTACGGCACTGGACTTGTTTACCTTCATGCCTTATGAAAGCCATGGTCTATAAATGAGCAATACATTTGTATGTTGTGTTGCTCGGTAATGTACAATTTACTGTTTATCTTATTACTAATAGAAAGGTTTAATGTATTGTTATTTATTACTGCTTTTTGATACATGAGATGAGGTATATTATGTAAATAAAGATAATTTATTAAACTCTGATTTTTTATTTATTTTTAAATACCAATCCCTATAATACTTTATGTGAAAGTTTGAATATTTAGATGTGTGTTGCTCAATATTGTAAAAACTAAACGGGTCAGACTTAACTTTGGAACTCCAATTATAATCTGGAATAATATGTTTATTAGATAATAATACATAAGTAGTGTGAGCATGTTATGCTTATCATCATCAGCCAGTGTTCGTCCACTGCTGGATATAAGCCTTTCCAATATTGTGTCACCAAATCCGGTCCTCGATTAATCTTATACTCATCACAAAAAAATCTTAACAAATCAAGTAGACTGTTTATGCTAATATGTTATTATACATAGCATAATCAGTCTACTTGTTGTTCCGACTGCTGAGGCACTGGATCTCCCTCTCATTAGGAGAGTAAAATCCATGTACCAAACTTGTCAAGTACTGGTTGGCGGGTGACACATTGTCGAATACGTCGTTTTTTCACCGCCAGACTCCATGATGATGACAGTGCAGATTTGTAATCGCCCACTCGGAAAACTCTTCAGAGGTACAGGCGGATTGGAACTTACAACCTAACGATTGCGAAATTGGACGTACACATTGTGATTTAAATGCCTTTCCACCTTCCACTAGAGAAGTGCTATGCTACGAAATGTCATGGAAGAAAAAGATATTTTATATCTCGCAAAATGCAATAAAAAACATCGCTGCATCATTTAGCTCGATCGAGCTATGGATCTTACTTTGCGGCGAGCGGTGCATCTACATCCTACATATACAGCAGGTCTACTACGAAGTCCGCTAAACGATATATCGGCCGAAGTTATGGACGTTTTATACCACGAAACACAATCGGTCGGTTGATGGCACAAAAACTGTCAAATCAGCGTCGGCCGGGATGAACGAAACGCCCGATCAGATCAACTATATCGTTTATCGGACTTCGTAGTAGACCTGGTTATTGGTAATCACTAATCAGAGTGCATCATTTTAAGAGCAATATACATAGTTATTAAAAAATCGTTCGCATAGAACAAAAAAAGTGTATTTACCCGGTCTAAAAACATCGAACTCTTTATAACAAGAGGCACACTCGTAACTCGCTCTATAGAACACTAGTAACTCGCTCTGTAGAACACTCGTAACTCGCTCTGTAGAACACTCGTAACTCGCTCTGTAGAACACTCGTAACTCGTTCTATAGAACACTCGTAACTCGCTCTGTAGAACACTCGTAACTCGCTCTATAGAACAC
The DNA here is from genome assembly GCA_017562165.1 of Ectropis grisescens. Lineage (NCBI taxonomy): Eukaryota > Metazoa > Arthropoda > Insecta > Lepidoptera > Geometridae > Ectropis > Ectropis grisescens. The sequence goes on from CM029785.1 coordinate 18,791,904, forward strand.
TCGTAACTCGCTCTATAGAACACTCGTAACTAGCTCTATAGAACACTCGTAACTCGCTCTATAGAACACTCGTAACTCGCTCTATAGAACACTCGTAACTAGCTCTATAGAACAGTCGTAACTCGCTCTATAGAACACTCGTAACTCGCTCTATAGAACACTCGTAACTAGCTCTATAGAACACTCGTAACTCGCTCTATAGAACACTCGTAACTCGCTCTATAAAAAAGCCAACTCGAAAACGCGAATACAACTAAACAGTTCATAGAGGACAACAAAAACTAAACATTTTTTAGCATATGAATTGAGTTTTTACAAAAGTTGTAGGACAAGAGTTGTTTGTTTAATACAGAACATGCCCTTAAATGGATGCAGGCCGATTACCAGTACAACTGTATAAGCCCCTATGACATCAGTATAGCATCAGTCGAAACAGTCACATAATTTTCAAGCTTACTTGCGTATCGTCGCAGCAGCAAATATGGTATGCTTAACAAATGCAGCCTAAATACGATTTTGTAGTTCGGCGTAGACTTCACGTAGGAGTAAATTAAACAACAAACTTTTATAAATATTTTTATTTTCACCAAAATTGTAGAATAATAAGAAAAATCTCATTTAAAAAGTTCTATGTAATAAAATAATACTTATGTGCTTTACAACCATGAAACTTTGGCGGATTTCAAAAAATATTGCTTGATTATTATTATATACTATGGGCGAAATACGAATATTGGCGCCTCCGTCGCGTAAACGCTATCAAAGAACACATGAAAATACGGTTCCTTTTTATCATACTTAAAAAAATATAAGGACGAATTGAGAAACCTCCTCCTTTTTGTAAGTCTGTTAAAAAGAGGTTTACATTTCCTCGAAATCTTTTTTTAAATATTTTTTTATATTTTTTCTATTAAAGTCTATTAATGGCCCATTTCAATTTTATTGAAATCGATCGAGCTGTTTCAGTAAAATAAACCAAATAGTCGAGATTGTGGTAATAGGCAACCCCATTGTCTATTAAAAATTAAAAATAATTTGTTTACGTCTTTAATATTTATGTTTACTCCGAAACGTCGCTGTATGATTGGAGCAATGCGTATAGTTGGCCAATGCATAATTATTTGGATTCACAAACTTTACCAAAATTAGATAGGTATGATTAATTAAAATTAAATAAAATAGGTATAATTAATTAATTTTTAATAAAATTAAAAAAAATGCGCGCGTTTCAAATTTTTCATCCACAGTACCCTGATTGGTAACGTTATCAAATTGATCTCGACACAGAATGAAACGTGTCTTTGTATCATCCGTTTAGAATGACAGAGACAACGATTTTCATTCCAAATTTGAATCGTACGGATTGTGTTGTTAAACTGTACCCTGGAAGCCATTACAAAAACGCTAATATTCGTACTTCACCTGCAAACGAGAGTCATTTCCATAATGACATTATTGAGCTGGTGACACGTCACACGTTATGCCTAGGAAACTATATGAGGTAAATCTTTCTTACACCATAGGTACTAATTTTACAAAATGCAGTGTGTACAACTAAAATGTGTGTGAGTGTACAAAATGTATAAATTGTTCTCCTTGACGTACCTATCAATAGCGAACCTGCGTAGCGATTTTGAACTCAGTCTGATAGATCTCGACAGTCGACACGGAATCAAGCCTCTCGCTCTTTATCATTTAGAATGACAAAGACAAAGATTGTCATTCCGAATTGGAGTCGTACGGATTGCGTTGAAAGCCAAAGTCAAAGTACTTTATTCATAAATGTACACGTCAATTAATAAAAAATAACAACAAAAGATAGAGCATACAAATTGTATACATTTTCAAAGTTTGAAATGACTACTTTACTGTATTACAATAATTATTGTACAGAAAAATGTCAAGCATTATACGATTATAATGTCTTTATTACAATTGTACTGACCCATCTCAAATTTATTTCTTTACATTTTTATGGGAAATTTGCCATCACACTCTCTATAACTATAAAAAGTTTGGTCGATAAGGCAGCACTTTAATCTGTTTTTGAAGCTGCCGAAACTTGGGGCCGATATAACTATTTTGGGAAGAGTGTTATAAACTTCCGGTCCCATAATGTGAGTCAACTTACGTGACCTAGTGAGAGTGTGGTATAACATCCAGCTTGTCGGCGTTGCGTATGTTGCGAGAATGTCTTTCTTCTCGCGTGTTGTAATATTCTAGATTATTTGTGACATACACAGCCAGAATCAGCACCCTGGATATTTCCTATTGAGGGCTCTTAAATGAGCCCTTGTATATAGTCATTCGGTTTAGGTTAGCCTTGTGGTTTCTGCGCTAAACCAAAGTTCGATAGGTAGTAGTGGCCATCACCCATAGTTCCTTTAAAAAGTATGAACAAATATTTGTTACTTGTTTTGGACCTGTTTTCACTTTGTTTCTGTGAGAAAAACTTGGACGTGAAACGTGGTTAGTGCGACATAATACAAGGTCAAGGTCATCAGTAGGTACTGATTGAAAATAAACAATACTTTACATTATGACACATCGTGATTAAATTGGCAAGTAGATATGATAGTAAGGATATGTAAAATTATCGCGATTGTAATTTTATAAATAAGACACAAACATTTCACAGTGAACATTTTCTGGCAACACACCTTACCAACGATAGCAAAGTGAATGTTAATATGATAGATGGAGTTGTGTTACATTTTCACGTAATTATGTAACATTTGATAGATGGTCTAAAATAAAATGAATGATCAATGTAAACAAATGAAGTTACGCTTCTATGATTATAGTAATAAAAGTGAAATTTCTGCGATTCGTTTTCACAGATCAAAACGGTATTTTTACCTCCTCAGTGGATTTTCATAAATTTTATAGTATTATCAACTAATTCTAAATAAATTTGTTCTTATCATGATACAATGGATGGATTGAAATTGGTGAACCATTATAAATTACAAATTCGATTAATAATAGGTGTATTGGGGTATCACATTTTGTACTGAATACGTTCTTCAATTCATTCTTTTTACATATATGTGTCATAATCCTACACTTAATTTATTATAATTGATTTACGTGTACAATAAATACCTTAACTTACAAAGTAAAAATAGCAATAATATTTATAAATGCTAGTGTGACATCACAACTTTGTAGAGTAAAACGATTGTCATTGTATCTGTATTTAAACCGTTTATCACAGACACTTAAATAAAATATTACAATATAAATATATATTAATAGACATACATCACAGCAGATATGACTGAAGCGAGACCATCAATATAAATATTATTATATAATTATTTTTTTTGTTACTGTACCACTATTTCATTATCACGGAGCGACTGTATCGCGGGCTCTGGTTGGTCACTTTTGGAAATGCTTTTCACTGATTGATGTATCACTTTCACTTTCTTATCAATGCCGCCATTACTGGTCGATGATTGGCCAATCACTTCTTTAGAATTCTTCAAATCGACATCTTTGGTATTCGTCAATCCGTTTTCCGCTCTACCATTAGTGGTTCCGGATTGGTCGTTCGTCCGCCATTCTGGTGAGATCTGCGGATCGTACTCGTCTGCTCTGGCGCACGCTTCCAAGACTATTTCGTTGAATGCATCAGGATTATCCAAGTAGATATGATGGCTGGCGTCAACGATTGTCTGAAATACGCAAAATATATAGTTACCAAGAGTTGAGACTAGAATGGTGCAAGTACACGAGAAATTAAATCATGAGAATGATTCATGTCAGTTATGATGGCTAAAAAACACTAATTAGTTTTTTGGTTAGATTATTGAAAATATTGAACACGTACATTTTATTTTGTTTCACAAACAAAAAATTACGAAGATACAGTGCTTAGAAGTTTCGAGAGACGTCATTTTACTGTACGATTTTTACGAAGACGTGACGTCACAACCCCTACTCCGGAAGTTCGATGATCTATGGAATTCATACATTTGTCGATTTTTAAGAATTTGATAAAACAAAAAATACGAGCCCTGGGTGTTTCCGTAATCTTCCTGACGAACTATTAATTAGAATAGTATAGGTATGTTTGACTCACTAATCCTCCTAATTAAATAGCATTTCTAAATCTTTTGAGGCCGTTCACGCCACACAACTATTGGGACTTATGATCGTCGCATCATCATACCACATGTCGGTAACTACACGAGCCAAGTCTTAAACTTGCTGAGTTCATCCTTCTCGGCTTTCACGACGTTTTTGTCATGCTCTCTGTCATATAAAGGTTATTAATCAAATTAAAACTATCCCAACTATCAAGTTGGGAATTTTAAACCAATCCCAAATTATACATACGAGTATATGCCAACTTCATGAATATCGGTTGATTTGGTGAAGAGTTCACTGCGAACACACATCAGGACACCAGATCTTTATACATTAAGATCCTAGGTACTAAACTACGTATTATAAATGCAAAATTTTGTTAAACTGTATGGATGTATGTTTTTTACTCTTTCACGCAAACGTACTACGGAAGGGATTTGGATGAAATTTGGGACATACTCGTAGATAGGTGTAGATAGGTTATGCGCTGGATTATCATATAGGCTAATTTTTTTATATCCCGGGAACATAATGGGCTCGGGAACTACGCGGGTGAAACCGTAGGACGCTGCTAGTATTTAGTATAGGTTTTTGATATGGTATTATCGTACCTCACATGCTGTACGCGACAAACTTTTTAAAGTGAAAACTTGTTTTAGCACAGTTTTTTCTTGTGTTGCGAATTGGACGCTCGTAAATGAAAGTTATCTTCGGGTGAACTCAGTGAACTATCTAGTCTAGATGACCATGCTTAGAAGACTTATTTAGACGATAATGCTTTGATGATTTATTCCTGACGTCAGGTTACCTGTCTGAGCGGCAACGCCCTCCGCTTTCACCCGCGTAATTTTCGAAGTAAGGTTCTGAATTATAAGTTTTCACTTCTATCGGAACTCCCAATTTTCTTTATTATTACAAAACTGTACGTGTACAATGTACTTATACATAGGTGTGATAATTCTTCTCACCCTGGTGTAATACGGGCTGTTAGGTCGTTTCTCCTTCACGAGGTCCGAGGAGCACGGCACCCAGGACTTGGCGCCGTAGATGTCGGTGAGCGGCACCGCCGGGTGCAGCTGGTCCAGCCGCGTGGTCATCGGGTACTTCGCGAATATGAACATCTCGCCCAGCGTGTGGAACGCGGTCTCACCACTGTAACAATATTACAATATACTACTGTTACAGCATACTAGTGTTACAACCTTACAACATACTAGTGTTACAACCTTACAACAACCTTACAACATACTAGTGTTACAACCTTGCAACATACTAGTGTTACAACCTTACAACATACTAGTGTTACAACATACTAGTACACAACATACTAGTGTTACAACCTTACAACATACTAGTGTTACAACCTTACAACATACTAGTGTTACAACCTTACAACATACTAGTGTTACAACCTTACAACATACTAGTGTTACAACCTTACAACATACTAGTGTTACAACCTTACAACATACTAGTGTTACAACCTTACAACATACTAGTGTTACAACCTTACAACATACTAGTGTTACAACCTTACAACATACTAGTGTTACAACCTTGCAACATACTAGTGTTACAACCTTACAACATTAGTGTAATATCATTACAACATACTAGTGTTACAACCTTACAACATACTAGTGTTACAACCTTGCAACATACTAGTGTTACAACCTTACAACATTAGTGTAATATCATTACAACATACTAGTGTTACAACATTAGTGTTACAACCTTACAACATACAAGTGTTACAACCTTACAACATACTAGTGTTACAACTGTATACAGATACCATTTATCTAACATTTGAATAGCTGCGCAGCTCAGTCGATAGTAAATCTGCCTGCGAGCCGTGAGGCGTGGATTGCATTCCCATTCATGACAAGCATTTATGTCACGTAACGAATACACAAAACACATAACGTTTTATTTGTGATAAGTTACATCATAGGTCAATATAAAATATTATACAGCTGAAGAGCTTAGTTGGTTGAACGCTTAGGAACTGGATCTTAGGAAATGAATCTTAGGAACTACTGGATCGATTTCAGAAATGTAAAATAAATCTGTTGACATTTCTCCCGCAACGCCATCTAGCCCCAAAAGCTAAGCTAAGCTTGTACTATAAGAGCTAGATAGCTGATCTAATGAAGTTATAGTTGTAGATGCATACATTATAGGTACATAGAAACACCAGGCACCATCGATATAAACCTTTTCCATCCAGCGCTTGCCTGGAAGAGATCGCTATTAGCGATAAGGTCGCCAATTGTTACTTTCATCATCATCATCATCAGCCGCAAGACGTCCACTGCTGAACATAGGCCTCCCCCCTAGATTTCCACAACGAACGGTCCTGCAACGACCTTTATGAGGTCATCTGTCCATCTAGTGGGAGGCCGTCCAACACTGCGTCTTCCGGTTCGTGGTCGCCACTCGAGAACCTTTCTTCCCCATCGGTTGTCAGTTCTGCGAGCGATGTGGCCTGCCCATTGCCACTTCAGCTTGCTTACTCTTTGAGCTATGTCGGCCACTTTCGTTCTTTTGCGAATATCCTCATTGCGGATTCTGTCGCGCAAAGAGACTCCTAGCATAGCCCTCTCCATAGCTCGCTGTGTGACTTTGAGCTTCGTTATGAGGCCCACAGTTAAGGACCATATCTCAGTTCCATAAGCCATCACTGGCAACACGCACTGGTTAAAGACTTTCGTCTTGTTACTTTATTTATTTTTTAATTTTGTAAGTTTGTTTACTTGTGAAGTGTAATAAAGAGTTAATGTCTATCTATAAACCATAGATGTGTCCTGAGCACCTTGAAATTTGGTAATTAACTGCGCCTGCGTATCTAGAGTAAGTGATTTACACATCACCAATCTACTTGACCCCTAGAATCGCTAGCGCCAAGGTATTCTGTGGTTCTACTTATTTTCATTGTTGACAAAGAATAGTGATAGGTAAACACGTCCAACGTTCACCGCTTCCTGCAACCGACTTGAACGGAAAGAGTGAGTTCACTCTTCCCAATGATGACATAATTCCGTGAGTCTGAAGTTTGGGAGGGCACATCTAATGGTTTAATATCGATGCCAGACACAGAACAAATATTTGTTTTCATCACACTAATATTTGCACTGGGTAGGAATCGAACCCGCTTAGCAGGCAGACTTGCTACCAACTATGTCACAAGACCAGTCATTTACATCCAATATTTCATTGAATCTTCCAAATTCTTATAACAGGATTTCTCCAATTATACATTAAAGCTACCCTTTTTTTTTCTCAGGGAAAATTCTTAATGAATTCCACTGGCCCCTGAAGGAGCACAGTGGATATGTGGGACTCTCCACCAATGGTGGCCTACCCACTAAAAACCCTGTTACATCCATGCGCCGTCGTGCTGAGGCTACGAGAACACTTTTGCACTCTACCGCGGCCCCGGCAGCGCTTATCCCCTAGGCCCGTCCTATTACGTGGGTGGAGATGATGGATTTCCACCCCATTTTCATTGAGTAGCGCGCGGAGACCCGCGCGCACCATCTCAGGGGCTATAGTTGTGGAGCGACGAACCCCCGGATTCGTCGCTCAGAGTCCCTTTTCATGGGGGTCGGAGGAGGGCGTGGAAGATTCTCCTCCGACGCCCAGGCCGACGTTGCCGCATCGGGAGATCGGACAAGATCTCTCGTTCACGCTCGGCTATTTCCTTCTGGAGCATGACCTGTTCACAGAACGAAACGGCCGCCTCCCACGATGTCTCGCAATCCAGCATCGAACTGATCAACGCTGGGAGCGAGAGATCGCTTCCTACAGCTGCAATGAGGACTCGACGCTCATTTGCCCATGCTAAGCACTCCTCTAACGTATGCTGCGCCGTATCCTCTTCGCAGCTGCAATGATGGCACATGGTAGTCGGTTCTCTTCCGGCTATATAGCACAAGTACTTACCGAAGCAGCCATGCCCAGTAAGCACCTGCACAAGCCGGAAGGTAAGCGACCCATGTGCCCTGTCTAGCCATCTCTCAATGTTGGGTTGGACAGCTTAAAGCTACCCTGCTCAAACTAATTATAATTATTCACCGTCATTTGAAACGTCACGTCGTCTGAAAACACCCTATCCGTTGAGTTATTGACGAGTACTTGCTACGCCGAACGGGGTGAGTAAGGGTGAAATGGATGCAGCGAGGAATGAAGAGTGTCCATTCATTCTAATATTATCTGTTTATGAGTGAGTTATGTCAAATAGTATCTACCAAGATTTACAACAGGATGTCCAAATTAACCTTGGCCTTAAGACTCTTTGTATCTTATCATCAATGATTTAATGACTGTTTCACAGTTTTTAGACGAATTTTTTTTTTTTACTAATATCACATATACAAGTTTAAGGCCCAATTTATCCCTCAAAAGGGGTTAAATTCGAACTATCCTACCTTGTTTGTATTATGAGGAGATTCTCTGTACAAAATTGTACCTTTTTAGGTCCAGATTTGGGTTGGGCGTTGATGAGTCAGTGGTTGAGTAAGGCAATACAATTTTATGTATTTGATAATCATGAAACTGTCTTATACAAATGAATCATTACGATTATTCCGTCCATACATTAGTCATCGTAATGAACAACACCATACTTTAAAACGTCTAGGCTGTGGAATGCGTTGCCTAGTGTTTTTTCGCCGATGATTACAATCTTTGTGTCTTAAAATCGTTAATGAATCGGTATCTTCTAGGTAACAGCCTCCGTCGCAGACCGCATCATCGCATAACATCAGGCGAGATGCAAGGGCGGATCCAATTTTGTCACCAGAAGGTCTACCGCCTAATTAAAACTGTGTTATCGTTGATATTGCTGTCTAGCAATAGCAAAGGCATAGCCGATTTCGTTAGGCGGTAGAAAGGCGGATGGGTGGGTATCCAGGTTAAACAGCCATAGTAGTGGTCAAGTGACAATACCGTGCCACAAGTGCATGCGTGTGTCATCATCAGTGGTCCTACCTATGCACTATATCCAGCCCAGGAGGGGTTATGTCACCCATACCCCCCCTAGATCCGCCCTTGAAGAGATGGCGGTAAGTGTAAACCTTTAAAAGTATAAAAAAACATCTAAAGCTTGACTAACCTGGGAGTCTGCGAATTGCACTGATAGATGTAATCAGGAACGAGGGTCTCGGCGTCCTTCAGGACCTTGAGGTATTTCCGACTGATGTCGGAGCGGGCCTTGGAGACTATCCACCGTCCCGCAGGGCCGGCCGCGCGCAGTACCCACAGCGGGTTCAGAAGCTCCATGGTGCTGATGATGGCGCGTCGCCACAGGGGCAGCTTGGTGATTCGCTCCTCATCAGCGGGGGTGCGGATGTTGTACCCCCACGGGTCCGCCATGATTAAGTGACGGACTCTGTAATGGTAACCGTATGGATACATTCTGCACTGCTACTACTAGGAGGAAAATGAAGTAAAATGATTGTGTGGTTTTGAAGCCACAGCGCTGCTAATGCCGCTAACTTAAAACGGCGAAGGAAAACATCGTGAGGAAACCGACATGTACCTAGAATCTTTCGAAGTCATGTGTCATCCACCAACTCGCACTTTGCCAGCGTGGTGGATTATGGCCTTAACTCTCTCCTTGCGAGAGAAGGCCCCGAGTCCCAGCAGTGGAAACATTTAGTGGGCTGCTTATGAAGCCACAGTAAAAGTGAAACTTTTTTTGCATTGTAGATATTTAAAAGGTACAAGTTCGCGATGAGACCGCGACAGGAGACCGAGACACGTATCGCCAGTCATGACGGTCTCGGCGCGAATGTACGCCCATACGATTCTATAGTGTCAAGTGCCTGTCGCGGTCTCAGCGCGAACTTGTACCTTTACTAAGAAACATTACAGAAATATTCGATTTTTATGAAGTCCGACATCACCTTTGAGGTTTTAAGGTTGGTCTGAGGACGCCACAGATACAAACACGTGAAACGTGCAACATCTCTTTTTATTTGAACATTCTATGTTACTTCTGAATGATGTAGTGACGGTATAAGAATTAGGTACATATTAACAATAGTAGTACTTATGTACCAAATTATGACACGCAAACCGAAGTTCAAACTCGGGGTCTGTCAACGCGCAATGGCGCGCAGTGCACTTGGAATTAATCTCACCGAGCGCATACGTAATACAACAATAGGTACCTACGCTCAAAAACTAAAATAATAGATGCGACTCAAAAAGCGGCCATGCTCAAATGGGACTGGGCAGGACATATATGCCGAATGCCGGAACAACTCTGGGCCAAACGAACAACTATTTGGGTCTCACGACATGTACGACCAGCCGGGCGACCCAGGAAGAGATGGCGGACCGAAGGGACATACCGACACATATAGGGAAGATTAGAGGACTGTGGCTCTTACCCGGGAAAATTGGAGAGAGAGAGGACTTTGCTCTGCAATGGGACAATATATAGGAGATAATAATAGTAATAAGTAATAATAATGTACCAAATTTCATCCCCATCTCTTAATTTTTGCGTGAACGAATAAGAAACATCCATACATACTCATAAACTTTCCCGTTTATAATAATAGTAGTGGGATTATCAAATCAACATTTCCTCTTTAAAATTTAGGTCGCGACCTACCTACTCGTATAGCCTAATATTAGTTTTTATAATTGCGTTGATAATGATTAAAGTCAATAACCTGATAACATTTTCAAGATCGCCTTTAATTTAAGACTTTACTAAATTAAGTGTGTTACAAACAAGTAGATAAACTAACTCCATGGTATTCTTGTTTTTCATTGAAAGTAGTTTCCACTTGAGGCAACGACGCAGCTAGATACTTCGATTCACGGATATATCGATATGATCTGGTGACTAATCTAGATAGAGAACGCATATCATATTGTAGCTACTAGACAGTATATGTTACGTACACGATTTTTTTAATTGTAAATTTGTACACTTGACCGGCGTCGTACCTAACGATAAACGACGATGTGGTCTACTATGAAGCGTGCTTACCTAGAAGAAACCGATTCACTGTCGGTAAGACACCAAGAATGTAACCTTTGGCGAAAGCCCACTCAGGTAACGCATTACGCAGCCTAGACATTATTATTATTGGTGTCATGAAAAGGTGTAAAATAGATGAATAAAAAACCAAAAAACCCTTGTGACTCACGAAAAATACCAACAGATGAGCGAAAGAACAAAGTCATAAGTGGCAACGTTAATCGTAAAAGTGATATCTTGCAGGCAACCAGCTAGTGCTTAAGAGGCATGGAACCATGGAATTGAACATTTTTTCTCACAGAGCTAATTCCGAAAACTCAAAATTTGCAACTCTCCTCATAAAAATCTGATCAACTGATTACAAAAATATATTTTCAAAAGTAGTCTAGGCTACAAAATGTGGCATTTTTTCACGGTGATGTATTTCCCTAAATACAGTTCACTCAAATATAAATAATAAATAAATAAATAAATATTGGTGGACAATTCACACACAACACCATCTGACCCCAAACTAAGCAAAGCTTGTGTGATGGCAGCCAGATAGCTGATATAATACTTATATAGTTTTAAATACATACTTATTATACATAGAAACACCCAGACACAGTGCAAACATTTGAATTCATCACACAAATATTTGCACTGGGTGGGGATCGGAATCATTACATTATAATAACATATCCCATAGGAACAACTAACTTTATCGGGGTTAATATTCTCTATTTACTTAAATGGTATTTGCCATGCAATCACGAAGCGGAGGAACGATTTTAAAAATTACGAAAATAAGATAAAATAAAAGTGGCCAAATGCGAGTTGGACTCGCCCATGAAGGATTCTTAGCAGTAAGTAGCATTACATAAAAAATCTTGTAATTTGTTGTAACTTTGATAGATGTTTAATAATACTGTATTTTATGACGAGTACAAAAAACTGCTAACTAGATCTAGTTTAGACAAATGTTCGGTGGAAGTTTGCATGGTAATGTCCATCATACATTTTATTTAGTTTTGTCATTTTGTTTTTTAGAAGATACAGGGAAGATACACATTTTACCACTTTGGAAGAGTCTCCCGCGCAAACTATATAAATAGTTTAGAAAAAAAAAATTACAAATCTCAATATTTTAAAGACCTATCCATCCACATATACACGTAAGGTTCATCATAAGATGAAATAAAATTTTTTTGAGTGTCAGTTCTAAGTATGGGGCACACCAATTATTTTTTTTCTATATTTGTGTGAAAATCTTAATGCGGTTCACAGAATACATCTACTTACCAAGTTTCAACAGTATAGTTGTTATAGTTTCAGAAAAAAGTGGCTGTGACTTACGGACGGACAGACAGACATGACGCGGAAACCTAAAGATGGACTAAGTATTATTTTAAAGCATGGCCGAGTTTCATATCCATGGACTTGAACCTCAAACTACGTAGACTAACAAGAATAACAAATCTACAATTTGATATCTGATAATTTTTGTGTCATTGAAATTTTCATACACCTACTATAGAAGCTTCCTTGAAATGAAAATACGTATCAAGATAAGGATCGAGTGGTTTGTGATAAGCCAAACCAGCCCATGCATTCGCAGATACGGTCCCCGCAAACAAGATAGATTTTAATATTTTCATGTTTTATTGAGCAGGAAAAACAGTAGATATTTTAGCCCATAGGCTAGACAATTTTGAATTCTATGTTTTAGCACAGTATAAAGAAATACTACCAGTAGTTCATCGCCTTTGATCTTGGGAGAAACGCCGATAATATCTAGACACGGGTTGCAAAACAAAAATGTTTATTACCAAAGTAAAATTAAAACTTACGGAAGACGTCAGCCCTGAGCCGCGCTCCTGCAATAGCATCATTGTAATGTAGGCAATGCAGGAGCGAGCTTCCCGCGTCTCACCGCACGTGCCGTACGATTACCCCATCTAGACGGCTTCGTCAAACGACTGTATGATTTAATAGACTGTGGTTTTAGTCTCTGTTTTCCTTATCAACTTCTTAGAATAAATTTCAGTAGGGTGATCAATATTCTTCCTGTCTACCTGCCAGCTTTCTTTAAACGCGTTGAGCAATTGGTATTTTAAATATTTTGAGGTAGAGAAAAGTTTTTGACTTTACGTAACCCAGATATGCGTAATATCAGTAAATCTGTAGCTATACAAGTGACGTATCGTGCAATTTTAGTGATGTCCAATAGTAAAATTCTAATTTGTAGATTGTCGCTATCGGCAGTCTCTGTGACTGCCAATTTCTGAAGTGTGTTGAGCTATAGAGTGAAAAAAACATATTTAAAGTGGTCTTAAATGTAAAACTGGAAGTGCATTATTACCTCTCAGGGTACTTGATAGCGTAGGCGGTAGCGATGTAACCGCCGAGACTGTGCCCCAGCAACACAAACTGCTCGAGATTGACTCCTCGTCTCCATTCTTCGAGTGACTGCACCCACTGTTCTTCCGTCTTGAGCGCGTCTGTGGAGAACTTCGGTCGCGAACTTCGCCCAAACCCTGCATAAGAAACGAATTCAATACCTACTACTAAAAAAAAAAAAGATTGTCTGTAAAGACGGTTTAACGACGATAATTTAAGATCGTATGAAAATATTTATGAAATACTACATAATTTTGTGAATTGAATCGTTGTCACTGAATTATCAATGTTTTGTACAAAGCTGTCGTTATCTCTCTTCTACCCAGACGCATAGCCCGATGGAGTGATTGAGAGATACATGCGTCATATTCTGTCTCTCTGTCACTTGTTTCGGACTCGCTTGCACGCTCGGCTTATGGGGTATGACACTTTTTCGTGCGTGCAAGCGGCGTTCATTGATTTATATGACGTTATCACGTCAATATAAAATACCGCTTTTTACATTTGAGAAGATTTTATACAATCCATAGTTAAAAATTCAAAATCCAGTGGCATGATCTTTGTTCTCAGTAACTCTTAATCCCAGTGAATACAACATTTACAATATTTGTTCAACCCAAACCAATTTGAGTAGATGTTGGTGAAATTGCCCTCATCCAAGACGTCAATCAATTGCTTTACATCGCATCGATAGCACCTAGCACCATGCAAGGACATTGTAGGGTATGTCGGGCTCGACACCATGGGAGATGGCATGGTGGCCCTGCCGACTAAAACCCCCACAGATTTCTCCGGCATGGCCAGGGGTCAGGGTAGCGGGGTCACTTTTCGCACTCCCGTCAACGACCCTGACCCACCTCGCGGGAGGTGTTATTTACTGCAAACTGCAAACTACAACCGCAAACCGGAGGCACTCCCGCATTTGGCTCTAGTGACGCACTGGAAATTAGCAGCGCGTCACCTCCTCGAAGGCCTATCCCTAGGTGGGGCGTCGGATGGCCCTAAACATCCGACGCCCCAGGCCTTCCTGTGGAGGTCATGGGTGGGAGCGAGAGTAGCGACTCTCTAGGCTCGCTTCCGTGCACCCGTGTCCGCTTCCGCCTCAGTTTAGAAGCGGGAGGTTTAACTCTCGGTCCCTTAACTCACGCGACCTCTCAGTGTCCAGAGACTTTCATCTCACCTCTTACGGCGAAGATGATCAGCAGCGAGAGGTCCGCCCTCGCCATCGCGGCTAGGGATAGCCGCAGTTCCGCCCCTATCGCATCGCGGCCTATGTCCTTCAAATGAGCACTCTGAATCAGAGTGCTAGTGGAGGACCCTCATCTGGGGGTCTACCGCCTAACTAAAACTGTCTTGGCTTTGATATTGCTCTTTCTTTTCTTTTCGCTTGAAGTAATAGAGACAGCAATAGCAAAGCCATAGCCGATTTAGTTAGATGGTAGAGGGGCTGGAAGTCTTAGGAATTTCCGAAGTCTTCCAGTCCTCCTCCCTATCCTCTACACGCAATGCTCAAGGGGGTAAGGAGCGCGTATAGAAGTTCCCAGCCGCGGCCGGGATTCGCCATCACACAAGATGCCACCGAAGCAAGTTGTTGTGTGACCCACAGGGTGGATCATGTGGAGGTTCCTGAGCCATGCACCCAGGGCGCCGCTCTCCCGACTAGACCAGCCCTAACTTATTATTAAGCAATACTAATTTATTATCAGGCAATTATTTTAGTAGTAATTTTTATACATATTTTTTCTATTGCTAATTATTCAGTAATTTTAGTTAATTGTTGACTCACCTAAGAGATCAATGGCATACAAAGGCCGATCTGCCGCCAATGCATCTAAGTTAGGGCACCACAGTGCCAGCCCCGATCCCATACCATGCAGTAACACTATTGGTACTTTCGTCGACTGCTCATTCATTAGCAGTGTCCATATTTTATCAGACTTTCCTACCACTGGGCCTATATCCACATAGAACCTCTTTTGTGGGGTTTTAACACCTGGAAAAAGAAAATTACACTTATATTTCCCTTAAACCAACAACTCTTTTAGATTTACTGCTCTTTGACATGATTTTAATTCACCACAATGTAGTGATAGACAGTTATTTCTTTAAAAGAGCTCTTTATTAATAAAATAATAAATAAATATATTTGAAAATGTCCCCTAGAAAAGTCTGTGGAGTTTCTAAATTCAAATAAAAATGTTTCCTATTCCCCCTATTTTTCTTTTTTCTCCTAATCCATCCTTTGTTTAAAAAAGAATCCGAATGAAAATGATGAAATGAAGGTCACAGATTCCAGAGTCTGGAAAGAAATTTAATTTTAAATAAAAAAAGATAGGCAGTTTTTTGAATGATTCATATGAAGATGTACTGTTATCTATCTCCCTGTCTATCTCCCTCGACAGTCAAATAGGTACTTATGTCTAATTTGATCTAACATGATAAAATGTTGATACTGTTACGAGCAAGTGTGTTAACTTACCTGTCTTACTCAACTCTTTGAACAATCACTCAATCTTTCAATAAGTATTATTTTAATACAGTATACTTACTGGACAGGATACCCTTTTCTACATTTTCTATTGCTTCATCAGAATGACGAGTCCAGCATTTATGACGGCTACCACCAACACTGTAAAAATAATTTACTTAAGTCAAGTATTTCATATAATCTAGATGAGTAAGGCAACAGATATGGAAATGTGGGAGAGGTCTACAATATAGAGAAAACATCTTTAAAGCACAATTTAAATTAAAAATATTGGCAGACTACCTAGACCAATTTCAGGGAAACTGGTATGACATAGCACTGGATAGAGACAAATGGAACGAGGGTAGGGTGGCCTTTGCCCAACATCGAGATATATTAGGCTCATAATAAATAAATAAATTATATTAAAAAAACACATTTATTTCCAATTTTAGTTTGCCAAAGACTTTATTTCAGCATAGTGAATCAACTCTTCTCAAAACAAACTGGACAGATTAACTAGGGAGAAAACAAAGGTAATATGAACTTAAAGGGATATTTCATCTAACTTTTAACTGTATGATTTAGATTATGCTGCTTGCCCATCAAATAATCAATAAATCAATATTATCAATTACATAATAATATATCAATTACAATAAAAAGCTTTTTTTTTTTAATATCATCAAAAGTGAAGGGATGGGAGAGAGGTCTTTGCTTTGCAATAGGACAATATACAAGCTGATTTCAAAATAATAAAAACATTAAAGATTTTTATTTTCTAGTTCGCTTACCACAAGTATAGAAATGATATCCATATTAGGATGTTACTGTGATTTAAATAAATGGCCATACTATACTCTGTGCATATATTGTACTGTGTGTATATGTTGTCACAGTGAGAGAGATAGTAGGTAACTAAATAAATTAGTGGTCATCTTATGATAACCAAAAAACTCCTAGTCATAATGAGATGAGGTAAAATGAGGAGTACAAAGCATGTTATCGAATTTCAGTACCTATTTATAAAAAACAACTACATCTGCGAAACTATACTAGGCATCGCAGCGTTCGTAAACTTGAACTGTAATCTTGGAACTATTGCACAATATTATGAAATCACATAGTTATTCACTTGATCTATGAAAAGTGAAATCAGGTGCGATCAATGCATGTTGTAAATAATAAACAATAGGCAGTATCAAATAATCCGTAATATCCCGAATAACTCGAACGATAATATTGGGATTTACACACATTTTAGGAACCGAAAAAAAACGTTGTTATTACAAATTAATGCGATGTGATATTGTATTTCATTCACTTGTTAGTTTTCAAAATATGAAATAGATAAATATACCTGAGCTTTGTAGAATTTTCATCGGATTTCTTACTCATTTTGTAATTGTTATTACAATTTTAACTTATTATATTTCTGGTAGCAAACAGGAACCTCTTCTGTTGTACTTGTTACGATTTATTTAGTAATTTTTAAATATACTAGTACAGTAATTCAATTTCATGATACGACAGATGTTGAAGAAAGCTTATAATAAAATGATAATATTTTGTTCATTGATAAACATAACCCTTGAACAGTGTTGCCAACTTTATTTTAACGAGCCCACTAAATGACACATCGCAGTCCACTAGAAAACCACTAACATCGTCGATCGCTCAAACCACCAGAAACCACTAAAACTTAACACATGGTATCCTTAAATAAAACAATAGAATTTTTAGAATAAGAACATAAACATTTATTATCTATTTATATGACAAGCTTGCTAAATAGTCAGCTGATTTAAATCTTCAGAAGAATCTGAATCAACATTTTGGAAATCCAGGAAATTCTCAGTCTGAGAGGAATAAATTTCCTTTGTACCAATTTTTTTCCACCACGCTTTTTGGCAATTCGTAGTTATTGCAGCATTTGCCCACACGTGCCAACCCAGCACGAATTGTGAGAATTGAAGATAAAAGCTCCATCTTCATTCTGTTTCTCTGTTTCGTTTTAACGACATTCATCACACTAAACAAACGCTCTACGTCAGCATTAGAATGTGGTAATACTAATAAAGAAAGAGCAAATGTTGCTAAATCGAAAAATCTGTTTTCTCCAGCCAGATCTTTAAAATTCAATACTTCATACCAGAATTCCTTAGTATTTTTCGTATTTTTCCAACTTAATAGATGGATTTGACGCCACTGTTCATCAACTTTTGCAACATCATCTTCATTTTTTTTAAAGTAGAGCATCAGTTCAGCAATTGTCTCTTTATTATGAGACAGTGCATGTTCTACACAAATTTTTGGATTTTTTTTCATGAGTTTCAAGTTTTCGGGCAGTCTGTTTTTCAATTCATTAATCAAATCAAATGTACAATAAACTGAATACATCTATTTCTAATAATTTCTTCTTCTTTCGGAGGAAGACCTTTATCTTTCATAGATAACAAATAAGTTTCGAATCTGTATCCCAAATAACATTTCTCGTCAATAAAATCTTTAATATTTTGAGTAAAAATATCTACCTTCTGAGTAGGCAAAATTATTTTTGCAACAAGTGTGTCAATCAAGTTAGTCAATCTATATATATAAAACTCAAAGGTGACTGACTGACTGACTGACTGACTGACTGACATAGTGATCTATCAACGCACAGCCCAAACCACTGGAGGTATCGGGCTGAAATTTGGCACACAAGTAGATGTTATGACGTAGGCATCCGCTAAGAAAGGATTTTGATAAATTCAACCCCCAAGGGGGTGAAATAAGGGATGAACGATTGTATGAAACTTTTTATTCCTTGAGCATATTTGCATGAAATTTCATATAAATTGAGTTCGGCTAAAATCATGAGGTACGTATTACAGCGTTTATCGAAATTCAACCCTCAAAGGGGTGAAATAAGGGATGAAAGTTTGTATAGAAACTTTTTATTCCTTGGGCATATTTGCATGAAATTTCATATAAATTGAGTTCGGCTAAAATCATGAGGTACGTATTACAGCGTTTATCGAAATTCAACCCTCAAAGGGTGAAATAAGGGATGAAAGTTTGTATAGAAACTTTTTATTCCTTGGGCATATTTGCATGAAATTTCATATAAATTGAGTTCGGCTAAAATCATGAGGTACGTATTACAGCGTTTATCGAAATTCAACCCTCAAAGGGTGAAATAAGGGATGAAAGTTTGTAGATAAACTTTTATTGCTTGGACATATTTACACCAAATTTCGTAGGTATTTAGTGTGGCCAAAATAATGAGTTATGTATCATATTTTTTCAAAATTCAATCTCTAAAACGGGTTAAATAGGGGCTGAACGTTTTATAAATATTAACTCACCGGACAAATCCTTAGGACATATTTAAAATATTTCACACACGTATTATTTTTATAACGTAGGCCAACCAAGGAGGATTTCTCAAAATTCAACCCTAAAGAGCTGAAATAGGGATGAAAGTTTGAAAGAAACTTTTATTCCTAAGACATAATTGCATGAAATTTCACATAAATTAAGTTTTGGTAATATCATGAGGTATGTATTCCAGTATTTATCAAAATTCAACCGTAAAAGGAGTGGAATAAAGGTTGACAGTTTGTACAAAACTTTTTATTCCTTGGACATATTAGCATCAAATTTTGTAAGAGTTGAGTACAGCCATAATAATGACTTACGTAGGACATTTTTTTTTCAATTCATCCCCTAGGTTTAAAATAGGGGATGAAAGTTTTATGATAACGCACAGGACGTACCCTTAAGACATACTTAAAATTTCACACACGTATTCTTTTTATGACGTAGGCATCGACCAGGGGGAAGATTTTTCAAAATTCAACCCCTAAAGTCTGAAACTTTTTATTCCTTGGACAGTTTTCGGACAGTATCAATTGAGTTCGGCAAAAATTATGAGGTACGTATCACAGCGTTTATCAAAATTCAAGCCTTAAAGGGGTGAAATTAGGGCGGAAAGTTTGTACGAAGTACATATTACAACATTTATCAAAATTCCTCAAAAGGGTGACATAAGGGATGATAGTTTATATGAAACCTTTTATTTCTTGGACATATTTGCATCAAATTTTGTAGAAGTTGAGTACGGCCAAAATAATGAGTTACGTAGTACATTTACTTCCAAAATTTAACCCCTAAGAGGGTAATATGACATTCCTTAATTGTCACACACGTATTTTTTTTATGACGTAGACATATTCACTAAGGATGGTTTCTCAAAATTCAACGCCTAAAGAATATAGGGCATGAAAGTGTGTATGAAACTTTTTATTCCTTAGACATATTTGAATGAAATTTCGTATAAATTGAGGACGGCTAATATGTATAATGTGTTATGTGTTTCAAAGTTTTTTTTTTCAAAATGCAGCGTCTAATGGAGTAAAATAAGGGAAGAAAGTTTGTGTGAACATTTTTATTTCTTGCGACATATTTGCTTTAAATTTTGTAGGATATGAGTACGGGAAAAATAATGAGCTATATATATAAAACTCAAAGGTGACTGACTGACTGACTGACTGACTGACTGACATAGTGATCTATCAACGCACAGCCCAAACCACTGGAGGTATCGGGCTGAAATTTGGCACACAAGTAGATGTTATGACGTAGGCATCCGCTAAGAAAGGATTTTGATAAATTCTACCCCCAAGGGGGTGAAATAAGGGATGAACGATTGTATGAAACTTTTTATTCCTTGAGCATATTTGCATGAAATTTCATATAAATTGAGTTCGGCTAAAATCATGAGGTACGTATTACAGCGTTTATCGAAATTCAACCCTCAAAGGGGTGAAATAAGGGATGAAAGTTTGTATAGAAACTTTTTATTCCTTGGGCATATTTGCATGAAATTTCATATAAATTGAGTTCGGCTAAAATCATGAGGTACGTATTACAGCGTTTATCGAAATTCAACCCTCAAAGGGGTGAAATAAGGGATGAAAGTTTGTATAGAAACTTTTTATTCCTTGGGCATATTTGCATGAAATTTCATATAAATTGAGTTCGGCTAAAATCATGAGGTACGTATTACAGCGTTTATCGAAATTCAACCCTCAAAGGGTGAAATAAGGGATGAAAGTTTGTAGATAAACTTTTATTGCTTGGACATATTTACACCAAATTTCGTAGGTATTTAGTGTGGCCAAAATAATGAGTTATGTATCATATTTTTTTCAAAATTCAATCTCTAAAACGGGTTAAATAGGGGCTGAACGTTTTATAAATATTAACTCACCGGACAAATCCTTAGGACATATTTAAAATATTTCACACACGTATTATTTTTATAACGTAGGCCAACCAAGGGAGGATTTCTCAAAATTCAACCCTAAAGAGCTGAAATAGGGATGAAAGTTTGAAAGAAACTTTTATTCCTAAGACATAATTGCATGAAATTTCACATAAATTAAGTTTTGGTAATATCATGAGGTATGTATTCCAGTATTTATCAAAATTCAACCGTAAAAGGAGTGGAATAAAGGTTGACAGTTTGTACAAAACTTTTTATTCCTTGGACATATTAGCATCAAATTTTGTAAGAGTTGAGTACAGCCATAATAATGACTTACGTAGGACATTTTTTTTTTCAATTCATCCCCTAGGTTTAAAATAGGGGATGAAAGTTTTATGATAACGCACAGGACGTACCCTTAAGACATACTTAAAATTTCACACACGTATTCTTTTTATGACGTAGGCATCGACCAGGGGAAGATTTTTCAAAATTCAACCCCTAAAGTCTGAAACTTTTTATTCCTTGGACAGTTTTCGGACAGTATCAATTGAGTTCGGCTAAAATTATGAGGTACGTATCACAGCGTTTATCAAAATTCAAGCCTTAAAGGGGTGAAATTAGGGCGGAAAGTTTGTACGAAGTACATATTACAACATTTATCAAAATTCCTCAAAAGGGTGACATAAGGGATGATAGTTTATATGAAACCTTTTATTTCTTGGACATATTTGCATCAAATTTTGTAGAAGTTGAGTACGGCCAAAATAATGAGTTACGTAGTACATTTACTTCCAAAATTTAACCCCTAAGAGGGTAATATGACATTCTTAATTGTCACACACGTATTTTTTTATGACGTAGACATATTCACTAAGGATGGTTTCTCAAAATTCAACGCCTAAAGAATATAGGGCATGAAAGTGTGTATGAAACTTTTTATTCCTTAGACATATTTGAATGAAATTTCGAAATTTGAGGACGGCTAATATGTATAATGTGTTATGTGTTTCAAAGTTTTTTTTTCAAAATGCAGCGTCTAATGGAGTAAAATAAGGGAAGAAAGTTTGTGTGAACATTTTTATTTCTTGCGACATATTTGCTTTAAACTTTGTAGGATATGAGTACGGGAAAAGTAATGAGCTATGTAATACAGAGTTTTCCTAAATTTAATCCCGAAGAAAGTATAATAGGGGATGAAAATATTATATTAACGCAGAGGAGATACTTACATTTTCGCACATATATTTATTTTATGAAGCAAGCAAGAAAGAAGGATATTTTTCTAATTCATACTACGTAATAGCGGATAACATTTTGTACGAAATTTTTTCGTATAAATTGAGGACGGCTAATATGTATAATGTGTTATGTGTTTCAAAGTTTTTTTTTCAAAATGCAGCGTCTAATGGAGTAAAATAAGGGAAGAAAGTTTGTGTGAACATTTTTATTTCTTGCGACATATTTGCTTTAAATTTTGTAGGATATGAGTACGGGAAAAATAATGAGCTATGTAATCCAGAGTTTTCCTAAATTTAATCCCGAAGAAAGTATAATAGGGGATGAAAATATTATATTAACGCAGAGGAGATACTTACATTTTCGCACATATATTTATTTTATGAAGCAAGCAAGAAAGAAGAATATTTTTCTAATTCATACTACGTAATAGCGGATAACATTTTGTACGAAATTTTTAACCCTTGGACATGTTCTAAAGACTATAACAAATAGCTTTCACGGACCACTTTTGTTATAACAACGTCTAGGCTGTGAAAGGCGTTCACAGACTAAGTAGAGATACTTTAAGGCGTTACCTGAATAGATTTTTCATGATGATTACAACGCTGGTGTATCCAAATTGAGACTGAATCGGTTTCTTCTAGGATAGCAAGCTCTACCGTAGACCGCATCCCGCATCATCACTTAACTTCAGGCGACATTGCGGTCAAGAGTAAACCTATAGCAGTTAAAATATTTATGTGCATGACAATTAACTACGGCAAAAATAATGATTGTATTATTTTTCCAAAATTCAACCCCTGAGATGGTAAAATAGGGAATAAAAATACATATTAACGCATAAGTTACCCTTAGGTCTATTATAGACGAGCATTATTTATGTTATTATTTGACGCTCACGCTATCCAAGTAGGATCTAAAATAAAAAACTTACTGAACGCGAGCGAAGCCGCGGGCTAAAGCTAGTTCTCCATATAACTTCGAGTGATCTGCGTCTTTTGACTCGAATAACTTATTGACCCGGTTAAGATCAGTGAGAATTGGATACAAAAAAGCAAGGTATGCATAATTAACATCATCAGAATACATACCATGAAGCAGTTCTGCTGTGAAACATCTTTCTTTTAATTTAGCCAAATTAAAATGTGTTTTTAGTTCCAACCATTGGGTATAAATACGTGCAACTGCAGACTCTATTGAAAGCCACCTAGTTTGACAAGATCGTGTAATTTTTAGAGGATCGTGACCATCGTTGATAAGTTTGTATAGTTCTTTGTAAGCAGCTTGTCTCGAAGAAGAATTGCTGAACCAATTATATGTTTCTTTAATAATAAATTCCAGATTTCTTGGTAAAAACTGCGTTGTTGTAGTTGACACCGCCAATTGTAAAGAATGGCAAATACAACGCACCAAAATTAGATTCGGCAGTTCTTGTTTCAATTTGGCATGTACACCATTATTAACTCCGGTCATAACTGATGCGTTGTCTGTTCCTATGCCCATTAAATTATGTAAAGGTATACCAAATTTGGTGAGTGTCTCTTTTATGGCGGTAACGATCCCGTCTGCATCACAATCATAAAGCCTGGCAATGTCTAAATAAGTAGATACAATTTTTTTTTGAGCACTGCTATAATAAATAATAACAATTCCCAAATATTTATGCACGGCAATATCAGTTGATTCATCTATCACCAAACTATAGGGTTGGTCCCTTATATCCTCTTTAAGGTTATCTGAAAAATTGGGAGCAAGAATATTTTTAATAATTTGGGAACATTTTGTCCTGTGTAAATGAATTTTGTTATCCTCCTGGTGCATGTGATTAATTACTTCTCCCATATGGTCTACTACACGAATGCTGGTATGAGCCGCTGTAAATAACGCTAGCCTAGCTTCTTCTTTCTTTTTCCCCATACTCTCCGGTTTAAAAGGCAACTTTTTTTGCGTAACTATAATCTGTGAAATGACATATATTTATACAAGAAATGTCGCAGCAATTATAACAAAATAATATAAATATTTAAGCATGACCAACATGACTTCAACAGTTTTTGTAGATAATGGTACGGAACCCATAATGCACGAATTCGACTGACACTTAGAGGGTTTTTATTATTTATGTACTTTAAGTTTATAAATAGTAAATTTCCACAAATATTTTGACTATAATATTAAAACTCGCGCACATATTTATATTGATTATAAACGGGATTTTTACACGACACTTACTTTTTTCGATAGTTTGATCGACAATGTTTTGGCTTCTTACGGAAGCCTTCTTCAGGATCTCGAGTGCGGGACGCCCGAAGCGCGCTCGTTCGCGTTGCGTTTCGCACCAACGCGGCGCGAACGCGAACGCGACGCAGAAAAATCCCGTTTAGAATCAATATAAATATTTTAACTATAGAAAATACTTAACTAAATCAGATCAGTATTAATAATTTTTCTGATTGCTAGTGGTAGAAATGTACGCTTACCACTAACCGAAGAAATCAAAACCACTAAAGAAATTCACTAGCCACTAAAAGCAATATTAATTCGCCAGAAGGCAAGTGAAAACCACCAGATCTAGTGGTAAATCCACTAAGTTGGCAACACTGCCCTTGAAGTGGAAAATGATTGAATCCGATCACAGACTAAGTAGAAGTAGAATCTGATATCAGATGACCTTGATAGACCGACTAGGTACCTACCAAGCCTTTTCTGACAATGACAAGGACAACCTCTAGCCTCTAGACATTATTACTCCTTAGAGATTACTCCAAAACTCCAAACCAAATCATCGATTTTACCGATTTTTTAAATGGTTTGTCCGAGATTTAAATGGTTTTTTATCGTGTTCAATCGTTGAACACGGTAAAAAACACGTACTTTTCTTGAACTTCAACACATATCACACAGTAACGCTCTTCATTTTTCCACAAAATAATATCACTCACTCGTTTCCATGGCAATTTGCGACGCTACAATTCGTACCCGAAGGAATACATGCTAAAACAAAACAATAAATAATTACATTGTTAAAATGCAGTTATCTACAGTGCAACCAGTGTTCAAACTCGAGTTAAATCATAAAGTCACTCCGGGCGTAGTCACTGTTGCCAAGTTTGATGGAACTCATCCGTGTCTAACTGCAGCTGCTGGATTTGACAAAGTACAAATGGAACTTTGTTGAAATTGTCTCATATTTCTAACTTATATGACACGGTTCAGGAAATTTTAAGGTTCTATGGACCTCTTCGAGATCGTTAAAGTTCATAAAGGAACCTGTGAAGTAAACGCCTGCAAGAATGGGAGTAAAGCGACTTAAGCCCACTGCTTAGAGTATTAATTTTGATAGTGCCCAGACCCCAGACTATGTTATCCAATAAATACTACTAAAGGACACTATTATAATTTAATACCAACATCAGTAATTAACGATATCGTTAGTGAAAGCGTAAACGTGGTCCAAAACATAAATGTAGCTAGAACATAAATAAGTACAGAATATAAAGTCTGTATTTTTTTACTAGCGCCTCTCGCCCACCTCAATTGGGTTCGAATTTCGTATTGAACAAATAAAAATGTAATGTTTACAAATATTATAATCAGGCTCGAAGGACCAAATACTCGCCTCGGACTAGACTATCTAAACTCTAGACTTCTAGACGATGCTAGATTTTCGCTAGTAGACTGTAAGGGATGATTCTCGTCGACGTCGCTAATAGTTTTGACGTCGCTAATTCTATCGTGATTACTTCTTCAGGAGAGCAAAATTATTTGATAAACGATGGATGGTTTTAGCAAACTGTATTATATAAATTAACGAAGACTACAATTACAAGTGCACTTAAATATGTACTAACTTCTAATTTTGATTTATGGCTTTAATTGTGGTTTAGCCTCACAACGTCGCTATTAACATGTACTTAATTACAAGTTATTAGAGTGCGAACCGTACCTATATTCTATATTACCGTAAAATTATCAACACCATTAGATTATAATCTAACGTGTGAGATTATCTCACGGTAGGTTAAGTTAGTTTGTAATCAGACGAATTTAATAATGTTACGGTGGCATAATATGACTTTTAACAATATGTAGGTATTTATGTATATTTTAAATTGTGATGTTTTTCAAGTAGGTAAGTCAAGTAGTTTCCGAGATTATATCAGACAAACACAACCCTACAATTTTGTTTGTGTGACCGATATGCCTGGTACCCACGACACAGGTTGCCCTAGTGTGAGTACCAGTGTACATTTGTAGAGTAAGATCCCAGGGCCGCCAGACGTCACGTATTTTCTGATGGATGAAATGTGGACGATTGAGTAGAGTTGGTACGTACTAAGAACACATGCTTACCCGCTAACTTGCTTAGACGGCCAATTTTGAGATATGGAGTCCAGAAGATACATTACTCACTTCACGTATTTTCTGATAACAGATTATCACGTATGTTATAGGCAGTATTTTTAAAATAAGGCCCCGATGCTCCCAGACACTTTCCGTCGGCCATTTTGCTTAACAGACGCTTTAAAATTCCCAAAATAATAGAGTCTGTTAAGCAAATCGGCTGACAGAAAGTGTCTGGGAGTGTCGGGGCCTTATTTTTAAAGATACTGCCTATATCATAAGTGAAAATCAGTTATTATATATACATTTCATCTATCAGAAAATACGTGACGTCTGGCGGTTCTGGGATCTTGGACTATAAATATCTTTGTGTTCATTAATTATGTAGCTATCAACCTGTTTTGTTCTTGAACAGAATAAATTTCATTTAATTTAAATATTGAGATCTCAGTATTATTACTTTCTCCGTAGATAATAATCCACCACCCGCACGGCGGTGGCGCGGTGGCGGGGCGCGCGCAGCGGTCGCGTGCCCATGGCGAAGTCTCCGAGCTGAGTCTCAGCCAGGCCGTGGTGGCGCTCGCTGCTGGACAGCTGAAGCCCGGAGTACCACGAGACATGTTACTCATAGGCTCACCTACGCAGATATTGGGTAACCATGACGTAGTATGACACTCTTCAAGTTACAGGAGGTATTTAATCTGAGGGTTACAGAGTAGTGCAGCCGTAGTTTGAACTTGATTTAACCCGTTGAGTCAGATGGACGCCGTCAGCGTCATGACGTCACACAAAAAAAATCATTACTCAACAACGAAAGTATAGTTTTTGTTTCTAAACAAAC
Organism: Ectropis grisescens; assembly: GCA_017562165.1. Taxonomy (NCBI): domain Eukaryota; kingdom Metazoa; phylum Arthropoda; class Insecta; order Lepidoptera; family Geometridae; genus Ectropis; species Ectropis grisescens. The sequence goes on from CM029785.1 coordinate 18,819,529, forward strand.
CCTGTTCGGACTGGTGCTAGTATGTTAGAGAAAAAATGTGTGCGTGTGGGTGTACCTTAATATGAAGATACTCACGCAAGAATTCATACTTCTTCAAATTTGATGCAGTAGGTATTAGTAACGCAAACACGTAACGTAACTAAAACGCTCCTGTTGCGCTAGCCGAAAGATAGCTAGGCAACAATAGAGGTCAGCTGGCATAGGCATAGGTCCAAACTGCAGTGTGTCAAATTTGGGTGCCGGTGTGCGTCATCATAAAAGTTCACTTTGAAGAGACAGTTGTCAGCATGTCAGCCAACTTCCTCATGTCGTTTTTTGGCTGTCGTTTTGGCGCATTGTTAAACATTACTGTGTTTCGGTTTGAAGGGCAATGTTTCCAGAAAGATTACAGGGCTTAAAGATATCTGGGTGACGAGCTCAGTGCAGTGCTAGATAATGATTTTGACTCTTCATGTTCCAATAGCAGCATGTCACTGTGCTGTTACGTGGCAGGCATGTTGCTTACCATCAGGCACATGTCCTGCTCGTCTCTCTTTATTAAAAAAAAAAAACACTCAATCTGCACATTTCATCCAAGCGCGCCAAAAGAAGTATAAGTTCAATAAAATGCTTATTCTGTATGTAAAAAAATATACAATGGAATACTTTACACAGGAGATTTACACCCTCGTTAGGTAATAAAATATTTTGTAGTTGTAGAACTCTTTGCAGACTCCGCTGGGGAAGTAGATACCACACTTCTCCCAGTTATTCTACCACCAAACAGTAATGAAAAAACATTACTGTGTTGCAATTTGAAGGGCAATGTTTCCAGTGAAATTACAGGGCATAGAAATAAAACATCTCATATCTCTGGGTGCCGAGCGCAGTGCAGTGCTTGGTAATGATTTGGACTCTTCATATTCCAAAAGCTGCGTGGCACTGTGCTGTTATGTTGCTTATCATCAGGTACATGTATAGGTATCTACTGTAAAAAATATCTTTAGTAACATACATTTCTTTCAGCATATGACGTCCACGACAACACAGACTTGTTTTTCAAAGAGGCTCCGGACGGAGTGAACGTAATTATAGCAGACAGCTACGGCAAGCACGAGGCACTAACGATCGTAGGCGGCAACAGCTCGGTGATGGGCCTGAACTGGGAGGGTGAGGAAGTGTTCTGGACGGTCGTCACGGGAAAGGTCAGCGCTATGACCACGCTGGACTTTGATAAGGATGGAGAGAATGAAGTAAGTTTTTTCCAAACTTGTTTTATTATTGATCGATAGACTCTTTATTGTGACACAAAAACAGAAATATTACATTACTAGCTGAACCCGCTACTTCGTTCGCGTAAGCAGATGTTACTGACTTACCTATACATTAATTGGAAGTATCGTACGTCAAATATTTGGATAAGTAGTCATTGAAAAACCTTTGAGTTTGAGTGAATTTGTTTTTCCACACAAAAAATTATTTAATTTTATCATCTTTTTAAACAAAATCAAACATACTTAGTAAGGTTTCGTAGTATCGAACATAGCCGCAAGTGTTAAGTTTGTAGGATTTTTATAGGATACATTATGAAAAGTCTGAAGCTAATGTGCATGATCTGATACCTACTTACCTATTTCTTTTTATCCGCAAGCTGTTTTCTAGCTGTTACTCGCGACTTCGCCGGCGTAAAATTTTGAACGAAGCCTGTGTGGAATCAAAATATTTTTTTTTTTTAGTTTTAATGATATTCAAGCAAGTTGAACCCGTAAATCTAAGCCAAGTCCTAGTGAAATGTTAATGTATGAATTTAATTGTAGGTAACACAGAAAAAAATCAAAAACGAAAGAATCCAAATTTGGCATCATAATCCTTTTAGCAGCAAAAACTTATTAGTACAATTTAGAATACCAGTAACGCCACCTAGTGATGAAAGAAAAAATACATACCACAATAGCAAAACATCGATTTAAATGGCCTTTAGTGCTTTTAGATTTAAACTGGCATTAGCGCCGTCTAATGAGAATATTATGTTGCTTGTTATTTTGATTGTGAACGCAAATCACCTATATTATCTACGCCAAAACGGGTGCATATATTTTTCATTTTTTGCTTTTACCTTACCATCACATCAAGTTCATTACGAAAATATATGCTTATATTAATATGGAGTTAAATGAAAATGTAGACTTATTAGCCCATGTGAAATTTTAGACCCTAAACTATATGTGTTTCGTATGTCAACCCATATCGTTGTGCCGTTTTGACGTGATAGTTAACATTTGTTTCCTTAGGGCCTATGCTTCTATTCAGGTTGATAGGTAATAAATACATAAATAAATGTGGTATTTCAGACTATTAGTTATTTCTGTTTCAATTTTCTACCAAATTTGCTCAGTCTTTCCTACGTCACAGTAACCTATAAGTAACCGATTTGCTATTTCTGAGTTCAAACTACGCGTGTTTCGAATTCCATCCAAATATGTTCAGCCGTTCCAACGTTGTCCTGTAAATATTATGAATGCCACTGTTTGGATTTTGTTACGTAATACATAGAGCACTTATACATAGGCAATGTTTAGCCTATGTGTTCTTCCAGACTGTATTCTAATTCTATTTCAAATTTCAACCCGATCACTTGATACGTTCCGTCATGATTAAAGCGGCAATAGAAATACATCATCTGCGAAAATTTCAACTGTCTAGCTTATCATGTTGTGATAAAGTCCTTAAATAAAGATTAAAAAAAAAACTGTCTAGCTATCACCGTTCTTGAGATACAGTCTGGTGACAGACGGACGGACGAACGGACGGATAGCGAAGTCTCAGTAATAGGGTCCCGTTTTTACCCTTTGTGTACGGAACCCTAACAACGGTCTGCTTCGGTCACCGAAGCTTGTTGAACACTACCTTTAAATTTTAAACAGTATTTGGATTGAAATAATACGTATTCTAATAAGTTACGGCTGGTCTAGTAAGTTACAGCTGACCTAGTCGGGAGAACGGCGACTGTCGATCCGGAGACCCAGGGTTCAAAACCACGCGCACCACTATTTTTCAGAGTCATGTTTGTAATGCCGGTAATTAAAACGGCGAAGGAAAACACCGTGAAGAAACCGAAATCTACCTATAATCTAAGTTCTAAGTCATATGTCATCCACCAACCGACACTGGGCCAGCGTGGTGGATTATAGCCTGTCTCTCTCCTTGCGAGAGAATGCCCCTGACGCCCAGCAGTGGGAACATTTAATGGGTTGTTTATGCTGTTACTTATTATGCTGATATGTTTTCTCCAAAATACAAAAATCTACTTCAATGACAGGTAATTTAATTCTGTCATTCGACTAAATTTTATAAGAAGGTATAACTATGTCGTACAGATAAATCTACGCTGATTTTAGTTTTTTTGTTGATATTTGAAAAACTACCTCCCTGTTTTCGATATCTAAGATCACCTTTGAAGTATTTTCAACCAAACAAAACAGGAATTATCAAAATCAACTAACAATTAGCGGAGTTATCGCGTAAAATAAAATCAAATAAAAAAACATGCAGCCCGATTGAAAACATCCTCCTTGTTTGAAGTCGATTATAACCGAATGATGTTTGGTTTTCCACACAAAAATATATTTTTGACAATTATTTTGTCATCCAAGACGACGCGACGCGATCACGTGGGCACTTTCTAGAATCTAGAATCTAGATATTCTGTGGATTGTCTGTGATACACAGAATACTTAGAAGTTAGTATGTACCGAACGCGCCGCGCGTGTCGTTATTATTTAATGTTTGTGTAATTTCCGAACCAACAGACCGATATTGTTCAAATTTTGACGGGATAATATAAAAAATATGTTCTTTCTAACAAAAAAAGAATTAATGAAATTAAACAACGCAAACATGAGTTACAACCAAATACACATTCTGACTTTCAACCCCCTCTCGCAAGAAAACCGATCAGAATTTGGGGATCAAAAGTAGCCTACAGCAATGTCCTTAGTATAAACTAAAATCGTGCCAAGTTTCAGCTGAATTGAATTAGTAGTTTCGGCGTGATGCGTGATCCCTATACAGAAAGACAGACAGACAGACAGACAGACAGACAGACATGAAAGAAAAAAAATGCAGTTTCGCCATCAGTATCGACTATGGAGTGCCCCAAAAAAAAAATTTTCAAAATATCTTCAATGTACATATGTATAATTCGACCCGTTACAGTTTTATTATAAGTATAGATAACACTTATGAACTAGCACCACAAATGGCGGCCTTATTGCTTAGACACACCCCGGACACTTCACTAAAACTCCATACAACCGCCGCTGTGGAGTTGCCTACTCTTCACACAACTACGCAGATGTCGTTCGTACACACGCGTGAATGTATGCGTTAGCGCTAGGGCTACTGAATTGTTTTATTGAATAGTTGTGCCCCTTGAGTTCACCTGGTGACGTAGTCTATAAACTTGCTATAATGTTGAGTTACATAAATAGTATGGACCCAAATTATACTATTCTAATTAAAAGGGTGTTTGCACAGATTTCTAAATTGTTTCAGAAATCTGTGGGTGTTTGTATTGCCGCGTAAAATGAAACGAAACCGATGATAGATTAGATCAGCTACCTAGATATCTATTTCTGTTAGTAGGTACACATTCGCATTTTATTTTACACTTACCCATGAAGGAAACTTTATTCTGTCACTACAATTATTCCTCCAGGCATTATCAATCCGTGCTTGGGCACATAAGTTACTGGCTGTGTGAGTTACGAACTTTGAGTTAAAAACGACTTCGTTATTATAAATAAATAAATATTGGTAGACAATTCACACACAACACCATCTGACCCCAAACTAAGCAAAGCTTGTAATATTATAAAGCAACGTTATTGAAAAGTTTCTAATTTTACGTTATTTTATCATTAGGAAATTAAATAAAGCTTTTAATCTTGTCCCGTTTAGTTGACGGACAGCCGTAAACAGCACAACAACCCACCATGATGATATTTCGTTAGGAATTAGATGTTCGATACCAGCCCTTCGTTGAGTGCTCCTAGCGTATCCGAAACGGCCTGACGGGTGAGGAAGCTTGAAATTGGCGGGGGGTTGGGAGTGTCCGTTCTATCTATATTATCTATTCTATGGCTTAGAGCAATCTCTTTCAGCTTAAAGGAAATTCGCCTACAAACATTATTATATTAATAGTAGGTTTGTAGGTACTTGACCGCTACTTCACCTGGTTTTTGGTTACGACGTAATCTACAATACAGTGAGCAAGTGGCAAGTGAGCTTTCCTAGAAGATACCAATATATGCTCGACTCAAACACCCAGACAATACCCATAAGGAAATACCCATTCATGCTGCAACGTACTTACCTATAGATGGAGACACAATATCCGAAAGACGGTTGTTGGCAGTTGGAAGCGTAAGATGGAATATCGGACTGAATGGCGTTTTATGGGAGAAACCAATCTGTAGCAGTCAATGAACAAAAGCTGATTAGGATTCTACAATGGTCTTATTATGAAAGTAGAGTTAAACCTCTTGGTTTCGAGTCTTTGCTATGAAACGAAGCAGATGTGCAAGTTTATTATATCCAGTGGATTTATCGGTGATGGGAAACATATGATAAGTATTGTAAAACTTTGAATGGTCTTATTTGTAGTTGATCATCGGGTGTGATGACTCGTACATCCGCGTGGTGAAGAACAACCAGTTCATAGCGGAGCTCCCGGAGACGGGCCCGGTAACCTGCCTCTCCCCCGTCACCGACGCACGGTTTGCGTACGGACTGGCTAATGGGACCATTGGAATATACGAGGAGGGGATACGTTTATGGAGAGTCAAGGTAAAGTATTTTTACCTAATCATATCATACTATTATTATAAACTAGCAGCAGCAGGTGCTACCAGCGTAGTTCCCGTTATTTTTCCCGGAATAAAAAGTAGCCTGTGTTCTTCCAGACTATAATCCACCTGTATTCCAAATTTTAGCCCGATCCGTTCATTCGTTACGACGTGATTGAGCAACAAACATCCATATATTGACATCCTACTAATATTATAATAAACTACCAGCGCCCCGTGGTTTTACCCGCGTAGTTCCCGTTCTCGTCAATTTTTCTAACTGTCCAAATTTCAGCCCAACGTGATTGAGCAACAAACATCCATACATTTACATTTATAATATTAGTAAGCTGTCAATGTGTCAATGTATAGATGCACACATTTTACATACACAGGTTACTTTTATCACGGGAAAATAACGGGAGCGGGCACTGCTAGTACCATTATACGAGCAATTATTGTACAGTCCGTACTAATAATACCTATTCTAAAGTTTCATACAAACTTACATATAACATTTCAAACTTCTGGACCGATTAAAAAAATCTTTCTCCGTTGGAAACGTACCTGATCCCTGAGTGCTAGTTCTTGCATAAAAGAAAGTAATTATTATCGAAGCTTGACTCTTCACATTGCTTAAAATAAACAAAATATGCATTATAGAGTTGGGTAAAACTTACCTACGCTTCGATTTTTAAAATGATTTTGAATTGATAATTTAATTTGCTCCGAAAATACAAAAACTTTAACTCAGACACTGGACAAAATTTCATGATTATTGTGAAATCTACGACGTCATCCAGATCCAAACGAAACAAAATCGAAATCGCGTTACATACTTAGTTACTTACCTATCTATAAAAAAACTACAACGGAATTAAGAACCTCCTCCATTTTTGACGTCTGCTAAAGACTTCTTTAGCGACGTTATGGGAAGGGACAATCCTACGACTTCGCGTCACCGACGTGCTAATGTTGGGCGGTGGTGCAAAGGAGAGTGAAGTGCTCGTTAGACGCTTTTTAGATGGATAAAATCTTGTCGTTTCCTAATTTCCCAGTCAAAACAAAACGCGCTCTCGCTGCAATGGTCGGGCGAGAGCCTGGCTTGTTGTTGGGGCAACGGGCGCGTCGACTGGCGCGACGGAGGCTCGGGGCGGGTGCTGCGCCGCGTGCAGCTGCGGTCCGCGGCCGCCGGCATGCTGCGCGCCGACTACCGCGCCGTGGGCGCGCCTGACCTCGTCTGCATCGCCGACAGGGGGGAAGGTATGCTAGTGGCATGGATACTAAAGCTGCAGTGGTCCGGTGAGGGCCTGGCTTGTTGATGGCGTATCGGGGCGGGTGATGCAGTTCGCGGAAGCTGGCATGCTACGCGACCACAACCGCGCCGGACGACCTCGTCCGCATCGCCGATAGGGGGGAAGGTATCCTTGTCTTGGACACTCAAACTGCAACGGTCGGGTTAGAGGATAGCTTGTTGCTGAGGCAACGGGCTAGTGGACCGGCGCGATGGAGGCTCGGGGCGGGTGCTGCGCCGTGTGCAGCTGCGGTCTGAGGCCGCTCGCATGTTGCGCGCTGAACACCGCGCCGGACCTCGTCTGCGTCACCGACAGGGGGGAAGGTATGATAATGCCCTAGATACGAGTACTTCAAGCTCTTCGTATCATTGGATGAATGGATAGAAAATTGCCTTTATCACAAGAAGTTAGTCAAGGCTAAAACTTACATCTTTTTTAACTATTATAAATATTGTAGTGCTATTGTACAAAGTCAAAGTTCTTTATTGATAAATGTACAATTTACACGTCAATTTTATAAAAAAAACAAAACAAAATAAGAGCATACAAAGAGTATACATTTTTAAAGTTTAAATTGAACTTTATATTGTACGAAAATAGGTGTCGTACAAATAAGTGTCAAAAATTAAAATATATGTACTTATTACAATTGTAATGAACAATGTAATTTTTTTACAATTTTATTGAGAGTTTGCCATCACTATATAAAAACTCGCTGTAACTATAAAAAAGTTTGATCGATAAGCCAGCTTTTTAAACGATTTTTGAAGCTACCCGAACTCGGTGCTGATTTAACTATTTTAGGAAGAGTGTTATAAACTTTCGGTCCCATAAAGTGAGTCAGTTTTTCCGATCTCGCGAGAGAGTGAGGTATACTATCCAGCTTGTCAGCGTTACGTATATTGCGCGAATGTCTCTCTCCTCGCGTGTCGTATGAGTCTAAGTTGTTTCTGACATACACAGCTACTTGGTAGATCAAGATTGCAGGCAAAGTAAGTATGCCAAGCTCTTTGAAATATGGTCTGACGGATGTGCATTGCGACACGCCCACGATGGCGCGTATGGCACGTTTTTGGGCGCGGAAAGCAATCGGCAGCGCGTGCGTATAGTTCGGCTCCGTACTGTAACCGGGAATGCACCGTGGCGAAGTAACACGAACGAGATACATCTGCAGACACCACTCGGGACACCCGTCTTAGTGCAAAGCACGTACTGCTTACTTTAGCACACATCTTGTCGATGTGGTGTTCCCATGTCATACAGCGGCCAATCTCGAACCCCAGAAATGTTGTGCTTTGTACCTGCTCAATCCGTACCCCGTCAAGTAAGACTTTTAGCGATTTTGTAGTGACCCGACAGACAAAAGTGAACAAAATGAGTCTTTTTGGGAGTTTACCATAAAACCGTTAGTACGAATCCATGTGTTTAAACCGTTAATTACAGTATTTAATTTATCTTCTAATTCCTCTATTGAAAGAGCGGTTACTATGGCAGCCACATCATCTGCATACATGAATATGTCTGCACCCTTTACGGCAGGTCAGGTAGATCGTTCAATAGGAGTGAAAACATGATGTTTGAAACTGACGAACCCTGCGGCACTCCCACAGATGAAGACAATGGGTCTGATTTATTATCGCCATCGCCAGCATCCACCAGTTGAGAGCGGCCTCGTAACATGTCAGTCAACACAGCGTATGATTTCCCAGCTATGCCATAGTGTTTCAGCTTTAAAGCCAAGGTCTCATGGTCTGCGACATCGAATGCCTTCGATAAGTCACAGCACAAGACAGCCACTTGCTGTTTGCGTTCACGAGCAGCCAACACATTACGAACCACTTCACGCGTTAGAGAGAAGTTGTAGACCTAGTACTCGTATTACGTTTAGCATCCGTAAGTATTTTATTTATTTGAAGTATTTATTTAGTATAGCCGTGTGTTATAGTTCTAGGCTACGCACCATACCAAGAGAACGCAGCCTTCAACTCCACCAAGACGTTGCCAACGGAAGCTGACCGCCAGGCGATCACAGAGCTGTTCAACAGGAAACAAGCGCTAGCAGTGGAACTGCAGCATTACGAGGCGAACGCTGCTGCGGGGTCAGCCGCGGAGCCAGGCGGCAGGCCCACCACGGCCATGCCCACAAACACCAGGCTCCAAGTCGCTGTCGTGCCAGCTACCAACGAGGTCAGACCCTGCCCAAAATTTTATAATCTTTAGTAAAATTATAAAGCACCCGACCCGACTGGACCCGACTGGCAAATGCAACCTCGACTATATGGCCAGTCCCACCAAGGGCGGATCCAGAGTTGGTTCCAGGAGGGGTAACATAGTCGTGGGCAAATCACAAAACTGTGCGATAAGTAGGTACATGCGTGCTTTTTAATCTGCGGTCCACCTAGATACTGGACCCAGGCCAGGGAGGCTCATGATCCCCCCCTATCCGCCCTTGAGTCCGACGCTGTTGTTGTCACTAGGGAGGGGGACATGGACAGTGAAGTCAAAAGATAAATCACATTTATGTTACCTTAGGGTTGCATCAACTTGGCGATCTCAACAAATAACGATACGGTAGTCCGAGCGGCGTTACTTCTCGCGGAGGGCGTATTCGAGGGAGAGACCCTAGCGCGGCACCCGGCACCCGCGCGCCTTCGGTCGCTCATACACGCGCCGCTGCGGCCGCCACGGGACGTACCCCTTGACATACACATCAAGGTATCACACTGTAGATCTATCTTACTATTCCTAGTCATGTGATGTTTTTAGATGAGACGAAAGAGTGCAACTGATCTGCATGATAAAATAATAAACGGCAGTAGTTTTCTGCAGATTTGTAGGGAAATATACTTTGATTTGATTATATTTTTGTAAGGTAAATAATCATTTAATAGCAGTTATTTTTTTTAATGTAACTGTTTTAATTTTGTTGTTTTTTTAAACTATAATAGGTTCTCACTTGACCACCATCTCACCTGATGTTAAGTGACGATGCTATCTATGATGGAGCGTCCATACCTAGCAGAAACTGAATTGCCACTGAATGTGCATTACCTCTGTTTTGTACCACCCAATATATTGTTCAATAATTTAGTTTAAATGTTACCTTGTTGCAGCCAAACAATCATTTGTTCCAATTTAATTACAAATCACAATATTTACAGGCTCTGGTTGGATATCCCGATAGTGAACAGTTTCACATATTTGAACTGACTAAGCAACTGCCTCGATTCTCCATGTACACCCTGGCTCCACCCTCCAACAGAATATATGACAGCCATGTCACATTCCGAATTACGGAGCGGATTCAAAGAATTTGTCTCTGGATCAACCAGAACTTCCTTCTAGATGAAGAATTTGGGTTAGAGTCAGAGGATACGAAAGAGTTACACATAGGGCTCAATTGCCTGCGAGATGAGTCAAGGTTGCAAATGGATTTTGGGGCTGATGGCCAAGTGAAGTTCAGCACTCATAACATCAGGTTAGCTGGAGACTTGATACAAAGTTTAGCCATGTATTTGAATGTGACAGACTTGCAGGTGAGTTATAAATTAATTAAATTTAAAATTGTAATATCATGTGCCTTTAAATAATGTGTTCATTCTCTTATAATAAAAAAAATATCCATTCTTCAAGGATCTCTGCCTATTCCTGTGTATTTTGAGTTCTAAATACCAGCCTGATTACAACATGAACAAGCAAGAATCATGTCCATCACATTTATAATAGGTATATGTAGAATTTCAGTTTTTTTATTGCTATCTTTTTATGCTTTTTACTAAGGGTATGACTAGTCATAAAAGTCTACATACATCCTACTTATTAATAGCCTTGTTTTAAGAAATTTTTTTGCTCCATTAGTTGAGTGCACAAATCTTTGTAGTACCATGATTATGAGCGAGGATTTAACAAAAACTAAGTTATGTACTTAAATTATTGTATTTTACTTTCTCGTAAATCATCCTTAAGCTAGATAATACACATCAAATCTCACTGACCGTACAATTCTACAAACCCTACGCACTTGACTGGGTTAAAGAAGAACATGTTGTTGTGTGGGGGCTCTCTCTGGCTCACTGCCTTCACCACCTCTTGGCCGATCACTCCACCAACCACTGCTGCTGCACCAGAGACTGTTCCAAAAACATCATACAGCAGTGCATCACTAACGTAACCAGCAGGAAGTGACAATTCTTTAACAAGCTCGTCTCTCATGCGTAATAGTATTTCAGTATCAGCTTTTCGTTTAGCAGGATCTGGGTTTCTGCTGTATTCATCTCGGAATCTAAATAATATCTTCATGACAAAATACGAGGGGTCACCGCGTCGCAACCTTGAACGCAGCTCCGGCTTTGACCAGTCTGCCGACAGAGCATTTTGCAAGGGAACGTAGATAGCTCGACGTTTCACAGTGATGCTTACAGTTTCTCTAGCTGATTTTTCATTGTCATCCGGTCCTCGTTTCACAGCTTTATGCTGCACTATCTCTTCAGAATACTCGTGATCAACAAGGTCTGCGAACATGTAGCCAAACATGCCCCAAACATCACCGCAAAGGAATTTCTTATTGTTGTCTCGACACGCATTGTTGATGCGTTCTAGTTGTTCTTGTTTCAGTTCCGTGGCGCATACGATATCAAAATCGGCAAAGTAGCTGTCCGGTAACTCATCTACAGCTTTAGTTTCGGCTGTTATTTCCACCATAGGGTTCAATGCCTTTGCTCGTTGAAGTGACGCTACGGCTCTGTTTTCGCCGACTTTATCAGGTGGTGTTAAGAACTGAGAGTATAAATCTATTTCTCGTAGTTTCTCATTATCCAGCAAAACAACGCTCTTCACTCCTGATAGTATAATATTTTTTGCCGTTTCGGCACCGAGCCCCGAAAGACCAATAATCAACACTTTGGAGGCTCGTAGTCTTTTCTGAGATTCTAAGCCCCAGAGACGAATTTGACGATCGTATTGTTCAGCTTCTGCCTCAGAAAGTTCAACGTCGTTGTTTTCAACCATTTTTATTTGATGAATTACGGGAAAACACCAAAACTCGAATATAAATACTGACAGTTCACCAAACACGCCGGTGGAAAATGACGCACCGCCATTTTGCTTTTATTTTTTTTCTTCTGCCCATCGTAATAGAAATGTGATAAAAATTTTCGGAACGACAGGTTTTTTCGGAAATTTACCGGTTTCTGTTTTAATTCAAACCCCTTTTCAGTCGCAAGCTGAATTTCCGGAAACTGAAAAAGAATTGAGAGACGAAATGGATAAAGCTTCACAAATTGGAGAAATGAGATCACGTCTGGCCGCAGAAACCGCCGAACGCGCTCAGCTAATCACGGCCTTGCTACCCGCAGCCCAAGACGCTGCTTCATACGATTTGTAAGTATATACATATCGCCAATTTCAAAACAAGTGCTGTGTTGTCGAACAAGTGCAGATAGAACAAATGATTAATATTTTAAGGAAGGAAATGCTGAACCGTTACAAAGAAGTGGTGTTGTTGAATGAAGAGCTACTCATGGGGTGTCATATTCGTCGCGCGACTCAGGAGCAAGCGGTAACAACCCTGAAAACTTTGCATACAATCCTCCAGCACGCTGCTCGATTAAGAGGTAAATCACTGTATATAATAACCTACCTACTAATATGTAACTCGAATGTAATAAAAAGCGAAAGTAAGGCGATTCATACACTGACACGCACCACGCCGAATGTCGATGCATCTACGCGCGTATGCAGATCTGCATCATCGTGCGGGGTTTTCACGCATTCACGCGCGTTGTTGGGTTTTGTGAATTCAGGCGGCTCAGCTTCATTTCATTCAAACATACGCCAACCCTTTCCAAAATCATGCACGGCACTGCGGGACTCGATGAGCCATACTTTGCGTCTCGCCCGCATCCACGCGCGGGGTTTGCGTGTTGCTCCGCATGTAGGTACGTGATCTGCATGAACGCGCGTGGAAGCATTTCCTATGTGTTGGATTGTGCGTGTTTTCTATACAGAGATACTTAAATACAACGATGGAACACGCATTCACGCACTGCGCTGCGCGTCAGTGCCTTACTATGTCTGCTTCACGCCTACTACTGAACAGATTTAAATGAAAACTGGTACAGTGATCGCCTAGACTACTAAATATTATAGGTACACTATAATTGAGCAAGAACATAGCCTATTTTTTTACTGCAACATAGTGGATTTTAGGGATTTTGAAGTTTTCCGAGGGGTTCCTGCATTGTAGAGTGTAGAGGTACTACTGAGCCCCCTGGCTCAGTAGCCGTGGTCTCATCATCCACGGTGAAACTAAGAGGAATCCGTGCTACTCAACTAGAGGCTTTGCCTCCAAGCTGACGACGATGCGGCCATGTAGGAGCCAAGCGGAGACGCGATATTGGAGGGTACTATGGTAGGCAACGCGGCTATGTGGTGGAGGCCGCGTTGGGAAAGTGCCGCAACTCTGCAGTGTAAAAAGCAGAGTTGCCAGCTTTTCACAATAATTTATTTTCGCCAAAAACACGCTGTACGTCATGATGGCTTGTTAGCGTGACGTCACTAGATCATGTAAACAAATAACTTGTATATTGTTCTCTACCTATTCATATTTCGCTCACAGCTAACAAGTTTTTTTTCAGTTGGAAAATACGGCAAGGCTGTAGTAGTTGCAAGTAGAAAGGCAGTTGGCGAAAATAATATAGAAGGACTTATAAAAATACTACAAGTGGGAAGTGACTCGTAAAAAAGAAGCAATTAATGTTAATAATAATTTAATCAGTCAAACTCTTAACAAAATTATTTTTAATGTTATTACACAGTACTTTTTGTATCATTAAAAACTTTGAAGTTTATTTAAGGCACAGATTACTTTGTCAGTAGGGAGTGGTAGATTTTAACAAATAATTAATTTAGTAACCATTCAAAGTGACCAAGTCATTATTACATAGTGATTCAACATCATTATAAAGTTAGCTTCTACATTTTGAATATTTTCTAATTACTGTTTCACATTATGAAACCTCTAACTTATTCAAATCGTTTATTTGCTAGAAGCACTTAATTAAAAGGCTGCAGTATATTATGGTACAAAATTCCTAACGCACAGATTACTTTGTAGTCTATCATGAACATTCTGAGCAAGTATGAATAAATACATATTTATGTCACAGAAAATGTATCAAGTCAATACATGGTAAATCAACATAATTAATTTAAATCCACTTATTTACTTAAGTTTACTTAAACTTATATAATGTCAGTCAATAAATGGGATTACATAACCTAGTTTTAATGTACCAGTGTTTGATAGTTTCATTACCCTTAGAAACAAGCTATTATGTAGGTGAAGTACGAATTTTAGCGCGTCCGTTGACGAAGTGTTTATTACTCTAGCAAATATATACAAAATGTGGTACATTATATGTCTATCAGAGGGCTGTTAATTTTCCAGAAATTAACCTTTTTACTTTTTTATTGTGTCTATTTCTTCTCTGTTATTAAATATAGCATGGTTTTTATTAATGTACTAGCAGCAGCCTGTTCTGGCTTCGCTCAGATATTGGTATTTCAAGACCATTAACCGAAATAAGAACTATCCTATCTCTCAAGTTGAACTTTAAACATAAATACAAACTCTCGTGAATATCGGTTGAATTGGCACAGAGTTCACTATGCTCAAACATCATGACACTGGATTTTAGTAATAAGATTGTGAGATTCAGGTGTCTCTTGCTAGCTTGCTCTTGCACTTTTTCGGTTCAGTTGTGTGGTTACAGCGGATTTTTATGTATGATAGTGTCGGTGTCCGGGCTACACAGTGATCTGCTTGGTAGCGTAGTGCACGTCGTCGACGCTGACGTTGAGAAGTAGCCTCGGTTCCGCTGGCTTGGGTTCCATCAGTATTAGGCGCAGCGCCGCGAGCCGCGCGCAGACGGCGAGCGCCTGCGACGCGGTCGGTGCGCGGACGTGCGCCGCCGACCGGTACGGCCGTCCGTCCAGAGACACTATGGCCGCGGCCGTGGACAATGCGCGGGAGAGCGTCGTCTCGTCCGTACCGGTACGCTCCACCTGCGAACATTCACAATTTATTTTATCAATTAATTAGCTAAATCTGGGTAGGTATTTGTGGCAAGCTAAAAACTTGTCAGACAGTTCTCCTATTTTTATTTTAATCCTTTTCTTTTAAAATTTTTCAAAATACAACTCTGCCATACTGCACGGCATTTTGTAGGCAGCAATGTTCTCAGATCATTTGTTTAAATTACATAATAGGTATTTACTTATCTTTGCATATTAATATTTTTATATCCCTACACGGAGATGCCGACCTGGCTGGTAGGTAGCGGGGCACAAACTTCCACTCAATCTTATGTCGTTATGTCACACTTGTGGTAAGCATGTACAGCAAACACCCATAATGCGTCTAAAATTCCGTATCACGTCAAAAGTACGGGAACTAAGCGGGCAAAATCGCGGGGCTCTGCGAGTCTTACTAATGTAATGTAATTTTATAAGTGAAAGTTTGTTGTAATGATTGAATAAGACACTCTTTGAGCAATTAACATGTTTGTTGCTCATTTCTTGCTCAAAGGGTGTCTTATAAAATGTTACGGTACGTCATGGAGGCATGTCTCTTAGTTCATAAGTTAAACTAGTGTCTTAAAAATTAGGGAACGAAAATTCGATCACTTTTAGGTAAAAATGGTCACTTATTGTTCAGGGAAAGTGATTGCAACCGTCCTCGGTGGTAAAAACCGTTACGGTGCGTTACAAAGGGGGATTGTGTATTTAAAATGTTTGAAAATCGAGTTACGACGCAGTGTCGGTCGTAAGAAACGTCGTTCCAATAAAGTGGTAGTAACCTCGGCAGCCACGGCCCGCAGTATGAGCCGCTCGGCGGGCGAGCAGCGGCGGACGGCGGCCACGGCGGCGCCCGAGGCCGCCTCGGCCAGCGCGCGCGCCACCTCCGCCAGCCCCGCGCCCGCGCCCGCCGGCGCCAGCTCCACGGCGCGCGCGCACAGCGCCAGCGCGCGCCGCGCGTCACCGGACACCGCCGCTACCTTCCTGCAACATAAACCTGGGAGTTTGAAATACACGTCGTCCGTTTTTTCTTCAAAAATTTAGATTATACATTATACTAGATGCCCGCCCCGGCGTCGCCCGTGGTACATTTATACACTCATCAGGATCCCGTACATATACAACGGTGAAAGAATGACTGAAATCGGTTCATTCATTCCTGAGAATATCGCTTTCAAACAAAACACCTCTTTAGCTACCTGCTACGCCACCTGTCGGAAATTGGTCTTACCAACTCAGAGATTAGCAAAGGTTTTAAAGCCGGGCCACACAGAGGCGGGAGCTGCGAGAAAGCAATCGCGATCCGGGACGGGAATTTTTGTAATATTCGAATTTGTATGCAACCTGACACATAGCAAGCGGGAGCGATCCGGCGCGATACGATTTCCCGCGCGACAAGATCGTGACGACAAACAAGAGATCGCTTCGCCATGCTTCGCGGGAAGGACGCGCGACGGACGGCCCGCGCGGGCGCTGTATTCTACGGTAGTCAGTACAAGCTGTCACACTGGACAGAGAGTTCGCGTAGCGATCGCGATCCGATCTCACGAGTTGTATTTTTTTACAACGTAAGGCCGTGAGCAATTTGATCGCTTTTGGTGTCACACCGGCTGTGTTCTCGCCATCTGCCCGCCGCGGGCTGCGGGCAGTAGCTCTGTGTGACATGATACGGACCGCTATCGCTTTGCACTCGATCGCTATCGGATCACTCCCGCCTCTGTGTGGCCCGGCTTTTATATTCAAGAGGTACGAGTATGTAATCTGTGATATTCAATGACGAAATCTTAGACACATGCTGTCATGTGTCATGTCAAAGCACGAAACGTACTTACGAAAACTCTCAAAAAGGAATATTTTTTCCCGATTTTGTTGATTCATGCTCCGCTTCTGTTAATAGTAGCGTTATTTTCTATAGCCTTCCTCGATAAATGGACTATCCAATTGAAAAAGAATCTTTCAATTCAGACCAGCACTTCTCGAGATCCTAGAGTTCAAACAAACAAACTCTTCAGCTTTATATAGATTTCATATTAGTATAGGTTTATACTTGACATTGGCGAAACTGTGAGGCTAAACCACAAAAAAAGTCATAAACCAAGATTTGAAGTTGAACATACACCTGATTTACACATCTAATAGGTACCACCTTGCTTTTTCTATCGGAATGCTCTTAGCTAGTAGTAGTAAGACTCTTGGCAGAGTCCGCCTGGGGAAGTATCACACCTTTACCAGTTATTCTACCGCCAAGCAGGAGTATAAAAACATTATTGTGTTCCGGTTTGAAGGGCAATGTTACCAGAGAAATTACAGGGCTTAGAGACATAATATCTTAGATCTGTGGGTAACGAGCGCAGTGCAATGCTAGGCAATGATTTGGACTCTTCATGTTCCAATAGCTGCTTGTCACTGTGCTGTTATGTGGTAGGCATGTTGCTTACCAATACCACTCTCATCTCGTCACTCTTTTCTTAAAAAAATAATGAAATCTAATACCATCTTGCTTTTTCTTTCGGAATGCTCGTAGCTCAAAAAAGCGACATCGTTTCATGGTTGATGTCCCAAAGACACGAACGAAAAGACTTGACTTACTTTTGTGATAAGAACGTAATGGCTGTGGAATAAGTTGTCTGAGTGGGTTTTCCCGATAGTTACAATCTTTGTCTTCAAATTGAGTGAGTCGGTTTCTTTTAGGTAAACACGCTCCGCACGCGAGCATTGTCACTTAACATCTTAAAAAACTCAATGTACACTAACCCAGAAGTTACGGCTGGTCTAGCCGGCAGAATGGCGACTTCCGACTTCTGAAGCCGCATTCAAATCCCACGCGCAGCCCAGTTTTTTCGAAGTCATGTAAGTGATGCAGCTAACTTGAATGGTGAAGGAAAACATCATGAGTAATTCGACATGTACCTAGTACCTTACGAGGTCATGTGTCATCTACAACCTGCAATGGGCCAGCATGGTGCATTGTGCCTTTGACTTTCTCCTTGCGAGAAAAGGCCCTGCGTCCTAGCAGTGAGAACATTTAGTAGGCTGTTTAAGAATACTCAATCGGGGGGCCACTAGGCCTTTGTTATTAACCCACCTGAATTTACAAATTTATTGTAATCCATTTTTTTTTCTCATTTTAAAATTCATCAGAGATGAATGGGAGAAACACCTTTAATAATCATTATTTGTTATACACAAGTGCAAAGTAGCTTTTAACTGCGTGGTCAATTTCAGCAACAGAGGAAGTGAAGAATTCTAAAATTGAATTCAAATTTGTTGGGAAAATTATCAACTACACACAGATTTTCTTACTCTTTTTGTCCTTTCATCTAAGGCCTCCACCTTGCCCCGGCTTCAGTGTAGAAACATGACCATTGCGGCTCCAATTGTCGTTAAGGCTGTCTAGCCAAACTGCGTGTCCTAGTAGTTTACTCGTAATGCTAGGATTTTAGTACCTGGCAATGAGCTGTATAGCATCAGGCGAGACGCGTGCGCCGGCGAGTCTAGTGGCGACGATGGTCTGCAGCTGCGCGTGCGTGTAGGGCGGGAACGTGAGGCGCGTGAGCCCCAGTCGCGACGCGACCCTCGTGGCGAGCGCGCGCTCCGGCAGGTCCATGGTGTTCGCGACCGCGAGCACGGTCAGGAGCGCTGTGTCGTGCCCCGCCCACTCCATTATGCTGTACAGCACGTCTTGACGCCGCGTGCAGAGCGCGTCTAGCTAGAGAGTAGAAATGTTTTATGTTGTATGAATAGTATTCATACAACATATTCCCATACACATACGTATTCATTGAATAAGTAACTTAAAATTCTCGAGATTGACGTGAATATGATTATGCCATTTAGTGAGCTTAGTTGTTAAGGATGAAGATAACCAACTCGGACTTCTGTTTCTGCAATTTGGCCCAGTGTTTATTCTTTTTCTAAAATTGATAAGCCACTTGAAGGGTCAGTTATTAGATCACTATTAGCAACATGATCACCTTTTGTGATTATTGGCAATATTCAAGTTTTTTTAATAGAAGGAGGGTGGGTAGAGAGGCCTTACATCTACATTGCGACACAATGGGGTCTTTGGGTCTTGCCAGAAAAAAGTTTTTGGAATTATTGTAATAGCCTATTTTTCTTAACACCGTTTATCAAAAAATTGAATGAATACGTTTTTGCCACTTACTTCATCAACAAGTAAAACTGTAGGTATTCTCCTGGGTCCAGGATTCGTAAATCTCTTCTCCAATAGAGAGCAAGCTTGCCCCCACACTACCGATTTGCCTAAATATTAGCAAAACACAAAAATTATTCATCAATGATACTAAAACAAATAATAATTGATGGTCATAGTGTTCTCCGCCCAATTGTTGGTGACTAACTTAATTTTGAAGGTATAGTTTTATATATATGAAAAATTTACATACTGTACACAATTCTTTCTCAGAGCTGGGTTAGAGTAGCTTCTTTCTCTTTTACTTTGCCTTGTTAAATAGACTGTAGTACAACTATAGTGATATTTTAGTTAGTATAAGATTTACAATACAATTTATAAGAAGGTACCCTTTGTAAATATTAATTATTAAGGCAAAGTCAAAGTCAAAGGCCTTGGTGCCTTGGGTTTACCAAATCAATCTTTTCTAAGACATAGAAAATGTTGTTATGAGTGAAACACATTTTTTTTATTGGATTAATTATAAACTAATAAAAAGTAACCTATGTGTTATATCTAGGTTATGTAATTTATACTCATTTAATTTCTTAAAATCTATTTGAAATATGTGAGAACAAACATGCACACTTACAAATCCACAAACTTTGCTTTTATAATATTAGTGTGACTATAATAAAATTGTTATAAGTACCTGTCAGCTGTTTATAAATATGTACATAAGCTTGTCTGGGCTCCGTGATCCTCATGCCATTGACTTCGACCAGTTGGAACTCGGGGAGCCCTGCTTCATCTTTTAGGATGTCAAGAGCCGAGCAGACTGTGGCCGTCTTTCCCGTGCCCGGTACTCCTGAGATATACATACATCTGGAAACAGTTACATTATAACTGTAAGAAATTATTTATAGCATACTTATATTATCAAAGACAAACTGAAAGAGACTATTTTATATTATACTAGCAGCACCCCGCAATTTTACTTGTGCAGTTCCAGTTCCTTTTTCCGCATATTAAAATGTAGCCTATGTGTTATTCCTGAACATCAATTGAAAGGAATAGAACAACTTAAACTAAAATACAGCAAAAAAAATTGAGCTGTAGAATCTGATTGAGCAATAGACATCCAAAGTTTTGCTTTTATAATATTAGTATGATTTGTGATGATTAAAGTATGATGGAGTACAATTTGATTCAAGAAATTAATTAGTATTAAATGGATTTTGACTAACCCGCTGCTTCTTTCAATGAGATGAATTCTCACAAATGATAGTATTTCGTCCAGTTGATTTTCTCGACCAGGCAATGAATTATTATCTTTTCCAAATTCTGAAAGAGTAAAATAAAAGTTTCACAAATGGTAAATACCAAAGCAAAGGACTGACATTGGAGGAAAACATTGTGCAACAAACATTTCTACTGTGGACAAAATTGTTGTGGTTTGGATTTTGGACTGAACGTCGCGACGCCCGCTCGGCACTCTGGAGGTGAGAGGTTACAAGTAAAATTGAGAGTCATTACAGTACATACCAGCCAGTTGGGGACTAATGTATGTTGATGATAGTGAAAAGCTTGATAAAAAAATATGTAATACTATAGGTGTTCATACCATTGTTATTGTCAACAGAGTGCGCCCTCGCGCGCAAAGTAGGTGTAAGCTGACTTAAGATTTTCCTGCTCACTCTTTGTTTAGGTGTTTGTACTGGAGTTTTTGGTGTCCTTGGAGTTCTAGGTGTTTTTGGGGTTTTAGGAACTGGCTTGAATTCCTCATCATCTTCTGTGATCTTTGTTCTTCGTGGGCTAGCCTTCACTGGAGTCATTGATGGCATCTCTTCAATCAAAACTACTGGTATTTTTGGTGCAGGTCTAAAGTCTTCATCACTTTCTGTTATTTTTCTTGTCCTTCGATGAGGTCGTTTGACTGGAGATACCTCTTCTTCTATATAATTTACTTTCTTTTTAGCAACTCTTCCTGATTTTGTAGTATAAGGGCTGCTTTGGTCGTCATCATCTAATGCTGGTGTTTTTCTAGGAGTTAAATTTGTTTTTAGCACTGATTGTCTACGTTTTGGAGTCAATGGAACATTCTGGGTAATTTGTTTGGAGTGAGGACTTCTTTGTTCATCATCAAATGCTAATGATCTCTTTGGTGTCTCATCATTACTTTTTAAGATAGATTGTCTTCGTTTAGGGGTCACAGGAACAGCCTGTCTTATTATTAAAGTTGGTAGATCATCATCTGAGTTCTCCTTCAACTCCATGCTCAAAATTTCCTCTATATTACTATTGCTTAGTTGTTTTGTACTTTTGGGTGACGGATAGGTTTTAAGTGTTTTCTTTGGAGAATCTTTTTCTATTTTATCAGCAAGTATTGCTCTTTTGAGGAGCAGTTTTGTGCCTTCTGTCTTTGAAACACTCCAGTTCTTCTGTTCAGATAAGGATATGCCATTCATTTTTTTAACTAAACTTGTTGGAGTTTTACTACCTTTAGGCGAAGCAATGCCTTTTGTTGGAGTATATAGCAACTGTATAGCTTTTCTCTCATCTTCCGTGACAGGTTCTATTATGACTTTGCGTTTGCTTAATGACATAACTCGGTACCTACACAGGTAGTGGTAGGGTTTTGTGATGAAGTGATCAGTGTCTTTAGTGAATGTGAAAATGATAGAGCATTTTTTTAAAGAAAGTTTCTATCGACACATCTGTGTTGAATGGTCGATGATCTTCAATCACCTACAACAACAAAAAAAAACTGTAATTTCAAGATCTAGTATTAATTAAAATTTAACAGTATTTGATAAATTAATTGTGTAGTTGAGAAAAAGTCTGTGGTGGCTCAAACCACTATGGTTTAGATTATGTCTCTGCATCTGCATTTTTTCCAAGGGCATATGCATAAATTTGTCATTACAACAGTCAATTCATTATTATTGAGGGTAAAGAAAGGATCCCAAGACAGACACCTTTCGAGGTCATGACTGTGTCATTTGCCAAACAGCACTTGTCCTAGACATATAAATCCATCCTGACATGTAAATTGGCTTTATGAAATAAATGATTATGATTATGATTATCATAGTGAATTAAAGCCTCACCTTACCATGCCCTTGGAAGACTAGGCCCTAAGCAGCAGCAGTGCAGGACATAAAGTGGACTGAAAAGCTTAGAATTGATTTTCTTTCTATTATAGTCAACAATTTCAAGAACTTTTACTATAGGGCCAATCCTGTCCCATGTTCCATTCCATTTGGCCATTTAAACTTAAAGAAATGTATAGAACTGGTGATTGTTCTCACAATTACAGAGTTGGCCCTATATGAAGTTTTTCTTAATTATGTTGAGTACCTACAACAAGGCCCTTGGTACATGAGTTTTACATAACCTTGTACTTATTTTTTACATGGATTTACAAAAATTTTATTACCTCATTTTCTAAAAAGTCAACTGGGTCCACACTATTGAGACAAGAACTAGGTAAATCACTTGGTCTGGAGTACCACTGAACTTTGGCTCTGAATGGGTCACTTTGGTTAGTGCTATCTTCATATAGCGAGACGATACGCGCCGCATCACAACCATCTTCTGTGTCCGGTTCTGCTGCATCTGCGTTAGATATCAGGACGAAATCTCCTAATCCAGCTACAATATTTTGGAACTGAAACTTTCTGTAAAAAAAAAAGTTTTATTTTTAACAACTAAACTAGGTTAATACCTATGTAATTTGAACATATTATTTTATTAGTTTCACTTACTCATAATGTAAAAATGAGTTGGATAAGCAGTTTGGATCCACCACTGTATTACTGAGCCACGTAACAGCACGGGGTAAGTTCTTTTTATTTCTTCTACTCATCTTTATACAAGACTAGATCGATGTCTGAGTAACTCCGCTTTCAATTTGTATACTATTTCGTAGCAACTGTGTCTACGAGCGATCAAGTAAAATACCGAAAAACGAAAACACCACAGGAAAACACACAAACAGAATAAACACAAGTAAATTTGCAGCACGGGAATGGCTGACGGCTGACCACCGGCACCACCTGACTACCTGACAAATGTTTTGAACTGTCAAATTTGGCGCCTTTTCTATTACCATAGATTAAACACGTCGTTTTTTTCAAAACATTTTTATAATATCGCGACAACAAAATGTGTCAATTTACAATCTTGCTTCTTGACTGTTCTTTGGTACACAGGGTCGATTCATTCATTTTTTTTGTAAAATAAATATGAAATGCTGTCTTTTTAACCCTCTACCAAAAAAAAGAGGTGTTATATTTATAACACCGCCGCCGGGGCTGCGGACTGCGCGCGGCTACAACGCGCCCACGCCGCGTTTCATTGAACTTATGAACGGCACACTCACTCAAAAACCAGATTTGGACATTTTCTTCGATAATTTGGGAAATTTCAGGGCCGAAGTCCTTGCCTATATTAGCTCAAACATGTAATGCGTTGGTTTTTACTGTAAGTTCCATGTTTAAATTATAAATAAATAAATAAGTTTGACGTCGATGTCTATCTGTGTGTCTGTCTGTCTGTCTCTACCATGGAGCATGTGTGTCTGTCTGTGGCACCGTAGAGCTCAAACGGATGGGCCGATTTCGATGCGTTTTTTTTATTTGAAGGTTAATATCCGTGCGGATATTCTTAGCTATGTTTGGTTAATATCGATTCAAGATGGCCGCCTCCACAAAATGGTGGACAAAATATTTCTTCACAACTTACCTCAATATGGGTATCAAATGCAAGGGCTTGAAGCATGTTGTACAGAGGTAGTCGGTGGCTAGCCAACATTTTTAATTTTGTTCTTGTTTGATTTGGCATAACACTTTATTCTTTGGAAATTAACAAAAAAGAGGGAAGTCGACGACTGAAGAAAGAACAAGTTAACCAAAAAAACACAGATTCCACACCTCCAAGAACTATAATGTACAAAGCTCTCTTGTAGTTACCAAGTTACCATTAACATACTTACTGTACGCTTTTGTAACATTTGCAATGCCCCCGTAAAGGGCGACTAAGTTGTAAGATACCGATTATTATTACTGTAAGACCATAATGTTCAGTATGTTCACTTAGTGGCAAATAAAGTTTTGAATTTGAATTGAACTCAGATTGAAAACCTCTCCAAGAAGAAAAGACAAATTCATAAATGTCATACTGACAATTACTGTCAAAAGTCAATTTGTCAATGTCATTGTAGTATTAAAGTAAAAGTCGCAAACACGTGTTTTGCGTTGGTTTTCGTGTTTTTAGCTTTCGTGTATTTTATTGAATAAAATTGCAAGTTCAAAATGAAGCTAAAACAGAAAAAAAACGCGAAACTAACTTTATCTGACCGTATTGCTGATGCTCTAACTGTTAAACCCCGAGCGGATATCGAAGACGACCAAGTATTCGGTACCAAACCTAAAACTGTATCTCGCGATGATTTTGAATCTTCGGACAGTGAAAATGAGGCTGTTATCAGTGATATTCGCAAACAAAACGTGAATTTACTCAGCGAAGTTAGTAAAAAGTACGAAGGACAAGTCGTTTCCAGAAAAGATTTGAAGGGATCGGATTCCGAAGGTTCGCATGAGAGTTCTGATGAAGAAGATATAGTTAACAAACTGAAGCAGAAAATTGAGGAAGTAACCTCAGACTCCGACAATGACATTGATATATCTTCAAAATCTAAAGGAGCTTCGGATTCTGATGAGCTTGAATCAGATGACGAAGGCGAGAGCGACGATTACAGCATTACAAAATTTCAGAAGAAAGTACATCCCACTCAGGAATCTGATCAAGGAGATGAATCTGATGATGACGAAGGAGAAGGTTATGATATAAGTCAATTAGAGGAACCATTAAAAGAAGATTTTGAGCATGTAAAAAAGCAGAATGTTTCAGAGGAAGCAAAGAAGGGACAGTGTGTTAAAAATCAGCTTTTAGTTTGGGAGGGGCTGCTTGAACTGAGGATACATTTGCAGAGATGTATGAACACTGCAAATCAAATGCCAATGGCTGATACATATGAACAGCTCAAAGACAATGATGAGTTTGAGGAGGAGAGTAACACTGCTAAAGCTAATGTAGCTAATGTTTTGGATAAGTGAGTATCTCAAACTATACTTTAGATGTATAAATAAATGTAACTTTTGAATATTTTACTGAAATACTAGATATAGCCAAAACTAAAAAAAATAATGAGAACCAAGACGTTTACTTCAGTTTTCTATTAATTACTCTGGTGTCTTGAACAGTGTTTTGAAATTACGAAGCGTAGTTTGAAAGTATTTACATGTATGATAAATAAACCTTATTTGAGCGTAAATAGTAAAAAAATTAAATAAACAATTTAGAATTGTGTAAATATATAAGTTACGGACTTACTGCATGGTGAGAAAAAACAATTCCTTTAAATCAGTGTTTAAAATTTTCCGAACATAAATAATATGATAGTGGGTACTGAGATGTTAAAATTCTAAAAAAAACTGTAAAGAAACAATTCGCTGTTCTCTGAAACCAACTCTTTACTATCTTAAGAACATCTTAAAAATATAATATGTTGTCTACTTGGGTATTATAGGTACTTTTATTTTGTCAATAATAGGTTTATACTTCACGCCTTGCTCTACCATGGAGCATGCATACATACATTTTATTCTGGGTGTCCTCAAGTCACTAGTGTATCGGGTTCGTCTCTCTTGAGTCTATTATAGTACAAAACCAAAAACGTGCTGAAATCTGCTTAGATTAAAATGCAAGTTCATCAAATTCTTTCAAGAAGAAACTAGCCAAATGGTTATTGAAAGACAATACCAGCCATACAATTACACATATTTTGTTATTTCAGCACTTGAACAATCTCAACAAGCTCACAACTAGTCTATTACAACAAATAAAATTATGATTATTTTGCTTTTTGATGTAGTTTTAGTGTGCACAGAATTATTTTCTTAATTAGATGAAAACAAGTGTTTGTGACATATGGGCCAAATAAATTCCACTTTAAAATTTCACTTAATTAGGGTACTAATGATTAAGCTAATGATTAAAAATTTCCCTGGTTATTTACAGGTTACTAACACTGCAGAGCTTGTTGTTCAAGAATTTCCCAGAAACTAAAAAACTCTCCACAAAAAAAGCTGACAAGCAAAATGGGAGCAAAGAAGACAAGAAAGAAGATAGTGATGAGGAAATCCCGAGTGACACAGACAATGAAGAAATTCCATCTGATACGGAACCTGAAGATAATGGTGAACCAGAAACTAAACCACCAATAACTAACAAGACCATTGTTTCAACTAAAAAGCGTAAACTCGATGATTACGAATCAGATATATCCACATCACACAAAGCATTTAAAACTTTTAGAGATACGTCCATACAAAAATGGCATGATAAGACACGTCTCGCTACCGCCACAAACATTAAAAATGCACCTACCAACACTATTCTTCAACAGATATCTTACATTTTATCTGACCGTGACAAGCTGATCAGAAGGACACAATTAAAACGATCAGAATATGACATAATTGGTTACAAAAAGCCTGATCAAGAAGATAATGAAAACTTGAATGGAACAGAGTTGAATCCTGTAACACGGAATAGGAAAGATAATGATGAATATATACCTGAGATTTATGATGATAGTGATTTCTATCATCAGTTGCTTCGTGAGCTGATTGAATGTAAATCAGCAGATATATCCGACCCTGTTCAATTAAGTCGGCAATGGATCGCATTGCAACAAATGAGAAGCAAAATGAAAAGGAAAGTGGACACAAAAGCCACAAAAGGAAGAAAGATCAAGTATGTAGTCCATAACAAGTTGGTAAACTTCTTGGCACCTGAAAACAATATGACATGGAGTGAAGAGAGTGCAAATGAACTGTATTCGTCATTGTTTGGTAAACTATTTGAAAGCAATAATACTGGCATGAATGGTAATCTATTCAAACTGAACTGAATAAAATTTTATTCTCCAGATTTTTTTTTATTATGATTATATAATACAGTAGGTATATTTTAAAATAAATTTTATATTATTTTACATATTTTCCAGTTTTTGTTTACTTTTACATTTGGCAGTATTTTTCGTAAAATCAAATTGCTATTTTATGTAAAATAATTGTACTTAAATGTTTTCTGATTTTGTGCTCAGGCCTTATTCAGTCTCCATTTTTAAATTATGTATACATAACAGGCAAGAGATTGCATCACCATTACATCCATATCACTCTGAACAGTTCTGGAGACGGATGTAATCACTTTCCTATCAACAGCATATAAATGCCGTTACAATATGACTTACGGTGGAGAATGGATGTAAATGGGTCAAACATATGATATATATAACTCGTATTGTAAACTGACGGAGCTTAAAATTTTTCGATGACACAAACCTATATAGGTTAGTAGGTATAGTAGGTTAAGTCGTCTTCAAAAATTTTGATAAAACTATATGATAATAAACTAAATTTGTTAGGTATTCTATTGTAAACACTATTAGCCCACATCATATTGCTATCAAATCGAGCATTTCTACTCGGCACGTCAGTCATACACTGATCCGTGTCCATCAGGCGAGCCTTTCAGTAAAAGATTAGGGTATTTGAAGCAAACCGCCTGTCCGTCAGTGTCCAGTTGCCGTATGATTGGAACCTGTACATCTGTTACATCTGTTTTATCGCATCTCCAGTGACCCGGCTCCTTCCTTATCGCAGCCTCGCAAACAACTGCGATGGTACACGCGGTGGCTACTCCGCAGTGAATGGTGGATAGAGTAACTCAACTAACGTGTATATTATGTACTATCACCGGCCTGCGGTTTTACCCGCGTAGTTACCGTTCCCATTATTCTGCTGTGACAAAAAGCCTGTATATTGTTTCAGAGCATAATAATAGTAATTGTTTTCCTAATTTCAACCCGTTCAGATACAGATTCAAACTGACGTGTTTGATTCTAGTAGATCCTCTAGACTCTTTTACTAGACAAAAGACTTAGAGTAGGTAGTCTACGGTTTTAGAAGTTACCTACTTTGGTTAGACTGGGGTTGCTAAAGACAGCTAATGCACAAAGAGAAATTACGCTATTAGAGATATGCGAGCGAGGAGCAAGTTGTCTTTGTATCATGCGTTTTCTCAGCAAATCTCATGTGAACGTTTAGACGTAACATGTGTACCCAGGATCATAGATTTATATTTTTTTGTTAATGTATCTTTGCCTGGGATCGTAACTAACCTACGATATAGTAGAGGAAAGTCACCAAATATGGAATAGTATCCTAATATGGAATCCCTTCATTTCTCTAAAACTATAAGTGTGAAACGCAACACTCGACCATCTTCTGTTTCATTCGGTCTGCTAACTATCGCACCCACACCATCGAGTCAGTTGCGTGAATGCTTCACGTGTGGCAGGCGTGTTTTGTTTTGTTGTCGTGCAGAATTTTTTAAAGGTAAGTAATAAACGAGTATTACCAGCTGTTATGTTTGTTTACATAAGTGTTATACTATTTAGTATATCGGTATTATGTTTATTTCACCATTTTGTGATATTTTGTCATTAAAATATTGTTCCTTTAAAAAATATTTAGATGAGTTTGAACTAGTATAATCCAAATATGGACAGTCGTCGGTGTCTAATTATGGAATATTTAGGTTTTAAGATTTCATATGATAGATACTTGCTATTATTAAATATATGTAATGATTATTTTTAGATTGTCCGGTTCACAATCAACCAAACAAAAAACTTCGGATGAAGAAAAAATGGCACAAGGTATAAAATTCGTCCAGGAAAAGAAAATGGATTAAATGCTTGATGTGTGAGCTCTGGGCACATTATGATTGTGGTGGTCTAGAGTTTGATACTTGGATCTGTGACTTTTGCAAGTAATTATGTAACTTCTTTCATTTATCACAATATATCATATTCATTTAATCGATCTCAATGATATTAATGTCCATTTTTGTAATTGTTGTGTTGATTTATGCTTATATTCCATATATGGATACCTATTCCATATTTGGTTACTCATTTGTGATTTTGTTTTTTGTGTTAGATTTTAATTTGATAACTAATTTATTTGATTAAAGACTGTTAATTACTATATATACCTAAATGTATGACTGATTAGTAAAAACATTAAACTGATTTAATTTATAAAAAGGTTTTTATTTATATCCCAAAAACAAAATGGTATTCCATATTTGGTGACTTTCCTCTACCTAACGTTGGAATTAATCGGTAACACATTCGAAACAGGTTTCACATTATTTTAAGCTATCATGGAGCATATTAATCACAGTAAATCCCATAGTTAATAATAGCAGTGCAAATAAATACTCGTAGGTCTGAGTTTGGAAATTTCGATCACACAAGTTCTCGCTATTTTGTTTTAAGTTTACATCTCTATAGAGTTGGTGGTTAGCATGAATCGTTGATGCGTACAGTTTATATAGGATGCTTTCGTATCCCAGATTTCTGTAGAATAACGCAGTATAATTACCAACCTACTGTTGTAGTACTTATACTGTTTAGTGCAACATTTTTTATTGCGTCTGACCGATGACCACAATTAAATTGATATCATCTATATTTTTCGTGAATTTATAATAACAGTTACTTACATAATTAATGTTTGTAAAGATTTACCTTTGACCTTCGAGTTGGATCCATAGCGATCCGGGTGGGCTGCACCTATTGAAACTTTTTGGTAGAGTTCAGGTAATTTACTTATTATCATCGCATTAGCCTAAACACTGCAACATTTGTAGTGGGGAAGGGGAAGTGTTGTAGTCCGCCTGGGGAAGTACCACACCTTTGCGAATTATTCTACCACCAAGCAGTAATGTGCAAACATTACTGTGTTCTGGAATATCTTAGATTTCTAGGTGACGAGTGCCGTGCAGTGCTAGGTAATGATTTAGTCTCTCCATGTTCCAATAGCTGCGTGTCACTATGCTGTTATGTGGCAGGCATGTTGCTTACTATTAGGCACATGTCCTGCTCGTCTCGTGACATCGTTTCATGGTTGATGTTCCAAAGACACGAACGAAGAGATTTGACTCTACTTTCGTGATAAGAACGTCTAGGCTGTGGAATACGTTGCCTGAGAGGGTTTTTTCCCGATAGTTACAATCTTTAGTTTTCAAATCGAGAGTGAATCGGTTTCTTCTAGTTAAACATGCTCCATCGTAGACCGCATCATCGTTTAACATCAGGCGAGATGGCGGTCAAGTGTAAACCTATAAAAGTTAAAAAAAAAGACACAAACGTACTTAATAACTAGAATATTACATTCTCTTTGATGACTAGGCACGTATTTAGGCCATTTTTATAGCGGGAAGATAACGGCAACTTGTCATATATAAACAAACTGTCGTAACAGTTTCAAAACTGAACATTTGTACTTGATTCAAAAGTCTGCCCAAAAGAGTTCTACTAACTTGTAGGTACGGAGTTTAGATAGCCACTCAGTGGTGTTTAATTACCAGCTAAGTAATTTAACTTTAATATTAATTCCAGTTCCTTCTCGGAATACTCGTACTTAGAATTCGACAAGTTTCAAGTTTAAGCGAATTCCGAGGATTTTGCAGTTCGGTAGACGATACTGTGAACAGTAAATATTGGTGAGTCCGTAAACAGACGGCTGCGTCGAATATAACAGGTACCTACTAATAAGCTTTTCAGCTTGCCTACTAATAAATGGAAATTAAACTCTATATGTAAGTTACGTCTAGTCGGGAGAACGGGGATTGCCGTTCCGGAGCCCTGGGTTCAAATCACAGGCGCACCACTGTCTTTTCGAAGTCATCTGCGTAATGCCGCTAACTTAAATAACAGTAAAGGAAAACATCGTGCGGAAACCGACAAGTACGTAGAATTTTTCTTGCATTAGGCCAGCGTGGTGGATTATGGCCTTAGCTCTCTTCTTGTGAGAGAAGACCCCGAGCCCCAGCTGTGGGAACATTTAGTGGGGTGATTATGCTAAACTCACAAATGTCTTGTGGTTAGAAAGTCCGACTTCACAACCATGAGGACGTAGGTTTGAATTCTACCTGCACCTCTGAATATTAGGTACATATTTCAAATGTGATGTACCAACAAGTTTGTCATCATCACTGGCAACTGGCATTCACGGTGAAGAAAATTTCGTGAGTTGGAATGATTCAAGAAAAGTCTTGAAACCTTGAACCTTTCGAGGTTGCGTATGTATCATTCACCTACCTGAAGCTACCTACCTAGGCCAGCGTGCTATCCTTTCTTTGTAAGGCCTCGAGTCCCACCAATGAGAAGTTAAAGTGGATTGCTTATACTTACTTATGGTCTAGGGGACTATGCCACATCAGGCGAGATGACGGTCAAGCGCATTTTTGATTAAAAAGGAAAAATCTCTACAATAAATCACGTAAGATTGAGCAAAAGGTGCTTCAAGTTTATTTTAAGGCCACAAAAATTAATAAAGGCGGCTGGTGACTCGTAACGTCTACTCCAAGCTTAAACACATTTCCACCTAATTAGGTAAAGGTCGAATGTAGGTACTTAAATTTACTTATTGAAGCACCGTTCTGTATAAGTATTCAAATATATGCCACATGTTGTCCATAAAAAGATCGACCATCAGAAACGAATCCTGATGGAACTAGTAATTTTCATGGTTTAATACAGATGTTTAATAGTAAGCAAATAACACATTATTAAAAAAAAACATGACATAGACTATTGAACTCTTAAAAACGGAATGACATAGACGAAACATAAAAAAGGTAGGCACTTTTTTAAACCCCCGACCAAAAAAGGGGTGTTATAAGTTTGACGTCGATGTCTGTCTGTCTGTCTGTCTGTCTGTCTGTCTATCTGTCTGTCTATCTGTCTGTCTGTCTGTCTGTCTGTCTGTCTGTCTGTGTGTTTGTCTGTGGCACCGTAGAGCTCAAACGGATGGACCGATTTCGATGCGGTTTTTTTTTTTATTTGAAAGTTGTCCGTGCGGATGTTCTTAGCTATGTTTGGTTAATATTGATTCAAGATGGCCGCCGCCACAAAATGGCGGACAAAATATTTCTTCACAACCTACCACAATATGGGTATCAAATAAAAGGGCTTAACTAGTAAAATATTGCACACTATAAAAAAAATTAAATCCAAGATGGCCGCCACCACAAAATGACGAATTATTTTATTTTTTTCACTACTACCTCAATATGGGTATCAAACGAAAGGGCTTGACTAGTAGATAATATTGCACTACGACAAATTTCAAATCCAAGATGGCCGCTTCTACAAAATGGCGAAATACATTTCTTTTTTCACAACTCCCTTAATATGGGTATCAAATGAAAGGGCTTGACTAGTAGAATGTCGTACAGATAACAAATCTGAGGTAGTCGGGGGTTAATCAAAATTTTTAATTTTGTTCTTGTATAGCATACTTAGAGTGACGAGACGAGCAGAAAGCAGAACATGTGCCTGATGAGAAGCAACATGCCTGCCACATAACAAACAGTACAGTGACGCGCAGCTATTGGAACATGAAGAGTCCAAATCATTATAATAATATACTATACATACTACATTTACACATTTGCCAAGGGAGGAGCCATTGTCTTCCGAAATACAGTTACGACTAGTTCGGAGACAATGGGTTCATATCAAAATTTTGTAATTTTTTTTTTGTATAACCTAGCACTGCACTGCGCGCGTCACCCAGAGATCTAAGATGTTATATTTCTAATTCCTGTAGTTTCTCTAGAAGTATTGCCCTTCAAACCGGAACACAGTAATGTTCCACATTACTGTTTGGCGGTAAAAGAACTGGCAAAGGCGTGGTACTTCCCCAGACGGACTCTAAAAGTCCTACCACTACAAAAGCAAATATGCAACCCTCGGAAGTGGTTACATATTTGAGCCCTTTGGGGTTGAGACATTGGGTCCGTGGGGGCCGGGAGCTCACCTCATCTTTAAAAGCCTTTCCGAGCGCTTGGTCGACGCAACGCGAGACCAAAATGCTGGCGTTTATTTAGGCCAACGCATAAGCATTGCCATTCAGCGTGGTAATGCCGCCAGCATGCTGGGTACGCTTTCGATTGGTAGTGGGCTTGAACATCTTGATTATCTGTAGACCTACAGTGGTCTTTGGATAATTCAGGTGTGCTTAGTGTAAGTAGTTAGTTAGGTAGTTTTGTAGTGTAGTGTAGCTCTCATTGTATTTTAGTTTCTACAAAAGGTACTTAAGACAATAAGAAATACTTTTTCAAACATTCATGAGAATATTATACCTAGCTAAATATAAGTAGGTAGTGGCCGGCAAACAAGTTGACCCAAAAGTGACGTGGAAGGGGAAAGTTCGCGCATGTGCACTTCCACCAAAGAGACCAAAAACGTTTCTGCGCAGCCATGCGCAGCTAACTTCACTGTGTCAACTTGTTTAAGATTAAATCCATTTATTTTCACTCTTAGGCTGACCTATAGAAGATCTTTTTACATAAATACACGGGTAACTCACGTTTAATGTAGTCAGTCCAGTCCGACTCAAGTTTCGATCGCGTCCGGCGATCTTTTCAGAGAGTGCGCGCGCGGGTTCGCAGCTCGTTTAGCACGACTAAACGAGCTAAACGAGCTGCGAACCCGCGCGCGCACTCTCTCTGAAAAAGATCGCCGGACGCGATCGAAACTTGAGTCGGACTGGACTGACTACATTAAACGTGAGTTACCCGTGTATTTATGTAAAATGTGTAATAACCACGTTAGTTTTCATACTAAAATATAGAAGATCTATTGATTGTTAACGGACTTCAAAAGGTTTTCAATTTGGTTGGATGTTTTTTTGTGTACGTTATACGATTGTGAATCCAATTGTGAATCGGTTTTGATGATTCTCTTTTTGTTTGGTAGATGATAGTTCAGGTGGGTGGGTCCATATAAATTCTAACGAAATCGGTGAGGCGTTTTTTGAAATATGAACAAATAAAAATTGCTTTCATTTATTTAGACGATACAGTGATAGGATTCTTATGAAATTTGGCCGAGTGTGTAAATTTAATTCAAAATTGGAGTAGGTTTTTGTTTTTTCAGAGATTACTGTCATCCAGTGAAAAGAGCGATGTTTGCAATGCAATTATGGAGCAAATAATCTTATATCTAAAATTGATTTTAAAATTAATCTATACTAATCTATACTAATATTATAAAGCTGAAGAGTTTGTTTGTTTGTTTGTTTGAACGCTAGGATCTCGGGAAGTACTGGTCCGAATTGAAAGATTCTTTTTCTATTGGATAGTCCATTTATCGAGGAAGGCTTTAGGCTATAGAAAATAACTCTACTGTTAATTGAAGCGGAGCATGAAACAAGAATGTAACAAAATCGGGAAAAAATATTCCCCTTTTGAGAGTTTTTTGGAGTTTTCGTACGTTTCGTGCTTTGACATGACACATGACAGCGTGTGTCAAAGATTGCGTCATTGAATTTCAGTAATCTGTGCATTGAATATAAACCTTTTCTAATTTTTTTTTTCTAAATCTGAGTTGGTACGACCAATTTCCGACAGGTGGCGTAGCAGGTAGCTGAAGAGGTTTTTTGTTTGAAATCGATATTCTCAGGAATGAGTGAACTGATTTCAGCCATTCTTTCACCGTTGGATTTGTACGGGATCCCGATGAGTGCTATATAATATACCACGGGTGAAGCCGGGGCGGGCATCTAGTATTATATAACTACACGAGGATAGTTTTTCAAGCTAGGACAGCAACCTAGTGTTAGTAAGCTAGCAATCTACCTCGTATAGACAAAACTAGCGAAGCGTAGCGTTGTCTATGTTTACTGCCCACTTTAAGAATAAATTATTCTTTAGCGCCCCCTTTTTTACACGCACTTAAAAACCACTATAACTTCAATTTAAATTACTAATTTATTATTGTGAGCTATATTAGCAGAGATTAAACATTCATTCTAAACGAGACTTTTACTATAACTCGCAAGAGTTAACTTGAGACCAGAGCTCAGTAGGTACCACACAATGGACTCCAAGGCTTTGTACAACGCCCTCATTTTTTTCTGGGTTTCTTACCCTTTAGGCCTGCAGCGCCAAAAGGAGGCGTTATCGCCCACATTGGGAAATACTGGTCTACATGAAGCTAGAAGTACTAGCTTGATAGCTTGCTAACACTAGCTTGCTATCATAGCTTCAAAAACTAGCCTCGTGTACCTCCAAGCCTGCCAAAAATAATTTTGTTCCAATTATTGTTTTGTTTAGTTAAGTTTGCCTGTCACCGTTATGTCTAGGGCCCATATCGACGAAGTAAAATCTTAGTACGAAAGGTCGAAGGGTATTTATAACTTTTTCTAGACACTCCCGAACTACTTACTTTCCGAAAATAGAAGTCGCGAGAACTTTTTGTTTTCAGTTTCGCTGAATGGATAATTGAAAATTGAAAATGTCGTAATTGAAAGCATAAACATGAGCATCCATACATAGACTCGAAGCCTTCTCTTACCAGGAGAGAGACACTGCTAGTACCTACTACTGGAGATACCTAAAAGGGTTATTACACTAGACTAAATTTAGTCTACTGAATTTAGTCACTACTGAATTCAGTGATGCGTAATAGCAATCAGTAAGCTCGCATAGTAAATTCAGAGTTTCAAAGATTGCTTGCTTCTAAACTTGCTTCTGAATTCAGTCGACTAACTTTCCTTCTAAATGTCGTACTGAATTCAGTCGCCTAAAAAACTAGGTACATTTCGGTTTCACCACTCACCACGAAGTTTTACTTCACTACTTGTACGAAAAAGTTTAATGTCACCTTCGTCATGTCATGTCATTAATGTCAGCCTCGAATTTTGGAGAGGGTCACCAGTACGCAGCCTCAGATTTGGGGGTCACCAGTAGAAATACCATAAAGAGTAAAAAAATACTTTATTACTAGCGGCCTACGATTTTATTTTATTTTATTTTATTTTACTAAGTTAGGGAATCTTACAGCTAGGTACAAAAAATTATAGCATAATAGGTCCAAAAGGCCAATTATAAAATTCCACTTGTAAATAAAAGTAAAGATTAAATAAATCTAGTAGACTTTGAACATAAAAACAAACATAAAAATAGCAAAAAAAAAGGTTTAAACAATACCACATAACACATTGTATCTAAACAAAGTACTCCTGTGTTAGAAGTCTCTTGCATTGTTTAACAGAAGTATTAAATACGTCAAGATCATGTTTTGCAAGCAGACTGTTGAAACTCCGGCTCGCTCTCAGCAGGTAACTATTTTGCCTGTAGTTAGTGTTAGCTAAGGGTATAAACAGTGAGCACGGCCTCCTCCTAGGATCAGTCGTCACTCTGAGACCTACTCGCTCCAGCAGCTCAGGGCAGTCCACTGCGCCGTTAGCTATCTTCAGCAAGTAGCCCACATCTGCTATGTCACGTCTTATATACAAAGGAAGAATGTGGAATTTACGACAACGGTTTCTATAGTCTGGCAAATAATCTTTGATTTTAAATTGCAGATGTCGTAAAAACCGCTTCTGAATACGCTCAATGCGCGATCGATAGACATCATATCTCGGGTTCCATACTTGCGAAGCATATTCTAAGTGACTACGTACATACGAACAATAAAGGATTTTTATGGTTTTAATTGACTTAAATTCAGTTGACAAACGCAAAATGAAACCTAATGCCCGTGATGCCTTATTGACAATAGTATTAATGTGCTCATCAAAAAGTAACTTACTGTCAAAAATAATGCCCAAATCACGAATCGAACTAACTTTTGTGAGATTTGAATTTTGAGTTTATAATTATAATTTAGGGGTTGTGGCTTACGAGTAAACGCACAATAGTAACATTTGGATACGTTGAGGTCCAATTTGTTCAAGAGACAAAATTCATCAAACCGATTGAGATCTTCCTGCAGCAGCTGTGAACATTTGTGCGAAGCAATTGGACATAATATCTTCATATCATCTGCGTATAATAATACTTTAGAGTGTTTAAAGCATGAAGATATATCGTTAACAACGAGAGTAAATAGCAGTGGACCCAACAATGATCCTTGTGGAACACCTGATGGGACTCGCATAGGTGATGACGTATAGCCGTTCAGTACTACTGTCTGACATCTATTTTGTACGTAGGACGTAAACCACCCATACAAATTACCTCGGATACCTACTGCTTTGAGCTTCCGTAAAAGTACTATATGATCTATTCTATCGAAACATTTAGAATAATCGGTATATACAACATCTACTTGTGATGGTTTGGACATATGCTCAGATAAGAAGTCACTGCAGATAATCAAATTTGATGTTGTAGACCTGCCTCTTAAAAAACCGTGTTGAAGTGAGCTAAGTGTGTGCTTTAACGACGCATAAAGCTGCCTGTATACTATTTTTTCTAGCACTTTAGCAAACAGACATAGCTTGGAGATGGGCCTATAGTTCTCAACCCGATTTCTAGGTCCCTTCTTATGTATAGGTGTAATATACGCAGATTTCCATATCATAGGCATGACTCCCTCAGATACTGATCGCCTAAAAAGTATAGTAAGTGGAGTGGAAATACTTTCAGCACACTTCCCAATAGATATTGCCGGAATATTATCAGGACCGGCAGATTTACTAAGGTCTAGGCACTTCAAGAGCTTACAAACTTCTAAACGCTCAAACTCAATATTTGCTATGTCCGAAACCGACATATCGCTATCGGAGACGTCGAACGAGTAATCAGTACAGGTACCATCAAAAATGTGGAGTGAAAGTAATCACTAAACATATTACAAATGTCTTCCCCGGAGTCTGACGAGCGCTGACCAAAACTTAATACCGCGGGATAAGAGTTGTTTTCTTTTTTAAATTTAACATACGACCAGAAGGCTTTAGGGTTTTTAGATATATTTAATTCAATGTTCAGAATGTACTCATCAAACATCTGTTTTTCTAATAATTTTGCGCGATCCCTTAAAATCGAGAATGATTGTTGGTCAGAACTATTACCGTAATTTTTAAACTTGCGATGATATTTGTATTTCTCTTTCAAAACTTTGATGAGTGTTTTTTTAAACCACGGAGGGTATTTCTGTGAAGGCGTAACTTTTTAGAAGGTATATGATTTTTCCTAAGATCATCTAATATGTTATAAAAAATGAAACAGCATCTTCCAGTGATTTGCCATATAGTTCCTGTTCCCAACTAATGTCGTCTAGCTTGGAGGTGATGACGTCATAATCTCCACTATAATAAAAATACTTAACGTAAGGACGAGGTTTAAGTTTGTGGTATTGGACGAAGTCAGCAGAAATACAAAGAGCGGGGTGGTGAGCTGTGTCGAGTTTGGACAGTGGGTTCTGAGAGAGAGACTCCTACCTCATTATTTGAAAGTATTAAATCAAGTATTCTATTGTTAGTATTTAAGATATTATTATATTGTGATAAATTGCATAGATTAAAATCATCGAATAAATTTTGTTGTATAGGTCCTACAATATTGTCAGCGATGTACGCTGAGCTCTCATCGGACAATTTCCAAGATAAGTTAGCCATGTTAAAGTCTCCCATAATGAGAATTTTATCGCAAGGGTTTTTTTAATATAATATCTGTCATATTGTCAGAAAAAATTTCCAGCTGTTGCGTCATCGAGTTACCTGCATTTTCTTCACAAATATAGACAACACACAGATGCAGCTTGTAAATTACCCTCGGTCTCTGGCAGTGCAGTGTTAACGTTACCCACAAATCTTCTGCATTCGAACACCATTCATTACGTTCCTCTGCTATAATTTCCCGCCGAATCGCCAACAACACACCACCCCCTCTTGTCTCGCCTGTTCTAAGATATTCCCTATCCCGCCTGAATACTATATAACGGCCGTCGAACAACTCACTATTACGTATGCTGTCTAATAACCAAGTCTCCGTCAAACATATAATGTCATAACTGTTTAGAGAAACGTTCCTGTAAAAATCAGATGTTTTAGTTCGTAAGCCACGAACGTTTTGGTAATAAATGTTATACATTATTAAAATAGAATAAAAACACTTGAATAAAAGTTAGTCCAATTAAGAAAAAAGCACAAATATGCTCATAAATTAACAATGAGACATAAAGACATTTAAATGTATTGTGAATGGCGTAACATAAAGAAAGGCTAACCGAGATAACGACACAATAGAAAATTGACAGCTTAGTGGAAGCGAGATGGAGCGATATATTAAGTAAGAGGTGCGAGGCATGCGCGCGCGCACCAAAGCAAAATGCATACGGGAGTGGGAGCGAGCCAAGTTTCTCAAACTTTTAAAGTGGTCTTGAGATATATTATGACATAATAATGAAAAATAAATTACAAATGTTACTTTCCGTTTTAAGAAATCTTTTTTAAATCTGACTCGGTTTTTATGGCTATGACGTTGGATGTAGGAGTTTTTCGCGCAAAAATCTTGCACCCCCTTGACCCATATGTATGCTAATCCTCTTTCCTTGGCCAAATTCTTTGCCTTGTTTAGCAACATTTTGTTGTCCAGTGTGAGATGGTCGTTGACAAAAATTCTTTTGTCTCCGCGCAACCCCAAGTCAGCTGGAACAACGGTACACTTTTTTGCTGCGGCTACGAAGTCCTCTTTGGTGTACCTATTGTGGACGGAGACCAAGATCGTTTTGTTGATTTTATCATTTCTCATAGGGATCCTTGCAACATAATTGATTTGTTCTCTCGCGATAACACAACCCGTTTGGTTACCAATTTTCGTTATGATCTCAAACAGGTTCTCCGACTGAGAAATTGGGACTCCTTTTATCTCAATATTATTCATTCGAGATCGCTGTTCAAACTCTCTAAAATTATATTCTAGCTGATCAAACCGCTGCTGCAGGAGACGGACATCATCTTTGGTTTTGAGAAGACCCTGGACCTCCTGACTGATTTCCGAGATCCTCCCAGTCAGAGACTCCACGGCATTGTGCATAAATCCAACAGAGGTCTTCATGTCTGCAACATCAGGCTTCATAAGTTTAAGGTCCGCTATGTCGGACTTCAGAGTTCTGAGATCTGTAATGTCAGCTTGGATTGCCTTGACCGAAGCTATCAAGGTTGGCAATGACGCTATCTGAGCACTGAGCCGCTTTATATCCAGTGATATGCTCTCTAGATCTGCAGGTACTGGTGATCCTGCCGAATTCTTACCAGATACAGAAAGAAGTGGACTCGTGGTAGCACTCTTACAAGACGGGCATTTCCAGTTTGATTTTCTGTCACCCAGTTTACGATAACCATTCTCGGTTATTCCAGCACAAGGGAAGTCAAACCGCCCCCCGGCAGATGGAGCACAAAGCGCCATCTCTGAATTCGGCATCACAAAGTTTGCACTTAAACGATTCCATTCCGAGGTTCT
This sequence comes from Ectropis grisescens, assembly GCA_017562165.1. Classification (NCBI taxonomy): domain Eukaryota; kingdom Metazoa; phylum Arthropoda; class Insecta; order Lepidoptera; family Geometridae; genus Ectropis; species Ectropis grisescens. The sequence goes on from CM029785.1 coordinate 18,860,259, forward strand.
TAGGTGGTACCGAGAAAGTTTGAGAAACACAACCAGCAGTCAGTGGCGATAGCGCGGCGAGAACGTATAGTCGTATACAATAGAAGCAGATGCAAGTTGTTTAAACGCGTGCGCACTATTTGGTGTCTACGATCGATATATGTTACCCGCGTAGTTCCCGTTCCAGTTGTTTTCCCGCGTTAAAAAATAGTCTATGTACGAGGGTCAAACTGAAAGTTCTTAGAACTGGCCACTTATAAACAATATAATAAAAAAAATATTCTATAATTTGAAAATAGAACTCTTTGCCAATATTACTGAGTATATACTTCATTCATTTGTCATTTGTTTTACGATTTGGCGGCAAATTGAAAATTGTCTGTCACGTCAACATGAATTTAACACGAGAAAATTTTCGTGCAATGATTTTTTTATGACTTTCGATGTCATTTAAGTCAACAAGAAAGTTATGATAGACTACGATTGGCCTTTCACGATGAAGCCCCATCTCGTGCGACTGTTTACAACTGGTTTAATGAGTTTAAACGTGGTCGCACTAAGCTCACTGATGATTTACGTGAGGGACGGCCTTCTACGGCGACGACTGAAGATAACATCTGTGTTGTGCGGCGTATGATAGAGACTTACAAAAGAGTGACCTATCAGCAGATTCGGACAAGCTTAGGCATCGGTATGAGTCAAGTGCACAAAATCCTACACGAACATTTAGCGGTCAGGAAGCTTTGCGCCCGGTGGATACCTCATAATTTGACTGAGGCTCAAAAACTCCATCGTGTGGATTGGTGCCGTAAAATGATTGAAAGATTTAACGGAGGTGACTCAAATGCTGTGTTCGACATACTAACAGGTGACGAAAGCTGGATTTACTGTTATGATCCTGAAACCAAAAGACAATCTGCTCAGCGGGTGTTTCCTTTCGAGGAGTTGCCAACTAAAGTGAAGAGAGATCGAAGTGCGGGGAAAAAAATGGTGGCCTCGTTCTTTGGAAGGATAGGTCATTTCGCAACAATTGTGTTAGAGGAAAAAAACAGTTTCTGCAGAATGGTACACTACCAATTGTTTGCCACTTGTCTTGGAAAAAGTTCGAGAGAAACGACCTCGCAGTAGGATCCTCCTTCACCACGACAACGCCTCATCGCACACCGCCAAGCGAACGATCGACTATTTGGCGACATCAAACGTTGAATTACTGGGTCACCCGCCGTATAGCCCCGACCTCGCGCCTTGTGATTTTTATTTATTTTCAAAAATTAAAGTAAAACTTAAAGGAAAGCGGTTTATGAATGCTGAAGAAGCGGTGGCTGCGTATCGCGATGCCATTGAAGAGACCCCTAAGGACGAGTGGGCAAAGTGCTTTTCCCAGTGGTTCCATCGCATGCAGCGGTGTATTGACGTGAATGGACAATATTTTGAAAATATATAATAAAACTAATAACTGGCTAATGTAATCAGTTTTTGATTTTCTAAGAACTTTCAGTTTGACCCTCGTATGTATGTAATGAATGAATCTTTTTCTCTTAGGAAAAGGCGCTGCATGTTGATTTCATTTTTTGACGTGACAACGTCTTATAAATTGGTTTGCCGGGTGACACTTCAAGAAACTGCGTTACGCTCCGCTTACGTTATGCGCTCACAACGAGAGCGAGTGAGAGGCACGCGTCCCTTCCACTCGGGCATGGTTAGCCCGCCTAAGAGCGAGAGAGACAGACATAAAAAGTGAAAGGCACGCGTCCCTTCCGTAAAATTATTTTACTACTCAAAGTCGTCACGTAAAACTTTCGCCCGTATACCGACTTTACAGGCAACCAATTTTTTAATATAGAGTCACAAGACGAGCATGACATGTGCCTGATAGTAAGCAACATGCCTGCTCATAGCAGCACAGTGACACGCAGCTATTGGAACACGAAGAGTTCAAATCATTACCTAGTACTGAACTGCGCTCGTCACCCAAAGACTTACATTCAACTAAAACGTGAAGTTTATGGTGTGGTGTTTCAGTTCAAATTGACTTTTAAGTTTTATTACGAACAGTTTGTGTGGGAGTAAGTATAGTATTTATAATTTTTTATCGACGTAAGAATAACCCTCGTCCTTCAAGGAATATTCTGAATAAAGAATTAGCGAAGTCGGTTCAGCTATTCTCGAGATTTGTGCTTAGCAACACATTTAGCGATGCATTTTTATATTATAGATAGAAGAATATGTACTCATTTTCCTTCACTCAAACATTTACCACTTTTTGGATCAGATTTGCATTTGCGATGCAAAGTTGTGCTATTTCTAGACTATAATTATAATCTGCGTTTGGAAATTCAACCCTTTAGGGTTTAGGCGTTCTGATATACTTTCAACTTTCACATTTCACATTCTAAATGTACTTAGTTTTAGTACATTTACGTACCTATACTTGTACATATTCAATCACCTATAGACACTATAACCGCAGCCCTTCACGAGCGGATATGCGGTAAACAACCACTTACCTACAGAGTACCAACTCAAGTTTTGGACAAGTTTAATCTATACCGTAGAAAATTTCGTGAAACGATGGCATTTCCGTGAAATTATTTAGATACGTAGATATATTAATACCAAAATTGTGTAAAATAATAAATTACATTTAGTCACTGGCCCAGTGGCTAGTGGGTAGTAAGTCTGACCGCGAAGCTGTGGGTTCGATTCCCACCCAGGGCAAATATTTGTGTGATAAATACATTTATTTATTTATTTGCTCTGTCTGTTTTTTATGTGTATAATGAGTATATTTATTATAGTTATACCTATATGTATTATATTCAGGTGTATGGCTTTGCATAGTACAAGCTTTGCTTAGTTTAGGGCTAGATGGTGTTTTGTGGTTTGTGGGAAATGTCCACCAGTTTTGTTTCTGTGAAAAACAACCTATAAAGTGCAAAGTAGATATATTTTGTTTAAATTAAACAGGGATAAAAATGAATTTGTAAATAAATTACCACAAAATGTATACCTACAGACCCACTGAAGTATGATTGAGCTATTAGACAAAAATAATTGTCAAATTCCATTCATAATATAGCGGATAGCGGAACGAACTTACAAAAAATAAACAGTGGAATAAAATCTCATCCAAGTTTAAATTTAATTGAGAATATAATGTAAACATAAGAGAGTATAAATAAAACATGGAATTGAATCTCAGCCACTATTTTAATTTAAAATCACATGTATGCATCGTAACATAAGTTGGTGAATTTGAATCATGAATATTCCTTGGAGAATGAAACAAGTCATCCAATCCAATTTAGTTCAGGGTTGTAGAGGAACAGTCCCCGAATGCCAAAACCTTCATCATTTCATACAGGACTCTCTTGTATCTCTTGGTTCTCATATTATTACCTAATAACCTGTGTTTTATTCAACACAGAAACGATTCGATGTTCGTTTCATAGCACGAAGCTGAATTGTGTAAAAAACAACCTAGGTAGACAATAAAGAACATCTTTTAGGAATCCATGGAGGACGCTACAAAAAAAAACTACTCGTAGTTTAAACCAATAATGATCAGCATTGTGATTGCTAGGTAATTTCAATAATTAGCTAGCTCTTTTACAGTTCTTTGACTCTTTTTTACCTATAATAGGTTTACACTTGACCGCCGTCTCGCCTAGCTCTTTTACAGTTCTTTGACTCTTTTTTTACCCTTAATAGGTTTACACTTGACCGCCATCTCGCCTGATGTTAAGCGACGATGCGGTCTACGATAGAGCGTGTTTAAGGCACAAAGATTGTAACTATCGGGAAAACCCCGCTCAGGCAACGTATTCCACTCAATATCAAAAGTCAATCAGTCCAGTCAAAGTATTACAGTCAAACTCTACTTTTGTGATAAAAACGAGTTTCTCTTCGTTCGTGTCTTTGGAACATCAACCATGGCAGTTTGTCTCGACTTGTAATAAGATGTACATTAGGTTCATTGAATATATTACTAAAACTTTAAATAATGTATATTTAAAATAGGGGCGGCGAATTTTATATAGGCCGTGAGCGGAGAAAACCCACGCTATGCCACTGGCTTCAGCGTTTCCGATTATTGTACAGGATAACAGGATCCACTTTTTCATCACAGGTAATGATTCTATTTAAAACTCCTTCATTATTGCGCTGGTTGAGTAAAGTATCACAGTAGTTGACGCACGTTTGTCGGTTTGCTGCACTTAATTCATGAGGTACCCACCTTTTAAGTTTTTTTCCTTCCGAACTGTCTTCAAGCTGATTAAAATAGTTTTATCACTAATACCATAGCTTGCAACTAACTCGAACGTAGTTTGCGATGGATCCACTTCCACAATAGCCTCAAATTTTTCATTATCATCTATGGTCTCCGGCCGTCCACGGGGCTTGTTCTGCAGGTCGAAATTTTCAGAACGAAAACGTCGGATCCAAAAACGCAGTGTTTTCTTTTGCGACACCGGTGCTATACACATCATTGATCAAAAATAATTTTGCGAACATTAACAGTATTGGTCTAGAAACTAAGGACCTGTAAGGTTCTGATAAACACCAGCTGTTAGTTGCGCAAGAGCTCAACCTTATTCGACCGCCGCGCTGCCGTAAGGAAGGGCGGCGATGGTTACTTTTGCGAGACGAAAATGTCAAGTCCGCATGACTTGACCCACTTTTGGTTTGTGAAATTTCTCCAGCGCCTGTTCACTTCCAAAAACACACGACTGTTTGGGGAATCCCACTTTGCATGCCTATTGCATTGACCTGTATGACGCGATTATTTAATACATACACGTAATACATTTCAAGAATGTAACGTCATTTTGGAGGATATTTCTTTGTATGGTTTAATTTATTTTAGTCTTACATTTAGGTACACGACCTGACTTATAAGTACATGTGAACATACATTTGTCAACATTTGTTACAAAAACAATATGAAAAAAAAAATGTCGAATAAAAGTACGGTGGTACGAAGTTCGCTGGGTCTGCTAGTTACCTGTAAAATATGAAATTGGAATTCCTAACCATGGAGGAGATATTAGAGATCAAAGTGATGTGAGTGAATGAAAGTGAGTTTGTCGATCTGGCGTACTACAAAACACCAATTTAGTATGTAAGAACCTATAGTTGAATACAATCAAATTATAATAGATAGATAGATAGATAGATGGTGTCTTCAAATCGAGAGTGAATCGGTTTCTTCTAGATAAACACGCTCCATCGTAGACCACATCGTCGCTTAACATCAGGCGAGATGGCGGTCAAGTGTAAACCTATTAAAGTTAAAAAAAAAAGATAACTCTTTAATGTGACACAAAAACAGAAATATTACAGTAGAACCCTTATTGCTTAGAGCAACCTCATCCAGGCAAACAGCCTTATAATATTAGAGGTCAAGTTATTTATGTAAAATAATCTAACCTTTGTACAATAGTTATTTGTTATACAAGAGTGCAAAGTATATTTTTAACCGCGTGCTCAATTTTGATGACCGAGCAAGCGAAGGATTCTAAAATTGAATCACTCGCTGCGCTCGTGATTCAAAATTAGAATCCTGAGCGTAGCAAGGAATCAAAAGAGCACAAGGTGAAAATCTTTGCACTCGAGTGCAACACGTAACTTTTCATTCGACCTCAGCGAGGAAATGACTAAATGCAAATTTTCAAATGTTTTCGCGCTAAGCAAATTAAAAAAAAGTAAGTACACCAAGGAGGTTCCGAGTCTTAGTTTTTAACATATTAAAAAAAATGTATGATGCATTCGGCACCAAGGAGGTAGAAATAAATAGGTTGAATTATGTTTTGAATTCAAAACCTCAGTACACACGATGTTCTAAATTCAAATTTACTTTAACCTCTAGAGGGTAAAAACGACTTTTGCGCCCTGATATCGAGGAGCAAAAGTACTCTTTCCGAGCTGGTGGGATGAAAAATATTTTTCACCTTGTGCTCTTTTGATTCCCTTGCTACGCTCAGGATTCTAAAATTGAATCACGAGCGCAGCGAGTGATTCAAAATCGCTTGCTCGGTCATCAAAATTGAGCACGCGGTTAAAAATCAACTTTGCACTCTTGTATAATAAATAACTATTATTTATCCAACATAAGATACAATTCCGCTTACTGGTTTAGCGTGAGCGTAATATATTATTATGGAAGAGTAGAAAGAAAAACTTATCGGCCCGGATCCGGCACGGTACAATGTATGTCCTCCTTTAATTACCGTTCTCAAGCCCCACTATTATAAGTACAAGTAGTAAGCGGTTCCCGTATTTAGAACGCGATTTATTCATACCCCACATATTGTTACCATACCTTAGCTGAGGTAATAATTAACTATGTCATTGGAGCACGTTATATATAGGGAGGTGAAGGTCTTTTTTGTGTAGAGTGATTAATAAAAATGATTTGTACGTTTTTAGCATAATTACCCTCATTATTAGGTTATATAAAATTCAAAATAATTTGTTTCTGTAATATGCTATCGATTAGCAATATATGGGAGTGATGGTAAGCAACACGTTTGCCCATAACATGACAGTACCACGCTGATATGAAGAATACAAATCACTGCCCAGTATCGGACCCTGCTCGTCAGTTGAAAGAAGTGAAAATAATAGTTGTTGCGTAATGTAAAAAAAATATTTTGTGTTTTAATTTTTAAAATGTTATTCGTAAATATACTAATATTAAAGTAATTAATAAATTTCGACATAAACTATTTCATTCAATATAAAACTAAAACACAGTTAAATATCAACTTAAATTCACAATATAAGTACCATGGAGATTCTATTCGAGAATAAACGTTGAGTCTATTTGCATTCCTCTTGCACCCTAACAATCCATTCCATCAATTATATTTCATGCAAATGATGGCAAGATGGAATATTTTAACCGTATTCTCGACATAGTAGATACTGTTTTGTATAATATGAAAAATTTACTGCCGCATTACAAAAATAAATTCATGACCTGACTAAAAAACGTCCTACACACGAGTCCTAAAATCAGAGGAAATGGCGTAAAAGCAGTGGGTCGGAGGCGGAGCCTACATCGCAATATAAATCACCAATCATATCCTACATCGCACCATATCACGCGCCCACGAAAAATCTGTCTGTGGCGCGCCAAAAGAAGTTTTCTCTTCAAAAAACTCACATTAGCATACTTTTCATCTTTATCAATTGTAGTCTAAGAGAAACTTCATGGTCCGGTTTGACAGTTGAGTCAAGGTCATTTTGACCTTTACTCTAATTGTTTAAAAAAAAGGCAGTAATAGAGACTGTCGTTAGAAGTGAAAACTTAAAACTCAGAACTCGTTAGCTCACTTTCGAACCCACGCGGGTGAAACCGGAGGGCATTGTAAGTCTGGAGTAAATCATTAAAGCATGGTCGTCTAGATAAGTCGTCTAAGCATGGCCATCTACTTAGGTTATTATAACCTAATATATTAGAGTATTATAACCATTTCGCATACGGTTTTTTTATTTAATTCGGAATTAATCTAGAAATACGTTAGGTTCCGAGCCCTTCTGAACATTTATTTCATTCGATCGCGTAGGTAGCAATAGCATAAGAGAGCACTGAAGACACTTCATCAGCAGTCGTTAACGCAGACGTGTTTACGGAGCGCTTAACTGGTGAAACAATTGACGACAACGGGGTGTCCTGAGGGAACCAGAATGTTGAGTCCACTACACAGGCGACAGCGGTTGGAACGTCAACTAAACTTCTCAATGCGAGAAACTCATCGAGATATAGCCGATAAAAAAAATTGCCAGTCATAGGGACTGCCGATAGAGTGAAAACTTATAATTCAGAATTTGATAGCAACTTTGGAAACTACGTGGGTGAAACCGGAGGGCGCTGCTAGTCTGGAATAAATCTTCAAAGCATTGTCGTCTAAATAAGTCTTCTAACCATCACCATCTAGACTAGATGGCCGTGATTAGCTGTGTAAATAACCATGGTAACACGCCACAAGCAACATGGACCGTTGTCCCCATGGACCTGAGTTTACCCGAAGATTTTTTTCATTTACGAACGTGACGCTTGATCTCAATTCACAGCCCACGACATGTTTGTGTGGGGTGCGCCAAAAGAAGTTTGCACTTTAAACAATTGTTATATGATAACGTACAATGACATGAAATCGATACTCGAATACTAATGGGATTTAAAACCGCAATTTCTAAGATATTAATTAGTAGGCGTATTATTTGTTCTACTAGGTTACGTTTGGGGTTTGAAATAGATCTGTATTCTTAAAAGGTAAAAAAAAAAAATCTGATCAATTCAAAATTCCTTTGATAACACAAACATCGAATATTTATTTCGAGTTTATATCCATTCCGATTTGACATAGCTGGAAAGTTGTTTTGCGTAGCGAAAAAAATCGAAATCTATGGTTTTACAGCTTTTTAGTTTTGGTTAAAAACGACAATTCATATCGATGACACGTGTTGCAGATATTAAATTTTTTAATGATTTGCTTCTCTACCAAATACGAATAGTAATAAAGTGTACGGCACAAACAGACTTAATTGTCCTATTGTTTACATATAATTTGGTCACATATCATTAAACAGCTTAATGTAGTTGTGTAATAGTTTAGAACCCAAACAGTTTAAAAGTAATAATAAATGTAATAAAACTCTACAGTTTGACCTATAAATACTTACATGGGATCAATGTTTATAACAGACGATTCAAAATTTAAAAAGTAGCTGTAAGAATTTATAAAAACGTCATTTTTAGTTTCACCTCTATCTTCATTGCAATACAGTGAACATTTCTTTGACCTTTTTTTGACAAATGAAGATCTTAAAACGGCATTTTTAAAGCTCCAATACTCATTCAAGGTTGCGAACCGCCGAACTCTTATCGCGTGTACCTCGACTACGTTCCAGATAACATCTGGGCGGCCCGCCCGCCGTACCCGCTGCCACAGTAGCAACACCGCGCGCGAACGATCCAAACGCGTCATATAGATGCCAATATAACGATTAAAAAAAATATAATCGAATTATTCAGCGAGCATTCGGACTACTACACTTAAGTGGATACTGGATGGCGATTATCTGTGGAGTGTTCTAAATTTGAATTTGTGGTCAAAGTGGTAGTGAGCGAAGGGAAAGTTTGTTGCGAGGAAACTTTTTCGTAAGTACTATCATGATTTTTTTTCTGGGAAATATGGGTATATTTTTTTAAGTAAACAAATAAAAAAGCATAATTAAATTGAATATAGGTTAATATTAACTTTTAATTTTCATAGAAATTTACATTTCAGTGGTTTAAGTATTCAAATAGTGGAATATTTGCGATCAAGTTATTTTATACTCTACATAGACATGTTTTTATTGAGGATATTATATTTTTATCTTTCCTCATTCTGGATTAAAAAAAAAAAAAATTCAAATATAAAAAAAAATATAATACAGCACCAACAAATATGATGTGACTTTTGTTAAAGAACAGTTTATAATTCGTTTTATACATTATTGCAAGACGTGTTAGATATAAGAATAGGGTCAACATATTAATATTAATTCAAGCATACTTGTTTTTGAATATGAACACAAAAGCATCGTAAATATGAATTCAGTGTTATCGCATTACTGTGACCTATAAACTTGATACACGCGTAAATAGATAATTTTTCGGAGCAAAATAATAAACAACATCCTCCTCGGACCACTTAAGATAATGCAGAAACAGTTGAATCCTCAACAAATAAAACTGATTTTGTTTTTATTTATGTCACTCTTATTCACTCTTATTCTTATTGTTCAGAGTACAAAACTAAAATTTATCTTATACCTTTAAACGACCAATTCTTGTAGGTATATAGGTATATATATATATAGAATCTGAATCTCGGAAACGGCTCGAACGGCTCGGGTTTCAGGGACGATAAATCGATCTAGCTAGGTTTTATTTTTTTAAAACATCATTTTATGCTCGTTTTTAGATAATGAAAAACTCCTACAATGTCATTAGAATACGATAACTTATTTCGCCACTGTTCTTTAAGTCTAAATGGCTCAGACGGAATATGTTCGCCCTCGGAGTCAACATGCCCCGGATCGAATCGGGATGGTTACATTCGGGTCTGTTCTTTTTGTTCTTTTATTTCTGAGATATGTTTTTACTTAGAGCCCTTTATAAACGCATTTAAACCGAGCAAAGCTCGGTCAACCAGGTACTAGAAATTGATACATCATAAATTACAATTGAGTCTCATTCTGTTTCACGACCCAAATCGCGAGCACATATATGTACATAGTATCAAGACAATTTGTTCTAGTGTTATTTTATACAATAAAAAAAATAGTCAGCTGATTAAAGCCTTCTTCTTCCTCATCTTCTTTTAATTTCTGGTTAGAGCCACCCCTTTGCAAATTATACCACTATCAAACAAAAATATGCACACATTACTGTGTTTCTGTTTGAAAGAAAATGTTTCCAGATGAACTACAGGATAATAAGATTATTTCTTATAAGAGAAAATTCTTTGGGTGACGCGTGCAGTACAGTGCTAAGCAGTAATTTGGATTCTTCATGTTCATATAGCTTCGTGGTACTGTGGTGCAATGGGCAGATGGCACGTGGCAGTCGTGTTGCATATCATCAGGTGATTGTATACGATAAAAATATGTACTTTTTTACAAACAAACGATACCAAACAAATAAATATTTACGTCCTATTTCTCATTTTATACAAGGCGCAAAATCCTAATACTACAATAGATGTGAACGTTTAAATGTTTATTGCTCAATCACGCAATGGGCAAATGTTGGTAATTAGAACTGAATATATGAATAAAATAATCAGTAAATTACGTTATACATATGTATGTCATATATATGATAACTACGACAACGTACGATACATAATATTGTAACTCATGCATCACCTATTGGACTAAAATCTGTAAATTTTTCCACAACGTCAAATCGATTTTGAGATCTTCGAAATTCAAAGGGCCAAGACGAGGGAGTTTTCATAATGCTAAAATATTTTTTTATTGATTCTAGGTTTGCACTTGACCGCTATCTCTATATATATCTTGCCCTCAGTAAAGTATTTACAATGCGGTCTACGATAGAGCGTGAAGAAACCGATTCACTCTGAACCTACACTTGGATTATCTTCATCAGGAAATATCCACTTAGGCAACATATTCCACAGTTTAGATGTTCTAAATTTGTCAAAAATAACTCTCGACTGCACTACAGGTGGCTTTAACGTGTCATTTTGTTAGATAAATTTATAAGAACACGTAAATGTCAATAAATTTGATAGATTTTTCTCCAATTACATTGCCATAGTTTACACGAATCTGTCATTTTGAAACCCCCCTAATATTAGAAAAATAAACTCAAAGAAAATCCAGGATTATTTCTAGCAATGTTTAAAATTTGGTACTCGATTATTATCTTTGTTAAGCTTTCTTTAAAGAAACTCAAGTCAAGATTTTCTTTCAAAGATCTCAAAATTTAATCAAATCTAAAACAGTTTGGAAATATAGCAGTTACCCTGACGTAAAGAAAAAATTTAAATAATAAAACTGTAATGGGTCGAATTCTGTACATTGAAGATATTTTGAATTTTTTTTTTTGGGGCACTCCATAGTCGATACTATTGGCGAAACAGCATTTTTTTTCTTTCATGTCTGTCTGTCTATCTGTCTGTCTTTCTGTATAGGGATCACGCATCACGCCGAAACTACTGATTCAATTCAGCTGAAACTTGGCATGATTTTAGTTTATACTAAGGACATTGCTGTAGGCTACTTTTGATCCCCAAATTCTGATCGGTTTTCTTGCGGGAGGGGGTGAAAGTCAGAATGTGTATTTGGTTGTAACTCATGTTTGCGTTGTTTAATTTTATTAATTCTTTTTTTGTTAGAAAGAAGACATTTTTTATATTGTCCCGTCAAAATTTGAACAATATCGGTTTGTTGGTTCGGAAATTACACAAACATTAAATAATAACGACACGCGCGGCGCGTTCGGTACATACTAACTTCTAAGTATTCTGTGTATCACAGACGATCCACAGAATATCTAGATTCTAGATTCTAGAAAATGCCCACGTGATCGCGTCGCGTCGTCTTGGATGACAAAATAATTGTCAAAAATATATTTTTGTGTGGAAAAACAAACATCATTCGGTTATAATCGACTTCAAACAAGGAGGATGTTCTCAATCGGGTTGCATGTTTTTTTATTTTATTTGATTTTATTTTACGCGATAACACCGCTAATTGTTAGTTGATTTTGATGACTCCTTTTTTGTTTGGTAGAAAATATTTCATAGGTGATCTTAGATATCGAAAACAGGGAGGTAGTTTTTCAAATATCAACATGTACGACATAGTTGTACCTTCTTATAAAATTTAGTCGAATGACAGAATTAAATTACCTGTCATTGAAGTAGATTTTTCTATTTTGGAGAAAACATATCAGCATAATAAGTAGCAGCATAAACAACCCATTAAATGTTCCCACAGCTGGGCGTCGGGGCCTTCTCTCGCAAGGAGAGAGACAAGGCTATAATCCACCACGCTGGCCCAGTGTCGGTTGGTGGATGACATATGACTTAGAACTTAGATTATAGGTAGATTTCGGTTTCTTCACGGTGTTTTCCTTCGCCGTTTTAATTACCGGCATTACAAACATGACTCTGAAAAATAGTGGTGCGCGTGGTTTTGAACCCTGGGTCTCCGGATCGACAGTCGCCGTTCTCCCGACTAGGTCAGCTGTAACTTACTAGACCAGCCGTAACTTATTAGAATACGTATTATTTCAATCCAAATATCGTTTAAAATTTAAAGGTAGTGTTCAACAAGCTTCGGTGACCGAAGCAGACCGTTGTTAGGGTTCCGTACACAAAGGGTAAAAACGGGACCCTATTACTGAGACTTCGCTATCCGTCCGTCCGTCCGTCTGTCACCAGGCTGTATCTCAAGAACGGTGATAGCTAGATAGTTGAAATTTTCGCAGATGATGTATTTCTATTGCCGCTTTAATCATGGCGGAACGTATCAAGTGATCGGGTAGAAATTTGAAATAGAATTACATTACAGTCTGGAAGAACACATTGCCTATGTATAAGTGTTCTATGTATTACGAAACAAACATCCAAACAGTGGCATTCATAATATTTATAGGACAACGTTGAAACGGCTGAACATATTTGGATGGAATTCGAAACACACGTGGTTTGAACTCAGAAATAGCAAATCGGTTACTTATAGGTTACTGTGACGTAGGAAAGACTAAGCAAATTTGGTAGAAAATTGAAACAGAAATAACTCATAGTCTGAAATACCACATTTATGTATTTATTACCTATCAACCTGAAAGAAGCATGGGCCCTAAGGTAACAAATATTAACTATCACGTCAAAACGGCACAACGATATGGGTTGACATACGAAACACATATAGTTTAGGGTCTAAAATTTCACACGGGCTAATAAGTCTACATTTTCATTTAACTCCATATTAATATAAGCATATATTTTCGTAAGGAACTTGATGTGATGGTAAGGTAAAAGCAAAAAATGAAAAATATATGCACCCGTTTTGGCGTAGATAATATAGGTGATTTGCGTTCACAATCAAAATAACAAGCAACATAATATTGTCATTAGACGGCGCTAATGCCAGTTTAAATCTAAAAGCACTAAAGGCCATTTAAATCGATGTTTTGCTATTGTGGTATGTATTTTTTCTTTCATCACTAGGTGGCGTTACTGGTATTCTAAATTGTACTAATAAGTTTTTGCTACTAAAAGGATTATGATGCCAAATTTGGATTCTTTCGTTCTTGATTTTTTTCTGTGTTACCTACAATTAAATTCATACATTAACATTTCACTAGGACTTGGCTTAGATTTACGGGTTCAACTTGCTTGAATATCATTAAAACTCAAAAAATTTATTATTTTGATTCCACACAGGCTTCGTTCAAAATGTTTACGCCGGCGAAGTCGCGGGTAACAGCTAGAAAACAGCTTGCGGATAAAAAGAAATAGGTAAGTAGGTATCAGATCATGCGCATTAGCTTTAGACTTTTCATAATGTATCCTATAAAAATCCTACAAACTTAACACTTGCGGCTATGTTCGATACTACGAAACCTTACTAAGTATGTTTGATTTTGTTTAAAAAAAGGAAAATAAAGATGATAAACTTAAATAATTTTTTGTGTGGAAAAACAAATTCACTCAAACTCAAAGGTTTTTCAATGACTACTTATCCAAATATTTGACGTACGATACTTCCAATTAATGTATAAGTCAGTAACATCTGCTTACGCAAACGAAGTAGCGGGTTCAGATAGTTTTAAATAAATACACGGGTAACTCACGTTTGATATAGTCAGTCCAGGCCGACTCAAGTTTCGATTGCGTCAGGCGATCTTTTTCAAGGAGAGTGCGCGTGCGTGTTCATTGCTCGTTTAGCATGTTCGTTCATTCATGCAGTTCGTTTTCGTGTATTTATTTAAAATGTGTAAAGTCAAAGTACTTTATTCATAAATGTACAATTTACATGTAATAACGACATTAGTGTTCATACTAGAATCATACTTTCAAATAGAATATCAATGTGACTTTAGATAAAGACATTTTTAACACAACCTTGTATTTTGATACTTGAACCTTAGATTTTAACTGCCATTTTCAGCTTTCAACAAAATTTAGATTTAACGTAAGCTAGTTTCAAACATATTCAATAGATGATTTTAGTTCAAAAATTGTTTATTTTCTCGCAAAACTTGCAAGAGAATTTTAACTAAAATGGATTTATGAAACTTCGACATAAAAAGTGGCATTAATGTGAGAGTCACGTCACTCAGACAAGTCAGACCTACATCTTTGCCATGCCAGTCATCTCTAATGTCGTATTATTTTCTAAATACCTACACCAATACTTTCGAAGTATTGGTAAACACGTAATTTAGATAGTAGGGAAGTAGATTGTGAGCGTGCAATCCAAATGTAGAGTATTAAATCGATTATGTGTTGTGTCAAAGCACATAATTATGCTGAAAATCGGGGCTCAAACATTAATGAGACCATCACACGAAGATAGGCCTATGCTGAACGACCGACCATTGGGTCGAAACTGGTGATGAACTCTCATAAAACCTCAAAATTATGAATATCTGACTCAAAGATCATAATAATACAACGAACATATATGTCAATGAAAACGGGTTATCAATATTTATTTCTCTTTTATGCGAAGTTGGATGAGTAACTGTTCAGGGCCCAATGTTATAAAATTCACTGGGTATTTTAAACTTCATTTTTGTTCAGGAATTAATTAATTATTAAGTGGAAAGTTATTTCTATAATATCTACGAAAATCTTACTAAGCTAAGCTAAGTAGGTAGTTGACAATTTAATAACCTCCTAATTTGATTTGTTGAGTACTTCGATAATAACCTGCATACTAGTTTCTTAATGTATATACATTTGGAAAAGGCCAATTTGTTTATTACAATGTTTTTATCACTATTATTTATATTTATTTATAATAGTGATACTACTATTTACTTATACTATTTATTTATAATAGTGATACCCCTAGTAGATACTACTGGTTAGCAGCGAGGCGATCTAATTGTTTGTCACTTCGGATAGAAAAAAAAAACTATTGTTCTTATTAAAGCACATTTGCTAATACTTTATTTGATATTGCATAAAAGCTGCGTATTTGTCACAACCAATCACAATCAGGGTCTTCATAATTTAGGTTTCAATTTCCTCGCGTCTGTCATAAAGGAAAGTGGGGTATTGGGACGTAGGATCGGGTCCACGGTCGTTAATCACAAGGCACCTATTCCGTGTAATTACTCATCAAAAAGGATAAATAGCTTTCCGGGACTCCTAAATTCACGCCATGTAAAAATACTTATTGTGTATTGAAATATTACATTTAGATAACTGAGTTGTTTCCAAAAAAATATGTCACTATTGTTACTGCTCTGTGGATCATATAGATTAACAATACAGTCGAAACGATTCTACGAAATCATCAATAATGTAACTTAAACCAAACGAACCGAGACAGGCCGCTACAGTACTTTATTACTCGTATTTCCATTAAAAATAAACTCTTATACAAATTTTCTCCTTATTTATTTTACAGCACGTGCACAACTACGAAAACAAATCACAAATAATCGGGCAAAGCTTTTAATTTGCGGCTTTATAGCTTAAAACATTCTCGTCAATGCAAGTGGCATTTCAATAAATGTACTTATGTATCAAAAAATCAAATAATTCTGAAAGAATTCAATTTGTCTCAAGGGTCTTCAGGGGAAACTTTAACTTGCCTTTGAACCACTGTAGCTGTAACGTGCAGACATTCTGTCTTTCACTTGAAAAGCAATTTTTAGTAATTATACTGGCCAAAGAGCCATCTCATCTCCGAGAGACCGCATCATGATGTTGCTAAAATAAACTATTTATTCATCTTTTTGGAAATGTGAATTTATAGATATTTTTTTCAAATGTCTGGTATTTCAAAATGACCACGCAAAGTGGCCATTTTCGTTCGTCATATACGTAGCCATAACCTGTCAATCTACGTCATACTCACACCAATCGTTCTACGTCACAGATCACTCGTATCTAAACTTGTACAACATATCCTGTAGCCCGATTCACGAAGTCCAATAAGGTAAGAAACACATGCGTCGACCGGTATAACTTGACCCTGACATTCGCTGAGATTTTGGGCAATCACAGGTCAATATTTACAAGCGTTAGTGTGTATTTGTATTGTTAGTCATAAAAACTACGTTTATTTTATGCTGAAACAACAAAAACGGACTTCAATTTTAAATTAAATTCAGGCATACCACCAAATACAATAGGAAGCAATCACTAAGTCATAGAGGTAACGAAAGTAAATTTTAGTTGTTATTTGTTCATATTTTCAAAACTGATCCACAGATTTCAATATAATTTATATGGGACCATCTCTGAACTATGGACTATCAAACAAAAAAAAAAACATTAAATCGATTCACAATTGGCGCAGCTATCGCGCAACATACATACAAACAAAAAAAAGATATACACATACGGTCGAATTGAGAAACCTCCTTTTCTGAAGTCGGTTAAAAAAACATATTACCGAATAGATAACCTCCTCTTTTTAAGCGTGACAAGAACATGACAAACTAAGGTAGCAAGGTTCGCCACACGTTTTCCTGGCTGCGGCTAAATCGGACGGACCCGTATCGTCGCGCGTCCTTTGACGCGGTTTGCGGTCCAAGTAACTGGGTGTCCGCACACCGAGTCCGGCTCTAACAACGTATTTAATTGAGTGTCTGTTGGAAATTTATAAAAGTAAATGTTGTTATTTTTAAATATTACGCGGGCGACTTATATTTCGTTGGATGCGTAGTTCAGGATTGATATGACAAAAGTTTTTGCGTTTAGTTAAAATACCACTTCGTTTTGTCCAAGCCACGAGTACATATCGATGGCTAACGGCCGAAATGGGATAAGCGCCATTTTTTGAGGTATGGACTTATATATATGGTTAGAATCGCCTTTTTTTTCTGCGTCGTTTGGTCTGGGTTACATGCTTCTAAGTGAAACTTTTGTCGTTTAGGCAGTAGTAAAAACAGGAGACGAACCCATTTTTTTTTTTTTGTTATAAGCGACACATTTTTTTTTTCTGAATTTTAATTTTGGTTATTGATCGACAAATATTTTAAAATATTGGACTTAGGCTTTTGTCCCTTCTGTAAACTTTTGTTATTTAAACGTTAACCCTTTTTAGCTGGAAATAAATATTCAGAAATATGCGTTTAAGTAAACAGGCCATAAAAAATTATTTGTAGAATTCCATTTAGTCTTTTATGCCTATTATTTTATGAACCAAATTTGTCGGTTATATAGTTAGGCCACATTAATTCGATTTTATTTTGGTGTTTAATATTTATTTCGTTGTTGATAATTAGATAGCAAAATGGCGGTTACTACATTTTGCCCCCTTTGAATACTTAGTAATGTATTGTCGCTTAGTCTTTTTGCTACCGATACTTAAAACAGTTCTGGTGCTTAGATAAAAAAAGCAATCCTTTTAACAATTGATTTTAAGTGAAAATGTCGTTTACGTAATCAAAAAGAGTTGAAAACGTCGGTTGCCTGTATCATTCTCTTGAAGGTTTGGGTTCAAACGCCAACACGTCGAGCTTCAGTAGCCTGAACACAAACAAAACACAACAAAATACAAAATACAAAAATCTTTATTGCTGTTTGCAGGTAAGATAAGATGATACAAAACATTTAAATAATTGACCCATACAAACTGGCCTCTTCTTCTAGAGGCATGCAATATGTCTGGCAACGCAGTTTCCATTGGTCTGAATTTATACAATGATAATAATAGTCGGCTGATAAAGTCTTCTTCTTCTTTTTTTATTTTTAACTTTTAATCGGTTGTATCATATATGTCATCTGATTCATCATGTATTAATTTCTGGTTGTGTAGTTTCCCGTTGTGTTATGTTAGTGTGATATGTTTGATGAGTACAATTACGCCAACGTCTTGTGCTACAGCAGGATGATGTTATGGACTTTGACAAGTGTGTGGTTTCATGTAGAATCCAAGGTCTTGCAGTAGTAGATCTTGCAGTTTAGCCGTGTGAGCAATTTCAAAGAATGTCATTATGTATAGAAAAATCAAAAAAATAATAATCAAAAATAATAATAATAATAATTCAATTTGTATAAAATAAAACAATGTCAATGTGTGTAAAAGAATGTTAACATGTATAAAATTTTATATTTGTATACCTACTCAAAGAACTCTCACAATATATTATAGAGTAATCTGATTCAACCTGTCCGTTACAATATATTAACATTAGTTAAATCTAAAGTTTCATAAAACATAGACAGTGGACACTAATGTGGCTAATGGAATTTAATGTGGAAGTTAATGGAATGCAAAATGTCATGTTATACAAAAATCTATACATCAGTATTCCAATTAATTTCCCTATCATTTAAAAATTCTTTCACAGTGTAATAACATTTGGGTACCAGTATCTTTTTTAATTTACTTTTGAACATGGATAAGTTAAGTTTTTTAATTGCATTTGGCAGCTTATTATATAGAAGAGGAGCCATACAAGAAATACTGTCACTCATAATCTTTTTCTTGCGTTTGCCTATGAGCAGCCTACACTTATCACGTCGGTTCCGTTCCACTTTGTCACTCAAGAGAGGAAAACAATGGGGGTTATTCCTTACAAAACACATAACTTCAAAAACATAAAGGCTTGGAAGGGTTAAGATTTGGTTGTCTATGAATACCTGTCTGCAGCTATCTGTAACTTGCATCCCGAACATAGCACGAATGCATCGTTTTTGTGCTTTGAAAGCTAAGCCTGTATCCGTTGAGTTACCCCAAAAAATTATCCCATATCTCAAGACTGAATGTTATAACCGTTTTAAAGCTCGCCGTAACATTCACAAAAAAATGACCCTAGCACTTTATGTGCTAGTTTTGATCATCTCCAAAAGGTATTGAATACTCCATATGGAGACAGTAGGTATGCTATTCTTTTATTCACGTAAATTAGCTGTGTATAATTTTGTGTGTACGAAAATGGTACTCGTAGTAGCAATAAACATGAATTGCTACTGTTGGAATGAGTCCAATGTGCTAACGAAATTTCAACAATACTTCATAAGTATGTATTTATGAAGATCCAGAACCGTATAAAGTGGATTTTTTACAGTTTAAAGACTTTAGTAGATGGGATTCAATCAGCGAAAAATATTTAAAAGGGAATCTAACTGGTAAAATAAGTTAGATGCGCGTTGTTACATTTCAGAAAAAGAGGATGACGTAATTTTTGTTAAAAACTCGATGAATGACGATGCCGAATCCTTTTGTGTGGAAGTTCAACCAAAAATTAAGATGACTCCCCCAGCATGTTATAAGTCTCAAATTCCTTTATCAAAGGTAAAACATGATGATTTACTTAAATTTTGTAAGGATAACGTGATTCCTCATTTTCTTCAAAATGAATAAAACAGCCTTATAAGCTCTAACAATGCAAAGGACACACTCCCTGAGTTGGATATCGAAGATGTTGACATAGAATGAGTTAGGTTTTATGTTTCTTCATATACTGCGATATGTTTATTGCATAAGTCAAAGACTTGAGAACTTTTTGATATGGCTAGTGTACCTACTTGTTATTTTATAATCCTTCATTATTTTTAAGCGTTGTTCTTTTTTGTGTTTTTGTAAGCTTAGATTTTACTATTTTAGCAGAAAAAATCTCGGAAATGATTTTTCCGAGAATTTTTCGTTTTTCGTTTCATAATAATTATTATATAGTTTAAGGTAATTTCATCTCAGGTACGTATGGGTACTGGTAATTTAGAATCGTTATTAAAACCTCTCTAAATAATTAAAAAGAATGTGATTTAACATTACAAATTTCCAAGTGCGCTTATTGTAATTACTTATTATTTGACATTGATCTTTATTGCTTATGTAAGTCTAGATTTTATTATTGATAAAACATTTACCACTATATTATTTTTAAGTTAAGTAGATCTCAGATACTTTATACTAAAACTGTTATTAATGTTGTTAATACGAGAAATTGTGATTAATAAGTACTGTAGGTACTGTGTTTAAATAAGTGACTGATTCTTAAAAGTATTATTTTTTCCTTAGGTACTTAAAACTCTAGGCCAAACCCAAAATCTTCTCTCATTCTGTCTAGATACCAACCTAATGTTCAAAATATTAACACATCAAAATACATCATAAAAATAATCAAACGAATAGGCGCGATATTGTCAAATTTGAACTTGATACAATTTTCCATTCAATCAATTTTCATTTGACAGCTGGTTATACCATATTTCCCAATTTTATTTCCCAAATACTCATACTAGTGCTATTTTGCTTCAACTTCAATAGAGTAAAAGATGTAGTTATATCATTTTAACTGGAACCGATTAATATTTTAGTTTCATTTACGACATTTTGGCTGTTTGCAATTAGAAGTCATTTTAGGATAAGCGACAGAAAATAGTGTTTATAGGCTGAATATTAAAAACATAACAATGCCATTGAATAGCTAGTGTCTTAAATATCATGTTTACAAATTTCTAGACTTTCGGAAGCTATACTTTAAGTTTTATGATTTTTTTTCAATTTATTTTAACTTTAAATCACTCTCCTCTAAAATTCAACCAGTGGCGCTTATCCCATTTCGCCCGTTAGCCATCGATATAAGTATAAAATATGCTGATACATAAATGTTACGGTATGAGCTAATACAAATGTTACATTATCTAGCAAATGCCTAAACTTTAAAATTAATGTCTACTAAAATTCGTAGCAACAGTTGACTACGGAATCACGTAGCTGCGCCTGACGTAAATTCCGTAGGGGCAAGTACGAGTAGGACTAGAAACAACTATTTTGTGCCAAAAAACACAACTAGAAAGATTAAACTTCAATGGCTCATTTTAATATTATAATATACTACCGGCGCTCCGCGGTTTTACCCGCATCATTGCCGTTCTTGTTGTTTCATCAGGATAAAAATGGCATATTTCATGTGTTCTTTCAGACTATAACCTAACTGTGTTCCAAATTTCAGCCCGATCCGTTCAGACGTTACGACGTGATTGAGCAACAAACATCTAAATCTTTATATTAGTAGGATTTTGATACATTATAGATGATAGATTTGGATATTAGTTAAAAACGAAAAAAGTGTATCTATAATCTATAATGCGTGTTAGGATTTATAAGCAAAATGTTTGAGAAACCGCATAGATAAAGTTTACTTCCAATTAATCCATCTAAAATCTTTGCAAAACTATCAACAAAGTTGAGCAACTTAGTATAACAAGTTGAAACTTGAAGTCTACAAATCGTAGTATCATGTAAACATAAGTTGGGTGATATAATATTATGTGTATAATATTATATGTATAATATTATGCGTAGATATTAGCGGCTATCACCGCCGCTCGATAAAGGGACACATTTCGCTGATTCTCCCTCATACCTAATTGACTATCTAATTAATTCTGCTCATTTGACTTCACAATGATATTAATGAATTCAATTGACTTATGATTACGCTCATTATTTACGTTATTCCATATTTTATACTTTAACAAACGAGAGTACTGTTTGTTTGGCAAAATTTAAATGTAGGTTAAGGAAAAAAACAAATTCGGTTTACATACGTTGATTAAGTTAAATTATTATTTACATTAAGCACAATAAAATTATTATTGGACAAACAATTGGGCAAATGATAATGGGGCGTTTTAAAGAGGGAAAAATATCTGTCAAAGACAGTGCCCAATTTCGCAGTAGGTGGCGCCACTGTTATATTTAGTTATTAGAAATTTCACAAAAACCAACAGTGGTGCCACACTTGGCAAAATTTAGAACTATCTTTGACAAGTCTTTTTGCGTCTGGAAAACGCTTCATTGGCACGCATTTTAATCTGTATTGTACAAAAACATTAGCAGGCCCCATTAAAGGCTAGAACGGGCTCTCTACTGCCTAGCTAAATCGGGTATGGTTTGCTATTGCTGTCTTTATTATTTCAATCGAAAAGAATAGAGAGAGCAATAACAAAGCTAAGACAGTTTTAGTTAGGCGGTAGACCCTCAATATTTAGACGGCCCCTGCAGTTCTTCAAAACATCTAAATAAAATAAGAAATAACCTAAAAAACACGCTACGATTTACTAAAATAAATAACACTAAAATTATAAAGATGAATGTTTACTTGTATGTTTATTTCCATGTATCTCTGTCGAATCGATAAATAAGTACATTCATGGGACAACAACGTTGCGTTGTAAAATATGTTTGTAATGATGAGTAGAAAGCAATCTTTGCGGAGAGTGCAATTGTGTGAGTACTCTTTATATTATAGGTTATAGGTTTCGTAGTGTTAAATTAGCGCTTCCTTGTTCTTGCTCAGAGTACAGATAGTTTCAACACGAAGCAGAATCCGTTCTGCAGTCGCGGATTCAATTCAGACCCATGACAAACATTTTTGAATTAAACATAAGATAATAAATATTTGTTCTGCATATGGGACTTTTTCTTTTAAACTATTATAGGTTTACACTTGACAGTCAACTCGCCTCATGCTAAGCGACGATGCGGTCTACGATGGAGCGTGCTTACCTAGAAAAAAAATTGGTTGTCTGAAGTCGGTTGGTTTACGGACGATAGTTTAACGTGACAACGCCATAACAAAACAATGATAGATGCGGTGAAAGCGTACAATGAGCATAACGGGACATAACGGGGCACTTTTTCATGCATGAAGCATGTTCATCGATTTATTAGACGTTGTCACGTCAAAGAAACAATTCATTCTAGATTTGAAGACACCAAGATCGTAACCATCGGGAAAAATCCACTCAGGCAACACATTTCACAGCCAACACGTTCTTTTCACAAAGAGTCAAATCATGTTCATTAGTTACCTGGATTCCATAATACAAGTTACGCTTACGTTGCTAGCTTACGTTGGGGGTTTGATGCTGTACAAAAAAGTGTCGGTCAAAATTAGTCTTATACGCCACTGTATCGGTATTTTATTAGTGCTATAATCCACCACACTAACGGCCTTCGAATATCCTAAATACCTAAGATAGCTTTTCGACGGGTTGGCGACCCCGACTACCCTTATCTGAAACTTGCCTTTCGCTTTGATTTCGTGGAGTAGAGCAAATGAAATAACGGTGAAATTTCATTATCTACCCGATATCGTTCCCCTTTTCATGTTATCCATGTACCATATAATGTCAGGTCCTAGAATAACTCGTTTAAGCTTCCTTTGTGGGCCGTACTCAGTAGCTGTTACGAGTCGCCTGTAACCATGGCCCGTAGTGATTTTTCATGACAATCTACGTCCGCTGGTCTTTTATGTCTGGTACGTATTCCTGACAAGATTTACGTGATTCATTTTAGTATGAGAAAAATAGCACAATGAATTGAATCTCGTAAAAATGATCGACGTAGCAGTAAACGTCGATGGATGTATGTGGCTTGGTAGTTTAAAAACTATCGGAGAATATTCTAAAAGTAGACGCTCTCACGGCGGATATTTTCATTTTTGTAACATTTACAAGACTGCTTTCCACGTTCGTATATCTCAAAAGTGTTTCAAAAAAGTACTGTAGTTTTACCGTCATTGGAAACAATACAGATTACGGATTTGTGAAAGTTCAATTAGATGCGTTTTTTATAGAACAAGTTAATTGTCAACGTCGAACCTCTAAAAAATCTGTGGACTCATGTGTCTAATGTAGAGAAGGACGCTTGCCTATAACAGGATTGTACTACGTAGGCTTTTACTCGTAAAAATCGAAATCGTCGCCTAGAACTGCACCGCGGTCGTCACCTAGAGATAGGATTTGTCTTGTAATTTCTCTGGATATAATTGACCTTAAAATCAGAACACAGTAATGTTCGAGTATTACTGCTATGCTGTAGAATAACTAGCAAAGGTGTTGTAAAGGTGTAGGTGAGTCCTCATATGGACTCTGCATAGAGTTCTACCGCTATGAAAACAATCATTTTTACATGATCGGTTATTTTTACACAGTTCCGCTGACCTTGGAATTGTGAAAAAGTAACCGGCACCAATGAAGGAAAACGGACTCTTAACCATTAGTACAGCATACATAGAGCAAAATGTTTTATGTTTTTTTATTAAAATTACCTACATAAAAGCATACGTACCGCACTAAATGGTCCCACCGCTGGGATTCGAGGACTTCTCACGTAAGATTCAAGGCTATAACCCCATTGCGGCTTGGTGGGTGAAGAAATAAAGATTCTAGGAACATGTCGGTTTCCTCATGATGTTTTCCTTCACCATTTTTATGTTAGCGGCATTTCATACACGACTCCAAAAAGACAGTGATGCGCGTTTGGGATTCGAACCAGGGACTTTAAATCGCCAGTTGCAGTTCTCCCGATTAGACCAGCCGTAACTTGAAATGTATCAACCCTGTGTAATATGTACAAAAGTATTTAAATATTTGCCCGCTACTCGCAGGGAACAGTATTTTACAACTGAACCGGAAGCACCATTTTTTGTTTGTAATAAAATACATAAATGAGTAGGGTTGGGAAAATTAAACACCGTTTTTATAACACGAGAAGCACGTTTACAAAATTAATCTGATGTAATACTCTAAACAAAGGTGTGGGATTAATTTATTTTATTTTCTATTTGATTTTTATTGTGAGTTTGAAAAAAAACATAAAGCTTGCTTTGTGTTAGATATGATAAATTACGTTATTTAATAAGTGTCAAAGTCAAGTTAGATAAAAATGATAGTGCAGGATATTTTGTACTTATTTTTTGTTAAGCATTGTTATAAGTTATTACGGTTATAGTACTTTACACTAGTTTTATTAATTTCGAGATATTTACCGTAGTTAAAAAGTAGAGTGAGTCCCCGATATTCTGCAGCAGTTTCATGCATTTTTTTCTTTAACTATGAGAATGTTTAAAATGAAAGTTCTTGAAGATAGAATATTTTGATTTTTTACAAACCAACATTTTTTATATTATGTAGTGACGAGCCGAGCAAGATATGCGCCTAATGGTAAACAACAAGCTATACAAAAACAGCACAGGATCACACATCTATTTGAACATGAAAAGTCCATTGCACTCGTTACCCCGAAATATAAGATAATTCATCTCTTTGCCCTGTGATTTCGTTGCAAATATTGCCCTTTAAACCGTTTCTGTTTGGCGGTAGAATAACTTTCCCAGGTCGACCCAGGCCTTATGACTACATTTTTTATTACTTTCAATTTAATGATCTCGAAATATCTTCAATGAGATCTAATCGAGACTCCATTAGCCTTTAAATCTAAAATAAACTTTTAGCGACGTCTACATATTTTTGAAGACTCTGATATTAAATTTACCTGAAGCATGTCTTTTGTTGAAAAATATCGGTTGTCAATCTTGTTTACAGTGCATCAAACTTACTTTACCGGCAGAAAAGTGTCGCTACTGAAGCATTGAACGAGTTACACTTCGTATTGTCGTTGTTAGTTTTATTTTAGGCCGCTGAGTCGAGATACGTGGCTCTGTAATAAAGATGCCGACAAGGAGTTCGGCATTATTCAGAAGAACAGATTGATTAGGAAATCGAAAAAGTTCAGCCAATCCGAAAAGTTTCGACAGCTTCATACCGAGTTCACCGACTAAGTGCGAGCGCCAAAACCCTACAAAAAATACCTGTACCGATTCGCCTCGGTCTACCCTAAACCTCTACAGGCTTAGGGCTTTCGTCCGTCAAATATTTGGGTTAGTGTGTTCGCCGAATATTACTATAATAATACTTTTTATTAAACTACCGGCTGTTAGTTAATCTTCATTACAGAGAAATTACAGGGGTTAGAGATATAACATCTTAGATATCTGGGTGATGAGCGCAGTGCAGTGCTAGGTAATGATTTGAACTCTTTATGTTCCAATAGCTGCGTGTTACTGTGCTGTTATGTGGCAGGCATGTTTCTTACCATCAGGCACATGACCTGCTCGTCTCGTCACTTATTATTTAAAACAAATATACTAATTCATTTACCGAATTAACAGAATGTTTAATGAATTATCATTAGAAGCCTTTATTCATCTTACTAAATCATAGAATGTATCTAACTTACATCTTATCCATAAGATCAAAATATTTTTTTAATGTATGTTACAAATGTTGTAATTGTTTCATTACTACAAACCTATATCTTAGACAATGATTCTCTAGTTTAAATTGACACTTGACGTAAATAAACTCTACTTACTATAAAAAACATTATTTGATGATTGTGCCTTAAAAACTTAGGACTTTAGTTAGTTAGGAAACTTTAGTTAATTGTGGCTTTAAAATATCTATTAATATTGTAGTAGTCAACAGTAGGTTATCAGGTGAATGAAATTGCAAATAAAGTAGTAAAAATTATTATTTTAATTTCTCATGCAAACTGAATCTTTGATCCGCAGATCGAACGTATCTGTCAAACATGCGATGCGTTCAGTTCAGAAAACTTTTTCAGGTGTTCGAAGTTAGCCGAGCTAGTACCAAATAAAATTAGGAAGGAAGCCAAATAACATTGTTTCTCGATATGTTTTGCTTACGGTTTGATGGGGCTTTTATTTATTGGATATTTCTTACTTTTTTGTCTATAAACTACCAAATGGATTTGAATGAAATTTGGTGGATATCTAGATGAAAGTCTAGAGATAACACACTTTTTATCTCGAGAATAATATGGAACGAATCCTACGTGGTAAAATCGCGGGACACTACTAGTGATATATATGCTCTTTATGCTTCTAGCACTTTTAGTAAGAAAACGATCGACAACCCTGACTCATGTTTTTATTGAATTATTAAAACACGTTTCTGGGAAAATCAGTAAACACGGCCGATTCTGAAGACATGTTTTATTTGTTTGTATAGAGAGGTACAGAGAGTATTTTTACGATCCGATGAACAAAAGGATCCAGGAAAGTCAGGTAACATAGCATAATATAACGTCTTTGACAGAACATCTTAAACAAGCTGTTTCTAAAATGAGCATTTCCCGAGATCTCCTAACACAGAATCAAAGAGACTTCCATCTTTAGAAAATCAGAAAATCGTCAGATCAAAATAAGGTACAACGTATCGAATTGATTCTCAGATAAAACAGTATTTTTTCCTGTAGAAATCTACGAGTATGAAGTTAGATATATTGAGGAAAGTAATTTGATATATAGATTATAATCAGAACCAGAATCAGAATAATTTAACTTGAATACTTAATTTGACTTGAAAATAATTTGATTTGAATCGGAATAAATAAATATTGGTGGTGGACAATTCACACACAACACCATCTGACCCCAAACTAAGCAAAGCTTGTGTGATGGCAGCCAGATAGCTGATATAATACTTATATAGTTTTAAATACATACTTATTATACATAGAAACACCCAGACGCAGTGCAAACATTTGAATTCATCACACAAATATTTGCACTGGGTGGGGGATCGAACCCACGACCCTCGGCTTCGCAGGCAGAGCTACTACCAACTAAGCCACTAGGGCAGTCGAAGGAATAATAATGACTTCTACTACCAAATTTCAAAATTAGACTTACTCTCAATTTTGTATCGTTGAATTGACTTTACGTCACATAATTGCATTGAAAATATTAAGGTTTTAGTAACTTGTGGAGGTACGAGTAATTAATACAATTGTTCATCTTTTGATTAACTGGAAAAATGACAGTCAGTGAGGTACTTCATAACAAGAAACAACAAAATGCTGTGTTGGCCTAGAATATCTGACTTCAAAATCGTCAGATCAAAGGTTTAAATCCTCGCTGCAACTCTTAAAGCCGGGCCACACAGAGGCGGGAGCCGCGAGAAAGCGATCGCGATCCGGGACGGGAATTTTTGTAATATTCGAATTTGTATGCAACCTGACACATAGCAAGCGGGAGCGATCCGGCGCGATGCGATTTCCCGCGCGACAAGATCGTGACGACAAACAAGAGATCGCTTCGCCATGCTTCGCGGGAAGGACGCGCGACGGACGGCCGGCGCGGGCGCTGTATTCTACGGTAGTCAGTACAAGCTGTCACACAGGACAGAGCGTTCGCGTAGCGATCGCGATCCGATCTCACGAGTTGTATTTTTTTACAACGTAAGGTCGTGAGCAATTTGATCGCCTTTGGTGTCACACCGGCTGTGTTCTCGCCATCTGCCCGCCGTGGGCTGCGGGCAGTAGCTCTGTGTGACATGATACGGACCGCTATCGCTTTGCACTCGATCGCTATCGGATCGCTTTCTCGCGGCTCCCGCCTCTGTGTGGCCCGGCTTTAAGTAATTTCCAAAGATGTTTGAGTTTGACATTATTACTGGCTTAAACGTTACAGGAAACCATTGTGAGGGAACCCATCGATTTTCCAAGAAAGATTTCTTTGGTCCTCAAAGATATAAGATTTATAAAATTTACTAATTTAATGATGGCAAAAATTAATGCAATACCTACATGAAAAACTTGGTAAGCAGCGCGCTTACAGCATAGTGAGACGCATCTAATTGAACATACAGAGTGCAAAAAACTTACATCGTTGCCCTTCAAACCGGTCCGTGATATAATCACTGGCATTAACGACGAAGGGTCATGAGGAATCAAGCGTTCGTAAGACATTTTTGAGGAAGTGTATGATCATCAACCCACACTTGGCCAGCGGGGTCGATTCTATTTGGGCTTGACTTTCTCGGGGATAAAGCAGGCCCCGAGTCCCAGCAGTGGGAGCATACAGTAGGTTGGTTATGCTATCATCTCAATTAACATTCGTATCTTTCAGTTACGCAGTTCCTCATTTACCGTGAAGTAAAATATTCAGGACTTTTTTTGTAAATTATGTGACCCAACGACGCGCAAGGCGTGGAAATTGCTTTTATGGCATGAATGCATCGGAGGCGCTCGCAATTTTCACTCACGTCGCGCATCGAATTGTTCTGGATAAAATAACAGAAAAAATCCTAAGAAAGCCGGATTATCAATTTTCATCACGAAGCGGATGTAGCGTTGAAAACCTCACGCAATCATGCGGAAGGAAATCGAATAATTTAATTTTACTTAGAATTTTGATCAAGATTTTTAGTGGGCGGCGGTTACCAACGGGCTTACCATTTTACCTTGTAGGTATACGCTCTATGACTTTTACCAATTGAGTAGACGGAAGTGTTTTATTTCACAAGTGAAGAGAAGACTTCATGACGTAAAATACGCGAAGTAAAGGAAAACAGTGGGGACATTATATTTAAATTTATTAAATTTTTCGCCCTAAAAAAATATATAGATATTTATTATGTACTAATGCTCCGTGCTACATGATCACAGTATTTAACTGTAGTTTGTCTTTGAAACCTTGTGTCAGTCAGTATAAAAATAGTGGCGTTCCCAGATTGCCGACAGAAGTGAAAACGTAATGTTATGTACAATGTACATTTTGTTAACATATTACTAAGTACAATTAAATGTTTATCTGTCTCTCCTAATGCGCTGCATTGACCTTCCAAAAGTCGTTACTTAATAAAGCGAAAAGATCTTCCTGTGTATACTAACCTCCTTGTGCTAAAAGCTGGATTGCGTTCTGACGCAACAACATAGAAACTCTTTGATAACATTCAACCCTCGACCTTAATTTAGCCGTAAATTTCGGCAAGAATCTCAGTTGCCAACATCCGCAATCTTTAGTAGAGAAATGCTTGAAACTGATGCTTTTGTTAAATAATATTATTCACCAACGACGCAATTACGAATACCACAAAGTAGATTATGAATAAATCCTTTCTTTAGGGCTCACTTATGTTGAACACAGTGGTGATGTGAAATATTTCACATGCAGTACTAACCAATGAGTCCCTTATTGGTTAGAAACTGGTTAAATAAAAAAAAGAAAAAAAAAAAAAACAAAACACTTTTTTTTATAAATTCATTAAAAAAAAGTTTTAAGATGTAGCCAGCCACAATTGAATCGCATACACGACAAGAAGAAGAAGAACATGCAGTACTGTTTCCATACTCTTGTAATCTGGTAACCTTTAAACGAAGCTTGAAAATAAATCTTCAGAGCAAAGAAATTAAGTAAACTTGAAAATTGAAGATTTATTTGTTCTTCTGATTAAGAAATGTGATGCATTTCTTGACTTCTACGAATAAAGTGGTAACATTCAAATATATTGAAGTTAATGCGATCGTAAGTATCTGAATCTGGGAAATTTCTGTTATTTCACGTTTAAATTTAGTAATTTTGTGAGCTCAGACCGCGTTATAATAATAAAGTTAGTTTTCGTACATCTGTCCGAGCCACTGGCCCGGCTGTTTACGGGCAAGTTCACTAAATTTCAAAAGTAGGAATGGACTAATTGGGAAACAAAGATTAATAACAATTATATTATTATCATAAGATAACTACCATATCTACTAAATAAACATTATTTGTTTTAACGGCCACGCTAGTAAAATCCTAACAAACATATTTTCCGCCTGATGGTAAGCGATATTGCCTCACACACTTAAACTCGACACTTTTTTCACGCGGCACAATCTAGCCCCAAAGTTAGTGCCCTTAGATACTGCCGCTATGGAAACCAAATAAGGGCCAAATTTCTCTTCACACTGGTATCTATTTTCACCTTCTACTGAGCCGGTCTGACGGATGTTAAACTACAGAAGGCCCTAGTCAAAGGTGGGGCTTACCCACAATACTGGATAAAATAATATCAAATCCTGCTAATATAAACAAATGCCAATGTTTGGATATCTGAATCTTTTGAGGTTTGTTGCTTAATCACGTCCTAATGTATCAACGGATCGGGCTGACATTCGGAATATAATTAGATTATAGTCTGGAAGAGCACATGGCTAGTTTTTAACCTAGAACAAGAACAAAATTGAAAATTTTGATTAACCCCTGACTACCTCAGATTTGTTATTTGCACAACATTCTACTTGTCAAGCGCTTTCATTTGATACCCATAATGCCCATATTAAGGGTAATGGTGAAAAAAGAAATGTATATCGCCATTTTGTGGTAGCGGCCATCTTGGATTTGAAATTTGTCATATTGCAAAGTATTCTACTAGTTAAGCCCTTTCGTTTGATACCCATATTGAAGTAGTAATGAAAAAAAAAATTTAATTCGCCATTTTGTGGTGGCGGCCATCTTGGATTTCAAAGTTTTATAGTATTTTACTAGTCAAGCCGTTTTATTTGATTCCCATATTGAGGTAGGTTGTGAAGAAATATTTTGTCCACCAATTTGTGGAGGCGGCCATCTTGAATCGATATTAACCAAACATAGCTAAGAACACCCGCACAGATATTAACCTTCAAATAAAAAAAAACCGCATCGAAATTGGCCCATCCGTTTGAGCTCTACGGTGCCACAGTCGGACACACACACAGACAGACAGATAGACAGACAGACATCGACGTCAAACTTATAACACCCCTTTTTTTGGTCGGGGGTTAAAAATAACGGGAAAGGGCAAAACTGCGGGGCGCTGCTAGTTTTAATATAAATGTCTCAGTGAGCTGACATTGCAACGGGACTTCATTTGGCAGTAGTTAGCTCTATGCCTGAACTAAAATATATTTTAATAAACATACAGATTGAAATGATTGCAAACTAACTTCCTACACTGAACATATGTTTAGTGATGGTAGGTTACTTGATATAATTATGTAATGTAGTATAGTTGTATGCATATACTGTAGTGCCATTGAGGTATCATTGCAATTCAATCCAATTCTACTGCCAAGCAGGAACGTGCAAACATCACTCCGAAAGTGTACCGGTTTGAAGAGCAATGTTTCCAAAGAAATTATAGGGCATGCAGATAAATCAAAATATACCTCTGGATGATTTAACACTGAACATGAAGAATAATTACCCAGCACACTAGGTAATGATTCTTCATATTCTATTACCTGCGTGGGACTGCTGTTATGGGCAGTAGACCTGTGTCGATCGTGATCGAATCCTTTTGATTTGATCGCGACCTCTACACGAAGTGATCGAATCACAGATTTCTAAAACACCCGATCTTTTGTAGCCCGATTATGAGTTTACAAGACAAAGCGAATTTAACTTAATGTTAATATATTTTACTAAAATAATTACTACTTGCTCCTTAAATCGATTGAATCGTGCTTTGATAAATCACACCGACGTAATACGAAATATTTTTTATCTCCTTATTTTACACAGAAACACATTTCGAGTGCGACTTGTACGAGATGTCGTATGTCGATTGTCGGTCTCACTCTGCCTTTAGTCGCACGCGATGCTCGATACAGGTTGTAGGTCATACAAAAGAACTGCGACTCAAATGTTCGAATCATTGTAACCCGATCAGCATACGAGTGGGTCATGAGCGAAGGTCTCGAGAAATGATCTACTGACACAGGTCTAATGAGCAGACGTGTTGCTTATGATCAGGTACACTGTTGGTCCCGTAAGTATTTACAAGTTATATAAAAATGACATATAGGGCAATTTGATTAATTTAAAAGCGCAAAAGCGTTGACGTTGCGCGTAGTGTTGCGATCGAATGCGTAAGCAGACTTCGCGCCTCTACCACAGCGACGTGTACAGAGGATATCCAGATCTTTAGAAGTATCTAACAGAATACTATCGTCCCACCGTCACAGTTTTGATTTACCCTTAAATGCCTTTACAGCCTCGGATTTATCTTCTACTAGCAGCGTCCGCGCGTTTCGCCGTGGAGTTCCCATTCCCGTTATTATTTTGGAATAAAAAGAAGCCTATGTGTCATTACAAACCATAATCTATCTACTCGTATGTTTAAAATTTTAGCCCGATCCGTAAAGACGTTACGACGTGATTGAGCAAAAAACATCCAAACATTGACATTTATAATATTAGTAGGATATATATACCTCTATATACTAAGGAAGAGGTTCAGTGGCCAATGGAGCGTTCAGTGTCATTCATTTCAACACATGTTCTTGAATTATATCAGATTTTAAATACTATTTTATTTTTATTTTCAAATTCAAATTCAAAACTATATATTATTTTACATAACAATAGGTATTTCATTTCTGCTTTGTTTGGTTTGGCCATTCTAAATTATTTCTCACCTTTGCTCATACCAATTTAATTTTGCCGTCTGGTTTCATTACGCCATGTTACATAACTCATTTAGTTGGACTTGTGGCGAAGTGATAACGGGTTAGATAAATATAAAAGCTCAAAGCGTATTTAATTTTTTGTTGGTTCATATGTCTGCGGGTTAGTCAGAGTGTATGTAGTACCTACATGGGTCACGTTATAATGATCACATGGGCTAAATAAATTTTTAGATATCTACGGATTTTTTTATCTGGCAGCTTTATCTTCGAAAGTTTAAACGGTTTTATTTGACTTGGTATCTTTGATGGCACCTGTTAAAGTTTGTATTTAAAATTTACAATCTTCTTGTATGAAATGATTTTAATCTAGTATCTTGATCGCTGATGACAAAACAATGCTTATATAGTTTATATGTTTTTTGTAGTGGTAGGACTCTTGGCAGAGTCCGCTTGGGGAAGTACCACACCTTTGTCAGTTATTTTACCGCTAAACGGTAATGTGCAAGTAGTATCTATCTACTACCTGTTAGATTTGGCTGACACCGACTTCAGATAGATGAGTGAGTAGCGCTTATAATAATGATTTTACTTAATTTTTCGGTTTTGAGTGCCTATTTGTGGTTTTGAAGTCGGTTAAATTTTTTGTACGAAAATAGTTTATTTTATTACCCTTATTAGTGAACAAGAACAGAATTAAAGATTTTGATTAACCCCTGACTACCTCGGATTAGTTATCTGTACAACATTCTAATAGTCAAGCCCTTTCATTTGACACCTAAGTATATTAAGGGAGTTGTGAAAAAAGAAATGTATTTCGGCATTTCGTGGTAGCGGCCATCTTGGTTGTGTAATTTGTCATAGTGCAAAGTATTCCACTAGCCAAGACTTTTCGTTTGATACCCATATTGAGGTAGTAATGAAAAATATAATATAATTCGCCATTTTGTGGAGTCGGCCATTTTGGATTTGAAATTTGTTATAATGTACAGTATTCTACTAGTCAAGCTCTTTCATTTTATACCCATATTGAGGTAGGTTGTGAAGAAATATTTTGTCCGCCATTTTGTGGAAGCGGCCATCTTAAGTCGACATTAACCAAACATAGCTAAGAACATCCGCACGTGTATTAAACCTTGAAATAAAAAAAAAACGCATTGAAATCGGCCCATCCGTTTGAGCTCTACGGTGCCACAGACAGACATACAGACATCGTCAAACTTATAACACTCCTTTTTTTGGTCGGGGGTTAAAAACAAGTTTTTATTAATCCATTTACACAATTTCGTATTGACAGGATCGAGTTTCATAACTTTTGTGAAATCTTCAACTACGTCATCCAGAAAATTGTACGCAAATTTTAGTTTATGGTTCTCATATTTCAAAAACCACCCGACCGATTTCGATAAGATTTATATGGGACCATTCGGGAAGCACATGGGCACCCTCTTATCATGGGAAAATAAAGGGAACAACAACTGAATGGGTAAAACCGCGGGTGCTGCTTGTAATAATAATGTAAATGTTAAATTCCTAAAAAAATTGTCAATAAAAAGCTTTTGGTTGGTTTATAAAATTAGATAAAGAATAAGTCATAAGTCAATAGATTAGGGTTTTCTGCACGGTTACGGTTCCTTTGTACCAATCGTAAGCAGATGAGCTGTATGTTAGCTATGACGACATAGTGAAGTGCCGCGACAACAGTATGACACTTTCACAAGAGCGATCAGACTCGTGCTTTCAGTGTAAAGCGTTTATTCTAACTCTACATAGTATATGTAAACTCTTTGGTTTATACAAATAAATATAGTTGGACATTATTTCTTAAGGTTCCGTACCCACCTTCTTCTAAATTCTAGATTAATACAATCGCGTGGAAAATGCTAGTACTTGTTTATTTAATTATTAATACATCATATACATTATACGTCTACACACGTCTATAGTAGACGTATGCACCCGTTATAGAGTCGTAAACACGGGTGGTCGTAAACGATGCATTTGATTGTATGATTTAGCAAAGCAAAGTTTGTGTGCAGGCCAAAGCCAAAAAAATTTACTGAGTTGGACCAATTTTTTGACGACAGGTGCCATAGCAACGTCCTTAGGGTACAGCTAGATTAGAATTAAATATAAGTAAAAAAAGTCATCTCAATGGTCTCTATACTCTACACAAGCAGCGCCCCACAGCTATTAACCGCGTAGTTTATTTTATATAGCTGAAAACGTGTTATTTCAGAATATAATTTAACTGTGTTCCGTATTTTAACCCGTTTCATTCAGCCATTACGACGTGATTGAGGTACAAACATCCAAACCTTGGCTTTTATATTACTAGTACGATATAGTTTGGTTATCATCCGTTTATTATCTATTAAAACCGTATCCAAAAGGCCCATTAACACAGTTACATATGTAGGAAAAGTTTAGGGTGTAGAATGTATAATTTAAGCCAATTCAAATCCTGCCCTACTCAAAACCACAGAGCAGCGATCGATGGAGACACGAATAGCGATGGGTCATGTCGAACTTTCATTACCATGGCTTGTGGCTAGCTGGCAGACTCACTGATACGTTAAGTCTTGACCATCGGTTTTTTATCGGATACACTTTGGAGAGCGTGCGACTGATTTGCATGATCTGATACCACCTTGCTCTTTTTTCTATCGGAATGCTCGTAGCTCGAAAAAGCGACATCGTTTCATGGTTGATGTTCCAAAGACACGAACGAAGAGATTTGACTCTACTTTTGTGATAAGAACGTCTTGGCTGTGGAATACGTTGCCTGAGTGGGAATTCCCCGATGGTTACAATCTTTGTGTCTTCAAATCGAGAGTGAATCGGTTTCTTCTAGGTAAACACGCTCCATCGTAGACCGCATCGTCGCTTAACATCAGGCGAGATGGCGGTCAAGTGTAAACCTATAAAAGTTTAAAAATAAAAATATAAAATCTTCTCCATAGTTAATTTAGTCTGATGAAAGACAAGTAAAAGTATATTTTTTTTTGCAAAATGTACATATCGATATTACGGCTAAAATCCGTATCCATATTATACCTACAAAGACCCCGTCAGAGTATTGCAAAATTAGACAATTTGACCTCAGAATTGTAAACCGAACCACTAAATTTAACAGGATAATTACAATTAAATAAATATTGGTAGACAATTCACACACATTATAATATGATATAAACTATTTTCGTATAAAAAAATAAAACGACTTCAAAACCACAAGCAACACTCAAAAGCGAAAAATAAATAAATTTCATTATTACGTATAACCGCCAGTCACCCATCTATTTGAAGTCGGTGCCAACATAAACAAAACAACAAAGAAGGTAACATACATAAAAAAAGAAAAAAAACATGGTGGTCGAATTTATAACCTCCTTGGAAGTCGGTTAAAAATAAGCATATGTGTTAATTTTGATAATGTAGGTACTTACCATCTATTTTATGTCAGTAATTCAATTTCGTCCAGTCGATACGTTAGATATGCGTGACAACAAACATACTCGTAAGCACTTACAAACCCACATTCGTTCACCTTTATAATATTCATGCGTCAATGGTATAGTGAGCAAAATTGCGCGGCGTAGTATAGATTTAACTAATTAAGGTATTTCAAAAGATTTGAAAATCAATCAGATGGCATTAAATCCATCGGCGATAGTAAAATAATACGTTTATTTTAATTAGTTATAGTGTATCTTATGTCTGCATTCAGAGGTG
The DNA here is from genome assembly GCA_017562165.1 of Ectropis grisescens. Classification (NCBI taxonomy): domain Eukaryota; kingdom Metazoa; phylum Arthropoda; class Insecta; order Lepidoptera; family Geometridae; genus Ectropis; species Ectropis grisescens. Next base: position 18,897,723 of record CM029785.1, read on the forward strand.
AAAAAGGGCAGACATCTTTATCGTAGGTAATCGTACACCGAGGAATTTGCAATAACTTAGTATTCATATCATACCGAACTAATTGCAGGCTCGAATATTCCCCTAGAAATGACGCAGTGGCTGATAAAGGACTATTGAATGAATCAAAATATTTTCAGATAAAATACTTAGACCATTTTACATAATTTACTTTGTATCTACTATTCTTCTAAGTAGACGAACTAAATGAAATTTTTAGGAGAATTGGCTGCTGGTAAGCTGTTTTCAGAAGAAGAATAAATAGTTTCAGTCTACTAGATGGTACATTTTTAGGACTACATCAAAATCACTAGTATAAAACAAAGTCTTTCTCTGTCCCTATATCCCTATGTATGCTTAAATCTTTAAAACTAGGTACGCAACAGATTTTGATGCGCGTTTTTTAATAGATAGAGTAATTCAAGAGGAAGGTTTATATGTATACTACGTGCATAAAATAGTAGAGAAACATGGATAATTCAATTCAATCATTTATTTATCAATTTGGTACATGGGTACACTTTTGAACGTCACATTATAGAAACACTAGCTTTTACCCGCGACTTCGTCTGCGCCACATATTTACTAAAGTAATTGAGGCAGTACCTACTCGTATGTCTACTACCATACAAATTCACGTTTACTAATCAAATTCGGTCTAAGTCAAAGTTTTATATTTATTAATAAATGTACAATTTACACGACAAATTACAAAAAAACTATGTTCTCAAAAATTAATCAAAACAGACTTTAATTTAAAATCATATTGGGACGGTCCACCAAATTTTATTAGAGTCTATTAGTAGATATTAGTAGATATATCGTCTGATTACATGAACGCAAATTTTAGTTTGTTGTTCATATTTCAAAAACCGCCGCACTGATTTCGATAAAATTTATATGACCACCTCTGAACTATAATCTACCAACCAAAAAAATAACCATTTAAATTGATTCACAATTGGAAATACAACTGGATTGACAACCTTCTCCTTTTAGAAGTCGGTTAAAATAGCATACAAAGAGTGCAAAGATCCTTCCATGCACACTTTTACTCCTCATTTCCACTCTTTTCAACTCTTTTCTGTGATAAAAGTCGCCGTTGTCCTTTCCTAAGTCTAGTTTATCTGTGCACCAAATTGTAACAAACTCTTTAAGTGGCTTAGGCGTTAGACGGTAACGGACAGAGAGAGTTACTTTCATATATATAATTTCATATTATAATTGAAAACAGGTGTTCCTGATCATTTTATAGGAGGCAGTTGTAAAGATTACCGAAAAGTAATACGTTTACTCCTCCAAAAAACTCATTTTCGCAGTTCTTAATTTGCCTTAATCGAGCGTCCATCATGCATAACATTTGATAAGACACCATGGAAATCTCGTCGACTATCAAAAATTCTGTCTGATACGCCATTTAGTGGCTGCACCCATCTTAAATATTGAGGTTGTATAGTGCACTGTATTCTTCTTGTCAAGCCCTTTTATTTGATACCCATGTTGATGGGATTGATAAAACCTAAGTTATCCGCCATTGTGTAGAGGCCGCCATCTTGGATTTTAATTTTATATAGTACATTGTATTCTGCTTGTTGAGCCCTTTCATTTGATACCCATATTGATGGGATTGATAAAACCTACGTTATCCGCCATTTTGTAGCGGCCGCCATCTTGGATTTCAATTTTTTATAGTATATATTGTATTCTGCTTGTTGAGCCCTTTCATTTGATACCCATATTGATGGGATTAATAAAACATAAATTATCCGCCATTTTGTAGCGGCGGCCATCTTGAGTTTTTTTAAGTACATTAATTATAAATAAATGATACCGCTAGAAGCGTCTTGAAACGTTCTTGAGAGTAAATGGCTCAAACGGGTAAAACACTTCATATGCCGAAACATAAACACCGCACTTATAAACGCGAAAAGCGGCCAGTGTATCAAGCAAGCGGTTATATAAGTATCCCCGTATAGTTAGAAATTATAAAATTGCTGGAACAAACGTTAATCGACTCCATTTCAAGTGTCTAGATACAAAGTTTCATGGTTTTATCTTCAATAATATTGAACTTCCAGACTTTCACCAATTCCACCAAGGTACAGTTCGAAACTACAAAACTGCTAAAACATACATTTTATGGTTTCGTGTTAAGTATCTAGACGTAAAGTTTCATAGTTCTTCAACAATGACGAAGTTTTCCATATAAACTTTCATCCCTTATTTTAACCCTTTCAACCCTTTTTTCGAAACAAAAAGTAGCCTATGTCCTTTCTCGGGATCTATTCTATCTATGTATCAAATTTCATCAAAATCTGTTGGTTGGTTTAGGCGGTAAAGACGGACAGACAGACAGACAGACAGACAGACAGACAGACAGAGTTACTTTCGCATTTATAATATTAGTATGGATTAATTACACAATGTCAGATAAAACAACAAAATACAAGCAGAACATAACAGTATTAAATTATGGGTAATGTCAAATAAAATAAAATCTGAGAATTCAATCAAAGAAAAAATAATATACATTTGTCACAATTCATTTAAATTTTCTAATGTCAAGTGTTTCCAGGTCTTTTTGTCCTCTAAAAAATCTTGTATTTAATAGTATAAAATACAAGATTTTTAAATGTTTCTAATGTAATGTCATAAATAAACACGTTTCTTGCACTGCAAACGCTGGCTGAACCCTGTGAGCTAGATCAAAATAATGTACCGCAATATTGTACCCCTTCAAAAGGTCTACAAAAAAACCTACAGTAGTATACGTCACATAACTTAGGAATAATCCACAATAACCATTTTTATTAGTACTTAAATTTCGTATCAGCATTGCACCCGTGCGAAGCCGGGGCCGGGTTGCTAGTAACAAATAAATGTATACTTACCTAATTTTATGTAAAAAAAATCTACTAATATTATAAATCAATGTTTGTTGTTCAATCACGTCGTAACGAATGAACGGATCGGACTGAAGTTTGGAATACAGGTAGGTAGATGATGGTCTGGAAGAACACATAGGCTTACACACTTTTATCTCGGCAAAATAACGGGAACGAGAACTATGCAGGTAACACCGCGGGGCGCTGCTAGTATACATTTGTTACATAATATATGCGCAACAAATTTTCCTCTACTTTAGCGTGTCTAAAAGTGATGATACGACAAAGTAAAAAATGGTTTTCCATTTTCTTTTTTAGCTGACATTATAAAAGTTTTGCTTTGTTTGTGGCTAGATAGAGTGGTGTGAAAATGATGTTGATTATTGTTAGAGTAAGATCCCAGAGCCGTCAGACGTCACGTATTTTCTGAGGAATGAAATGTGTACCATTGAGTAGAGTTAGTACGTACTAAGAACACATATGTACTTACCCGCTAACTTGCTTAGACGGCCAATTTTGAGATATGGGGTCCAGAAAGTACATAAAAACATTTATATACGAGATTTTGAGTTTAGGGGATGACTGACCCCTTAGATCTGACTGTCTTTTCGGAAAAGACTTTATAATAGCTGTCTGATAAACATTTGTGTATAACAAATGGAGTATGAGAATTTAAGTGAAGTTAAGTCATTATTTTGGGAGTTTTATAGCGTCTGTTAAACAAAACGGCCGACGGAAAGTGTCTGGTAGTATTGGGGCCTTATTTTATAGATATTGCCTATAACATACGTGAAAATCAGTTATTAGAAAATACGTGAAGTAAGTAATGTATCTTCTAGACTCCATATCTCAAAATTGGCCGTCTAAGCAAGTTAACGGGTAAGCATGGGTTCTTAGTACGTTCTAACTCTACTCAATCGTCCACATTTCATTCATCGGAAAATACGTGACGTCTGGCGGCTCTGAGATCTTGGACTTTATTGATAATGTATAACTATATTTGTTTACTATGGTCATAAACCGTAACAATGGGATACCCAAGAGTTTAGCTAAATTATCATGCAGTTTTACAATAAATATCTACACACTTCCCCTCCATTATACAACAATATTTCCACATCTCCTAGCAATCGGAACTAACAACTCCTCTATGAAATGTCAATTAATACGCGATACCAGCGACACCACACTATGAACCGGATATTTTTGTACCTGTTATAACAATCGAATCGTCAATTTTATCTTTTTTTTTGTCTATGAATTAATTAATAATGTCAGCATCACACTACGTCACTGAAGATCTGTTAAACCAAACTCCTAACGTGAAATTAATCCCGGAACGTAAATGCGGTAACGTTACAATGGAATTTTCACATAAATTCGTTAGTGAGTTAGGCTCGACACGTGGATAAAGGCTTGGAAATTATAAACCTTCTTGTTGTTATGCCGGCTTACACAGAACGGACGTAGTAACTGACAGGGGTTCGCAACATGTGAATAAGAATTGAAAGTATGAATAGGTTTGCCCTAATGTCGATAGAGCTGTATCATCGGCATACACACATACGCCCACGCGCACGTACAAGTCACACATAAGCTTGCCTGCACTCATACCTAACGATTGACTTAATGTTTGGATTGAATTCTCCACTGTAAAACCTCACTCGAATCAACTTATGTGTCTGTGTCTGGGTGTTTCTATGTATAATAAGTATGTATTTAAAACTATATAAGTATTATGTCAACTATCTGGCTGCCATCACACAAGCTTTGCTTAGTTTGGGATCAGATAGTGTTGTGTGTGAATTGTCCACCAATATTTATTTATCTCATTTGATTTTAATGTTAATTTTTTGCTTTGATTTTAATATTTATATTGATTTTTGTTTTGACTTTGATTTTTATTTTGTTTTTCATTCTGATTATTATTTTTATTGATACTAATAATTTGTTTTTAGTCTTGATTGTTATCTTGCTTTGACTTTTATTTTGATTGTAACTTCGATTTTGTCTTGAAATTGACCTTAGTTTTGTTGTTTGATACTTCTTGATTCTTGATCTGATTTTAATTCTTGTTTTAATTTTGGATTCTATCCTTGATTTTGATGTTTATTTTAATATACTTAATTTTGATTATAAAATTGACTTGACCAGCAGTTGAATTGTACGACATAATTATTTAACACATGTAAATGTACCGATTATTTGAAATAAACAATTTTTATTTTATTTATTTATTATTGGGCAAAGAGACATTTTTTTTATCTCCGGGCAATGAGCGCATTTCTGTGCTAAGCAGTGATTTGGACTCGTCGTGTGCAAATAGCTGTGTGTCACTGTGATGTTATGGGCAAACTTTTTTTACATTGTAATCCCGTAGCTCGAAAAAGTGACATTGATTCATGGTAAGAAGAATAAGGAGATTTTGTCCCACTTTCGTTATAAGTGAACATCTAGGTTGTGGTAAACACATTGTTTAAATGGGTTTTTGATAATGGTGACAATCATTTCTAGGTAAGCACGTTCCATCATAGACCGCGTATTAACTTAACATCAGGCGCGATGGAGCTCAAGTACAAAACTATTTATTATTGTTAAAAAAACGTGTTTCTTAACACCGGGCTCATGTCTTGCCGGTCCCGTCTTCTAACGAGAAAATGAGGTTGTAGTTTGAAACGTTTCCGATAGCGATTTCTAACTTATAGTTTTGCGAAAGCGGTATTTAATGTGTTTTGTTCCTTGTTCCTTTTCAGTTACCTGAGAAGATTAAATGCTCAGCGATAATTAATTGCCAGACCAACTTTAGCGCGTAGTAGCATTGTTTGTACCCTAACGTAGGCAGCCCACGCACTCTGCGGCCGGCGGCCTACGCATCTCACTGTCTATTGTATTTTTATTTTGGGACCAATAACAAAGCGTACTCACCCAATTTTTTGACAGTGACCTCCTTTTCATTTGTGTTTTATTGACTCGGAGATAGATAGAGAAATCGAAGAGAGATAAAAGTCATGGTGGCTTAGCGGCTAACTAGTAGAGCTATCTAGTGCTAATCACAGCCGTGAGGTCGGATATTCGTATCCCGCCTGGAACTCCGAGTATTTTCCAACTTTGTCATCGCCCTAACCCTAGGTAAAACATCGTGAGAAAACCGACATGTTGTTAGAATTTTTCGAATTGATGCCTCATCAGTCAACCTTTTCCACACTATTACTTCTTTCATAATCTATGTACATTCTCTATGGATATAAATTAGGAAAGTCCCAATTCTCACACCGAAATAAATGTGTAATTTTATTATTATTATCCTGTGGCGTCTCTTGCGTACTTCCCGATCCCTTTATTTATCTGAGTTAACACGGAGCCCATGTGTTCTTGCAGACTATAATCTAACTGTGTACTAAATTATAACCCGATTCGTTCATACGATATGCGACGATTCAAAAGTCGTAAAGTTATAGGTATAATAACTGGTCACTGTCCCTTAAATAAGCACCTATTTACCATAGGTGTAACAGACAGTCCTCTATGCAGAGGATGCATGGAGGAAGAAGAAACGCCACAGCATGTACTCATGGAATGCAGTGTGGTGAATCAACGGGCAGAATTCCTCCAAACCCCGTCGTCTGTTCCGGATGCCTGTCGCAACCTTAATAGGATGTTCGCCTTCTGGGACGGCCTAGGCTGGTTGGAGTAGGAAAGGGAAGTATGAGTCACGCACAACGGCCCAACTAAAGAGGCTAGGTGCGGAAAAGGCCCCGCCAAACTAACAAAGTAACGATATGCCGTGATTTAGCAACAAACATCCATCCATCCAATTATCCAAACATCCAACTGTGGACATTTATAACATTAGTAAGATAATAGGATTATTCTTTACAATCCGCGCTAAATATGAATTGTGAAAGCGTTGAATTTTGTTTCTTTGTAGAGCGGGATCTTACTTAAACATAACGTGAATGTGAAATGCTGGTTTAAAAATGAAATTGATTTTCTTTGAGAGAAGTTAAAGGTCATAAACATTCTCAAAATAAAGACTTTTTGTTGCGAAGAACATGATCAATTTCTTAATCAGAAGAACCTCGTTCATTCGATTTGAATTCATTATGTTTTAGTCTATAGCATTGTCATGGTATAGTAATTTTAATTTAGTCCGTCATGTGTGTTAAGCGCTAGCTTTTGAGTTAGGTTTCTCTTTTCAGAAACGGATCCTTAAAACGGTAAATTAAAGCTTTTCATGTAAATTCTAATGACCTACTATTGAAAATGTTAAGAACAATATGATAAAAATGAAATTGCGAAGTAGATTAGTTTTCCTCGAGTCAAAAGAGGGATTTGTCGGAGATTTCGCGAATACAAACGTTCTTAAATTCTTTGTTTACGGAATAGATGAAAAATTGACTTTGACAAGCGTGAGATTACTGTTTTTGGCTACCGTTTTTATGTTAACCCATTAGTTTTTTTGCTGCACACCAAATGTCAAGTGGTCATCGTCGTTTGTGGACATCTCCTACATCAAAGACGTTGCCAATGCTCGTTCGAACTGGAGAGATGTTTAAAGAAACCCTTTCTAAAATGTTCTTTGTTGCATAATGGAGGAAAGAGAGTCGAGTCCGGAGCAAAAAAGAACGCGACGATTGAACGGCGTGTGCTTACCAATTTTGCAAGGGGTAATTTTTATCGTATACGTTAATCAAAGACAATGTTATTTAATCTGTGATGATACTGAATATAACTAAACAAAATTAATAAAAGCAAACCTAAAGAAAACAATTTTAACCAACTTCAAAAAAGGAGGAGGTTTTCTATTCGGTTGTAAGTTTTTTTTAGAGCCACTATTCAGACAATTTTATAAGTATTTGTTTCTTCTGGTAAGTTTTTGGCTGGTTTTTGGTTTCGGTTTCGGTTTTTGGTGCTTTACAAAAGGTGGTGTTGGTAGGGTTTTTGGCTGATTTTTGGTTTGGGTTTTAAGAGTTTCTAAAAAAAATGTTTTAGAGCCACTATTCAGACTATCTTATATTTGATTCTAGAAAGGTTCGCCGATATAACTATAGTATTAGCTCAGTAGCCTCTGCACTCGATAAGCTTTGTCCTTTTTGTAAATCTTTCCTGAGCCAATTTCATTGAGGTTATTTTGTATTAGCTATCGCGGTTGCTCGTATTACCGCGATATTTTTTCGTGTTTATCCCTAAGCGTGACGCATGAAACTGAATTAAAATATCGACGTTTTGCTCCACCACATAATTACGGTAGATATCCCGTAATTAGGTATACATTATACTTAAAAAATCAGCAGTCATAGGGATTGCCAATAGAAGTGAAAACTAATTCAGAATTTTATAGCTCACTTTGGAAACTAGGTACGCGGGCGAATCCGGAGGGCGTGTCCATGACCATAGATTCTAGATTATCCGAGTTTACCCGAACATTTCTTTCATTTACGAACGTTAGGGTTGACGTCAAATCTGTATGTGGTGCGGCAAAAGAAGTGTTTGTTGACTTCAAAAACTCCAAATCTATTGGTTCAAATTTAAAGTCAGACGTACTTATGTTTGAAAGTAAAACTAATACCCACTATGCAACACCACAGATACCGTTGCTAACAAAAGAGCTGATAACTTTGAAACGGCTAAATATTTTTTTATTAATCATGGCGAAGACACTCGCGGCCACCTTAAAAACAAAAATCAAAATCAATTTATCCATTCGCGAGCTACGATGCTATATACTCACACACAGATACGTCAAACTTATAACATTTTTTTTGCGTAGTCGCTTAAAAAGTTATTTGGTATTCTTAAATCACAAACACATCCAAATTTTATTCAATTTGTATGGACAAGAACAAAATTAAAAATTTTGATTAACCCCCGACTACCTTAGATTTGTTATCTGTACAACATTCTACTAGTCAAGCCCTTTCATTTGATACCCATATTAAGGGAATTGTGAAAAAGGAAATGTAATTCGCCATTTTGTGGTAGCGGCCATCTTGGATTTGAAATTTGTCATAGTGCAAAGTATTCTACTAATCAAGCCCTTTCATTTGATACCCATATTGAGGTAGTAGTGAAAAATATTATATAATTCGCCATTTTGTGGTGGCGGCCATCTTGAATTTGAAATTTTTTATAGCGTTTAGTACTTTACTAGTCAAGCCCTTTCATTTGATACCCATATTGAGGTAGGTTGTGAAGAAATATTTTCTCCGCCATTTTGTGGAGGCGGCCATTTTGAATCGATATTAACCAAACATAGCTAAGAACACCCGCACGGATATTAACTTTCAAATAAAAAAAACCGCATCGAAATCGGCCCATCCGTTTGAGCTCTACGGTGCCACAGACAGACACACACACAGACAGACAGACAGACAGACAGACATCGACGTCAAACTTATAACACCCCTTTTTTTGTCGGGGGTTAATAAATGAAAATCGACCACGTATTGAACCACCTTGAACGTGTTAAAATATTATTCATCGATCACAGAATACGTCTAGATTGGGTTACAGGCATGCAAATATCTCTTTTTACCAAAGCTTTCCTGTATTTTCCCAGGGTTACTCTTACTTTGACTGATCGATTGGGTGTCATTTTCGTCACTATCAAATTTCAGAGTTCCTAGTAATCCGCCATCTATCAACCCAGAATAATACCTACACAAATTGTCTTTGAGAAACTGAGCAAATCGTTATTAATAAAGAAAGAACACGCCCTACGAAGAATACCTACAATTTTGAAAAACAACAAAGACATAGTTACATAACACAGTACTAATATTATAAAGCTGAAGAGGTTTTTGTTTGAACGCGCTTATCTTAGGAACTACGGGATTTCAAAAATTTCTTCTTCTTCAAAAACCGCTAGATATGAGTGTGATATCTGAGTACTATTATGTATCACGGGCGAAGCCGGGACGGATCGCTAGTGCTAGTTATCAGAGTAGGTGAGGTAACGGTCGGTCCGACGTCCCGGGACCTTCAGTGGAGGCGGGGTGCGAGCTACAGTACCCCTCCATGCTCACCCCCGTTTCCAGTTACGCCTCAGGGGGGTAAGCGAGAGGCTTTCAACTGTCACTCCTCCGCCTCACACGACCTGCCACTGTCGAGCATTATGGCTAATATGGTCGACAGCGAGAGATCCGTTCTCACGTCCCTCCGTAGTCATACCGCGGCCCTTGTCTTTCTACTGAGCATATTGGTAATCAGAGTGCTCGCGGAGCAACCTCATCTGGAAGACTAAGGAATTTTATTTCGCCGAAAGGAATACAAGCCGACACCTTTCTAAGTCCGTTTTCCCAACTTCTACACTTACTAACGCTCAAGTGCCACAAAGTGCCGCCAACACAGGCTGTTTTGTGATGCCCAGAGTGCAACACGTGAAAGTTCCCAAGCTACGCACCGCAGGATTCTTTACATTGTACTGTCACATGACAACCCCATAAATATATTTTTATTCAGACGAACAACATTTTCGTACAGCGATCAAAGTTACCAGGAACCGATCACGATTTCAAATTAACTCACAATATAAAACAGATGTTCGTATTAAAACAATTTCTGCGCTCGTTTTGTGTAAATAAAAATAAATAATAGGTACATGGTGAAATAGCAATTGAATTTCAGATGAAAGTTATTTGAAATGGACTAGATTGCTCAGTTCCAATACGTTGCTGTTTTTTCAAAGGTGTTGCGTCAAAAGCTTTTAGCAATAGCGCAGTGGCTGATGACCTAAGCGATTTATGTGGCATTGAAATCAGGGTTACAGCTTTTAGTAACGGGTTGATTGATTGGAGTGTCAAATATTGTATTGGGAGTAATTCACGGTGGTTTATGATCCATTACTTACGTCATGGGTTCACAGACGGTGTCAATAGCCATGAACGTTGTGATTTAAGGATGTGATAGTGAAAGTTATTTGTTTTTGACGTGACAACATCTAATAAATCGATTAACGCCGGCTACATGCACGAAAAAGTGTCCCGTTATGTCTCGTTACGTTCATTGAACGCTTGCGCCGCATCTATCAATGTTTTGTTTTGACGTTGTCACGTTCAACTATAGTTCGTAAACCAACTGACAATTATTTTTTTAATGATAAGATTGACTGAATGTGCTTTATGCCTGCCCACAACAGTTTTCAACAAAAGTTGAAATCTCATAATACAATTTTTTTCAATCCATACCATATATCTTTTAGCTATGAAAATTCTCTCGAAGCATTGATTGTCCTTTAAACCAGAAAATATTATATTCTATACATCTTAAAAGTCTACGAATAGTCAAACTAAGCGGATTTATTCCACTTAAATACAAACGCAAAAATAAAAAAAAGTTTATTTGTGATTAAACATGATACAGGGTGCTTATGTTCATTATTCTAACAACTTTGGTACATAGGTATTTTCAATAAAACAAATAAATACTAGTGACGCCTGCACTAGGGAAGACCACCACTAGATCGCAGGGGTCACACCAAAGACGGTTACTGATTTTATATACGGTGCGAAGATTTAATGTTTTTCAGTGGAAATTAGTACGATTTATTACAAATTTTAAAAACGATAAATGTTAATTAGAAAGTATGGAAGTTAAAAAGCAAATGCCACATAAATGAAGAAGAAAAAACAAAAAAGCAGGTGTTGAAGTGCGTGTATACTTGTATGTATGTATACTATGTATACTTTTGTGATAAGAACACCTAGACTGTGGAATACGTTACTTGAGTGGGGTATTCCCGAGTGGTCATATTCGTGTCTTCAAATTGAGAGTGAATCGATTTCTTCTAAGTACGCTCAGATCGCTTAAGATCATACGGAATGGCGGTCAAGTGCATAGTTATAGATGTCATAGATTAAAAAAAATGCAGCGTATTGCCGCCATAATAAACAAATAAAAGCTCTAAACGGTCAGTCCTGCAAAAGACAAAAAGCAGATGTCCTTTACAACGCTCAAACATTTGCGATTGACAGACTGTATGGAACAGCGGACATTATTTTCATGATTTCAAATTCAACCTCGTAATAAAGAATATTTATTACTCATAATTCATAATGTAAAGAGTATCTTTGGTTGCAGGAACTTTTCCTATGCTTTATATGCAGCAAAAATTCATTTCGTAATTTTCTATTTAATGAGGACGTACAACACTCTGAGCTCTGACTCTAGAGCTAGACCGAAAAAAGTGGGATAAGACATTTTTCAGACAGTTTTTGTTATAGTTACAGCAGTGTTTGAACATTTCATTCCAAAAGAGTCCATACACCTTTTAGTGTTTTTAGATACGTCCCTCCTAGTTTTACATAACAACTATTGACTGAATTCAATTGTTGAAAAAACTCTATCAAGAAATTTTCTACAATTTAATTTGCTTAAAAGCCACATTTTGAAACTTCAGAATTTGTTCGCAGTAAATATTGTCGTTTTCAGCATTTTAAACAAATATCTCTATTTTAGTTTGTATTACAGTTAAACATGAATTACAGTAAATTCTGGTTGATATTGAAGTGATATAAATTCAAACATGTGAATTTCGATGGAATGGATAAAGTGCGCTGACCTGTGCTCTGGGCGGTGAATCCAATATTAGTTTAGAATTAGTCCAATTACCCAAACCGTGTATCTTCGAGTAAATTAAACAAGTTTCAAATGAGTTGTGTGTGCTTATTTTGAAGTAGAGTAGGTATGACATTAATATTTCGAAAAACTTAGAAGGTTCAATGTTTTATTAATTTGTGTAAGTCTTGTTCTACAAAATACTGAAATGAGCCAAAAAAGTTTTAAAATCTTGGATTCAAATAAAATCGGTAATCGTTATCGGAAATTTATGGTGACGTCAATAGAACTAACATAAATACGGAATTCACCTTATATCAAGTTCTGACAACACAACAGCAAGTGTACTTTATCGTAATTTATTTTTATTTTAAATGCAACACACAATAAGTTTTGAAGAGAAATTGGACTCGAAAATTTCAATTGAATGCTTCAAAGTAATCAGATTCAGTACGTACCTAAGCTAAATATTCGGCCGTATCCACGCCGTATCGTTGTTACTTATCATCAGTTAAGTTCTTTCAACGAACATCAAAAAAAAAAAACACTTAATTTCTGATCTTCTTATACCTTTTAAATAAAACTCGTTCGATTTAATCATAGACCGATGAGGGTCTAGTAGGTAGGTAGGTAGTAGGTATCTAGAACATGTAATTTACATTAGGCTTCAGTTCGAATTTCAGTTTGGATTCCAACTGCACTTTTTAAATTTTATTTCCAAGTGGTACAAGTCTGTCATCACCACGGGGAAGAAAAACATCGTGAGGAAACCGTCACGTTCTAAGAATCTTTCGAGGTCACGCGTTATCCGCCAATCCACACGGGACCCGTGTGATAGATGGCTTTACTCTCTCCTTGCAAGAGAAAGCCCAGAGTCCCCGCAGTAGGTACATTTAGTGGTCTGTTAATGGATAAAATTAACATACATTTTTTTTTAAAGATTACCATGTAACTAAATGTTATATGCTATTGCTTTCTCTTTGTCTCCCCTTTTTACTTTTGAGTGGAAATTAGGAGAGACCAATAACAAAACCATAACCAGACACACACCAGACACGAGATATTGAAGATTATAACGATCTACATTATTATTAAATTACCTCGACGTTCGGTACAAGGTAATTAGATAAATCATCTTATTTACCTAGCTGGTTGATGAGCGTAGTGTGGTGCTAGGTTGTGTTATGGTTACGAGTCTATAATCTACGTATTAAAATGGCTGAGTGGTACTGTGCTGTTAGGATCAGGCCTTTTACCGCCTAACTAAATCGGATTTGGTTTTGCTATTGTCATCTCTATCATTTCCAATGAAAAGAAAAGAGAAAGGAGCATCTAAGCTAATACAGATTTCGTTCGGTTGTTGATTACCATCAACACGTCACATATATGTTTTAACATATAATGAAAAACAATTTTATATTTGTAATAAAGAAGAATTTCTTTTCGTATTGCCTTTCGAATTAAAACATTTGTTTTATTGTATTTTGCAGATCTCCGCCCAAAATCGCCACTGCCTAGCGTGGAGGAACTGGTAAGCTTTGCAGACATATACATCTTCCAGACTTGTCCTATTACGTTAGAATTAATTTTAAACTCAGCGGGACACATTGGGCGTTTTGACACAGATATTTAATGTTAACTCTAATGTTAATAGTAATATTATATTATTAGACTATCGTATTGTCTTCTTAAACTTTGTTATTGAACCCATTTTCGTTTATCTATTTATCTGAATCGATTTAGCAGAAAAAGGAAACAAAAATTTACGATTTTATTAAGGTCCAAAATAACAACTTTTCTCCATCACAAGCGTCTAACTTATCAGACGAATTCTTAGATAAGTTCCATTATAATAAATTTCACGATAAAGTTAGAGGTATTAAATCGTATAAACAAAAAATAACGAGAATCATTTTTACAATCTGCCTTTTTTTCGTATTATTTTAGCAAACCATTAGCTTTCAATGTTATCTCGAGTGTGACATAAAATAACTGATACCTACACTGTCCTGGGCCCTTCTGTTGTGTTTAGAAAGGCATTACGAGACCGAGACACGTGTCGCGAGACATGTGTCGCGGTCTCGGCGCGAACTGGCGCCCATACAATTCTATAGTGTCAAGTGCTTGTCGCGGTCTCCGGTCGCGGTCTCCTGTCGCGGTCTCGTGTCGCGGTCTCAGCACGAACTTGTACCTGTATGTAGATCGCATTGTTTAACATAAGGCGAAATGGCAGCCAAGATATATGTCAAACGTATAAATGTTAAAAAAATGTTTTGTACTCATTTTCGCAAATAAAGATACGCGTATTATATGTTGAATTTCGCATCAATCTTTAGGCCATAAATGGTTTTTTAACCATCATGGCTTATATATCAAATGCGAGCTTTAACCCGAACATACACATATACTTTTTAAGTTAAATAAACCTGTAACAGATGATAAAATCATACAACAAATAGTTTGTACAAATATGGTCAAACATAGCAGCCCATCAACGCCTCCAGCTTTGACTCACAAACTGTTGTTTATTTTCAGTTATCAATCTAATCTGTCATAAACATGTTTACGTGGTCCTAACATTACTCAGAGTTACGTATTTTGTAGGTTTATTAAACGGCTGTCAACGAAATGGATTATTTTATAACTTATACTTATAAGTGTGACCTTACGTGTTATAAATAAATAAATAAACGACGGTGATCTAAATGTAGGCTAATACCAGCTGTCAAATCGTGAAAGGCAAAGGTCCACCAAAGCTCGGATCAATTTTATGAAATATAATGTGGCATATTTTATAAAGCATTTTGAAAGATACCTACTTGGTACGATTTGTGCTAAACTTTGTGTTATAATAGTAGAAAACGTCGAAAGTTTCTTAATTGTTTTGATTTTACATAAAATTCTATACATTATTATGTTAACATCTTATAAATATAAACAGCGACTATTCCACCTTCGCTCCCATAATAACCTAGGTATCGACTGCAGCGCCATTTGATGGGCTTGTTTGTGAATTTAAACCACCCAGGACTCCACCCAAACAAATACAAAAAAAAATATTCAAATCGGTCCAGCCGTTTAGGAGGGGTTCACTGTCAACACACGTACAGTAGAATTACTCGTATATAGTTTTATAAAGACAATCTTTACGTTAGCTATCTTGTGACGTCATGTCTTATGTTTGTTTCTTCTGGTTGTTAAATACTAACGACCAATAAAACTACAAGAAGCCTGCCTAGCAACGGCCCATGTACACATTATGCAGCGTCTACAACGAACAAACCTGAAAAGCGTGCCACTACACAAAACCCACAGACGAAGTTGCGATTATGCTACGAGTAGATAAGGAAAGCAAGATAAAGTATTTTCTTGCTAATCTTTTTTTAAATAAAAACTCCTTTTGGCGCATGACACACAGATTTTTCCGTAGATAGTAAATGAGGTTGATCGTAGCAAAAAAAAAATAACGAAATCTATGGGTTGATCCGTCACGCGAAGCGAAAGGCGCGGGTGAACTCGGGACCTCCGAGTACACATAGAGAAAGGTACAGTCAGCTGCTTTTCACTTCTGTGACGTTGTGTAGCTGTATTTACTATACTTAATATGTAGATAATAATTGGTATTATTAATTAGGTAAATTAGACTAGGTAATACTCATAATTGGTATTAATAATTAATGAATATCTATTATAGTTTTAGTATGAAAACTAACGTGATTATTACTCATTTTACATAAATACACGGGTAGCTCACGTTTAATATAGTTAGTCCAGTCTGACTCAAGTTTCGATCGCGTCCAGCGATCTTATTCAAGGAGAGTGCGCGCGCCTGATCGCAGCTCGTTAACTCGAGTCTGATTAGATTGACTATATTTTTAATAAGTTATTTATTTATTTCTATAAGAATAGCAGCACATAGGTTAACAAAAGTAAATATTTCAATAGTGTCACATCTGGCTCTGCAGTTTATATAATGGGTCCCAAACTAGGCTACGCCTGTATTTTGGGCACCCCGTGGGTAGAATTTATAACAATTGATTTTGCGCTTAGGCGGATTACACAGGAAGTTTCAATGACTTTATTATAACATAGTGAATTTCAAGATAATGTTATACATTTTATACGATCAATTATTTACAATACAATACAATACAAAAACACTTTATTGGCACCACAAACAAAGTTGACAATAATTAACAAATAAAATAACAAACACATAATGGGCACAAAAGGCGATCTTATCGCTAAAAGCGATAACCTTTGATTTACAAAGAAACAAGATTTGTAAGATTTTGGGCAGTGGTGCAACTAACAATATAAATAAACACGTGTATTAAATATTTAATAGTTATTTATTATTTCAAGCTTCTGACTCCTTATCAGGTATCAGAGTTAAATTAAATTAAATTGAAATTAAGTGTCGGTTAGAATGAGGGCTTCATTCAAGAAAGAATACATGAAAGAAATAAACTAGCCTTTTGTGATCCAATAGCTATCGCATAGTGTAGAGGCAGGAACAAATGTGTACTTTGTGTATATCCATCTTTATTATTGCTATTGCTCGAGAACAACGTTTTTATTTAGGCGTCTTGAATCCCTCTCCTCACTCCGCCTGAAGATAAGCCAGTGGCGTAGCATGCCTTGGCGGGGCCCCGTATAAAAAATATCAAACGTGAGTTGCCCGTGTATTTATTTAAAACTACTTATTATAGTGTTACATTTGATCTCTATCTCGCCTGTTACTAAAGGATGATGCGGTTTACGATGGAGTATGCTTACCTCTGTAGGTACATAAAAATTCGTTTGTCGAAGAATTGTTACTATTTTTTCAATATACTCGTAGGAGTAATAATTTTATTGTGACGAAAGGTGTTAAGGTGTAGGTGTTTGCTTTTTTAAAGCTGTATACGTATGTGTAAACTGTAACTCTAAATAAACTTAGTATAAGCTTGTAAATAAAATCTTTTTACGAAAAATTAGACGCCTGAACACGAATCTCTTCCGGAAATTACTAAAGTTAATCGTCTGAAGCTCGGCAAAGATTCCTTTTTGTTTAAATCCGATTTGGTTACGTTACTTGCCACAATAATTGTGATGTTATTTTTGGGGGCATTTTTATTAAAAAGTCGTTAATTTCAACTTTTGATCAGTAAATTTTTTAAAACGACTTTTTTTGACGTGACAACGTCTTATAAATTGGTTTGCCGGGTGACACTTCAAGAAACTGCGTTACGCTCCGCTCACGTTATGCGCTCACAACGAGAGCGAGTGAGAGGCACGCGTCCCTTCCACTCGGGCATGGTTAGCCCGCCTAAGAGCGAGAGAGACAGACATAAAAAGTGAAAGGCACGCGTCCCTTCCGTAAAATTATTTTACCACTCAAAGTCGTTGTCACGTAAAACTTTCGCCCGTATACCGACTTTACAGGCAACCAATTACTGCTTACCGATTTAGGCTTCTACACTTTTTTTTGTCTAGAACTTGAGTACGAAACTAAGCGAATTATAAATATATTAAGATAGTATAAGTAACTAGTCTTACAAACCACACATATCTTTTATAATTTTGCCACACACCTCTTGAATTTGAATTGGAGGTTCACACTCCAGTTATCTGAATGTACTGTGATCCCTCTGGGCCTCAAAAGTCGTTGATTATGTACACCCATATATCTCGCCAGCACTTGAAACCGTTACCTCGTAGTGCTACTGTCGTATTTCTGTCTGGTGTTTCGATAGCTTTTGTCTGTAAATGCGTAGTACAAGATTTTCGCCAGGATACTTGAATGGTGGCACAAATTCAATAGCTGTGGGTAGGGCTGTCATCATTCGAGCTCTTCTCGTGTCCTAAGCCTGCTAAAAATATCGCCTTCAACAGATCGAACGAAAAATAAACAGACAACAGAAGCTTAGTAAAGAGGGTTCATAGTCGTATTTTGTAAGGAGCCCTAAATAGCATTATAGCTCCATATCTATAATAATACTACTTTCAACTTCATGCCTTAATGATTTTTAGCCGGAATTAGGTTTGATGTTTTTGAATTTTGTCGTTTACTCTGCTCTTTGTTTTTTATCCCAAAATGTAACCGACCTGTAAGTAGAGTTACCTACTGAGAAAATCACGGGATTTAAAGTATTGATCACTCGGAGAAAATCCTTTACTTCGATCATAATCTACCGATTTTCAGAACGTTAATAAAAGTTTGAACAAGTACTAAGCAGGTAAGAAAATAAGGTATTCCTTTTTGATTTGGTAAAAAATCTTGGTGGTTGTACTATGATAACATAGCTAACATGATTGTAATTTTTTTATTAACGTGTAGGTTACAACACAGCGGCAAGTTAATATTCATCGTTCTGAAGAGAACAGAAGAAAAATAAAATCTATTGTACTTGTTCAAGAACTCAAAGTGGAAAAATAAGGTTAAAAATGTCTTGACATACGATATTGAAATGAAGGCAACCCTGGCTGTAGGTAGTTCTATTCAATTGTCACCAGTGCTTACCGACCGACTGGGAAATGTCCCTGATTGTTTAAGCCTAAGACGTGAGGTTACTGATTGATGAGGGTAAGGGATTTGGTTTCGCTGACTTGCTTAACTCAGGATATAGGTTTAATTACTAAGCTAATCTAGCGCTTTTAAATCTTTTTAGGTCTTAATGGACATTTGTCTTCATTTATTTAAATGTTAATCTAATTTTCACTTGTTTGGCTTTTATTACAATAGAAAGTGGAGTTTGACATTATCATAATGACTAAGATGCGTCAAAGCTAGATTTTCAAAAGTGCGTTCTATGTTCTATGCCTGTCCTCAATTTGTGTATATTAATATGTAGATGTATCTTTGTAATGTATACATATTTTTATGCAAATTGAAATAAAATACTCGTAGTTACTTTGTTATAAGAATACTTTCAATAACTAACTCTAACAATTGTTTCTGCTATTTATAATTTATATGTAACAAGATCTACAGTTTCTGAACAGCGCAGCGGGGAGCTACAGAGACTGTGGCGTTGTTCTACATATATCTGCTTCAGCTGGTGTTACCAGCGGCTGACTACCTTCTACCATAGCAATTCAATGTATTCAATACGATTTAAATATTTGACACACTTTCAGGGTTTCGGAAAATCATGCAAGTAACGAAACAGACTTCTATAAAGTGGATTGTGGACGGTTTATCAAAATTCGACCCATCTACGTTAAAATCTGGTTAGCTTAATTTCTGCAAATCGTTCATTATCTACTGTCGCTCGGCACAGCTGACTGCCATTATAACAAAAGCGGCGAGTCCTCGAAAAATGCGTCGGGTTATTAAGTATCAATCAAGGTAATTTGAGGCCGAATCCTGAGGTAATAAAAGAAAAAAAATATGAGTACTGAAGATCTTTTTTGAATAATTATAAAACACTTAGCTAGCTGTTTTTAAGCAAATTGTTGAAACATTCTCACACAGCAATAACTATCCTCATTCCACATACCTACTGAGGAAAGCTTGCACTATGGGAGTTAGATAGCTGGTATACAAGGTGTTGAGTGCATAAATCAAGAATGTAACAAAATCGGAGAAAAATATTCCATTTTGAGAGTTTTCGTACGTTTTGTGCTTTGACATGACACATGACAGCATGTTTCAAAGATTGCGTCATTGAATATCACAGATTACATACCTCTTGAATATAAAACTTTTGCTAATCTCTGAGTTGGTACGACCAATTTCCGACAGGTGGCGTAGCAGGTAGCTGAAGAGGTGTTCTGTTTGAAAGCGATTTTCTCAGGAATGACTGAACCGATTTCTAAATTTTTTTCACCGTTGGATACGTGCGGGATCTCGATGAGTGCTATATATGTTCCACGGGCGAAGCCGGGGCGGACATCTAGTGTTTATATAATATTATAAATACATACATTTGGATGTGTAGATGTTTTTAGTCAACAAGTCGGAAGATCTGAACGGATCGGGTAGGTTTGCTTAGTTTGGGGCTATTCAGTGTTGTGTATAAAAATGACATCACTATATTTATTTAAATGTCTATTGTAAAACAATTCTAAACACACAGTCCGTAATCAAACTAAAACATGGCTGACTCGTCTGGTTACAAGAACGGGGGCACAATTAAGCAATTATCAAAGGATATAACACAAAATCTTCAATTCTATATATTCAAAGTCATCCATCGATTCACTGAGTCAAAAGATCAAACTGCGCGTATTTTAGACACAAACCACCAGATGTGTTTATAGGGTGTGATCCGATGATGTACTTCATAAATACAGTGCCAGGAAGGGTCACATTAATCTAATATTAAATTGGCAAACGCCTTATTGACCTTTGTGCGCCGCCGTTTCTAAATATTCTGTTTCGTATTTGGATTGGGACAAACGTTGCTTATTTATTGTGGGGCAAGTGAAAGTTAACCTCTAACTGGAACGTATTTTTACAAACACTAATAAGAGTGATTATGAAGATGGTTGATGATTTCCTCAGGATAAGGCCTCAAATTACCTTGATTGATACTTAAGAACCTGACGCATTTTTCGAGGACTCGCAGGGCGCTTTTAACATATTATGTTGGCGTCGGAGTACCACTAGCTCGTAATGTTGATTCTACGATGGTCCACATGGCTTTGAAATAGATTTTACTGGCTAACTGTACCCATGAATCCATGGTTAATATGCATTTAAAAAATATATTAAGTACAAAATATAGGGGTTTATTTTGTGCTAGTAGTATTTATTTTGCGTAAGTAATCATGCCATGTTTGTTTAGCTTCGATCTTCACTATTTGTTTCTAAAATCAATGTTACCTACTACTACTGACCTAAATTTTCACATCTCTTTATGATTTCGATGTTCTCTGAATATATTTTGGAGCCAATTATCCTGAACGGTTGAGTGTTTTCTTCCGCGAACGCGTATATTCAATCCACTTTGACAAAATCAGAAGTGGAAAACGTCATTCGATCTTGTGACTTATTTTTTTAATTTAATGCTGACAATCTTATGGTGTAATAGCTTCACCCCGCGTTTTCAGTCGCTTTACGATATGATAAGTAAAAGTTGCCGCTAACTTAAAACGGTGAAGAAAAACATCGTGAGGAAACCGACATGTACCTAGAATCTTTCGAAGTCATGTGTCATCCACCAACCTGCACTGGGACCGCGTGGTGGATTATGACATTAACTCTCTCTTTGCGAGAGAAGGCCCCGAGTCCCAGCAGTGGGAACACTTAGAGGGATGTTGATGATGAAGTAAAAGTATCCTTGTAAAAATACAATTTGTGTGTTATTTTGTTATTATTACGTTTGGATTTTATTTTGATATTTTGAGGTACTTAGTTTCGTAGTTATTGCGTGAAAGTATGACAAAAAAATAAATCCCACAAATGTTGAAATTTGCAGTATTAATATGAAGTAAAATATTTTCAAGGACGTTAAGAAATCGGAGTAAAAAAAAGGTAGTATTTCAAAGGCTTGACCATCGCCAAAAGTTTTAATACTATTGGCACAAGAGTACCTATTACTCGTATTATAACCTAATATTTGTTTTTTATTGTATCTTTATGTCTATCTAAAAAAAATGTTAGTATTCTATACTCTATGGAAACTATAAGTGTACGAAATTTCATACGCCTCCGCCCGCGCAATTTTCTCAAAGGTTTTGCTTTAGTGCTCGTCTAAGTTACGCGGGAAATCCTGTGTTAAAAATTATTTATTTAGTCTAAGGTCTTGCTCAATACCATGTGTGTACGTACCCCTTAGTAATCCTACTATCCTACTCGTACTAATGTTATAAATGACAATGTTTGGATATTTGGATGCTTGTTGCTCAATCTCTTGTGAACGAATTTTAATATATAAACGAATCACAGATTATAACGTGAAAGAACACATGGCTACTTTTTATCCCGAAAAAATAACGGACACAGGAACTACGCGAGTACAACCGCGGGGCACTGCTAGTACGACTTATGCCGCCGTTGCTGTTTTTGAATGTATTAATATTTTATAACCGACCTGTCTAAACATACTGTAGATATTTATACGTGTTGTGTATGAAAACAGTATTCGTCAATGATATTGAACTACGCAGACGTAGTTGAACCGATTTACGATTATTTTACTTTATATCTTTATTGCTTCCCCTCAGATAAGCCAATAAAACTGTTTGTAAATATTCAACCACCTGTAGTTTATTGTAGGAAAAATTACAGAGGTATTGTCATTGACCCAATTAGAACCTGGACGAGCGAACGAGAGGGAAAGAAGTTGATGAAAAATTATGTAGTATTTCGTTTGATTTTGCTAGGATATTATGTTCTTTACCTATCGTAAAGGTATAATGTAATCTGTATACCTACACAATTTACCTAATATTTTGTTTCAATTATGTTTATTCAAATGTATTACGTTCAGTGAAATACCACAAGGAAATGACAAAGTGTCGACATCTATTTTTGAGTAAACTCATTTTTTGAAATGACAAAACTATACGATTCAAAAGTCATTGTATTGAATCCTTTATAATAGGTATTAAAGGATGTATGGTGTTCCGATAAAATTAAACGAAGCTGAAAAGTTTTGCAATCGGTAGTACTTGTAAATTAATAATCGTTGTATAATAATTTACAATTCTACACCACAGTTGAGATAATTTTACAAAGATTTAAGTACCTACTTACATTTGAATAACTTAAGACCGAACCTAATGTTTAACCTATTAACGGCATCATGGATTTAGATAGCAGTTTTAGGTATACATTATAGAATACCTATGAGAAGTACATTATCATAATGCCAATATCATACGCCGTTATGAGATTGCTTAACAATAAAGTCGCCATTTGTGATATAAGTTCAAAAGTATTTTATTGGAATATTACTGTTTGTTTGTGTCATAATATAGAGTATATAATCTAATCTAATCTAGATGTATAACCTCTAGAGTTTTCTATCTATTTATAATATTGACAACGTAAGCATATATTATAATACACATACACTGACGACATTAAGGACAGATTTTCTCCCTTCCTCGCAAAATTAAGAATAACTAACCGTATTAGTACTTATAAAAAGCTTTGTCCTGAAAGAGTCTGTATCCGAGTATTGGTTTATCCCTATAAGGGGACTTAGTATCGCGTTTGAGGAGCTTCTTTTGGGTTCAAAGCTTTGACGCGGCACCTTTACCTGTAGTTATTTACCGCTTGTACATGTTACATTATGTTTTAAAACCAAGACTTTGGAAGCGTAAAATGCTTTATAAGTAAGTAGTATTTAACGTTTATTAGCTAATAAAAAGAAAAGTAAACGTGCAGGCATTTTCTGTCTTTTTGTAGGATGTATAGTATTTGTAGTAAAAAAAAAACCTTTTTTATTTTTTGTCTCATAAGCTTCTTTCATGAAATAAATAAATAATATCATAACAGATTTACCTATTTTATTAGACCTATTTCATGCAATGGGGAACTTTAAATGAAATACCTTTAATTCGATCAATGAATTTATTTCAAGTAAAAGTATGGAGCCTGGCCTGCCCTCATACATACATTTTTTGTGGCAGCACATAATATTCAGTGAGTTAGTTGGACTCACATGGTTATTGCATGAATAAACCACAAGTTTTATTTGCATATTTATAGAATTAAATCACGCATGCGTTGTTGTGTTTACTGCTTACGCAACAATGTTTTGACACACATAGTTACTAGTCCGGTGTCCTTCGATATTGTTGTTCTCCTATCTATGAAGTAATCTGTTAGTAGAATTTACTAGTTTACGTAGAAAATACACGCAGAACATCTAAAGTGAAAACGAAACTTTCTACCGCGGATATATGCATTCTACTGATCATTATCTGCAACTTTTGGGTTCGCCTAAAACAAACATGGATGTGATGAATTCAAATATTTGTTCTATGTCTGGGTGTCGTTATGTACTGTAACGTATTATATACTTGTTCTCGTTTCATTTAAGTACCCAAAAAAGAAACGTCAACGACGCATTTCTGACAGGAATGTAAAATAAATAGTAAATAGGTAATAAATATTGGTGGTCATTTCACACACAACACCATCTGACCCCAAAGTTGGCCAAGCTTGTCCTATAGAATCCAGAAAGATGATATGTTAGAAAGTCCTATAAAATATGATCGCAAGAAAGTACCTCGATTATATTTAACCTTAAAACCCACGGACACAACAAGGGTAGCATAACCCAAGACTTAACCTTTGTCACCTTTATCTGCTTATTCTCAAATTTGCCCATATTCGGAACCCACGGACACTACAAGGACAGCATAACCCAAGACTTAACCTTGGTCACCTTTATCTGCTTATTCTCAAATTTGCCCATATTCTAAATCCTTCATTGTTACGAGTATGTCAAAAGAAGCACGACACTTGAATGTTAGGTCCAAAACCATAACGGTCATTTATTCGTTAATATGACTACAGAGGTAGAATATTGAAGAAAAAAAGCAACAGTGAATTAATTTAGAACTATTTAGGTAAACGTGACGCATTCTTTTTTTTCACGTGGAGGAAAGGGATACGGCTGGGTTATGTCAGACTCGACATCATGGGTGTACTGCACAGACTAAGTAGTACACTCTCCATAAGGTTCCAACTCTGCTGTTTGCGGGGCCGCACTCGCATTCCTCAACGAAACCCGTATCTATAATTTCTGCTTATTTAAGATGAAGACTTACAGAAATGTGATTGATTATTTATTAATCACATTTCTGTTCATTCCGAATCTTCCAAAAATAATTTTAGTTGTTCTAATAGATTCACTTAATGTAATGTTTCATTTCTCATTTGATATTTGAGGTGAACTAACCGCCCCCGCGTTAAATGACCTATGTCACGCAAAGGTGACATACATTAGGAATGAATTGATGAATCTTCCATGAATATTTTATTTATAATATTTGTGACGTAACAAAAAAACTGTTTATTTTTATATGACGACTACTGTGACATATTACAGAGTTAAATAAGGACATTGTTTTCCATTATGATTATGGGTTTTATACTGAAAAGGTTAAGTAAAAATTATTTTTTGAAGTTAATTGTGGATTAATGAAAATAGGTAACGTATATAACGAATGTGTTTAACCACTAAGATGGAGTTCTGAGGCCAACTGCCTTAGACTATGATACAATTTGAATTCGTGTTAAGAGGTTTCGTTTCCATTCGTCAGTGTTGCAGAAAATCCATTTAGCGGGGCGATGTGGTTTTCGATACCTTTGGAGCATTGCTTCGAGTTTAAATGGTCTCTATCTTGGTCAGCTATTGCAACTCTAAGAGTCCAAATCATTACCTAGCACTACACTGCGCTCGCCACCCAGAGATATAAGCTGTTTTACTCGTATCTCTATGCCCTGTAATTTCACTACCACTAAGCCAGTCTAATGATAAACGTTTTTATCGTTTGTCCAAGCAGGACAACTTAAACGACAGATAAAGGCAAGTGTACACGATAAGGCGATGGGTCACAACTCAAGCGAACTTCCCCTCATAAGCTCGGTATTCATTAATTACATAAGCTCGGAACAAACAAACGCTGCCTAATAGACGTGTGGCAGTGGGCCGCGCGTGCTCGCCTCGTGTGTTTGCGACCGAACTTTGTGCGAAATTACGTTATTGGCGGATGTGCAAACAGTCAAATTAACACAGAAATTAGAACGAACTTGCTCACTTCTCTGTTTCTGAAAATAAACATTGGTTGACATCTTTTCACAGATCAAGATAAGCAAAAATTGTACTATGGGAGCCAGATAGCTGATGTTTTGTTTATGTAATTCTACTAATATTATAAATGGGAAAGTTTTGATGTTTATTAATACGTTTGTATGTGTTTATCACGTCGGTACACCTGAAAGGATCAGGTAAAAATTTGAATTGGAGATAGTTTTTTTATAGTATAGAGCTATAGAGTGACGTGACGAACAGGACATGTGCCTGACGGTAAGCAACATGCCTGCTACAGAACAGCACACTCATCTATTGGAACTTGAAGAATCCAAATCGCTACCTAGCACTGCACTGCGCTCGTCACCCAGACGTCTAAGATATTATATTTTTAAGCCCTGTAATTTCTCTGGAAGCATTCAAGGTTGCCTGGAAGAGATTGTTTTTAGCAATAAGGCCGCCCATTAAGAGCCTCACCCGATAGTGTCTAAGTTTATAGTTTATTTTTCTTGTGTTTCTGTGGTTTTTTAATAAAGAATTAATTATTATATTTATGAAGGTATCTTTTATCCTCTCGCTACCGAGGTATTCCTAACTACTTTCGCGGGCTTTTGGCCAAGCGGAAATAGGGTTCCTAGTTACAATCTATACGTATATCTGTTGACAAGAACTTTTGCACTATCCGACAAGTATTAAGAATTGGCGCCTTTTGTAACATGATAAATGTGAGTTTATGAATTCCCAATTCATCCAAGCTCGTGAAAAGTGAACGGGGTACTACTCCCGTCGCAGAGATTACAATGGGCACTGTTTTTACAATTTTTTTTACTTTCCATTGTGATTTAATTTCTAAAGCTAAATCGTTATACTTGGCTATTTTTTCGGTGTAGGTGGAAGCAAGGTTATGGGTGTTGGGGACAGCGATATCTATCAAGTACACCGATTCTGCTTTTTTTATCGTGTAACATAATGTCCGGTCGATTGAAATGTATAGTTTTATCAGTTATTATGGTCCTATCCCAGTATAGTTTAAATTCAAGAGCTTCAAGAATGATTTCTAGGCTATATTTATAATATGGGCTATATTTATTATTATTATTATTACCCTTCAAACCTGTTTTAATGTCCGGAATAACGCAAAGGCTTCTTTTTATTGCGGAAAAATCACGGGGACGGGTATTACGCAGGTAAAACCGCGAGGTTCTGCTAATATTAAAATGATCTTATGATATATTAGCAGTTATACGGCTGATCTAGTCGGGAAAACGGCGACTGCCAATCCAGAGACCCCGGACACTTCAGCTTGCTTCCTCTTTAAGACATAACGGCCACTTTCGTTCTTTTGCGAATATCCTCATTACGGATTCTGTCGCGCAAAGAGACTCGAGCTCGAGCATAGCTCTCTCCATAGCTCGCTATGCGACTTTGAGCTTCGTTAAGAGGCCCACAGTTAAGGACCACGTCTCAGTTCCATAAGCCATCACTGGCAACACACACTGATTAAAAAAAAACGAGTTTCAATTGACTCATATGAAGACTTTCTGTCATCTTTAGGCATTGGGGTATTTTGGACTCAAAGATGTGCCGAAGTCTCCCGAACGCTGCCCATCCCTGTTGGATCCTTTGCTGGACCTCTTTGTCGAAGTTGGATCTACCTTATTGGATCTTTTGATCTAGGTAGATGACTGTATTCGTCAACATCTTCGAGTGTGGTATTCCCAACAATAACCGGTACAGGTGAGACATGAACCCTTGAAATGACTTTCGTCTTGTCCATATTCATCCTCAAACCTACCTGTTGGGATACTCTACTGAGGTCCCTGAGCATAGCACCGAGATCCTTCAGCGACTCCGCCACAATGACTATGTGGTCGGCTAACCGAAGGCGAGTGATGCATTCGCCGTTGATATTGATGCCATATCCGTTCCAGTCCAGTAGCTTAAAACCATTCTGAACATGAACATACATGAACTCTCTTAATTGTAATGACAAAGATTACGGACCCGGAGTCTGTGGAGTGGCTAATTTAAAAAAAAAAGCTTGAAACCATCTTCCAGCGCGGCAGTTAACAGTTTCGGAGATATAATATCCATTTAGCATAGTAGTATTTACAGCGTTAGTTGTTTTTATTTGAAGTATTTATTAGCTCAAAATTAGTTAGCAAATAAATCTGGGGGCACGGCAGTGCCCCCGCCAATTATGACTACACAAATAATATTATTCAACCAAGACAAACATTTGAGAAGTCTTTCATCCAGAATAAAGTTGCTTGAAATGTACTGTAGGTCACATACTCAAATTATGATATAACGGTATCGAAATTCCTATTCACGAGATATTGAAAGAAATATGAAATGTCTGATAAGTAAACCGATATAATAAGATTGAAAAAATATTTTATATTAGGCAGTTTTCTTTTGTGAGCAAGGTCGTAATGACATGTTTTCGATATGGTGTCGAATACCAAATTATGACGAGCAGTTTGATATTTGCCTATATAAATATACAATGTGTTTGTCTACCCGTGTTGGACCCTGCAATGCAAAATATATGATTAATTTTGTGTGTTATACGCTTGTAATAATATGGTTAGTTATAACTTACCATTTAAGGGGCATATTGATTAAAAATATGTATTTGATAGCTGAACGTATAGGCAACGTGGTTAAACATTTGCAAACATATTATTATTATTTTATATATTATTATGTTATTTTGATAAAAGGAAGAAAATCATTTGCAACAAAAAAAATAGTAGATTATTCACTAAGGGAGTAAAGCACTGTCTTGTGTCATGGGCGTCATATTGGTAAAGTAAAGTGCAAACATTACTGTGTTCCGGTTTGAAGGGGGAATGTTTTCAGAGAAATTACAGGGCTTAGAGATATAATATCTTAGATATCTGGGCGACGAGCGCAGTACAGTACTAGTAATGATTTGGACGCTTCATGGTCCAATAACATGTGGTTATGTGGCAGGCGTGTTGCTTACCATCAGGCACATGTCTTGCTCGTCTCGTCACTCCATACTATAAAAAAATTGCTCACCATCAGGTGCATGGCTTGCTCGTCACATTGCTCGCCATAATAAAAAAAATAGAAGTCACAAATAAAATGAATGTTTATGCTTCCTCGGACATATATTTTTAATCGTTCAGTAATGACAGAATCAGGAAAATCCTTGAGTTGCACAAATATATTTTTTTCCTTCTATACTCATCTCTGTAATATTATGAGGGGGAAAGTTTGTTTTATGTCTGTGTGTGAATGGTAGTTTCTTGTTTACGCTTTAACGACTATAAATTTACTACGATAACATCACCCGCCCCTGCAGAATTCAAAACGTTTGAAAGTATTAGTAAAAGTATATACAACGCACCACCACGCATGTGTGCGTACTGCTACTGAAGACGAATAATTACTAATACATACAAACCCTTTCATAAGGATGTGACTACACACTACTACACACATTAAAACATTAATTTGGAGGGGCGGGCCATGTTATCGTAGAAAATCTCTACGTAGATTTGTGAAAAACTGGATTAGGCGTCGTTGTAATATACACAAGATGAAGTACATGGACTTAGTACCTACTATCTTTGAATTTAGGTAACATAACAGCTGTCTGGCTTCCCATAATACGAGCTTTGAATAGTTGGGGCTAGTTACTGTTGCTTGAGGCTTGAGGAATGTTCAACAATACATATATGTATATTTACTTGTGTACTAGGGGCGTGAAAAGTTTTATTTTACAATATTACGAGGCGAGCAGTACATATACCTACAATATATATACCTATATGCCTGGCGGTAAGAAACATATGCCCACGCATCTAATGGTACCTGAAGAATCTAAATCATTACCTATTATTGCACCGCGCTCGTCACCCAGAGATATAAGATGTTTTATTTCAAATTTTTTCGTTTATGTTCTTGTCTTTTTAACCCCCGACCAAAAAAAGGGGTGTTATAAGTTTGACGTCGATGTCTGTCTGTCTGTCTGTGTGTCTGTCTGTGGCACCGTAGCGCTCAAACGGATGAGCCAATTTCGATGCGGTTTTTTTAATTGAATGTTAATATCCGTGCGGATGTTCTTAGTTATGTTTGGTTAATATCGATTCAAGGTGGCTGCCGCCACAAAATAGCAGACAAAATATTTCTTCACAACCTACCTTAATATGGGTATCAAACGAAAGGGCTTGACTAGTAGAATACATTGCACTATGACAAATTTCAAATTCAAGATGGCCGCTCTCACAAAATGGCGAAATACCTTTATTTTTTCACAACTCCCTTAACATGGGTATCAAATGAAAGGGCTTGACTAGTAGAATGTTGTACAGATAACAAATCTAAGGTAGTCGGGGGTTAATCAAAATTTTTAATTTTGTTCTTGTGTGTACTTAGGTATGTACTTCCAATTCTGTGTAAACATGTGATTTAGTAGTGTGGTATATCCACACCTCACACTATGATAATTTTCGGTTGGTAGGTTGAATCCTTTCTGCACTCCCGATTATTTTTCCAAGTGCAGAGTAACAAGTATGTCACTGGCTTTAACAGCGAAGGGAAGCATCGTAAAGAAATTGATTGATCCCAGAAAAAAATATATTGAAACCATGCGTCTTCCATCAACCCACACTCGATCAATGAGGCAGATTGTATAACCTTGACTCTCTCCATATGAATGAACCTGAGCTCCAGCAGTGGGTTCATAAAGTGGGCTGCTTATTTATATTTCCAAATTATCTAGCGCTGTAGACTATTGTGAAACTCTTATTACCTGAAATTTGACGTGGGTCTAGGTTTCAGCGTAGGTCGGCTGAGTAGCCATTCAACCACTGAAACCCAATAACGAGTAAACACACGTGTTGACTAGTCTCACGCATTGATTACCCTTAATTTGAATGAAGCCTCATCCATAGTTTTAAATGATCTGTTTACAAAATTCTACTAACCTTCATGCTACAAATTTTATGAATTTGAAAGTTTATAAGAAGTTTGTTGTTTATAAGAACTGTACTGTTCAGGCATAAATTTATATCTTAGATCTCTTTCTACGTCTTATGTCTTTCTCTTTCTACGTTTTAGATACACACATTATGCAGGTACTGCTGTCAGTAGGCGATATTTTGGCTTTGGACAAATTTTATGCTTACTACCATGGGCTAATTAAATGCCAAAATATCATGATTATCAGCAGGATAGCATAGGCCTCTCCCATACGCCATATACATACATACGCCACTCAGCCCGATCCAAACTTTAGGTTTCCAACTGCCATTAGCCGTATTTCGTAAATCGTCATTACATCTACACACAGGGCATCCTATACTACGTAGTTCGAAGAAAAAATGAATAGTTCCAAGAAATAGTATTTTTATTGAATGAATTTAAATATAATAAAATAACGGTCAGATACTAGTGTGAAAATACATAGTAGTATTCACTAATGCCCATCAAACCACTCGCCTAAACGAATATGCCTACTTTTAATGTACCACTCAAGACATAACCTTAATACTTAATATGGCTAAAGAAGCGAGAAACGACTCTCCTACTTTCCGAGAACATTAATTTAAATTTCAACTTATTTTACTGTGAATCTTTGTGTTTCTTGTATTTAATTTAAATAGCCAATATGAAATATTTTATTTCCACTAGATAGACTACAGATATAAACATATCATTTTTACTTTTACTGCGTAGAAGTGTATAGGTAGGTACTGTACAATGTACATACATAATACCGTGTGTGCATTCCATCCAGAGATGTGCAACAAACTCCTTTGTTCTAAAAATCTTTCAAATTCTTGAAAAGCCGCGCAAAATTGTTAGCTTATTGGTTTTTTCAACGGATACGTTTTGGAGAGTGTGTAGCTGTATGATCTACATGATATATTACAACTTTACGACCTTACCCTACAACCCCTACGACATGCATAACTAAAACAACTTTTTTTGACATAAAGATTGATGAGACGAGCATGGCATGTGCCTGATGGTAAACAACATGCCTACCACAAAAGTCCAAATCATTACCTAGCACTGCACTGCGCTCGTCACCCAGAGATCTAAGATGTTATATCTCTAAGCAATGTAATTTCTCTGGAAACATTGTCCTTCAAACCGGAACACAGAAATGTTTACACTTTACTGCTTGGGTGTAGAATAACTGGCAAAGGTGTGGTACTTCCACAGGCGGACTCTGCCAAGAGTCCTACCACTACAATAAAACTACTTACAGTATTAGCAAATGTCCGTGTTCATGTAAGCATCGGTGTTTTGAATTGTATACCACGTGATCGCGTCTTCCTAAATAAATATCACGTGTCAGATACAATCGACCGGTCGAGGATTTTCGATTGTTTTGTTCCATTTTCAGGAGACTTCACGGTCAGTGTTTGAGTTTTTACAACACCAAGTTCCTTAATTTTACAATCACAAAGTATCAGTTTTTTAAGTTAACTTACTGTTGACAGCCTTGTGATTGTTTACATCTTAGTAGATATAGAGTTAGATTTTCCGCACGATTCTTTTGTGTCAATCGTAAGCAGATGACGTGCATACTTTTTATGGCAACAGAGTGTCGTGCCGCGACAAAAGTATGACACTTCTTCCACAAGAGCGACAAGGCAAGAAAGATGCTACCCGTGCTTTCGGTTTAAAGCGTTTGTGGCAACTTTATATGTAGTTTGTAAACTTTTTGGTTAATACCAATAAGTCTTCTTTCTCATCTTTTAAATATTTTTTGGTACTTAAGGTTTGCTATGCTAGACGTTTTTTATCATGTCTATAGTGTTAACAAATAATTCGTTTCATAATTGTTTAACCTTAGATTCTACATGAAACCTTGTCAAAGTCCATAACATTATCCTGCTGAAGCACAAGACGTTGGCGTAATTGTACTCATCAAATATATCACACTTACATAACACAACGGGATAGAAGCCAGAAATTAATAGACGATGAATCAGATGACATATATGATCCAACCGATTAAAAGTTAAAAATGAAAAAAGAAGAAGAAGACTTTATCAGCTGACTATTATTATCATTGTATAAATTCAGACCAATGGAAACTGCGTTGCCAGACATATTGCATGCCTCTAGAAGAAGAGGCCAGTTTGTATGGGTCAACTATTTAAAGTGTCTTGTATCATCTTATCTTACCTGCAAACAGCAATAAAGATTTTTGTATTTGTATTAAATTACACAGGCGACCACCGATCTGAAGCGTGGACCAGTCATAGAGCGATTATATCTTGGTCATGTGATCGAGTGACGCTTCTTGGCTTGGTCATTTAGATAGATCACGGACACGATTGTAAAGTTAACGAAAATAAGACAAATAAAGTAGAATTAAGTTTTTAGTTCAAAGTAACGCTTAGTTTAATTACAGAAAGTTATAGTTTAAAGCTGGCAAGGCTTCGATCGCCTACCTAGAATTGTTATGGCTTTGCTTATGCTTTTTTTTCATAGGCGTGACGACAGGTCAATTATATTAAACTATTTCATACAACGACAGTATTTAAAATATGTACTTACCAATTTTAATTTTGATATTTTTTAGTTTAACTTACTTTATGATCATTCAAAGCTGGATGGACAAGTTCATTTTAGAAGTACGAAATTATTAGAAAATGTATTTACCATGGTATAACCTATTCAATTTCAAGTTACTTTTGTAACGAAACTAGTATCCTAAACGCAATATTTAATATATCTACTATACAAACTTTACGCGCGATGCATAGAAAATACGACCGTGTGACGTCACGTTTCCGTAGTGATTTGTATGAAGCGTTTTTGGGAGAGTCCAAAATTGTGATTTTAAAATCGTGATATCACGGGAAGTTTTTAAGTTAGCAAAGTAATTCTTTCGCCAATGTTTCAGTTATTAAGTAGCCTTTTGATGGCACATTAAATAAAAAATGAGTCGTCTTGCCTATTAGAAGCGAAAATAAAATTGTCAAAACCACGATCATCTTAGTTAGACGGTAGGGTTGTAGCCACGGATATGTTGTAGCCCTCTGAACTCCATATTTGCTACAGGTTTGCTACAAAGTGCTACGCGCTATCACTATTTTGGCTGGTCAGTTGGTGGCGCGTTGCAATATTAACTGCTACTGTAAGTCATACATACTTAAATACTATTTTGTTTCATTGAGCACACACGCGTATGATACACATCGTAAATTCCGTTTCGACTTTACTCTAATTTTTTTTTTTGGGTCTCGTTGGTTTTGAGTTGCTTTTTACATAAAACGGCGATAGGGAACTATGGGAACTATGAAGGAACAATGGGTTAAAATTTAGCTATGGTTCTTTAGGGGCAAGTCATTTGTAATTTTTCGTAAATTTGTGTAAAATATGTCGTAACGGCGTAGTATCGAGGATGGCAGCTTGACAGCGAAGTAATGAGGCGCTTACAGAGATACGATCGGCAACTGCGCCACGATATCGATTCCCCAAACACCGGGACCGTGCCCTTATCGATATTTCAATAAAACCTTTGTAAATTAATACAAGGATATTTAATACGGAGTATTTTGTGTTGCCCTTGTATACTTTTTTAAAACTTTATTGCTTTATGCTGTTTTATCTACATGTCGCACTAAAGTTAAAACTATACGAAGAATACAATTATTAGAAATGTTTAAAGTGAAAAAGAAAACATTATTTAGTTTTTTTTTAATCTGACAATCCCTTTAACAAAAATTAAACTACACTACACTAACCGCATTTGCATTATCAAGACCAGTATATATGAGGTCCACCAATATTTATTTATTAGTATTGTCAGGAGCATGTCCAGCATAATGGCGGCATTACCACGCTAATTGCAATGTTTATACGTGGGGCGAAATAAACGCCGGAATTTTGTTCACGCGTCGCGTCGACCAAATGTTCAAATACTACTACAAATGCAAAAATCTTTATTGCCGTTTGCAGGTAAGATAAAGTGATACAAAACATTTTAAAAGTTGACCCATATAAACTGGCCTCTTCTGCTAGAGGCTTGCAATATGTCTGGCAACACAGTTTCCATTGGTCTGAATTTATACAATGATAATAATAGTCAGCTGATAAAGTCTTATTCTTCTTTTTTCATTTTTTAGCTTTTCATCGGTTGTAACATATTATATGCTATCTGATTTACCGTCTATTAATTTCTGGCTTCTATCCGATTCGTTCTGAATACATTTTTTTATTTGATATTAATGTTATTATAAGGGAATAGAAAGCATTTTTCTTCTAGTAGACTTTTAGCAAGCGGTTGTTATCAAAAGGTTCAATTTTAATTAATTAATAGTGTCTAGAAAAAAAGTTCTGTGGGTAAATTTATAAACACCCTTTTGTATTGTTTTTAAATGACGTGTATTTTACAAAGATACTATTATTATTACTAAGGCAATTAAGATTCCTATCAAACTAAAATGTATCTCTCTAGAATAGGGTAGCTTTATTCTCAAGTCCAATCAATATATACCCACAAAATTCAATTCAATTCAATTCATTTATTCGCACCATAAATTAATTAGAATACTTGGTAACGTCATTTACAAAAAGGCAAAGAATCTATATGCATAATAAGATAAAATAACAATGTCAAAATTACTAAAGCAGCTGTAAAGGGGCCTATTCAATTAAATGCAACTGTAAAAAGGCTCTGTCGAAGACAAAATAACAAATAATCAATACAGACAGTATATATCTATATAGGTACTGTCTGTATTGATTATTATCTCTTATCTCTTATGTCTGTATTGAGTAGTATCTACTACATGAGTACAAACAATGTAACATCAAAAGTCTTATAGATCTGTTATTTTATCTTATTACAAGATTCTAATTTCAACAGATTTCTCTTCCATACGTTACTATCTTTAACAAAGTCGTCTATATTATAATATGCCTTGCTCAATAGGTAGCTTTTTTAACCACCGACCAAAAAAAGGGGTGTTATAAGTTTGACGTCGATGTCTGTCTGTCTGTCTGTCTGTGTGTGTGTCTGTCTGTGGCACCGTAGAGATCAAACGGATGGGCCGATTTCGATGCGATTTTTTATTTGAAAGTTAATATCCGTGCGGATGTTCTTAGCTATGTTTGGTTAATATCGATTCAAGATGGCCGCCGCCACAAAATGGCGGACAAAATATTTCTTCACAACCTACCTCAATATGGGTATCAAATGAAAAGCCTCGACTAGTAGAATACTATGCACTATAAAAATATCAAATCCAAGATGGCCGTCACGACAAAATGGCAAATTATATTATTTTTTCACTACTACCTCGATATGGGTATCAAACGAAAAGGCTTGACTAGTAGAATACATTGCACTATGGCAAATTTCAAATCCAAGATGGCCGCTTCCACAAAATGGTGAAACACATTTCTTTTTTACAACTCCCTTAATATGGGTATCAAATGAAAGGGCTTGACTAGTAGAATGTTGTACAGATAACAAATCTGAGGTAGTCGGGGGTTAGTTAAAATTTTTAATTTTGTTCTTGTATTTTATTTTTTAAACATTGAGACCTTCCACTTGCAAAGGGATTGCATTATAAATGCGAAAACCATTCCATTTGAAAGAGTTATTTGTTTTCTAAAGTCTGCACTTATACACAAACAAGTTATTCAACCTAAACTAGTACCTAAAATACAACTACATGGTTATGATGTATGACTAAATGAAAAGAGGCACATTCTACTCATTACTTTGATTGTTTGTAAACTTATAATAGCAAAAAGAAATAGCTTATTTTGTATCATGATTCTTAGACAGGTTTCATAGTAAAAGATTAAAAAAAAAAAAAAATTTTTATTAATTTTTATTATAAATTAAATTTTTATTTTTATTTAATTTAATCCGATCATTATTGTTTTAACCAATTTAATGTAATATGGATTTTTAATCTGGAATAAATTAATTTTATTTCATTTAATTTCAAAAATTATTGATAGCGCGCTTCTTATGGCTAGTTTTATTTAAGTTTTCTGTACAAACCGGAATAAATCTGAAAGTTTGTTTGAATACGCTGTCTTCTTTAAAGTGAATAGGTATTTTCTAGATAAGCCTGTTACACCGTTGACATTAACTATTTTGATATTAACTACTTTATTAGGTGAGTAAAGGTCGAACGTAACCGCATTAAAATTAAAAAAAAATACCAGTCTGTTTTGAGAAATTATTCACAACAGTGAAGGCCTAATTCACAGTTAAAGTTATGACACCATCAAATGAAAATGTACAAAACAGAGCAACTAGCGACCCTGTAACAGTGATTACATACGAATTAAATTACACCAAAGCTTTCCATTACCACGCAAAATGAACGAAACTGACGGACAGACTGACAGACATACGCATCGGAGCACGCTCCGCTGTGCTGAACTAAAATATGAAAAGAAGCCCCGCATGAATATATTTTCTTGATAGAAATAACGGGAGCGAATGTAACGCAGATTGACGGCGCGGGTGTCAAGTACTGGGAACTGAAGGCTGTGAGCACTTACATCGTCAGGAGCCCAAACTTGGAACCGCACGCCTCAGATAGAAACGACGCGAAGTCACTGCCTGCGATTTGTTTAGAATAGTAATTATCATCATTTTATTAAAAGAAAATACCTCTTCCGCATATAACTTACTTTCAAAGCTGCAGGAACTAGGCTTAGATTCTAAGGACCAGCTCTTTTGAGTATTTTTAAACGTTAGACAAAGGTATTTCAGAGAAAGACTGACATGGGAATGGTAATTCCAATAAAATTATTATTAATTAATTATTGTTTTGATTTTATTTTCGATTGGAATGTAGTTTTGATTGACTAATTGTCGTGTAAATGTTACTTTATAATGCAATAGCGATAAATATAAATATGAAAAGGTTAAAAACTAATTTTAAGGAGAGGCCTGATTCCTAGAGCTTCGAAGCTTTATAAACTAGACTAAAAGATTAATGACTATAACTCCAAAAATCATTCCTATCATAAATGCCAAAGATCATTTGATATTTAAATCGTAAGATATAAAGATTCAAATCGCACCTGCATCTCTGAGTATTTTAACTGGAAATAGTAAATGGAAAATTTTGTCGTCAACACTAAATTTAAATGTGAATGTAAACATTGTTACGAACCGGCTTGTTCCAATAAAGATTTCTTTCCAAAATATTTGTCATCCGCCAACCAGCACTGAGCCACCGTGGCGATACCCTGGACTCTCTTCTTGTTGTAATAGGCTGCGAGTACCACAGATATAAAATAGATTCATTATGTTAAGCTTATAAGGCGATTAGCGCACGATTTCAAGATGACGTCCCTTAGCCGCTAGCGTCTAGAAATTTGATTTGATGTCCTATCAAAACTGTGATGTGTCACTAACTTCTTTGACGTTACGAGTAGGTTACGTACGATAAGGTGTCCTGTTTATTGAATACCTTTTGAAGACAGTTTATTTGCATGAAATAATATAACATTTGTAACAATCTAGAGACTAACGTCTAATTTGGGTTTGACAACTATTTGATGTAGTCTGCGGGCGTTTCTGAAACTTGATACGCGAGGCTAAAGTTCTAGGATTATGAGCACATAACAGAGATAGCTGATTGGTTCGAAGTGTCATGTCATCTCCTACGTCGATTATATTTTAGGGAAAAGGGAGCGACCCGACACTGTTACAAGAAGGAACCTTTTAGCGAGCGTGAGTGCTTCGAGCATTTCCTACAATGATATTTTTGACAAAGCTCAAATCACCGATACGTTTGGATCCAGCATGATGTACATCTTCAGCCTGGTATAATGGCGCAGTAATTTCACCTCTGTACGATGGTGTTTTACTTTGGTTAGCAAAATACGTAAAGTGTATCACGAGTGAAGCAATCGTATTCAGGTTCCTCTTATGAACTAATTTTATCCTCAGTTTTAATTCCGAAAATCGATTTCCTGAACACAATATATGTAAGATCTGTACCTAACTACATTGATTTTGTCCTATCCACTGATATCTCTTTATTTTTGTCTACAATCGAAAAGAGATCAATAGCAAAGACGTAAACAAATAAGTTAGGCGGCCGATCCCCAGGATGGGTGTCACTTTTAATCGTATTTTTTACTGATATCAGCAGCCTTTTTAGACCCTGTAATCTTCTATATGATGTAGTGGAGGTTATCTTTTTACCTAACTTACTTAAATTATAGGCAACGTTTTCGGTTTTAGTATCACACTGTACTATATGTATAAATCTTGATGTAGGAGTGGTCGCGTTATGTCTCAGTTGGCAGTGATTTTGACAACTGAACTGTATGCTGGGGGTTCGATTACAACCCAGGACTAAACTTTACGTATCAGAGGAAACCGAAGTATCCATGGATCCACAGGTGGATTCAAGAGGAAAAAAAAGTGTCCGTGGATCCACATGTGGATCCTAGCTGTGGATCCAAGTGGAGGGAGCGTCTCAAAAGGAGAAAGTTAAGGCTATAATTTACTATGCTGGTCAGGTGCGGATGACGCACGACCTTGACATAGTTTTTTTGGAAAATGACGGTTTCCTCAGGATGTTTTCCCATACCATTAGAATCAGCGATGTTGACAAGCTACATAGTACATCCACATTTGTCACTCAAAAGTGCAAAAGGGATTCGAACCTACAAACTCCCGATTGCCAACGCGTGCGTTCTCCCTACTAGGTTTTTTTTAAACTATAATAGGTTCGCACTTGACCACCATCTCGCCTGATGTTAAGCGATGATGAGAATTTGACGAGATTTTACGAATATGAATAACACTCTATGGTTTAATAAGTTTAATTTTTTCCGATATACAATAACTTAATTTTAGCATATATAATATAAATAAAAAATAATAGTAACAAATAGCTACGGACCTCTTGTATTGTTGACATTGTATAGTGACATATTTTTTCTTTTTTTAAACAAAATCATTGACCTGTACCTACTGAATTTTAGATATAAGTATTTTTTTAAGTAGTCGTATTTCGTCTGTATACCTTACCTGGTGAAAATTAGCAATCATTTATTTATTCAAGACCTATATTGTACAATTTTACCTAATTTTACAGACCAATAAAGAATTGAATTGAATTGAGATCTACGATGGAGTGTGCTTACCTAGAAGAATCCGAACACCACACTTATCCTACTTCCTACTAATATAATAAATGTGACAGTTTGGATGTTTGAAAATTTTGTCATTCCTGAATGCCTGAATAGATCGGGTTGAAATTTGGTTATAGTAAATTCTTTTAACAAAAAAAGAACCGACTAAACGAACACGCTAGCCATCTTTACAATTTTCGAAAGTTCTCTTCGATTTCTCTAAGATGCCATCATCAGATCCTGGTTTCCTCATCATGGCACCACTCTTAGAATATCTCCTTTACAACAATAAAATAAATATTTTATTGTTGTAAAGTATACGGTTCATAAACGATGAAGTTATCCGCGGAAACACTTAAAAAAATATATATACGGTCGAATTTAGAAATGCCCTTTTTTGAAGTCGGTTAATAAGGTACTTTTTAAAGCAAACAAAGCGGACAATACCACGGGGTGGTGCTAGTGTATCATAAATATTTATTAAAGTTGTGTAAGCTCTAATATCAACTATATGGCCCTCATAGTAAAATCATAGCTTAATTTGGGGCTACATCGCGTTGTACGAAATATATTCTTGACTACATAGAGACAGCTCTTATTTCTACAGAAAACAGTTCTATCGCTGAATCACGTAAGCGGGTGTGCAAACACATTAACTTGATCTTGACCCTCCACATCGGAAACAGAGAGATTTGTGTGTGTCGGAGCTAAGAGGCTATTTCCTTTAATACTAATTCTTCATTATGGGTCACGAATGTTACACGACTATGTCATTGTGAGTGTAAATAAATCAGTCATTCAATAGTAATGCGTGATATGGGAAATTAGGGATGGATATTTAGCATTTATTTTATATCTTTTTTGTTTAGTTGGGTAGAGCCTTTATTAACAAAACTAATATACAATGAGAACTACACTACGCTACATACCGACTAACTATTTACACTAAGCACACCTGAATTATCCATAGACCAATGAATGTCTACAGATAATCAAGATATTCAAGCCCACTACCCGTCGGAAGCATGCCCAGCATCCTGGCGGCATTACTACGGTGAATGAAATTGCTTATGCGTTAGACCAAATTAACGCCAGCATTTGGTCATGCGTCAAATTGATGTCCTTTGTTTAGCAGTGATTTGGACTTTTCATGTTCAAATACCTGATAACCGTGTTATGGTCAAGCGTGTTGCTTACTACTGTCGGGTGCATATCTTGATCGTCTAATTACTCTAGTTTAGAAAAAAATATCGATTAAAAATGATATTTTTGTACGATTTGAGTTAATCATTCCAAATAAGAGGTTTCAGACTATTTTCGTAATCTGAACATTCAAACTGTGGAATACGTTGGTTGAATGGATATTCTTAGAAGAATGTAATCTGTTCAGTTCTTCAAGACTGCATCGTTGCTTACTTAACATCTGGCAACCTCTGGCGGTCATTACCAAGCCTATGTATAATAGTTTAAATCAATGAAAAAGATACGATTAGAGATGTTCGTATATATGTAAAAGTAGTTACACTTGTCAGTCAAGCAGTATTCTCCAAATACTACTTTGTTCTGGTTTAACCTCCAAATACTACTGTGTTCTGGTTCGGAAACATTAACTAGATAAAGCTTGACATAGCAAGACGATTTCAGTGCAGTAATTTTGAAAAGCATTCGACTTTGTAAAATGTGTACAATACTAAGATATTTCACATCAACTATAAAAGTTACGTAACTATTAGACCAAAACTAAGGACAAAAATACTTTTTTTGTGTAGAAAAAGTTTGTGAAGCCAAAACCACACGAACATACAATCTTTTTCCAATATAATATTTGTGTCACTTGAGCAAAATTGGTTAAAAGGACAAAAGGTGGCATATATAAAAAGGTCGCGAGTTTGTTATATGCCCGTACCTTCGTAAAAGCTTTCACTATTATTGATGTCCCGAAGTTACGTCGCCGTGACGAGACACGGCGTGTGGGAAACAATTTAGCCTCTCGATGGCACTTTGGATAAGATAACGTAAACGTTATTAAAAATCCTAAAACGCCGAAACATTATTTCATTTTGAACACTATTCCTGCTAGTTATTATTGAGTCATAAATAAGGTTTTGCATTTATTTTGTAGTACCTACTTGTTATTATTATATTGTTTTAATATATTTAAAAAAAATCATTTTGTCGTAGTTAGTCCAAAATATTTTCAGTCTGTTCGTGATTCCGATGCTTGTGCCAAACTTATAACACATTGTTTTTGCATTGATGGTTAAATACAAGTTTACTTCTAAGTGCTTAGAAAATACGAGTATTTCTAAATTCATTTTGAATTTGTCGTAGTTCAAAAGAATCCCCAACCTATTCGTCATTCCAGCGATTTTGTTTTGTCAATACACTGATTGTGTTACTGAGTTTCAATTATCGGCGCAATTAGATCATTGTTCTAATGTAAACGGCGGCACTTCCATTGAAATGAATCAATGTGAAGGCCTCTCGCAAGTTCAAGAGTATATATCTGTCTAGACTCATCTTAATTAGCGGCATTTGACTTCCTTATTGGGAGAGAATGACGTAATTATTTTTCACCTCGTTTCCTGAATATTCCTTAATGTTCAATAGGTAGCTAAGTGACGGGAAGATATAGAAAAACCGAGATTAGACACCTTGTTTTGGGATCAGAAATTCAATTTCTAAAGTTATAAGTTATTCAAATCAGTTTTTTGGAATTGATAAGACTTGGAAATTGTAATAAGTAGATATTAGTCAATCAAATATTATAACAAAGACGTAAAAACAACGTTTGAGGCAATAAAAAATTAAAATCCATCTTCACTATTAGTTTGCAAGATAGTAATAATTTTTTTTAATAAAAAACAGCACTCTAAGTTCACACAGTTGCGACTCGGGGCCTTAATTCACAAGAGAGGACCAAGGCGATTCAGCACTGTGATCAAGTGAGGGTTAGTTGGTGGATATCTCATGCCCTCGAAAGATGTACCTATATTTGGGAACGTAACAGTTTTCTAATGGGGTTTTAAAGTGAAAGTATTATTACATCGCCTCAACTTTTTCGTCTATCTATTTTGCATGTCGCGAGACGGTCGGCCGCGGAGTAGGAGTAAAGTGAAACGTGCTCGACAGAGAAGCCCAGGACAAT
Source organism: Ectropis grisescens (assembly GCA_017562165.1). NCBI lineage: Eukaryota > Metazoa > Arthropoda > Insecta > Lepidoptera > Geometridae > Ectropis > Ectropis grisescens. The sequence goes on from CM029785.1 coordinate 18,941,153, forward strand.
ATGGCGGTGTTTCTCGTTAAATCTCATTAACCTACTTAATTTTTTTTCTTTTTTTTTAAATGTTTACAATACAAAAAAAAAAGTTTTACTTTTAGCGTGGTTTCATAAAACGCCAAAAACATTTTTTTACTTCACTTAAGGACTGACTCGTACATGAAGCTTAACCTTCTCAACGATACAAACGAAGGATTCAAACCAACGATTTCGTGGTTGTGACTTTGAAGATTCTCACTACTAGGCTAGCATGATAGCATGCACATTGCATACATACACATATTATTACAATGACTTAAAATGTGTTTATACCATACATACGTATGGGTTTGTTTTTGTTTACGTGAGAATGTGACGTGAATGAAATCAATATAAGCGACTTTTTAAAAAATGTAGTTTAACTCGGACCAATAAACTTAACCAAACCTTTAAAATACCAATAATATTTACTTAGATTCATGGACGTATAAAAAAACGGACAGAACCCATTCTACGACAAAACTGAGGCACCCAAAAGTCCCAAAATGGCGGCGGCTTTTTAATGTGTGAAGGAATTCTGGGTTGACATGTTAGCCAAATTAACACCATGAAAAATAACGGGTACTACGCAGATGAAACCGCGGGGCGCTGCTAGTATTAACGTACAGCAGGTATGCTTTATTAAACTAAATGTCATCGATAATAGTATTTAATTATTTTATTACGCACCTCTTGCGCATCAGACATAAAGGATACAGCATCATCTCGTTCTTCCTCTGCAATATGTGCTGACTCAAATAAAAACAAATAGCATACTTGAGGTTAGTGGTCATTGGTAGAGTCTATTTATCCAAAATATGTGTAAAAATAAAAATAATATATAATTGTAATGAAAAAGATCACGGACCCGGTCTGTGGAGTGGCTAATTAAAAAAAAGAGTATTTATTGTAACGGCACTTAAAAGGTATTTGTTGATATTGTAAAACTTACTAGAAAATGTAAGGGTTTGGTCTATTCGCGAGAAGGGTGCCTGCCGATCCGAAGGCCCCGCTTACAAACCACACGCTCACCGCCGTCTATTCGAAGTCATGTGCGTAATGCTGCTAACTTAAAATGGTGAAGGTAAACATCGTGAGGAAACCGTCATGTACCTAGATTTTTTCGAGGTAATGTGTCAGTCACCAACCCGCACTGGGCCAGTGTGGTGGATTATGGGCCATAAGTACTTCCTTGTGAGAGATGACACCGAATCCCAGCAGTGGGAACACTTATTGGGCTATTTATGCTGCTAGGATATATGTAAAAATGTTATAATAATAATAAATACATATTGGCGGATATTTCACCCATCACAAACTAAGCAAAGCTTGTACCTACTGTGGGAGCCAGATAACTCTAATATAATACTTAGCAATATAGTTATATAATACATACCCACTTATTATACTTTAAAACACTCAGATATAAATCAAATATTTGTATTATTATATATATATATATCCACGACTCTGCTTCGCAAGCATACTATAAACGAGTCATAAACTATCATACGAGTATTAACTTAGATTGTTAATTTACCTTTTGAGGTATTGCATATTATGTAACAATACGCCGGAGCCCTCCTTTAGATACATATTATCAACTTTGAAATGTTTACTGCAAATGACACTGTATTTGTTTGGAATCCCATCTTTTTCACACTTACAATTTCTAATTATTTCGATCCGATAATTTCGGCAAGCTTCATTTTCTTTAGGAAATCTAGCAAACAAAGTAATAAAGAAAATACCTAGTGGCTACTAATAAACAATATAAATGTATTGATATAATGGCCCAATCTTTATTTACAAAGTTCACTAATTTTACTAGATTTAATAAACTAATACTAAACAATCACTAATATAATAATCTATATTTTGGATAATTATCACACGCCAACTTTGGCAACACTGGACTTGTAATGCGCTATTTTGTTTTAGCGAATAAAGATTTGTTTTAATATTTAAAATGTGGAAATTAGTAATTGAATATGTTTACTGAGACTTATATGAGTATGTATGGGTGTCAACTTGTATGTGACAGAGCACTGGCCGACTCGACAGACACGGTGTTTGTTTTAGCGAGACTACGTCCGACTTTTTTTGTACGTCCATGCCTCCATGCTGACATTTAAATATTTTTTCAAAAATTCATTTTATAAAATTCCCCTTACCTATAAGCTTTATTAGTTCGTTCTTTACTTATTAAATAGAAAGGTACGAGGGCTCGTTGAAGAGTCTTTATATTCAACTTTGTTTTATAAAGAGTCCATTTTTCGCGGATTAAGAGAAAAGCTCTAAGAATGTTCCGGAGGCCTCCGAAACTTCGCGGTCTCTGACTTCCAACTATACAGATAGTGATGTACCATGCTCATCAATATCATCAATTTAATATTTTCTGCATTTTTTTATCTATGACATCTTTGTTCACAATTTTAATTCATGGTAGTTTTATCTCACGAAGCAACACGCGTCTTACTTATGGTGACCAAGTGCTAAAACACGCTATGTATGCGTGCGTAATAACAGTGCCGCCAGCTCGTAGTTCAAGTACCTACTATCTAATACAAGTAGTCTCGGGCGATGCCGAGAGTATCCGAGAATATCATCGATATGAACCATAAGATGTGCCCTGAGCATCTTGAAACTGGTAATAAACTTCATCTCTGTGTGTAGCGTAAGTGTTTTACACACATTACACATACTTGACCTCTAGAATCGCTAGCGGCGAGATAGGCTGTGGTTATACTTATTTTGGTTGTTGATAACGAATAGTGATAAGTAAAAGCGATGACATACAGTTGGAAAGTTTGGGAGGGCACATCTGTTGATTTATATCGATGCCTTGTATAGCGTTTTGTATAATGTGAGGCTAGATACAAAACAATCGTACAAATGTCTATTCTGAGTTCTGAGAGACAGTATCACATGTTCGAGCCAGTTTTAACGTATAAGTCTTTAAATCATTTATGGGGAAAAGCTTATGTTATTACTTTTTGTCATCAACATCCCAACACTACCATACAATGAGCGAAACATACCGGAGGGAGCTCATCCCGTTGTAAGAAAATCCATTCGTTTGATGTCTACTCAAAGGACCCAATCTCATTAACCCAAAATGACAATTAACTGTATACCCTGATATAAACATTCAGTGATCGTATCTCGTAACCTTGTGGTTAACATCCCTACGTGTTTCCATTATCAATTTCTAGGAAACTCACATAAATATGTACATCTACGCGTAGTTATGAAGTTAAAAATTTTTTTTTACACATATTTTTTTAACACCATCTGACCCCAAACTAAGCAAAGCTTGTGTGATGGCAGCCAGATAGCTGATATAATTTTTATATAGCTTTAAATACATACTTATTATACATAGAAACACCCAGACACAGTGCAAACATTTGAATTCATCACACAAATATTTGCACTGGGTGGGGGATCGAACCCACGACCCTCGGCTTCGCAGGCAGAGCTACTACCAACTAAGCCACTAGGGCAGTCAATTCGTTCAATTCAAATTCGTGATCAAGGGTAAAAGTTTGGATGTTTGTTGCTCAATCACCTCTGAACGGATCACATTGAAATTTGGAATGCAGTTAGATTGTAGTCTGGAGTATACAAAGGGATATAAATGACACACTTCGTAGCATAATAAATTGGTTGTCATTAAATAATTTGAAATTAAATCTATGTAAGACAAAAATAATGACATTTAGAAATAGACATAATAAATTGAGTAATCTTGACATTCGTTATTCTGGAAATATAATTGACGCTGTGGAAATCACTAAGTTTTTGGGTTTGACCATAGATTGCTGCTTAAATTGGAAACACCATGTAGAAAACGTAATAGCAAAGTTAAGTAAATATTCATATGCACTGTATTTGCTTTCCAAAACTGTGAACCAGCCTACTATGCTGACAGCGTATAACGGTTACATCTCATCGCTACTTAGGTATGGGATCATGTTTTGGGGTAATAGCTCACACAAATTAACTGTATTCAGAGCGCAAAAAAAAAAGTGTGTCAGGGCTATTTGCAAAATTAAAAGAGAGATAGTTGTAAACCTTACTTTAAGAGCCTTAAAATTTTAACAGTGCCGTCTCTCTACATCTACGAGTGTGCAATGTTTGTACGTAATAACTTAAATATATTCAAAAGTTTCAAAAGTGCCCGAAATTACTATAAAGTCAGTGAACCCGTCAGAAATACCACTCAACTTGCCAATAGCGCACTATGTATGGCTCCAATGATCTATAATCACTTGCCCAAAGAGCTGCTTACACTGGAGGAAAATAATACGTTCAAATATAAATTAAAATGTCTTTTACTAGAAAAATCATACTACACAATTCGTGAGTATTTATCTGACAAATTTTGACATTTGTTCATTTGGCGGCACCTATTTACCAAATGGCCATTATATATTATTGTAATTTGGCCGTGCGGTAGCAGGCTAGCTCTGTGAAGTGTATTTGTTTCTGTGCGTGCCGTTATGTGCTTTAATAAAATGTTGAGATAAGCGTATAATAAATAATATTGTTCAAATATTATATCTATTGACATATATTATATCTGACATAGTTTCTATTTGTTAAACTGATTGTGATTGTTTTTTGTGTAAACTTTACTTTAATATTATCGAGTGCCTACTGTTACTGGCATTGTGACGAGAGGTTTGACCGTGTATGGTAACATCTTATTCAGTGGATGACATTGACAGTAATTGCGACATTCTATTTATTGTTTATTGTTATTGATTTGTGTTTTAATTAACTGGTTTTGTTGAAAATTGAGGAAAAAAATGGCGCTTTGACGTACGTGTCGTCCGTTTCTTCTTCAAAAATTTAGATAATATATTATATTTATACTTGACACTGGTGAAATTGTGAAGCATGTGTGAAGCTAAACCACAAGAAAAGCCATAAACCAAGAGTTGAAGTTGGTTTTGTTTCGAACTTTCTTTTTCATTTTTTATCTTGAAATGTATTTGATTGTGTGAGTAAGTAATGTAGATTGAAATTGTATTTTTTTTTTTTTTTTTTGTATTATTATTATTATTTTTGCATGCCGAAAGGCGGTGTATGGCGAACTGCTTCCGAAACTCTTCTGACCACTATTGTACCCAAACTACGCAAATAAATGAATCTTTATCTTTATCTTTATCTTTATCTTAATATCATTTAGGCTTTTTATAACGGGAAAATAACTGGAACGGTAATTGCGCGGGCTCAACCGCAGCACGCTACATAGAAAACAAAACAACGTTGTAAGTATTAGATGATGCAGACCAGCTGCACACTCTCCGAAATGCATCCGATAAAAAAACTGAGAAGCTAGTAACTTTACGGCGTTAAGAATGTTAAAGAGTGATTTATGGCCACAGTGTTCGCTTGTTATCAGATACTAGTGGGCCGTCCCGGCTTCGCTCGTGATACTGTACTTGATACTGCCTATAACATTCAGGGATTACGTACATATCCAACGGTGAAAGAATATTTGAAAGCAGTGCAGTAGTTCCTGAGATTAGCGTGTTCAAAAAAAAATCTCTGCAGCTTGGTAATATTAGTATTATCTAAAGGTTATATAGATTCATTCCACTTGCGTATCTTATGAACCTTAAAATACTTTTTGCATCTACGTATGTGGGTAATGGGTATATTCTTTCCAATTATTCAGAGATTCAGTAGACGCAATAAATTACTTATAAATATTTATGCAGTTATACGTAAAAAGGTGTTTATTTCGGTTATAATTGGTACGTTAATGTAAGTTACATAACTAATTAAGATCAACATAAACAATAATTTTAAGTTACCTAAGCTTGGACAGTAAACATCTTAATTATAACTAACTCGTTTTAATTAAGTTGTTTACTTTGTATTGTAATACAGCAGAAAGTTCACAGGTCCCCTACACGGATACTGTCACGTGGCGACACTTGTGCGGGCGATTTTAGTCATGATCTACGAACCAAGATGTCACAGAATATATTAATTTCAAGAACTATTACTTTAGGTGCCATGAAAATCCTAGAGAAATCATAAAATACTTTACTATATGATGTACTGATGTAGTGGTAAGGTTTATTTTGTATAAATAATGTTTGTGTTAAGATTGATCTTGTTAATTTTCTTATTTAATAAAAAAAACATACATTTCACACATAATATGCTTGTCTAGTCAAGGGAGGATCTAGTCTTGTCGTGACATAGTCGTGGTTAAGCAACAAAACTGTGCAACAAGGATGTGCGTGCGTTTTTATTCGTGGTTCACCTTGGTTCTGGACCCAACCCAAGGTCATGGTCACGAGTCATGACCCCTCTTCCCTGGATCCGCCCATGTGTATAATTTTGTATTGAAGGACTCTTTGCAGGGTCCGCGTAGGAAAGCACTCCATCATTGCCGAATATTGTACTGCCAAGCATTAATGTGCATACATTGCTGTGTACCGGTTTTGAAGGGCAATGTTTCTAAGAAATTACTGGGCAAAGGGATAAATTATGTGTTTCTGCGCGATGACCACACTGCAGTGCTAGGTAATGATTTGGACTCATCCAAGTTCAAGTAGAGGGGTGGTACTGTGTTATTATGGGTAGGCGTGTTGCTTACCATTACGAGGATATCTTGCTCGTTCTATATCCATCACTCACCCCTAAATGTACCAGGCGTTAAGGTGTCTATAACGCTCGCAGCATTGCCCTGCTGCAACGAGAAATTCTTGTATATACCTATACCTATCCTATATATTATAGAATCTGAATCTCGTTTCGAACGGTTTTCATGAAATTATGTACGCAGGGTGTTTCGGGGACGATAAATCGATCTAACTAGGTTTCATTTTTATAATCGCATTATATGTGGGTTTTTAGACAATGAAACATTATGATATTAACATTAGAATGTGACGGTAAATTTCGCAACATTGCGCGACAGTATATCAGGTCAGGCGCGTAGTTGGGCGGTCACAAAGCAGTAGACCCACCCGGCTTCGAAACCAGACGGCTTCATTTTTTTTTAAATCTTTTTTTTTAGAAAATCTGTTACTGCTAATCTGTAGGTATCTCAGTGTGTAAACCGAGCAAAGCTCCGTCCCCCAGGTACTTTACTTTTTTGAAATGATAAACTATTTGTGCACAAAAAATTAAACCGACTTCAAAACCACAAATAGGCACAACCACAAAAGCGCAAAAATAAAATAAAATCATTATTATAAGCGCTACTCACTCATCTATTTGGTCAGTGCCAGTCAAGTCTAACAGGTAGTGGATAGATACTACTTACCTGTGCCTATTACCGTGTGCCTACATTGTATCAATCTACTAACTTTTTGCCCTGACTGGCACCGACTTCAAATAGTGAGTAGCGCGTTATTTTTCGCTTTTCAGTGCCTATTTGTGGTTTTAAAGTCGGTTTAATTTTTTGTACGAAAATAGTTTATTTTACCCTTTTTAGTGCAAAACCAGTTTTTATTAATGCATTTACACAATTTCGTATTGAGAGGATCGAGTTTCATAGCTTTTGTGAAATCTGCAACTACGTCATCCAGAAAATTGAACGCAAATTTTAGTTTATGGTTAATATTGCAAAAACTACCCGTCCGAATTCTATAAGATTTATATAGGACCATTCGGGAAGCACACCAATCCGAACAAAAAAAATAAATTTTAAAATCGGTATGGGGGTTTTCGAGAAATAATGTAAAATACATAAAAAAAACATCGTGGTCAAATTGATAACCTCCTCCTTTTTGGAAGTCGGTAAAAATGCACTCTTTCACGAAATGATTTTTATTCTGTAACGTGAGTTATAATTATTATTGTGTTGACAACAATTTTTCGTAATACGAGTATAACCGCTGTTACAAATCAGTAATTATTTGTTTAGACACGACTGACAAGAAAATTCCCCAGTGAGATAACTCGGAAATTTTCTGTGTAGAGTTCTGACTAAAGTATATATGTAGGTACCTATATAATATATATGTATTCGACGTCAATGTTTTCCGCGTCTCGTTACTATCATATAACTGTCTTCTACAACTGATACTAACAGATATTTTAGACACTAAGATTGTAGCAATCGGGGAAAAATCTACTCAGACAACGCATTACACAGCCATCTTCTTGTTAGAATCTTTGAAACGTCAACCATAAAACTCTTAGAGCTGCGAACAGTTCGATAGAAAAAGAAGAATCTGGTGGTAAGATCACCCAAATCACATGCACACTTTCCAAAATGTATCCGATAAAAAGCCGACGTTCAAGACTTTGAAGATACGTGGATAGGGTGGTAGTACACGTGACATCAAAAGATTTTCGAAAGACTTTTGTAGTCAGTAGGTACCTTTGCCGCGACGGTAAAAAAATCAGAGCTTCAATGTTTATTTTTTACTATTTTACACAATTCCCAAGTGTAAATACGTTTTACGTATACGTTTAGTAAACGAGGACGAAGGTTCACGTGGTCAGGCTAGGACTCACCTCAAGTGTGAATGAGGTTAGTCGGTCGGTCTGCACAGGTTCATGTTTATCGACAAACAGACTGTGGTCTGAGCTTGAGGAATGTAAACGATATTGTACCTAACTGCCTATAAAAGCTCATTGGCTACATAAAAAGCTCAGTAAATATTCCCAATGACTTGGCTTTCTCTTCTAAGGAGAGAGTCAAGGCTATAATCGACCACGCTGGGCCACTACTTAGCGGGGATGAGCCATGACTACGTTAGACTCTCGGAACATACCGATTTCCTCACGTTTTCCTTAATGACAAATTCGTATGTATATCTTTCTGCTCTTGGGAAAATTCTCTGAGACACAGGCGGGATTTGAACTTGTGACCTTATGATCATGACGAATGTTATGGATCGATTTTGATAATTGTTTTTTCATTTGGTAGAGCATACTTCGGAAGATACATTTTATCGAAATCTGTGGAGTGGTTTTAGAAATTATCAACAAAAACCTGAAATTTGCAAACATCGATGATATACTCGTATTATTTACTCCAAAACTTCGCGTTCTCATTGGAACAGTCATTGGACAGTGTGCTTAGTCGATTTCACAAAAATTGTGAAATATCGTCGAGAGTTTAATTTTAAATTGAAGTCAGCGTTTGTTTTTCTGTAAAAAAATAATTATTCCCAACTTTGACTTTCAACTGTTACAGTTAATACTTGTTGTTAGAGTCATGTTATGAGTTTGTCCCATTAGCTGTGGAGGCTTTAGGCGGTTGGGGAACTGAGGTCAAAAATTTGGTGAGCGAATTGGGGCGTCAATTAGGTGACAAATCGGGGGACTGCCGCGCCGGCTCGTACCTGGTGCCCATAGCAATCCAGCGAGGCAATGCGGTCAGTATAATGAGCTATTTTGCACAAGGTGCTATTCGGAGTGGGTTCTATTAGTGTCTAGTAGATTAATGACGAGTACTTTTTGTATTAATTTGTTTGATGTCATAATAAATACTGTTATAGGTACATTTACGTTTTGCACATGTAGGTACATTTTATGTGTAACTCTCACCTATGTAGGAATTATGTATTATTTAGCGTATTCAAACAATAGAAATCAATTAGTGTACTTCAGTAACGTTGTCTAGTTGCAAGATGTGCACTGTACAACATAAATATTTGGTTTACCGAATAAGATTCGCACAATAAATGATAACGAAATATCCGTTGGCAACATGAAAGTGAAACGAAAAGGAAGTCTTATCATGTTCGACTTGGAAATACATTTAAAAATCAACACTTCCCGTTTTCTTTTTATAGAAGTGCTAGAGACACGGCAACATTTATTCAGCCCCAGTAACATTTTTTCTTTCGGAACATTCTGTGAAGCGTAGAATCAAATGAAATTCGCGAAACATTCCGCTATCCCGCAAAAACCGTAATAATATTGGAGGAACGTATTGAAAAAATGTGAGATGTAGGTACAGTCACTAACAGTATGGGTGATCAAATGGAATGATGTAATTGGACAGATTCGATGTAGAGTAAGTAATTCTTAACATCTTAGATCTCTGGGTGACGAGCGCAGTGCAGTGCTAGGTAATGATTTAGACTCTTCATGTCCCAATAGCTGCGTGTCACTGTGCTGTTATGTGGCAGGCATGTTGCTTATCATCAGGCACATGTCCTGCTCGTCTCGTCACACTTCATTTAAAAAAATCTTTAATAATGTGTACATTTCTTAAGTGAGTTTAATTACTAAACCTTAATCATTAAATATATTAGTAAGTTCGTACTTCGTTAATTAACTTATTTTGTTCACATATCCGTAACATTCTTCATCCTAACAGTTTACACCAAGGCGGTATGACCTGAAATTGAAATTAAGGCAAAATCATATAAGTGAAATTATAAAAAAAAATACCTAGACGATCGTAGTTGGGATTTATTTTGCTCCGCTACTCACCAGCCACCTACTAATACGGTCCACACCTCCGCGTTGGGGTACAATAGGAGAGATATGTGACAAGTTTTCACCTTGCCTCAAATAACTACGCAAAATTTGGTGAAAACGCTCAGAATATATCATTTTGCATTTAATTATAAAGTTTTATTAATAACTGATTATAAATTGTTATGAATGAAATTACAGTTTCAAGTCATTCGCCATAAGTTCGGTTACAGAAATGTCTCGAAGGCAAATCATTGCTACTGGTGTGTTTTGACACAATAAACTGTCAATATAATTTATCAACTCGAAAAGCCATTTTAGTATCTTAGGCAATTTTCGCGATTAGGTACATGGTTGATTTTATTGGAAACTTTGAAATTATGAGTGCAAATAGATCTCTCTGTTGGTCGTCTTTAAATGTTTTCTGCTTCTACAAAAACTATTTAAATGAGCACTAGCCTCTGTGTTTACAAATTAATACCGTGAAACACGTTATCAAAATACCTATACTAAAATGTCCTTAACCATAGTTTTGGCTTTTTAAGTTCGTTTTAGGTCACAAACATTTTTCAAAACCAATTTGACTCAATAATTTGACAACCTTTTGACTCACGTAAGCTTTGAGTAAACTAGTAGAATTATAATTTATAATATAATTCATAATAGAAGTAGAATTCGGTAGTTATACCTTAGTACCATACAACACAATGCAACACAAAAGACTTTATTATACCAAAAAACAGTGGTTGAATCATATACCATACCGCTGAAAGAAATAGTTCTTTTCATCAATTTAATATCAATCACGAAAGTAAATAACAATAAGTACCCAATATTCATGTTCTTACGAGATTACTCAGATGAAAATAGTACCTATTACTGAAGGTTTCTATTGAATTTTGCCAGAAAGCTTCTATGGCACTCAAATCACTTATTGTTATTTAATTAAAATCAAATCTCAATTGTTTCGGGCGAAAAATACTAAATAAGGACAAAAAGTTAACAAGTTAATTAAGTTCTAAAAATAAAACAGCGAGACGAGAAATAGCGAAAATGAATTGTAATGTCTAATGTCGTTTAACAATACATTCACCCGTAAACTTGATATTTTTTTGAATACTTATTTATTGTATATAATCTTCGATTTCTCTTCGAATTTACTCACGTTACATGAAAAGAAATATCCAATACTATACCTACACCCAACTACCCATAATGGTAGATTCGATAAATTTGATGATATTCAACAGCCTACATTGCAAATTTCAACCGCATCCATGAACGGTTATTATTAGTACCTTTTCAGGGTTCCGTAGCCAAATGGCAAAATACGGAACCCTTATAGATTCGTCATGTCTGTCTGCTCGTCCGTATGTCACAGCCACTTTTCTCCGAAACTACGAGTATAAAAGCTATACCTACTATTGAAACTTGGTAAGTAGTCGTAATCTGTGAACCGCATTAAGATTTTGATACAAAAATAGAAAATAAAATTTTTTTTTAAGGGTTTTATTTTTAAGGTGTACCAAACATAGAACTGAAACTCAAAAAAATTTTTTTGGTCAATACCATTCGTGTGGCATATCTACGGATAGGTCATCAAAAATTATAACGACAAAAATTAAAAAGAGTGTATGATGTACATTACCATGTAAACTACCAACGAAAATTGGTTTGAATGATATCTAGTAAGTAGTTTTATATTAAAACGTCATAAATTGACTATTGTTAAAACACTGATTAAAGTAACAACGAAGTACAAGAACTTTTGTTTTATGTTTCTTGTTCCTACGGAAGCCTTCATGAGCGAGCCCGACTCGCACTTGACCACTTTTATTTGTATAAGGGTTTGATTTAGTATATAATATACCTGATATAGTATACTTTTCGTAATTCAAAGTTTTCTAAAATTCTAAAACTATGAGTGTCTTTACTTTTTACTTACTTACACTTGAAAGTTCAAGCTTCTACGTCCAGCCGTTTTATCTTAATAAGGCTGTGTCTGTCGCTAGGAGAGATAAATTATACAGCTAAAACAATATTGATATTTCATTTTCTCATAATAAACGATTCTACTAAAGCGTGGTTATGGCAAACATTCCTTTAAAGGTCTATTTAATTTCACTAAAGAGATAGAAATAAACATGGACACCAAATAGTCATAACGCGTTTGTATTCAAGGTACACAGTTAAATCAGCATCACTTCTGAGACTCAGGGCCTTCTGTCGCCAAGAATTAAAGCATGGCATTATTCACCACACCGATATCCGTGTTCACCACGCTTTATAAGGTCGGGTTAACAGATCTCTCTTAAATATTCTTAAAAAAAAAACTCTTAGAACATGTAGATTTTTCACAGTTCGTCGCAAAGGGTTTGTTAGTATTATTTCAATACGAGTAGATCTTAGCAATAGAAACTACACAAAATGGACTAAAGCGAATGCTCTTGAAGAATGTATTATTTTATCGTTTCTTTAATTATATCTATGTATTTTATACGTTGTATACGTTTATTTACAAAAAGCAAAAATGATCAAAAGTCAACAACTCCTCGGTTAGTGACTGCTTCCAAGATTTATCGGTTTCTAGACTGGTTATTGGTGAAGCTTAGGTCAAATACCTTGGGAATTTGACAATCTTTCCAGCAGGCAAAACTTATTTCAATGGTCTATATTTATAAAGTGAAAGCTGGCAAATTTATTTCAATAATCTACATATACTCGTATTTATAAAGTGGATATATATGCTAATATTTATTCTGCTTTTTAAACCACCACAGATGCAAATCTTTATTAATTCAGCACAGCACAGTGATATTTCTGTGAGAAAAACTCACATTAGGTAGGTAAATCGCTTTTATTTGAAATCCAGAGATATTTGTCATTTATAAACTCTTTTACAGTATTACGTTGTTTTAAGCATTAACGATTAGTATTCGTATGTAATGAATTTTCTGAGACTAAATGCTATGGATGATTGTACAAAGGTATATTCTCGTGTAAATAAATACACAATGTAGATTTAGCAATCGTATGAGCAGGAGTTGTCTTCACTAAGTCGAATTCTATGTTTCTACGTACTCTGATCTTAAGCATTATATCTGTTTCGGTAGCTCTTAAAGGGTGAGGATTGCAAGTGAAAAGTGTTTTAGATTTGACGAATGTCCAATAATATTAATTGAATGTTAAATGTTTCGGTCGCGGCGGTTTCGTAAAGTGCATTAAAAATGTTTGCGTTTCATAATGTTTAAGTTGTTCGCCGATAATGCTGAAGACGCGTAGGTACATATGTGTTTGGTGTTACACCGAACAATATCTTTAAGTCACTTGTTTTCACCGCCATTAATGAGCAATGAACCAGAAACGATGAGAGCTATAGAATACAATAAAATACTTTTATTAACATATTAAAACATTATTCATTTGTTAAACAATGTAATAATAGGGCTTAAAATAAGACATATTTTCGTCACAAAAACAATTAATCTTTATGTATAAAAACGTTTACGTTGGTTTGTGTACGCTTCAACAACTCAAAAAGTTCTGCCCGATCGAGCTGAAATTTCAGAATGATATATAATCCGCACAAATTTCTAGAAATCTGTGATAATCCGCATCAAGGATTGTTTTTATCTAATTGTTGCACCACAATGTGCCACAGCGAAGCGTGGCAGGGTACAGCTATATATGTACAATCAATTTTATTCGAGCTAGGGAGCTGTGAGAAGTGAGTGTGTACTATTTATAACAGTTAGTTCATTCTTATTAGACGCGAAAATAATCTACTGTTCCCCTAGATGCGTCTGTAAATGGAGACGGTACACGTAATACTCCATCTAAGATGAGAAAAAGATACGAATAATCGATCCTGCATTTGAACAGCGCCACTTAATTCGATTAATTAAATAGAGTAGCTTGAGGCATCACACGTCTGTTACTTAGACGGACGTAAGTGTACATTATATATCACTTCACTGCGCTAAACGGTGACTTACTTACCTAAATTATATACACTGATTTTACTTTATCCAAACTTTGACGGCTTTTAGACTTTTCTAGAGTTAATGTTTCGGATGTGGTGGGCGCGTAAGAAATGTAAATCTTCAAGCATTTACGTTCCCACTGCTGATTTTCTCACGATGTTTCCTTCACCATTAAAATTAGTCCCAAGACAAACTGATATACCTATATCAAGAACACTGGAAACTCGAGTAGTCTCGTCTCTGGGCTATTCGATAGCTTACTATATCTTCAATAAGTAGGTAAATGTACTAAACCAAAATAATACTTTTAAATTTAAAATTTATTTACTACAGTCTCATCGGCGTACCCTGTTTATAACAATAAATCTATTGATTTGAAAAATACAACGGGTTTTATTTGCCATAAAAAATCCCATCATTTTATTGTTATAACAATTTTATTTTTTAAATGCTTTTATCCAGCGCGTATATATAAACGTAGGTACTCACCTACGTTTATAATATTCTAATTTTACATATTTTCGTGTAAGTCATGTTACGTGAAAAATTGTATCGTCATCATCATCATAATCAGCCCACAATCGTCCACTGCTGGACATAGGCCTCTCCAATAATACGCCACTCAGCCCGATCCTCGGATTTACGTTTCCAACCGCTACCAGCTGCCTTACGTATAACGTCACTCCACCTAGTCTCAGGGCGTCCTACACTACGTTTGCCGATTCGTGGTCTCCACTCCAGAACTCGTCTACCCCAACGGTTATCGGTTCTGCGACAGATATGACCAGCCTACTTCAGCTTGCTGATGCGCTGAGCTATGTCGGTGACTTTGGTTCTCTGACGGATGACTTCATTACGAATACAATCTCTCAGAGAAACTCCAAACATAGCTCTTTCCATAGCTCGCTGAGGGACTTTGAATTTTCGGACTGTTTTTACTGTTAGTGTCCACGTTTCAGCACCGTAGGTCATGACTGGTAGAACGCACTGATTATACACTTTTGTCTTTAGACATTGTGGGATGGGTGACGAGAAGACTCGGCGAAGTTTTCCGAATGCTGCCCAACCCAGCTGAATTCTCCTCATGACCTCACTCTCAAAGCTATTTTTACCAGCACAATCCAGCGTCTTAAACACATCCTCTAGTGCATTGGAGAACAACTTCGGGGAGATTACATCCCCTTGTCTCACGCCTCGATGGAGAGGGATATGTTTCGTCTGCTGGTTTTGAACTTGGATTCATATATACATCTCATCACCTCGATGTATCGCCAGTCAACTTGGCATCGCTGCAAAGACTCCATAACAGCCCAGGTCTCGACGGAGTCAAACGCCTTTTCATAGTCCACAAACGCTAAACAAAGGGAGCGATCGTACTCCTTTGTCTTCTGTACAATCTGCCGCACCGTATGGATGTGGTCTATGGTGCTATAACCACTTCAAAACCCAGCCTGTTCCGGTGGCTGAAACTCGTCGAGTCTTCAGGCAAGACGGTTCGTGATAACTCTCGAAAACAACTTATAGACATGGCTCAGGAGCGATATGGGGCGATAATTCTTCAAAAGGGTTTTGTCGCCCTTTTTGAAGAAGAGGACGACCACGCTTCTGTGCCATGCCTCTGGAGTTCTCCCAGTGAAGAGGACGTCATTAAACAGTGCTTGGAGCTCTTTTATAAGTGGGGCTCCACCAGGCTTTAAGAGCTCTGTAGTAATTCCGTCCCCGCCCGCGGCTAATTTAATTTTTCCATTTTTAAGTTGCCCAAGAGCCATCAAAAATTTTATAACTTCAAGGATCTTCAAATTTCTTCCGGAAGGATTTGTATAGCCTCGGGCATCGAAGGCCGAAATAGAGTCTTCGCCTGAAGTCTGCTGACGAAATTGTTGAACTATTCTATTTTATTTGTAGAATAAGATAGTGGCGCCGTTAATGAAGGGCTAAGAGGGAAGGTGCATAATCTACGTGACATCCTGATATTTATCCCCGGGTAGGCTTGTTTAGGTCGAATCTGGACTGATTTGTTCACGATTACAAAGCAATATTTGAACATAATTTCAAGTGTTGCTATTTTAATTATAATAATGTTGAAATTATTTTATGTTCAATACATAATTTCAATGTTTGGCGTTACGAATACCTTGTTACCTTAATGATTATGAGCTTTGCTGAGAATTAAGGTTCACCTTGTGATGCAGTCTGCTGAGTCGACCAGTGATCGTGGGTTCGATTCCCACCCGGAACAAATATTTTATGGGATGATTAAGAATGTTTCTACTGTGTCCGGACTTTCTGTCTTACAGGTATGGAGGTAGTTACAAATATATGTATTTAATAAATACAAATACTTTACTGATACAAAAAAATAAATACTATTTATTGTATCAGTAAAGTTTTTCCTTTAATCATGATAACACAAGCTTTGCTTAGTTTAGGACTACTCGTAAGTGGATCATCATCAGTACACGAATGCACAAGAAAGGCGGCCATCAGAGATGAGTGGCGACGTGTTGTCAAGCTTGCTACTAACACCTAAAGTGATGACCACGACCACTCTGTCAAGAGTGATACCGACGAAGAAGATGAAGAGTGTTGGGTAAATATACTAATATGTCTGCAAAATCTCTACTCTACCCTAATGTAAGCCTGCAAAATGTTCCTGCAAAATCAGCTTCTAGTTGTTCTAATCGCTTTTCTACGTTCAAAGTACGACGCTATTGGTTAACGTCAGTCAATAAGGACATTAAAAATCGCCTTTAATGGGATGATTGTAAAAATAAAAGTGTAAAGTAAGTTCCAATAAAACCACTTTTTTTTAATTTGTTTTTATATGGGACAGTTCTCATGACTTTTTCATTCTTAAAAATAGGCATGTGTTTAGGACGTCGGATAACTTTAGGATAGATGGCTCATATTGGCGTAGATTGAAATGATTTGCAGTTGTATGATACTATTTCAGGTAATGATACTTCCAGCAGCGGCCCGCGGCTTAGTCCGCGTAATTACCGTTCCAAACATTTTTCCGGGATGAAAAGTTGCTGTGTTATTCCAGATTATAATGTATCTGTATTCCAAATCTCAACCCGATCCGTTCAGGCATCCAAACAAACATCCAAACTTTGGAATATACAATTTTAGTAGGATTTTTTTATCTAGATAGACAGACGGAGATACTGACTGTCAGGGTGTGTAAATAAAGAAAAGTAAGCTATCTAAGAAATCAGCTCTCTATTTACTCAGTAAACTTGAGGTCTATAAACTGAAATGGAGGCTGGAGTACGTGACATGGGACGGTGATACGTGACTTATGACAATAAATTGCTTCTGACGGAGGCTGCACGTGTGGAAAAAGTAATCAATGTTGCTGACCGCCGGTGGATGCCCAGATATTTGAAATGGTCAATCTGCGTTAGGTATATTATATCAGCTATCTGGCCGCCATAGTACAAGCTTTGCTTAGTTTGGGGTCAAATGGTGTTGTGTGTGAATTGTCCACCAATATTTATATTATATATTTATTTATTGTTAAGGAAGAAATTTGAGAAAAATAAGGAAATTTAGTTATTTTTATAATTCATTCAGCAAATATCCAGTCGAGTCGGCAAATATAACAAAGACCTCATTACTACTGTTAACTGATAACGACCACTGGTTTCCAGGGACAAAAAGTAGGCTATAGATGGGCCGATTTCGATGCTGTTTTTTTTATTTGAACGTTAATATCTGTGCGGATGTTCTTAGCTATGTTTGGTAAATATCGATTCAAGATGGCCGCCTCCACCAAATGGCGGACAAAATACTTCTTCATAACCTACCTCAATATAAGTATCAAATAAAAGGACTTGACTAGTAGAATACTATACACTATAAAAAACAAATCCAAGATGGCCGCCACTACAAAATGGCGAATTATATTTTTTTTTCACTACTACCTCAATATGGGTACCTCAATATTTTATACTATACTACCTCAATATCAAACGGAAGGGCGTGACTGGTAGAATACATTGCACTATGACAAATTTCAAATTCAAGATGGCCGCTTCCACAAAATGGCGAAATATATTACTTTTTTCACAATCTAACAAAAAGTTATAGGTTTGCACTTGACTACCTTGACACAAAGTAGAAATTTAATCTATTTTATGCCTATATTTATGATATGACTGTTCTCCAATGTTCTTACTGTGTTCCAAATTTCAGCCTGATCAGTTGAGAGGTACTGACAATACGTGATTCAGCATCAAATAGATTTTACTCTGATATTATCCTATACCTCACCCAACGGCATAAAAAAGACATAAAACTATCAGACACTCATGGAATGGTTTCTGTGAGAGAAAATATATTATACTTATATTTTGAATGGGCAAGTTATTTCGGATTAACGACCGGATAATGCCGATCACTTGCGCTGCCAAAGCTCAATAGAGAACTAATATGTTGACACGTCCATAATACAGTGTACGATTCTAACGAGTCCGCTTGTAAGTTACGGCTGGTCTAGACGGGAGAAAGGTAACTGCCGAACCGGAGCCCTTAGTTCAAATCTCACGTGCAACACAGTCTTTTTGAAGTTATGTGTACTTAAAATCGATGAAAAAACATTGTGAGGAAACCGTCATGTTACTAGAGTATTTCAAGGTGATACGACATCCATCACTCGCTGTAGGTCAGAGAGGATTATGGCCTTAGCTCTGTCCTTGTGAGATAAGACACAGAGTCGCTGCAGTGGGAACATTTGGTTGGCTGCTAATTCTGTACTGTGTACCAACTTTTTTTTGAAAATATTACGTTAGCCTTAACCACAACCCAAATTATTTTTAATTACCTCCCGATCTTGTTGAAAGAGTCGAATAAACTGGCGGCTTCATAGTTTATTGAGAAATATTGTTAAAAACCGTTCAAAGTCAAACTAGAAAAGTATTTTCTGGGTATCCAGCTATCCAGCACCTCCGTTGCTCACCATAAGGGAAGTTAGTGTAAACGTGGACCTATGTGCGGTAAAAAGGAGGCCTCAATGCATATATCTTAATTTAATATCATGATATTATTTCGTTTACTTTTTTAACTGGACATATTTAAAAGTATTTCGCGTCTACTGATTTAATGAGCGTTTCACACACCTAATGCTTACCAATATATAAATCTTTCACGCCCGGTAACGAACTTACAACTGACTAATGGATAGGAATCCCCACAAACTTCTTAAAATAAAGTTTCTGCGACCAGAACTTTTTATGTTGTTTCGTTGTTCATAAATTCTTAAGCGAAGCTGTTAAGGTGTGTTCAGTGAGTATTTGGCTCCGTGACAAAAACTTGGAAATTCACTTTTGTTGTTTCTTATTTCATTTGTTTAAAAGTTGAATTTTTGGTACTTTTAAGATATAGGTACATCAAAATCGAATCTTTGGAGATTTGTACCGTGGCTACTCATAATGCTCCACAGCTGAACACGTTATCTTTGAGGTTTTTCTTTTACTTACACGTTTTAAACCATATTTTAAAAACTGCAACTTCATTATTTACGGATATCTTCATGCTAAAGTAATAAACCGTTTTCAGAAGGAATAACAATAGTTCCAAACGATGTACTAGGTGTCTGTAGTGGGTTTTTAGTAGATAGTCATAGTAATAAGTAGCATATTTATGCTAGCTATTTAAGACTATAATCTATCTTCCATATTTCATCCTGACCCGGTCAGTTGTTCCGACATGATCCGTGTATGATGACGCGTAAAAGAAAACCGAATTACAGAAACAAGGCTTATTACTTCATTAACCCTTAAATGGGCTTATATGAAACTTTCAATACGTAAAAAAATATGTATTTTCAAATTTTAAATCGGCTCAGTGTAACGGCTCAGTATATTATTGCACTGCACGAGCTCCAAAGTTTTAGTCGATTAGATCAGGTATCCGTATTTTTGCCGTGATTAAAAGTAGCCTATATGCTACTCAAGGCTTACTGTGTTTCAAATTTCAACTGTTGAGCCGTGCCGTGATGAACTAACAAAAATCCAAAAAAAATACTGTTTTAGGAGGAATTTGGCCAACATGGCAAAGTGAACTACAAACTATTGACGATACCGTGGATGTTTCAAAAACACTTATGGAAAAAATACCGATTGAATTGAAAACCTCGTCCTGGTTATACTGGTTAATAACTAGAAAACGCTCTCAGAAGTCGGTACGCGTAAAATTTTCCACGCATTTCCTCGTTCACGCGTTGTCAATAGAGGATACTGATAACTTGTTATCTAATGAGTGTACAAAATATGTTTTAGGATAAAACACAAGGCTGACAATAAATTAACCATTTACACAATACTAACCGACAGACGCAATCATTATCAATTGAACTCATTGAGTAGAACATTGTAGCTTCAATGTTACTTTAATCTCTAAATGTAAAAGTGACGTCATTGTGACGTATAGTCACCACGCCTACTACGACGTCATGAGGTGACGCAACAGAGCATGTTTGTATTCCACTGGAGTTTCTTGAGTAGGGCCTAGGGCCTATTATAATCCTTTGATTACCTCTTATATATCAATATGTAAACGACACATATTTAAGCTCAATTCTATTCTGCTACTTTGTGTTCGTTTGAAATCAACAATGTCGACAATTTGTTAACCATTTTGACATTGTTTTAAATTTTGACAGATTTGTGGCTCGCATAGGCAAGGCCATAGATTTCGATTTTTTTTCTTTGGGCAAGGCATACGCCTTGAGTAAATATTTTGAAAACGGCGGTTAGACAATCTATATCAGTATTATAAAACTGAAGAGGTTTTTTGTTTGAGCGCGCTAATCACAGTAACTACTGGACCGATTTCAACAATTCTTTCGCCGTTCTTTCACTCGTCTTCCGCTCCCGCTGGTGAGTTGTGAATTTAAGCGAGATTCGTTTCATCGCTGATCATCAGGGTATTTAATCTGTGCAGCAAACAGCGGCTGGAGAAGAAAACCAGAGGATAGGGCTGAGTAACGTATCATGGGAGATACCTATGTCCAGCAGTGTACATATAGGAGGTACATAGGAGGGTACGCTAATGATGACAATAGGTAAGTAAAAGTTTCCGAAGCGATTAAAAGTATGTTGATAACCTTTACGCTACGTTATGTTTGGATTGACAGATAATGGTTCGGATAACACATGACCATTAAAATGCTGTATTTTTCCGATGTATTAAAATGTTTCCATATTTAGAAAATTTCCTTAAACACGGGATTGTATTATACTCGTAGGATGTTTACGTCATTACTTAATACGAACAAATATAGCCTTAAATAATTATTTATTGATTAAAAATCCATGGGGGCTTAGTGGCTTGAAACGCCCGATTTTTACAATGAGGTCGTAGCCTCGAATTCCGCCTTCATCGCTAAGTATTTTTACAAGTGTGTACGAAATTGTCAGGCTTTGACGGTGAAGGAAACATGGTAAGGAAACAAGCGTGTTCTTGGAACACGCTTGTTTCATAAATACACGCGTTTCACGCGTGTTTAATAAATACATCGCGGATACTTGTCATCCATGGACAACACTTCTTGACTGACTTTCAACTGTCTTCTTGAGAAGGAGAAGGCCTCGAGTCTCGTCAGAGGGGACTCAAAATGGGCTGCTTATGATTATTGGCCTGTTCCGGTTTGAAGGGCAATGTTTCCAGTGAACATACAGGGCATAGAGATACAACATCTTATATCTCAAGGTGACGAGCATAATACAGTGCTAGGTAATGATTATGAGGGAGGCGTTTTGCTTACCATCAGGCACATGTTCTGCTAGTCTCGTCACTCTATACTATAAAAAAAAAGAAGTCATGGGCATCTCACGTGTGGTACAGTTGGTTCAGACCGACATGTATTTCAGCCGCATGTAAGAGAGTGCGTGTCTTATTAACTTACTATATCACACATGAGTTACCTGTGGACTAATTAAAAAAATTGCTAATAAGTAATTATTTTATCTTACCGAAATAGCGCCGAAATATAGAGCCATTGATCTAAGTATTATACTTACCAGTGTACCCTTTGGCAATCGGTCAAAGCCTCACTCATTTCCCGCCCTTTTGTCCACTGTGGATGCGTCTATTTACAGCGTAATCCCATTCCAATGAACACTAAAGAGGTTTACTGTTTCCATAATTTACCATTCCACCCATATATATGTATAATAATATAATAATAATAGGCTGCGTAAGTACGTTTGCATACAAGGTTATGCTAAATACTTATACACGTTAAATCAAGAGAGTGATACTTTATATCACGTTCTTGATATTACCATGAACAACTGTTACTTTGGGACCAATTAAAAAAAACAGTTGTTTTATATACATACAAGCAGTGCCCCGCGGTTTAAAATACAGTAGTTTTTGTACATCACTTCTTGGCGGTAGAAAAACAGTTAGGATTTATTCATTCTATGTTTTCATTAATGTATTCCATTTATTTTAATTTAATTTTTTGGAGGCATTAAATGCATATAAGACAATCGTATCGGCTTCCGCAATACAGGCCAAGCCTAGTGCGGAAGCTATAATTAACTATTTTTGACCCCTGACCAAAAAAGGGGTGTTATAAGTTTGTTTCGATGTCTGTCTGTCTGTTTGTCTGTCTGTGTGTGTGTGTCTGTCTGTGGCACCGTAGAGCTCAAACGGATAGACCGATTTCGATGCGTTTTTTTTATTTGAAAGTTAATATCTGTGCGGATGTTCTTAGTTATCTTTGGTTAATATCTATTCAAGATGGTCGCCGCCACAAAATGGCCGACAAAATATTTCTTCACAACCTACCACAATATGGGTATCAAATGAAAGGGCTTGACTAGTAGAACACTATACACTATAAAAATCAAATCCAAGATGGCCGCCACCACAAAATGCGTATTATATTATTTTTTTACTACTACCTCAATATGGGTATCAAACGAAAGGGCTTGACTAGTAGAATACTTTGCACTATAACAAATTTCAAATCCAAGATGGTCGCAACCGAAAAATGGCGAAATACATTTAATTTTTCACAACTCCCCTTAATATGGGTATCAAATGAAAGGGCTTGACTAGTAGAATGTCGTACAGATAAAAAATCTGAGGTAGTCGGGGGTTCTTGTTCTTGTATTGTATGTGTTACTTTGGAAAATAGATATAATTATTTTTTTCTTAATGATAACAGGCAAATGCGTGGTATTTTCCCTTCCCTGGCAGACTTTGCGCAAGGTCCTACCACTACAAAAACATCGTGTGCAGGAGTAGCAATTAGTCATAGAAACACAAAAGAGTAAAGAGTGTACACAATGTGATTAGAGTATTAGACTGAGCAGCGCATCGCGACAGAGTCAGTGTTCAACTGTGCACTTTTCATTTTCAACATGATTTCAAAATTCGGCCAAATACAATGGCAGCTACTTCTCTGATTACCACCAATCATTCTAAAGAGCTCATCGACCAATTTTCAACATAAAATAAATAGCCAACACGTTATTTGATAAGAAAGGTTTTCCTTTCGATATCATCGAGCACAAAATCCCTTTAGATCCGTTTCATAACTAAGTACGTCACGTAATATCTAAAATGAATTAGGTACATTCGTCTACGTAAGATCATGTAGAGACATTCGTCTTGTGTTGTTGTTCACGATACAGGGGACTTGGAAATTGGAAAAGTTTCACGAAGATGTTTGGCTTTTGAAGTGCTCCATTTGTATCGAATTTTGTATTTCACTCAGTGATTCTTTCAGGCGTTTCCGTGACATTATCATAGAGTTAAATTGGTTTTGAGTGTAAAAGCCGAACTAGCTTATCAATAAAATTACGGATTAATGAATTTCTGAAAATTGATTATTCTTCACACAGCACAGTGACACGTAGCTATTGGAACATGAAGAGTCCAAATCATTACCTAGTACTGCACTGCGCTCATCACCCAGAGATCTAAGATGTTATATCTCTAAGCTTATTATATTAAACATATACGCTGCCTAAGGAAAGCGGTCTGAGCCTTGATATTGCTCTTGTTTTTTTTTTTCGCTCGAAATTATAGAGACAGCAATTGCGAAGCCAAACCCGATGTAGTTAGGCGGTAAAAGGACAGGCCAACTAATTGCTGTAAGGAGTTAGATTAATGTCAGGCGGACTCTGCAAAGAGTCTTACCACTACTAAAACATGAACAGAAGAATAAATTAGATTAAAGAGAATGTTATGGTGTAGATTAAAAAAAAATTAGGTAATTTTTGTAGCCAGTAAACTACACATCTTTCTATTCGTGCCAATAAATATAAGGCGTAATATCACATAAAGAAATATTCAAATTGTTTGCTCAATAAGTATTTACTAGTAACGATATTACGAAATACTATTGAAGCGAATAATTTGGGTAAAAGAGAATATTCGCAAAGCAACTGATCTCTACACTAGAGGTATATGATGTAAATTAATGATATTTTAAGGAAAACACAAGTAACAATTTCAAATTACCTCTTGACTTCGTATTCCAAAGTAAATAAATCGTTACCAGTTGATCAAACAACGAAATTAGTCTATTCATTTATCTAGTTATGAAGGTCTTACTTTGACCGCCGTATTTGAAAGATTCATATAATAGATAAATAGTTTTAAATACATACTTATTATAAATATAAATAATTTTAAACCTGACTCTCTCCATATTTTTAAATTTATTCATAAATCAATGTAAAAAAGCACTATTTATTACTACACACAATTAGCACTATTAAACCTCGCAGAGATTTGTGTTAATGCTAACATTCTCAAAAACAAATAAATACAATTTTAAGCAAATACAAAATCATATCTCATAAACAATATAAATCAGAATACGTTCGATATAAATAAACAAACCTAACACTCTAATAAAATGTAGACTTGGGCAGCCACGCAGAAAATTTTATCTATCTACCCCCACATCCAGAACAAACTCGATGGCACGAAAGCTCACCAACCCACTCGTGACTTTCCTTGTGAGAGAAAGTCCTGGGTCCCAGCAGAAACATAAAGTAGGATGCTTAAAAAATGCTTACGCGACCAAAAAACTATTTTTTTATAAATACACCTAAAAATCGGTAAGTACTAAAAGTAGCTTTTGTTCTCGTTGCTTTGAAATTGAACAAACGATTATTATCCCAGTATTAAAATTAACGTGGTTGTTACACATATTTAATTGGATAACGGAACACTCACGTATATACGGTCAGCCGTCGCGCGCGTGCACTCTCCTTGAAAAAGGCCGCCGGACGCGGCCGAAACTCGAGTCGGATTGACCGACCGTATATACGTGAGAGTCCCGTTATCCAATTAAATAGATTATTATCCCAGTAATTTTACTGGAAACTAAATGAAACTGAAAGTTTTCTCTTGAAAGTTTAAATTCGTAATCAAAGTATTTAGTAGTTAACTTTACTGTGTACTGTTAAGTTGTAAATAATTGAGCCTCATTCAGTGGGTGCGTCCTTGAAAATAGCTTTAATTAGCCACTTTTACTGAATTTGTCACAGAAAGACGATATGGAGATACCATTTTAATAAATTTTAGCACTACGAGAGGCTGGGTTGGTTTTCATATTGATTTTAGTTAAGATTCTAAGGAAATACCGTAATTCTCTCGAAATTTCTCTAAATAACTGTTTAACCAGATATATACCCAGCGTCGTTTGTTCTCTAGTTTAGGTGAAGCATGCTTACATAGATTAGGACTAGGTAATATCATAGCTTAGCAACAGTCGAGATGAAGGTTCAATTGCAAATCTGAATGAATCTTGCCCTTTTTTCTATCGGAATGCTCGTAGCTCGAAAAAGTGTCATCGTTTCATGGTTGATGTTCCAAAGACACGGACGAAGAGATTTGACTCTACTTTTGTGATAAGAACGTTTAGGCTGTGGAATACGTTACCTGAGTGTTTTCCCTGTTGGTTATAATCGTTGTGTCTTCAAATCGAGAGTGAATCGGTTTCTTCTAGGTAAACACGCTCCATCGTAGACCGCATCGTCGCTTAACATCAGAGGAGATGGTGGTCAAGTGTAAACCTATAAAAGTTAAAAAAAAACATTATCATCATGTAATATTGAGACTGAGACGAATTTTCACATTTCACCGAGTTTCACATTTCAGTACAGTTTCACTTTAAAGTTGAAAATGAAGCAACTTTATTCTGTGACCCAGTTACAATTGGAACAACATTGTCATTGCCAGAATGCAGTTCTGACGGCCGTTACCTAACAGAAATTCGAAGGACAAAGTCGATAAATTGTTTAGGTAATTGAAAAATGACAGTGTTTAGTTTGAAATACTTTTCGATCCGTGACGTCAACAGAAGGCCCCGCAGTAAAAGTTCTGATAGTTGCAAAAGTTATTTAGATAGTGACTAATAAAAAAAAACATTCATTCGTTCATTTGATACCCATATTGAGGGAGAAGTGAAAAAATAAATGTATTTCGCCATTTTGTGGTGGCGGCCATCTTGGATTTGAAATTGGTTATAGTGTATTCTACAATTGTATTCTACAAGTCAAGCCTTTTCATTTAATACCCATATTGAGGTAGGTTGTGAAGAAATATTTTGTCCGCCATTTCGTGGAGGCGGCCATCTTGACCAAACCAAACATAGCTAACAACATCCGTACGGACATAACCTTCAAATAAAAAATCGCATCGAAATCGGTCCTTGCGTTTGAGCTCTACGGCGCCACAGCAGACAGACGCACACACACAGATAGACAGACATCGGCGTCAAACTTATATTACCACTTTTTTTGATTGGGAATTAAAAAATATTCATTTTTCGCAAGTGCCGACAGAAGTAGAAACATGAACAATTATTATGGATGACCAAAGGTGTATTAAAGTGCGCACGACGTAAAGATGCATTGCACTCACAAGCTAAAAAAAATCCGGATAACCAATATATTTTAGAAAAATACAAAAAATATCGCAACCATTATATTAATATTATCCGTAGTCTTAAAAATAAATATAATTCTGATCAATTACTTGCCAATAAAGACAATAGTAAAAAACTATGGGATACAGTTAAAGACATTTGTGACCTAAAAATCAAACATAATGATTCGGCCAATCTCCTCAAAATTAGTAATACTGCGGTAGACTCTTTAAACCATATCAATGATTACTTTTCAACGATTGGAAACAACCTCGCGCAAAATACCCTTAACAGCCTAAATAAGTCCCAGCAACAACTGGCTGACACAGTAGCTATCGATCATTCGCCGGTTCACTCTTTGTTCATGACACCAACAAACGTCTTCGAAATTAAAAAAATTATATCCAGCCTCAAAACCTCATCAGCCCCTGGCTGTGATCACATCAATAACAAATTATTGAAAATGGGTGTCGAAGTTTTGGCTCCGCTTATTTCACACATTAGTAATCTTAGCATGCAGCAGGGTGTAGTACCGGACTCGCTCAAATTAGCGGACATCTGCCCCATCTTTAAATCTGGCACAGCGTCAATCATTTCTAATTATCGACCTATCTCGCTTCTTCCTGCGCTCTCAAAGTGCTGGAAAAGCTTGTTAATAGCCGACTGCTCAGTTTCTTAGATGGGAATGAAATGCTCTCCCCTAACCAATTTGGCTTCAGAGTCGGGAAATCCACGGAAGATGCTGTGGTATCTCTTGTAGACCATGTTAAGATAAAGCTGGATGCTAATAAAAAGTGTTTAGGTGTGTTTTGTGACATGGCAAAGGCTTTTGATACCGTAGCTTGGCCAATATTGCTCAGGAAGCTTGAATTGAGTGGAGTTCGTGGAACTGCACTTAATTGGTTTTATTCCTACCTCAGCGATAGGAAACAAAGGGTGCGAATTTGCAATCAGTACAGTGAGTACACGTCTGTTTCTTTTGGAGTGCCTCAGGGAAGTGTACTTGGACCTACACTATTCCTTATCTACATTAATGAGCTATGTGATCTGAAACTTGTAAGTGGAACTATTTTCACTTTAGCTGATGACACCGTTCTTGTGTTCCATGGTAACAGCTGGGATGAGGTGATTGATGTGACTCATTTGGGACTATCGCAGGTTGCTGGTTGGCTTCAACTTAACCTTCTTACGTTGAATGCTACTAAGACCAAGTACATGGCGTTTAAAGTTACTCAAAAGTCTAATCCGGCGCCTATGAAGATCAAGCTGCACTCTTGTGGCCTGCGCACGGATTTGACTTGTAATTGCCCTGAGCTTGAGCGTGTAGATAGCATTAAATACCTTGGAGTAATGATCGATCACAGGCTTACATTTGGTTGCCAGATAAACAGTTTACGTTGTCGGCTGCGTAAGATGCTGCATGTTTTTAGACGTCTTGGTACTGTAGCTGAACCCAAAACGTTGCGTATTGTTTATTTGGCTCTGTGCCAGTCTGTGATAAATTACTCCATTGTCTGTTGGGGATCTGCAATTAAAACGCGCATTATCCACCTGGAGCGAGCCCAGCGTGCAGTTCTGAAAGTTGCCTACAGAAAACCTTTCCGGTACCCCACTGACAAACTCTATAGTGACTGTGAATTTCTGACAGTACGGCAGTTGTATGTGTTATCAGTTATCATGCGGTTTTATAGGACAGCAATTTCAAGTGCTATTCGTACGAAAAAAGATAATCACCGACGGAACAATTGGGCCTTACCTAGATTAAGAACCGTCTTCGCCCAGAATTCATTCTCCTTCTATGGGCCATACCTTTACCAGAACCTTGATGAAAAATTAGGCATAATGTATTTGTCTCGTTTTATGGTGAGAAAGACGGTAACTTCATGGTTGTTGACCCTAGGCTATATGAAAACGGAGAGCTTGTTAACTATTGTAATATGATCATTTTGGATTTATGTATCTTTTCGATAATGTTTTTGTTTTGTACCCGAAAAATTCATCAATTGCCATCCATTTCATTATTTTGTTATTATAATGTATTTATTTTTAGCCTTTTTGAAATATTGTACTAGTACTATGTATAATTGTATGTATATATATATATATATCTTATTATAAAAATATCTAAAAAGTTGAATAATTGAATAGCATACAAAGTATTTATTTAGTTTTTATTTGTAGTGGTCATATTATTATGATTCTTGAGACATATTTTACTCTAGATATAAGCTTTTTTTTTTAGATTTTAGATTTGGTTGTTCTTTAGTTCTAATCTTACTTGAAATTTTATCTGTAACTTCCTCAAAGTTACTCTGTTTAGAGGAGAGCCTGAAACCCACGACACAGGATAACCTAGTGTGGGTTTCAGTGAACACCTTGAAGCTGAAATTATATTTTTCTTCTGTCTTTACTTATGACGTCCTGGTGTAATTAGATAGGAATGTAAGTTTACTATTAATAAACTATTACTATTACTATTATGTACATATCTACATTTACATCTATACAAACTGATTACAGGTTACAGGGAAGATCGATTCCCAAAGCCGATCTTAACTGTAGGTACTTACTTATAACGTTTACTTATCAAAACAAACGTAGACTATGCTATGCTATGCCTAAATGATGCTGAAGTGAAACTTCAAGTCGTGCAAAGTGAAGTGATTCCGTGATTTAGCTTTATTATTATTATTCAGTTTTTATTCCTGTTCTGAAGTCTAGATTAATAAAAAAAAAAGCTAGTATATATAAAAACAACATAAAACGTTATAAAAACCTAAACCTAGATCACCGCCGGGAAGGCAGGGTCCCCAGCTACCGGTGCGGTAGTTAGGGTTGCAGAGTAGGTACAATTCCTAGTGGGTAGGGAAAAGGGCTGCAGAGTAAGGAGTAAGTAACCTGACGATGCGCGCTGTGTCGAGATGGACCGCTTTCTGAATCTGACCCTTGATCTAACCGGCTAGCGAAATACTTTTAAGTATTCGAGACTTTTCGCTATAAGACGAGGCGCTTTCGTTTGCCGACATCTATCCGAACTATGAATAAAATACGGTAACCTCAAGACCCAAGTCAAAAAGTACTTGCTAAGCTTGTCTTTCTCGGTTTTCACAAGGTTCTCATCATGTGGTATGGTGATATCGACGATCACAGTCTGACGCTGAGACCGGTCTACTATCACTATATCAGGCTTATTAG
This sequence comes from Ectropis grisescens, assembly GCA_017562165.1. Classification (NCBI taxonomy): domain Eukaryota; kingdom Metazoa; phylum Arthropoda; class Insecta; order Lepidoptera; family Geometridae; genus Ectropis; species Ectropis grisescens. The sequence continues at coordinate 18,971,654 of CM029785.1, forward strand.
TCCTGTCCGTGATGAAAGATTGGCACCAGTAGAGCAACGATATTATTATTAGCAAGCTTAAAATGTCTCATTGCCAGGCAAAGGCCTCCTTTCCCTCTTTCCAGGTAGCCCGATTTAGGTACAACTTTGGTGGCCCAGTGTTTACCGTGGGATATCAGTTCGTCACGCCATGCGCCACTCGACCTGGATAGTGATTTTAAGCGCAATACGAACGGCTCAAATGCAAAATGACAATCGTAGTCTCTGTCACTTTAAACAGACCAGACAAAGTCATAGAGATGAGATTCCGTGTCAGATTAATTTGATTGGGTTAAGAGTTCCTAGGCTAGTCATTGAGATGTTGGGCCCTAAATTCAAACTTTCGGTCTGAAAGGTTTATATTGAAGTTAAAATTAAATAACAAAGTAGAAGTTTGGCCTTACACTAGCAACTTTTAGCATCAGCGATCGACAATTTTCCAACTGTTCGATACTGCATCGCGTTTTGGTAACTCTTTGCGTGCAGCCGCGATATCAAAATCGCGCATTTTAGCGATTGTGTCGCTGCTGCATCGCGATTTCGCGGCTGTGTGTGTTCGGATGCGGTATTAAAATCGCGCGTTTTAGCGGCTGCTCTGACGTTGGATCGGGTTGGATATTGCTTCAAGTCTTTGGAAAATCAACCATGAAACGATGTTGATGTTAACTGTTCGGCAGACGCCAAATAATGTAACTGGAATGTTGCTGAAACCATTGCAGTTAAGATACAGGACACTGTCTGGGTGTTTCTATTTATAATAAGTATGTATTTAAAACTATATAAGTATTATATCAACTATCTGGCCGCCATAGTACAAGCTTTGCTTAGTTGAGTTGTCAGATGGTGTTGTGTGTGAATTGTCCAGCAATATTTATTTAATTATAATATGTCTCTTTCTTTCGTTAATATTTTGTGTCTTTTCCAGGTACTACCGCAGACGTCAAGTTCGATTAGCCATTTCAACCCTGTCACAAGGAGCCAGTCTACCTTTGTAAGTAGACTGATCACCGAACAATATGAACAATACGCATTGTTATTGGGTTACCGAAAGTCACGGTGGTAGGTAACCTAATTTATAAAATTAGTCTTGACCTTTTCTTGGAAATGTTTATTTCTCGTGCGAGGGATAAAAGGCTTGTGATTTTTATATCAGAACTGACGAGAATAGTTTTATAACATTAAGGAATTTCGTCTTGTTTATGTTCCAAACTTCTTAGAAGTTTTTTGGTCACTGGTATTTTGCGGCTCTTACGAATAGTAGCCTTAAGCTGAGATAAAAGACATGAAAGGTTGTCATTCCACGTGTGTGTTCAGAGTTTCGTCTAAAAAGTTTTATCGAATTACTTTGGCGTTTGTAGTGTGGCCTGTGGCCTAGTAAGTAAAGCATGCGTTTCATAATCTTGAGATTGTAGGTTCGAATTTCGCCTGCTCCTATGGCTATTTTTCTAAACGCAGCTGTACAAGTTTGTCGTGAAGAAAAATATTATGTAGAAAACGGTATGTTTAAAGAATCTTTTGTGATCATGCGTCTACCACCAACCCGCAGTGGTCAACGTAGGTTTTTCAATTCAATTTAATGCTAGTTGATTATGTTGATCGTGAACGTGTGCGTTATCCTACACATTCTGTGCAATTTCTTTGGAACCACAAAACAATAGAAATTGGTTTTACGAGTATGTTTTTAATCCACAACATTTAATGAAACATTTTTCGAACAATAGATATGAGTGAGAAATTTATGATTTTTCAAGGAATACCTATTGTATCTCATTGGACCCCTCGATATGAGAAACGTCGTATTCGACAATTAAAGAATTAAAATAATTAATAAATAAAGAATGTATTAACTAAAAAATCATAGCACTTCAGTATGGTAATGCCGTCAGTACGCTTCTCACTGGGAATCAGCCCTTTTCTCTCTCTCTAGACCTTCATCTGCCAGTGGATAATTCACATATGCTTAATATAAATACTAAATAGTATATACCCAGTTTAATTTAATGTAGTGTAGTTTAATTTTCGTTGTTATTTAGTTTTGTTATAAAAGCCCCATCCATTCTTGTTGAAAGTGTTCTAGTTTCTAAGATAGAGTACAGGAGATCAGGTAAAACTTAGAAAAGGTCCTTTTTTCGATAAACAAGGCTACCCTGCCCATGGTTTCGAAGATAGAATAAAATATAGAGCAAATAAAACTCGTTAAGGTCACGTTCCCCCGGCCGTGGACACGAGACTGAAAATCATGCTAAAATCGGAAATCATTTTGAGGAAAAAGCGTTTGTTACATCAGTTTGGTATCTGTTTGGTAGAGACAATCTGTTTTGGATGAAGCCCGACGTTTTCCTGCCTGTCTGTGTTAACGTCACGTCGGCTTTTGATGTTAGGTAATTAATCTAAGCGATCACAATTATACAAGCACTATCAACACAAACAAAATACGTACAAACCTTGTCATTGAGAGATACGTTCCTATGTTAAAACATTGACGAGTTTCTGCGAGCCAATAATCTACCAAATTATTGAGTAAAATCAAGTAGGTACATATATATCAGTGTACGAAATTATAAATTTTCGTCATTTGTGATTTCAAAATAGCCCAAAGAAGCAAAAATAGTTTTGGGATACTGAAATAAAAGTCGGTATCAGCTATACAAAGAAGCTATGCGATGAAAATATGTGTAGAGAAACTATACATCAGGGGTACCACACCACTGCCCTGATTTTAAAATAGTCCCAAAAGCTATTAAATAAAATAAAAAATTTAATAAAAGCCAAAGGTTAATTTGGAAGAGAGTGCTGGAATAACATCGTATTCTGTGCGCATCGTGTTCTTGTGTAAGTCCATATAACGCCTAATTTAACCATCTTCCACCAAAGTTTCCGAAACGAGGATAGTAGAGTGATTCGGTTTGGTGGACATTTTACTTGGACTCCGCTAAGTGCTTCCCACAGCTCGAATGCATAATCAGCCTTAAGTACTTGTCGTTTACGAGTCCTTTCACATTTTATAGGTTTGTAGTTTCTAAGTGTGTTCATAAAGTGTGGTTCCTCACTGTAAATGCTTGTTCTAACCTGACGATATTTTTTATATAAAGTATGTGACACCCGTAAGGGGGAAGCACTTAACATCTAGCTAAATGGATCATCTACTGTCCTGAGAGTCTTGCATATATATATATTAATTTTCTAGTTCTAGATACCAACGATTTTCCATAGATGTTCCAATTAAGATTTGAATCAATTTGAATACCAAGATATTTGATACTTGTAACCCTATCTAATTGAAACCAAGAACACTGCGCTAGTCTTACAAGTTAGCTGCGGTTAAAAGGATACCTACATGTGTATTCTCACATTCAACTCCGTTTTGGAGCCCTGACGCAGTGATACTAAAACATATATTTTGTCTTACTTGCTAGCATGATGAGGTAACAACTTACACTAAGTACATCCTAGTCTAAATATGTGTTATAGTGATTTATACGGTAATTTTTATACGTAACCGTACGTAGGTACGTAACAAATAAATGCGAAGATTTTGATCACTTGTTTAGTCTACCAATTAATGATTTTAATTTTACTTTTGCCCGAATATTCTCGCTACCCAAATGCAAAAAAATATTGTTACGTAATTTCAATATTAATAAAATAAGAAATCTTAGTGAAAGTTAAAAAGACACTGGCCCCGAAACATATGTAAACGTATGTATGTAAAAGCGCAATGCTAGTGAAGCGTCCGCACACTAGATAAAACCGTGGAGAGCAGTGAAATAAAACAGTGAAATAAAACAAGAGAGTATTAACTTACAAGCCATTAATAGGAAACGTTGTACTTATTGTTTAGTCTGAAAATTGTCTGTTACCGTTAAGATGTCTTAGAACTTTGTCTTTGACGCGAACTTGAAACGCGAGTGGAATAAATTCTGGATTATTAGCATTGCGTTTATTTACTCTTCGCGTTTATGAAGAGCTTAAAGGTAATACAGAACTTGATATCAGTACTTTTCTAATTATTTTTTCTTTAATATAATCTAAGGTTTTCTTTAATTTAAGTTTTTCTTTTACTAGCCTCGGGGCTTAGTGGATAGTAACACTGCTTGCAAAGCCGAGGGTCATGGCTTCGATTCCCACCCAGTGCAAATATTTGTGTGATAAATTCAAATGTTTATATGTACTGTGTATGGAAGTTTCTATTTATAATAAGTATGTATTTAAAAAAATATGGCCGTGGGGGCTCCGGCGATAGAATAAGACTCCTTCCTCTCCTCCCGTGGATGTCGTAAAAGGCGACTAAGGGATAAACCAGGTGATGGGCAGCAGCGTCTACCTGACGTTCTTACACCAATAATACTGCGATCACCCAGAAGCTTGCCAAGCAGGGTGATTATTGGCAAATCCCCCCCTATGACAAATACCCCCAACAGACGGCCCCCAGTCCCCGGCGGCTTCGCTATCCCTGGCAAAGGTAGCTGCCATGGTAACGGCGGAGCAGGGGGTGCTAAGAATCTCCGGCAGCGATTTGGCTACCAACCCCGACGATCTCTGGACCTGGCAACATACAACGCACGCACATTGAGGACTGACGAGAAGTTGATCGAGCTGGAAGAGGTGGTCAGCAAGTTGCGATGGGATATTATAGGATTATCAGAAGTCCGAAGAGAGGGTGAGGACACGATAATTCTCAATTCCGGCAACTTGTTTTACTACCGGGAGGGCGACCAGCAGTCCCAACATGGTGTCGGGTTTCTCGTCCACAAGTCTCTCGTCAATAACGTCGTGAAGATCGAAAGCGTTTCGAACCGGGTGGTATACCTTGTACTTAGAATCACGAATTTGAAAAACATTGAAGGTGATACAGGTATACGCCCCACACTCGAACCGTTCGGACGACGAAGTGGAGGTCATGTATGATGATATTTCAAATGCCATGCGTGCCTCGAAAACACACTTTACGGTTGTGATGGGAGACTTCAACGCGCGGTTAGGCACAAGGAACGGCGATGAACTGAGAGTGGGGCCATTTGGATTTGGACACCGGAACCGTAGGGGTCAGCGATTGGCCGACTTCATGGAGAAGGAGGGACTCTTTGCGATGAACTTAAGAACTCCTTCTTTAAGAAGCGGGCGTCCAGGAAATGGACATGGCTGCATCCCGGCGGATACAAGTTTGAAATGGACTTCATTATGGCGACCAGGAAGCAAATATTCAATGATGTCTCAGTGATCAATAGTGTCAAAACTGGCAGCGATCACCGATTGGTGAGATGCTCATTGAATATCGACGTTAAGCTTGAGAGGTCTCGTCTGATGAAGTCTACTCTTCGTCCGAACCCGGACCAAATTCAAACCCCGAGAGCTTTCAGTTAGAACTCCGAAATCGCTTTGAATGCCTGGCCGAATGCGAAACAGTGGATGAGCTGAATAATGGGCTGGTGGAAACTATTCATGCGGTTGGGTCTAAATTTCTGAAGACACGCCGCAAAGATAGAACTTAGAAATTATCTGAGCATACTCTCAAACTCATGGCAGAACGGAATGACATGAGACTGCAATCTTCAGTGGACATGTCAAAATATGGCTCGCTTAATAGACAGATCTCCAAATCGATTCGATACGATTTGCGTAGTTTTAATACAAACTGTATTAAAATGCGATACAAAAAATAAGGGCTCCAAAGTATTCGCAAGAGATCTGTCAATTGGACAAAGCCAGTTGACAAAGCTGAAAACTGATAGTGCCGGAATTGTCTCATCTAAGCCAGAGATTTTGAGAGAGCTCGAGAAGTTCTATGGAGAGCTGTACACCTCGTCGCAGAGCCCTACTCCTAGCATTAGTGATGCTAGAGCCCGTCTGACCCGACACTACACAGAAGACATTCCGGACGTAAGTCTGTACGAGATACGAGCGGCTCTCAAACAGCTTAAGAACAACAAGGCACCGGGGGAAGACGGAATCACGACAGAACTTCTGAAAGCGGGTGGAACACCAGTACTTAAAGTCCTTCAGAAGTTATTTAATTCCGTCATCCTTGAGAGTACAACGCCAGAGGCGTGGAGCAAAAGTGTGGTGGTGCTGTTCTTTAAGAAGGGTGACAATACCCTCCTGAAGAACTACAGGCCCATTGCGCTGCTGAGCCACGTCTATAAGCTGTTTTCGAGAGTAGTAACAAATCGTCTCGCTCGTAGGCTTGACGACTTTCAACCTCCCGAACAAGCCGGGTTCCGGAAAGGGTTTAGTACCGTAGACCACATCCACACGCTTCGGCAGATTATACAGAAGACGGAGGAGTATAATCGGCCGCTCTGTCTAGCGTTTGTGGACTACGAGAAAGCCTTCGATTCAGTCGAGACCTGGGCAGTGTTACGGTCGTTACAGCGGTGCCAAATCGACTATAGGTATATCGAAGTGTTGAAGTGTTTATACAACAAAGCCACCATGTCTATCCGTCTTCAGGACCAAAGCACAAATCCGATCCAAATGCAAAAGGGTGAGACAGGGAGACGTTATCTCTCCGAAACTGTTCACCTCTGCATTGGAGGATATCTTTAAGCTTTTAAACTGGAACGGATATGGTATCAACATTAATGGCAAATACATCACTCACCTTCGATTTGCCGACGATATAGTTATTATGGCTGAATCGCTAGATGACCTTGGCTCAATGCTCAGAGACCTCAATGCTGTCTCCCAACAGGTAGGGCTAAAATGAACATGGGTAAGACAAAAATCATGTCAAATGCCCATGTTGCACCTGTACCGGTCCATGTTGGAAACGACAGTATCGAAGTTGTAGACCATTATGTGTATTTGGGTCAGATGATCCAATTAGGCAGGTCAAACTTTGACAAGGAGGTCAGCCGACGAATCCAACTCGGATGGGCAGCGTTTGGGAAATTGCGTCACATCTTCTCGTCAGAAATACCACAAACCCTCAAGACGAAAGTCTATAATCAGTGTGTGTTGCCAGTGATGACATATGGTACTGAGACGTGGTCGCTAACTATTGGCATGATATGCAAGCTCAAAGTTGCGCAACGGGCAATGGAGAGAGCTATGCTCGGAATTTCACTGCGTGACAAAATCCGAAACGAGGAAATCCGCAGAAGAACGAAGGTCACCGACATAGCTCTTAAAATTAGCAAGTTGAAGTGGCAATGGGCAGGCCATATAGCTCGCAGAACCGATAACCGCTGGGGGAGTAAAGGTTCTCGAATGGCGACCACGAACCGGCAGACGCAGCGTAGGACGGCCCCCCACACGATGGACCGATGATATTGTCTCGGTCGCGGGAAGTCGGTGGATGGAGGCGGCACAAGATCGGTCATTGTGGAAATCATTGGGGGGAGGCCTATGTCCAGCAGTGGACGTCTGCAGGCTGCAGATGATGATGAGATGATGAAAAAAATATGTAAGTATTGTATCAGCTATCTGGGCGCCATAGTAGAAGCTTTGCTTAGTTTGTGGTCAGGTGGTATTGTGTGTGAATTGTCCACCAATAAATTTTTTCACCACCTTTAGTTGGTCGTATGTTGGTAAAGATCTTCTATATAATTTTTTACCAATCATGAACTACAGAGCCGACACGTGAACACCATCAGTGTTGAAGTGGTCCACAATTTGAAAGTCCCCGAGCAAGCTATGGACAGAGCTATGCCTAGAGTTTATCTGAAGTATCGCATAGATGCGTCAGGGGGGATCTTACCATACATAGCTCAACGCATTAGCAAGCTGAAATGACAATGGATCGATCATATCTGACGCAGAACTAAAAACCGTAGACATGTTCTTGAGTGGAGACAGCGAACCGGCAAATGTAGATTAGGTCACACTGTCTAGGTGCAGTGACGATATACATTAGACAGCAAGCAGTGATGGAGGCAAAAGGATAAAACCGAAGATCAGCGAAAGTGGTGCGCATGGGAAGGGCCTATGTTCAGCAATATACCAGGATGGACTGATAATGGTGATGATGAGTAACAACCAAAAACGATGCCAAACGATAAAATGTTTGCCAATTCTTACCGCCCTATTATTTTACCTCACTTGAATTCGTTTATTGTCACAAGCTTATTATACTGATATACCGACTTCCCTAAAAAAAAAGACTAGTTTTTGGGACCCGTAAGCAATGAATACTTAAATATCTCGGGTACGGTAGTTAAACATCGAGGGATTTACTACTAGAAGTTCTGTTTTGCAATAAATGAAACTACAAAACATTACCTATTGTCAATCGTTTCCTCAATAAAACTTTAATCCGAGCACAAAGACAGATAATGCGCTACATCGGGGCCAGCGGAGACAAAAACATCGTAATCAGTGGTGCCGAGGGTCGAAAGGTCGAGACCCGCCGGGCTATCGACGCGCCGCGGCGTGCGCGCGACGTGCTCCTACCCCACACATGATACTAGAACACTTGCACTTGGACAATGCTTTTAGGTATACTATTTGGAATAGAATCTACAACTCTTATAATATAAAGCCCCAATGTGGGCGATAACGCCCCCTTGTGGGCGCTTTAGGCCTAAAGAGGGGTGGTCAGTGGTGTATCTTAATCTTTAGAAATGTTAATTTTAATTATAATAAAAGTAATTAAGTTTCGTTGTATTTTTTCAATTGAGTTAACTTTTTACTAAACATTATTATCACTGAGGTCTTTACCGTACGTTCAATTTGTATTGTACTGTATTTTTTTATTTAGTACTTACAATTTAAATGAATCAATTATATTGATTTTATTCATCAAAAATTACAATTTACATGTCAATTAAAAAAAAATGTACCGTATTGTATAGTCTACAGTTAATATAGTTATTGTGCCCAAATTTCGTACTTTTTATAGAATTGTTTAGTAAGTTTCGAAATAAATTTAAAATTATAATTTTCTTACAGCACTTCTCAATGTCTATTCTTCGTCTATCATTTTTTTCAGTTATTATTAGAATATTTATGAATACCTTTTCCTTAGACAACAGACTAAGCGGCACAAATTGGCTACGCTGCTTAATAGCTTTATCTGTTTATCATCATTTTTGTGGATCACCCCGTTCGGCTATCTAGTTCTCCACTGTTTTCACAGATTTGCTTTTTATCTTTTCTTTGGAAGTTTTGCTAAGCCACATTTTATTTTATTACTATGTTTAGTCTAGACGTAAATTGCGAGTCCCAAGAAACAAGCATTAGCGTAGTTTGGTAAATAACGTATTTGTATGTCGATGTCGATAAACTGCAAATACGCAACACCATAATTATGATTTGGGGAAGTATGTATGCGTAATAAGTTCGGTGCGCAGTCTGGTGGCAGACGAAGTCGGTACACCCACGGCGCGGCGGCGGCGTACAGATATCATCAGGCACTAACGATGTCTGCGACACCTGACACCCAGGACACTCCGACACTCCGACACTCCGTGACCTTCCGAGGGCGCGCCGACCCTTCACAACAGCAGTAATTTGACGGCGAGATCGCTACCGATACCGGGACGAAACAATGAGACGCCATCGGGTTAAATAATAACAACAAAATGCCGCCGCTACAAGCTTTCACTTACAGTATTACTGCTGTATTAAAATTTACGTGGTTGTTACACATGTTTCATTGGATAACGGGACACTCACGTATATACAGTCGGCATCTGCACCCTCACCTGCACCCCCGCAACAGCCGTTGAGCTTGCGTGTGCGCCGTGCGGCAGCCCGCAGTGCCAAACGGGCAGCCGTCGCGCGCGTGCACTCTCTTTGAAAAAGGCCGCCGGACGCGGCCGAAACTCGAGTCGGATTGACCGACCGTATATACGTGAGTGTCCCGTTATCCAATTAAACAAGTATTATTGCTGTAATCAAAAGAGCACGGGAAATTAAGAAAGATCTTTAAAAAAAATACAATTTTAGTAAAACGTTTCATAAGTTTATTAAATCATTTACATTTACCAACACATCTATTTAAACATCAAAGCTCACACATTTAAATCAAGTCTAAAAATAAAAAGAGTGAAAAATGTTTTAAGTGTACGGTTTTATTGTAAACAGTCATGGTAATTTTGCAGATAAATTGTACTAAATTCTATTTTCGGATTTATACTCAAATTGGAGGTGAAATTATTTTTATTTTTCATATATTTTGTTTATTACCTACGGGCATTTGCGCCCGGCTAATGCCTTTGTGTTGTTTACGCTACTACTTAGTTCATAAAAGGCTTAACACGATTCCAAATCTGTTAATTCGCTTTGTTCATTTCTAAATGTACTTAGAAATGTAAATAAACTTATAGAATCGAATGGAAATTCAATCGCTAAACAACCATAATGAAAGTAGCTGGCTAATTAATTATTATTTTAATGTCATTTTTTATAATCAATAAATTAAAATGATTATTTTAATAAAATATTTGAATTGCAGTCCTTAGTTATACAATGTATAATGAGGTAATTACATAACACAAGAGATGGCATAGAAATCAAGGATTTTTTTATATAGGGCGCTACATTTTATTTTTACAAGTTACTGCTGTGATGGTCTAGTAAGTTACGGCTGGTCTAGTCGGGAGCAAGGCGACTGTCGATCCGGAGATCTCGGGTTCAAAACCACGCGCACCACTTCTTTTCGAAGTCATGTGCGTAATGCCGTTAACTTAAAAACGGGGAACGAAAACATCATGAGGAAATCGACATGTACCTAGAATCTTTCGGAATCATGTAACATCCACCAACCTGCACTGGGCCAGCGTGGTGGATTATGGCCTTGACTCCTTGCGAGAGAAGGCCCCGAGTTCCAGCGGTGGGAACATTTAGTGGGTTGTTTATGTTACATTTTACTAAAAGAGGAAATGACCGCGAGTTATAGACGTGTATTTTTTTACAAATCCTATTAGTTTTGTAATGTCAACCATTGGATGTTTGTTGCTCAATCAAGACTGAACGGATGTATGGGGTCGAAATTTGAGATACATTTAGATTAAAACCTGGAAGCCATGTGCTACTTTTTGCCGCGGAAAAATAAAAAGAACGGGATTGACGCGGGGAAAACCGTGGACGCTGTTAGTATTATTTTATGTGTCTCTACTATGAAAATTAAACTTAAAAATTTTGTCAATTCTGTCTATTTATGGCTTCCCCCATATTAACTGTGAATATGGGAATTTACATAGGGATGTCAGAGTTCTCAATGGATCGTCCTAGGATCCTTTTTAAATGCAAATCTAAGTTATTTTCGTCGAACTGAGCTTCGTGAGCTTGTCCTGAAATGAACTGTACTATACACGTTTGTTGTGTAGGTATTATTATTGAGTACTTTTTCAATAAAGTTGTTCAATAACGGCGCTGCCGATGTGCCTTCCGAATTTTAATTGAAGTGAAAGCTTCTTTAGATGGTTTTAGTACTTTTTGGCAAACGATAACCTTATGGGTTCATGTCAACGACGTATTAATGACGGGGGTCGGTAAGCCGAGCTCGAATCGTCTGAGGTGGCTTACTAGTCGTAGGACGAGTTATAGTAATCGTTGAGAACAGTAAGCGAGTATGGTTAGCATAGTATAAAGGAAGTTAGTAAGATCAGGACGTGTGATTTACTACGATAACATGGCCCGCCCCTCCAAATTACTGTTTTAATGTGTGTCGTCACATCCTTACGAAAGAGTTTGTATGTAGTTGTAATTATTCGTCTGCAGTAGCAGTACGCACACATGCGTGGTGGTACGTTGTATATACTTTGACAAATACTTTAAAACGTTTTGAGTTCTGGAGGGGCGGGTCATGTTATCGTAGTAACTCTCTATCGTAGGAAATAAACTCGCGACTTTCGTACTCCGGTTCTACTTCGATCCGTCGTTTCGTCCGTTTATGTTCTCAGCCTACTATAATTAGAGTAGGCTTAGAATTAAACTTCTAACAATGTTGGATCGGACGAAACGAAGTAGAACCGGAGTATGAAAGTCGCGAGTTTATTTCCAAAACGTTTTTCGTAGAAAGAGGGTAGACGTCCTGGCCTAGCGGCGCAGCAACGTGGCTTCGGAGAGGTAGCGGAGGAGCGAAGTCAGGCGCGCGCGACAGACTTTTGGATTGGATTGGATGGGTGGTATTTTGTGAGTTAGCATCACCGACATGTGTAATACCAGTACATATGTAGCTGTACAGCTAACATATATTTAGTTCAGGTTGTTTAAAATTTATCAACAGGCATTGCCAGTAACAGTTATTTTTTTATAGTGACAGTGACGAGACGAGCAAGAGCCTGGTGATAAGTAATACGGCAGACTATAACAGCAAAGTATCACGCAGTTACTTGAATCTGAAGGGTCAAAATCACTGCGTTTCACCCATCACTTTGCAGAGTCCGTCTGGGGAAGTACCACACATTTGCCAGTTATTCTACCGTCATGCATTAATGTGCAAACATTACTGTGTTCCGGTTTGAAGGCCAATGTTTCCAGTGAAATTACAGGGCATAGAGATGAAACATAGATAAAACATCTTATATCTCTGGATGACGAGCGCAGTGTAGTGCTAGATTATGATTTGGGCTCTTCCTGTTCCAATAGCTGCGTGTCACTGTGCTGCTATGTTGCAGGCATATTGCTTACCGTCAGGCATATGTCCTGGTCTCTTTACTCTGTAATTTCTCTAACAAAATTAAAATTTTTGATTAACCTCCGACTACCTCGGATTTGTTATCTGTACAATATTCTACTAGTCAAGCCCTTTAATTTGATACCCATATTAAGGGAGTTGTGAAAAAAGAAATGTATATCACCATTTTGTGGTAGCGCCCATCTTCGATTAGAAATTTGTCATAGTATATTCTACTAGTCAATACTCAATACTCAAATATTTATTGCGTCATATGTACAATACATGCATGTGTGGTTAAAGCAATTTGTGATTATTACATATGACCCTATAAGGGCATGGCAAAAGTGGCGACGGAACGTTCCATTTCTAAGTCGTCAAATGTCGTTAAAAAAGTTGTGTAGTTTATAGTAACATTTTTTTTCAAACCTTTCCAAACGCTTTTGTTTGATACCCTTATTATACCCTTGATTTTTAGCTTGGTGGGAATTTAGGTAGGCATCTTCGAATGTCTAAATTGACCGGACTAGTAGTAGTGAAAAAATAATATAATTCGGCATTTTGTGGTGGCGGGCATCTTGGATTTGAAATTTGTTATGTGTATATAGTATTTTGCTAGTCAAGCCCTTTCATTTGATACTCATATTGAGATAGGTCGTGAAGAAAAATTTTTTCCGCCATTTTGTGGAGGCGGCCATTTTGTATAGATATTAACCAAACATAGCTAAGAACATCCGGACGGAGATTACCCTTCAATTGAAAAAACCGCATTGAAATCGGCCCATCCGTTTGAGCTCAACGGTGCCACTGACAGACACACACACAGACAGAGACATCGATGTCAAACTTATAACACCCCTTTTTTGGTCGGGGGTTAAAAATATTGTCCATCAAACTGGAAAATAGTAGGCTTTTCTTGTCGGTGGAATAACTGACAACAGTGTGATACTTAGCAAACTTATCGCTATCAAACATCTATGCTTCACTACCTCTAAGAAAGAATCTTTTCGTTTATCCATTATACACATTATTATGTAGACAATATAGAGTGTCTATCTGTCTACTTCCCCGGCATACTCTTCAAATACTTCTTTAACAACTAAAAGTTATCCGTATCCCTAATTATAAGGTTAATCTCGTAATATACATTTCTCTGTGCGGACGAAACGTGGAAATGTCATTACTGAGATGAAAAGATTGTTTGATGATTGTCGTTCTGAAAGCACATAATTAACTTGCCAATCAACGTAATTACAATTTTATTTGAAAAAATCACCTTTCTTTGCATTCGAGAATGCAGCAAATTTTATTGACATAAAACTTCTTCATAGCCTAAGAGCCCACGACGGCCAGACGGTCCGGCGTTCACCGCTTCCTGCAACCGACTGGAACGGAATGATTGAGCTCACTCTTCCCAACAATGACATGATTCCGTGCATCCTGATGTTTGGGAGGGCACATCTGGGTTTTGAGATCTTTGCTTTTTATTATATTTATGTGATATTAAACTAATATTTTTTACTTTATACAACATGGCTATGCACGTAATAAAATTATTTTTTATTAGATATCTTAAAAAAATAATCGACTAAGCATTCGCGCTCGCACCTAGAGAGGACTTTCGATTTGTCTGGCAAGATGTAAAAACCATGAAAACTGTCCGGCTATTGAGGTAACATCTTTTTAGGTCCCCAAGTAACATATATAAAATTTAGCTTTTATACTATAACGAAAGTATAATTGTAATTTGACAAAGTTTAGGGGTGTCTGGCAGGGGGTAGCAACTTTCATAAGTGTCTGGCAATGGAGGACGAAATTTCTAAAGTTATCCCGAGGAAAATATAAAAAAATGAGCTTTATGCTCTAACAAGTTTTAAGTACTATTTTATACACCTTTACTACACGTTACCTGCCCAGGTAACCACAACCCAAACTCTATAGTCGCTGGTCTTTCTTACCTGTATGGGAGACATGTACAGATAAAATTTCAACGTTTATAAAATAAGGAAGGTCTGGCCGTCGTGGGCTCTTGCTCTATCATTGAATGACCCTTAATGTCGTCACAATAAGTATAGATATCGATAGGGTCACTCAGTAGGTATTTATGATTCCAATACGATCCTTGAGAGAAACCCTGAGCATATCCTTAAAATAGATACGGCAAACCTAAACACACATAATGTTGAGCATAGCATTGACATAACAGATTTTCAGGAACTTACGTTTTAACTTAACTAGTTAACTTAGGGTATTCTCTCACAAAGAGAGAGTTATGCCAAGCTGCCCAAAGGCGCCTATGGTACATGTCCTGGGTAGAGCTTTTTCTTGAAACATGCATGGTGTTTTCATTCACCGTTAAAGCCACTCGCTTTGTAAAGGTGATAAAGTTGTGCATCTGCGTTCGTATATAATATGATATTGTGCAATGCACCACGAAAGAAAAGACAGAAATGATATTGTATTTAAAGTATACTAGTTAAAACCACATACAAACTTCAGCCGGAGCTTCGGCATGTTCAAGGTGAAAATTACGCAACTTAAGACACGATGTCAAGAAATCAAAACAAATAATCACGTCGAATGTACCAGGAAGGGTCGTGGTCGGCTCTCAGCATCCAAAGCGAGCTCAGATAGCAGAGTTCATCGCAAGGTGTCAACTGATAACCGAGGTAGGTGGGCTTGCCGCTCGCTCCTCGACTCAGTCCACGATTGTTAACTTTAAGATTATGTCGATTTAACAATTAACTAGTTTGTTAAAGTCGGTTATTGTCATTCTTGTGTATAGGAATGGGAAGTGTTTGTTTTTGTGGTTTCGTTGGTGAATGTTATTTTTTGAAAATATTGGGTGAATATTTCGATAATTAAGTTATTTTAGCATGGCTGGCTTATTAAACGAATAATGGTTGAACTGTATCTTTTAGATAATAAGTAAATGTTTTTGATGATTTAATAAATATTTGTTGATACAAATCAACATGGATATTCGGCTTATCACAGCGCGATTTTTTTACCTCATCCTGCGCCCCCGCTGGTGACTTGTGAATTTAAGCAGGTTCGTTTCATGCGCGATCAACAGGGTGCTTAATCTATGTATTTTATACGTATACATAAAATAAATACCTTGTCCTGAATGGACATCAACAGCATGACCTACGTCCCTGCGTGCAGACTTACTACCAACTGAAGTTCAAATAGTTATGCGTCATAATGATGTTACGGACAGGTATGTTGCAAGACGAGTGTCTTGTTCCATCACTCTATATTATATAAATACTCTAAAATATAAAAACCAATAATCATCTCCATAAAATGATGATGTCAAATACGCGAATGAGGTACGCGTTGCCTTGTGTGCCATCTGAATCTGAATAGGAAATGCTACTCGTTAACAATTCCAAGAATCTTACCAACTCCCATGGCAACAAAACATCACGCCTACCTACCAGTTGTTCCGATATTTACTTCACAATAACATACTGTTCCGAAACACGCTCGTTTCCTGATTGTGATCCCTCATCACGTTTGCAATATAGAGTCGCAATATCGGCTCTTCTCAAATAAACCCCGATCCGGCGTGAAACCCTTTATCTAGTTTATTCATTTCATCGCATTTATCTAAACAACAAACAAAGTGAATACCTACACGAACGTGTAGGTAGTTATGGGGTAATGTGGGGAATTTGACACGGAAAAGGACTTCATTGTCCTGTATCTGGATGTGTCTATTTGTTATAAGCACGTATATCCGTGGTTATAAGTATGTTTTGACGTCTACTATAAAATATACATATTATAATCAGCTATCTGATTCCTATAGTACACGCTTTGCTTAGTTTGGGCCTAGATGATGTTGAATGTCTACCATTATTTATTTATTGTCCTAAAAAAGCAGCATTTGCTATTTATAATAGTTAAAATACGCATTTTGCTGTTCATAATTAGTTTAAATAAAATAGCAGTACTTATCTATTAGCAAGCTCTAATCTATGATTGTAAGACGCTTTGCCGCACGTTATTGACCTAGCTAGCTTCGACATCTGATTAAAAAAAAAGCCTAATTATAATATGTATCTAAGATGCATTTTTCTACTTTGATTTCTAAAATTTTGGTTATTTTTATAGCATTTTCCTAGTTACACGTTACATATTCCTGTACAATATACTACTATCATTATCATCAGCCTGCTGCCTCCATCCACCACTCCATCCATCGGTCATGGAGGCGGCACAAGACAATCTACCGCGATCGTGAAAATATCATCGGTCCATCGTGTGGGGTCGTCCCACACTGCATCACTACTGTTGTACTGTATTATTCACTCATTTAATCCTTTTCTTAATTTTTTAAGTTTTTCACAATAAGTATAAAAAATACAAACATTATAAAAAACTGTATTATTATTATTAAATCCGAAAGTTTGTGAAGCCGGATGGATGTATACCTGAAATAACATATACGTTCCCAAGAAAAGAATGGTATCGGGAATTACACAGGTCAAACCATGTAACACTGCTAGTATACAATAATATTATAATAGAAAATAAACGTCTCCCTACAAAACAAACACGCCATCGAGCTCACTATCGGGCGGTGCCGGTGGTCCCCAGAACGGTGGCAGTGTTGCCTCTTTGGATTGTGATACTTATTTTTGAGCGAAGTAAATGAGAGTACAGGGATCCCCTGAGGCGAGGACGAGCCGCTTTTGTTTATTAACCAAAATGAAAAGGACATTATGGATTAAATAATGTATTTTTAATAAACACCAACACATATGTTATATACTACAAATTTAATGGAACTTTTACCATACAGTGTTATTCATATGGCATTAACTGGCATTACATCATTAGTAAGTACCGTCCAAGCCGGCGAAGCTAGTTAAAAAAACCTATCAGAAATATTTAAGTAAGTTAATAACTTTAGGTTTAAGTAAGTGAATAACTCTAATGCGTTGCAAGAGAGTCCAAGTATATGATTGAAGTTATCTTGAAGACGTAGATGGGGTCACGAGGCCGGTTGGCTGTTGGCCGTTTCGCGTGCACTGGCAAATTATGTAGCAATGCGAATCAGTATGGGAACTTATTTGAAAATTAGTATTACGTTCTTATCTATAAATGTATTAAATTGAAATATTCTATGATTCTATGAATGATATATTTCATAAGTGGTACCCTCCGGTTTTACCCGCGTACCTAGCGTGTTCTTGGTATTTTGCCGCACTGAAAAGTAAGGTTATGTGTTACTAGATACGTCCTGCCTTCTCCCATGGCACAGAGTTTTTTAAATCGTTTGCTAAGAGTAGTAGTTGAGCTAGTGCTACTTCTTGGCGTAGTTGTTGACGTCTACTCGCTTTCGACGAAAAACGTAAGTTCAAAATAAACTCGCCACTTTTCTACTCTGCTTCTACTTCGTTTCGTACATTATAATTACTTACATACGTATCGAACATTATTTGCACTTAACACAGAAACGGCTAAAACGACGGATCGAAGTAGAACTGGGGTAGGATAGTCGCGAGTTCATCTCGAAATTTCGTTTTTTGTAGAAAGAGAATAGACGTCCTGATCTTACTAACTTTCTCTATACTATGCTTACGCCACCATACTCGCTTACCATTCTCAACGACTACGACTACGACTAACGTTACTAAGTAACGACTAACGTTACTACAACTCGTCCGAAGCCTAGTAAGCCACCTCAGACGGTTCGAGCTCGGCAAGGCGTATACCGGTAAGGCGTCTGAGAAGCTACGTATTGCAACATCATTCGTAGCCTCAGACCAACACATTCTCCAAGTTCGTAGCTAATGGAGACATTTTGTTTGACAATTGATTGAAATAATAAAAATTTCTCCGAAATAAAAACAAACACCAACTTCAATTTAAAATTTAACTTGTCTAAGTTTAAATTGAATTTTTAATTTGAAAATATTAGTTCGCCACTAAATTTCATAAAACAGGCAAACTCTCCAAGTAAACAAATGCATGCAAATATCATCAAAGTTTGTAAATTTTAGATTTTGTGCTAAAACCGCTAAAAACGTTTTCAATAAAATGTATATTTCTGTGACGTATGACATCAAAATCTATTCAGAATTGGCAAAGTTATCGCGAAACATATATACTCAATGAAAATACAAAGGTAATAGATACCGAAGTGATAATCTATTCATTTTTGAAATCGTTTAAAAAGAAACAAAAACATTTAAACTTAAATTGCTAAAACATAACTGTGAATGAAAAAGCAAAGGGTGAAGGACGATCTTACTTCGGAACTGAGACTATTATAGTTACCTTGATACTTGCCAAGTTGTTACCAACAATAGCAATTCCCGATTTGTTTTCAATTTAAGGGACGGCCGTAAATTCTAAAAGGGATATAAGTTGAAATAGACAATAACAGGACGTTGTGTATACTTCCACAGTTTCCGATAACCTTTCCTTGTGGTGGTAGAACTCTTGGCAGAGTTCGCCTGGGGAAGTACTACAACTTGGGCAGTTATGTTACCATCAAACAATAATTTGCGAACACAACTGATTTGATCAACTGAATTCGTTTTTTTATAGTTTTATTTTTGCCACGAGTCTCAGGATGTAGTGCGATTTTTTACATACAGGGTTATTGGTAATCAGACTGCATCATTTTAAGGGGATGTTAAGTACATTAAAATACGAGTAGTGGTAGGACTCTTGGCAGAGTCCGCCTGGGGAAGTACTGTACTGAAGTGTTTCCAGAGAAATTACAGGGCTTAGAGATATAACATCTTAGATCTCTGGGTGACGAGGGCATTGCAGTGCTAGGTAATGATTTGGACTCTTCATGTTCCAATAGCTGCGTGTCACTGTGCTGTTATGTGGTAGGCATGTTGCTTACCATCAGGCACATGACCTGCTCGTCTCGTCACTTTTTATTTAAAAAAAAAACGTGAAATTTTGAGCTACAGTTTATAAAAAAATCGTAAATATATTTTCCCGTACAAAATAAAAAAATGTGTATTTGCGCGGTCTAAAAGCATTAAACTCTTCGTAACAAGAGCGCGTACGCTTTTTAACACTCTATAAATGATGTGCCAAAGTGAATAAACACTAAAAAGCCGCTGAACAATGCTAGAGACGGCATCAAACACTTTTTTTGAGATATGTATAGAGTTTTATTAAAAGTTGTAGAGAGAGAGAGAGAGAGAGAGAGAGAGAGAGAGAGAGAGAGAGAGAGAGAGAGAGAGGGGGATAGAGATAAAGAGAGAGAGAGAGAGAGAGAGAGAGAGAGAGAGAGAGAGAGAGAGAGAGAGAGTGGGATGGGAAACGCGATAAACTTGTAACACCCCGTTATTTTTGCTTCAGGCGTTTAAATATGGTACTCAGGTACAAGTACGCGATAAATAAATCACGAACGATACCATAGCTGTATAATTAAGAATATTAGTTGCTTGTTTAAATATGTTATAAAATAATTGGTTTCGGTTTCAGAAAATAGTTCTTTGACCGATTTTCATTTTGACTGTGACCGATGTTCAATTTCGTAAAAATAATATCTCGAAATAATAAAACATCGTAGTCTTAATTAAAAAATTAATTAAACGCAACGCTAGACATATTTATTTACTTTTGTTCGCAATTTACTTTTTATTTCGTTAGCCTTAAATCACTCTGTATTTGTAATTAAATAATAATTATTATTTATTTGACTTACTTAGGTTCTGTAAATTAAACTTCAGAAAAAAAAAATTGTTTAAGAATTTGACGAGCTAGGCTGAATTATTCGGTATGTTTACTTTCGCCAGGGGCCTGCCGTCTATCTTGATTGCTTATGTAATTGCTACTGTCCCTTACATTTTAAATTAAAAAGAGTGATGACAAGAATATAATCAGCATTTTTTACATAAACTATGTATTTTGGTTTACATTTGACGACTTGACCGCTATCTCGCCTGATATTGAGCGACGACCCAGTCGACGAAGAGGCTTACCTATATAGTAGAAAACCTCACTCTCGGCTCGAATACACCAAGATTTAAAATAGTTGAAACGCTGGTTCAGAAAACTAATACTAGCTACTGATTTAGAATTTAAGACGGGATAATAATAAAAGCTTTGTAATTTTAATACCACTGATTAACTTCATGGGTTCATAATGTTTATACATATAGTACAGGGCTTAATCACGAATAATGCTTTGTTTAAATACCTCGACGTTTCGGCAGCGTTACAACCGCCGTGGTCACGAGAAGTTCTTCTCGTTCTCGTTGAAAGTTTAAAAACAACAAAAAAAGGGGTTATTCTGTACTAAAATCCGCCCGCGACTTCCTCAGGATAGAATTTAGAAAAAGACTATGCTCTAATGAACATTTTAAAAGTTTCAAATTGTTCTAGTGCTATTCGATATTGCTGAGTGCAATTTTGAACTTAGACTATACAAGTTCAAAATGTTGACTATACAAAAGCTAATACGTAGGTGAGATTTATTTTACGCTGGTTGCCTGGAAGCACCAAAATGTATATAATAAGTAGATTTCTGTGCCCGGAAGAGATTGCTGTCTGTATGTTTGTGTCGTGTGTAATGAAAAGTTTTTTATCTTCAATCTATCTCTATATCTCGTAGTCTTTAATTGAAAAACAAGCCTCATTCATTCATCACAAAATGTATGATTAGACATTATAGCTAAACAGCCATAACCTGATTTCGCGAACACAGGGATAATGAAACTGGGGTCGGTATCGAAGCTTATCGTACCGACATGTGAGCCTTAATTAAAAGAGAGTATTCATGATGACGCCACAAAGAGAAAGGGGGAAGCCAGTTTAATTCTACCGTTATATGATTTTCAAACATGACCCTATTTGACCTCTATATGTTCAAAGCTAAGCTTACTAATGATATAATTCAGAAAGGTTGTAAAGACGTTTTCTTTTTCAAATTGGACAGGTTTGCATTTGGCTGCCATCTTGCTTGATGTTAAGCGACAATGCGGCCTACGATGGAGCGAGCTTGATAATTAGAAGCCGATTCTTGAATTAAAGACACCAAGATAATAACCATCAACCATGTATCTCAACTTGAGATACATGCTTGTTGCTCTATCGTGTAAAAACAAGTAAATGGATCTAGATAATATTTAATTCGGAGATAACATACAACATATACAGATACATCAAAATTAATTATAAACCCACAAAAATAAAGCAACGATGACATTTAAATTCTATATAACAAGCTATCACAGAACCCGCCCTGGCACCGTTCCTGGCGCAAACGAGCCCAAAATGTTGGCAGCCTTACCACGCTGAATTGCGATAGAAATCCTTTGCACCAGAAACGAACCAGACCGGGAGTCACCTTTACCGCGAATTCGGCGACCAATGTCTTTCACCAGGGTTTTAGCCTCGGCCCCCCCAACTGCCCGAGGTTTTCACAGCTACTGCGGCACATAATACTGCGGTTCCATCGTCGCGTACTTTTGGTGCTTTTTACAGGCTGCTTCCTCCGCAGCCTCGAATAATACATACCTACAGAGGCTACTTGTTATTGCGCAAACATACTACGTACATACTGTATGTACGTACATATTATATGCATACTACGTGCATTATGTACGATACTAGCAGTACGTTAAAAATGTCCGCTAGCAATGTTACTCGATACCCCAAAACAACTACGCTACTCGGCATAGACATTGACACACACGTAAATTGGGAAGTCTCACGTAAAGAAGCTAAAATCAAAATTATCCAGCTTCATTTACGCCCTAAGAGAGCTACGACGAAGCACCGACTTCGACACATCCTTATCGGCTTACTACGCGTACGCTTACTCCAGGCTGACCTACGGGATCCTACTTTGGGGTGGAAGTGTTGATGCCGCCGACCTCTTCATCCTACAAAAGAAATGCGTGCGTATCCTCGCCAACGTCCAATTCCCCGATATAAGTAAACCACATTTTCATAAACCCTATTTCATTGACTACAAAATTTTAACTTTGACATCACTTTATATATTGGAAAACTGCAAATTTGTTAAAAAATATCCAAATTTATTTAGTAAAGTATCAGACAACTGGCGCTACCCGATTAGGACATTATACAAATACAACTTAAACGTACCAACATCAAAACTAACTTTACATAGTACCGGTCCGCATGCGATGGCTACAAAAATTTATAATAGACTTCCCAATAAACTTAAGGAAACTGAAGACGAGCGTAGGTTTGTCAGGACCTTGAGAGATCTGTTATTGTCAAAAGCCTATTATAACCTATCCGAGTTTTATTTATTTATTTATTTTATTTTTATTTTATTTTATTTTACTAAGTTAGGGAATCTTACAGCTAGGTACAAAAAATTATAACATAATAGGTCCAAAAGGCCAATTATAAAATTCCACTTGTAAATAAAAGTAAAGATTAAATAAATCTAGTAGACTTTAACATAAAACAAACATAAAATAGCAAAAAAAGGTTTAAACAAAACCACATAACACATTGTATCTAAACAAAGTACTCCTGTGTTAGAAGTCTCTTGCATTGTTTAACAGAAGTATTAAATACGTCAAGATCATGTTTTGCAAGCAGACTGTTGAAACTCCGGCTCGCTCTCAGCAGGTAACTATTTTGCCTGTAGTTAGTGTTAGCTAAGGGTATAAAAAGTGAGCACGGCCTCCTCCTAGGATCAGCTGTCACTCTGAGACCTATTCGCTCCAGCAGCTCAGGGCAGTCCACTGCGCCGTTAGCTATCTTCAGCAAGTAGCCCACATCTGCTATGTCACGTCTTATATACAAAGGAAGAATGTGGAATTTACGACAACGGTTTCTATAGTCTGGCAAATAATCTTTGATTTTAAATTGCAGATGTCGTAAAAACCGCTTCTGAATACGCTCAATGCGCGATCGATAGACATCGTATCTCGGGTTCCATACTTGCGAAGCATATTCTAAGTGACTACGTACATACGAACAATAAAGGATTTTTATGGTTTTAATTGACTTAAATTCAGTTGACAAACGCAAAATGAAACCTAATGCCCGTGATGCCTTATTGACAATAGTATTAATGTGCTCATCAAAAGTAACTTACTGTCAAAAATAATGCCCAAATCACGAATCGAACTAACTTTTGTGAGATTTGAATTTTGAGTTTATAATTATAATTTAGGGGTTGTGGCTTACGAGTAAACGCACAATAGTAACATTTGGATACGTTGAGGTCCAATTTGTTCAAGAGACAAAATTCATCAAACCGATTGAGATCTTCCTGCAGCAACTGTGAACATTTGTGCGAAGCAATTGGACATAATATCTTCATATCATCTGCGTATAATAATACTTTAGAGTGTTTAAAGCATGAAGATATATCGTTAACAACGAGAGTAAATAGCAGTGGACCCAACAATGATCCTTGTGGAACACCTGATGGGACTCGCATAGGTGATGACGTATAGCCGTTCAGTACTACTGTCTGACATCTATTTTGTACGTAGGACGTAAACCACCTATACAAATTACCTCGGATACCTACTGCTTTGAGCTTCCGTAAAAGTACTATGTGATCTATTCTATCGAAACATTTAGAATAATCGGTATAGACAACATCTACTTGTGATGGTTTGGACATATGCTCAGATAAGAAGTCACTGCAGATAATCAAATTTGATGTGGTAGACCTGCCTCTTAAAAACCGTGTTGAAGTGAGCTAAGTGTGTGCTTTAACGACGCATAAAGCTGCCTGTATACTATTTTTCTAGCACTTTAGCAAACAGACATAGCTTGGAGATGGGCCTATAGTTCTCAACTCGATTTCTAGGTCCCTTCTTATGTATAGGTGTAATATACGCAGATTTCCATATCATAGGCATGACTCCCTCAGATACTGATCGCCTAAAAAGTATAGTAAGTGGAGTGGAAATACTTTCAGCACACTTCACAATAAATATTGCCGGAATATTATCAGGACCGGCAGATTTACTAAGGTCTAGGCACTTCAAGAGCTTACAAACTTCTAAACGCTCAAACTCAATATTTGCTATGTCCGAAACCGACATATCGCTATCGGAGACGTCGAACGAGTAATCAGTACAGGTACCATCCAAAAATGTGGAGTGAAAGTAATCACTAAACATATTACAAATGTCTTCCCCGGAGTCTGACGAGCGCTGACCTAAACTTAATACCGCGGGATAAGAGTTGTTTTGTTTTTTTAATTTAACATACGACCAGAAGGCTTTAGGGTTTTTAGATATATTTAATTCAATGTTCAGAATGTACTCATCAAACATCTGTTTTTCTAATAATTTTGCGCGATCCCTTAAAATCGAGAATGATTGTTGGTCAGAACTATTACCGTAATTCTTAAACTTGCGATGATATTTGTATTTCTCTTTCAAAACTTTGATGAGTGTTTTTTTAAACCAGGGAGGGTATTTCTGTGAAGGCGTAACTGTTTTAGAAGGTATATGATTTTTCCTAAGATCATCTAATATGTTATAAAAAAATGAAACAGCATCTTCCAGTGATTTGCCATATAGTTCCTGTTCCCAACTAATGTCGTCTAGCTTGGAGGTGATGACGTCATAATCTCCACTATAATAAAAATACTTAACGTAAGGACGAGGTTTAAGTTTGTGGTATTGGACGAAGTCAGCAGAAATACAAAGAGCGGGGTGGTGAGCTGTGTCGAGTTTGGACAGTGGGTTCTGACAGAGAGAGACTCCTACCTCATTATTTGAAAGTATTAAATCAAGTATTCTATTGTTAGTATTTAAGATATTATTATATTGTGATAAATTGCATAGATTAAAATCATCGAATAAATTTTGTTGTATAGGTCCTACAATATTGTCAGCGATGTACGCTGAGCTCTCATCGGACAATTTCCAAGATAAGTTAGCCATGTTAAAGTCTCCCATAATGAGAATTTTATCGCAAGGGTTTTTTAATATAATATCTGTCATATTGTCAGAAAAAATTTCCAGCTGTTGCGTCATCGAGTTACCTGCATTTTCTTCACAAATATAGACAACACACATATGCAGCTTGTAAATTACCCTCGGTCTCCGGCAGTGCAGTGTTAACGTTACCCACAAATCTTCTGCATTCGAACACCATTCACTACGTTCCTCTGCTATAATTTCCCGCCGAATCGCCAACAACACACCACCCCCTCTTGTCTCGCCTGTTCTAAGATAGTCCCTATCCCGCCTGAAAACTATATAACGGCCGTCGAACAACTCACTATTACGTATGCTGTCTAATAACCAAGTCTCCGTCAAACATATAATGTCATAACTGTTTAGAGAAACGTTCCTGTAAAAATCAGATGTTTTAGTTCGTAAGCCACGAACGTTTTGGTAATAAATGTTATACATTATTAAAATAGAATAAAAACACTTGAATAAAAGTTAGTTCAATTAAGAAAAACGCACAAATATGCTCATAAATTAACAATGAGACATAAAGACATTTAAATGTATTGTGAATGGCGTAACATAAAGAAAGGCTAACCGAGATAACGACACAATAGAAAATTGACAGCTTAGTGGAAGCGAGATGGAGCGATATATTAAGTAAGAGGTGCGAGGCATGCGCGCGCGCACCAAAGCAAAATGCATACGGGAGTGGGAGAGAGCCTAAGTTTCTCAAACTTTTAGAGTGGTCTTGAGATATATTATGACATAATATTGAAAATAAATTACAAATGTTACTTTCCGTTTTAAGAAATCTTTTTTAAATCTGATTCGGTTTTTATGGCTATGACGTTGGATGTAGGAGTTTTTCGCGCAAAAATCTTGCACCCCTTGACCCATATGTATGCAAATCCTCTTTCCTTGGCCAAATTCTTTGCCTTGTTTAGCAACATCTTGTTGTCCAGGGTGAGATGGTCGTTGACAAAAATTCTTTTGTCTCCGCGCAACCCCAAGTCCGCTGGAACAACGGTACACTTTTTTGCTGCGGCTACGAAGTCCTCTTTGGTGTACCTATTGTGGACGGAGACCAAGATCGTTTTGTTGATTTTATCATTTCTCATAGGGATCCTTGCAACATAATTGATTTGTTCTCTCGCGATAACACAACCCGTTTGGTTACCAATTTTCGTTACGATCTCAAACAGGTTCTCCGACTGAGAAATTGGGACTCCTTTTATCTCAATATTATTCATTCGAGATCGCTGTTCAAACTCTCTAAAATTATATTCTAGCTGATCAAACCGCTGCTGCAGGAGACGGACATCATCTTTGGTTTTGAGAAGACCCTGGACCTCCTGACTGAATTCCGAGATCCTCCGAGTCAGAGACTCCACGGCATTGTGCATAAATCCAACAGAGGTCTTCATGTCTGCAACATCAGGCTTCATAAGTTTAAGGTCCGCTATGTCGGACTTCAGAGTTCTGAGATCTGTAATGTCAGCTTGGATTGCCTTGACCGAAGCTATCAAGGTTGGCAATGACGCTATCTGAGCACTGAGCCGCTTTATATCCAGTGATATGCTCTCTAGATCTGCAGGTACTGGTGACCCTGCCGAATTCTTACCAGATACAGAAAGAAGTGGACTCGTGGTAGCGCTCTTACAAGACGGGCATTTCCAGTTTGATTTTCTGTCACCCAGTTTACGATAACCATTCTCGGTTATTCCAGCACAAGGGAAGTCAAACCGCCCCCGGCAGATGGAGCACAAAGCGCCATCTCTGAATTCGGCATCACAAAGTTTGCACTTAAACGATTCCATTCCGAGGTTCTTTGGTGGTACCGAGAAAGTTTGAGAAACACAACCAGCAGTCAGTGGCGATAGCGCGGCGAGAACTTATAGTCGTATACAATAGAAGCAGATGCAAGTTGTTTAAACGCGTGCGCACTATTTGGTGTCTACGATCGTACTGACTGTGTTTTTAACCGATGACCTAAGAACCTTCGAGGAAGAAAACCAAGTACCTATTTGACTGTGAAATGAAACGCTTTGCTCCAAAATGACACTTAAATTGCAATGCCCGGTTGGGGTACGTTGTGTTACGACAAATTTTGTACTAATTTTGTTTTAAATGTACTTATTTATTACTGTAACATAATGAAGCAATAAATGATTGAGTATTGAGTAACTCCAGTAATGTAGATGACTCATGTATGGTTCTTGAAACAAAATTCCTAAGAAAAAAATTATATTTTTAACCCGCTCCGAATCTTTATTAGGATAAGAAGGAAATATCACGAACGATTATGATTGGATTAATTAATTCCTCCGTTAAAGCATTCGTGACCGAGAAATCGTTCTCTCCAGGGATGTAGTCAGTAATTAGTAAAAAAAGGGCGTGGAAAAGAATGCTTATAATTTATAATCATCAATCGTTTCATTGCAATAATCATTATGGCAGATATATTGGTATTCTTAAATACATTTAAACAACTTCCCATTGGAACTTGGTTCCTGACAAATTATCTTTAGAATACTTCCGTTTTTTAAATCATTGATAATCTTACGTTTAATTTCGCTTGTCTCATGTAAAACGGGCATGCGACAGTGGAGCGTGCTTATCAGAAAGAGACCCATCTTAATTTTTATTACGTTCATGTTCGACTTGAAAACCCAAGATTTTTTCAGAAAGAGATTGTTTCAATTGCAAAAAGCCCATGGCAAAGCATCATACAATTTAGCTGGGAAGTCTAGTCACTCAGTGTTTTACCCAGGCCGTGTTGAGATCAATAAAACTTAAAAAGCAGACTTATTCATTTTCATCATTTGTTAAAATAGATCACTAGTTTCCGATTGTAAAAATGCGAAACCTTTTCATTATTTCTGTAAATTACGCATCATTTGGTAATTTTAAAATAGCCTTACTCCAGTAAAAAAATTGTAAAGTAAACTGTACCAAGCAGAGTATATTATAAGTTTAAATCAATATTCGAGAATAGACAAGGATTAGGAGTACCATCGAATTGTTTCGCCTTGCCCGACAATGTAGTATTAAGTATTCTAAGCTCATTGTCAACATTTACTAGGAGGCCTAGCAATGTTCATGGATTTATGAACTAGATTTTTTTAAGATCGTCAATTTCAGTATTGTTTTTAAAAGAGTTTGTAGTCTACCATAGCTGTTTATAGAGATAAACATACGACACCTTGAGTATATAGAATTTGTGTGAGATACAAAAACATCGATCACATATCACCTAAATTTGCTTATCACTTTAACGACTCTACCAGATAATCCAATAAGGAAATCATGTCCTCCATTATATATAGTTTTTTGTAGTCTAACGTGTAAATATATATTGGTACTTAGTATATTTTGAAAGTATGTTGACTGGCGTCGTGGAATCGTGCCTAGTCTAGTAGTGCCTAGGTCGTGGGTTTGATTCCCACCCAGTGCAAATATTTGTGTGATGAATTCAAATATATGTACTGTGTCTGGGTGTTTCTATGTATAATAAGTATGTATTTACAATTATATAAGTATTATATCAGCTATCTGGCCGCCAAAGTACAAGCGTTGCTTAGTTTGGAGTCAGACGGTGTTGTGTGTGAATTTTCCAACAACATAAAAAATAATTATAGTTACAAGTTTTGTACATTCAAAAAGATATAAAACATGAAGTCCCTCGCGAATGTCTCGCCCTAATCCTGTGGCGCACCCTGGCACACCATCAAATCCTTTCGAGCCCTTCTGTGGCTTCTGATTACGTAACAACCATCGCATCGGTTTTTATACGAACGCGACCCGTTTTCTTCGAAATCGTTTCCTCTTGCGAATTTCCAATAGAGATTAGTGATTTGGGTAAATCTCAGCACACAATTTGCCTCAACGATTTGCATATAGAAGACTAAAAACGTAGATTGACACGTTTCATGTATAATCTGTTCAGTTCCTACTCAGATCATAATAATATCCAAGTTTTTTAAAATTGTGCTATCTAGCTAAAGTAACTACAATTTCTAGATACACTTTATATTTTATCAAGAAGATAAGCGAACCTACCTTCATCTGTAGGAGTAGATGTTTACAGTATCCTGCTAAAATTATAAATCCTAAAGTTTGCTTGTTTGTAATTCAATTTGTTTCACGACGGAATGGCTGAACGAATGTGGTTGAAATTTGGAACACTGATAAATTATAGCCTGGAATAGCGCATAGGGTACTTACTTTTCATCCTTTAATTTTCAAAAGTAGCTAGTGCTAGTGCGCACGACTCTGTTGTCTATATAGAAGTATAATGTATAAACATTGTGAAACATAAATTAATAATAAATAACCATAAATATTGGTGGACAATTCACACACAACACCATCTGACCCCAAACTAAGCAAAGCTTGTACTATGGCGGCCAGATACTCGTAGCTGAAATAATACATATATATAAATTAGAGTGCTACTAGTAATGGAACCACACTACTCGTGATTAAGCAGCGTAAGAACCCTCTTACAATGCGTGTTGTGTCAAGGATAACTGCTTTCTGTATCTAACTCTGAAAGTAACGTTTAACGAAAGCTTCTTCGATCGTTTACTCATGCGGCTATAGAGGATCGACATATCACACGGCGGTAACAGTACCAAACGTTTGCCAGTTTATCTACCGTCTAGTAGTAGTGTTCAGACGTCACTGTGTTCCAGTTTGAAAGGCAATGTTTCCAGATCAATACTAGTGCATACATATAAATCATCTTATATCTCTGGGTGACCAGCGCATTAGGTATACTGTTATTATGTGCTTGTTGTGGGCAGACGTGTTGTCTACCATCAGATACATGTCCTGCTCTTTCCGTCACTAAATACCATTAAAAATTGCCTAAACAGACAAGTTTGTCGTAACTACTGGCGTCAACGGTTAAAAACATTGTGAGAAAACCGGCATGCTCCCAAGAATCTATCGAAGTCATCTGTTATCCGCAAACTCGCACTGGGCCAGTGTGGTTGATAATGCCCTGAACTCTGTCATTGCGTAAGTGGGCCCCAAGTCCCAGCGCTGGGGACATTCAGTGGGCTGCTTATGCTTTATTTTTGCTATGTTGAAACGCAATCTTCCTGTTGCTAAGCAATACAGCCAGCGCCACATACTAAGACGTAACAAAGTACCTAGAAAGTATAAGAATGGTTGAAAGTAATCCATTACATTTTTCTAATAAGACTATAGACTACAGGTATGTCAATTAGAAGAAAAAGTTAAGTATTAAAGAAACATTATCATGTATTTCTACTAAATTATAATAATAAACATTTTCAGAAATTCATGAAATGTTCATATTCCAGTAAAAAGTAACTAATTATGAAAAAATACTATCACTGACAACCTTGTTACATTTCTTTGGGCTCCTTGGTACTTTTTTTCTTTTATCTGTTGTGTACATGACCTCTCATTTAGCACGGTAACCAAAGGACAATCTAAAAAAGTCTTTGATGTGATGTTGATTTTTCGCTTTTAGACACGATTTCATCGAATTAATTTCGAAGAAATTGTTGCTGTTGTATTTTTTACGAAACTTGCTCGACTTAGTCTCTTAAGTTTTTTGTAAATAGGTACTGATATTTTCCATAGTTCACGTGTAGATAGATAGATACATTACTTTGTAACAGGTTATAATTAATATTAATATAAATTAATATTAACCACTGGTAGTGCCCCGCAGTTTTACCCGTATTGTTGCCATTCCTCTTATTAACCGGCGATAAAAATAGTGTTACTATAATCTAAACATCTTCCAAACTTAAGACTACACAAGGTGTTACAGAAAGGTGCAACAATATTTAGGGTATTTCATCTACATTAAGTTTTGAATCAATCAAATTAAATGTGAAAATTAGACATGAAAGCTCAAATTTCTTTTTCCATCAAATTTGAAATTGTTTGTTTGTTATTTTATTTGTCATACCCCTAATGGCCAGATTTCGGCACGGATTTATGTACGATGTTGCGTATGTCTTTTGTCAGTTTTACGAGTACATGCGTAAGGTTGAAGCTCGTGAAGTTGGTGGAAATTCCACGTCGAACTTTGACTCGAATTATCTAGTGATCTGCCGTGCTGAGGGGAAAGATATCTTGGGCGATGAAGTCTACATCAGTGTTAGAATGGTCTGTTAAAATATTGTTGGGGGGTAAATCCACCACGTTGTATACCTCTAGTGTTAGTTGTTTCCAAGTAGCTCTGTAACGGCTAGGCGAATTTTAATGAAAATCGCAATCTGACCTAGATTTAATACAAGCTACTTTTCATCCCTTTAAAGCTAGAGGTTGTTAAACCACAGACATCACGGGGTGCAGCTATTCTTAATGAAACAAGTAAGTTAATGAAACACAAATAATATATACATGAAATTGGTTTGACACGGATATCATACAAACATTATGCTTAGAAAACGTATTTCACAGATCTCTGGGGCTTCCTTTTATTATTCCCGGAAGGTCGATAAACCAAAATGGGGAAACAAATTGCTCTTGTTACTACGCTCGAAATGAAACAGCTTTTAGACCCTAATATGTTATTACAGGTAAATAATAAATTAGAACACGACACACACATCATCAATTTATTTTCGATGGACCTCGTTCAGACACCTCGCAACCGAGGACAAGGGACATGTCGAAACTTTACTGTCTGAGCTTACATCTAAAATGTAAATGGAAATTGGAAACACTATTCAATAGTTTGGGTAGACTACCAGAAGGATTAAAGAAGGTTAGAACAATTTAGGTAAGGTTGGTTTGGTAAACATGGCTTATACTACACCAATAGGAAAATCTGAAATCTAACCCTGAAATCGTAAAAAAACAATCTGGTTGCCACATGTTGCTGCGTCTTTATAAGCAGCATTTTTTTAATGGAACAACAGTTTTACATAATTAATGATGAAAATTTTAATCAAATAGATTGAAGATACTAGCATGATAGAACAAATGAAAATAATTCCTCACATTCTTCCACTTACATTTACATTTACTTTTGTGGCAGGCATGTTGTTTACCATCACACGTCCTGCTCGTATCGTCACTCTATATAAAAAAAAATTAGGTATTTCATTATTGAAGTAAAAACTACTTTAGCTACGTTGAGCTACTTTTTGGTAGGATAAGATCTTATGGGCTCGCGTCAAGACATGTTAATGCAGCGTTGTAGCGTCGCCGTCGGCGGCATAGTGCAGCGGGGTGTGCGTTAAACGCTTTTTGATATTGTGAGATACGCGTCACTCACATACGTTGTAGCAGTAGGTAAATCTGTAGCTGTAAAAGTGACTTATTATACAACATTAATATTCCTTAGTACTAACATTCGAAATGTTTATTTTTCTCGTCTATTAGCAGCCCAAATGACAGCCCATTTTTTTATTACACTAAAAGTACTGCTAAGCTCGTCATCCTCGTCATCGTCATCCATCGATATTCAGATATAAAATAATTTTCCTGTTTGTACTCTAATTTCTCTTAAAATGTGTCCTTCAAATCGGAATACAGAAATACTTGCACATTACTGCTTGCTGGTACTACAAAATCCACTAACTTGATTGTTAAGTTTAGATTCATTATTTACAGTTCCCCCAAGTATGTCATGTCTCCAACCCCCAGTCTTCGTGTGTACTTGTTGCTATAATTCAATATCGGCGAGGATCAAATTTCGCACTGAGTGAACCCTTTTCAGCCTTTTGATATTATTACGAATGTTTCATATCTTATGAGTATAAACAAGATCGTATTTGCTTGAACCCGCTACGAGAATTCACGCAATTACTCTCGGTTTGAAGGGCTTACGATTCTATGCCATTCCTAACTTGAAAGTTAAACCGATAAAACTGGATGAAAATTAGTTTCGGTCAGGGTCAGGTAAGTTACGGCTGGTCTAGTCGGGAGACCGGCGCCTGCCGATCCGGAAGCCCTGGGCTCAAATCCCACGCGCATCACTATCTTTTCGAATGCGTAATGGCGCTAACTTAAAACGGTGAAGGAAAACATTATGACGAAACCGACATGTACCTAGAATCTTTCCAGTTCATGTCTCATTCACCAACCCGTGTTATGGCCTTGACTCTCTTCATGCAAGAGAAGGCCCTGAGTCCCAGCAATGGGAACATTTAGTGGGCTATTCATGTGTGTTATGTGTTTTTAGCTACATTATGTGTTAAGATGTTTTCTGAAAATCACAATACCAAATGGCGGATAAATATTTTTACAATTACAATATGTATAATTAATTACAATATGAATAAAATCAAATAATTTAAAGTTGGTTAATAGTAGGTACAAATAGGTACATACTATAATTGGTACACTTTAATAAATTCCCGAACCAAGATGATTGCCGATATGTCGGAGATTTCATTTTTTTTTTATGAATCAGTTGTAAACGAAAACAAAAATAAAAAACTAATCTCCGAATAACCCATCCCTAACTGCTCCCGGCGCAAAGGTGTCCATGATGCTCGCCGTGTTCCCACGCTGAATGGCAATGGCCAACCTTTGCTCCAGGAACGCGCCGGAGCGGGAGTCACCCGTATTCTCCCTGAGCCTGCGCCCTAACTCTGAGAGGAACCCTTTAGCCTTATTTAATTTAATTAGTTCAGTATCCGCCTGATACACTTTGGGAACTATATTACACCAAATGACGAAAATTTACAAAACTAACTTTGCTGGATGGGCTTTTGGCGGGAGATTTTTATTTGGTATTGTTGTTTGAGAAGGTAGACCCACTAATTTGGTTTTAATGGCGTCTGCTTGAACCGGTTTTTATTTTGAGATAAACTACGTTAAAATTAAAGTTCGTTCAGATATAAAAATCGATACTTAAATCTAAAAAAAAAATGGCGAGAAAAGGTCCCAAAGTATTGAAAAATAAAAACAATTCATGCTATCGAGTGCAGTTTTTTTGTTTTTCCGTATTTGTTATATCGTATACAATTAATTTTAAATCTAAAATCACTATGTTTTCCTTATAATTTAAGATGTCATAGCTCTAGAACACTTGAAAACTCGAAAAAAAATCCGACACAAGTGTCAAAATTATTAGTTTACATTTCAAGCACATTAATTTAAACATCGTTTGTTTACCGCCACAAGCGTCTTGATACGCTCTTGAGAATAATGGGCTTAAACAAGTACAAGTTACGTGGCACTTCATATGCCGAAGTGTAAACAAACGTACTTAGGTAACCTGACACCCGTTTTCCCGCCAAAATTGTAAACGTGAGTCGCCGAAAGTGTAGCAAGTGTATGTATGTGACTATGTAATTTTACTTCTCCACCTTTCACTTTTAACGGGCAGGGCCTTTATTAACAAAACTACGACTTAACTACTTACACTTTAGTAGTGGCAGGACTCTTGACAGTCCACCTGGGAAATTACCTCACCTTTGCCAGTTAATCTACCGCCAAGCAGTAATGTGCAAACATTACTGTGTTCCGGTTTGAAGGGCAAAGTTTCCAGAGAAATTAGAGATATAACATCTTAGATCTCTGGGTGATGAGCGCAGTGCAGTGCTTGGTAATGATTTGGATTCCCCATGTTCCAATAGCTGCGTGTCACTGTGTTGTTATGTGGCAGGCATGTTGCTTACCATCAGGCACAGGTCTTACTCGTCTCGTCACTCTTTGTATAAAAAATACCTTATTACATCTGAATTGCAACCTTATCTTTATTTATTTTTTAATCAATAAGAGTTTTCAAAATGCATTCCGAACATAACAGCCCACTTTCATTTTTCTCACCTTTGAAATTTACCGCTTACAAACATTCAATGTTAGAGGTTATCAACGCGATATCTCCATCCTCTCGAGATTTTCCAATTAGCAAAGTTTTGCGCACAAAAAACTCAGCGGTAATTTTATATTTCACTTTGAAAATTTAAGCCTTGGAGTAGTAAAAACGAGTAATTGGTAGTATTGTATTTCAGGGATGAAGTGGCCATCTTGTGCGAATCATAATTAAAGCTGGCATTGATGGAAAACAAAAAGATCAAACTAGTAGGCCCTCCGTCTATCCTTTGATAATGAAGTAATTCGTTTCAAGCGGTAGAGACGATGAATAGATAATACTGAATGCCGAAGTGTCGAGAGGCCTACTAAATAAATTTATATTTCCTTGGAACGTGCGAGAAAGAGTGATTGACGCGAGTCTACTTATAGTGAGGGTAAGGTGAAAGGAAATAACGATTTGTTTATTTTATATTCAGTAAACTTGAATGACACTTAAGATTTTTGAAGTGAAAACTTTTTTCGGCGCACTACAGACAGATTTTTGAATGTGGGCTTTGAATTGAATTCTAGCGTCACGCTCGGGAATGATAAGAAATATTCTGATAAATTCGGGATCACGGCCATTGCTAACGCATTTCTAGATGGCCATGGCCCACGCCCTCCGGTTTCACCCGCGTAGTTTCCAAAGTAAGCTATCGAGTTCTGAATTATAAGTTTTCACTTCTATCGGCAGTTCCTGTGACAACATTTTTTTTTACAATAAACATTTTATGATAGTAAGAAGATATAACTATGTATAAACACTCAATCCTACTACATTATAAATACGAAAGTTTGAGTGTTTGTGCTCAATCACGTGAGAACGACCGAATGCATAGATTCAAATTGGGAACGTAGTTAATATTATAGTCTTGAATAATAAATGCTTATCGCGGGAAAATTATGAGAACGGATTTACAAGGATGAAACCGCGGAGCGCCGGTATTAAAAAATTATACAAGATGCTTTAATTTATCACGAAGGGTCAACAACTATTTAAAGTTGCTCGATTTTGACTGCCTGACGTATAGACTACAGGCCCCTGAACAAAATGGGTCATATGAACCACCAGGAGAACTATGTAGCATGATAGAAGGGTATAAAATAATAAGATTCAGCACTATGCCGTCACTTAGTCACTTAGTCCAATTAAGTGCAGGTGAAGAGAGGGGGTTGCAACTCTCGGTAATTTCTCTTTATCGCATGATTTTTGTACAGCATTGCGGAGTGATGGATTAGAAGAGGTATTGAAACTATGTGCTTCACAATCATGAAGCCGTACACCATGCACCTTATGAGTATTTTTCCATGTTTAAATTTATTTGTCATTATCACTGGTTTCAAGGGCGAAGACAAACATTGTGAGGAAATGAGCATGCTTGAAGAATCTTTCAAGGTCCTCATCCACCAATTCGCACTAAGCTGCGTAGTCGATTATGGCCTTAACTCTGTCCTTGCGACAGAAAACCCCTAGTCCCAGTTGTGGGAACATTTAGTCGGCGTAAATCACAAACGTAAGAATCAAAACGAGCTTAGACACATTTTCCTAATTTTGCTCCTCAAGCTTTTCACATGTCAAGTCTCCTTGACAAGAAACCGAATATATTTCTTAAATTTTCTACTCGTAAAAAATTTGACGAAGGCTCGACCTTAATATCAAGTGGGGAAGCGTTATAAATCTCACTTGTTGATAAGGGTCCCCTGGGAATTTCCATGCTATAAGTGTATGATATTTTAATGTTTTTCCTTAAGGATCTACATTAAATATCGATTTTTTGCTATTAGCATGGTATTTTCGAAAATGTATTCCAAAATTTTTCCGTCACAATTTGTACCTATTATTGTGCGTTTTTTAATGGTTGTTTTTATGCACGAAGATAAAGGAAATAAATACTTAAGGCCAGGTAGTTCTGTCAAATTAGGCATTTAACGCTGCCTTGTTCTCGCGACCGTCACCGGCCGCGGAATCGGTGCCACAGTGCAGAAATAACATTAAAATATTGGACTATGTAATTTAAACTCATTTTTGTTCAAGATTTGTTTATACTAGTGATAACAATTTTGTGAAGTGATAAGAGTTTTTTTGATATATAAACGAAGAAATATTAAATTGATCTATACTCGTAGATATACAAAACTCAACCTTTTCTTTTTGGTCACACTATAAGTTGTGAACGGCTTTTCCAATTTCATGCATCTTTTTAAAATGTTTCCTAATAATTCA
This sequence comes from Ectropis grisescens, assembly GCA_017562165.1. Taxonomy (NCBI): domain Eukaryota; kingdom Metazoa; phylum Arthropoda; class Insecta; order Lepidoptera; family Geometridae; genus Ectropis; species Ectropis grisescens. The sequence continues at coordinate 19,009,152 of CM029785.1, forward strand.
CAAGTTTGTCAAAAATTAAAAAAAATGTGCTGAAACGTAATGAAAAGCCAGTAAAAATAGAAGGTTTTTCGGTCAACTTTGCACTAAATTTCTAATCCATTTTTTTCTATGAGGTAAAGATCACTTACTGAGCATAAAATTACAAAATGCTCACAGATCCAGGTAGAGCTTCAAACGCCAATTGAAAAAAACTGTGTTAGCCGATATTTTGGAAACTATATAATATTTTGACAATAATTGTAGAAAATAAAATTTTGCATCTTTTGTTGCTACTAATTTTTTTTTTTTTGTAAAACTTACCGTTTACGATTTATAACCCATTTAATGATACGATTGCGATGATGCCGATAATAGTGGATGAAAATGATGTGGTCTACGATGGAACTTGTTTCTCTAATAGAAACAAGCACAGTGTACCTCGTAACCCCAAGGTTCGAACCTTCGACAAAAACCCACTCTGGCAATGCGTTTCACAGCTTAATTGTTTTTATTACAAAAGTGGAGACCAAACTCTTCGTTCAACTCTTCAATCATGATGATGAACGGTGCTGTTTATTCGACTATAAATAATAACTTTAACTTAAAAACCCCGACTACAAAAAAAATCTACACGTAAAAAAATATTACCTACTATCTAAGGACACTTTGGCGAGTCAGACTAGTCTTAGAATATCTTAGTTACCAAAATCCATCCAGCCGTTTGGAAGATATGTGGAAATAAAAGATTTACAAACATAAAAGACACGCGCGAACAACATAACCCTTCTTCCATTCCAGTAAAAAGGGACATGTTTATGCTACTGGGAACAGAATTCACATCTTATTATTTTTAAATTGTTATCATCAAATTTGACATAATAAATCGTAATCGGTAAGTTTGAAAAAAAAATTTACTGGCAACAAAAGATGGGAAATTTTATTTTCTACAATAATAATAGGCTTTATAACTTTTCAGAATATCGGTCAAAACATTTTTTCGAGCTGGCGCTTGAAGCTCCTGGATTTGTCATTATTTTGTGATTTTATGCTCAGGAAATGATTCTAAACCTTAAATAAAAAATACGAATCGGAAATTTAGTGCAGAGTTAAATTATACGAGTAATTTTACTGCCTAAAAGGCTTCTTATCAAATTTGGTCAAGTGTCTAAATTTCTATGAACAATATTAACATTTTCATACAAAAAAAGAAAAAACAATACATTTTGGTGGTGTCACAAACTTGGAAAAGAAATAAAAAGATAAAAATTCTAACAAAATCATACGCGTATCTATGGAAAGGTGTTCAAAATTGTATTGAAGTTCCTAACATTTTTTTTCTAAACTGAATAGTTTGCGCAAGAGTCTCTTCCAAAGTGGTAAATTCTGTATGTGAGGACTTTTCTTCTAAGTACCTTACTACCAAAGAATTTACCTAAATGGCATATAAATGCAAGTTAGGTATCATTTATGATACCTAACTTTTTTTTTATTTTTTTTATTTCAAATAATGTATTAGTTGGAAAATATCAACAATCAATAAATTATAACAAACTCTCTATAAATCAAACACGCCGTCGAGATCGCTGCCGCGCGGCAGGGTTCCCAGAACGCTGGCAGCGTTGCCCCGTTGGATGGCTATACTTAGTTTTTGGGCGAAGTAAGTGCCAGCTCTGGGATCCCCTGAGGCGAGAACCACCCGCTTCGATAGTTGTTTGGAGAACTTTTTCATGTCGGACGACCACGGGCCCATAGTCTCCACAGCCAACGCAAAAAAATCATAATGTGCGCTGAGCTGGGAGTATTTCCGTTGTTTAAGGAGCTGTGCCTGTTCGGCCGCAGCTCCAACGGTTTGAGCTGAACTACCGACATGAGACGGAGCCAGGGTGTCCACACACGTGGCGTCCCAGACTAATGCCCTACCGAGACACCACGGTACTAACGTGGCACCATCTGGCCGCTTTCCATCTGTCGACATTCCGGTTGGTTCTAGCGTTGCTGGTATTGACGCTGTGCAGAGTGCTCGTTTGACTAAATCGTTGATACCTAACTTGCATTTATATTAGGGGATTTGCGCAAGGATTTCTCCTCTCATTATTTCCTTATCCCGCCCGATCTCTGATTTGACGGACGAATATTTTACCGATACTTATCTATTTTCCATTGCATCCGCATTGAAATGTTAACTGATGTGTTATCGACGTCACTTTTTTGAGACTTCCCTATTGGTCTACAACATAAAGTAAACAGCGTACTAATTAGTATCAGCGTCTATTTGCAATTCCAATGAAAACGGTATCAAAAATCAAGATCATAGCGTGCTTCACTAGTAATACCTACTGATATTGTTATACTGTGGCACTATGATCGTAATATTTAAAATTTATTGGTTGTCAAAATTGCAAAATCAAGCACAGACCCGTCGTCCGTGAGCGCCGAAACGCGACTGATCAGGCCTGCCGAACGGCGCGCTATATATATGGTAGATATTAAAACATAGTGAATAACTGATACTTTTATCAAGTCAAACTCTGCGAATGCATCTATAACTTTTTAGTGGCTTTCGTTGAGTACAAAAATTTAGTAAAAAAAATCATTAGTTTAGTCATAAACTTGTAAAAACTTTTTGAAAAGGGGTAACTTTGGGATTTTTTTCTATCAAGTAAAATTCATTAAATCGTGTTACTGACTGCGAATTGCACTAGATTAGATCCTTAACTATTACATATATTTTTTTCAGAGTTTAATACACTATTTTAAAGGTCTTAAAGTTGTTTTAAAAATTCAAAATTACGGCCCACACGCCCTTAATTTATTGCTTCATTATATTGTGATTGAGGATCTTGGATACAAAGATAAAACATAAGAGACTCTACTGCCATTGCAATAAACAAATTAGTTGACCAAGAATGATGAAGTATAATTCAGAAACGAATGAATACCTCATGGGATATCTACGTGCCAAAAATTTTCATATCATAAAAGTCTATTTATAAGGATTAAGAGGACAAGCACACTATTTTGCCTGTTTGCTCACCAGCCAGGTCGTCACCTACATATCGGGGTATATATAATAGGAGAATAATGTGATGAGTTTTCAGCCTGCTTCAAATTCCTATCGAACATTTGCTGCAGTTCTCGGAATAATAGGGCCAGGAAGTTCAATAGCACACGCAAAGTAAATGCATTTTATAGGTCTTTCACTGATGCCTTGAAATACATTATTATCGGAGTTTCCACAGATATTGGTGTCTGAGTAACGAGTACAGTGCAGTGATTTGTTTTGTTTTTTATATTCAAACTAGTGGCCCGCCCCGGCTTCGCACGGGTACATACACACACATACACCCTTTTTTTTGTATCGGGTTTCAAAAAAAAAAGTAAAATTATAAAGGAAGTTAGAATTTTTTTTTTTATGAATTTTTTTTATTAATATTTTTTTGTATTTTTTTATTTTAAAATTTTATACATATATAATATTATTTACAAAACAAAAGCCATTAGTTTTAGTGAGTCAGAGCGTCCCTGTCAACGATATTTGAAGTAGTTTTATTTTGTGGCAGCAAAATAAATTGATTTTCAGGAGCTCCGACACGTGATAGGTCAACATACAGTTGGCCATGAGTGAAACATTCTTTTCGTAGGTCGATCCCTAATAATTCGAAGGTTTGGCCCTGGGACTTGTTAATAGTTAACGCGAAAGATGATTTCACTGGAAACTGAAGTCGTTTAAAAGGGATTGGCAGATCAGTTGGAATCATCGGTATCCTCGGTATATGAGCTAGTCGGCCAGCTGCTGGGCCAGTGATAAAATTTTGTTCAGCAAGCCGCTGCGAACGCTCGTTACTTGACTCTCTAGCACGCGATTGCGACGCGTATTCTCTCCGACTTGCAAGGCGATTTTCAGTTTCTGATAAAGATTCCTCATTACGCCGTATTTTTATTGCCCTCGCCTGGGAACTATGTTTAGGAAGTTGAGATCTTGATCTTTTTGGCATTTTTGGGCATTATAAAATGAAAAATAGAAGGAAATAAATAATTAAACAAGCTTTTACAAAATTTTTGCTTATTGAACTATATGAAGTACTAAGCTGTTTGAATAATTAAAATATAATATTTATTATCAGGTAAGTAGTAGGTACTTATTGAAAGAAAATTAAAAATATGGGCTTAGAAAACTACCTTTTACTAAATTTTTGCTGAAATTTTGAACAGGAATACCCATAAAATACTACTATAACCAGTTTGAATAGTTACATTAAAATATAATATTTATTATCATATACTTATTTACCTACGAAACGAATTCAAAATTTTTTCAAGCTAAAATCATGATCACGCACACGACCGCTGCGTAGGGAGCCGATCGCGCGAGTGAGCCGCGCGGCACTTTATTTTATTACATTGACTCCCCCCCCGTACCCCAGTGACGCTTATATGGAGCCTACATCGCATGCTGGCTAGCTGAGCGCGGTGAGCGACAACCACGCGACTTTTTTCTAATACTTGCATTTTTAAACTCGTGATATCTTCCGAATGAAATGTAAAAAATTATAAAAAGGTATTAAAGCCGTCTTGAATATAAAATAATTTATTTTGATAAGTATTAATACCAAGGTACAAATGAAGAGCCTTTTCTAGAGGCGGCATATATAAATTAATATTTTAGAATAAAAACTGCTTACTGTGACATAATAACTATAATATTTAGAACTTTTGTTGTCGCGACACTTTTTGTAGATAATGATGAGTTCTGCAAAGTTGTAGTAAATGATTTTGTTCTATCATCAATAGTTTTCGCAGCGCACGCGACGTAAGGAATTTTTCAGGTCTTTTTTTTACACCTTATGTTACATTATTGGAGTTTTAGTAAGGATTCCTATTTTTTTTTAAATATAATAGAGCCTATGTTACTCGGGGATAATGTAGCTTTCCAAAGGTGAAAGAATTTTTGAAATCGGTCCTGTAGTTTCGGAGCCTATTCATTACAAATAAACAAACAAACAAATCTTTCCTCTTTATAATATTATTATATTATATTATATTATATATATTATATATATAGTATAGATAACTACGTTGCATTGCGCTATATTTTATTGTGTAGGTGTATTACTTATCATTAGGCGCATGTCTAGCTTAGACAGTCAAGAAATTAAAAAGAAAGTTTTGTAAAAATCTCTGGAGTAACTATTTTATTGAAATAGACCGTATGTATAAGTATGTTATCCAAAAACAAAAATACATCTCTCTCTTATAGAATTATATAGTATGGAACCGAATAAAGTAAATGAATCACCAAGAAGTTTATCTATGCACGAAGCTAATCAATAACTAAAGTTATAATGCCACCAACTAATCTGTAGAACGGCCAAAAACACAACTACGTACTGACGCCCACAGAACATAGACACAGAAGAACTTTTCTATCATGGCGCCAACGCTGCATTCTACAGATAAGTTGGTCGCACTATTACATTATATATTGTACACTATATATTTGTCAACTACTTGAAAGTTAATTGAAGATTTAACTTGTTTCAGGAATCCAGCACGATGTTGGCACGGTGTAGAAAATAACCCGTCCCCAGCGTAGGTTATCGAGCGCCATGAACATCGACGAGAAGGTGTCGGGGCCTGGGGGGGCCTCGCAGAAGAACTGGACGCATTTTAACCGCACCATCGAGGATCTACCGCTCGAGATGCGGTTCAACCATGGCCACATGGTTAGTTACATATCAAATCATACAATTATTGAACTTAGGTCTTCAGATTTACGCATTATTAGGCTAGGACACACGTTCCTCTCAATTGAATGCTATTCTTTATACTAAAATAGTTTGTAAGCATCTCAAAGTAAGGTCTAAATCGGAAGAGTGCAGCGCCCGGGTGTAGCTTGGTGTGCGGTCTTCGGGAGCTGCTCGATGTTTTATATGTTCATTATGCCTCTTACAGTTACTCATCGCTTCAAATAGGATGGTATTGGAATCAAATCTTCCTTTATCAGGAAGCTTAACCCGAAATAAAAAGGTTCATCCTAACCACATCGACACGTATCATCACAGGATCAGGCGGTTTGCTAGCCTTGTTATCTGCTGCTTATTTGTAGGATAACGAACTCTACTCCACTAAAAGCTTTTTTGGAAATTTGTACCAAAACCTGGCATGATAAGAGTAAACAAAGCAGTGGCAATGCCCCATCATTGGTGCATCATTAATTTTGGTGCTGGTCCTTAATTCAAATTCAAATTTCACAGTATAAAGGTTTATTCACATTATTTTCTTGTCTCATATAGTCAAATGATAGTGGATACACATAATACAGCCGCGATGAGTACTTTTTAGTAGGGGAAATCTTATATATAAGTTCGCGTCATCGTCATGCAGAATATCAAAAATGTATATAAGTAAATGTGATGAGAGATGTGTGTGTCAAAAGTGTATATAACATATTTATAATAGAGTATATTATCAGGACCTATATTTTATAGGTGCTGTATTGTGCAATATTAGAGCTGTTTAAGGGCGTGTGGGCCGTAATTTTGAATTTTTAAAACAACTTTAAGACCTTTAAAATAGTGTATTAAACTCTGAAAAAAATATATGTATTAGTTAAGGATCCAATCTAGTGCAATTCACAGTCAATAACACGATTTAATGAATTTTACTTGATAGAAAAAAATCCCAAAGTCACCCCTTTTCAAAAAGGTTTTTCAAGTTTATGACTAAACTAATGAATTTTTTTACTAAATTTTGTACTCAACGAAAGCCACTAAAAGTTATAGATGCATTCGCAGAGTTTGACTTGATAAAAGTATCAGTTATTCACTATGTTTTAATATCTACCATATATATAGCGCGCCGTTCGGCAGGCCTGATCAGTCGCGTTTCGGCGCTCACGGACGACGGGCCTGTGCTTGATTTTGCAATTTTGACAACCAATAAATTTTAAATATTACGATCATAGTGCCACAGTACAACAATATCAGTAGGTATTACTAGTGAAGCACGCTATGATCTTGATTTTTGATACCGTTTTCATTGGAATTGCAAATAGACGCTCATACTAATTAGTACGCTGTTTACTTTATGTTGAAGACCAATAGGGGAGTCTCAAAAAACTGACGTCGATAACACATCAGTAAAAAATTCAATGCGGATGTAATGGAAAATAGATAAGTATCGGTAAAATATTCGTCCGTCAAGTCAAATCAGAGATCGGGATAAGGAAATAATGAGAGGGGAGAAATTCCCCGCGTAAATCCCCTAATATAAATGCAAGTTAGGTATCATAAATGATACCTAACTTGCATAGAATACATGTACTTACCAAGTTTTAATAGTATACTTCTTATAGTTTCGGAGAAAAATGGCTGTCACATACGGATGGACAGACATAACGTATATTTTAAAATTTGTCTACGAATCCCTAAAACCCAACTTCGTTCATTTAAAACTTATTTAAAATGAAATTTAGACACTCGACCAAATTTGATAAGAAGCCTTTTAGGCAGTAAAATTACTCGTAGAATTTAACTTTGTACTAAATTTTCGATTCGTATTTTTTATATAAGGTTTAGAATCATTTCCTGAGCATAAAATTACAAAATATCTTCAAAATTACAAATATCAATAAACATGTCTTTTTTTACCGGAATGGAAGAAGGGTTATGTTTTTCGCGCGTATCTTTATATCTTCCAAACGGCTGGATGGATTTTGGTAACTAAGATATTTTAAGACTAGCCTCATTCGGCAAAGTGTCCTTAGACTCCTTAGATAGTAATATTTTTTTACGTGTAGTTTTTTTTTGTAGTCGGGGTTTTTAAATTTAAGTTATCATATTGCTCGTTGCTCGAATAAACAGCACCGTTCATCATCATGATTGAAGAGTTGAACGAAGAGTTTGGTCTCCACTTTTGTAATAAGAACAACTAAGCTGTGAAACGCATTGCCAGAGTGGGTTTTTGTCGAAGGTTCGAACCTTGGGGTACCTCGTAGGTACACTGTGTTTGTTTCTATTAGAGAAGCAAGTTCCATCGTAGACCACATCATTTTCATCCACTATTATCGGCATCATTGCAACCGTATCATTAAATGGGTTATAAATCGTAAACGGTAAGTTTTACAAAAAAAGTTTACCTAGCAACAAAAGATGCAAAATTTTATTTTTTACAATTATTGACAAAATTTATAGTTTCCAAAATATCGGCTAAAACAGTTTTTTTTTCAATTGGCGTTTGAAGCTCTACCTGGATCTGTGAGCATTTTGTAATTTTATGCTCAGTAAGTGATCTTTATCTCAGAAAAAAATTGGTTTAGAAATTTAGTGCAAAATTGACCAAAAAACCTTCTATTTTTACTGGCCTTTCATTACGTTTCAGCACATTTTTAAAAATTTTTGACGAACTTGTGAATTATTAGGAATCATTTTAAAAAGATGCATGAAATTGGAAAAGCCGTTCTCAACTTATAGTGTAACCGAAAAAGAAAAGGTTGAGTTTTGTATACCTACGAGTATCGATAAATTTAATATTTCTTCGTTTATATAGCAACAAAACTCTTATCATAAACAAACAAACATAAACAATTCTTGAACAAAAAATGAGTTTAAATTACATAGTCCAATATTTTAATGTTATTTCTGCACTGTGGCACCGATTCCGCGGTCGGTGACAGTCGCGAGAACAAGACAGCGTTAAATACCTACTTTGACAGAATTACCTGGCTTAAAACTAAATTTCTATGTTATGGGTACTTCTTCGAAATTTCATTCTTCGACTGATTCATCTGGCCAAAATTTTATTTCACTCTCAGCTCTGCCACACATGTTCATATGTAAAAAAGGTAACTAAAGAACATATTATATTTCAATGAGGGACTTGTTTTTATAAAGTAGTTTTCAAGATATCTACGTTCAAATATTTTGTGCTCAGATGAATCAGGTGTATTACAGATGATTCAGAATCCGAAGTAAAATAGAAAAACTTTATGTAGGTAATTTGGCTCTTTATTGACGAAAATATCATATTCACACACAAAATATTTTTTGTTTATGACAAAAATTATCAATGATCTTGATCAAACGTAAATATCTGAATCAGATATTTACCTTTATAACTCCGAGATCCAAGCCAACCAGCCCCATGTCCACCTTCTGGTGCATCCGTTACACGACTGGCTACCCCCCATGGGGGAAGTCAGGCTCTCATTATTATCACCCGACCCAGCACGGTCAAGCGCAGCTTATGCCAGATTAATCAGTATTATATACTGGACACTTCTTATTTGCCTATTTATAAACAAACTAAGGTAGGTATAACTAGTATTTTTTTTTTTATAAAAGCGCAATTCATTTCTTTGTGATATAATTATAATTCACAATGATTTATCAAAGGGAAAATGCGGTAGTGACTCTTTTCTTCCGGAAAATGGCAAGCGGACGCGCCATATGAATGAGAAGAACAGACTTCAAATATTTTTAATTAATACTTAGACTGCAATTATTTGAAAAATATCGCTTGTCCCAGTTAGAGTTAAAGTTAAACTGTATAAAAAATAAACAACACGCCATTTTGTTAGTTAGTTTCGGAAATAAGCCCATAGAACTCCAAAATGTTGTCTTTGAAGAACTATCCTTATAACATATTACTTTTGATCTGTCCGATCATTAAAATCTTACATGATCTGAGTTGAAACCGGTGTGAGTCAGGTTGGTCTGTCGAAGAATGTCCATGGAATTTAATAGATTAAACATCTATCCAAATAATTATAAGTTTTTTGCATATGTATTATTTAATTTAATTGAAAAGATTTCATGTATTTTTTTTAAATGTAATTGTTTTTGTTTCAATTTTTTTTTATTATTATTATTTTATCGTCAGTACTTATGATCGCCAATTTGAGTATTTTCGTTTTTGATAATTCAGTCATCATCACGGATATCGGGTCATCATACAAATCTTTTGATAGTAGTAGACTAGTGTTCTTAATCTCACTAAGCTAAAGCGCTATTTCCGTACAATATTTGCATATTTAAATAGGCTGCCACCAGTGACGTAATCATCGCAACTACCTATTGTCTGACAGTTGTGATGTCGTTGTATAAATTTAATCGTATCAATATTTATCAGACTGAATAGAACTAGATGTGGAGGTAGCTTTCTCATCGGATTTAGTTACTTTAAAAGCAAACGCAAAGCCTTTTACAGGCCCTAGTCTAGTATACGGCATATTGAAAACGCGCAGACGACGAGCGTTTCAGGAACGCGCGTATTCTGCGCCGTAGATGCCAATTTTTGCGTTTGTATAGATTCAAAAGCGCGTAAAACGCGATACAAACGCGTGTGTGAAGCGCATTCGAAACTCGTTTGAAGCGTGTAGAAGAGGGCGGATTAGGGGCAGAGGAGGGGCGTCGTTGTATAACTGATGAGGAGTATTTGATCAAAACGCGGAAGCTACGCGCGATTACAGCACGTCTGTATCGCTGTGTCTGCGCGTATACGCACTATAGACGCGCGGTTCACGATCACTCCATGTGCTTAGGTTACAAAGTTGCGTTTGAATCCCGTTTGAAGCCCGTATACGCGCGTCATCTGCGCGTCGTCTGCGCTTTTAAAATACGCCTTCTGCTAGGGGGCTAAGGTGATATAGGCGTAGGATGATAAGTACAAGTACGTCCTGGCAACAGTTTTCAAATTATCTTAACGAACAATAATTTACAGGTTTCGATGACTGTATACACAGTGCTTATGGTGATTTCTGCGACGGGAAACCTGACCGTCCTGTCGCAACTGGTGAAGAGGAGACGCGCCGGCCGAGCCACCCGACTCGACGTGCTACTCATGCATCTCGCTGTTGCAGACCTTATGGTAAGATATTTAAGATTTTATAGGTAAATTTACCTTTTATTTTGTTTTTCAATTTTTTTATTTACAAAATAATGTCAAAATAAAATTGCAAAGTTGTAAAAAAAATTAAATACAAAACACGCAACAAAAAAATGTTACTGGTCAAATAAAAACTCCCCCACGCGCCGAACGTCGCTCAAAGGTCCCCATAATGCTGACCGCATTCCCCCGCTGGATCGCCATGGAAATCCGCTGAACCAGATACCAGCCAGCCCGGGAATCGCGTCCTCTATCACGCAAACGCCAGCAAAAATCTTCGAGCCTCTACACACCACGGCCCCGCAGTCTCGGCAGCAAACGGGACGAAATCATATGCCGACCCCAAAGACGAGTACTTAAGGTGCTTAGCTCTGGCAGCCGCCTCCGCTCCTGCGCCGGGGCTTTGCTTGGTAGCGGAGAAATGGCAGAATATAAATGTGCTTACACATGTTGCATCCCACACAAGACAGCGCTCCCTCTGCCATGGGATCAAAGTAAGGCCATCAGGTCGCTTGCCGTCTGAGCGCGACAGCCCGCGGGCTTCAATATGCTGGGTATCTCAGTCGACACAAGAGCCCGTCTCACGATGTCGTTGATAGCATGATATCTCGGCCTACGACTCACGCATTGATTGCAACTGAGACTGTGGTGGCCGTTACCTTCGACTTTGGCCCCGCAGACGCAGCTATGAGGTACGCAGATGGTACAACCGAGCCGCAGAGCCACGGCAACTCGCAACGAATCGTCATCCATTAAGCATGATCATTTTCAATTGAACTATATATAACATTAATATTAAAATACTGCTTCCGATAAATGAACATGATGAAAGATTTCAAGATTAAGTTTCTATGCTTGCCAATTATTGTATTAGGCACTTGTCCCAAACTTCTAGAATTTTTAATAAAATAAATATAATTTAAAAACTCAAAAAACCCGACTGCATAAAAAGTGAACCAAACTACGTACTTACATACATACTATGAAAACTGAAAAGAACTTAGAACGAGTACTTAGATTTCTGTTGGTCTAGAATTCTATAATATGTTATGGAATTAATACTATTGCAGAAAATAAAATATATTCTCGCGACACGTGTCTCGGTCTCCTGTCGCGGTCTCGGCGCGATTTGGCGCCCATACAATTCCATAGTGTCAAGTGCCTGTCGCGGTCTCCGTTCTCGGTCTCGCGTCGCGGTCTCGGTCTCGAGTCGCGGTCTCGTGTCGCAGTCGCCGCGCGAACTTGTACCTTAAGGCGTCCGGTAGCCGCCATGTTGAATTTACACTAATGTCATGTACTTAGTGTCACTCGCGAGACTAAGAGAAATCGATTGACGTGCGAATCATAAAAATCGGTCCAGTCGTTTGGTCTGTATAGTGCTTCAAAGAATCATACATACATATATAGACTGATAAAAAAAACATTACCACTCCTTTGCGTTGCGCAGTCGGGTAAAAAGAGGTGCTATGTGGCGGGATTTCATTTTGTAATCAAAATTAACTTAATCAATCCTACACTAAATTTAATTTAGAGTTGGCCTATATCCCCCAGTGGACAATCTTAATTGGATTAATGTCAGACCTACAAATCTCAGTCAGACCACTATCCTCTTAGATATATTATCTTCCAGGGAGGTCAACAATCATGGGTGAGACGGAATGTAAATTGAAAATTGGCAGAGTTCTGAGGCTTAATCATTCAGAAGAAATAACATTAAGTAAAGCTATCAACGGAATGAATGTCCTTTTGGCAGCTTCGTCATCGATAGCTGTTACGGAACCCGATAATCGCGCGAATATTAATAAGACCCAATCTGGGGCAGTGTTCCGCACACTGCGCTCTGAATTGCCACTTTATCTAATCTCGGCGAATTAAATGGCTTTGTTATTAATAATCTCTCTGCCGTTATTGAGAGCTCAATTTTCAATCAACAAAAAATGACCTACGATCATTATGATTCGTTAAACAGAAATTGTTGTATTATTATTTATTTGAATAAGTACTTATATACATAATATGTACTTATTTATATACATATTATGTGGCGATGTATACCTCAAATAAATAAATAAAAAATAAATAAGTGAACTAGTGGTCCGTCCCGGTTTCGTGTGAGTCAATATTAAACTCATATACAATCAATTCACTCGTAGTTATAATGTAGCATTCTTTCAATAAAAAAAATAATAAAATCTATCGAGTAGTTAGTAAAATTGACATCATCGTGTTTTTATGATGAGTAGTGACTATTTTTTCGTATTTTAATTTCATTTATGTATTTATTCATCAACATCATCATCAACAGCCCACTAAATGTTCCCACTGCTAGGATTCGGGCCTTATTTCGCAAGGAGAGAGTTAAGGTCATAATCCACCACGCGGGCCCAGTGGAGGTTGGTGGATGACACATGACTTCGAAAGATTCTAGGTAGATACATGTCGGTTTCCTCACGATAAGTTACGGCTGGTCTAGTCGGGAGAATGGCGCCTGCCGATCCGGAGTCCTCGGGTTCAAACCCCACACGCACCACTGTCTTTTCGAAGTCAAATGCGTAATGCCGCTAATTAAAAACAGTGAAGGATTCATTTATTACTAACAAGAAAACCAAAACCACAGATTCACCACAAAACAAATACAGATTTACAAGAATCTGAAATTGATCTAAGCTTACGTAAATACAGTGTTTGGCCAAAAAAGACAAACTACACTGAGAGATAAATAAATAAATTAAAAATATTTGTCGCTACTTCTCCACACCACACCTTTTAGCCCCAAAATAAGCAAAAAAATGTACTTTTTTAAATATCAATGTAACCATATGGCAATAGAATCACTCAAACACAGAAATAAAATCCATCGCACAAACGTTTGTCTTGTGGGAATCAAACCCACGACCAACGGTTCAGTGAGCTATTGGAACATAAAAAGTTCCAAATCATTACCTAGCACTGCACTGCGCTCGTCACTCAGAGATATAAGATGATTTATCGCTATCCCCAGTAATTTATCTTTTCTTTTTAATCTATTACAGCGATGTTTGAATATTATGGTTTGTCGGTACTATAACTGGATGGCTGTGTGGTACTTTCCCAGGCGGACTCTGCAAAGAGTTCTATCTCTAAAAATATTACGGCTAAGTGGCATGTTATGCGAGAAACACGTGCATTCCGCTAATCACATAGAAAAAAGAGTTGGTTTATTACTTTAGTTGCTAATTTCTCTGGAAAAATTGCTTATAATACCTAGGTACTGAGTTGGTAATAAATAGGCGTGACACTCTACAAAGCGAACAACTTTCACTATTGATCAACTCTACTTACCTACTACCTATTATATCACTCAGGCCTTAACAAATAATAGAACAACCTTTTTCAGCAATACATTCCCGTGCTAAACTTTATTAGCGCTAGTTGCCTTATCACAGATTCCAAATCGTTAGGATGAATAATTACTTTGTATATCCTATCATTTTAGGTACATTCATGTAAATATTTCTCACGAGCAGTGTCTCGAGTGAAATATGCGGAACGACGATAAGGATAGGCAACGTTCTCCTTCCTTTGTCTTATAACAATAGCTTTAAATCGGGTATCATATGTGATCCCTGGTACGTGTGTACATAATAAACACGTTTACTTTAAGGATCGATGTTTCTCAGTTAAAAGAGATATTGAATTAATGGACTAGATTTAACGATAAAAGCCGTTCTTATTTAAGCAAAGTTTGACTAAATGAAACTGTGTTCTGATAATGTAAATATATCGTCTTAATCTCTTGAATTTTAATGAATTTGAATGCTTTAAATAATAAATAAATAAATATTGGTGGACAATTCACACACAACACCATCTGACCCCAAACTAAGCAAAGCTTGTGTGATGGCAGCCAGATAGCTGATATAATACTTATATAGTTTTAAATACATACTTAATATACATAGAAACACCCAGACACAGTGTAAACATTTGAATTCATCACACAAATATTTGCACTGGGTGGGGATCGAACCCACGACCCTCGGCTTCGCAGGCAGAGCTACTACCAACTAAGCCACTAGGGCTTTGATTATAATTTGTCTGGGAGTGCTAGGTAGGCAGTGATTTGGATTCTTCATTTGTGACACTGTGTGTTGTGTTACAAATGTTATGCTGTTAAAATGTTACTTAGCGACGTTACGTATTTTTTTTCCTTGACTACAAACTATCAGTTCCAAAATTAACTGCCGGAAATCGGACGCTGAGCTTTAAACCGAATGTGATCATTGGAATTACTTAGTCATAATGATGCAATTTCAAAACTAACTGCCGCGTTTCACAAAAGTGCATATGATTGAATATCTTTTCGATAGTATCCAGTTTTTTTTAATTAGCATGATAAGCCTATTTTTTTGTTCGCAATGCTGGAACTTCAGGCTTCAGACTCTTGCTACTTTCGGGTTGGACTGATAATACGTTTTATTATCAAATACGTGTTCTCGTATAATGTCCTGACTGATGAAAACCGCAACCTTGCGTAAATGGCTGCGTTTCGTAATTTGTTCACTTAACGAAGTTTTCCAAAACTAAATCTTCCACAATATCAATTAGATCTTTTTTACGGATTAGTTCATCTACAACACAAATAATCTACAAGGCAGCTTTCAACGTTATAAGTCGTACTTTACAGTTTCACAACTTAGTACCTATAAACATTTAAAACCACTCAACGCTCAGAGAGAAAACTGAACCCGGAAACGTTGCGTAACAGCTGTCGACAAAATCCCTCATCTCCAGTACTTAATCTGGCGCATTTGTTCCTATTACCACCAAGAAATATAGACGCAACTTAAAGTCGCGTTTAATAGAGCTTTTCATACCATTATGCCAATTATTTTGCATAATAAAACGGACGCGAAATTCTTGGCCCGAATAAAATTAAACAAAAAACTTCAAAAGATCTTGGCATAACTTCTTAACTTTAGTAACAGTCTATGCGGAATAAAAAGAAACATTAGCAAACTTGTGCAGTCAGTAGGTTACCATGGAAAATAAGGAAGATCGAGTTACTTCTTAGGGAAGATAAATTAATTTTACATTGGCATGGAGAAGAAACATAAATAAAAAATATAATGTTACGTTTACGCTTTAATTTACCTGTGTTTAAAGATTTATTATCTATACTAATATTATAAAGAGGAAAGATTTGTTTGTTTGTTTATTTGTAATGAATAGGCTCCGAAACTACTGGACCGATTTCAAAATTCTTTCACCTTTGAAAGCTACATTATCCCCGAGTAACATAGGCTATATTATATTTAAAAAAAAATTAGGAATCCTTACTAAAACTCCAATAATGTAACATAAGGTGTAAAAAAAAGACCTGAAAAATTCCTTACGTCGCGTGCGCTGCGAAAACTATTGATGATAGAACAAAATCATTTACTACGACTTTGCAGAACTCATCATTATCTACAAAAAGTGTCGCGAGTCAATGTAATAAAATAAAGTGCCGCGTGGCTCACTCGCGCGATCGGCTCCCTACGCAGCGGTCGTGTGCGTGATCGTATGATTTTACCTTGAAAAAATTTTGAATTCGCTTTAAATTCGTTTTGTAGGTAAATAAGTATATGATAATAAATATTATATTTTAATGTAACTTTTCAAACTGCTCATAATAGTATTTTATGGGTATTCATTCCTGTTCAAAATTTAAGCAAAAATTTAGTAAAAGGTAGTTTTCTACGCCCATGTTTTTAATTTTCTTTCAATAAGTACCTACAACTTACCTGATAATAAATATTATATTTTAATGATTCAAACAGCTTAGTACTTCATATAGTTCAATAAGCAAAAATTTAGTAAAATCCTGTTTAATTATTTATTAAACAGGATTTTACTAAATATATTTTTATTGCCCTCGTAATGAAAAATAGAAGGAAATGCCCTAAAATGCCAAAAAGATCAAGATATCAACTTTCTAAACATAGTTCCCAGGCGAGGGCAATAAAAATACGGCGTAATGAGGAATCTTCATCAGAAACTGAAAATCGCCTTGCAAGTCGGAGAAAACGCGTCGCAATTGCGTGCTAGAGAGTCAAGTATCGAGCGTTCGCAGCGGCTTGCTGAACAAAATTTTATCACTGGCCCAGCAGCTGGTCAACTAGCTCATGTACCGAGGATACCGATGATTCCAACTGATCTGCCAATCCCTTTTAAACGACTTCAGTTTCCGGTGAAATCATCTTTCGCGTTAACTATTAACAAGTCTCAGGGCCAAACCTTCGAATTATTAGGGATCGACCTACGAAAAGAATGTTTCACTCATGGCCAACTGTATGTTGGCCCACGTGTCGGAGCTCATGAAATTCAATTTATTTTGCTGCCACAAAATAAAACTACTTCAAATATCGTTTACAGGGGAAGCTCTGACTCACTAAAACTAATGGCTTTTTTTTTGTAAATAATATTATATATATGTATAAAATTTTAAAATAAAAAATACAAAAAAAACATTAATAAAAACAAACATAAAAAAAATTCAAACTCCCTTTATAATTTTACTTTTTTTTAAACCCGATACAAAAAAAAGGGTGTGTGTGTGTATGTACCCGTGCGAAGCCGGGGCGGGCCGCTAGTTGTCAAATAAAGTTAAAGGTAAGTCATTATGCTACAGTGAATTAACAATTGTAATTCAATTAATTACAATTGCCAAAAGGCGGGCCAAAATATTTTTTCCAGTGAAATTAGCGACTAAAGTACTCCTAATAAACCAACTCTTTTTCTATGTGTCTAGTGTAATGCTTATGTTTCTCCCATAACCAAAACATGCCACTTAGCCGTAGCATTAACTTAACCATAATATACAAACATAGCTGTATAGATTAAAAAGAAAAGATAATTTACTGAGCATACCCATAAATCGTCTTATATCTCTGGGTGACGAGCGTGCGCAGTGCTAGGTAATGATTTGGAACTTTTTTTGGTTCCAATATAGCTGGATAACTGTGGGCTATTATGGGCTGGCGTGTTGGTTACCATCAGGCACATGTTTTGCTGGTCCCATCACCCTATACTACAAATAAAAAAACGCTGGCCTAGTTGTGGGTTGCCAGACTTTACGTAGGTACTCATTTTTAAATACATTAGTGGACATTTCACACACATCATCATTTATCTCCAAACTAAGCACAGCTTATACTATGGAAGCCAGATAGCTGATATATTACTTAAATATTTTTAAATACATACTTATTATACATAGAAAACACCCAGGCACAGTACAAATATTTGTATTCATCACACAACATTTGCACTGGGTGGGGATCGAACCCACGACCCACGGCTTCGCAGGCAGACTTACTACCAACTATGACACCACACCAGCCAAAGAAGAGGCATTACGCACATGACTTCGAAAAGACAATGGGACACGGTGAATTCGATCCAATCCCTTCGGATCGACAGTTGCCGTTCTCCCTATTACACCAGTGGTAACTTTTGACTCCTATCTAAATAATTATCTTATTCTGAATTTACGGGTGCTCTAGTTAGGATAACGACAACTCCCGATCAGGAACCTTACTTCAAATCCCACACACACCACTAACTTTTCGAAACCATGTGCGTAATAAGACGAATTTAAAAACGATGAAAGAAAACGCTGTGCTGACGTTCCTTGACTTTATCGAGGTAATGTGTCATCCACCTCTCTCCATGCAAGAGAAGGCTCCGATTCCCGGCAGTGGGAATATTTAGTAGCTGCTTCAACTATTTTGTACGTTGTGTTGTAGGTGACATTCCTCATGATGCCGCTGGAGATAGCGTGGGCCGGCACGGTGCAGTGGCTGGCTGGTGACCTCATGTGTCGCGTCATGATGTTCACGCGGACCTTCGGGCTCTATCTCTCAAGTTTCGTGCTTATATGCATCGCCGTCGACAGGTCAGTCAATACCATACTTGTTGATCATAGATTGTTGATTGGAGCATTCAAACAACAATACCACAGCTTTATTATAATTCAGCATATTCTTATCTTTATACTGTGATATTATTATGTATAGGTACCTCAAAAGCATATCTAGTTTTTACTTTTCATCTATTCGTTTGTTCGGAGAGTTACTGTCATGCCATGAAACCAAATTGTAGCGCAATAAGTAAGTCATTCTGTTTTTCTTTCCATTATTTATTTTTATTACTATAAGTAGATATGTTTTTTGTACTTATTTGCCGCACCCCAATTTTTGACTTGTCCACATTTTGCTTTTTTCCATCCTAAGGTTGCCTGGAAGAGATCGCTTTTAGTGATAAGGCCGCTCACTGTCGCACTAATACACTATTTTTTGTTTATTTCTTTGCTTTGTAGCTTTATCATTACGCTACAGTCAATAAACAGCCGACAATATTCTAGCTAATTTTTCCAGTGGAATTAGTGACTAAAGTAATAAGCCAACTCATTTTTCTATGTGAATAGCGTAATGCATATTATGATTCTCCCATAACATGCCACTTAGCCGTCTTTATGTAATCGTAGTTGTCATGCCATAAAACCAAATCGTAGCGCACTAAGTGCTACGGAATTACCGCTACGGAATGCCTTATTGAACTACGGCGCGCCGTAGTACAAGCGTAATAAACAATAACAATGTTAACGATATAAAAATCTGTAAGATTTTTACGAGATACTCTATAGCAGGGATTTTATGGACCTCCGTCACCGTAACCGAAATTATGGAATATCTATACAAATAAATAAAATTGGAGTGTCAGTATGTAATATCAAAGTAACATCTTTTTACTACGTTTAAATGAAAGTATACAAGTAGTGTCTAAAACATTATTTATAACTTTTTTCTCTGTTTGTTCCGGCCAATCTGCGCAACGGCTGGACCGATTCTGACGGGACATTCACTACCAGATAGCTCATCTTTTAAGGCATAACATAGGCTACTCTTACTTGAAGAAAATAATTAAGGTTCCGTGAAAAGAATTTAACCCTTAAACCGCGAGCCTAACTAATCCGAAATGAAAATATACCTGTAACGCTATCCGTTTCACAAGTTTCGGATAAGGGTGGAGCCTAAGAAAACGAAATGTTTCGACAGCTTTTTGTTTCACCGCTCGCTCGTCTTTATACCTATTTCACTTCAATCTACCTCTAATATCCGTAACCGAAACTATCCGAAACTAACGGTTAATCCGAAATAATGACATATCCGTAACCGTATCCGTACATTGTAAAATGCATTTATTGTTTTTAAGCTTTCGCGATTTGAACACATAAATCGTGATTAAGTCCTGTACATTATAAACATTATTGTAAAATGCGTAGAGAAAAGTTGCTAAAGAAACTAAAACTAAAGAAACTCGTAAGAACTACATAAAAACTTCGTTGCGTTAACTTTTTTAGGGTAAGCACATGCTTGTAGTTTGCAATAATATGTGTCCTCACAAAACTCGCTTTGGGAAGTTTTGCAACTGTGTCAAACTTCAGCTCGAAATCGATAGACTTCTGAAAAGATTGATGGAAAAATACCGTCCTAATTTATAACCTCGTCCTGTTGACCTCGGTGCAAGGCTTCAATGTAAATTAAAACTAAAAACTATCTCAGTCATCTGAGCTTTTAAGCTAAAAAACCGTATCAAAATTGATGTATTCAGTCGAATATGATCTTTCCAAAGGAGTTAACATTTCTATATTTCGTAGAAATTCGTTAAAAATTATAGAGCCATCTGAAAGTGTGTGTGTTTTTGCGTATAATTAATTTATTTGCCACTTGTAGTAACTGAAGTAAGTAGAACTAAAGTAAGTCATAAATTGTTCAGATATACGTATTTTTATAATGCACTAAATAATGTTTATGTCATCCTGAACGAAACAGTAGATTTGAATGAGACTTTTAAATTTATCAATTAGTTAATTGACTGGCCTGAAATTACGGCGCAACAATTTGAATACATTTCTCTTTTTGTGTTGTAGTCGGAAATCACTCGACTAAAAAGTTACAAAAAAATGTCTTTGTGAACGTTTGATGTGTTTTCCCGTAGGGGTTTTAGATACTCTTACAAGAAAAGATAATTCTAAGCTAAATATTCATCAATTTTTTTTTGTCAAACAAGAATTTAAAATATTTCAAAACATAAATTTGTGCTTTTAATGATTTTTCTTGTGGTTTTGGTCTGATAAAACAAGTTTTTTTTTTTATGAAACACCAGCAGTGTCTCACGGTTTCGCCAGCATAGTTCTCGATCCCGTTTTTTTTCGGGTTAAAAAGTAGCCTATTTGTTGATCCAGACTATTGTATGTATTGTCGGTAAGCTACGAGTATATACCGAATTTCATCGAGATCCCCTTAGTAGGCTTTGCGTGAAAGAGTACCAAAAGGTACTCTTAAAAGGAAGAGTACCTTTTGGTACTCTTTCACGCTATTCATCCATCCATCGTCACGCTATTCATCCATCCAAACTTTCGTTTGTAACATTTATAGTACCAGTAGGACTAGGTGCACCCCGTTATGCAAACGGCCGCTTTACAACATTTTACTGTAAAAAAAGTATGCAAGTTTATTTGCATAATTTTTTTTAATAAAATTTTTTTTTTTTTTTAAGTTTGCAAACTTGCTTACTTTTTCTCGTTAAAGTAAATTGTAAGTCTATGTCCAGTATCCAGGTAATGAGTTTACTATACGTTTAATTTAATTCAAATCCGTTCAGCCGTTGCCTAGTTAATGGGAACAAACACACACACACACACAAAACATACAAACTTAAACTTAATAAAACTAGAGTCTTTGTATCTTATAGCATAAGTAATATAAATAATAGGTTTGTACGTCACTGACAATTACTGATCTTTCAGTGTGAGTTTGATGTTTTGTACGTTTTTTTTGTACAACCAAAACATCGCAAATATTGCGTCGCCATATTTATTGCGTTTCTGATAACACAAAAATCCTACATTTGATCGAATAGAGTACAAATGAATAGGACGTTTACTGCGCCGTAAGTGAATTAAAAACACATGATAAATATTGCGTAGCTTCATATGAACTCCAATTATAACAGAATTTTCCTCATAATACCCGACACGCTTACACAAAGCGGATGAGATACAAAGAAGTAAACGTACTAAGTACAGGACTTGATGTTATTAGAAGAAGAAAAAACATTTATACATGAATGCTTTCAACACCGTTTACGTGAATGAATAAATAAGCATCATTCAAGATATAAAGGTAACTTTTATGTGATAAATGAAAATGGTTGCTTTCTAGAATACCGTGTAATCTCTTTATATTTGTGAGCTGACGACACTTTTTGGTGCTTTTACTTTATAATTAAGACACTAATAAGGAAAAAATGTCCTCAATTACAGTGGCCGCTTAATTTTTTGCGTAATTTCGTCGTAATTAAACTAATTTACCTTTATGACAGTTATATACTGAGAAATATATTAGACGAATGCGCAACACGGAGATTTTAAGTGTTCTTCTATGTAATTTTAATTGTGGTACATTATACTCCACACACCTAGGTCTGATTTTTATTGGAGCCTTAGTAGTTGTTTATATGCTTTCCATTTAACCTAGGGATTTTTTTAATGTAATAAAAATCCTATATTTTTTCGCTATTTTTGGATAATATAAAGACAGTAGACTATTTTTATCTCAAAGGTTACGCTCCTTCTCACTGCGGCTGTTGTGACCAAAAAGTTTACATATACACGTAGTATACGTATATAGTTATAGAGTTGGCACAAACGCTTTACACCGAAAGCACGGGTAGCATCTTTCGTGTCTTGTCGCTCTTGTGGAAATATCATACTTTTGTCGCGGCACATCACTCTGTTGCCATAGAAAGTGTGCACGTCATATGCTTACGATTGACACAAGGGAACCGTGCGGTAAATCTAACTCTATACGTAGTATATGTAAATTTTTTGGTTGTGACAGATCGACAGACTGTAGAAACTAAATCAATTTGGAATACATATAACTACTGTTAATGTTGTGAAGCCTTTTTGTCCGTAATCTAAATTTGTAAAAACCCCAACAGAAAACAAAGACCATACATACCGTACTATATGACCGTAGCTAGATTTAGTGCCACAGTATTTCAATCATTTACTTTGAGCATTGTGCGAGGCTACCAACGTTTTGAGTTTGGCTAAGGGCAAAATTTTCAGAGAAATTACTAGACAAACAGATAAATCATCTAATCATCGTATACCTCTCAGTGATAAGCGTAATGATAGATAGATAGATAGATAAACTCTTTATTGCACTTAAATAATGAAACAAAATACAGAAACACCTTAAAACAAAGTAACAATGGGCGACCTTATCGCTAAGAGCGATTTCTTCCAGGCAACCGTAGGATGGTGAAGAAGATATGAGTAATGGAAGACGAGGGTACAATTTGGAGTACATAGAAGCTTACACTTCTGTATAGTATATAGTTAAAATAACACACTAATAATTACTAACATACATAATTTAATTCTATACAATAATGTACCAATATTACATATTAATAATTTTACATCCTAATACACAAATAAGTAATAAATAAACTAATATATAAAACGTATAACATATATGTATAACTAAATATATGCATAAAGGAAAACAATTTTATTACTATTAAACAATTAGGAATATACTAAATCATAAATAATGAATTCAACTTGCTGATGACTGCAACAAATAGTACTATTTGACTTGGTCCTTAAAGACGACAAGAGATGGAGCTTGCCTAATGTTGACCGGCAAGGCGTTCCACAGCTGGACAGCTTGAAAACCAAATGACTTGCCATAAAAAAGTTTCACTGCGCGCCGCCGGTGTTTGAAGGAATAAGTTATATTTTGACCTGAGCGGTAGATTATGTGCTTTGCTCCAAAAGGTAAAAAGTTTCTTCAAATACTGCGGAAAAGTGGGGTTAAATAACACGTTATAGAGAAGTGACATAATATGAGCATTCCGACGAAAGCGAATGGGGAGCCACTTGAGCTGTACACGAAATTGAGACACATGATCATACTTGCGTAATCCAAATATGAATCTTATACAATAATTTTGGAGACGCTCAAGTTTATCTAGCTGATCTTCTTTGAGGTCGAGATAGCAGACGTCTGCATAGTCCAGGATAGGGAGAAGAAGTGATTGTGCAAGCGCAATTTTGGTAGCAGTGGGTAAAAAATTTCGCAATCGCCTCAGCGCCCCGCCAGATGCAAACAGCTTAGAGCTGATCGATTTAAGATGTGGTTCCCAGCTCAACGTGCGGTCTAAGACAACGCCAAGATTCTTGACTGATTCGCTGTAAGGTACAACGACGCCGTTGAAAACAATTTCAGGGATTGTGGCCCAGTCGACTCTGGATATCATATGAGCACTACCCAGTACTATAACCTGAGTCTTAGTGGGATTTACATTTAAGCCGAAAGAATTACTCCAGCGGACAATTTGCTGTAGATCGGCGTTTATCATGTCAATGGCCACACCCAAGTCTAAGAGCCGAGCTTGCGAGTAAATTTGGAGATCGTCTGCATAAAGGTGGTAGGAAGAATTCAAAAAAATTTGAAATGGAGTTAATAAAGATGGCAAAAAGTAGTGGTGATAGCACGCCGCCTTGAGGGACTCCAGCATTTGTATTACACCAAGACGAGAAAATCTCGTCGAGGCGAACACGTTGCCGACGTCCATACAAGTAACTGTGAAACCAATTGATCACCGATGGAGATATGTTAATAGAACGTAACGTCGCCAGCAAGATATCGAAGTCGACGGCATTGAAGGCATTACTGAAATCTAACAGAGCTAGAACAGTAAGCCTGCCGTCGTCCATACCTTTGCGAATGTCGTCGGTGATCTTAACAAGAGCAGACACAGTGCTATGCCCAGGACGGAATCCGGATTGGAAAGGGTTGAGAAGGTCTTGTCTGTTAAGAAACTGGTTAACTTGAGAGTGGACAAGACGCTCGAGGACTTTGGATAGGAAAGGAAGGATAGATATAGGACGATATTCGGATAAGGAGGTAGGGTTCGGTTTCTTTGGCAAAGGAATAAGTTGGGCATCTTTCCAGATGGCTGGAAAAACACCACAGGATATGGAATTATTAAAGATGGCACACAAGACGGGAAGGATTGCGTCAAGAATGGGCAATAGCATGTTGCGACTGATACTATCACCGCCAACAGCATTGGAGGAAATCGACATTACACTCTTCTTAACATCACCCTCAGTGAACGGATTGAAAGTAAAAGGAGAATAATCAGGAGTTGGAATGGCAGAAAGATAATTTATTGTAGAACTTTTTACCGCATTTGTCATAGTGGGTGCAGAGAGGAAAATGTGTGTTTAAAGCGTTTACATCGAATTTATTTGAAACAGAATTTTGAGGTGATTTGCCTACTCCCATAGATTTGAGGAATTTCCAGACTTTACTTGGATTTTCGTTGTGGACAGCTTTGTGAACATGTCGGCGCATTGCATCCCTACACACCTTATTGCAGCGATTACGGGCCTGAACGTATTTATCTCTATTAGTATCAGTGGGACGCGATTTAAACCGTGACTTTGCTACTGCCTTCTTATGGATTAGTAACTTAATATCAGCAGTGAGCCAAGGGGCAGGGAGATGTTTAATTTTTATTTTCCGAAGAGGAGCGTGAACATCGTAGAGATTCGTGATAAGAGTATTAAAAATAGCAATTTGGTCATCTACCGATTCAGTATTAATGACCGGTTTCCAGTCAATCTTCTTAGCGTCATCAAGAAGAGATCCATGATCCATACTACCAAAATTGCGTTGAAGAATGACCTTAGGTTTAGATTTAGGAGGCTTAATTTTATATGATAGAAATATTAGATCATGGTAGGAAAATTCGTCAGCAGAGTACTGACCATGTATAGATACATTATTAGGAGAAGAGACAAACATTAGATCTAATAAAGACGGAGCACTGTTGGGAAAATGATGAGTAGAATTTAAAGGAAGAATGTGTAAGTTATAGGAATTGACGACAGATTGGAGTGAAGAAGATCGAACATCATTTCTTAGAAGGCAAGTATTGAAATCACCCATAATAATGGAATGATTGTAAGTAGGTATAAACTCATTTAGCAGACTCTCAAATGAAGAAAAATAGTTGACGGTTTTAGAAGGGCTATAATAGACTCCGAGAAGAACTTTAGTGTGTGAGAGCAATATGAAGTATTGATAAGAAGATGCTCACCCGCACATGTCGGTGGCGGTTGTGGCGATTTGCTCAGAACTGAGAAAGGAATATTGGCCTTGAGGTAAATAGCCACACCTCCACCAACACGGCCGACGCGATCATTTCTTATTAGTATGAAACCGGGCAGAGAATAAGATGTCGAAGGAAGACACGGACGAAGCCAGGTCTCGGAGACTAGAATAGCATGGATGTTGTTATTATCAAGGGACGCCAACATTTCAGGATAGGAAGACGGAATGCTCTGCGCATTAATGTGAATGACATTAAAAATTTTAGGCATACCTGAAAAATTGCTTTCCAAAAGGTAATGCAGTGCTAGGCAGTGATTAAAACTTTTCGTGTTCAGATAGCTCCGTAGGACTGAGTTTTTATGATGCGTTGCTTATCATCAGACGTGTGTTATGTCTCTATGTTCCATCACTCTATATAAATATTTAAAAAAAATTGTAATGCTAATTTCGATATCACTGATGTCAATTAACTTACAGAGTTTTGTTCTCTAACTCAACGATTCTGGTATTGTATTAGGCTCAATTTATACCGCCGCGGAATGGAACGCAATGGAAGTTTTTGTACATCGCATAATGAACTTTATGTCAAGTGTATAACAAACACGGACGGCACCGGATAATTTTCGAGAATGCACGAGGATTCCGCGGAAGGCACGCTACTTTTTTTTAGGCTCGTAGTTCCGTTCCATTCCGCGGCGGTATAAATTGAGCCTTAGTGTAATGGGGAATAAGTTATCTGAGGTTAAACTAATATCATAAATGGGAATGTTTGGATGCTTGTTCCTCAATCACGGCAGAACAGTTGAACGGATCGGGTCGAAATTTGGAAAACAGAATATAATCTATAATAGAACAGAGATTACTTTTTATCGGAAAATTACAGAAAAGACGCAGGCGTGTCTGTTTTCCGCAAAAAGGAGTCCTTTCCAACAGCCTCCTACTTTTCGCGGTGTATCCGTGCCGGTATCCGACCATCTCGAGCTGTTGGGCGTTACTTTGTCATCTACTCTCAACTTTGGCTCGTATATCGAATCTAAGGCTAAATTAGCTGCCAAAAAACTAGGTGTCCTCTCAAAGGTGCGAAGGTACTTCAAGTCTGAACAGTTGCTCACGTTATACCAAGCACAGATTCGCTCCTGTATGGAGTACTGCGCGCACCTTTGGGATGGATCGGCTAAGTATCAGCTGGAAGCTCTGGAATCGATCGAGAGGCGTGCCAAAAGGCTCATAGGCAATGACATTCTCGTGCGAAAAAGACTGCAAAGTCTCGAACATCTCGAACATCGGAAATTGGAAGCTTATCGGTTTTTTATCGGATACACTTCGGAGAGTGTGCGACTGATTTGCACGATCTAATACCACCTTGCCCTTTTTTCTATCGGAATGCTCGTAGCTCGAAAAAGCGACATCGTTTCATGGTTGATGTTCCAAAAACACGAACGAAGAGATTTGACTCTACTTTCGTGATAAGAACGTCTAGGCTGTGGAATACGTTGCCTGAGAGGGTTTTTCCCGATAGTTACAATCTTTGTGTCTTCAAATCGAGAGTGAATTGGTTTTTTCTAGGTAAACACGCTCCATCGTAGACCGCATCATCGTTTAACATCAGGCGAGATGGCGGTCAAGTGTAAACCTATAAAAGTTAAAAAAAAAGCGTATTACGATGGTAAAACCACGGGGAGGTACTAGTAAATAAATCAACATTTCTCACTCAATATTCTTATATATGATTATCTAACTTAAAATAAAACTTCTTTAAAATTATGCCCGAGCTTCACGAGGCTAGGTTTTCAAGCTAGGATAGTAAGTTAGCAGGCTAGTACTTTGTGTAGACAAAACTAGCATTGCGTAGCGATCTTTACACGAAGCTAGACGTACTTGCTAACACTAGCTTGCAATCCTAGCTTGAAAAACTAGCCTTGTTTAGCTCGGGCAGATAAAAATACCCATATAGAATATGTAAATACTTAATACAATACAATACAAAAACACTTTATTGGCACCACAAACAAAGTTGACAATAAGTAACAAATAAAATAACAAACACATAATGGGCACAAAAGGCGATCTTATCGCTAAAAGCGATCTCTTCCAGATAACCTTTGATTTACAAAGAAACAAGATTTGTAAGATTTTGGGCAGTGGTGCAACTAACAATATAAATAAACACGTGTATTAATTATATATAAATTAAATATAATAGAACAAAATACATATAATAGGTGTACAATAAATAAATAAGTTTAAATATATAAATACACATACAAATACATATATATATATAAAATAATAAAATAATGTATGTATACAATAAGAAACACAAAAATCCAAGAAAAATAAACATAAATAATAATTTATACATAAATTTAATTAACTATAATATTAAATTCATAATAAAACATTATGCTATATGTCAGACATAAAAGTATAACACATAACAACAGCAACAATAGAACAATAACCTTAATAATGAACAACACACAGATCTGTCTTCCATATGAATCAAACCTTACTACCTACCGTTTTGCCAGCAGACTTACTACCAAATGAGATACAAAGGCAGTATTGTATATAAGCTGATAAACCTCTAGACCCTACACGGATTAAACATTGAGATTGCCGTAGATAAGTATTTAATCGGCGTTCCTATACTAAAAATAACTAAATAATAATAGTAGTAGTATTAAAAATTTGATGTCCAGTTGGCGTTGCTACGTGTGTGATAGAGATTACTTAATTACTATCATTTTATGCTATTACTACATTATTTGTTTTTTTTATAATTCTGCTTGACGCACTTTTTTATACCCTCGCGCCTCTAGGTACGTGCCGATGCTCTTGATGACATGCCGAGTGATGATCTTTCATAAGTACTTGACTGAGTCCTTGACTTGGCACTTCGTGGAACGAGTGCCTGTTAAGGGCGGGTAATGTTTCCTCCTAATTACAGGCTCTTTGAGAGCGAGCTTTAATTTGATTACTCAAGTATTTCGACTGATTAGGGGCGAACATGGACCTATTGCTTACTGATCTTTTATACGTAATATACTTATATTGCCCTGGTACGAAGTCTAAAATGTTTTTAACAATTTGTACGGAGAATTTAAGCTCAATCATTAAGTATAAGTAAAGTGAATTTGAATGGTATTTTAATTTCCATTTTTGGTGTACTTTAGGGTCTTGGAGACCGGGAGCTCATTTTCAAAACCTTTTCAAGTGCTTGGTTGACGCGATGCGTGACTAAAATGTTGGCGTTTGTTTGTATCACCGTTGAAGCATAGTAAGCTATGCCGGGGCATGCTTCCAACTGGTAGCGGGTTTGAGCATTTTGATTATCTAAGGTTTGTAAATTACATTGCATATGATTCAAACGTGGTTAGTGTAAGTTGTAAGGTAAATAGAGTTGTGTAGTTTGTTGTATTATACTTTTTAGGGTTCCGTAGCCAAATGGCAAAATACGGGACCCTTACTTACTTATAGATTCGTCATGTCTGTCTGTCTGTCCGTCCGTAAGTCACAGCGACTATTCTCCGAAACTATAAGAACTACACTATTGAAACTTGGTAAGTAGATGTATTCTGTGAACCGCATTAAGATTTTCATACAAAAAATAGAAAGAAAAAAACAATAAATTTTGAGGGTGGCCCATACTTAGCACTGAAACTATTATTTTTTTCATCAAAAACATACGCGTGTGTTATCTGTGGATAGGTCTTCAAAAATTGCATATGATATGAATGATAAAACCACAAATATTTATGTTTATTTATGGATATTTATGGATAATATAAATAATAAAAACAAGGGGGTTGCTGTACTGCTAGATTTATCTAAAGCATTTGATAGTGTCAAACACACTACACTCATAAATAAGCTAGAAGCTATAGGGATACGAGGAATAGCCTTAGAACTAGTTAACAATTATTTATCTAATAGAACCCAGTCAACTAGCATCGATTTCTACAACAAAAAAACCAAAACAATAGAGAAAGTTCAGTCAAATTATAAAAATATTTTACTAGGTGTACCACAAGGTAGCATATTGGGTCCATTACTGTTTCTAATTTACGTTAACGAAATACCCCTATCTACCAAACATCAATGTATCATGTTTGCAGATGATGCTACACTATATATCCCAAAAAAAGAAAATTTCAACTTAGCAGATTATGAAAAAGAAATTACCGAAACATTAGAAAAAATAGATAAAGAACTAAATTCACTAAATCTCAATATAAACATTGTTAAAACGAAACTCATCCAATTTCAAAACTATAAAACACTACCCATGAAATTAAATATATTATATAAGGATATAAAAGTTGACGAAGTAACAGAATCCAAATTTTTAGGCGTTATGATAGATTCAAACTTAAATTGGAAAGCGCATGTTTCTCTAACTAATTCTAAAATTGCCAAATATTGTTATGCGCTTTACATCCTCAGTAATGTTTCGTCACAAGAAATTGCTAAGAATGCTTACTATGGATATGTATACCCCCATTTAACTTATGGCATAATCTTTTGGGGAAATTCGGTTGAAGTAGAATCTACCTTTAAGTTACAAAAACGATGTATAAGGGCTATTTACAACTTACATAAACGAGATTCAGTGAGACAGTTATTTAAGAAAAATAAAATACTGACCCTATGTAGTATTTATATCTTAGAGCTATGTCTATTCGTTAAAAAATCCGGAATATTTTTTGGAAAGAAATCCTCTCGCACAGCCATATTACGCTCAAAACATAAATATAACATTTGTGTAACACAATCGAATAATGCCATGTTTCACAAAAGCACCTTTAACACATCTATAAAAATATTTAATAGCCTACCAACATACATTAAATCTATAACCTCCAACTGTATTTTCAAAAAACACACTGAAAAATTGGCTCAATGATAATACTTTTTACGACTTGGAAGAATATTATACATTTACTGCGGCTAATCACATTAAAAATAAGTATTTAGAAGACTAATATAACTGTAATTTGTTATTGATGATTTTACCTACTTTGTAAAATGTATTTAGTACTAAGCCTGAATTTAATAATTTGTTTTGTGAAGGTATTTAATAGATAACAAGAAAAGTGCCTATGTGCTCACTAAGTGCCTATGTACTCACTAAGTGCCTATGTACTCGCTTAACTATTATCTACCTAACTATCACCTTCTTAATTATAAGGTACAACTATTATATGTTGCACGTCCGTTAGGACAAACTGTTGATACTAAACTTTTATAACGCCATCAATGTACACGGTTTTAAGCAATAAAATTTATTTCTATTTCTATTTCTATTTCTGTTACCCTGTAAACTTTTAACGAAAATTGGTTTGAATGAGATCTAGTAAGTAGTTTTATTTTAATACGTCATAAATTCACTATTGTTAAAACACTGATTAAAGTAACAACGAACTACAAGAACTTTTTTTATTACTTGCTGCTACGAAAGCCTTCGTGGGCGAGTCTAACTCGCACTTGACCACTTTTATTTAATAATCTCGGGCTCTGCCTGTTAAAAGTTAATATAATATAAATAAGTTAATATAATATATATCTATGTATTTTGGTGTCGATTATGGTAATAACGAACTCAATAGGTAAATTCTCAGAAAAATTTAGTGTGAAATACGTCTCTACTCAGGTTTTATCACTTCATGGATGACGTTCCAAATATTCGAACAAAGAGCAACTACGGCTCCATTTTCAAAATAAGAACATCTGAACTGTGAAATGCTTTGTCTGAGTGGCTATTCTCTGATGAATATAATCTGATAACTTCAAGAGAATGAATGGAAGCTCCATCGTAAGCCGCGTCATTGCTTAATATCAGGCGAGATGGCAGTCAAACGCAAATCTATTACAAAAAAATACGGATTGTTATTAATTCAGGTATTATACAGAATTCAGGTATTCATTATACAGAACGCCTCTACTGGGCTGATAGAGAGGTGTCGTAGAAATCAGTACAGCAATTGATATTACAAAACCAAAACCTTAGATAGAGAACAAGTAAAATAGATCATGTTTTTCCGCACGGTTTCTTTGTACCAATCGTAAGCAGATGACGTGCATATGATAATGATGACTGATGTGCCGCGACAACAGTATGACACTTCCACAAAAGTGACAAGGCAGGAACGATCAGACCCGCTTTCGGTGTAAAGCGTTTGTTCCAACTCTATATAATTATAGTATATGTAAACTCTTTGATGAAAACTGATATCGCCAAGAAGTTACCATTCCGTTCCATGCAGTTTGTCAAGTTCAAAGGCTTCTGATTGAAATTACCAGAATTTAGTTGGTCGATCAAACCAACTTGTTTATAGTACAACTTGTCCCCGTATCTTATTTTACTTAGACATGTAATCTGCGTAGCTTCTTCAAACTTGACTTCCAACTTGACTTTCCAACTTGATAAAAATGAAATAACCTGAAAACTTCAGTAAGTAAATTTATAAGATACCAAGTAACACTGAAAGAACTAAGTGATATTGAACTTCTGAATTTTGAGACCGTCTTTTGTCAGCGTTGTGCCAGGACCAAGCTTCAGTTAACAAGATATAACAGAGATAGCACACGTTTGAGATCGCATAACAAAGTGGATTAAAGGAACAACAGACTTTTACCGCTCACTTTTCCGTCGACCCAATAAAATTCAAAATCGCTCGACAATTGACCGACATCGCTTTTCCCACCGAAAACAATCTACGGATAAAACGGTCTCCTTCTATAGATTTTCAAATTCAGCTATAAATAGAAGATAGCGATGGTAATCTACACAAAAAATATTCTGATCTTTTTCCGTAAATATTTACCGGAATACAATTTTTGATGAAAGAGATCTCGGAGGCAGTTTTGTTGTATCATTTCATTACCCAATTATCTCTTCTTATAGCCTCTTTCCTGTGCTTACATCGACAAGATGAGTTTTCTGCGAGAAGTGGGTGGAATCGACACCTTATTAAAATGATAAAGACATTTTATCGCTAGAGCGTATAGACTGCAGGCCCGTGAACAAAATTTATGGGTCAAATGAGCCAGCATGAGTCCTATGTAGGATGATAGATGGGTATAAAATAATAAGATTCAGCACTATGCCGTCACTTGTAAGCTGTCCAACTGAGTGCAGATGAGCATTCAAAAGCGCAAGTAGAGTGATAAATTTTGGTCATTTGTTTTTGTACGGCATTCTTACCATTAAATAGATCCGTAGAAAATAATGAGAAAACGCGTAGTGCCGTACAAAAATAGTGGTCCACCAAATCGGAAACATGTTTGAAATTTCGGAAATTTTCAGGGGAAAATTTGGTCATTTGATACTGTACGGCATTGGTTCCATACAGTTGCAATAGCTCGTTTAACCCATTATTCCGCAACGCCATACAAAAATAATGCGACAAGAGGAAAATATCGAGGGATCAATCTCCTCTTTTCAGTGATCCAGGGAGGTGATTTGATACAACGTAAAATTAATTTATTCTGAAAGCATTTTATGCAAAGATAAAAAATGTATACGTGCCGTACATTTTTGTTAGTCCAAGAGTCAGTAAATGCCAAAAAACTCCAGAAAATGCCATGTGACGAAATTTACTTTAGGGTGATATTTAGTACGATTTTTTTAAACGGCATTCAGATAATTTATTTGAATTTAATACATGTCTAAGAAAAGTCAATGCTGTAAAATCTGAAAGTTCATAGCATAGGCCAGTAAAGATTATAATTTAACTTTGCCATAAACTTCCGACACAAATTTCTTTTTTTATGAGGTCTTATCACTTACTGATCATAAAACCACAAAATGCTGACAGATTCAGGAGGAGCGACAATCTTCAAAAAAATATTTTGCCCGATATCTCGGAAACTATGCACTTTAGGGCCAAAATTATTGAACTAATTAGTGTAGAAAATAAAACTTTACACCATTTGTTGCCTAAAACTTTTTTGTGAAACGTACCATTTACGATTTAAGGCCCATTTGATGAAACGTTTTTTTTTATCGCGCCCGATAACTCTTGAAATATTAGATTAATCAATAAAACACGTCAAGCCATTTTCAAAGACCAGTTTATTCTTTACAATTTTTACCTTTTTTTTTGTAATGACTATATTTTTTTTAGTTATATGAAGTTTAATGTTGGACCACCGGGCGTAATGTTGAAAATTTTAAGACACGCATTGTAAAATTCTTATTCTTAAAAGAAGCTTATGTGTTATTCCAGACCATGATCTATCTATGCACTAAGTTTCATCGAAATCCCTTCTGTAGTTTTTAAGTGAAAAAGTTACAAACATCCTTCTCTCCATCCATACTTATGAAAGGATGGATTGATGGAAGGATTGAACTATGTACTCCAAATAAGTTAGTTTTCAACTCTTTTAACATGCTTTTAAACTACACATCATATTCACTCTCGTTTCATCTAATACTAGCTTTTGGTTGGACTCCGAAGAGTTTACATATACCGCGTAAAAATACGTAAATGTAAAAAAAATACCCTTGCATGTTTTAAATTTGCACGTCAGATGTGATTATAAAAACATTTTTCATATTTCAGAAGATGATAGACAAGATAATTCTGTCAACGTTGATTCTAATGTCGACTCAGTGGTTGATTCAGATTAATCCTCCGCTTATAAGGTGAAATCCTGCCCCGTACAACGTTGTTATTTTAACCTCACATTTATGATTAAAGTAAATATATAGATGAAACAATAATATTCAACACTATGCCGTCAGTTGTTAGCTGTCCAACTGAGTTCAGGTGAAGAAAGGATGTTGCAACCCTCGGGCATTTCCCCATATTGCATGATTTTTTGTACGGCATTGCGAAATAATTGATTAGAAAATGTATTGAAATTGTAAAAGTAGTAATTTTAATTATTTTTGACGTGACAACGTCTTATAAATTGGTTTGCCGGGTGACACTTCACGAAACTGCGTTACGCTCCGCTCACGTTATGCGCTCACAACGAGAGCGAGTGAGAGCACGCGTCCCTTCTACTCGGGCATGGTTAGCCCGCCTAAGAGCGAGAGAGACAGACATAAAAAGTGAAAGGCACGCGTCCCTTCCGTAAAATTATTTTACCACTCAAAGTCGTTGTCACGTAAAACTTTCGCCCGTATACCGACTTTACAGGCAACCAATTTTTTTACTGTTGGATTTTTTATCAGGCTATTTTCAGGGTAAATTCGGTCATTTGATGATGTATGGCATCGGTTCCATACAGTTTAAATACCTGTTACAATCCTTAATTCCGCAACACCGTATAAACATCATACGACAAGAAGAACAGATAAAGGGTTGCAACACCCTCTCTTCACCTGCACTCAGTTGGGCAGGTAACAAGTGACGGCATAGTGCTGAATCTTATTATTTTACAGGTACCCTTTTATCTTTGACCTACATAGGTATATTAGTGGTTTAAATAAACCATCAATTTCGTACACGGGCCTATAGTCCCTAACTAGGTGTACATATTTTGTTTGATTGAGGGTTAAAATATACGGCATTATTTATTCACCTGAATACTATTTAATGCAACGATAATAGGTTAAAAATTCCTATATTTCATTAACCGATTCGTTGCGGAAGACACGACAGGCGTGTCTAACAAGTTTTCGTTTTTTTTGTGTCACAAATACAGAGTTTTTATCATCTAATAACCCACCACAAACAAAACAATTGTTTATTTTAATACAATTCTCAAGTTTTTATTATTTTTGGCAGAATAACAGAATTTAAACGTCTTATGAATCAAAACGTATGGACTTTAGAAAAAAAAGGTAAAAGTTATAGAAAATAAAACTGATCTTTAAAAATAAATAGATGCGTTCTATTGATTTACCTAATATTTCAAAAGTTATCGGCCGCGATAGAAAAACTGTTTCATTAAATGAGTCGTAAATCGTAAACGGTACATTTCACAAAAAACTTTTATGACAACAAAAAGTGTAAAATACTATTTTCGACAATAATGATCTCTATAAGTTTTGCCCTAAAGTACATAATTTCCGAGTTTCCGAGTTTCTAACTAAGTGATACACATTTTGTTCGATTAAGGGTTAAAATGTACGGCATTATTTTTTCCTAATTTATTTACCTGAATACTATTTAAAGCAACGATAATATGTTAAAAATTGCTATATTTCATTAATCTATGATTATTGAAATAAATGAAAATTTGCATGTTTTGTATTCCTCTGTAACTTTTTTTAGAACACGTTTTTTTGTACGGCATTACTATACAACAATAGTTTTTAGCAATGTCATTTAGAAAAATAAGGTGCCGTACAGTATCAAATGACCTACCACCTTTATAAATAAAGTATACGTTGAAATTAAGGTAATTATCGATAAACATTTAAATGAACAGTAATTTTTGTACGGCATTATTTTTAACTGTATGTTTGACTTCTAGGCAATGTTTTAGAACCGATGCCGTACTGTATCAAATCACCTCCTTGGATCCCTGAAAGAGGAGATTGATCCTCGATATTTTCCTCTTGTCGCATTATTTTTGTACGGCGTTGCGGAATAATGGGTTAGACGAGCTATTGCAACTGTATGGAACCAATGCCGTACAGTATCAAATGACCAAATTTTCCCTGAAAATTTCCGAAATATCAAACATGTTTCCTATTTGGTGGACCACTATTTTTGAACGGCACTACGCGTTTTCTCATTATTTTCCATGGATCTATTTGATGGTAAGAATGCCGTACAAAAACAAATGACCAAAATTTACCACTCTACTTGCGCTTTTGAATGCTCATCTGCACTCAGTTGGACAGCTTACAAGTGACGGCATAGTGCTGAATCTTATTATTTTATACCCATCTATCATCCTACATAGGTCTCATGCTGGCTCATTTGACCCATAAATTTTGTTCACGGGCCTGCAGTCTAGTAGGGAAAGTGACGCGATTTCAAACAACCATGACACAAAGTAGGGTCAACATCGCACAATGCGTTTTATCATTTTATGTAATCCAGTTACTATAATTCCATGATTATTTGTAAGATGACACAATGTCCAAAAAGTGAATATAACTCGATATGAACATAACTTTGATATTTTGTAATTAAACTTTGGAATTGGAATTCTGTTGCATTATAGTGGCATCATACTAGGAACTAATTTTGATGTAATTTTTTTTCATACCTAAGATTTTCAACGTACATGTTGTTTTCTGTCGTTATTAAGTGTAGATAATAATTTGTAGTAAATTTAAATTTCATTCTTCACTTAAAATAAAATTACTTTAAAAAATGTCTGTAATCCAGAAATTTTAAATTGCTCAGCGTGCGAGCTATGCTGGAAGTTTCTCTCAGGGATCGTATACGAAACGAAATTATCCGTCAGAGACCCAAGGTAAGAACTGACATATGTAGCACAACGCATTAGCGTATTGCCAGTGATGTACAAACGCGAATGCGTTCCGGTTTTTCAGAACAAGAACAAAATTAAAAATTTTGATTAACCCCCGACTACCTCAGATTTGTTATCTATACAACATTCTACTAGTCAAGCCCTTTCATTTGATACCCATAGAAAGGGAGTTGTGAAAAAAGAAATGTATTTCGCCATTTTGTGGAAGCGGCCATCTTGGATTTGAAATTTGTCATAGTGCAATGTATTCTACTAGTCAAACACTTTCGTTTGATACCCATATTGAGGTAGTAGTGAAAAAAATAAAATAATTCGCCATTTTATGGTGACGGCCATCTTGGATTAAATTTTTATGGTGTATATAGTATTCTACTAGTCAAGCCCTTTCATTTGATACCCATATTGAGGTAGGTTGTGAAGAAATATTTTGCCCGCCATTTTGTGGCGGCGGCCATCTTGAATCGGTGTTAACTTAACAGTTAATATTAACTTTCAAATTAAAAAAAACACATCGACATCGGCCCATCCGTTTGAGCTGTACGGTGCCACAGACAGACACACACAGACAGACAGACATCGACGTCAAACTTATAACACCCCTTTCTTTGGTCGGGGGTTAAAAATTACAGGGCATAGAGATGAATAATCTTAATTTTTGGGTGTCGAGCACAGTGCAGTGCAGTGCTAGGATATGATTTGGACTCTTGCTGTTGAAATATTCCAATAGATGTGTGACACTGTCCTGTTATGAGCAAACGTGTTGCTTACCATTAGGCATATTTTTGCTTGTGTCGTCACTAAACTGTAAAAAATCTACGTAAACTAGGACCTATATTGTAATCCAGGTTATCTGTAAAAAAATATTTGCGTTTCTATTCCATTACTCAAATTATATTTAGATGATTTTAATAATGGGAGATAATTGCTATCCGGTGTACATTTCAAGAGAATAATATCGCTAATATTTTCTTGTTCCCAAGTATTACCTACGCATCATAGTTTAAATTAAATTAGCCTGGCGGAATGTTTATCCTAATTCAATTATACTGTGTTTTTAGGTATTTTTCTCATCGTTACATATTAAAGGGAATACACACAATTTTTTGCAAATAAATAAATACACAGTTGAGTACCCGTACCCTATAAGGTGGGGTAAATTAATAACATGAGTTTAGTAATGAATCTGAGAGAAATATAAAGATAGGAAACTAACAAATTGAAATATTATAGTGAAACACCTACAATCTTGCTCCACAAGTGGTAGCTATATTGCTGACAACACACATACAATATATATCCAAATATATTTGTATGTAACAAACATATAAATTTTCATAGTACGTTTCGTAAATTCATAAAAGTTAAACGATCAAAGATTCATTACAGATAATTTTGTTACGTTCTTTGAACGTGGATGGATATTTTGTTTTCCTAGTTCACTGGACAGTGAAATGTTACGGAAAGTAAGTGCGTCATTTTTAGGGTTCGAGTCAGTTCCAAGTCAAATCGTAATATCGTATCGGGACATTTCCCCGTCATCAAGGTAGTTTTTTTTACGGCACTCCATATGATGAAATAAATATTTGAATATTTCTTTTATCAAACAGAGTGCCGGACGAGCAGTACCTACTATGCAAACATCTGGTTTAAAGGGCATTGTTTCCAAATAAATTGTAGGGCATAGGGAAATAAATAAATCAATTTTATCTCTGGGTGACGAGCTCAGTGCAGTGCGAGATAATTATTAGTTAATTTATTATAATTATGATCTCTTCACGTCCTATTGGGACATGACAAAGTGGTTTTAAGGGCAGACGTGTTGTTTACCATCGGGCACAAACATGTCCTGTTCATCTCGTTACTCAAAGCCGTAAAAAAAATAAGAAAAACAACATATCCTACTTATACTTATTATAAATATGAAAGTTTAAATGTTTGTTGCTCATTGGCGTTGTGGGAACTACATGGATCAGTCTGAAATTTGGAAGAGATACATTTTAGTCTGGAATAACGCAAAGGATACTTTTTTTCACGGAAACGTGAGCTACACGAGTGGCCCATGGCTCCCAAAAGGTTGGTAACCCCTGAAATAAACAATCGAAATGAACGAAAATCGGAGGTACAAAAATACATATACAGAAATATTCATTTAACAATTACACAGACAACGTATTTTTGTTACGATGATCAGAAATGCGTAATTCGCACTCGACAAATTTATACATCAAAGATAGGGTACTACTCTCTAGGGCGTGTTCGTCGGTCATTTCAAAGCTCTGCCAGAGGGTGGCTGTCCGGTCGTCAGGTCACAATCTGGACAGCAACCCGAGTCTTTTAGGTTGTTTATAATGTGAAATGGTAATAACTTATCCCTTGTTCATTCCGAATTCACGCTGAGCCGGGCCTGAAGGGCGGATTAGTAAAAATGTCACGTGGCAAAGGTAAGGGCACCTGCACGGGGTTACGCTAATTAACTGTAAGCGGAAAGGGACAGATGATTCCACAATCCACATCTCATAGCTATAAGCGGGAAGGGACAGATGACTCCACAATCCACACCTCATAGTCGTAAGCGGAAAAGGACAAATGATTCCACAATCCACATATCATAGATGTAAGCGGAAGAGGCAGATGATACCCCATCTCAATTGTAACACACCTGGAACCAAAGACTCGAACGAAGAGATTTGACTCTATTATTGTGATAAGAAAGTCTAGGCTGTGAAAGTTGCAATCTTGGTGTCTTCAAATTGCTAGTGAAGCGCTTTTTCCAGCCAAGCAGGATCCGTCGTAGACCGCACCGTGGCTTAACATCAGGCGAGATGGCGGTAAGTGTAAAATTTTAACAGTAAAGAAATTTGTTGTTTCTATCTTGACACACGATCACTCTTATCAACATCAACAACCTTTGTTGAGTAGTACGACTCTTCGCAGAATCCGGCGTGACATTTTGCCGCCAAGCAGTAATATGCAAACATTATGTGTTCCGCTTTAAAGGGCAATGTTTCCAGAAAAAATACAGAATGTAGAGATTAATCATCTTACATCTGGGTAGCTAGTTTGCAGTACTAGGTTATGCTTTAGACTCTTCATGTTCCAACAGCTGTGTGACACTGTGATGTTACGGGTAGGCTTGTTGCTTACTTACTTTAGTCCATATCTTGCTCGTCTCGCCGCTCTATTCTGTAAAAGATAAAAAAAACAATAAACGATAACGGTGTCGAGAAAGGAATTATGTTAGACGTAAAATTAGGAAAGATGACACTATTACTTTGTAGGGCTCACACATTGAGTAATATTATTTCACAAAACTATTTATGACTATTTTTGCTGGGATTACTGGAACATAAAATAGCAAAAAAAAAGTATTATGCTTTCAACTTTGCACCTTTTCTGCAGACGGTGAGATACTCGCAGCTAGATACTGCCGCTTTCTCTGTCTTGTTTCCGATTCGTTTCTTTAGCCACCGTGAGTTCTTATCACAAAAGTAGAGTCAAATCTCTTTGTCTGTGTTTTTGGAACATCAACCATGAAATGATGTCACTTTTTCGAGCTACGAGCATTACGATATAAAAAAGGGCGAGGTGATAAAAATTATTTCACCGTTGGATACGTACACGATTGGTGTGAACAAGTTGTATTAAGTACCACGGGCGAAGGCGGGACGGACCGCTAGTATGATAATAAATATTTGACGTTTGTGGCGTTAACGATCTCATTATCTTTTAACATGCAACGTAAACCAAAGTCTAGATTATGAAAATTCTTTTCATGATTTGACTTGTGCATATTAATAATGATAAAAAACAATGGTCGACAATTTTCATACAACAGCGTCTAACTCAATATTAAGCATATCTTGAACTAGACAGCTGATTTAATACCTATATCAATCTAAAGCATCATCAACAACGTCATTTTGCCAGTCCACATTCGACCACTACTGAACATATTCCTCTCTAATATAATACGCCACTCAATGCATTGCTCAGCCTTATGTTTCAAATCGTCTATTATGTAGACTACATATAAATTATTATAAACTAGCTGTACCTACCCTGTTACCTACCCTACGCGCGTTTCTACGCCACCTGTCGAAAATTGGTTGTACCAACTCAGAAACCACAAGAACTTTGCTAAAGATCATCAAATGTACAGTTTACGATACTATAAAGGACACACAGACAAACTTTATTTTTTTGTAATAAATATGACTATGATACATACAAACAACAGAACATAGAGCAAATATCAAATGTGAGTGTGTATATACACTCACCCATCACACAAATGTTTGCCCTGAATGGGCATCGAATCCACGACCGACAGCTCAATAAATAATCAGTAATTTCCTTGTCCAGTTGATAGAATTATATTATTATCTACCTCTATTCTATCAACTGAGTCACGATTTCTGTAATTTTCTAACTACGTCATATTTATTATTCAGAGCCGTTAAAAAGGTTTTTGATGAAACTTGTCAATTTCGAGGATCGTAAACAACTGGAAGTGGCAGCTGCAAAATTGATTTCAATTGAAAGAGGCATTGTTAAGGACAGATAAGCGTAAATTTGAATATCACTGACTAGTGACATATTAAACTAAATCTACGAAATACGATAGATTAGAATTATAATCACGTCACAAATGGCTAAAAACATAGCATGGCACAAACATTGACATTAATTGGGGCATTCTGTCATAAGAAGAGAGTCTATGCCGCATAATCTATTACACTTTCCCACATTTCACATTATGAAAGTGAAAGTTGACAGAAGACCCATGTCATTGAAAAATCGAATTCTTGTAATGTGTCGGTTTGCTCGCGCACCAGCGAAGCGAGTGAGTTTTCCTTCACTGTTAAAGCCGGTGGTGAAGACACAATTGTAGACCTTTTCTTGAAAACGTTTTCAGAGGTGCAGGGGTTAGGTATTCCAACTACGACCTCAGGACTGTGGCTAGCTGGCTAGACGGTCTCGCCACTAGACTACCGTGGCTTACAGATAAAGATAACTAATATCATGCAAATAACAAAAATAAAAACCTCATCTGAATGTTCATATTGTAAACAATTTGACAAGATCAACTTCACTAAACAAAAATATAGAAATACAAAAAATATAGAGACTTTTCAATTAGATTTCATAACCTGGCAAGCCGTATTTAGCGTACTTTAAAACACCTTTTTCCATCATCTTTCGTATTTTATAATACCTAAACAACAACGGTTCATAGCAAAAACCACGATACATATCAAAATCAACAAAAAATAAATGTATAAATAATGTATATGAAAATATTTTAA
Source organism: Ectropis grisescens (assembly GCA_017562165.1). NCBI lineage: Eukaryota > Metazoa > Arthropoda > Insecta > Lepidoptera > Geometridae > Ectropis > Ectropis grisescens. The sequence continues at coordinate 19,051,948 of CM029785.1, forward strand.
ATGTAGCAATGAATACACAAACCATGGCGTTGTGTTTCGGGGCCTTTTTTTGTAGTGCCAATCAAGCGAATCGCAGGGACAAGCAATGCGCAATATTCAGAGCAATGGAACCGGTGACCGTGTTTAATCCCCCATTGTGAAAAGAGGGGTGTTACCGGATCGATGTGTCTGTGGTTATGTAAGTCAACATATCTCTACAGCCTTGTGCTTTTTATCTCTTCTCTACTCTTGTAATGGTATTATACAATCAAAAGCAGCCCCATAGGTTTAGTATAATATATAGGCTCTTTCAGTAGCCCACCAAATGTTGTCATGTAACTCTTCTAATCCATTATTCCGCTACGCCGTTCAAAAATCATGCGACAAGGAGAAAAGATCGAGAGATGCAGGTGAAGATAGGGAACCCCCTATCTTCACCTGCCCTCAGTTGGACATCTTTCACGTGACGGCATAGTGCTGAATCTTATTTATTCATCCTTCCTTTTTATCATCCTACATAGGTCTCCTGGTGGTTAAAATATGACCCATACATTTTGTTCACGGGCCTGTAGCCTATCAAGTAAAAAGAAATAAATGCATATACGGACATACAGTCATAAATCGCGACCATGGATATGGCGACCAATGTTTTGCGGTTAGGGACGTCACAGACCGTAGTTCGTAGTCGGGGCCGCGCAGAAGTGAGGAAACTTTGCGCGCTGGTGTGATAGGCCGGGGTTTTTTGTGGGTAGGTCGTCACTTCAGTGACGGCGAGCCCCACGTAACCACTGGCTCCAAACGGGGCTAGTGGCATCTATAATGGATTTTCCCTGGGTTAAGGAAAAAAGGGACGTCACATACGTCCGGTGATAGTCGTTATTTAGTGTTTTGGCGGGTAAATTAAAAATTACCATTTTATTGTATCACTCATCGAAATCGAAATCTACTCATCGAAATTTACTAATATGTATTTTAGATATAATATTTTATAATGATAAACAAGCGTCAATCTTCAAAATGATTTTGACGTGACAACGTCTTATAAATTGGTTTGCCGGGTGACACTTCAAGAAACTGCGTTACGCTCCGCTCACGTTATGCGCTCACAACGAGAGCGAGTGAGAGGCACGCGTCCCTTCCACTCGGGCATGGTTAGCCCGCCTAAGAGCGAGAGAGACAGACATAAAAAGTGAAAGGCACGCGTCCCTTCCGTAAAATTATTTTACCACTCAAAGTCGTTGTCACGTAAAACTTTCGCCCGTTTACCGACTTTACAGGCAACCAATTTTTGTATTTAATTATTTTTTTTGTCAACTTTTATAATATCCAAAAAATTTAGTAATATCAAAAACTTTTTGGCTTTTGATATTTAGGTTACCAGTGCATAGTCTTACCCAAAATTAAAAAAGAAAAACCACGTAAGAAATGGATTTTCATACACTTTTCTCTCCCGCTCAGATGCGTTTTCTCTCCGCATATTTGTTCGATAAGCAATGACGTAGGTACTTTCTATCGTAAATTTGATAAAGTATCCAGGTACTTTCCGACCAGGTGTAGTATAAACTTAATTTAATTGCAAATAAATAAATAAAAAAAAACATAAATACATACTAACCTAATAAAAAAAAAATGCTTGTAAATTAGTGAATCGTCACCTGCTTGGGAACTAAAACGTAGTTATTTTAAACTATTCTTTCAGTTTGATTTGAATTGATTTCTGAATGACGGGGGCCTACTTGGTCTGTGACGGGGATACAGGAAAAACAACTTATAAACTCATTGCATTAAACGCTTTGATTAAAACGATATCCATACTAATATTATAAATGCGAAAGTAACTCTGTCTGTCTGTCTGTCTGTCTGTCTGTCTGTCTGTCTGTCTGTCTGTCTGTCTGTCTGTCTGTCTGTCCGTCTTTACCGCCTAAACCAACCAACAGATTTTGATGAAATTTGATACATAGATAGAATAGATCCCGAGAAAGGACATAGGCTACTTTTTGTTCCGAAAAAAGGGTTGAAAGGGTTAAAATAAGAGATGAAAGTTTATATGGAAAACTTCGTCATTGTTGAAGGACTATGAAACTTTACGTCTAGATATTTAACACGAAACCATAAAATGTATGTTTTAGCAGTTTTGTAGTTTCGAACTGTACCTACGGGGGTGGAATTGGGGGTGAAAGTCTGCAAGTTCAATATTATTGAAGATAAAACCATGAAACTTTGTATCTAGACACTTGAAATGGAGTCGATAAACGTTTGTTCCAGCAATTTTATAATTTCTAACTATACGGGGATACTTATAGAACCGCTTGATACACTGGCCGCTTTTCGCGTTTTACAAATTTGGCGGGAAAACGGGTGTCAGGTTACATAAGTGCGGTGTTTATGTTTCGGCATATGAAGTGCCACCTTACTTTTACCCGTTTGAGCCATTTACTCTCAAGAGCGTTTCAAGACGCTTCTAGCGGTATCATTTATTTATAAATCCAAGATGGCGGTCTCGACACAATGGCGGATAACTTAGGTTTTATCAATCCCATCAACATGGGTATCAAATGAAAGGGCTCAACAAGCAGAATACAATATACTATAAAAAATTGAAATCCAAGATGGCGGCCGCTACAAAATGGCGGATAACGTAGGTTTTATCAATCCCATCAACATGGGTATCAAATGAAAGGGCTCAACAAGCAGAATACAATATACTATAAAAAAATTAAATCCAAGATGGCGGCCGCTACAAAATGGCGGATAACGTAGGTTTTATCAATCCCATCAAAATGGGTTTCAAATGAAAGTGCTCAACCAGTAGAATACAACGTACTATATAAAATTAAAATCCAAGATGGCGGCCTCTACACAATGGCGGATAACTTAGGTTTTATCAATCCCATCAACATGGGTATCAAATGAAAGGGCTCAACAAGCAGAATACAATATACTATAAAAATTGAAATCCAAGATGGCGGCCGCTACAAAATGGCGGATAACGTAGGTTTTATCAATCCCATCAACATGGGTATCAAATGAAAGGGCTCAACAAGCAGAATACAACATACTATAAAAAATTGAAATCCAAGATGGCGGCCGCTACAAAATGGCGGATAACGTAGGTTTTAGATATCAATCCCATCAATATGGGTATCAAATGAAAGTGCTCAACCAGTAGAATACAACGTACTATATAAAATTAAAATCCAAGATGGCGGCCTCTACACAATGGCGGATAACTTAGGTTTTATCAATTCCATCAACATGGGTATCAAATAAAAGGGCTTGACAAGAAGAATACAGTGTACTATACAACCTCAATATTTAAGATGGGCGCAGCCACTAAATGGCGTATCAGACAGATTTTTTGATAGTCGACGAGATTTCCATGGTGTTTTATCAAATGTTATGCATGATGGACGCTCGATTAAGGCAAATTAAGAACTGCGAAAATGAGTTTTTTGGAGGAGTAAACGTATTACTTTTCGGTAATCTTTTACAACTGCCTCCTATAAAATGATCAGGAACACCTGTTTTCAATTCTAATACGAAATTATATATATGAAAGTAACTCTCTCTGTCCGTTACCGTCTAACGCCTAAGCCACTTAAAGAGTTTGTTACAATTTGGTGCACAGATAGACTAGACTTAGGAAAGGACAACGGCGACTTTTTATCACAGAAAAGAGTTGAAAAGAGTGGAAATGAGGAGTAAAAGTGTGCATGGAAGGATCTTTGCACTCTTTGTATGCTATTTTAACCGACTTCAAAAAGGAGGAGGTTATCAATCCAGTTGTATTTCAATTGTGAATCAATTTAGATGGTTATTTTTTTGGTTGGTAGATTATATTTCAGAGGTGGTCATATAAATTTTATCGAAATCAGTGGGGCGGTTTTTGAAATATTAGCAACAAACTAAAATTTGCGTTCATGTAATCAGACGATATATCTACTAATATCTACTAATAGACTCTAATAAAATTTGGTGGACCGTCCCAATATGATTTAAAATTAAAGTCTGTTTTTGATTAATTTTTTGAGAACATAGTTTTTTTTTGTAATTTGCCGTGTAAATTGTACATTTATTAATAAATATAAAACTTTGACTTACACCGATTTTGATTAAGAAACGTGAATTTGTATGGTAGTAGACATACGAGTAGGTACTGCCTCAATTACTTTAATAAATATGTGGCGCGGACGAAGTCGCGGGTAAAAGCTAGTAATATTATAATACTATGTATTTGCTTAATGCTGTCGTTTCGGTAAAATGGCTGAATATTTTGATCGGTAACGGCAAATGTTTGACTGGAAATTACGTAGAACAGTTGAACAGCGAAAATGAAATAGTTGTTTTTACTATATTCGTCGCAATTTTTCCATATTTTCTCACCGTTTAAACCTTCCCTGAGCTACAACAAACGTTTCAAAACCAAAATCAGCCAAATCGGCCCAGCCGTTGTCGAGTTTTTGCAGCTAACTGCCATCAAAATAAATGAAGCTCGAAAAGAACAGCTTACACATCAAACATAAATATATCGACAGAAAATAGAAATTAGAATTGTATTGAATCAGAATCGCTGGGCATTGGAATTCTAGTCGGCTCGCAATGGACCTAAATTAGTGAACCTAACAGCCTTCATTTGGGAATTATCGACTCGCCAAATTGCTTAGAATGCGGGGTAGTGGAAGATTTCCTTCACATATTGACGAAGTGTACCCGAAACGAAGCTCAAGGAAAATATCCCGCTCTAAATGTGAAAGTTTAAATGTTCCACATGTTTGGATGTTAGTTGCGCAATCACATCGGAACGACTGAACGGAGCGGGCTGAAAATCAAAACGCTGTTAAAGTATAGGCTGGATTAGCACATATTTGTTACACTTCGAGAGTAAAAGAAAACCAATTACATTAATGTAAGAATTTAGCTTTACAAATTATGGACCTTTCCGTTACAAATCTTCAAAAGGAATGCCCGTCGCTGGCTTAGCTCAATCTACTTAAAGTCCCAGCCCCTCCAAAACTCTCTTTTGAGGTGGCGTGTAGAAGTAGATGGTTCTGCACCAGCGCCTTCTATACTAAATTTTACCAGTCATATCAATTTCCTTAAATACCAGGTACTTATTCATTTATGTACACATATTTAGACTCAAAACGATACTGGTGATAACATATTATACTACTTTTTGTCCCGCGAAAATAACAGGAACAGTAACTACGCGGGTACAATCGCAGGCTGCCGCTAGTTATTGGATAAAGACGACATATTTGATGTGGGTATTCGCAACAGCTTTTTGTCTTCTTCATCATTTGTCTTATGTTAATGTCTCCCAGTCTTTCAAATAGCTCGTCGTCGTCAGCTTTTCTTTGCCCAGCCACATGGTCGTTTGCGATCGAGCTTCCACTGAGTCCAATGAACATTCGACACACGGCAGACATGCCCAGCCCAGTCCCATTTCAAATTAGCAGTTTTTTGGGCTACATCGGCTATTTGAGGCCTGGAACGCAGTATGGTGTTCCTTATACGATTGGTTAGTTGTACGCCGAGAAAACTGCGTTCCATAGCTCGTTGGCAAATTGCGATATTCAACTTTTGATCTATAGTCAAAGACCGTTAGTCCATTAGAAAAAAGCTTTGCGCTCCGTACGTTAGAATGGAGATATTGCACATGTCCATGAGCTTACGTTTGAGGATAAGTGGAGTATCTCCCTTCATAAGGTGTTTCATGGACCAATAGCTCGTCCAGGCATTTTCATTGCGATGGATAACTTTCGCACTGTCTAGCTTGCAAGGACACACACCAATTGGTCCAAGTACACGTAGCTATTGACAATTGGACATGTACAATCTCTGTACATTCAATAAAATCTTGCGCATTACGCTGTTGGTCAGAAGCAAATGGAGGGGTAGGGAGGCCTTTGCCCAACATTGGGAAATAAACAATAACATCATCTGGTGAAACCAAGGATTTTGCTACCTCTTTCTAAAAGCAATTCCAATTGTGTTTAACATAAATACAATAATTGTGTTTAGTTAGTTACCAGGGTGACATAGTCACGATATGACAATACCCCTTGTTAATAAAATAAAACACCCTGCATTACATAGAAACTACACATATACAAATTAGTGCTACGAAACAGTAGCAAGAAAGTTTTAATAAGTTTGAATACGAATAGATTGTTTTCGTCTTTCCGTGATTGGTCTCCTTATTTAAACTTACGTGAAACAAAACAAAACCAACGAAAATACTACCTTCGTAATTAGGCGTAATGATGACGTAAGGTATAATTAGCTGATCATTAACCTAATCGCGGACTCGCCTGACCACATCAGGAAAACAAGTGAAACAAAGGAAGCCACTTTTCTCCACACCAACCTAGTTAATCACAGAACGTAACAATAAGTTTTATTGACAACGAGCATCGCATTGTGGTTTTATCCGCGTCGTCCCCGTTGATGTTATTTTCCCGATAAATAGCCCCTACTATTCCAGATTATAATCTGAGTTCCAAATTTCAACTAATCATTGAGTCACAAACATTCGAACATCCACACTTGTGCATTAATCTTATTCCTTTAAACGAGCAATTCTTGTATATATATATAGAATCTGAATCTCGGAAACGGCTCGAACGATTTTCATGAAATTATGTATACAGGTGGTTTCGGGGAGGCTAAATCGATGTAGCTAGGTTTTATTTTTTTAAAAACATCATTTTATACGCGTTTTTAGACAATGAAAAACTCCTACAATGGTCATTAGAATATGATAACTTATTTCGCCACTGTTATATAAGTCTAAATGGCTCAGACTGTACATGCTCGCCCTCGGAGACAACAGCCTCCGGTTCGAATCCTGGTGGTTACTTTTCTTTTTGTTCTTTTTTTTTTGCTCGCCCTCGGAGTCAACAGGCTCCGGTTTGAATCCTGGTGTTCCTTTTCTTTTTTTTTCTGAGAAAATCTTTTACTTAGCGCCTTTTAGTAGGTCTAAGTAAGTCATCACTTCGTAATTCGTACCTGCCTAAATATCATTTAAAAAAAACCGAGCAAAGCTCGGTCAACCAGGTACTGTTATTAATAGGACAATCCGAATTTCATTTATTTACAAATACATTTCATTATGTGAGGTTACATTAATTTGTAGCACCTATTCCTACGTTTTTAGAAAGCCTGAATCACTCAGTAGCGAAAACATCCGATTTTACAAGTAGATATAATGTAGGTTCAAACTCCGTCTACTTCCATTTTGTGAAGACTGGTTAACACTGGTTTTAATGTGAATAAAGCGACTAAGTGCGAGCTGGACTCGCCCATGAAGTGTTCCGTACTTCCGTAGCAGCAATTCACATAATACATAAGTTCTTGTAGTTCGTTGTAACTTTGATCGGTGTTTTATTAATAGTGTATTTACGACGTACTAATTAAAAAACTACTTAATAGATTGAGTTCAAACTAATTTTCGGTGGAATTTTACATGGTAATGGTAATTATTCTCAGAAGTACACACATATTTACCACTTTGAAAGTGTCTCTCGCACAAATTGATCAGGATAAGAAAAAAATTACTGATTTAAAAAAAGTCAGCATCATTTGTAAAGGCCTATCCATAGACACCCCATACGTGTGATGTGTGGTGTGATGAAATATATATTTTTGAATTTCATATCTAAGTATGGGGTCGAAATCAATATATTCGTCTAGAAGCTACAATATGATGGACAGACACACCATACTTACGTAACTTGTTTTTCGAGGGTAAGCCCTAATAAATAAAATATTATTTGCAGTTTACAATTTCACGCCTTTGTTATCAGACGAGGGCGCGAAGTTGACAAACTTAACCATCAAAATGTTTACTTCAAAATAGTATATAAAAGTTTATAACATGTAAACACGTATTTTAACATTAATTCTTCAGTGTACAACCATTAAAATTAAATGGTATCAAAGTATTATAATAATACAGTAGCACTTACCTCTTATCGAGAGTATGTACGAAATCGTATATGGAATATGGAGTGACGAAAGAAACTTCTGCAGGACGTGATATCTCGATCGTCACGCGGTACGTGCTAGCGATGAGTGAGGAAGGGTACACAGCTTCGATGTTTACACACTGTACCGCAAAACTCGTAGATGGTTTTTGAAATATGCTGATGCGCGGAATTATCAACCATTGTCCAACTCTCCAGAAGATAGCCAGAAGAAGATAGATAGAAAACCAGATAGCTGATATACTCATATATTTTTAAATGCATACTTGTTTTACATAGGAAACACCCAGGCACAGTACAGTTTATTCCAAGGATTTTTAAAACGGTACAATACCTATATTGTTCGAAAAAGTTGACATTATGGAACAAACGACTATGCTGCTTTAGGCTTTAGGTACGCAACAAATGCCTACAGTTATTGTATCGTCACTCACTGCAGGTCTATTGCATAATCCATATAGCCATAAATGAAATTTCGTAACTATTTAAAAAAAATTCTTGTGGCAGTTTCCTCAGATTACCTCTAGTACCCACCGACCAACATTTCGTACCGTTAACTTTTAAATCATGTAGGTACTACTGGGGCTGCAGAAACTTCTACAAATGTTTCTTTCTCAGGAGAATTTTCCCGGGAAAATTAACGGTCACTGAACTTCCTAATTTATCATTGTCAATAAGCAACACGACGCCAATTTGTACCTCAATCTACTTGTCAATCGGATTGACCTACATTATAATAAGGCAGATATTTGTATACCTACGAAGGAATTACTGTTTGCGGAAATGAGAGCACGGGGTCTATGACCTGTGAGTATGTTTTGTTCGGAAAAACTTGTTTCAACACACACGCTTCGCCGATTTCAGGTATTTCCTAACTTCGTGTATGTACAAACGTATATTTTCCACATTTTTTTCATCATTGGATATTGTAAGTAAGCTGTCGTAACTTAAAACTTAATCTATCATCCTATCCTAGTCCACTGATGGAAATGGCTTCTCCCTTGGCTCGCATCTCAGTCCACTCCTCAGGTTTACATTTCCATCTGAACTTGGCACCAATTTAGATCTCATTTCTACTATTTCTCGTATTATAAATGCAAAAGTTTGGGTGTTTGCTGATCAATCACGACGTAACTTCTGATCAGGTTGAAATTTGGAACACAGTTAAATTATAGCTTGGTATTACACATACGCTTTTTATTCCGGTAAAATAACAGGAACTACGCTGCGCTGAATCCGTTGCGCTGGTCACTGCTTATATACTCGTATCTTATTGTAGAACTTGGTTGTTATTTCACATTTATGTTATTGATCGTTTTGTTACGTTGTTTTGATCTTATCTACTAAGTATATTATTTCTGCGTTTCTTGTACAATTGTACCTAACAGCTTGCTAAGTAATATCATTGAGTAAACTTTCGGCAATGACGTGCCCTATGCTGCAGTACGTCTAGAAATAACCCTTTTACTCTACATTTGAAGACATCAAAGACCATACTAATATAATAATCTCAAATATTTTAAGCGAAATCGGCGTTCTACTTTGGCCAACTTTGCAACGAGCCCTTTTAACTCCCCTATAAAGTATTCAGTCCCTCTATTTTAACAAACGCCACTCATAATCTAACAAATCCGCTGGAACTAAATCCTTTCCAGCCCACGGCTAAAAAGGACTTTTAGACCTTTTCAATTCTTTAAATAGGTTTTAAATGACACTTAGCCCTTTTGAAAACCAAATAATTTACAGGGTATAAGATGTGATGAGGTTCATCATCATCAATATCATCAGCCTACTTTAGTCCACTGCTGGACATAAAAGCCTCTCCCATGTATATAGACCGTGAGCTGTGAATACAGCTTAACATTTAGCCAGTGCCTGCCCTCTTCCATATGTCGTCACTCCATCTTGTCTCAGGGTTTCCTTTACTATGTTTGCCGACTCGCAGTGTCCACTCAAGAATACGGTCACCTCAACAGTTATCTATTCTCGACAGTGATGAGGGTATTTGTGTTTTTGCAACGTTGAATGCGTAAACAAGAGCCCACCAAATTTCCTTCAGGCTGAACAGTTGCAATGGAATTACTTTTTTATGTCAAAATTGAAGATGGTACGTACACTGGTGGTACGAAAATGGTGGTTTTATAAAATATACTTAAGTATCGCATATGACCTGTGGGCAAGAAACTAGCTTGACCATAGAACAGCACCACGCAATTTGAACAAGCGGAATTCAAACCACAGGCTTGTATTGCACCACGCTTATAACCCGGGTAAAATGATTTATTTATCTGTTCTATAACTTCTTTACAAACATTGTCTTTTAAACTATAACACAGGAACACATTACTGCTAGGCGTTTAAGTGACCGGCAAAGGCATAGTGGCTCCCCTGGCGGACTCTGCAAAATGTTTTACTACTACATACCCTCAGTACTGTACTGTTATGAATTACTAGCAATACCCCGTGGATTTTCTCGCATCGTAGCCGTTCGATAAAAGTAGTTATGTATAAAGTAGCTATATATTATTCCAGACTGTGTTCAAAATTTCAACCCGATCCGTTCATACGTTGCGACGTGATTGAGCAACAAACATGCAAACATTGACATCTGTAATATTGGACGGTTTAATCTTCACTGTAAACCGCACAACTTGTTTGCCTCGTAACCCAAGTTAACATATATAAATAAATAAATATTGGTGGACAATTCACACATAACACCATCTGACCCCAAACCAAGCAAAGCTTGTAACAGTCATCATAGTTATCATATTATGGTATCGTATATGTTTAAGTGGGTTTATTTTAATGAATAAAAGGTCGATTTAATATTTTACCGTTGATACGTCGACATTTCCAACACTTTCCATATTTTTGTCTTCGACCCTTTCAGCATTCATATCTACATTTGTATCAGACAGTGCCGTAAAAAGTGGCATGATGGACTTATATCGTTTTACTATAGACCCTTTGACCTTTTTTCATTTTCTATTTACCGATGAAGTACCTAAAGCGATGCTGTATTTTAGGGACTTACGTATCTCCTTACTGTAGTAATCTTTATCACATTCACATAATCTATATCACATTTAGTTTATAACTAGGTGCGCTCGGCGTTGAAACCTATAACTTGTCAGATTTACATGTGCATGTACAATTAGGTGTTTTTTTCATGCGTTAATTCAGATACTATACTTACAAGGGTGCGTAGCTCAGGAACCTCCACGTGGTGTACCCTGGGCATCACACAACAATTTACCTCGGTGGCATCTTGTTGTGTGATGGCGAATCCCGGCCGGGGCTGACAACTTCTACACGCACTCCTCACCCCCTTGAGCAGTGCGTGTAGAAGTTGGGGAGTGGGACTGGAAGACTTGGGAAGGTTACTCGGCTAATATATCGGTCAAGTAAAATTTCTACGTCTTCCAGATGAGGATCCTCCACGAGGAAAGTGGAAGGACAAGGGCCGCGATGCGGCCATAGAGGCAGAACCGCGACTATCCCTAGCCCAAGTGGTGAGAGTGGACCTCTCCCTGCCGACCATCTTTCGTGATGCTTGACAGTGAGAGTTAGTGTGAGTTAGAGGAGCGAGCAGTAGCGCTCCCGCTCTGGGCGGAAGCGGACATAGGGGTAAGCCAAGAAATTCGAAAAAAAAATTGGTTGTCTGTAAAGTTGGTTTACGGACGATAGTCGTTGGTTACGGACACATTCGTACTTATTAACCCACAAACTTTCACCTTTATAATGTACATAATGTGGTATACCTCAATTTTTTTTAATGTTATAATTGTGACAGAATCAGAATCTTTTATTGCGTAAACTGTGTACGTACATTATACAAAATAGATATGCTCAGAAATAACAGTCTTACCTTTTGCGAGCATGCAAATCTCTTTGCGGGCATGCAAACATATTGTATGAATGGACGTTTGTTATTATTTTAATCGTAGCGTTAGTAGCATTCGTAGCGTGGCGTTTACAACCACGCCATTACTTCTTAGCCTCAATAAAAAATAACATTATTTTTTATTCTGTAAACTACAACATACAAAATTGCATATTGCCACAAACGTAATTTATATTGGGGTATTAATAGGAGAGCTTTGTGACTGGTTTTCAGCGTCTTTCAAATACCCTAAATTTTGTGCCAGCTCTGGGAATGGTAAATAATAATAAAACTATCTTTATATAACTACTATTTTTAGGGTAAATAGAGCGTCATAGTTCTGGCGGAGTGTCTTGCATGTGGTTCAGCTTTACTGCAAAGCCTTTATAGCTCGATACGCGACTAGTATTCATAAATTCTGAAAAATGGCTGATATAAATATTTGTTGCAGATATTACGCGATTTTGAAGCCCTTGAACGTGACGTGGGAGGCCCGCGTGAAGCGAGCGCTCACTATCGCGTGGGTGTGCGCCGGTCTAGCCAGCTTGCCGCAAAGCTTCATCTTCCATCTGGAAGAGCATCCAGATGTTAAAGAGTAAGTAACTTTTTAGTTTGGGGTCAGATGGAGTTGTGTGTGAATTGTCCACCCATATTTATTTATTTATAGTGATATATCAAACTTATAATAGTGTTATATACTAGGTTACCTTTTCCCATGAGCTGTCTGAGGCTATCAGGCCAAAATATTTAATTAAATCCCTAGTTGTTCCAGCAATTAGCACTTTCAAATGTAGGTATAGCAAAATTTTACAGTTTAAAAATTGGTTGCCTGTAAAGTCGATATACGGGCGAAAGTTTTACGTGACAACGACTTTGAGTGGTAAAATAATTTTACGGAAGGGACGCGTGCCTTTCACTTTTTTATGTCTGTCTCTCTCGCTCTTAGGCGGGCTAACCATGCCCGAGTGGAAGGGACGCGTGCCTCTCACTCGCTCTCGTTGTGAGCGCATAGCGTGAGCGGAGCGTAACGCAGTTTCTTGAAGTGTCACCCGGCAAACCAATTTATAAGACGTTGTCACGTCAAAAAATATGTATGTACTGTTATGAATAAACCCATTTATCGGTCAAGTGCGAGTCCAACTCACACTGCCAATTCCGTACGGACATAATATTGACAGAATTTTACCTCATTTCCTTAGTTTGGTTACGTTGTAACTATTTTCTTATCTATAGTTTGGTGTTAAGTGGCCACCAAACCTTTTCCTAGTTATTGGAACAAAACTGAGCGAAATTTATCAAATTTCAATCTTGTTGAATTCATCTTTAGGTTCTATTTACCGTGTATAGGCAAAGTTAGGTTTTATGTAAATTTATTGGTTGAATTTTGTACAGTTTCACTCGACTCGGCGCCATTAGACAGTTACAGACAAATAGTGGTGGTCGCTTTAAAATTCAATACTTACCGCACTTAAACACAAAATGCGAAATAATGGGCACTCCAAAAGCATCGGAACTCTACATTCCTGTTGATTCTCATTGTAAATTCTAAGAATTTCATTTATATATGAGAGCTGGCAGCAAATTTTGGCCACGCATTTGATGCAAGCTGAAAATCTGTCACGTACTTCTCCTTCTGACTACTTCTTCTCCTTCTTCAGACTGGAGGGTCTACCGCCGAACTAAAACTGTCTTAGCTTTGACATTGTTCTCTCTTTTCTTTCCGCTTTAAATGACAGAGACCGCAACAGCAAAGCGCAAGCTGGCTTAGTTAGGCGGTAAAGGGGCGGATAAACTTTGCGCTGCACATTTTTGACAGAGTTTTTGATCGCAACCTATTTGGCACATAAGAAGAGTTTGTTTAGTAAAATAAAATAGTTAATAAACGAGGAAAAAAATACTGAAATCGGTTCAGTCATTCCTGAGAATATCGCTTTCAAATAAAAACCTCTTTAGCTACCTGCTAAGCCACCTGTCGGAAATTGGTCGTACACACTTCGATTTAGAAACAAATTTGATTAGCAAAGCAAATATTCAATGACGCAATCTTAGACACATGCTGTCTTGTGTCATGTCAAAGCACGAAAACTCTCAAAAAGGAATATTTTTTCCCGTTTTTGTTACATTCTTGATTCATGCTCCGCTTCTATTGATAGTAGCGTTATGTTCTATAGCCTATAGCCTTGCTCGATAAGTGGACTATCCCATAGAAAAATAATCTTTCAATTCGGACCAGTACTTCCCGAGATCCTAGCGTTCAAACAAACAAACAAACTCTTCAGCTTTATAATATTAGTATAGAAGTATAGATATAAATTTCCCTTTGTTAATTTTCATCTAATTAGCCGAAATTTTACTTTTGATATTCTCAAAGCTATTCCACATACCAAGCTAATTAGGGTATCTGATATAATAAGATTAAGCGTATTAACGTAATCAAAACATAAGTCAGTCGAGTAACAGGCTAATTAATAATTTAGGACTACGCAGATCGGGTGTAGCAAACTGAACAGAACGGTGTTACGTGCATGTTGATGAGGAGACCACTAGGTATAAAAACTATTACTAAAAAAACAAAAATAAAATTGGAAAAAATACCTTTTTTGGAATTTCTAATATAAAATTTTACATGAATACACGGGTAACTCACGTTTAATATAGTCAGTCCAGTCCGACTCAAGTTTCGATCGCGTCTGGCGATCTTTTTCAAGGAGAGTGCGCGCGCGGGTTCGCAGCTCGTTTAGCACGACTAAACGAGCTAAACGAGCTGCGAACCCGCGCGCACTCTCTTGAAAAGATCGCCGGACGCGATCGAAACTTGAGTCGGACTGGACTGACTATATTAAACGTGAGTTACCCGTGTATTTATGTAAAATGTGTAATAACCACGTTAGTTTTCATACTAAAATTCTAATATAATATTCGTTGCTTAGAAAACGATAAACAGAACAGAAAGAAAACCACTTCAAGCGTGACAACAACAAATCTTCGGCAAACAAAATAAACCAATGAATTGGTCTGCCTTCGGTGGCGGATGTCATTGGTTCAGTTCCCCCACCCAGAGTAAAAGTTGTTGTGGTGAATACAAATATTTGTTCATTATCTGAATGTTTCTATGTATTGTTAGTATGTACCTATTTACAATTACATAATTATTATATCAGGTTCCATCCTTTTTTGGTGAGTTAGACACTTATAGAGCGTATCAGTGAGATTGATGACTGATGAGTCAAACTTTCTATGGGTTATTTTGGACTCAAATCTAAGATGTAGGTATTTCTCAATTTATTTAATACTAGATGTCCACCCCGGCTTCGCCCGTGAAATTGGTTCAGTCATTCCTGAAAATATCGCTTTCAAACAAAAAACCTCTTCAGCCACCTGCTACGCCACCTGTCGGAAATTGGTAGTACCAACTCAGATTTAGAAACAAATATAATTAGCAAAGGTTTATATTCAATGACGCAATCTTGGCCATTAGCGAAATTACGGTGACATTACCGAATGGAAGCCAAAAAAAAGTTGAAGTTGAAGTTGACGCAATCTTAGACACATGCTGTCATGTAGCACGCTACGAAAACTCTCAAAAAAGAATATTTTTTCCCCGTTTTTTGTTACATTCTAGATACATGCTCCCCTTCTATTGATAGTATCGTTATGTTCTATAGCCTATAGCGTACTTCGATAAATGGACTATCTAATAGAAAAATAATCTTTCAATTCGGACCAGCACTTCCCGAGATCCTAGCGTTCAAACAAACTAACAAACTCTCCAGCTTTATAATATTAGTATAGATAAGTACAGATAATATTAGTATAGATTTAAAATTTGGATGTGAAATATAATATAGATTTACTACGATAACATGACCCGCCCCTCCAGAATTCTAAACGTTTGAAAGTATTAGTGAAAGTATTTACAACGCATCACCACGCATGTGTGCGTACTGCGACTGCCGTCAAACACCTAGTCGAGCTAACAAATCTATGGATTTGTTGCTCGACTAGTGGCATTCATTAATCGCTCTTATTATTAGTATGGCGCTGCACTGACGTACTCTATGAAATGGACACGTGCGTTGTCTTCCACGGTCAACAAATTATGGTGAGTTGACCAACAAATCTGTTAACAAATAAGTACCGATTGCACAAAAACTATGAATAAATTTTATTGTGTACAAATATTGAAATATTTTGCATATTTAACAATTTCAGTAAAATAAGACATCTAAATCCTTTTCAAAGATCAGTAATCACAATTATTATTAAAAAAAAACGCATGGTCCAAGTGTTAATAAAGGCATTACTCAATATTCTTTTTTTTTTACTTTTATAGGTTTACACTTGACCGCCATCTCGCCTGATGTTAAGCGACGATGCGGCTTACGATGGGGCGTGTTTACCTAGAAGAAACCGATTCACTCTCGATTTGAAGACACAAAGATTGTAACCATCGGGGAAAACCCACTCAGGCAACGTATTCCACAGCCTAGACGTTCTTATCACAAAAGTAGAGTCAAATCTCTTCGTTCGTGTCTTTGGAACATCAACCATGAAACGATGTCGCTTTTTCGAGCTACGAGCATTCCGATAGAAAAAATGGCCAGGTGGTATCAGATCATGCAAATCAGTCGCACACTCTCCAAAGTGTATCCGATAAAAAACCGATAGGCTGGCAATTTTTCGGCGATGATCAAGACTTTGTAGTCTTTTTCGCAGAAGAGAGTCATTGCCTATGAGCCTTTTGGCACGTCTCTCGATCGATTCCAGGGCCTCCAGCTGATACTTAGCCGATCCATCCCAAAGGTGCGAACAGTACTCCATACAAGAGCGAATCTGTGCTTGATACAATGTGAGCAACTGTTCAGAGTTGAAGTACCTTCGCACTTTTGAGAGGACACCTAGTTTTTTGGCAGCTAATTTAGCCTTGGACTCGATATACGAGCCAAAGTTGAGCGTGGATGTCAAAGTAACGCCCAAAAGCTCAAGACGGTCAGAAACTGGCACGGATACACCACGAAAAGTAGAAGTCAGTTGGAATGGACTCCTTTTTTGCGGAGAACAGACACGCCTGCGTCTTACTCTCGTTGAACTTGACCAGATTGGCATCACCCCATTCAGACACCGCCTCAAGGGTCAAGCTCAAACGTTCGATCAAACTCTCTCTCAGTACCTGGGTTTGCTGCCCACTGGCTCTCGCGCTAGATATGTAGCTCTCTACGACGGTGCTATCATCTGCGTACCCAAAGATACCGGGCTTCAACAGATCATTAATATGTAGCAGGAAAAGTGTCGCAGAGAGTACCGACCCTTGAGGGACTCCAGCATTGATAGCCATTTGATCCGACGAGCAGCCATCAATGACGACTCGTATGGATCGATCCCCTCAAGAAGTCCGACATCTATTAAGAATATTCATACTGCCCGGGCATTATTATAAATCTTAATATCTCTATTGGCACTGGAACTATAATTTTGCTCGTCGCTGTCATAGAAGCTTGATGTGTCATTTTCAGAATCGGATTCTCCTACGCGAATAATAAATTCTTGCTCGTTGTCGTACTTTTTCCAGTATTCAGATTCCGTTTCCTCCACATGTTTGCAAGTGTTGGCCCACATCGTGCGATCGATCATGTTCAGACGCTCATGAAGTAATTTCATGATGGATGTGTAGTTTTGGTTTACATTTTTGTTGGCTATGTAGTTTTTCAATACTCCCCAATTTTTCTCGATAGGGTTTAAGTCGGGATGATATGGAGGAAGTCTTAATATATCGCATTTAAATTTTTTTGCTTCGCCATCGATAGCGTAATTTCTAGAATTATCCTTATTTTTTAAAATGATATCATAGAGTTCGATTTTCTTCATGTCTTCCTCGAAGTCGATGTGTTTTTTCACGAGCCAATCTTTCATGGCAGCTTTGTTGCTGTTGGAGGTGGGAACTTTTTCAGTAAATGTGTTATGGTAAGAGGCGTTATCCATAACAATTACGGACTTTTCTGGTATGTTTGGCAGAAGTTGTTCTGAGAACCACTTCTTGTAGTTATTGTGGTTCATATTGTCATGGTAGTCGCCAGTCTTTGAACTAGCCTTATAAATTAAAGAAGCATTGGGGACAAAACCATTTTTTTCCACCGGCGTGGACAATTATGATGCGTAACCCTTTAGACATTTTTTTCTTTGCTACTGTTCCTTGTTTAGTACCCCATGATTTATTTTGTACATGTGTGGTATGAATGTAGCTTTCATCGGTATAAACAATATTTCTGCCTTCTTCGCTATATTTCTTCAATTGTTTTAAATATTTATAGCGAAGCAACTGCACGTCATGTTTTTCAACTAGAGCTTGACGATTGTCTTCAGTAGTTTTCCACTCATATCCTAAATCAAGAAGTATACGCCGTAAAGTCTCGAAACATCCATCAAAATTTATCTTTTCAGTAAGCACTCTTTTCAAAGCTTTTAATGTTGGATATTGTTTATACTCTGTATGAAAGTTACTGACAGTACGCCTTATTACCCCCCTTGCCAAATTCATCGATGTCACGCTTTAAACGTTTGCGAGGATTTTTGTTTTTATGTGGTGAGCTCATTTGTGTACCAGTTGCATCACATTTCGCTTTTTTCTTTGAGAATTCTTGTTATAGTCTTTTCGCTAACTCCCACAGCTCTGGAAGTTCTCCATCTAGCGTCTGTCAAGCGCTCTACTCCATTTTCAGCCTCATGCTTCATATGTTGGTATACTGTAGCTATAACTTCTCTTGCCTGACTCCGCACAATTTTTTTTCTTGACTTTTCCATGGCCTGGTAATTTGTGTTGCGATCAGTACTTTCGTGTCACTGAGCGACGTAGACTCAACGACTTGACTGTCTCAGACCACTGCCGGCCTGCTACTGAAGATGAATAATTACAACTACATACAAAATCTTTCGTAAGGATGTGACTACACACATTAAAACAGTAATCTGGAGGGGCGGGCCATGTTATCGTAGAAAATCTCTACCTACTAATAAATTTGTAATCGAAATACCGCGTTGCGCAATCAAAATTACACCGAGATGGCAGTTTAATCTCAAAGCTCGTTCCTGACCTTCGAATATATATTTTAAATGATCTAGACATAAATCAAACGGGCTTATTAATTTACTTTGTAGCAGTAATTGCAATTTCTAAAATAAATCGCTTTGCTTACTTCGTTCTTCACTGACAACAGTCTGTGAACACGGTCTTTTAATGATGATAATGACATGTACATGACTTCACGTTTTGTATTTTAATATCATTGACATTAAATTAATAATTAAATTTACTTAACATATAATTTAATAGAAGGTTGCGTAAGGAAAGAATCAGTCGAGGAATATATATCTCAAGTCCAGTAATAAAATATGCAGAATTGTTCGACGACCATTCATTCTATGAAGAAACCACATGGTGTCGTGCCATCAGATAATAATAGCTAATGTAATATAAAACCAGGGGCTAACTTTGTTTATCCAGAATATTAGGGTTGCTTTCTATCGTCATCTCGTCTTCTCGCGATGATGCTGTCCATGATGGACCATGTATTTCCATTTGCCTCCGATCTCGTGCCTACATTTGAAGTTTGTGTACGCACTTAACGTTTCTGTATTGATCTATATTATATCAAAATGTATCCTTAAAGTTCCTAAAAACCCAGCCAATTTCGAATCGGACTCGCGTACGTAAATATAAATGTATGTCTGTTGGATGGGCTGTCATTGATACTTATTCTTTAAAATACAAAAATCTTTATTGTTGTTTGTAGGTAAGATAAGACGATACAAAACATTTTAAAAGTTGCCCCATACAAACTGGCTTCTGCGAGAGGCATGCAATATGTCTGACAAGACAATTTGTTGTAGTCTTAATTTATAAATGAAAAAAATTAAATAATGGTCAGCTGATTAAAGTCTTCTTCTTCCTCATCTTCTATTAATTTCTAGCTTCTATTTGGTTGTGATGTATATATATAATATATATGCTTGGTGAGCACAATTTCGTCAACGTCTTGTGTTTCATTATGATATTGTCTTGTGTTTTTGAGTTTGATCAGTATATCCATCCAGGGTCTATGAGACCCCTAAAATATTGACGTGACAACGTCTTATAAATTGGTTTGCCGGGTGACACTTCAAGAAACTGCGTTACGCTCCGCTCACATTATGCGCTCACAACGAGAGCGAGTGAGAGGCACGCGTCCCTTCCACTCGGGCATGGTTAGCCCGCCTAAGAGCGAGAGAGACAGACATAAAAAGTGAAAGGCACGCGTCCCTTCCGTAAAATTATTTTACCACTCAAAGTTGTTGTCACGTAAAACTTTCGCCCGTATACCGACTTTACAGGCAACCAATTTTTTTTAGTTTTATTTGTTGTTATAGTTGCAACAGAAATAGGTCATCCGTGAAAATGTCGACTCTATTACTACCCATTACGGTTCATGAGACATAGCCTGTTGAAAGATGGACGGATCGATAGCTTAGTAATAGGGTGTTTACACTTTGGATAAGGAACCCTAAAAAACTGTTTAAATCATCCGCCGAAAACGTCTTAGTGAATAAATAAATATTGGTGGACATTTTTTTATTCATTTATTAATCAACTTTGTAGAGTATCAGCAACGAATTTATTGGAAACATACTTATTTCTATAAACAATTCCTTTATATTAAAAATAATTATAAACAAAATAATAGCAAAACATGTGTCAAATGTCAGCATGAATCATGATCCCAAACTGCTAATATTTTCGTGTTCACAGCTTGGGAGCGCGCTACCCGCGTCTCGCCCCACACGCCCGCACGATTGCCCCGTCTACACGTTTTCATCTAACGACTGTTTTATTTATAAGATTATAGTATCAGTGTTGTTATACTTATTACAGGTACTACCAGTGTGTATCGTACGGGTCGCTGCCGACGGAGACGCACGAGTTCGCTTACTTCCTCGTGAACATGATCCTGATGTACGTCATCCCCCTCGTGTCCACCCTCTACTGCTCCTCTGCGGCGCTGCTCGAGATCATCAGGAGAGCCAATGCTAATGGTAAGTTTTTGAAGTGAAAACTTTTTTTGGCACACCACACACAGATTTTTCGTGAGCTGTGAATAAAGTTCAGCATCACGCTCGGAAATGAAAGATTCAGTTCCAGTGAACTCGGGAACCCCCAAGTGTGCCAGAGCAAGACAGATAGTCAGCTGCTGCTCTATCTGCTGTCACTGTCTTCTTTTTAATATATTCTTGGCCATGGATACTAGCCCTTCAGCCGCATCTTCTCACTGTGGTATCGCTATGTTTTTATAGTCAATTTTTATGTTAACGTTTTTGTTTTTAAGTATTAAAATTATTCAGTAGGTTTTTCTTGTTGTTATTATATAGTTTTCATTTCTGCCTTGTGGTCTTAAGCATACACATTTTTTTACAGGCAGAGTTTTTACTAACAAACCTATGACACAATGAGAAATACACTACGCTACATCATACCTGACTAACTTCTTTTTTAACTTCTCCACATCTGACACTCACTCTTATGCCACCTTTTCAATCCGTATTAGTTTTAAAATAATTTAAATGTTCTCCAAAAAAAGAAATAACGACTCCAATTCAAAATTCTGAGTTTACTCAGACACTCGCACACACATATTTCAAGGAGACAGCCTGGTTTCGGAGTAAACAAAAATAACATCGATGTATACAAATTTTAGATTTTTGTCGAATTTTCACAAACCCTTGTTTTGATTTTGAACATTTTTTATGGAACCTATGAAGCATCTCCCAAGCAATAAAATAATTATCGAAATCGATTCACAAATGGTGGAGCTATTACACCTACATACTCGTACATGCACAATACAAATAAAAACAAACGAAATGAGAACCTCCTTGGGTTTTTTCGAGACTATTTGGTTGCTTTGCGATCATGTGACCGTCTAATAGGCACGACGACAGGTCCTGCAATTATCTGAAATTATTTTATGTAATGACAGTATTTAAATATAATAAAATATGTACCAACTTTCATATCTTTTGATTTAACTTACTTTATGATCATTCAAAGTTGGATGGGCAAGTGAGCAAGCCATTTTAAAAGTACGAAATTATTAGAATATTTATTTACTATTGGAAAACCCAT
Organism: Ectropis grisescens; assembly: GCA_017562165.1. Lineage (NCBI taxonomy): Eukaryota > Metazoa > Arthropoda > Insecta > Lepidoptera > Geometridae > Ectropis > Ectropis grisescens. The sequence continues at coordinate 19,073,951 of CM029785.1, forward strand.
TCAATTTAAAGTGACTTTTGTTAAGAAACCAGTTTCCTAAACACAATATTTAATATAGCTAACATACAGACTTTACTCGCGACGCATAGAAAATACCCGACAGTGACGTCACGCTTCTGTAGTGTTTTTGTATGAAGCGTTTTTGGGAAAGTCCCAAATTGTTATTTTAAAATCGTTGTATCACGAGAAATTTTTTAGATAACAAATTAATTCTTTCACGTATGTTTCAGTTATTGAGCATCCTTATGATGGCACGTTAAATCAATAAAAGTAGTCAAGTGCGAGTCGGACTCGCCCATGAAGGCTTCCGTAGCGGCAAGTAACATAATATTTCTTATTTTTTTTTAATTACAAAAGTTCTTCTTGTAGTTCGTTGTTACTTTAGTCAGTGTTTTAACAATAGTGCATTTATGACGTATTCAAATAAAACTACTTAATAGATCTCATTCAAACCAATTTTTGTTGATAGTTTGTAATGTACATCATTCACTTTTTTTATTTTTGTCATTCTCTTATTGTAGAAATTATAGAGGGGACACACTTTTTTACCACTTTGGAAGAGCACTTTGCCACTCGCGCAAACTATTCAGTTTAGAAATAAAATATGATAGAAACCTCAATATCATGTTTGATGACCTATCCATAGAAAAACCACAGATATGGGTTTGATCAAAAAAAAAATCTAGTTTCTGTTCTAAGTACCTATAGGACACTATTTTTTTTGTTTTTTTTTTTCTATTTTTTTGTATCAAAATCTTAATGCGGTTTACAGAGTACATCTACTTACCAAGTTTCAATAGTATGATTTTATAGTTTCGGAGAAAAGTGGCAGACAGACATGACGAATCTATAAGGGTCCCGTATTTTGCCATTTGGCTACGGAACCCTAAAAACCTAAAAAAAAAATGATTGAGTCGCCATGGCTATTTCAACGTTCTAAACATCTAAGAAATAGCTTCGTTATTAACACATTTTTAAAAGGTATAATATGTTGATTAAACACTGCTCAACATTTTGACAGTTTAACTTCTTTCTTGAAGCTTTGAGTTACTTTTATATTCAACTGTGAAGTAAAACATAGTGAGGAAACCGACGTTTTCCACTAAACATCTTTCGAGAACATGTGTCAACTCAAATTTGCATACTCCATTAGTACAAAGAAATGGCAAACGAAATTTGCTTCCTTTAACCCTGAAATATTGTAGAATATTAATTATTAGCTAAGACTTAAAAACCAGCAGACTCGAGGCTCTGTTATGACGATAACAAAATTTTAGTTTACACAAAATAAACAAAATTCATGTTCAGTACCGTACCTAAACTCATAATCTGAGGTTATTTCTATGTTAGTAAGCTAGGTTTGTTGTTACTCCTGGTAACCAACGAAGCATCTTGTTTTGAAAACAAACTCCCACTCACTAAGCAGGCAAGTTGGTATTTCAATGGAAATGTTTTCAACCTTCTTTAAGAATAAAACTGTGTAAGATATTAAGTACAGGCTGTGGGTCACACACATCATTGGGTCATTACACGAGCTACTTGTGTACCTATATGTGTGCGTGTCAGCCTATCAGTGACAACCTGACAACACACACGTGCAAATGTGGCCGACTCTAGTGACACAGTTTTTGCTTTAGCGAGACTACGTCCGACTTTTTTATACGTCCATGGTCGAAAGAAATGCTGTTTTGCTGCACACCGTTTCCGCACGTTTTACTTTTCCGTTATAGCAAAGATGATGACGAACTTGTACATTATAAAATTTTACTAAATGTTATTTTTGTGATTTTTAACGGACATAGCTTTTATTTACAAACTTTACTAGAAGAGTTATAATGTCAACTATACTAGATACATACCTACCTAACTAATTACATTACCAAGTACATTTGAATCACCGATTTACCAATGAAGATCTAAAGATAATCAAGATGATCAAGCCCAGTCGGAAGTGTACCCAGCATACTGGCGACATTACCACGCTGAATAACGACACTAATACGTTAGGCCAAATAAACTCCAGCATTTTGGGCAAGTCAATCAGGAGCTTTAAAACATGAGATGAGCTCCCAGGGTCTACTGCTTAAGAAAAACTGTCCCAGATTTGATATTGTTTTCTCTTCTCTTGAAATTGTAGAGACAGCAATACCAAAACCAAAGACGACTTAGTTATGCGCTCCGGTCTCCACGGGCCCAATATGTCAACACCAAACAAAGGGCTGTAACACATGTAACCACTTCCAAGGTTTGCGTGAAGATTTACACGAATCCCAAGACTACATAATTATACTACGTATTGAGTTGGCACAAACGATTTACACCGTAAGCACGGGTAGCATCTTTCATGCCTAGTCGCTCTTGTGGAAGTGTCATACTTTTGTTGTGGCACATCACTTTGTTGCCAAAGAAAGCATGCACGTCATCTGCTTATGATTGACACGGAACCGTGCGGAAACTCTAACTCTATATGTAGTATATGTAAACTCTTTGCACGAATCTTTAAAATGTAATATTTTCAGATAAGATGCGGCGTAGCGGCGTGGGCATCCTCGGGCGCGCAAGGGCGCGTACGCTCAAGATGACGGTCACCATCGTGGTCGTGTTCTTCACGTGCTGGTCGCCATACTACTGCTACTGCTTATGGTCAGTCACCTACCTCTCTCTCCACATAAATACCGTAGCATAAGCATAAACCGCCCACTAAATATTCCCACTCCGGGGACTCCGGGCCTTTTCTTTCAAGGAGATAGTCAAGGCCATAATCCACCTTGCTGGCCCATTGCGGATTGGTGAATGGCACGGGACCTCGAAAGATTCAAGGTACTTGTCGGTTTCCTCACGATGTTTTCCTTTACCGTTTTAAGTTTGCGGCATTATGCACATGATTTCGATAATACCATAAACAACCCATATTATACTCTCAAGGCTGGGACTCAGAGCATTTTCTACTTTTAAAATATTAATTTCAATTAATTTCATTTATTATTATATATTATTATTCATAATATATAATAAATTTAGGAAAACTCTGTTTTACATAGCTCATTATTTTTTCCTTACTCATATCCTACAAAGTTTAAAGCAAATATGTCGCAAGAAATAAAAATGTTCACACAAACTTTCTTCTCTTATTTTACTACATTAGACGCTGTATTTTGAAAAAAAATATGTCCAAGGAATAAAAAGTTTCATAATACACACTTTCATACATATTTTCTTTAGGCGTTGAATTTTGAGAAATCCGTCCTTAGTGAATTTGTCTACGTCATCAATTTTAAGTATGTCTTAAGGGTACATCCTGTGCGTTATCATAAAACTTTCATCCCCTACTTTAAGCCTAGGGTCTGAATTGAAAAAAAATGTACTACGTAAGTCATTATTATGGCCGTACTCAGCTCTTACAAAATTTGATGCTAATATGTCCAAGGAATAAAAAGTTTCATACAAACTGTCAAACCTTATTTCACCCCTTTCACGGTTGAATTTTAATAAACACTGTAATACATACCGCATGATATTCCCCAAACTTAATTTTTATGAAATTTCATGCAATTATGTCTTAGGAATAATAAGTTTCATGCAAACTTTCATCCCCTATTTCATCTCTTTAGGGTTTGAACTTTGAGAAATCCTCCCTTGGTAGGCAGCCACCAAGGGAGGATTTCTCAAAGTTACTGCCTACGTAATAAAAAATAATACGTGTGTGAAAAATTAAGTATGTCCTAAGGGCTTGTCCGGCGCGTTGATATTTATAAAACGTTCATCCCCTATTTAACCCGTTTTAGAGGTTGAATTTTGAAAAAAAATATGATCCATAACTCATTATTTTGGCCACACTAAATACCTACGAAATTTAGTGTAAATATGTCCAAGGAATAAAAAGTTTCTCTACAAACTTTCATCCCTTATTTCACCCCTTTGAGGATTGAATTTCCAGAAACGCTGTAATATGTATCTCATGATTTTAACTGAACTCACCTTATATAAAATGTCATGCAAATATGCCCAAGAAATAAAAAGTTTCTATACAAACTTTCATCCCTTGGTTGAATTTCGATAAACGCATTAATACTTACCTCATGATTTTAGCCAAACTCTATTTACATGAAATTTCATGCAAATATGCCCAAGGAATAAAACGTTACGATACAAAATTTCATCCCTTATTTCTCCCCTTTGAGGGTTGAATTTCGATAAACCCTGTAATACGTACCTCATGATTTTAACTGAACTCACCTTATATGAAATTTCATGCAAATATCCCCAAGGAATAAAAAGTTTCTATACAAACTTTCATCCCTTATTTTTTTTTTTTTTTTTTTTTTTTTTAAATATAGAGTGACGAGACGATCAGGTCATGTGCCTGATGGTAAGCAACATGCCTGACACATAACAGCACAGTGACAAGCAGCTATTGGAACATGAAGAGTCCAAATCATTACCTAGCACTGCACTGCGCTCGTCACCCAGAGATCTAAGATCTTATACCTCTAAGCCCTGTAATTTCTCTGGAAACATTGCCCTTCAAACCGGAACACAGTAATGTTTGCACATTACTGCTTGGCGGTAGAATAACTGGCAATAACTGGCAAAATTATTTCACCCCTTTGAGGGTTGAATTTTGATAAAAGCTGTAATACGTACCTCATGATTTTAGCCAAACTCAATTTATATGAAATTTCTTGCAAATATGCCCAAGGAATAAAACGTTTCTATACAAACTTTCATCCCTTATTTCACCCCTTTGAGGGTTGAATTTCGATAAACACTGTAATACGTATCCCATGATTTTAGCCGAACTCAATTTATATGAAAGTTCATGCAAATATGCCAAAAGAATAAAAAAGTTTCATACAATTTTTCATCCCCTATTTCACCCCCTCGGGGGTAGAATTTATCAAAATCCTTTCTTAGCGGATGCCTATGTCATAACATCTACTTGTGTGCCAAATTTCAGCCTGATCCCTCCAGTGGTTTGGGCTGTGTGTTGATAGATCACTATGTCAGTCAGTCAGTCAGTCAGTCAGTCAGTCACCTTTGAGTTTTATATATATAGATGAAGATGACTAGCTTTAACCCGCGGCTTCGCTCGCGTTCAGTAAGTTTTTTTATTGTAGATTCCTACTTGGATAGCATGAGCGTCAAATAATAACATAACTAATGCTCGTCTATAATAGACCTAAGGGTAGTTTATGCGTTATTATGTATTTTAATTCCCTATTTTACCATCTTAGGGGTTGAAGTTTGGAAAACTAATACGCTCATTATTTTTAATGTTCATGCAAATAAATGTTTTAACTGCTATAGGTTTACTCTTGACCGCAATGTCGACTAAAGTTAAGTGATGATGTGATCTACGGTAGAGCTTGCTATCCTAGAAGAAACCGATTCAGTCTCAATTTGGATACACCAGCGTTGTAATCATCATGAAAAATCCATTCAGGCAACGTCTTAGAGTATCTCTCCACTTAGTCTGTGAACGCTTTTCACAGCCTAAGCGTTATTGTAACAAAAGTAGTCCGTCAAAGCTCTTCGTTATAGTCTTTAGAACATGTCCAAGGGGTTAAAAGTTAGTACAAAATTTTATCCACTATTACGTACCTAGTATGAATTTGAAAAATATCCTTCTTTCTTGTTTGCTTCATAATATAAAATTTTCATACTCTCTTTTCATACACTAGCTTTAGCCCGCGGCTTCGCTCGCGTTCAGTAAGTTTTTTATTTTAGATCCTACTTGGATAGCGTGAGCGTCAAATAATAACATAAATAATGCTCGTCTATAATAGACCTAAGGGTAACTTATGCGTTAATATGTATTTTTATTCCCTATTTTACCATCTCAGGGGTTGAATTTTGGAAAAATAATACAATCATTATTTTTGCCGTAGTTAATTGTCATGCACATAAATATTTTAACTGCTATAGGTTTACTCTTGACCGCAATGTCGCCTGAAGTTAAGTGATGATGCGGGATGCGGTCTACGGTAGAGCTTGCTATCCTAGAAGAAACCGATTCAGTCTCAATTTGGATACACCAGCGTTGTAATCATCATGAAAAATCTATTCAGGTAACGCCTTAAAGTATCTCTACTTAGTCTGTGAACGCCTTTCACAGCCTAGACGTTGTTATAACAAAAGTGGTCCGTGAAAGCTATTTGTTATAGTCTTTAGAACATGTCCAAGGGGTAAAAATTTCGTACAAAATGTTATCCGCTATTACGTAGTATGAATTAGAAAAATATCCTTCTTTCTTGCTTGCTTCATAAAATAAATATATGTGCGAAAATGTAAGTATCTCCTCTGCGTTAATATAATATTTTCATCCCCTATTATACTTTCTTCGGGATTAAATTTAGGAAAACTCTGGATTACATAGCTCATTATTTTTCCCGTACTCATATCCTACAAAATTTAAAGCAAATATGTCGCAAGAAATAAAAATGTTCACACAAACTTTCTTCCCTTATTTTACTCCATTAGACGCTGCATTTTGAAAAAAAAACTTTGAAACACATAACACATTATACATATTAGCCGTCCTCAATTTATACGAAAAAATTTCGTACAAAATGTTATCCGCTATTACGTAGTATGAATTAGAAAAATATCCTTCTTTCTTGCTTGCTTCATAAAATAAATATATGTGCGAAAATGTAAGTATCTCCTCTGCGTTAATATAATATTTTCATCCCCTATTATACTTTCTTCGGGATTAAATTTAGGAAAACTCTGTATTACATAGCTCATTACTTTTCCCGTACTCATATCCTACAAAGTTTAAAGCAAATATGTCGCAAGAAATAAAAATGTTCACACAAACTTTCTTCCCTTATTTTACTCCATTAGACGCTGCATTTTGAAAAAAAAACTTTGAAACACATAACACATTATACATATTAGCCGTCCTCAATTTATACGAAATTTCATTCAAATATGTCTAAGGAATAAAAAGTTTCATACACACTTTCATGCCCTATATTCTTTAGGCGTTGAATTTTGAGAAACCATCCTTAGTGAATATGTCTACGTCATAAAAAAAATACGTGTGTGACAATTAAGGAATGTCATATTACCCTCTTAGGGGTTAAATTTTGGAAGTAAATGTACTACGTGTAACGGTGCAGCTGTGCTACCCGTCAACAATCTTCAAATATTTCATTTATACTATGTATTTATTAATAAAGTGTGATTTACTAATGTTTAATTGCATTGGTTACTAGTTACTGGTTACTGGGTATTGGTTAATCGGTTAAATATATTTAATTAAAATAAAATCTTGATTTTGAATACATCTTTCAATAATTTAATCGATAGAGAACATACCTTAGAAGATTACATCTTACACCTTAATTTGAGAGTACTTAGGTAAATGTCAGCATCGGTGAGAATTCCAATAGAGAGGTGGGTTTGTTCCATTTTTGTAGTAAATTGGGAATGCAGGTGCCATCACTCTGGTTCCTTCATAGAGCATCAGTTGTAGTCTGAGAAAAAGGTGCAAAACAACAAAGTTACATTTATTACTTTACAGAACATACAAACAAAGGAAAGAGCAGATTAGTTATAATTGAGACCGTTAAATGAGGAACTGGACTTCAATAACAGTTAAAAGAGCTGTAATTGATGCCTCTTTATATTTATTCGGTAGAGAACATTTAGTATTACTATTTCAATTCAATTCAATTTATTACTTCAAACCTTAGGATCATCACTTGGTAACGTCACATAAAACAATTATTATTGAATAGTGATTCCGTTTACAATAAACATGCGAATTTTAATTACCTATAATATGAATTGTTACCTCAGTACTAAATACATTTATGATCTTTCACTGCTATATGTGTAATGAGATTACATAGAGAGAAATATCTAGACAGGTAGTTTTACAACTCAATCATCTTCACATAATTTACTCGATTGAGAACATTAAATTTAGTGTTAAGTACTATATTGTTATATGAATTATTCTTCCCACAGAACTAAAGACTCTAATCACTCACTGGTGTGTATATTATAGAATACATGGAGAACATACCTTGAAAAATCACTCCATACACCTTAATTGAGGTATCTATATTGTGTGAACTCGGTGAGAATTTCAATAGATGTAAATATTTGTTCCAATTTTGAGATAAATTGAGAATGGAGAGATAGCATCATTTTGATATCTTCAAGGAGCATAAGTTGTTCAGAGTTCAGAGTTGTAATCTGAAAATTAAAGGTATTTCTTACATACAACATAGGTACATTTCTAGATCAAGAATTAGTTATTGTTGGGGTCCTACCTAGCCTAGGAAATCTGTAGTAGTTAACACAATAGCTGTAATTGAGGTCTCTTAATCAAGTGTCAATCAGGAGACATAGATGTTGTAGTGTTGTGTGTTAATGTATTATCATCATAAAATATGTAATTGTAGATGATCTTAGATTGAAATTCTAGAGATATTTCTATTTGAAGTCTGAAACAGGCATTAATTATTGTTTTGTACAAAGTAAATGCATTCAATACATGTTTGGATGGGAAAACAACCAACATTACATAGTTGAAAATACTGCGCAGTTTCAGTAGGTCTACTTGATAATCATATTTTTCTCGTTCCGAACACTTATTACTATTTTAATACTCATTATGTAACTTTTCTGGATAAATTCAACAAGATAAATGATTACGAACATAAAACTCACCATTAAATGTTATTAAATAGCATTTGCAGTTCGTGATTGTATCCTTGAAGATTTTAGTAAAATCGATGTTTTCACATAATTTGTCCACTTCACATTCACATAATGATCCTTGCAAAATACTATTTAGGCGAAATACACAAGAAATATGGGGTATTTGCATACATAATATAAGATTGTAAATAATCAAAAATTATTTTGTTCCGCGCGTGTCAGAGTTCGCAGGCCAAATGACTTTGACAACTGCGTCTCAAAAATTGCAAGCACAAATTTAAAATTGAATGTGGCTAAAAATGGAAACTAAAATATCCTTTTCGTTATAAATAATTGTTCATATTAACTTTAGACAGTTGCGCATCATCGGAGGTCATTTGTATGTTGGTAGTCCGCCTAAACCATCTAACGCGTTTAGCCGAGTTAGACCGCCAGTCGTGAATGGGCGGGGCCTAATTTTAGTTCGGAAAAAGTATAAAGGGAACCTTGGGAGCGTTGCAGGACAGTTATTCATTATTTTTCGTCGAGTAAGGAAGTAAGGAGTCACGCTGGAATTTTGTGTCCCCGTTACGTTGTGCCATATAATTAAAGTAAATTCAAGTTTTCCAGGACTAATCATTCGTACTTTAGCAGTGAGAGAATTGCAATTTTCTTAATGCAAAGGAGTGAATTAGCATCTCATTTTGGGATTGAAAAACGTTTTTGCGACGCACAAGGCGATTTTGAATGTAATCGTATGTGTTTTGTAAATAGCGTTTTGCAGTTCCAACTTATGTGAGCATTAAGTTAAATTTGGGGGGGGTTTTTCTTGTGGAAATGAACAACGTAACATTACATATACCGTACATGGTTACGGGTTTTGAAAACACGCGTCTCGTGTTCCTCTCTTAAATTCAACTTGGGTTTTGTGGCGTCCCAGGGTCGATTTTGCCTCTTAAATGGGGATCGATTAAGTCACCGTTTCGATATATCTTTCCTTCGGAAGAACTAGACGGCCTCTGACAAGAATCAACGCGCAAGTCGTGCTTGTCTCGCGGGCTGGTGAGACATTAGTCTCCTAGGAATCCTAGCTGGAAATATCTGTCGAAGCGTCTTACGTTAGGTTGGTCTGTTTCATTCAACTCCCCCAAGGGACTTACCTTGTGTTAGAGGTTTTTCCCGGCTTCCCCGTCCAGAATGAAACTTTCCCGTAGGGCTGTTAGGGATCATAGGTTTTGTCAGTCTGATCAACTGGTAGGTAAATTTAGAAATTCAATGTTAGTAAAGGGTATTGCACTTTATACCGAAGGCCCGGATAAAATATACCCTTTTTGGTAGAGTAAATCTTAAATTGGGATCCGCGAATCTCTTGCAATTTTGTATCTCTTAGTTGATAGGCCATGCTAGGATAGGTTTAGGAAGTAAAGTCATTACGTTGATTCTAATATGTCATTAGTATGTGATGTATCAGTTCAACGGAACATAGGGAATTATTAATCCTTTGTTTCAGGTCAATAAACGAACGAGAAGTTGCAGAATAACGTAAACAGATTGTTCGATAGTCTTTAATATTTTAGTGTATTATAATAACTTGCACTTGCTCATTACATTTACAACCTTTTAAAACTAAAATCCTAAATAGTCAAGTTCTCTGCTTAATTGAGAGAATCGCGACGTACATAACGAGTTCAGATACTTACAGAGTTCCATGAATACTAATATTTACAAAGATTACATCAAAATCTTGAAGACTATCTAATAATTAACCACCTAGGTATTTATTTACAAACCTATATATTGTTTCATTATTTTCATCACAACTATGTACATTTACAAATTCGAACAAGCAGTTGTATACATAATGTTGTTCGGTGGACCTTACTGAGTTCAGATTTCCAGTTTAACTTGTAAAGTTATATAATACTCAACCTTTGCAGAAGTCTGCTAATTTTGGACATTCTTTTAAAGTCATGCACGTGTCATGCAGTCGGAAGCCTAGCTGAAATGGGGTCGAAGACGTTATAAGATTTGTCTTTAAATTATCTGATTGGGTCGGTTGAACCCTAGTTAGTTCCTTTCTGCTGGTACAGAGGAAGGTCTGACATAACTACATCAAATTAAAGAGCTCGGTAGAAGCTAAATTATCTAAGTTACATTGGAAACTTAACCTTTAAGGTTTATCTAACAATTTGACTAATTATTGGAAAACTAGTAAACACACTTTTTTATTCCCGAAATCACATTCCTTTGCTGTCGATCGGTACAGTAAAGTTCTATATGGGATTTCACCGACTGATTGACGAGACATACAATAGTTATGTAAACTCATCCCTCCCCTGCATAATTCCTCCAATTCCCTTGGATAGCTTAATTTGGCATAACTAATACTTAATTGTTAGGGAGTAAACTCGGCAAGCCCGCGAGCTCGCAAATCTGTGGGAGACGCTGGATTCTTGTCTTTGTGGGTAGCCAGCGATCAAAGAAAGGCGATTTGGCCAGGGGCCTTCTTTTTACCACAAAACAAAATATTGTTAAGTTAAACAAATAATAATACACTGATCCGATCAGTAATACACAGAAATATTTAATTTATCTTCCATACCTACTATCAAAAGCATAATATATATATTAACATAATATAAGACCATGACACCATATACAAATCATATTCACTAACTTATTACATAACGATAATACATTACTATTACTTAGTTTCATTGACAAGCTCTACCTCTCTTGCTATTTTAGGAAACTAACCATGATAAGATTACTATTACTTCGTAAGCCAATAAAACTATGATCTAATAATGCAGGTAGGAATCTTTACATAACTTTAATTAAGACACCTCTAGGAATCATTACTGAGCTAAACAAAGCCAATACTTATTCGAATATTTGTCAAACTAGAATTCTTAGGTTCATTAAAATCAGGTAAAATCTTAGGTGGGCTAAAATCATATTGTTAGAATTAGAACAATGGTTCATCTCAAGTCTGTCTGGGTTACAAACATACGGTTCACATACGTAGAGTCCTACTACAAGATGATCAAGGCCAAATCAAATCAAATATAGTTAGTAGGGCGTTTTACAGTTGGAAAACTGCGGATGTGGAAATAAAAAATAATATATTTTTAAAAGGGGGGTTTTACAATTGGTGGTGCCGCAAACCAGGATTAAAAAAGGTTAATTATATATTTTAGAAGGGGTTACAATTTTAAAACCGTGGACCAGGATTTGATAAATATAAAAAAAAATATTAAGAGGGGGTCTTTACAATTAGGTGCCCTGGACCAGGATATGTTATAAAATATGAAAATTATAAAACTGAAACCCGATTTTTACAATTTGCAAGCCGTGGACCAGGATTAAAAAGAACCTTAGATTTTAGCTTTTAACTACTAATTTTATATAGGTATATAAGTAACTATGTCCATGTGCGTCCATGTATATGGACAATTTGATGCCGTGTATGTTTGCGAATAGATTTGAGTTGGACCATTGTCTTAAGTCTGGGGTCGTTGGTTTAGAAGAGTTTAATTCATAGAACAAGGAAATTAGAAATGGGAGTTCAGCAATTGAGATTAGTTTGAAGACGCCTATCTAGCTTTAAAAATAATAACTTAGTACTGTCCTTTAGAAACATCTATTGAAACTAAGTTCAACATATTCTATACATCTTGACTGAAGTCTTATTATCAAATTGTCATGTAGGAATTATGCTAACTGATATGCAGGGAAACTTAAATCTACATTAGTTTAAATTATAGTAAATTCCATCTTCATGTTTGAAATTCTGTCAGGAGATTGCACGATGTCCATCTGTTGCTTGTTGTCCATATCTGAAAAATGCGTGAAATTTAGGATTAGTTACTGTTTATGATAACAATCGAACATAGTTGAAAAAAAAAAACAACTAAATTAATGGTGACATAGGGTAGACTCAATTAATAAAATGGTCATGCCATATTTAAATTATTATCATTAATTGGTTTCAACATTAAGAAGTACCATGCTACTCTAAAAGTTATTTAAAATAAATAAATAAAGAGTTGTCCTATATGGGAATCAAACTCACAATCTAGGATTCATGAGCAAACCTATTATCAGCAATGCCATTTGGTTAATTAATCTATGTTAGAAAAAGCAATTATTCAAATAAATAAATTTATAACGATTGTCGTGCACGAGAACAGAACCCACATTCTTATACTTATGGGCAAACTTTTAACAACTGAGCCATTAGGAAAACCTAAGTGACAGCTACAGCAATCATAAGCATAGTGAAATTTGAACTTGGTTATAGTACACATAAAATTTTACAGCACATACACACATCACAAACAAATAAACACATGGGATTATTCAGGATAGAAAACATGTACTTGTATTGTTGGGTTTCAATGCAGGGTCAGCTTGGGAAGTATCACACCTTTGCCAGTTACCTTACCGCTAAGTAGTAATGGGAAAACATTACAGTGTTCCGGATTATAGGTCAAATGTTCAGGGCATAGAAGTACTTGTCTTATCCCAGGTGCACGAGCACAGTGCAGTGCTAGGTACCAAATAGCTGTATTATAGGCAGGCATATTGGTTACCATTTTTAAATATTGCTAAATTTATATATGAGATTAATATTTTACTTACCGTTAACATTATTATGATCTCGATGGAAAATCAGGGAACGAGGATAAGGTTGAACAGGCAGGAACAACCACTGCTGTATCTCTGGCTTTCAATTTCCATCATGATGTAGCTTGCATACTCTGAAAAATAAGATAATTATATATATAACATACAATTATAAAATAAGATTTATCCCGCATTTTACTTGATAATAGGCTCAATTTAATTTATATTTACAGTTTTAGTAAACATGGCTATTGTTAACATTCTCATAATTTTAAATTCTTTGGAATACATGGTAGCCTATGAACAATTCAAAATAGGGTCTATCATATAAATATGCTTGTTACTATTTAATTGCAAATTAACAATTACTCACTTACATCTTATGTACAAATAAATTTAAATGTATGATAGTTCAAGTACATCCGCTGTCATGATAATTTATATATAAATTAACAAACACAATACATATCTATTTGGTATACATACATACTCTAATACACTACACTAAGAATTCCACTGTCAATCTATATTAGGCGTTGAATATTATAAACTGGCATTAACATCAGGGCAGTTTATAAGTAGAGGACAAAGTAACCACAGTATAATTTAGTAATACACATTGACATTATGTTCACATTGCAATATAAATAAACATATTACACATAGTGATGAACACAAATATTATTTTAGTAAAGTTCACTACGGTGACCACAGCGAAACATAAAAGTATGATGTAAGATAGTGAATTAGGTTTAGGATGATCAGATTGCAAGGTCAAGTGTTACTGTAGATAATATCACTATGGATAGTAACATTTAGTATAGATCAACCCATTTTAGAAAAGTCTTGCATTAATAAATATGAACTTTGTTATATTGAACAGAATCACTTACTTTCTGTAACAGCTAGGTTCAGGTCAAGCCAATCATCTCACGCCAGCACTTATTCATTTTGTTGCATTGGTTAAAGTTTATCCACATGTTGTCTCCAGAGTAGGTAGTGCATTATTTCACACCAAAATCTGTAAGGTTAATGTTTACATGTAGATTAATTTGTAGCATTTGTAGCACTAATACAAAGAGTACCTACTTTACTTCAATTTAAACAAGAACTGCAAACCGCGACTTAGTAGGCCTAAGCTATTTTTCAAAGAGCCAAACTATTATGATTGTATCAGTAATTGAAAACCCGTAAAATCCTAAACGACTCAATGCAGTCGACGATTTAGTACAGTAGCGACGCTTGCGCTGCGTTGTAATACATATCAATGTCTGTTAGGAATGAATGTCTATTATTGGGAATAGAATATTGTACTGTCCCAGCCGAACTTCTAGTGTGATAGTCGAACAACTACCTAAATCGAAAGGTATAATAAATAACACGACAAAATGGTTGACGGAAAGACGGAATACGAAACAATTATTACTCTCGGCTGTAAATTTAGTATATAATCAAACTGATAAGCATAGATTAGTGCTATATAATGAATTTGCTTACCTTTAGGACCTTTAGGTCGTTCTTATAATTAGAAGTTGATAGTTGTTCCGTCATAGAAACTCCAGTATAAGCAGCCGTTATCGCTTTTCTTCTTGTAATTTTGGATTGTTTACCAAAACATCGACATGGGAATTTACTTTGACGTAAACACACAAAAACTACTATTAAATATCGCAGGGTTTAAAAGTAAAACACTGTAAAATAAGTAAATTTAGTCCGAAAATTGTACAGTGCGCATTTCGAATTTCGAATCATAATCAACGATCAACGAGAAAGATAAATCGTCCATGTTCTAGTGGAATCGATGTGGCCAGTCATCGATTTATAAAATAATCTACTCATATGAAAAATTTCAATTTATTATCGCTATTTTTTGGAAGTATTATGCTGGGAGAAGCATAAATGCCTAGGCAAAAGTCTTTACTGAAAACACTGAGTAAATGTACAATCATACAAAGTAAAATAATACTAGGTAGTAGTTTTAATAAGTACTTTAAAAACGAAGTTGGGCATGTTTACTTTAAGACTGCTTAACTGATATAGAATCATTACGACTCAATTATTTTCACTAAACTTTCACATAACGGGCATAATTTACTATATTTTACTCAAACATAAAAATGCGTGTGTCGTAAAGATACGAAATATAAAGATAGGGTAATTTGACATACTTTAAAGAAATTGTAATAAGTAGATTATTCAAATCCTTAGAATAATTTTATTTTACTTGTAGCGAAAGAATCAAGTAATTTTGAATTATAAGTTTCAAATTTAAATTTTGCTAAAAAGGTTTAAAGGTAATAATAATGTGGCCACACTGGCATGTCGTACTGACACAGGAAACAAATATGTCAGAGACAAAATGAATAGATCTTTGTGACAATTTCAAAACTGAATAAAAGAATTAAGTACATTTGTATATATTCCAATAATTTAAGTACATATTTGTAAAATTTAAAGAAATTTCAGAGTCATAAGTATTCAATGCAATTTCACTATAGGAATCAGCAGTAACTTAGGCGAGAATTAAAAAGAAGCGTTCATGACTTTAAAAGTACAGTCGACCTTTGGTTTACTTTGGTTTCGATAAAACATAGTTCCTGTCATAATTCAAATACTTATAATTATATAATTGATAGATCGGGAAGCAAATAATGTATGTAATTTTACCATGTTCTAAATAATTAAAATATGTAATATCAAATGTATCACTGTTCATATAGCGTTAGATTTTAATTTGAAGGTAAAAGTTAGACAAAAGGAAATCCACTTCAAATTGATGCATTTCTAGTTATGGTATAATAAACTAGATGGCGCTGTACACACCTAAAACGCGCTATAAAGTTTCGACTCAGGATATTGACCTAAAATTTATTCTTATATTTAAATTTCGCCAAAATTGACAAAATGAGGAATTCACGTCATAAGTATATACCAAATCTATACTGATAATATAGACAAGTCTTAGTTTTGTTTACAAGGTTATTTGCTATTATCTCGGAAACCACTGGACAGATTTCTGAAATTCTTTCACTGATGGAAATGTACGTGGTCACTGATTGCTAAGGGCTATGTTTTATGCACCACGGTCAAAGTCAGATATATCGATACCAGAAGTATCAATTAATGTAAGGGGACAAAACACGGTTTTTCAGGAGAGCCAAAAAACGATTTCATTTTTATAAATCGGTCTATAACTTTTTACTGTCGGCTTCAATTTTAATTGTGTCTAGAGCAAAGTTTCTTAAAATTTCTTTTTCTTTCATGCTATAAACGAAAGATTTAGGTATACCCAGTGGTTTAAAATATAGCATGTCCCTTACATTAAAAAAATATGTTTAGTTGTGCCTTACATTGCTTATATTTTATGTGTAAATCATCAAGCATAGTGTAAGCAGCAAGAGCAATAGAAAATTATGCGTAATTCAATTGTAAAGGGCTTACACAGTGTTGCAGTTTGATGTAACCATGGAGTATCTACTAAAATTATGGTATGTTAACACCATGGAAATAGGTTTTTTTGCATGATTGATATAAGTTTCAGCTTCGCTATCACAGATTTAAATAAAACCGACTACTTACTTATTTATGTCTGCTTAACTATTATAGATTCAAAACACTAATCAGTCTTTATTTTTTTTAAGTTTAAATAAAATTAAAATTCTAAAAGTAACAGTGTTGTAATTAACATTCATACACACCTAGTTATCAATAAAATGTATCTCTTTAAATCAACAGTCCTACAAACTGTGTATCTTTCCTAATAACGTTTAATTAGCTTTATAATTAAAATCACCAAATTAATAAAAAAATGTTTTCTCAGACTTAATCAAGTCTTATTTATTAAGTAATTTAATGAATGTACTGGAAACGAAAGACAGATTAACAAATATGAATGGACCGAAAGATGAATGAATAAAATAATATAAATGATATTAATATTAATAAAAGTAATATTATTATTACAAGAATAAATAATCAGGTATAAGCAGACAGATTATGATGATAACTATTAGTAAATTAAACTATTTTAATGGTGATATTGAAATGGTTGCAATAACTTTTTATGTTTGGTATTTCATTGAGTTATCATCATCAGCTGTCATCACATCTTCATCGTCGTCGGTTTCATTGAGGGTTATGTATCTTTAACTGGCGGTTTATTCGCAAGGTTCAAATATTCACCATGAAATCTTTTTGGTAATAATAACAGTGTCACACAATTTTTTTTAGGTCATTGTATTTTGGAATAGAAATTGGAAGCCTCTCTATGGCAAATGAGACTTGTGCCATTACTAGTACGTACCAAAGATAATGTAATATGATTAGTACTTTCAGCTGCAGATTCATTTTTGTTGTCTATATTTTTTAAAATAATTCTTATAACTTTAATCATTAATTAAAGTAAGGGACATCATGTTATATAAATCAACTGATTTGAGATGTAAGGCAAGGGCGTAAATTATTTAACACTGTGACTTACTTTATTTTTTAGAGAAATAAAATGTAAACGTCTGATACATCATTTTTTTTGTCATAACTCGTTTTACGCAGGCCAAAAATTATTACTGTAAGGGATTATTTTTTAACGATAGAATTTTTTCAATAATACCATTCGATAAAGCAGAAAATTCTGAATCCAATGACATATATAACTCATTTTCGACAAAATGTCCCTTACGTTAATTGATACTTCTGGTATCGATATCGCTAGTCTCGTATATAGGTAGAGTATAGATATAACTTATAGAGATATTAGGTATAATTAGGGATAGATTATGATATAAAATATGGGTTCATATTGTTTTAATTCTCTATCAATCGAAAATACGTAAATTAAGAGTGAATAGGTTAGTTAATATTTTAATCTTATAATAATAATAATAAAAAGGGACATTGGTTTAGATAGGGATATTACACAGATACTCAAATTTAAGGACATAAATTAATTCTAAATTTCTCTAGAATCGTAATATTTATATAATTAGCAAGTGCAAGATAGAGCTAGTGAATGAAATAGAATAACGCGAAATAATATCTCTACGGTCTAAATTTCATTGAGTTTGTACAAGGTGTCACAACAATAGGTACAATGTATTGTTAGTTTTCTTTTCTAAGGGTATCGGGGTACCTATTTTGATATTTTAAAGAATTTGTGAATAATAGGTTCTATTTTTCAGTTTAGTCCTGGTTAGAATTTCCAGAAAACGAAAGAAAAAGAGGAATAACTAGTTAGTAGAAACAATGAAATAAATGGAAGCGATGAACCACTTGAAATAAGTAATTGAACGAGTTAAAGATGGAAATAAGCCAAATCTATGATGTATTAATATACTATACCTTGGTTCTTAGTAATGACAACAGTTATGTTATTTAGGAACCTAATTGATTTTCTTATAATAAATATTCAAGCAAGAATATCTTTCCATTCCCATTACGTTATTAAGTTAGTAACCTTTTACTTTTGACATTTCTCTAACGATTGTTCATTAGAAGTATACATATTAAAAAGAAAAAAAAAAGGAAAAACGAGTAATTTAATTCAACCTTAAACTGTCAATGCACTTTATCAATCCTATAAATAATTATAAAAGAAAATGTAGTTGTTTTATTTAACCAAATTTGGTAATTTTCTACAATAAGGAGGTAACAAAGGTACATGGTTGATATGGTAACGTTCTTAAAAGGTATAATAAACGTTATTTTGGAATGGGTAATATGGTTTCATTTTTAGTTAGTCTGGTAACACAGGTTAAGTATACACTTTATTTTATTGGGGACATATAGAAACGGAGTTAAAAATATATTATATTTATGTAAGATCTTAAAGAAAATAATAAAAGTGCAAACTTTTCTTTTGTCTCATATCTGTGACAGTGTTTCCGAATTAAGTCACGAGTGTTTCAATGAATGGAGGGGTATGCGAAGGAATAATGAAAAAAAAAACTAAAGGGACTTGAAGCGTTAACACTGCTTCGATATCAGACAGGTCTGTCAGGGTTTAAAGGTCGACAAAACACTTATACAAAATAAATTCCCGAAGAAAGCAGGTGTTAGGTTAGAATGCTGATTACAGCAAGATTTCGATTTTTTTTAATCGACTTTGGGAAATTATTTACTCTACATGCAGCCAATTCTAAAATTTACACTCTACATTCTCCAAATCTAAGCAAGCTTATTGGAGCATTTGTTTTTTTGTGGTGGTTATGAACATACGGCAATATGTCTTTATCTACGATAGATTCATCTTTTATTTGAGAGGGATTGCAAGAATTTCTACGATTAAACAGAAGGTTAGTTTGAGCGTAGTGGGGCTTGCATTTGGCACTCGGCCTATATAAATTCACAACTTATATCCCAGACAAATGGAGGACGCTTCTGTGGAAAGGGCAAATTTCTTTATGATGATTAATCAACGAGCTTAAAGTCCGGTGCTCCAGGATGTTTGTTTCTAGTTGGTATAAAACCACACTTTCTTATTGTAATAGGGAATCATTCACTATAACACATTCCTTTATTGTTGAACATTGGATTTTGACAGATTTATTGCACAATAGGATAGAAATATTTGAATCTTTATTTAAAATTTTAGGAAAAATTACTCCGCTTAAAAAAAAAAAAAAAAAAAATTTTTTTTCATCTGAGTAATTTTTGGGGTCGGTGTAACGGTGCAGCTGTGCTACCCGTCAACAATCTTCAAATATTTCATTTATACTATGTATTTATTAATAAAGTGTGATTTACTAATGTTTAATTGCATTGGTTACTAGTTACTGGTTACTGGGTATTGGTTAATCGGTTAAATATATTTAATTAAAATAAAATCTTGATTTTGAATACATCTTTCAATAATTTAATCGATAGAGAACATACCTTAGAAGATTACATCTTACACCTTAATTTGAGAGTACTTAGGTAAATGTCAGCATCGGTGAGAATTCCAATAGAGAGGTGGGTTTGTTCCATTTTTGTAGTAAATTGGGAATGCAGGTGCCATCACTCTGGTTCCTTCATAGAGCATCAGTTGTAGTCTGAGAAAAGGTGCAAAACAACAAAGTTACATTTATTACTTTACAGAACATACAAACAAAGGAAAGAGCAGATTAGTTATAATTGAGACCGTTAAATGAGGAACTGGACTTCAATAACAGTTAAAAGAGCTGTAATTGATGCCTCTTTATATTTATTCGGTAGAGAACATTTAGTATTACTATTTCAATTCAATTCAATTTATTACTTCAAACCTTAGGATCATCACTTGGTAACGTCACATAAAACAATTATTATTGAATAGTGATTCCGTTTACAATAAACATGCGAATTTTAATTACCTATAATATGAATTGTTACCTCAGTACTAAATACATTTATGATCTTTCACTGCTATATGTGTAATGAGATTACATAGAGAGAAATATCTAGACAGGTAGTTTTACAACTCAATCATCTTCACATAATTTACTCGATTGAGAACATTAAATTTAGTGTTAAGTACTATATTGTTATATGAATTATTCTTCCCACAGAACTAAAGACTCTAATCACTCACTGGTGTGTATATTATAGAATACATGGAGAACATACCTTGAAAAATCACTCCATACACCTTAATTGAGGTATCTATATTGTGTGAACTCGGTGAGAATTTCAATAGATGTAAATATTTGTTCCAATTTTGAGATAAATTGAGAATGGAGAGATAGCATCATTTTGATATCTTCAAGGAGCATAAGTTGTTCAGAGTTCAGAGTTGTAATCTGAAAATTAAAGGTATTTCTTACATACAACATAGGTACATTTCTAGATCAAGAATTAGTTATTGTTGGGGTCCTACCTAGCCTAGGAAATCTGTAGTAGTTAACACAATAGCTGTAATTGAGGTCTCTTAATCAAGTGTCAATCAGGAGACATAGATGTTGTAGTGTTGTGTGTTAATGTATTATCATCATAAAATATGTAATTGTAGATGATCTTAGATTGAAATTCTAGAGATATTTCTATTTGAAGTCTGGAAACAGGCATTAATTATTGTTTTGTACAAAGTAAATGCATTCAATACATGTTTGGATGGGAAAACAACCAACATTACATAGTTGAAAATACTGCGCAGTTTCAGTAGGTCTACTTGATAATCATATTTTTCTCGTTCCGAACACTTATTACTATTTTAATACTCATTATGTAACTTTTCTGGATAAATTCAACAAGATAAATGATTACGAACATAAAACTCACCATTAAATGTTATTAAATAGCATTTGCAGTTCGTGATTGTATCCTTGAAGATTTTAGTAAAATCGATGTTTTCACATAATTTGTCCACTTCACATTCACATAATGATCCTTGCAAAATACTATTTAGGCGAAATACACAAGAAATATGGGGTATTTGCATACATAATATAAGATTGTAAATAATCAAAAAATTATTTTGTTCCGCGCGTGTCAGAGTTCGCAGGCCAAATGACTTTGACAACTGCGTCTCAAAAATTGCAAGCACAAATTTAAAATTGAATGTGGCTAAAAATGGAAACTAAAATATCCTTTTCGTTATAAATAATTGTTCATATTAACTTTAGACAGTTGCGCATCATCGGAGGTCATTTGTATGTTGGTAGTCCGCCTAAACCATCTAACGCGTTTAGCCGAGTTAGACCGCCAGTCGTGAATGGGCGGGGCCTAATTTTTGGTTCGGAAAAAGTATAAAAGGGAACCTTGGGAGCGTTGCAGGACAGTTATTCATTATTTTTCGTCGAGTAAGGAAGTAAGGAGTCACGCTGGAATTTTGTGTCCCCGTTACGTTGTGCCATATAATTAAAGTAAATTCAAGTTTTCCAGGACTAATCATTCGTACTTTAGCAGTGAGAGAATTGCAATTTTCTTAATGCAAAGGAGTGAATTAGCATCTCATTTTGGGATTGAAAAACGTTTTTGCGACGCACAAGGCGATTTTGAATGTAATCGTATGTGTTTTGTAAATAGCGTTTTGCAGTTCCAACTTATGTGAGCATTAAGTTAAATTTGGGGGGGGGGGTTTTTCTTGTGGGAAATGAACAACGTAACATTACATATACCGTACATGGTTACGGGTTTTGAAAACACGCGTCTCGTGTTCCCTCTCTTAAATTCAACTTGGGTTTTGTGGCGTCCCAGGGTCGATTTTGCCTCTTAAATGGGGATCGATTAAGTCACCGTTTCGATATATCTTTCCTTCGGAAGAACTAGACGGCCTCTGACAAGAATCAACGCGCAAGTCGTGCTTGTCTCGCGGGCTGGTGAGACATTAGTCTCCTAGGAATCCTAGCTGGAAATATCTGTCGAAGCGTCTTACGTTAGGTTGGTCTGTTTCATTCAACTCCCCCAAGGGACTTACCTTGTGTTAGAGGTTTTCCGGCTTCCCGTCCAGAATGAAACTTTCCCGTAGGGCTGTTAGGGATCATAGGTTTTGTCAGTCTGATCAACTGGTAGGTAAATTTAGAAATTCAATGTTAGTAAAGGGTATTGCACTTTATACCGAAGGCCCGGATAAAATATACCCTTTTGGTAGAGTAAATCTTAAATTGGGATCCGCGAATCTCTTGCAATTTTGTATCTCTTAGTTGATAGGCCATGCTAGGATAGGTTTAGGAAGTAAAGTCATTACGTTGATTCTAATATGTCATTAGTATGTGATGTATCAGTTCAACGGAACATAGGGAATTATTAATCCTTTGTTTCAGGTCAATAAACGAACGAGAAGTTGCAGAATAACGTAAACAGATTGTTCGATAGTCTTTAATATTTTAGTGTATTATAATAACTTGCACTTGCTCATTACATTTACAACCTTTTAAAACTAAAATCCTAAATAGTCAAGTTCTCTGCTTAATTGAGAGAATCGCGACGTACATAACGAGTTCAGATACTTACAGAGTTCCATGAATACTAATATTTACAAAGATTACATCAAAATCTTGAAGACTATCTAATAATTAACCACCTAGGTATTTATTTACAAACCTATATATTGTTTCATTATTTTCATCACAACTATGTACATTTACAAATTCGAACAAGCAGTTGTATACATAATGTTGTTCGGTGGACCTTACTGAGTTCAGATTTCCAGTTTAACTTGTAAAGTTATATAATACTCAACCTTTGCAGAAGTCTGCTAATTTTTGGACATTCTTTTAAAGTCATGCACGTGTCATGCAGTCGGAAGCCTAGCTGAAATGGGGTCGAAGACGTTATAAGATTTGTCTTTAAATTATCTGATTGGGTCGGTTGAACCCTAGTTAGTTCCTTTCTGCTGGTACAGAGGAAGGTCTGACATAACTACATCAAATTAAAGAGCTCGGTAGAAGCTAAATTATCTAAGTTACATTGGAAACTTAACCTTTAAGGTTTATCTAACAATTTGACTAATTATTGGAAAACTAGTAAACACACTTTTTTATTCCCGAAATCACATTCCTTTGCTGTCGATCGGTACAGTAAAGTTCTATATGGGATTTCACCGACTGATTGACGAGACATACAATAGTTATGTAAACTCATCCCTCCCCTGCATAATTCCTCCAATTCCCTTGGATAGCTTAATTTGGCATAACTAATACTTAATTGTTAGGGAGTAAACTCGGCAAGCCCGCGAGCTCGCAAATCTGTGGGAGACGCTGGATTCTTGTCTTTTGTGGGTAGCCAGCGATCAAAGAAAGGCGATTTGGCCTAGGGCCTTCTTTTTACCACAAAACAAAATATTGTTAAGTTAAACAAATAATAATACACTGATCCGATCAGTAATACACAGAAATATTTAATTTATCTTCCATACCTACTATCAAAAGCATAATATATATATTAACATAATATAAGACCATGACACCATATACAAATCATATTCACTAACTTATTACATAACGATAATACATTACTATTACTTAGTTTCATTGACAAGCTCTACCTCTCTTGCTATTTTAGGAAACTAACCATGATAAGATTACTATTACTTCGTAAGCCAATAAAACTATGATCTAATAATGCAGGTAGGAATCTTTACATAACTTTAATTAAGACACCTCTAGGAATCATTACTGAGCTAAACAAAGCCAATACTTATTCGAATATTTGTCAAACTAGAATTCTTAGGTTCATTAAAATCAGGTAAAATCTTAGGTGGGCTAAA
Source organism: Ectropis grisescens (assembly GCA_017562165.1). Taxonomy (NCBI): domain Eukaryota; kingdom Metazoa; phylum Arthropoda; class Insecta; order Lepidoptera; family Geometridae; genus Ectropis; species Ectropis grisescens. The sequence continues at coordinate 19,098,396 of CM029785.1, forward strand.
ATCATATTGTTAGAATTAGAACAATGGTTCATCTCAAGTCTGTCTGGGTTACAAACATACGGTTCACATACGTAGAGTCCTACTACAAGATGATCAAGGCCAAATCAAATCAAATATAGTTAGTAGGGCGTTTTACAGTTGGAAAACTGCGGATGTGGAAATAAAAATAATATATTTTAAAAGGGGTTTTACAATTGGTGGTGCCGCAAACCAGGATTAAAAAGGTTAATTATATATTTTAGAAGGGGTTACAATTTTAAAACCGTGGACCAGGATTTGATAAATATAAAAAAAAATATTAAGAGGGGGGTCTTTACAATTAGGTGCCCTGGACCAGGATATGTTATAAAAATATGAAAAATTATAAAACTGAAACCCGATTTTTACAATTTGCAAGCCGTGGACCAGGATTAAAAAGAACCTTAGATTTTAGCTTTTAACTACTAATTTTATATAGGTATATAAGTAACTATGTCCATGTGCGTCCATGTATATGGACAATTTGATGCCGTGTATGTTTGCGAATAGATTTGAGTTGGACCATTGTCTTAAGTCTGGGGGTCGTTGGTTTAGAAGAGTTTAATTCATAGAACAAGGAAATTAGAAATGGGAGTTCAGCAATTGAGATTAGTTTGAAGACGCCTATCTAGCTTTAAAAATAATAACTTAGTACTGTCCTTTAGAAACATCTATTGAAACTAAGTTCAACATATTCTATACATCTTGACTGAAGTCTTATTATCAAATTGTCATGTAGGAATTATGCTAACTGATATGCAGGGAAACTTAAATCTACATTAGTTTAAATTATAGTAAATTCCATCTTCATGTTTGAAATTCTGTCAGGAGATTGCACGATGTCCATCTGTTGCTTGTTGTCCATATCTGAAAATGCGTGAAATTTAGGATTAGTTACTGTTTATGATAACAATCGAACATAGTTGAAAAAAAAAAACAACTAAATTAATGGTGACATAGGGTAGACTCAATTAATAAAATGGTCATGCCATATTTAAATTATTATCATTAATTGGTTTCAACATTAAGAAGTACCATGCTACTCTAAAAGTTATTTAAAATAAATAAATAAAGAGTTGTCCTATATGGGAATCAAACTCACAATCTAGGATTCATGAGCAAACCTATTATCAGCAATGCCATTTGGTTAATTAATCTATGTTAGAAAAAGCAATTATTCAAATAAATAAATTTATAACGATTGTCGTGCACGAGAACAGAACCCACATTCTTATACTTATGGGCAAACTTTTAACAACTGAGCCATTAGGAAAACCTAAGTGACAGCTACAGCAATCATAAGCATAGTGAAATTTGAACTTGGTTATAGTACACATAAAATTTTACAGCACATACACACATCACAAACAAATAAACACATGGGATTATTCAGGATAGAAAAACATGTACTTGTATTGTTGGGTTTCAATGCAGGGTCAGCTTGGGGAAGTATCACACCTTTGCCAGTTACCTTACCGCTAAGTAGTAATGGGAAAACATTACAGTGTTCCGGATTATAGGTCAAATGTTCAGGGCATAGAAGTACTTGTCTTATCCCAGGTGACGAGCACAGTGCAGTGCTAGGTACCAAATAGCTGTATTATAGGCAGGCATATTGGTTACCATTTTTAAATATTGCTAAATTTATATATGAGATTAATATTTTACTTACCGTTAACATTATTATGATCTCGATGGAAAATCAGGGAACGAGGATAAGGTTGAACAGGCAGGAACAACCACTGCTGTATCTCTGGCTTTCAATTTCCATCATGATGTAGCTTGCATACTCTGAAAAATAAGATAATTATATATATAACATACAATTATAAAATAAGATTTATCCCGCATTTTACTTGATAATAGGCTCAATTTAATTTATATTTACAGTTTTAGTAAACATGGCTATTGTTAACATTCTCATAATTTTAAATTCTTTGGAATACATGGTAGCCTATGAACAATTCAAAATAGGGTCTATCATATAAATATGCTTGTTACTATTTAATTGCAAATTAACAATTACTCACTTACATCTTATGTACAAATAAATTTAAATGTATGATAGTTCAAGTACATCCGCTGTCATGATAATTTATATATAAATTAACAAACACAATACATATCTATTTGGTATACATACATACTCTAATACACTACACTAAGAATTCCACTGTCAATCTATATTAGGCGTTGAATATTATAAACTGGCATTAACATCAGGGCAGTTTATAAGTAGAGGACAAAGTAACCACAGTATAATTTAGTAATACACATTGACATTATGTTCACATTGCAATATAAATAAACATATTACACATAGTGATGAACACAAATATTATTTTAGTAAAGTTCACTACGGTGACCACAGCGAAACATAAAAGTATGATGTAAGATAGTGAATTAGGTTTAGGATGATCAGATTGCAAGGTCAAGTGTTACTGTAGATAATATCACTATGGATAGTAACATTTAGTATAGATCAACCCATTTTAGAAAAGTCTTGCATTAATAAATATGAACTTTGTTATATTGAACAGAATCACTTACTTTCTGTAACAGCTAGGTTCAGGTCAAGCCAATCATCTCACGCCAGCACTTATTCATTTTGTTGCATTGGTTAAAGTTTATCCACATGTTGTCTCCAGAGTAGGTAGTGCATTATTTCACACCAAAATCTGTAAGGTTAATGTTTACATGTAGATTAATTTGTAGCATTTGTAGCACTAATACAAAGAGTACCTACTTTACTTCAATTTAAACAAGAACTGCAAACCGCGACTTAGTAGGCCTAAGCTATTTTTCAAAGAGCCAAACTATTATGATTGTATCAGTAATTGAAAACCCGTAAAATCCTAAACGACTCAATGCAGTCGACGATTTAGTACGAAGTAGCGACGCTTGCGCTGCGTTGTAATACATATCAATGTCTGTTAGGAATGAATGTCTATTATTGGGAATAGAATATTGTACTGTCCCAGCCGAACTTCTAGTGTGATAGTCGAACAACTACCTAAATCGAAAGGTATAATAAATAACACGACAAAATGGTTGACGGAAAGACGGAATACGAAACAATTATTACCCTCGGCTGTAAATTTAGTATATAATCAAACTGATAAGCATAGATTAGTGCTATATAATGAATTTGCTTACCTTTAGGACCTTTAGGTCGTTCTTATAATTAGAAGTTGATAGTTGTTCCGTCATAGAAACTCCAGTATAAGCAGCCGTTATCGCTTTTCTTCTTGTAATTTTGGATTGTTTACCAAAACATCGACATGGGAATTTACTTTGACGTAAACACACAAAAACTACTATTAAATATCGCAGGGTTTAAAAGTAAAACACTGTAAAATAAGTAAATTTAGTCCGAAAATTGTACAGTGCGCATTTCGAATTTCGAATCATAATCAACGATCAACGAGAAAGATAAATCGTCCATGTTCTAGTGGAATCGATGTGGCCAGTCATCGATTTATAAAATAATCTACTCATATGAAAAATTTCAATTTATTATCGCTATTTTTTTGGAAGTATTATGCTGGGAGAAGCATAAATGCCTAGGCAAAAGTCTTTACTGAAAACACTGAGTAAATGTACAATCATACAAAGTAAAATAATACTAGGTAGTAGTTTTAATAAGTACTTTAAAAACGAAGTTGGGCATGTTTACTTTAAGACTGCTTAACTGATATAGAATCATTACGACTCAATTATTTTCACTAAACTTTCACATAACGGGCATAATTTACTATATTTTACTCAAACATAAAAATGCGTGTGTCGTAAAGATACGAAATATAAAGATAGGGTAATTTGACATACTTTAAAGAAATTGTAATAAGTAGATTATTCAAATCCTTAGAATAATTTTATTTTACTTGTAGCGAAAGAATCAAGTAATTTTGAATTATAAGTTTCAAATTTAAATTTTGCTAAAAAAAGGTTTAAAGGTAATAATGTGGCCACACTGGCATGTCGTACTGACACAGGAAACAAATATGTCAGAGACAAAATGAATAGATCTTTGTGACAATTTCAAAACTGAATAAAAGAATTAAGTACATTTGTATATATTCCAATAATTTAAGTACATATTTGTAAAATTTAAAGAAATTTCAGAGTCATAAGTATTCAATGCAATTTCACTATAGGAATCAGCAGTAACTTAGGCGAGAATTAAAAAGAAGCGTTCATGACTTTAAAAGTACAGTCGACCTTTGGTTTACTTTGGTTTCGATAAAACATAGTTCCTGTCATAATTCAAATACTTATAATTATATAATTGATAGATCGGGAAGCAAATAATGTATGTAATTTTACCATGTTCTAAATAATTAAAATATGTAATATCAAATGTATCACTGTTCATATAGCGTTAGATTTTAATTTGAAGGTAAAAGTTAGACAAAAGGAAATCCACTTCAAATTGATGCATTTCTAGTTATGGTATAATAAACTAGATGGCGCTGTACACACCTAAAACGCGCTATAAAGTTTCGACTCAGGATATTGACCTAAAATTTATTCTTATATTTAAATTTCGCCAAAATTGACAAAATGAGGAATTCACGTCATAAGTATATACCAAATCTATACTGATAATATAGACAAGTCTTAGTTTTGTTTACAAGGTTATTTGCTATTATCTCGGAAACCACTGGACAGATTTCTGAAATTCTTTCACTGATGGAAATGTACGTGGTCACTGATTGCTAAGGGCTATGTTTTATGCACCACGGTCAAAGTCAGATATAATATCGCTAGTCTCGTATATAGGTAGAGTATAGATATAACTTATAGAGATATTAGGTATAATTAGGGATAGATTATGATATAAAATATGGGTTCATATTGTTTTAATTCTCTATCAATCGAAAATACGTAAATTAAGAGTGAATAGGTTAGTTAATATTTTAATCTTATAATAATAATAATAAAAAGGGACATTGGTTTAGATAGGGATATTACACAGATACTCAAATTTAAGGACATAAATTAATTCTAAATTTCTCTAGAATCGTAATATTTATATAATTAGCAAGTGCAAGATAGAGCTAGTGAATGAAATAGAATAACGCGAAATAATATCTCTACGGTCTAAATTTCATTGAGTTTGTACAAGGTGTCACAACAATAGGTACAATGTATTGTTAGTTTTCTTTTCTAAGGGTATCGGGGTACCTATTTTGATATTTTAAAGAATTTGTGAATAATAGGTTCTATTTTCAGTTTAGTCCTGGTTAGAATTTCCAGAAAACGAAAGAAAAAGAGGAATAACTAGTTAGTAGAAACAATGAAATAAATGGAAGCGATGAACCACTTGAAATAAGTAATTGAACGAGTTAAAGATGGAAATAAGCCAAATCTATGATGTATTAATATACTATACCTTGGTTCTTAGTAATGACAACAGTTATGTTATTTAGGAACCTAATTGATTTTCTTATAATAAATATTCAAGCAAGAATATCTTTCCATTCCCATTACGTTATTAAGTTAGTAACCTTTTACTTTTGACATTTCTCTAACGATTGTTCATTAGAAGTATACATATTAAAAGAAAAAAAAAGGAAAAACGAGTAATTTAATTCAACCTTAAACTGTCAATGCACTTTATCAATCCTATAAATAATTATAAAAGAAAATGTAGTTGTTTTATTTAACCAAATTTGGTAATTTTCTACAATAAGGAGGTAACAAAGGTACATGGTTGATATGGTAACGTTCTTAAAAGGTATAATAAACGTTATTTTGGAATGGGTAATATGGTTTCATTTTTAGTTAGTCTGGTAACACAGGTTAAGTATACACTTTATTTTATTGGGGACATATAGAAACGGAGTTAAAAATATATTATATTTATGTAAGATCTTAAAGAAAATAATAAAAGTGCAAACTTTTCTTTTGTCTCATATCTGTGACAGTGTTTCCGAATTAAGTCACGAGTGTTTCAATGAATGGAGGGGTATGCGAAGGAATAATAAAAAAAAACTAAAGGGACTTGAAGCGTTAACACTGCTTCGATATCAGACAGGTCTGTCAGGGTTTAAAGGTCGACAAAACACTTATACAAAATAAATTCCCGAAGAAAGCAGGTGTTAGGTTAGAATGCTGATTACAGCAAGATTTCGATTTTTTTAATCGACTTTGGGAAATTATTTACTCTACATGCAGCCAATTCTAAAATTTACACTCTACATTCTCCAAATCTAAGCAAGCTTATTGGAGCATTTGTTTTTTTGTGGTGGTTATGAACATACGGCAATATGTCTTTATCTACGATAGATTCATCTTTTATTTGAGAGGGATTGCAAGAATTTCTACGATTAAACAGAAGGTTAGTTTGAGCGTAGTGGGGCTTGCATTTGGCACTCGGCCTATATAAATTCACAACTTATATCCCAGACAAATGGAGGACGCTTCTGTGGAAAGGGCAAATTTCTTTATGATGATTAATCAACGAGCTTAAAGTCCGGTGCTCCAGGATGTTTGTTTCTAGTTGGTATAAAACCACACTTTCTTATTGTAATAGGGAATCATTCACTATAACACATTCCTTTATTGTTGAACATTGATTTTGACAGATTTATTGCACAATAGGATAGAAATATTTGAATCTTTATTTAAAATTTTAGGAAAAATTACTCCGCTAAAAAAAAAAAAAAAAATTTTTTTTTTCATCTGAGTAATTTTGGGGTCGGTGTAACGGTGCAGCTGTGCTCCCGTCAACAATCTTCAAATATTTCATTTATACTATGTATTTATTAATAAAGTGTGATTTACTAATGTTTAATTGCATTGGTTACTAGTTACTGGTTACTGGGTATTGGTTAATCGGTTAAATATATTTAATTAAAATAAAATCTTGATTTTGAATACATCTTTCAATAATTTAATCGATAGAGAACATACCTTAGAAGATTACATCTTACACCTTAATTTGAGAGTACTTAGGTAAATGTCAGCATCGGTGAGAATTCCAATAGAGAGGTGGGTTTGTTCCATTTTTGTAGTAAATTGGGAATGCAGGTGCCATCACTCTGGTTCCTTCATAGAGCATCAGTTGTAGTCTGAGAAAAGGTGCAAAACAACAAAGTTACATTTATTACTTTACAGAACATACAAACAAAGGAAAGAGCAGATTAGTTATAATTGAGACCGTTAAATGAGGAACTGGACTTCAATAACAGTTAAAAGAGCTGTAATTGATGCCTCTTTATATTTATTCGGTAGAGAACATTTAGTATTACTATTTCAATTCAATTCAATTTATTACTTCAAACCTTAGGATCATCACTTGGTAACGTCACATAAAACAATTATTATTGAATAGTGATTCCGTTTACAATAAACATGCGAATTTTAATTACCTATAATATGAATTGTTACCTCAGTACTAAATACATTTATGATCTTTCACTGCTATATGTGTAATGAGATTACATAGAGAGAAATATCTAGACAGGTAGTTTTACAACTCAATCATCTTCACATAATTTACTCGATTGAGAACATTAAATTTAGTGTTAAGTACTATATTGTTATATGAATTATTCTTCCCACAGAACTAAAGACTCTAATCACTCACTGGTGTGTATATTATAGAATACATGGAGAACATACCTTGAAAAATCACTCCATACACCTTAATTGAGGTATCTATATTGTGTGAACTCGGTGAGAATTTCAATAGATGTAAATATTTGTTCCAATTTTGAGATAAATTGAGAATGGAGAGATAGCATCATTTTGATATCTTCAAGGAGCATAAGTTGTTCAGAGTTCAGAGTTGTAATCTGAAAATTAAAGGTATTTCTTACATACAACATAGGTACATTTCTAGATCAAGAATTAGTTATTGTTGGGGTCCTACCTAGCCTAGGAAATCTGTAGTAGTTAACACAATAGCTGTAATTGAGGTCTCTTAATCAAGTGTCAATCAGGAGACATAGATGTTGTAGTGTTGTGTGTTAATGTATTATCATCATAAAATATGTAATTGTAGATGATCTTAGATTGAAATTCTAGAGATATTTCTATTTGAAGTCTGGAAACAGGCATTAATTATTGTTTTGTACAAAGTAAATGCATTCAATACATGTTTGGATGGGAAAACAACCAACATTACATAGTTGAAAATACTGCGCAGTTTCAGTAGGTCTACTTGATAATCATATTTTCTCGTTCCGAACACTTATTACTATTTTAATACTCATTATGTAACTTTTCTGGATAAATTCAACAAGATAAATGATTACGAACATAAAACTCACCATTAAATGTTATTAAATAGCATTTGCAGTTCGTGATTGTATCCTTGAAGATTTTAGTAAAATCGATGTTTTCACATAATTTGTCCACTTCACATTCACATAATGATCCTTGCAAAATACTATTTAGGCGAAATACACAAGAAATATGGGGTATTTGCATACATAATATAAGATTGTAAATAATCAAAAATTATTTTGTTCCGCGCGTGTCAGAGTTCGCAGGCCAAATGACTTTGACAACTGCGTCTCAAAAATTGCAAGCACAAATTTAAAATTGAATGTGGCTAAAAATGGAAACTAAAATATCCTTTTCGTTATAAATAATTGTTCATATTAACTTTAGACAGTTGCGCATCATCGGAGGTCATTTGTATGTTGGTAGTCCGCCTAAACCATCTAACGCGTTTAGCCGAGTTAGACCGCCAGTCGTGAATGGGCGGGGCCTAATTTTGGTTCGGAAAAAGTATAAAGGGAACCTTGGGAGCGTTGCAGGACAGTTATTCATTATTTTTCGTCGAGTAAGGAAGTAAGGAGTCACGCTGGAATTTTGTGTCCCCGTTACGTTGTGCCATATAATTAAAGTAAATTCAAGTTTTCCAGGACTAATCATTCGTACTTTAGCAGTGAGAGAATTGCAATTTTCTTAATGCAAAGGAGTGAATTAGCATCTCATTTTGGGATTGAAAACGTTTTGCGACGCACAAGGCGATTTTGAATGTAATCGTATGTGTTTTGTAAATAGCGTTTTGCAGTTCCAACTTATGTGAGCATTAAGTTAAATTTGGGGGGGGTTTTTCTTGTGGGAAATGAACAACGTAACATTACATATACCGTACATGGTTACGGGTTTTGAAAACACGCGTCTCGTGTTCCTCTCTTAAATTCAACTTGGGTTTTGTGGCGTCCCAGGGTCGATTTTGCCTCTTAAATGGGGATCGATTAAGTCACCGTTTCGATATATCTTTCCTTCGGAAGAACTAGACGGCCTCTGACAAGAATCAACGCGCAAGTCGTGCTTGTCTCGCGGGCTGGTGAGACATTAGTCTCCTAGGAATCCTAGCTGGAAATATCTGTCGAAGCGTCTTACGTTAGGTTGGTCTGTTTCATTCAACTCCCCCAAGGGACTTACCTTGTGTTAGAGGTTTTTCCCGGCTTCCCCGTCCAGAATGAAACTTTCCCGTAGGGCTGTTAGGGATCATAGGTTTTGTCAGTCTGATCAACTGGTAGGTAAATTTAGAAATTCAATGTTAGTAAAGGGTATTGCACTTTATACCGAAGGCCCGGATAAAATATACCCTTTTGGTAGAGTAAATCTTAAATTGGGATCCGCGAATCTCTTGCAATTTTGTATCTCTTAGTTGATAGGCCATGCTAGGATAGGTTTAGGAAGTAAAGTCATTACGTTGATTCTAATATGTCATTAGTATGTGATGTATCAGTTCAACGGAACATAGGGAATTATTAATCCTTTGTTTCAGGTCAATAAACGAACGAGAAGTTGCAGAATAACGTAAACAGATTGTTCGATAGTCTTTAATATTTTAGTGTATTATAATAACTTGCACTTGCTCATTACATTTACAACCTTTTAAAACTAAAATCCTAAATAGTCAAGTTCTCTGCTTAATTGAGAGAATCGCGACGTACATAACGAGTTCAGATACTTACAGAGTTCCATGAATACTAATATTTACAAAGATTACATCAAAATCTTGAAGACTATCTAATAATTAACCACCTAGGTATTTATTTACAAACCTATATATTGTTTCATTATTTTCATCACAACTATGTACATTTACAAATTCGAACAAGCAGTTGTATACATAATGTTGTTCGGTGGACCTTACTGAGTTCAGATTTCCAGTTTAACTTGTAAAGTTATATAATACTCAACTTTTGCAGAAGTCTGCTAATTTTGGACATTCTTTTAAAGTCATGCACGTGTCATGCAGTCGGAAGCCTAGCTGAAATGGGGTCGAAGACGTTATAAGATTTGTCTTTAAATTATCTGATTGGGTCGGTTGAACCCTAGTTAGTTCCTTTCTGCTGGTACAGAGGAAGGTCTGACATAACTACATCAAATTAAAGAGCTCGGTAGAAGCTAAATTATCTAAGTTACATTGGAAACTTAACCTTTAAGGTTTATCTAACAATTTGACTAATTATTGGAAAACTAGTAAACACACTTTTTTATTCCCGAAATCACATTCCTTTGCTGTCGATCGGTACAGTAAAGTTCTATATGGGATTTCACCGACTGATTGACGAGACATACAATAGTTATGTAAACTCATCCCTCCCCTGCATAATTCCTCCAATTCCTTTGATAGCTTAATTTGGCATAACTAATACTTAATTGTTAGGGAGTAAACTCGGCAAGCCCGCGAGCTCGCAAATCTGTGGGAGACGCTGGATTCTTGTCTTTGTGGGTAGCCAGCGATCAAAGAAAGGCGATTTGGCCAGGGCCTTCTTTTTACCACAAAACAAAATATTGTTAAGTTAAACAAATAATAATACACTGATCCGATCAGTAATACACAGAAATATTTAATTTATCTTCCATACCTACTATCAAAAGCATAATATATATATTAACATAATATAAGACCATGACACCATATACAAATCATATTCACTAACTTATTACATAACGATAATACATTACTATTACTTAGTTTCATTGACAAGCTCTACCTCTCTTGCTATTTTAGGAAACTAACCATGATAAGATTACTATTACTTCGTAAGCCAATAAAACTATGATCTAATAATGCAGGTAGGAATCTTTACATAACTTTAATTAAGACACCTCTAGGAATCATTACTGAGCTAAACAAAGCCAATACTTATTCGAATATTTGTCAAACTAGAATTCTTAGGTTCATTAAAATCAGGTAAAATCTTAGGTGGGCTAAAATCATATTGTTAGAATTAGAACAATGGTTCATCTCAAGTCTGTCTGGGTTACAAACATACGGTTCACATACGTAGAGTCCTACTACAAGATGATCAAGGCAAAAAAAAGGCATCAAATCAAATCAAATATAGTTAGTAGGGCGTTTTACAGTTGGAAAACTGCGGATGTGGAAATAAAAAATAATATATTTTTAAAAGGGGGGTTTTACAATTGGTGGTGCCGCAAACCAGGATTAAAAAAGGTTAATTATATATTTTAGAAGGGGTTACAATTTTAAAACCGTGGACCAGGATTTGATAAATATAAAAAAAATTATTAAGAGGGGGGTCTTTACAATTAGGTGCCCTGGACCAGGATATGTTATAAAAATATGAAAAATTATAAAACTGAAACCCGATTTTTACATACGTAACTCATTATTTTGGCCGTACTCAACTTCTACAAAATTTGATGCAAATATGTCCAAGAAATAAAAGGTTTCATATAAACTATCATCCCTTATGTCACCCTTTTGAGGAATTTTGATAAATGTTGTAATATGTACTTCGTACAAACTTTCCGCCCTAATTTCACCCCTTTAAGGCTTGAATTTTGATAAACGCTGTGATACGTACCTCATAATTTTAGCCGAACTCAATTGATACTGTCCGAAAACTGTCCAAGGAATAAAAAGTTTCAGACTTTAGGGGTTGAATTTTGAAAATCTTCCCTGGTCGATGCCTACGTCATAAAAAGAATACGTGTGTGAAATTTTAAGTATGTCTTAAGGGTACGTCCTGTGCGTTATCATAAAACTTTCATCCCCTATTTTAAACCTAGGGGATGAATTGAAAAAAAAATGTCCTACGTAAGTCATTATTATGGCTGTACTCAACTCTTACAAAATTTGATGCTAATATGTCCAAGGAATAAAAAGTTTTGTACAAACTGTCAACCTTTATTCCACTCCTTTTACGGTTGAATTTTGATAAATACTGGAATACATACCTCATGATATTACCAAAACTTAATTTATGTGAAATTTCATGCAATTATGTCTTAGGAATAAAAAGTTTCTTTCAAACTTTCATCCCCTATTTCAGCTCTTTAGGGGTTGAATTTTGAGAAATCCTCCCTTGGTTGGCCTACGTTATAAAAATAATACGTGTGTGAAATATTTTAAATATGTCCTAAGGATTTGTCCGGTGAGTTAATATTTATAAAACGTTCAGCCCCTATTTAACCCGTTTTAGAGATTGAATTTTGAAAAAAATATGATACATAACTCATTATTTTGGCCACACTAAATACCTACGAAATTTGGTGTAAATATGTCCAAGCAATAAAAAGTTTATCTACAAACTTTCATCCCTTATTTCACCCCTTTGAGGGTTGAATTTCGATAAACGCTGTAATACGTACCTCATGATTTTAGCCGAACTCAATTTATATGAAATTTCATGCAAATATGCCCAAGGAATAAAAAGTTTCTATACAAACTTTCATCCCTTATTTCACCCCTTTGAGGGTTGAATTTCGATAAACGCTGTAATACGTACCTCATGATTTTAGCCGAACTCAATTTATATGAAATTTCATGCAAATATGCCCAAGGAATAAAAAGTTTCTATACAAACTTTCATCCCTTATTTCACCCCTTTGAGGGTTGAATTTCGATAAACGCTGTAATACGTACCTCATGATTTTAGCCGAACTCAATTTATATGAAATTTCATGCAAATATGCTCAAGGAATAAAAAGTTTCATACAATCGTTCATCCCTTATTTCACCCCCTTGGGGGTAGAATTTATCAAAATCCTTTCTTAGCGGATGCCTACGTCATAACATCTACTTGTGTGCCAAATTTCAGCCCGATACCTCCAGTGGTTTGGGCTGTGCGTTGATAGATCACTATGTCAGTCAGTCAGTCAGTCAGTCACCTTTGAGTTTTATATATATAGATAATAATCTTTCTACTAATATTATAAACGCAAAAGCTTGTACGTAAGTGTGGATGTTTATTATTCTTTCAAGCAATAGTTACAGAAAGAATTTGGATGAAATTTTAAACATACATAAATCGATAATAGTCTAGAATTAATAAAAGTATCTGGAACTACTTGGGTGACACCGTAGGATGTTAGTAAATATATATTTTCGTATATTGTCCCTGATATAATACTTATATACTTACTTGTAAAAACATACTTAAAACACCGAGACACAAAACAAATTTCCGAAATGAAACCAGATTTGTGAGAAACCTTTTGAATCCCTGCAATAAACGGTTCAAACTGCGACAATTACAGTCATTGAATCTATTCAATCCAATAGCCAACCAACCAATCCGAGGTTCATTAAAGGACCAACTTCCAAGGTGAGTCCCCAAGGTCCACCTCTAACGACAGAGTTGCGTGACAGGTTAGTTGTTATGTCATCTCCTGTCCCTTTGCACAGGGCAGGTCGTAATATATCCTTGACTAATGTGCGAGGTTCAAGGTGACCACGTGACCATCAGGCTTCATTTGTCAGAGGTCGTAAAGTTTTGACCACACTGATGAGTATTTTAATTATAATGAGTAGTATGATTCACTAATGCACATTGATTTACCAGATGACAATGGCAGTATAGTGAATTTCTTTTTATAAACACGCTGATCTCGGGGGGCCAGTTGAATCAGAAAAAAATGAGCTTGCACCTCTTTGGTCATGAGTCAGAGATTTGTTTTTAATTTTCGAATTATTTGTTTATTCTTTCATTGTCTCACCTGCCCCAGGTTCTGGATTGACAAGGACTCGCTAAAGAGTCTTGACCCAGCGATCCAGAAGGCGATGTGGCTGTTCTCATGCACCAACTCCTGCGCCAACCCCATTGTTTACGGAGTCTTCAACAGGAACCGCTGGACTAGACATGTAAGTTACCACAGCGATGTTAATAATGTTGAGAGATGTGCTGCCTTTGGAATATCGGCACGATTTATCGTGTCACAAAAATAGCCAAAATGTAGGGCAGTACTCTATGTAGGGCAGAAGCTAGAGATTGATGTAGGTGCTGAAACAATGTGTTTTCTCATGTAATGTAAAGTCCCAGACCCATAAACCATGTTCAACTATTTAACATTTATGTTCCCTCACCGGGACTTGGCGTATACTCTACAACAAGAGAAGCATACCGTAATTGCACACGCTGCTCAAGTTAGAGAACAATGACGAAGTTAAGCATCTACTTTTGGAAAAATATTCTGAACTTGTACTTCAGAATATTTTATTCATATCAGACTATAATCTACGGTCTCTTGCTTTGAAATCGGGCCTTCTAAACATTAGGATGTCTAAATGCAGTACCTACTTCAAAGATGAGGGACCCAATCTGTACGAATTTTGGAGCCATACAAATCGTTAGCGCTTTTAACTTTTGTGATATAATAAACAATTTTCGTACAAAAAATTAAACCGACTTCAAAACCACAAATAGGCACTCAAAAGCGAAAAATAAACTAAAATCATTGTTATAAGCGCTACTCACTCATCTATTTGAAGTCGGTGCCAGCTAAATCTAACAGGTATAGGATAGATACTACTTACCTGTGCCTACATAGCATCAATCTACTAACTTTTTGACCTGACTGGCACCGACTTCAAATAGATGAGTGAGTAGCGCTTATAACAATGATTTTAGTTTATTTTTCGCTTTGAGTGCCTATTTGTGGTTTTGAAGTCGGTTTAATTTTTGTACGAAAATTGTTTATTTTACTCTTTTTAGTGTACAAGAACAAAATTAAAAATGTTGATTAAACCCCGACTACCTTGGATTTGTTATCTGTACAACATTCTACTAGTCAAGCCCTTTCATTTGATACCCATATAAAGGGAGTTGTGAAAAACAAATGTATTTCGGCATTTTGTGGATGCGGCCATCTTGGATTTGAATTTTTCATAGTGAAAAGTATTCTACTAGTCAAGCTCTTTCGTTTGATACCCAAATTGAGGTAGTAATGAAAAATATAATATAATTCGCCATTTTGTCGTGGTGGCCATTTTGGATTTGAAATTTGTTATAGTACATAGTACTCTACTAGCCAAGCCCTTTCATTTGATACCCAAATTGAGGTAGGTTGTGAAAATATTTTGTCCGCCATTTTGTGGAGGCGGCCATCTTGAATCGACATTAACCAGACATAGCCAAGAACATCTGCTATGGTATTAACCTTGAAATAAAAGAAACCGCATCGAAATCGGCCCATCTGTTTGAGTTCTACTACGGTGCCACAGCAGATAGACAGACACACAGACAGACATCGACGTCACTTATAACACCCCTTTTTTTGGTCGGGGGTTAAAAACAAGTTTTTATTAAAGCATTTACACAATTTTGTATTGACAGGGTCGAGATTCATAACTTTTGTGAAATCTACAACGTCATCCAGATACGCAATTTTTCAGTTTTTGGTTCATATTTCAAAAACTACTTGACCGATTTCAAAAAGATTTATATGGGACCATTCGGGAAGCATACCCATCCGAACACAAAAAGAAATTTTAAAATCGGTTCAGAGGTTCTCGAGAAATCAGGTAACATACATAAAAAAAAAAAAAAAAAAAAAAAAAAACATAGGGGTCGAATTGATAACCTCCTCCTTTTTTTGGAAGTCGGTTAAAAACTAACTCACTACACATGTTTCACTTCTTGAGTAATTTTTGTAGTAGGTACGCATGTTGAATGCATTATTCAATTTTGAAACCTTTGTTATTTTAGATGACTGGTCTCGTGGCTTAGTGGGCAGTAGCTCTGCCTGTGAATCCGAGGGTCGTTCGATTCGATTTAGAGTTCGATTCTCACCCAGTTCAAATATTTGTGTGATGAATTCAAATATTTGTACTGTGTCTGAGTGTTTCTATGAATAATACGTATGTATTTATAACTATAAAAGTGTTATATCAGCTATCTGGCCGCCATAGTACAAGCTTTGCTTAGTTTGGCGTCAGATGGTGTTGTGTGTGAATTGTGTCAATATTTATTTATATTTTCGGTGCACTAGGCATAGTTAAAGCGTTGTTGTCTGAGATACTCATATATCATGATAAAACGGCTGTTCTATCCCAGAACATGTGCTATCACGACTGCTATCTCCATAAGGGATTCAAACGTCTAAGTACTCATGACGTAATTCAGGTTCCTCTGTTCCAGAACATGCGGTGTCGCGCAGGGAGCCACCGGCGCGGCTCGAGGCTCCCCTACGGAGACTCCATGGAGATCTCGGCCGCCGCGCTGAACCGCGCGCGGAGCTCCCTGGGCAGCGGCCACCGCCGGGACTCCGCCTACGGCTCCCACAACGGACACCACAAGCACTGGAACGTCATTAACAACAACCACGTCGCGAACAACGGCATGGTATAGCTGTAAACGATCACGTTTTACTTTGAACTCTGTGTAACGTCACAAGTAACGCTCGCAGTTTTTTGCAATGACGATACCACATTAGAGTTCTCTGTATTAGTGTTATTGGCTTTGTAAGCCGTACTAATTGTAGATAAATAAATATAATTGCTAGTTTAGTCTGAGACTGCCAAAGAAAATATTCCATACAGATTAGCATCACTGCTCTTATCATAAATTCTTACTTCTCATTTTGTAAAGAGTTACAAGTAGCTACTGGAAAATCCCAATACAAAGCCAGACGTCTAGTTCATTGAATTGTAATATTCTACGTGCTGGGTATTCTAGCTAGTAATAACCATTACCTCCATATCACAAAACATTATTATACCACAGTTGTCGCCTTGAATTTTGAAATTTGGTTTTGACGCTATGAATACTGAAAACTTTTCGGCTAATTGAAGTCAAAAGAAAATGTTTGTAATACAGTGATAGGTATTCGTAACTGTGCATTTATTAAAAACACATTACAGTTGCATATTTATTAGGTCCAATTGTTGGAACCTACGACTAACTCAGTTTCAAAGGCAACTACATATTTCGTGGCAGCAATTTAGGTAAAGCTGCGATGGTGGTGCTAGAAGCAGTTGTTTCAAAGACTTGCCAGAGTTCAAATTAAAATGAAAAGTCTTCAGTGCCTCTATTCACCGTTAACTAGTTAATTGCTTCAACCGATATTTCAAAGTGTAATGAGAGTGATGTGAAAAATGTGACCAACGTTCTAGTGAAAAATAACCGTTGACATTAACGCTAATTGCCATCGTTGTAACTGAATAATTTTAATTCTCGTTAATTAGGTTATTTTCCAAGGGAGTTGGAATATGTTTAAGCGTGTAAAAGAAAGCTTTAAGAGGTAGTCTCGAAACATATCTAGGAGTTGTACCTAAGCTAAGAAGCACCTACGGTTGTTGTTCGTGCGGTTTGTGCCATGCCTTGTCGATAGTCATAGTAAGTGTTAAATGTTACGCGACTGTAACATTCCTAAGCGTAAGTTAATTTTAACTTTTTAGTAATATGTCGTTATTTTGTAATGAATAAGATACTCACGGCTTTCCGACTTGTGAACTTACATTCCAATGAGAACACGCTTAAGTTATTTCATGTATAATATTTATTCAATAAGACTGACTGGCAGACGAAGTGTTTTTGGGTAGATCATACCATTTTAATACCCAAACTACTTATTGGTTGTTACTTTTGCAAGTTTATTTTTATTTGTCATTGTGTAATATTTCGGTTAAGTATACATCTTTATTTTTAGGAATCTTTAAGTTTATAGGATAGATGCGTATTTTGGCTGTGAGGTGATAGAGTCTCAACTCTATAAAATACAATGCGAAAGTGAATTTTGTACCAAGAACTATAAACTTAAGCTGACATGAGAATATTTTCAAATAAATATTTTAAACCAAGTTTCCATTTTCTAATTTATTTACTACCTTTTACAATACTGTGAAAATAAATTTTACAAATTAAATATACGACATTAATCTTATTTACTATTAAAATGACTGATAATAAAACATTTCTATGACATTTTCGCTTAAAAGAAAGATGACGCACAATTTGACACAAGGAAGAACTTATAAATAATGTGGACTAGAACTATGTCTACGTAAATATGATTACACCAATACACATTAATACCATAAAAACATTGAAATACATCTTACTGATACGAGATTATCATTTAATAATAAGATCTTAACGAACCCTACCGTAACGAAAATTAATGTCATCGTATTAATTACTTAAAATCTGGCAATATTTAGATGACTCTCTCTCCCTGTGGTATTCCGACAAATAATTTATTTGAACTCGAGCTTTGTTAGTTCAAAATTTGTCCGTAAACGTCTGTTTTAAACAATACTTTTTAAATCGTTTCAAACGATCAAATAATATTAATATACAAGATTCTATATATATAACATTCATAGCAATAACTCTTGAAGTGTTTTACTGAATTATAACGATATTTGGAATGCAATATTCTAAATTTAGTTCAAACAACTACGTCAAAGAGATTATCTATATGGCACATAGTTCTGTGTACTACCTTAAACATCGCATTTTATAATAACACCTATTTATTACAATAGTAAACAACATACATACAAAAATACATGAAAGCTTTTGACTTTGCACGCATTGTCTTTATAAGTTTTCATAAAGTTCATAATAAATATCGCTGTTAAAATATACTCACTTAGCGACAGATCGATAAATTGCTCAAAAAGATATAAACTCAAAACTCGTTCCATGAATTCTCAAACAAGATTCATTGTAAGTAAAATACAATGTTTTGAGAAATCATAAAAATGTTTTAAGTACGGAAAAGTTGGATTCAGAATACAAGTATGATCGTCTAAATGGTCGTCTACGAAATATAATGGCACATCGAGAACACACAGACACCTCATGATATCTAACATCAACACATTCAACTAGTGTCCACCAAACATTTAATGTATCAACAAAAAACAACTTCATACATACAATTTCGTATTACAGTTACATCATTTAAAATTCTCCATTTAAAATTAAAAACAATGAACAAGTGAGAATTTCACATTATCAACAAAGTACCTTTGAAATAAATGTACTTTCTAAGCATTAATTAATCGTTTTAACATTGCTCAAATTAACAAGTGAATTAACACGGATAGATAACAGGTATGTTGGATGTATCAGCTGTCATCTGTTATTGGTTATTAATTTTAAAACGTGCTATTTCACGATAGCGTCAGTAATTATGGGCAGTTATTTAAATAACTGTTGTTTATCTTCGGATTTCAGTTTTAGTTCACAGTTCTCCCTTCTCTAGTTCGGTGAGTTCGTGCGTGGTTGCGATTTCCCGGTCATTTTGTTGCACGTTGCGCGATTTTTCGATATCGTCTTCTGAGAGTGAGGCGACGATGATGGCGCCCAGGGCGTCGCAGACCACATTGATTGTTGTACGGAAGCGGTCACTGAGAAGAAAGTCGTTGTAATTATATCAATAAGATAATTTATTTATCTACACTAGGTATCTACACATCTATACTAATATTATAAAGCTGAAGAGTTTGTTTGTTTGTTTGTTTGTTTGTTTGAACGCTAGGATCTCGGGAAGTACTGGTCCGAATTGAAAGATTATTTTTCTATTGGATAGTCCATTTATCGAGGAAGGTTTTAGGCCCTAGAAAATAACTCTGCTATTAATTGAAGCGGAGCATGAAACAAGAATGTAACAAAATCGGGAAAAAATATTCCCCTTTTGAGAGTTTTCGTACGTTTCGTGCTTTGACATGACACATGACAGCATGTGTCAAAGATTGCGTCATTGAATTTCAGTAATCTGTGCATTGAATATAAACCTTTGCTATTTTTTTTTTCTAAATCTGAGTTGGTACGACCAATTTCCGACAGGTGGCGTAGCAAGTAGCTGAAGAGGTTTTTTGTTTGAAATCGATATTCTCAGGAACGAGTGAACCGATTTCAGTCATTCTTTCACCGTTGGATATGTACGGGATCCCGATGAGTGCTATATAATATACCACGGGCGAAGCCGGGGCGAGCATCTAGTCTATACAATAAATAAAACTGAAATGCCGGTATGACATTTGTATGTACCATTTCGATGATGCCGTAAATCAAAATCAAAATGTTTTATTGCGTAGATCTGTGTATACTAGATGTTAAATTATTAAAAAGTTTCAACTGATTACCCGTTGTAACAGGTGTGCAATATTAAATACAAACAAAACAAAATAATTTATAAGTGTTGCTATAAATTTACATAAACTCAAGAATTATATTTTTTTAACATACCTCTATATAACACAAATGCAATATCTTAATAGTATTATGTACTATGAGATCAAAAGAGTTATTTTGCTTATTTTCTTAGCACTGTTCCAAATACCTTTTTCTTAAATAATTGTTTCAGGATTCATAATATTCCTTAATACTATAGAACGCTTTATTAATTAGCCATGTTTTTTATATATTTTTGAAACACATTCCTTCTAAGGATTTAATATTGAAACTATCAAAAAAAAAAAATTGGTTGCCTGTAAAGTCGGTATACGGGCGAAAGTTTTACGTGACAACGACTTTGAGTGGTAAAATAATTTTACGGAAGGGACGCGTGCCTTTCACTTTTTATGTCTGTCTCTCTCGCTCTTAGGCGGGCTAACCATGCACGAGTGGAAGGGACGCGTGCCTCTCACTCGCTCTCGTTGTGAGCGCATAACGTGAGCGGAGCGTAACGCAGTTTCTTGAAGTGTCACCCGGCAAACCAATTTATAAGACGTTTTCACGTCAAAATTGTTGCTGTGTTTAATGGACTTTTATAATACATAGCATTATAAACTTGCAATACCTGGATATCATATTTGTATTTTTGACGTAAGCTATCTACTCGTGAAGACTTGTTTTCAAAAAAAGTAAGCCTTATTATTTTTGACGAACAAGCACATTTCTAGTAAAAATATACTAGTCAAAGTTGATAAATTATTATCTTTAAAAACATTTCTAAGAGAGTCGGTGTTATTCAAGCTGTAGAGAGCTCGTATACATTTATTTTGCATTTTAAAAGTAGTTTCCGCATTCACTTAAATTCCCTAGATTACACCGTAATTACACCGTATGTTACCATAGTAGGCATTCTTTGCAATTTCTTTTGAAGAAATATTTCTAAAAATTGACAAAGCGTAACAATACTTTGACATTTTTTAATTGACCTGGGAAACATGATCTTTCCAATTTAAATGTGAATCCAAAGTCACGCCTAAGAATTTAGAGTGTTTAACTTCACTAGCTGTAAAGTTGTTGTGAGTTATATTAAGTTTAAGGGGTACTGTTCTATGGTTACTAAACTGAATCAACTTTGTCTCTTCGATATTTATTTTTAGATTTATGGATTCTAATTCCATGGCTATTTCCTTTAGTGTAGTATTTATTTCTTTTTCGTACTATTCTACACTTAAGTTTTTTTGTGGGATATATATAGTCGCATCATCTGCAAACATAACACAGAGTCTAATTGGTTGGGTATAATGGTCTATTTTTTATAGCAAACAGTGGTGTTTTAAAAGCACACAATGGCACGCACATAATAAATACACACAACGCTGGCCCGCTACCGCACGGGCATTGCGAGTAAATTGAATAAATGGTCAGCAATAATCAATCTTTCAGTCATCAGTCAGCCTTTCAATAACAGCACATTATCACGCAACTATTAGAACATGGAAAAGTACAAATCATTACCTAGGACTGTATTGCGCTCTCTGGGCGATATATAGTTTATGTCGATGCCCTGTAGTTTAGCATTTAACATTCTAGATGGATGAAGACACTTCTATTTCGAAGCTAGTCATTCTATATTTAGTTAAAAAGTCGCCGATGTTCACGAGCGACAGCTACCGCTGGCATTCAGGCGGACCGTACGCATAATGAAAGTAAATCTACGAGTATAATCGTTTAAGAACTTCCATTCAACGTTGTAAAGCTGCCAGCAGACTGAGTACACTTCCGACTGGTAGTGGGTCTGGTCATCTTAATTAACAGCAAATCTTCATCGGTGTGTGGATAGTACAGATGTTCTGCGTGTAAGTAGTGAGTTAGCTATGTAGAGTAGTTTGTGTTGTATTATATGTTACTCGCCAGTTTTATTACTTAAACTTGACTTGACACATTACCGTGTTTCTAGATTTAATTTAGTTTTATTAAGTAAAGCAAAGACACTGTCCGAAGACAGACAGACAGATAAGAAGTTCCTACGGATAAAATAGAAGCAACACAATTTGCTAAAATAATATTTCTTAATTTTATTATAAAATACGGGTACGATCATCTGAAAAATAAAGTTGGCAACATTGGCCACGAGCAGTTTTTACGCCTCACTTCCGTTATACATTTTTCTTACGGTTTTAGTCTTTTTTTTCAGTTCGCTCGTCATTTCCTCCAAGCCTGCCGCCGCACAGTGGCGAAATTTACCAAAAAGTTGGCCAAAATGTTTTTATAATAAATATGTTTATAATAAGCTATAAATTAACAATAATCAATAATAATAAGTTAATAATAATATATAGTAATATTTAATAATAATAAGTTAATAAGTTCTTTCACGGACTTAAACTAAAATTATTGAATAATAAATACCTAAAATCATAAATACACGCCCATGAAAATGACAGTATTTTGAACTATGCATTAGAAATAAAACTGCCAGTTGTTATATAATACCATAGGGGTAATAATAACTGGCAGTTTACCAATTAAATATGAATTGCCTTCTTTTTAACCCCCGACCAAAAGAGGGGTTTTAAAAGTTTGACGTCAATGTAAGTCAGGGTGTCTCTCTCTCTCTCTCTCTGTGTGTGTGTGTGTGTGTGTGTGTGTGAGTGTGTGTATCTGGCTGTGTATGTGTCTGTTTGTCTGTGGCACCGTAGCTCTCAAACGGATCAACCGATTTCGATGCGGTTTTTTACTTGAAAGCTAGTTTCTTTGCAGTGTTTTTAGCTATGTTTGGCTTCTTTAGTAGAATACTAAGCACAGTAACAAATTTCAAATCAAAGATGGCCGTCACCACAAAATGGCGAATTATTGTTTTTTCCCCTACTCGCTCAATATCAATGAAGAGGCTTGACTAGTAAAATACTGTACAAATATCAAATCCAAGGTAGTCTGATGTAATTTTTTTTTTAATTCTGTTGTTACATAACTATTAGCTATTTTAACACCTTAGTTTCGGGTTCCTTTCGTAATGTTTCCGTTTTTCTCTTTTTACATCTTTCGCATACAGTCTTCGAAATTTTTTTCTGGAGCCTTTCCGTTTTTTCGTTTTATCGGCACTAAAAATGCAATGGTAGCATCCATCCAATTGTTGTCTACGGTCAAATTTAACTTAAGTCCTAGATGCAACTTTCCATTTTTCTTTGTAATCAAAAGTCAATTTGGAAATTTTATTCTTTGATGTAGTGTCTAGCTCATTAATACTTAAAATTTCTGCAACTCTGTTTACTAGGTTTATATAAGGTGCAGGGAGGTATATTGGTGATTTAGGTAAGTAGGTGATATGTTTTAAACCGAATACCACACAGTTCCCTATGCAAGGAAATTTCTAGAGACAGCACTATCGAGTTGGTATGAGTGTGAGAAGAGGCGATAGCGCTGTCTATTGAAATTTCCTGGCATAGGGAACTGTGTGGTATTCCGTTTAAAATATATCACCTACTTACCTAAATCACCAATATACCTCCCTTTACTATATGGATTAGAAGTAGATGTATCGGTTTTATAAATATTTATTAGTTCGCGCTTGCTAATAGACTTAAATTTGTTTATAGTACTGTTACCTGCGAAAAAATATTGGTTTTGGTATATAGTTTGAAAACGATATACAAGATGTGAGCCAAATTTGGGCAAAAAAATCATGTTATATTAATAAATAACAATCTCTATTTTGACAAAACCTAGATTTCTTATCGGAATTCATTAGAATATAGTACTTTTTTTACAGGTGTTTCCGTTAAATTTTATAAAAAATATTCTCAATTTTAAGTTAAGTTTATCTGCCAATGAAATGTACAGTTAGCTAAATTTGGTAACAAATTATTTAAACATACCCACAGAAATAGAATCCATAGTCATAAACTCTCGTTTAAATTTAAATTAAAATTACCGCCTAAATAGTGTAAATCAATGAAAAATTATGGGAATAAAAATACGTTGATTGTGGCTTTCGCCCTAAAATTTCGGATAAACCGCCATCTTGAAAGAGGTTTAATGTCACTTCAGATGCGCGTCATCTATCGAAGTTTTAAATAACATCAAACATGCTGTTCTACCGACAACTTTAAAAAAATGATTAAATGCCAACTTTTTGGGAAATTTCGCCACTGTGCGCCGTAAGGAACTTTGATCCAATAAAAATGAAACCATTACAAATTTGGCAGTCATAGGGACTGTCGACAAAAGTGAAAACT
Organism: Ectropis grisescens; assembly: GCA_017562165.1. Classification (NCBI taxonomy): domain Eukaryota; kingdom Metazoa; phylum Arthropoda; class Insecta; order Lepidoptera; family Geometridae; genus Ectropis; species Ectropis grisescens. The sequence goes on from CM029785.1 coordinate 19,123,003, forward strand.
CAGAATTTGATAGCTCACTTTGAAAACAGCGCGGTTGTAACCGGAGGGCGTGGCCATGACCATGGCTATCTAGATCATAGATTTCTTTCATTTACGAACGTAAAGCTTGAGTTCAATTCACAGTCCAAAAGAAGATTTTACTTAAAAAAATAGTGTGATCATGAACTAAAACATGGTCTGAGAAAACCATTGGCCACAGTTAATTGTTGTATAGCAAGATGAAAATGAACATGGTGTATACTGACAGCAGCCAATCCACGGCAAGGATGATGGAGACGTCCTCGGCGGGCAGGTTGACGGTGTCCAGCACCATGACCATGGTGACCAGCCCGGCCTGCGGGATGCCGGCCGCACCGATGCTGGCCGCCGTCGCCGTCACACTGCCAACAACAACCACGCGCTTAGCAAATCACACAATCCTCCTAATATTATAGACTAGCAGTACCCCGCAGTTTCGGATCCCGTTATTTTTCCGGGATAAAAAGCCTGTGTCATCTATCTATGCGTTATCTATGTGCGCATTTTTGTCACGCATTATTTTTGTGCGCATTATTGCTTCTATCTCTCTCACAAAAGTGAGTATATAAATCAGATATATCCTTATGTCATCTATACTAATATTAGAAAGCTGAAGAGTTTGTTTGTTTGTTTGAACGCTAGGATCTCGGGAAGTACTAAGTGTGTGTAACACAAAATTTAATAATAGTATTCACAGCAAATATACCATTTCACATGAAAACTGTAGGACTAAAGAGTTTACATTTACTACGTGCCTATAGATTTATAACAAACGCATTACACTCAAAATCAAAAATCTTTTATTGTCTAAAACTGTGAAGGTACACTAGATGTTACATTTAAAAAAGTATCAACAGATTACCCTGTATTGGACGTGCAACTGAAAGCACGGAGAGTCTACCGCCTAATTAAAACTGTGTTAGCTTTGATAATGTTCTCTCTTTTCTTTTCATTTAAAATGACAGAGACAGACACAGCAAAGCCAAAGCAGATTTAATTAGGCGGTAGACCCGCGAGTCTGAGCGCTCTTGTCTTGTCGCTCTTGTGAAAATGTCATACTTATGTCGCGGCACATTACTATGTCGACATAGCTGACATACACCTCATCTGCTTACTATTGGTACAAAGGAACCGTACGGAAAAACCAAACCTGATCTATTTACTTCTTTATCTAAGGCTTTACCTCACTGCCACGATTTTGCCAAAGGATACAATACCTATATAAATACGTACATAAGATGCTTAGTTTTTTGCATCGTAATAATTATTTCTTATTATTTTTGTAAATATTTATATGAATTTAAAGCATGTATGTATGTATAATTATGTGTTATATTAGCTGTCCTAAGCTAAACTTTTCTAAGCATTGGGATAGATGGTTTTGTGGAAAAATTGTCGATCAATACAGAACAAACAACTATTATTCACCACTCAAGTATTTGTCTTGAATAGGCAATAGGCATCGAACCCCACGTCCCACGTCATTGAGGATAGACGTACTATCAACTGAGCTACGCTAGAGTAAAGCTAGTCAATATTGGAGAGCTTTACCGAAAGAGCTTACATATACTACGTATAGAGTTAGAACAAACGCTTTACACTGAAAGCACGGGTCTGATCGCTCTTGTCTTGTCGATCTTGTGGAAGTGTCATAATTTTGTCTCGGCTCATGACTCTGTTCTCTGTTGCCATAGCTAACATACACCTCATCTGCTTATAATTGGTACAAAGGAACCGTACGTAAAACTCTGATCTACTCGTATTTACTTATTCTTTATCTAAGGCTTTACCTCACTGCCACGATTTTGCCGAAGGACATATCGATTTTGCGGAGCTGCGCGATGAAGATGGCGGCGACGGCCTCGTAGAGCGCGGTGCCGTCCATGTTGATGGTGGCTCCGATGGGGATGACGAAGCGAGTGATGCGCGGGTCCAGGCCCATGTCGTCGCAGCAACCGATCGTGATGGGCATCGTTGCGGAGCTGGAACATTATGAAAAAATTCAGAAGTGTTTCACAGTCATATATCTCTTTGTTTGTGTCGTAATAAACAGTTTCCTATCTAGGTATCTATTTTTGAACCCTAATCAGCAATAGATGAAGTATGAAACTACCGACTCCGTGAACATCGCGTAACGTTGGAAAATGTATAGTATAAGGGGTCTAATATGCGGTCTATGTACCTACGATTTATGATACACTAAAAGTTTGCCATATTTACGAAGACACTGCACCTACGTAATTCAAATCTATATTTCGGTTGCCTGGTAAAAATAGTTTTTTAGTAATAAAGTTTTAGTAATTTGCTTTCCTTATTTAAAGAATGTATCTCTTTGTTTACTTATTGTTTGTGTTGTGGAAAACAAAGAGTGTCTATCTACCTAGAGAGTTTTGTATTAAGAAGTACCACACCTTTGCCAGTTATTCTACCGCCAAGCAGTACTGTAAAAATATCACTGTGTTCTGTTTTGAAGAGGTATGGTTCCAGTGAAATTACAGGATATAAAGAAAAAATTACGTATATCTCTGGGTGACGACCGCAGCGCAGTACTATGTAATGATTTGGACTCTACATGTTCCAATGCATGATACTGTGCTGTTATGGGCAGGCATGTTGCTTACCACCAGGTACATGCTGTGACGGACCTAGGGTTGGACAAATTTGAGTTTAAAGATATTTTTGAAATTATTAAACTTACCAATTGTACTTGTTATACTTTAACTTACTCTTTGCTCTCGAAATAAAGGTACTGGAATGAGGTTCTGCTGCTGAGATAAGAAAAACTGAAAATGGGAAGAACTCAGGTGTATGTTCTAGACTTGCGCTGATTGGGACTCTTTAAAGCCGTGATTCCGCCAGGCGAACCGTGACAGGAGCACAGACTGTCTCTCCAGAGTGACCCGCCTGTCACCTGAGTGCAAGCTATAACTACTGTGGGATCAGCTAGGAAATACTCTCGACTGTATGCTAAAAGCTTTACCGTGAACAATAGTACAGATAAATAGATAGCGCTGATAAATTTCAATATGAGGCTTTATCGGTGTTTTGAAGATTATAAGAGCGAGTAAAGTTTTAAGTGCTCTTAGATTGTTAACAGTCCAATATGACTTTACAATAAATTGAATAAGACATTCGCAAACTCTAGGTGACAAGAGAAATCATCTGCCTCGTTCCTTTTATTTCATTCAGTCATTTCATACTCTAAGATCGGGTTTAGATGTTGGGGTTGTGTAACGCACCTTCGCTTCGGCGCGGCCCGTATCAAAAGAGCAGACTAGGTTCACCTTTGATAATTTCATAGCCTTAAGATCGGGGTTAGATGTTGGGGTTGTGTAACGCACCTTCGCTTCGGCGCGGCCCGTATCAAAAGAGCAGACTAGGTTCACCTTTAATTATTTCATATAATTCATATTTGACTTGAAGATCGACGCAGTTGAAGTCTCACGCCCAATCCGGGAGTAAAAAGAACGCAACCAGCGATGAGTGAATAAAATTCAATATATACAAACAAGTCTGAGAGCCCACCGGTTTGAGTCTTCCCGTAGCCACGATATTACAGTTCCTAGTAGGCCTTACCCAGGTTCCGTAAGGAGTGGCTATGGAGTTAGCGTTAGCAATTGCATGGTCGTGATTATCGTGAGCAGCGATATATGACAATAGTTAACGAACTCCAACGACCTGAAGGGTCGATTTCCTATCCTCCTATGCTAATGTATTGACATTAGCGACAGGAAGGTGTCGCACGTAACATCAGGTTATTAGACAGCGTTTTACAAATAAATATACATAAGACTCAAATTAAATGCAGCAAGATGCAACTATATGTAGGTACGAGATGCAGTAGAGTCTCGCTTAGTAGGCATTTTGTGACAAGATATTATCATCATTAGTTGGAACTTAGATAATGAAATTAAAACACATAATTATCATCTTAATTACTTTTCGTATATTCATATTTTTAAACCCTATCGTTATTGAGGAAGCCCAACATTTGTTGCTTTTGGATTAGGGAAAAACTCAGCTTTTCATAAGAAAAACCTAATCAGACTCCTCTGAACAAAATAGATTTCTAGAATACATCAGATCAAAAATGAAGTTTATACACAAAGCATTTCGTTTGTCTCAGCAGCAGAACCTCATTCCAGTACCTTTATTTCGAGAGCAAAGAGTAAGTTAAAGTATAACAAGTACAATTGGTAAGTTTAATAATTTCAAAAATATCTTAAAACTCAAATTTGTCCAACCCTAGGTCCGTCACAATGCCCTGTTCGTTTCGTCACTCTATACTATATTAAAACACATCGATACCAGTTCTTACCTGGAAGCCGTTCCAAAAGCAGTCGCCATCACCTGCCCCATCTTCGCGATGTACCGGCACGGCAGCTTCTTGGTGGCGAGGACGAAGAGGATGCTCAGCGTCCCGAACCCGTGCAGGAACAGCCCCAGGAGAACCGTCACGAAGTACAGCCCCAGCCGGCCCACCAGCTCGGCGAACGACTCTATCTCCATAATCTTTGCCGTGACGAGGAAGAACACTCCCAGAGGAGATAACCTGGAAAATATAGACAGAACATCAAACATTTGTTGCATAAAATATTCGTATATTATTTTACGACAGTTTTATGTCAGGCCCCCAAACTATGGATATTCTAACTTTTTTCTATCACATGTCGCTTGCTCGAAATAGAAATTAGCAAAGAGACCCAAAAATTTGGAGTCTATCCTATGCTAGAGAATGAGAACTACCTAGCTGCATCTCGTAGCTAAATAGTTTTTCACAATAATTTATTTTTGCCATGCACATTAATAATTTCATTAAAGTATCCCATTGGAACACTAACTTTAACTGGAATTTATTCATATATATTATATGTATATTCAGTCGTTACCTACTCATTACAGAGACAACAACATAAGATGAATAAGCAAGAGTTGGAACGAACGTACACAAATAGACTCACAAACTTTCACTCACATAATGTACCTTTTAATTTTAAGATTATGCGATAAAATATGTTCTGTTTTATCTTCAAAATACGAGTACTTATGTTGGTATATTCAAACAAAAAAATTGTGAAGTCAAATAAATATAAAAAAATTATTTGATGAAATACTCGCATTTTTTTAAATTATTCACTTTCGCCAATAGATAAATTGCCCAACAGTTTCGCCGAAAAAGTAAATTAGTAGCCCTCAAATTTAGTTTGAAAACGAAAATAAAACACCCACCAGATAACCCAGCTGGTGATGATCATCATGGCTTCCGAAAGACTATGGAAGAAGGTTTGCAGCGGGCGACTCTGCTCGCCCATCTTGCCCAGGGTGATGCCGAGTACGATGCTGAAGCAGACCAACCCCAGCACATTGCTGCCGTGCTGGTAGTCCCCGCCGATGTTGTAAGTCTCTAGCTTGCCTGAAACGTGACAGCAACAAACCTGATTGAGTTGATATATAAAAAATTACAAAAGTTTTTAGACAAATTTATAGAGTCATAATATAAACATTTAATGCGCACGCGAGCTAAAAGGCTGTAAATATTTTAAAGTGAAAAAAAATTGTATTAGTTGATATAAGAAACCAAACTAAGTTTTGGTACAGGGACGTAAATCTCCTCTTAATATCTCACCCTTAAACTTAAAAGTAATTTTAAAACCTATTCTCATGGAGTGTGAGTCTCAGTAACCTCCAAGTGTTTCACCCTGGGCAGCACATAACAACTAGCTTCGGTCTCGGTGGCATCTTGTGTGTTGGCTTATCCCAACCGGAGAAGAACGAACTTCTGCACGTAAACCTCAACCTTTGAGAGGCACGTGCCGAATTTTGCTGGGGAGGTACTGGATTTATTTGGAACGTTACTTGGCTGATAGTTCTATCTGGTCGAGTAACGGTCCAGAGTCATTCTGGAAGATCATTCCACGGACCTGAGCCTGGGTTCTAATTCGACGGCGATGCAGCCAAGTGAAGAACCGCAGCTAGCCTTATACGCCTTTGTGGGAGTGAATCTCTCGTTGCCAACCATCTTTGCCCAAGATACTCGACAGAGAGAGATCTCGTGTGGCGAACTAGCAAGAGAGGAACGTCAGTAGAGAGGAGGGTCTAGGACGTCAGACGCTTCAGGCCACCCGGCACTCTACCTAAGGACAGGCCTTCGCAACTGGTTTCTGGCGCGTCACTGGAACTAAAGGGTCGATACCTACTACGAGGTTCCGTCGCATCGCGAGGTGGGCCGGTTATGGCAAACCGGGTTGTGGTTGAAAGCTAGAGTGATCCTATAACTCCTCCCCAAAATCACGCCGAAGAAACCAGCAACGGATTTAGTCGGTAGTGACTAAATCCGCTAATCACAAATTCTTATGATTCTTGATTAAAGTTAAAAATAATTATTTTGCTAAAAAAAATATACTAAATTAATTTTAACGGGTTGTTTTTTTTTTTTAATTCAAATTAAATTGGAATACCTTTGATAATATTCGTGTCGTTTTCAACGTAGGATAGCTTCGTCCGGTACGAGGCGATGGTGGCTTGGACGATGTTCTCTGGGAACACGTTTCTGTAACATGAGAAAAATAATATCAGTTTCTAATAAAATAAAAATAATTAATAAATTATTATGGAAAACGATAATATAAATGAAAAATGTAATGTCCACCTGGTGCACTCTGGGGATCAGTCTACAACTTCCCAATCTCTGGTGGGTTCTTATCGACTGAACTCTAATCCCGCAGGTCACTCTCCTGCTTTCTGCTATGCTTGTGACGTCACGTCATCTGCCAATTTGATAACCCCGGACCGATGAAAACCGACAACTACATCTACGTTCCGTAGTTATTGACCAGAAGTTCTGCAGCTGTTATGATTTCATAAATTAAAAACTGAAATCTACTTATTATTTAAACTGTTTATTTTTAATTAATGTTAATAGGGATTATTGTGACTTGTGACATATAACGATTGATTAGATATGATTATGGTAACAATTCTAACTTTGTAAGCCCTCGAATCCCAGCTGAGAAACTTAAAACGGGATGTATTTCTATTGCTTTAATCTAAAGATTCCTTCTCGACAGACATGTTTTTGCGACGTTGATGGCAAGAATACAAAGAATCGTCGTGAACGTGAAAGGAATACTCCTGTAAGCGATTATCTATTCTTCACAAATTCTAAGGTTCGCACAATCCTTCCTTTATCAATGCCAGGGACAATGGCTCCTACTCCTACGTAACCTGGTGTCCTACAGCATTATAATTTGGAATGCTAAAAATATTTTCGTTTAAAGGGAATAACGTATTTAACACTACTGGCTAGTAGTGCTGAAGGAAAAAAAACCCATGAGACTACCAGTAGTGCAGCTTGGTAGTGCCGTGGGGAACAAGGGTTTAAAATTACTTCCATGGGACAGCAAGTTAAAAATACGAATGATAACAAAATGGGAGGATACAGTTTCGTGGTTTGGTGTTGCAGCTTCAACTGTCATCTCTATCTGGAATTCAGTTTTACTTACAGCGTTAGATAGCTAAATTATCGAATAATTTATAAAGTACCTTTATGCGAGTGATTAGATACTTTTCATCGGTTAGTGTGCAGTGTCCATTTGTCCATCCATGACCATGTCAGTAGCCACATCAAGTTATTTTTAAATATGTCAACGTAAAATTGTAAGTACCGTCAAATTACAAACTCAGTCAGCCTCGCTTAGGTTAGATTATAATCTAACGTCGTTAATCATCAGTATCATAATCAGACAGTATTTACAATGCTACAGATACAAAATACAGCGACGTGACAAGCAACCCACCTGCCTATAATAACGCAGTACTGCACATTTACCCACTTGAATCTGAAGGGTTTTCTCTTTCTTTTTTTTTCTTCTCTCTTCTTTGTTTTTTTCTTTTTAGGGGCTTATGTCGCACAACGACAATGCCAACCCTGTGTCTCATCTGAAGGGTTCAAGTTCAAATCACTGCATGGTACTAGCAGTGTACCGCGCTCGTCTTCCAGTGATATAAGAACTCTTTGCCCCATAATTTTTCTAGAACCAATGCCTGAAGGGTATTGTTTGTGTCTGTACGAGCTCTGTAGCGTTTTGTTTTTGCAGTGGTAGGGTTATTTGCAAAGTCCACCTGGGGGAAGTACCACACCTTTGCCAGCTATTCTGCTGCCAAGCAGTAGTGCGCAAACATTGCTGTGTTCCGATTTGCAGGTCAATGTTTCCAGAGAAATTAATGCGCTAAGAGATAAAACACCTTAAATCTCCGGATAACGAGAGCAGTGCGGTGGTAGGTAATGATTTGGACTCGTTCATGTTGCAATAGCTGGGTGTCATTGTGCTGTTATGGCAGGCATGTTGCTTACTATCAGGCACATGTCTTGCTAATCTTGTCACTCTACATTATAAAAAAATTGTTTGTAACCTGACCACGGAAATAATTATACATTTTTTTCTTGGCGATATTCAACTGATGGTTAAATGGATGGATAGTGGCACTTTGTGTATAATAAGCAGTGATGGCCTAGTGCCTAGAACGTGCTGGTCACAATCGTGAGGTTGTAGGTTCGAATCCCGCCAGCACTTCCAGGTATTTCTCCAAGTGCAGCACAAATATATCATCACAACTATCTTTAATAGTGAACGAAAACATCTTGAGAAAACTGGCATATTATTTTAAATATCTTTTGAGGTCATGTGGCATCCGTTAATTTATGAATCTTAGGGCTCAATGAGCCTATTTAGTACCCACTGATCTTTCTGGTCAGTCAATCATGACAGTGTAATGAACAACAGTGCTATTATAGTAATTTTAACAGTTGTTTCAGAGTATTTCTTTATAGTATACGGTGACAAGGCAGGCAGGACATGTGTCTGATGGTAAGCAAACAAGCCTATCCATAGCAGTGACACGGAATTGGAACATAAGAGACCAAATTATTACCTGCACTGTGCTTGTCACCCAGAGATATGAGACGCTTATTGCCCGAGCGACACGAGGCTAGATTTCCATATAGCAAGCTAGTGTTAGCAAGCCAGTACTTCTAGCTTCGTGTAGACAACGCTACGCAACGCCAGTTTTGTCTCCGCGAAGTTAGAAGTACTTGCTAGCTTCGTGTAGACAACGCTACGCAACGCCAGTTTTGTCTCCGCGAAGTTAGAAGTACTTGCTAGCTTCGTGTAGACAACGCTACGCAACGCCAGTTTTGTCTCCGCGAAGTTAGAAGTACTTGCTAGCTTCGTGTAGACAACGCTACGCAACGCCAGTTTTGTCTCCGCGAAGTTAGAAGTACTTGCTAGCTTCGTGTAGACAACGCTACGCAACGCCAGTTTTGTCTCCGCGAAGTTAGAAGTACTTGCTAGCTTCGTGTAGACAACGCTACGCAACGCCAGTTTTGTCTCCGCGAAGTTAGAAGTACTTGCTAGCTTGCTATCCTAGCTTGAAAAACGAGCCTTGTGTCGCTCTGGCATTAGTTTCTAGTCGCTAACGTTCCTTACTCGCTGCCAGTGAGACACATACCTAAGCAGTCGTTCCTATTGAATAGAACAGTATTCCGTGCGCCTGCCAAGGACAAATCTCTTAAACGGATTACGAGGTGTACAGATGTGATTGGATCCTCGGATCTCAATAGCGTAAAGTCACTCGGAGCTCTTAGCAATCTCTTTGTACATTGCATTTGTAATTTATAAAAGGTACAAACGGATTACTTAGATAAATAAATGCTTAAAAAGGATGGTATGGCATTACGTAGGTTTACAGCGCAGAGCTTAGTAGGAGTATTATTTTTTAATAATCGCGTTACTTTTGGCCACATTGTATTTATTAAATTTCATGGTACAGCGAGTACAGTAGTAACTTATTGAATACATCGTACCAGATTCAGGTTCTGGTCAGGCAGCTAAAATCCTACTACCTATTATTAATGTCAATGTTAGTAAATGCTAAATATTTTTATGTTCTAATGTTCTTTATAAATGTCAATGTATAATATTTTTTTTAATTTTAGTTTGTAGATTTAATCAAAAATTTAGTTTAAATATTTCGTATTTATTTTGTACTACACTTTAGAGAAGCCATTGGCACCCGATGCACAGTCTATGATTAGTTCGGGAGCTGATGGGTCATATATTTTTAAACCAAATTGTATGGTGTCGAAATAAATTTTATTTTATTTTAATGTTGGACATTAGGATATTTGATGCTGAATCACGTCGTAACGTATTGAATGAGTCAGATTGAAATTTGTAACACAGATAGGTTATATATTAGTAAGAAAAGTAAAATAAGCTATATTTGTGAAAAAAAAATCACACAACACTAACCACCCCCAAAGTAACAACCAAGTAACTTGTAGAATGGTAACGGATAGATAATATAAAAAATATTAGTAGCTAATATAGTAGGTAATCTGAAAAAGGAAGTTCTCAGAAGAAAGAGACGGATCAGGAATGCCGCCCCCCGACAGAGTTGAACTTGTAGTCGAACAGTATCAAATTGCTCGGCAAGACTACAAGTCAAAAGTCAAACAAGCTCAGACGGTAAGTTGGAAGGAGTTCTGCACGAATCAGGAGAAAGAAAGCATGTGGGACAAGATCTACAGAGTGATGAAACAAACTTCGACAAGACAGGAAGAAATACTCCTAAGAGACACCGAAGGTAACACTCTATCCCCGCAGCTATCTGCAGAACTACTTGCCAAAACTTTCTATCCCGACGACTCTGAGAGCACAGACCAACCTTGTCATACAGAGCTACGGGCGCGAACGACAGAAATGCCTATGGGCTTACCGGAAAATGACCCACCATTCACATCAGCGGAACTGGAATCAGTACTGAGAACTCTGAATCCGAAAAAGCTCCCGGTACAGACGGGCTAACCGCTGATATCTGTGCAGCAGCCATACGTTGCGAATGGAAGGTTTTCTTGGCGATAGCAAACAAATGCTTGTCGCTGAAATACTTCCCCAAGCAATGGAAAGAAGCGCACGTGGTCATACTACGCAAACCCGGTAAGACAGATTACACACATCCAAAATCATACCGCCCCATAGGTCTTCTGTCCGTTCTAGGAAAAATCGTCGAAAAGCTTCTGGTAAACCGTCTCCAATGGCATCTCCTCCCAACTATTAGTAGGAAACAGTACGGTTTCATGCCCCAGCGAGGCACTGAAGACGCCCTCTATGACCTGGTAGAGCACATCAAAAAAGGAGTAGACAGTAAAGATACTGTACTCTTAATCTCCCTGGATATAGAAGGCGCCTTCGACAATGCATGGTGGCCCACCCTCAAAAAAACAACAATTAGCGAAGAAGAGGTGCCCAACAAACCTCTACGACATGGTAAACTCTTACCTCAGCGACCGTAAAATCAAGGTCAACTATGCAAGAGCAGTCTACGAGAAGGAAACAACCAAGGATGCGTCCAAGGGTCCATCTGCGGACCGACCTTTTGGAATGTGATCCTAGACTCGTTACTGCGAATGCTAGAAGCAGAGGGAGTGTACTGTCAAGCGTTCGCAGACGACGTCGTTCTCGTGTTTACAGGCAACTCGAATATCATCGAACAGCAGGCGAGCAGGGCGCTGAGCATGACAGTGCAATGGGGTAACACTAACAAACTCAACTTTGCAGCGCATAAAACCAACGCGATGCTTTTCACAAAAAGTTGAAATACGAAACTCCAAACATAGTCATGTCCGGCGTCCGGCTAAATCTGGTCGAGGAAGTTAAACTGCTAGGCCTACTGATCGACCGCCGGCTCAACTTTAAAGCACATGTGACCGCCCAATGTAAAAAGTGGCGAACATTTATAGACAGCTCGCATGTGCAGCGAAGGTGAACTGGGGATTAAATGGCGAAATCACGAGAACTATCTACGTCGCGGTGGTGGAACCTATCATCATGTATGCCTCAAGTGTATGGGCGCAAGCGGCAGACTTCGAGGAAAACAAGTCTCAGTTGAACGCTATCCAAAGAGGTTTTGCCCAGAAAATCTGTAAGTCGTACCGTACTGTTTCTCTGAAAGCATCACTTGCCCTTTCCGGCCTGCTCCCCTGGATCTGAGAATACAGGAAGCGGCAAATTTGTACAGAGTAAAAAGAACCTCTCCCAAGACTACCTCCCACCAGAAGTGGAGCTCGAACAGAATGTTAACTGCCTAGACCAACCCCATCCGTCCACGCAGTTATCCGTAGAGTACGAGCTCCTAGAAGACACCTCAATCTTCCACAAGGGCCTCAAATTTATACTGATGGCAGTAAAATTGAAGGTAAAGTTGGAGCTGCTCGAACATGGTGGGAGAATGGCAGAGAGGTCAAGAACTCGACCTTCAAGCTCCACCCGAATGCACAGTCTTTCAATCGGAACTTTATGCTCTTTACCGGGCAACTCAAATGGCGTTAAAGAGCAAGGCCCAGAAGTCAATGTCCTGAGTGACTCCCGATCTTCACTCGAACTGCTAAGTAACCCAAAACGAGCCACCCCTTGGTTAAGTGCGTAAAGGAAAACATTGAACAGATAAATGCTGAAGGAGATCTCTTCGTCTTTTCTGGGTGAGAGCGCATGTTGGCACCGTCGGCAATGAAAGAGCCGACGAATTGGCCAAATCGGCGGCACTCACGGAGTCACCCAGGGACTACGAGGGGATCCCTTGTCCTACGTCAAAAGGAAAATCCGCGAAGAATCGGTCAAGAAATGGCAGGATCGATATGAGACCTCGGACACCGGAAAAGTCACCCAGACGTTCCTCCCTGATATAGCAAACGCATATCGGGTGATGAGAACCACGAAACTGACTCCTTCCAGGTACAAGCGTTGACGGGACACGGAGGAATAGCAGATTACCTGTACAGATTTAAGCTCAAGAGCAGTCCGGCATGCGAGTGTGACCCCGACCAACCCGAAACGATCTGGCACGTGCTAGTCGATTGTCCCCGATTCATGGTCGCAAGACATGAGCTCGAATCTATGATCGACAGAAGACTGGTTGTCTCGGATCTCCACAACATCTTAGTAGATCCAGATAACAGAACACGGCTCCTGTCCTTCATGGAGAGCTCATTCCGCATAGCGGCCATGAGAAACTCCACTAAATCAAATACGCGCCCCCATCACCACCACACTCTGCCCCGCTGTCTGTGGACGCCGCGCGGCATGCGGTTCCGCCCAACATAACTCCTCGAAGAGCATCTCCGTCAAACAACTACTGGAGAACGCAGACCGAGGAGAAGCAGGGATCCGTATCCGCGGGTGCTCTCTTCATGGACAGCAACAAAGAAAGATTCGGAATAAGCTTTTGCTTCGCTTGGGAACGGAAACGAGCCCGTTTGTCGCCTGGATTGTCTCGCCTGCTCAATGGGAGTACCGCAAAGTCACGATGAAGCGGAAAACCTACGACGCCATGCCGGTGTGCGAGTTAGACGGCCACCGATTTCGGTTGGTGCGATCGAAGAACAAAACGATTGCACTAATAGAGTACTCGGAAGGTCGGACGCCTTTCACACAGGCAAGTGCGCTGCTCGCACATCTGAGCAGAAATGCAGGTGAAACACCCCGGGTGATAAGCGTGGATGCGATGGCAATCGAATATTCAAGAGCGAGAGTCGCAGACCGGCTGGGTTGCATTGAGGCCTCTAAACATCATGAGGTTGTCGTATACGAAGACGGGGGAAAATCTGAGCTTCCTCAGAACCCCTTCGCACGACCAAACAAATGCAACTGACAGCTGGGGACATCCTGTTCCTAGTTCGACCATCCAAACCGGCTCCGAAAGAGTACAGCAGAGGGCAGCCGCGGAAAAGCCTCCGCCAATCTAACTGGCAGCCGAGGCACCAACACGGCGTTCGTGACTGCTTTCAACGCAGTGGCAAGGAGCGTACTCCGAATCACATCCCATTCATCACCCCTCGACGTCAAAGACCCCAAAGCAGCTTCACAGCAACAAACAGCCCGAACGAGAGCCGACATGGGACAGGTTGAACCGCCCCGCTATGTCACGGCTTCGGAGCCGCGGAGCCATGCACGTAACGCCTTCATCGAATTCATAGCCACACTGAGCGCGACACGACAAGTCAACCTCAAGACCTGCGAAAACATCATGCAGTCCTATAGGCTAGGAAGTGAAAGCCTTTTAAAGGCGAAACTCGAGGAGGCCGAAGCAGCCATTTACAATAATGTCACATCCCGGGTCATCAAGGGAACCATGACAGGACAGTATATGGCAGCTTACAGTGCTGAAAATGGCTTCGTGACACTGAACGAGAGAGAGACAGAGCGCGCGGGAGTGCCTGTTTATGCGACACCACCAAACGACCCAATTGTAGTTACTGCCCGATGCACCAAGATTATGCTGGACGATAAGATCCTAGAGATGGCCAAGACCATCGAAGGAACGGAAACGTCAAAGCAGATTGGGAAAATTGGGAGGTACCGAGAATACAGTGGGTCAACGGAGTTCAGGATGTGGAAAAACAACATGGGTGATTAGACACTTCGACGTGGACAAGGACGCCATCATTACTACAACAACTGAGGCAGCAAAAGATCTAAGAGAAAAGCTATCGCACCGAATCGGAAACCTGGTCAAAACCAGAGTGCGAACCATGGCTTCTGCTCTAGTAAATGGTTTCGGTAGAGAAAGTTTCAGCCGCCTCATGGTGGACGAAGCTCTCATGAACCATTTTGGAGCCATTGTGATGGCTTCAAGGCTGTCTGGTGTTGGCGAAATTGTCCTCATTGGAGACGTCAATCAGTTGCCTTATATCGACAGGGAAAATCTCTTCGAAATGAGGTATCATCGCCCGAACCTGGTAACAAAGATCAGCCAGGAGTTGCTCTGCACACATCGAAACCCAATGGACGTCGCATATGCACTGAGGAAATATACTGGGTATGTACTCCTCAGCGTCCCGTATAAAGTCCCTAGAGCAGAGAAGATATAAGGGAGCGCAAATACCCAACACCCAACCAAACACCCTCTTCTTAGTTCACACTCAAGAGGAGAAGGAGACCCTGACAAACCAGGGTTATGGGTCAGGCACCGGGTCACGCATCCTTACCATCCATGAAGCTCAGGGACTAACATACGAATCGGTAATCGTAATCAAAACCAAGGCAAACATGAAGCTGCACGAGAGCGTGCCCCATGCGGTAGTTGCAATCTCACGGCACACGGGGACCTTCACATACTACGCTGACGACACCGACGACGCCATCGGTCGGTTCGTGCGGCGAGCGTGGGCTGCATCATCGAAGACCATCCGCGATTTCAACCTACAGATGGCCATCAGGGACAGAAATGCGGCCGTTGTGGAGGCTCTGGGCCGGGAGGAGGCAGCTTAGGCAAATGGCAAAAGGCAATTAGGCAAACACTCGATGTCGAGTCGATTACTAGCGGAATCCCAACTGGTAGTGATCGGCTCTACAGACGAGCACTAGAATTAGATTTTAAATGTACCCAAATCCCTTCTATTTTCCTCTTCTCCTTATCCAAGAAATGTGTAAAAAAAAAGATTATTGTAATGACAAAGATCACGGACCCCGGAGTCTGTGGAGTGGATAATTTAAAAAAAAAAAAAAAAAAAAAAAAAAAGTAGGTACTTAAATTATAATTCTTAAGAGACATAGATACACACGGACAAACATTTGTTAAAAATCATATCAACAATTCGGGATGGAAATCGAGCCCACGGCATTTGTATCGGAGATTCCTTAATTTTTTATTTTAGACGTTATTTCTTAGTCTACAATCACAACTGGATCTGAGTATATCCGTAGTATACGTTAGAGTAGTATTGATAAGTGCCACCTCTACCTGGCTGTGGTTCAACTACCGTGCGAACACATTGTCTTTTGATTGATATTTAGGCTAGGGCTGCTACGCGCAAAATGATAGTTCAATTACGGGGTTGATAGTGTCTACTGTGATGATATTAGCTACTAAGCTGATGGTACAGGCTGGACTAATAATGTCTACTGAGCTGGCATCACCTAATAGCTCCTAGGCTTATTAGATGATGGCTGCCTCAGTAGCTTACATGTTAATTTGAGCTGAATTTTGTTACTGTACTGATATTTGTTTGCTGTACTAATATTAACTACTAAACCGATTTAGCTACTAGACTCATAGTAGTTGCTGGTCTAAAGTTGGTTACTGAGATTTTTTTTTAAATAAGAAGTGACGAGACGAGCAGGACTTGTGCCTGATGGTGAGCAACATGCCTGCCACATAACAGCACAGTGACACGCAGCTATTGTAACATGAAGAGTCCAAATCATTACCTAGCACTGCACTGCGCTCATCACCCAGAGATCTAAGATGTTATATCTCTAAGCCCTGTAATTTCTCTGGAAACATTGCCTTTCAAACCGGAACTCAGTAATGTGTTCACATTACTGTTTGGCGGTAGAATAACTGGCAAAGGTGTGGTACTTCCCCAGGCGGACTCTGCTAGGGAATCCTACCACTACAAAAATTTACCACTATATTAAATAATACCAATATATTTGCTGTGATTGAGAAATTAAAATATGTCGAGGCGATTTTATGCTACTAGACCTGATGATTACTTTACATGTAGAGCGCAAAGTAGCACAATATGAAACATAATTCTCAAATGCAAGATTAAAATCAAATACATTTTATATAAATACCAAAGAGCGATGGCAGCTGCAAAGCAGAAAGAGCAACTCTATGTGATATTATTATTGTTTTTTTTTTTGTGTTTAAAAATATCGCTAAATATGTACAAGTAACCGTGATATCAGGATACAGAATTTGAACACTTTTATAAATTCAGAAACTTATCTTATCAGAAATTCATGATTTATACATTCCTCCAAATACATTTCAATTCATACAGTGTTAATAATGGTATACCAATGTGACGTTAACTGAAAATTCAATCGAGACAACCCTAATACCTTGACCGGGAACGTACTCAAGGAGAGAACTCATACATAACACCTTGTGATTTTCCTGCTACGTGGGAGATACTGAGGCAAATGCAATCTCAATCAAAAACAACATGCAACCATGCAAGATATGCAAACATTGTTTGTTAAAATATCAGAAAGGTGTAGTTTATTATTAAATAACTATAGGTATTGTGACTGTTATCGATAGAACTCTTTGTAGAGTTCGCCTAGGGCAGTATCACACCTTACCAGTTATCATATCGCCAAAAAAACGTGCAATCAATATTATATTCCAGTGTAAAGGGCAAATATTGGATAAAGATAAATATTTCCGAGTGATTTATTTCTTATATGTTTAAAATTGCTGGGATAAACCTCCTGTTGAATCACAAGGACAGTCTCCAACATTTCGGACTTCAAGGTCACGACGACAAAGTGTCACAGGGAATAAAAAATAATTTAACCATCACCACAACGAAGAAATAGTTAATCAAGCCCTATGAATAGAAAATACAAAAACCAAGGCCTATGAAGCCGTTAAGTACGTCCCTGGCGCGTATATAGGGCGTAGTATAAATAACCTGATGATGACTGACGACAGGAACAGCCCGCTGCGCCGGAGTAACACCGCATTGCAATTGCCAATTTAGGTGATCGACCAAACAGACTCACACGTTTGACAAGGCGGCATTTTTCGTCTCGCAACATAAATGTGAACAATTCTTACAGAAAACTGTCTATTCCCAAACCAATCAAAGTACAAAGTCCTGTAGCAAACGTAAAAATTACAGTCCTATCATTCTACAATGTTTTTTTAAATGCGAAAATTTTGATGTTTGTATGTATAAATGTAGGATGTTTGTTCCTCGCACCAGAACGGCTGAATGATCGGGCTGAAATTAAGAAGATAGTTAAAGTATAGTCTAACAACACGTAGGCTACTTTTTATTACAGATAAATTACGGCTATGGGTAAAACTGCAGGATGCCAGCTGCTAGTATTCTTCACAATTTAAATAAATAAATATTGGTGGACAATTCACACACCATCTGACCCCAAACTAAGTAAGCAAAGCTTGTAATATGGCGGCCAGATAGCTGATATAATACTTATGTAGTTGTAGTAGACACAGTGCAAATATTTGTTTGATGAATTCAAATATTTGCACTGTGTTTAAAGTGAGTGGGAAAAACATTACATTGTAGGTTTGATTCCACATTAGTAATAAGAACGTATAGGCTGTTGTTGAGTTAGTTTTTTCTCAATGACTACAATCTTGGTGTCTTCAAGTCGAAAATAAACTCGATTTTTTAAAGTATGCTTCATCGTTGGCTGCGTCGTCGCTTAACATCAGCCCAAATGGCGGTTCTGTACAAACCTATTAACACGTTTCTTGCCAACCATGCGTGGATTTCATGAAATGGCCGAACTGTTATTTTTCTTCAAAATTTAATTAAGCATGGTAAAATTACATTGTATAGACTGTCTTTAGTTTATAGTTGTCTAAGCAGGTTTAATAAAATGTAAATATTTACCACGCAATAACGCGTAATTGGCCATATTTAATACAGTATTTTAAAAAATTGTTTAGTATAAGTTGGGTATGTACTATGTAGTAGTGTATTATAATTTTCATTGTGGTAATTTAGTTATTGTTACAAATATTCCCCGCTCTTATTATAACATATTGCAATAAACATAACATAATAATTCTTGGTGATTTGTGACATTCGCATGGCATACCTGGCTAGTATGGTGGATTATGGCTTTTATATCTTTGTTAGGTAAGGTCTTTAATCTTACAGTAGGAATACAAAATCTTATTTCATTATTTTGTTTTTTGTTCTTGTTTTCTAAATACAGTAGCATAAACAGATACTGTTTATAGAAAGGAATGAATTAAAGGAAGGATGAGAGGAAGAGTGAAAAGAAAAAGGTTAAAAACAAAAAACCAGGGGAATATAATAGCATTTCCATATCGTCTCATTACTCTAATAATTTACAAACGTGTAATTATCTGTGCCCTAAGCGGTAGAGCAAGCGAGCGGCTCAATGAATCAGGTGACAGGCGGTCAATTACTGTAACGACCACGGCTGACCCCCGGCGCTCACGCTACACGCAATCATGACCACACTCCTCATTCACGGCACTCATCAACCTTGTTGCTAGACTTTTAGGAAATTTCAATGTGGAAACATAACTGTGTTCCGGTTTGGGCAATGTCACCAAAAAAAATAAGACGGAAATAAATCATATTATATCTGTGGGAGCTTAGTGTAGTGATGGACATTGGACATTGATTTGGACTGTTTTTTGTTGTAATAATCGCATAGAACTGTGATTTTAAAAGAAGGCTTAACATCAGGCACATGTTTTACTAGTCCCGCCTCTCTATAACGTAAAAAACGTTTGGCAAAGATAAAATCATTGTTTTCAGAGGTATATGTATTTTTATATCATGAAGGTTCTGCTATAGAAGGAAGAGCTACTAATAGAGTTTTAGGGAGTCTAATTTAATTGCGAATACAAGCTCATAAGATTTATACTTGTAGCTATGTATGAAGATGTCGCTCGTCTTCATTGAAACATGCAGTTATGACACATAGTCCCATAGAAACAATTAATTAAAACCCTTCTCGGTAGTAATATGATTCATATAAATATTGAACAACAACCTAATTTCGCCAATTTGAACCGGATGGCAGAATTATATGACACGTAAAGCATCATTAAGGTTATTAGGCAAATGTAAGAGCGTACAGCGATGACTGAATGAATTGGCTTGTACGCAAATTACATGAAACTGAAAACGTAATGTGATAGCAACAACATTATATTCAACTCTTTTTTTTATCGTTTGTAAGGCGTTACACATAAATCATGAACTACGCCAAAAGATGTTAATTAAGAATATATGTTATAATGTTAATTAAGAATTTGAAATGTTAGATTAATTATTATTTTCAAAATAGTCGAAAATATTGTACCTATGTTCGTAAGGGACAAAACTGTTAGAACTCATAGAAATTGTAACATTTTATGTACACAGTTTACACAATTAAGCATATTCTATTGACTGGCCTTGTGGCTTAGTGGGTAGTAACTCTGCCTGCGACGCCGAGGGTCGTGGGTTCGATTCCCCACCCAGTGCAAATATTTGTGTGATGAATTCAAATGTTTGCACTGTGTCTGGGTGTTTCTATGTATAATAAGTATGTATTTAGAACTATATAAGTATTATATCAGCTATCTGGCCGCCATATTACAAGCTTTGCTTAGTTTGGGGTCAGATGGTGTTGTGTGTGTGAATTGTCCACCAATATTTATTTTATTTATTTATTCTAAGAAACATGAAATACCCATCATCATCAATAAGATTCAGCCAAGTGTCCAATCAGTACTGTGTTGGTAAATGTTGTGTTTCGGCTGAAATGGCAATGTTTTCAGTGTTATTACTGGGCAAAGAGATAAATCCCCGCATTTCCGCCGTATGTGGGGCATAATGAAACCCTGTTGATATTTTAGTTGGTAGGGGCACCACTTTCAGAATCAGCAGCGTCATGTCATGTCATGTCACGTCAACTATCATAAGCCTCGCCTTATGTACACAGCAGTCTATGAAAATTATCTATGAATATTTATAGATTATGATAACATATACTACTAGCAGTCCGTCTCGAGGGTCTACCTACCTTGCCTTGCTAAAACTGTCTTAGCTTTGATATTGCTCAGTCTTTTCCTTTCGCTTGAAATGATAGAGACAGCAATAGCAAAGCCATAGCCGATTTAGTTAGGCGGCAGAGGGACCGGCTTCGCCCGTGGTAGGTACGTAATATATAGCCTATAGCTCTCAGAGGTCACATAAATATCCAACGGTGAATGAATCTTTGAAATCGGTCCAGTAGTTCATGAGATTAAACAAAAAACCTTTTTAACTTTATAATATTAGTAGGTATAGATATATTTGTTCTATTTATTTTTTTACTTTTATAGGTTTACACTTGACCGCCATCTCACCTGGTGTTAAGCGACAATGCGGTCTACGATGGAGCGTCTTTACCTAGAAGAAACCGATACACTCTCGATTTGAAGACACCAAGACTATATCCATCAGGGAAAACCCACTCAGGCAACTCATTCCACAGCCTAGTCGTTCTTATCGCAAAAGTAGAGTCAAACCTCTTCGTTCGTGTCTTTGGAATATCAACCATGAAACAGTGCCGCTTCTTCGAGCAATTATAAAGCCGAAGAGGTTTATTGTTTTAACGCAATATCTCAGGAGCAACTGGAACGACTACAAAAAATGATTTCTCCATTGTATCTATAGGTTATTACGTCCCACGGTCGAAGCCAACGCGAACCGCTAGTAATATATATAGAGACAAGTATCATCAGCGTCATCACACTGAAGAGTTTTTGATATAAGTATGTTTAAGTTTTTAATTATCACCTTCAAGGAAAACACTGTATTTATGTGGACCTTTTGTAGTATCCGGAGTTCCTTAGGTATATAAAATATTGTTCTTTTATTTGCCATATTATGGAGCAACTAATAGTTTTTTCACAATTATGTACATGTCACATCTTTTTCAAGAAGTTCGTGTTCGCATCTCGACGAGCTCGACTCGTGCTAAACGAGCTGCAACCACGCACGCGCAATCTCCTTGGAAAAGATCGCCGGACGCGATCGAAACTTGAGTCGGACTGGACTGACTATATCAAACGTGAGTTACCCGTGTATTTATTTATAATGTGTAATAACCACGTTAATTTTCATACATGGGTAGGTAGATGTCTCTTTAGCTCAGTATAAGGGATTTACATAACTCTCTATGACCTTTAGTTTCTAACCAATTCGATATGTTCACGCAAGCAAGTTAATCAGAGCAGTGTTACTAATTCAGTATGCACTTGAACTTAACACTTAATTTAAACGTGACTACATTCATGAGATAAAAATAATTTCTGTTCATGATAAAAACGCAAAATAATTTACACAATATGTTTAGAGGCGATGCGGATATGGACTTCTTTAATTAAACGACTTCCAAAAAGGATTTTTATCAAAACATACTATGACTTAAATTTGTGTACAATAATAAAATTATAACGTATATTTTTATAAATGATCGAACAATTTGTCGGTGACGTTAAACTCTGCGAAGACAAAGTTGCCCAATCGCACAAATGACGTCGTCATGGTAAACACCAGGCTTAGCGCGAAAATACACTTAAAGCGGTTTAAAAAATGACATCTCAGCTTCCGCGAACTAAATAGGCAATGGTCTGATCATATCTGTTTTGGTAATAAATATTATTGGAGTAAACGGGTCCTGGAGCGGGGACCGCAAATCCGCAATCGTTGCCACCAGTAGCCTCGAGCTACCATGCTCACTTAAAAACTTCAGCTTGTGACACCATCATGTGACCACATGATGCTGATCTCAGCTCTCAAGTATGATCGACGAGAGCAATGCCTGGCATTTGCATCATATTTGTGAATGGCTGAAGTTCAAAGGTTACCTTTATAACGTTAGATATAATCCTTCGGTCATTAAGCAACTACTGAGTGCATACGTTGTCTAAAAATACATTTAATAGAAGTGGTCAAGTGCGAGTCGAGCTCGTCCATGAAGACTTCCGTAGCAGCAAGTAACATAATACAAAGTTGTACTTCGTTGTTACTTTAATCAGTGTTTTAACAATAGTCAATTTTTTAATGTTTTAAAATAAAACTACTTACTAGATATCATTCAAACCAATTTTCGTTGATAGTTTACATGGTAACGTACCTATATCATACACTTTTTTTATTTTTGTCATTCTCTTATTTTAGAAGTTACAGGGCGGACACTTTTTACCACTTTGGAAGAGTACCTCGCGCAAACTATTCAGTTTAGAAAAAAAATATGTTAGAAACCTCAATGTCATTTTTGGTGATCTATCCATAGATACCCCACACGTATGGTATGGATCAAAAAAAAAATTTTTTTGAGTTTCAGTTCTATGTATGGGACGGGACACCCCTAAAAAAAAAATTAATTAATCTTAATGCGGTTCACAGATTACATCTACTTACCAAGTTACTTAGTACTTAGTATAGTTCTTATAGTTTCAAAGAAAAGTGGCTGTGACATACGGACGGACAGACAGACAGACATGACGAATCTATAGGGTTCCGTATTTTGCCATTTGGCTACGGAGCCCTAAAAAGGTAGTATGTATGGGTCTATGGGAGTGAGGTTCAGTTTACCTTATCAAATCAAGCAGCGTGTCTGAAGTGAGTGTGTCTTTGGTGACAATCTTGGTGGTATTGACGACCTGCGCGTCAGAGTCGTATCCCGGCTTTATGGTGGTAACGAGCGCGATTCCAAGCATCACCGCGCACACTGTCGTCGTCATATAGTAGATGATAGCCCGTAGACCCACCCTGTATGCAAAAAAGACATAACATTATTAATAATTACAAAATCATAAAAACGTTATGTTGGTTTATGTACGCTTCAAAAACTCAAAAAGTTTTACACCGATCGAGCGACACCGAATTTTAGAATGATATATAATCCGCATCAAGGATTGTTTTTATCAAATTTTTGAATCACAATGTGCCACAGCGAAGCGTAGCAGAGTACAGCTAGTAATTAATAATTCAGTGAATTTTGAGGACTGACTGCTTTTAGAATTTGAATAAAAATATTGCGGAAACACATATAAGTACTTAAAGAAACTTCGTAGTATCATAATACTTACCTCTACCTGGCTTGGAAACTTAGCCTGGTTCCTGGCTATCCTAGTTTTTGACCAGCTACTTACGCATGTTGCCGAAAATATAAGGGATTTTTATAGAGAGTATGATGTGATCATTAGAATTTTCTGTACGGTATTTTTTCTTTAGATTGGCCCTAATTGAAATTTGATCGTTACCAGTATCATCTTTTCTATCTTAATACACCATTAAAATCATGAAAGCTTGAGATATGAAGTAGCACAGCAGCTTTTTTATAATATTTCAATATCTGCGTGATAGGACTATTTGCAGAGCCAGCCAGGGGAAATACCACAGATGCCTTTATACTTTTTATACTTTGCCAAGCTTAGTTCCTGAACTACTTACGCCAAATAGCGCTTGCTATAAGTATTCCTGATTACCATCAGTCATCCAACAATAATATGTAGCCAAACCGCCAAGTAGTAATGTGCAAACGTTACAGTATTCCGGTTTAAAAGGTCATATTCAGAAAGAAATTACCATCTTAATACCACCATAATTATTATCTAATACTACTAATATTACAAATGTAAAAATGTTGGATATTTAGGTATTTATTGCTCAATCATATTGTGAGAATTGACCCAATTAGTTGATTTAGAACTTAGATAGATTATAGTAATAGGAATAGCTTACTTTTATCTCAAACTGTAAAAAAGTAACCCCAGCAGTATTACTAGAATAAAACTAAAATATAGTAGGCTACAGCCCCATGAACAAAATTTATGGGGCATATGATACACCAGAAGACCTATGTAGGATGATAGAAGGGTATAAAGTAATAAGGTTCAGCACTATGCCGTCACTTGTAAGCTGTCCAACTGAATGCAGTTGAAGAGGGGTTGGTTGCAAACCTCGATCATTTCTCTAAGTCGTGTGATATTTGTACGGCATTGCGAAATAATGGATTAGAAGAGGTATTAAAACTGTATGGTACCAATACCGTACATAATCAAATGACCAAATTTACTCTGTAAATTGTGGGAACATCCTTATTTTTTCCGAGAAACTAATAATTAAAAAATTAAAATTTATAATTTTTATAGTTTCAATAGGTACATCTTTTAATCTATTATTCTGCAACGCCGTACAAATATCACACGACATGGAGAAATGATCGAGTGTTGCAACCCCCCTCTTCAACTGCAGTCAGTTGGATAGCTTACAAGTGACGGCATAGTGCTGTACCTTATTACTTTATACCCTTCTATCATCCTACATAGGTATCCTGGTGTATCATATGACCCATATATTTTGTTCACGGGCCTGCAGTTTATAGATTTAACTACAAACGGAACTTAACTGTATAGACTAAGACTCACTTGCCAGAAAGACTTAGATCCAGGGATCCTATAGCGGAAACTATCGACGAGACGAGAAGCGGTACGATGAGGCATTTAAGCATCCTGAGGAACAGCTCGCCAGGGTACTGGAAGTACATGACTTCCCGGCGCGTCCAGTTGTGGCCCGCCTGGCGGAGACCCCAGCCCAGCATGGTGCCTGCCACCACGCCGATCACAGTCAGGATGGTGAGGAGGTTCTCACGCACGAACGGTGGGATGGTCTTCTTTCGAAATGGAGGCATGGTGACGGCTCGCTGGATTCTGTGGATAAGCATCACCTGTATTATAACAACGTTTGATTTTTACCCTAAATTTCCAAGCTCCAGGAACGAGGAAGTTGTCACAGACCCTAATTGTGTTCCACAAGGAGGTTCCTGTGCCACATGCACTGCACTATCTATAATGCAGCTACACACCCTACGCTTTCTACATTAGCCTAAAGCCAGTAAAGAAAAATCTGAGATCAACTAACATAGAAAAAAATATTATGTTCTATCTTATTGATTTTAGGTACCACACACACGAGAGCCCGTGCCTTTTGTCAGACAATATTTATTGAGGATACAATGAGTGCTTATGAATTTAGTTACATTCTATTAATGCACATACGTATCATAACAACATAAGCATAAACCCACAAAACGGTTCCACAGCTAGGACTTAGGGCCTTCTGTCGCAAGGATAGAGTCAAGAGAGTTGGCGGATAACGCATGACCTCAAAAACATTCTAGGGACGTGCCTTTTAATGTTTACCTTCACCGTTGAAGCCAGTGGTGATGACAAAACCTGTACAGTTGAACTTTGAAAAAATATTCAGAGGTTCAGATGGGATTCGAACCAACCACCTCACAATTGAGAACGGAATGTTCTAGATGCTAGGCAATCGCGGCTTCTCCTAAAAGTAGAAGCATTTCTATCCACATTTTACATTGAGAAGAAGAGAAGGTAACCTTAGACTTGTTTTAATATCTATGTAGCGTTCACGTGTTGTTCTAATTTTGAGGGCTGTAACCTTTTACCGCCCATAACGCAGACGGACATTCAGACATTCTTCCTAGCAGGTCGAGAGACGTTAGTTAATATTAGTGCGGCATTTGGCAGACAGCACTCGTGGCAATGCACCGGTACCCGCGGACTAACGTCATTATCAATTCAGAATGAAAACAATGCCATTTCAATTAGTTAGAAATATTTATCATTAAAACTCCGTATACGTATTATCCTGTTAATAACAATGTAGTACCTAAGTAAAAGTTTGTAAGATTTCAGTTATTAAAAAAGCCGTTGTAGCTTAGTGGTCGAAACCCGCCTGCTCCTTTGAACATGTTTCGAAGTGCAGATAGTACAAGTCAGTTATTACATGTTACAGTGAAGGAATACATCTTGAGGAAACCGGCATGCTCCAAGAACCTTTCAAGTTCATGCGTCTGCTAACCCGTACTTGGCCAGCGTGGTGATTTATGACCTTGACTCTCTCCTAACGAGAGAAATCAGTGGGAACATACCTATAGTGGGCTGGTTATCCTACTGACATTAAAAACTTCAAAGTTTTAATGTTTGTTGCTCAATCGCGTTGGAACTTCTAAAAAGATCTAGAAAATTGGAACACTGATTATTCTGTGTTCTGTCTGGAATAACATAGGCTACTTTTATCACAAAAAATAACGGTAATGGGGGGAGCCACGCGGGAACCGCGTGACGCTGCTAAGAAATATGATATTTTGCTCTTCAATCATGTCTTATCGAAAAATAAACTTTCAAATCTTATGTCTACTTAAATCTTAATAAACTTCTTTATGTTATTTTCAATATCATTTTAATGTGGTATTCGTTTGATCCAATAATAATAATTAGAAAGGGACTCCAAAAAATAATTCACAAAACTACTATAAATGGTGGTGTCCTGTTATAGAGATTTCGTCGACGATCACTTTTTACTTAAAATCTGTAGCTATGCAACATGATTTTTATGTCGTAAACATTCCACAGGACTGATCGCGATATGAATATTTTTTTATTACGAGTTATGAGTTTTCTTGTGACCACGGCCGTTGTATGTCAACCGAAACGGGGGGAGGATTCAAATATATTGTAATTGTAAATTGTAATTGAAGTGCTGTGATTTCAATGGGGGTTCAAAACGCGATAATTTAAGGGTTATGTGTTTTTTATGAACTGGGGCATGAACAAGCGCCTTATGGAAAGTGCTACGCTCGTATAAAAGTACCCATTATTTTTAACCGACTTCCAAAAAGGTGGAGGTTATCAATTCGACCCATATGTTTTTTTAGATATGAAGAGGTTGCCAAGACTATTGTCGACCAAAGATGTAGGATGGTTCGTCCGTCTAAATTAAAGATCCCACAGTTCAATTTCCACCCTCGTCACTCAATACACAGTTACTAATATACCTAAAGGTAGAATATTTTCCCAGTGACCCGAGACATTTACATATTTTACTTACCGTCGTATTTCTGATATATAGTAAGAAGCAAAGTATTGCAAAAAAGGCGTATTTTCCAAATAAGTATAACCTATCCCAGGGCAGACTACCACTTTTTTCTTAAATTTACAGATTTGCACTTGGCCGCCATCTCGCCTGAGGTTAAGCAACGATGTGGACTATGATGGAGCGTGCTAACTAGAAGACACCGATTCACTCTCGATTTGAAGGCATCAAGATTGTAACCATCGGGGAAACCTCACTCTGGTCACGCATACGCCTAGGTGCTATTATTACAACAGTAGAGGAAAATCTCTTCGTTCGAGTATTTGCAACATCAACCATAAACTAGCTACGCTATACTACAGCTAAAGGGACAGATATTTCGCCCATTTTACCGAAATTCCTTTGTATCATACGACAAAATTATCGAGTACATTGCAATTTCGCTTGGTGTGGGAGCGGGGGTCCGCTGTCGGCGGATATCTTTATTTAGTGATACGAGAGCCCCCTCGGTCACACGCGCCGGTACCTGCGGAGCGCGGTGCCGCCGTGCCTCCACGCCGCCGACCGACACGACCTACTGCCTCACTGAACGATGATAAACCAAGTTCAACTAAACTGAAAATAACTTTTTGAGGCAATGCTAAGTGCGTCTGAGAATAAAGAGGAAGGTAAGATTTGACAGCGTGGTGATAGACCCGGGTATACTTAGGATTGAAACTTGCACACATCTATTGTTTTTAAACTTTCGCGATTTGAACACATAATGTTTATAATATACAGGAATTAATCACGATTTAATTCATTGTTAAATTTAAACAAAAAAAAACGATTTTTAAAAATTGTAAAACAATGAATTAAATCGTGATTAAGTCCTGTATATTATAAACATTATGTTGCACGCATCTGTGTTATCCGTTGTTTGAGTAAAAAATATTTTTATTATCACTCCTTTAGAAAAAAGAACAATAGAATCGTCGTAGAAACCTACTAGATATGAAAGTTCTTGTCTTGAAGAAAAGTTGTAGAAATTAATGAATTTATAGTCTATAAAAAGTCGGAAAACTAAAATATTTTCCGATTTCCATAGGTTCAGTTCCATAGGAGTAGTCAAAGCGATGTTTAAATTACCCGTGAAATTTTTCGAATAATAGAATTCTAATCGCACAAAAGATGGAAAATTAATGGCAATGGAGGTTAATATTTAGAAAATCCAAGCTGACTGGTACATGAACCAAACTAAGGTTTCTCCAAGCTAATACAATTTTGGTAAGTTTTGACGCTGCTGACGTCAAAAACTCAAATAGACAGAATTGAACCCAAGCCAAGTTTTGATTAGGAATACTTTGGTTTAGTAATCATTGACATGGAACCGTAGAGTTGAAACTGCTACGTTCTCAGTGGGGGATGATCATGATCCTTGCTACTCATAATATTATATACGCGAAAGTTTATGAATAAATATGGATGTTTGGTACTCTTACACGCAAAAACCATTGCAGAGATCTAAATAAAATTTGGGACAAATTTAGACAACGTGATCAGAAATCGGGAAGAGCTGCTAATAAACATGATGGTACACAAAATGAAAAAAAACTTACGCAACTAGGATTGTGCAATCCAGTCTTGTAGTCAGAAGGCAATCTGCTAGGAGAATACAGACAAGTTCATTGGCAACTCTATGTTCGTACCTACTGGCAATTAGGAAATCAGCAACGAGTAGGGATGAATCATCGTTGCATTGTGCGACCCGATACAATGATTGGCGGTTCATCCCAGCCGTTGGACAATTGTTGTCCACCCTAATTGCTAATTGCTGTAGCTTATGTCTATGTGTTTTTCATAGCTTTTATCTAATTTATATGGCTGATCTAACAGGAAACCATATCAAAAAAAAGTTCCTACCTTGTTTCTTTTTGTTCCGTATCAACCCAAAGGAGTCATGCAGGGGCGCTGGTCTCCCCCCCAATCAAGTCAAGAGGTTTAGACCATAATCCACCAGGTTGGCCATGCCAATTAAATCAGGTTTGTATTTCCTTCACTGTTTATAGATAGTGGTTTTGACCATGATTTCAAAAAGACAATCGCCGCTGTGATAATCTTGGTATTCGAACCACGGACTATGGATCGACAGTTGCCATTCTCCGAAGATTTACAATGGATGCTGGACAGCTTGGCTAACTCTCCTCAACGCATTGGTCTTCGGAAGAACTTGGACAAAACCAAAGTCATGTGCAATGAGTTCGTTGCTCCGAGACCGATTGACGTAAATGAAATCACTCTAGAGATTGTTTGAAGATATGTTTACCTAGGGCAGACGCTCGAATGGGGTAAAAATAGCTTTGAGAGTGAGACCATAAGGAGAAATCAGCTGGGTTCGGAAAACTTCGTTGAGTCTTCTCGTCACCCATCTCAAAAGTGTAAAATCAGCACGTCCTACCAGTCATAACCTACACTGCGGTGCTGAAACGTGGACACTAACAGTAACAGTAGTCCGAAAATTCAAAGTCGCTCAGCGAGCTATGGAAAGAGCTATATGCTTGGAGTTTCTCTGAGATATTGTATTCGTAATAAAGTCATCCGTCAGTGAACTAAAATCACCAACATAGCTCAGCACATCAGCAAGCTGAAGTGGCAGTGGGCTGGTCATTTCTGTCGCAGAACCAATAACCGTTGGGGTAGACGATTTCTGGAGTAGAGACCGCAAATCGGCAAACGTAGTGTAGGACGTGGGTGTAATGATTACGATGATGATGATGAAGTTTGGGAGGGCACATCTTGTGGTTTATATCGATGCCATAATCCACCATACTGGCCATTACGGATTGGCAGATGATGGAAGTCCTCGAAAGATTTCTGGAACATCCAGTGGTCATGGTAAACTTGTACATCTGTACTTGGCAAAATACATAGGTGCATGCGGAGCTCGAACCTAAGACCTCAATATTATAAATCAGACATCGGACGTCCTCGCCACTCGGGTACCTCCGTTTTTATTTACGAGTAGTTGAACTGTAAACTCTTTCTATCTCTTATTTATGTTATGTATTTTTAAGATGTACATATGTGTTTCAGTATTTAACGTCTATATGTATATTATTTTAAAATCTTTCCTACATTATTTTGTTTTTCAAAATTATTTGTTTCTACTGCTTAAATTTGCTTACATAACAATTATGTTCAACTCCGGGGGTAGCTGGTATTAAAAGCGCCCTAGCATTATACAGTTACATACATACTGTTGCCTGGAAGAAATCGCTCATAGCGATAAGGGCGCTCATTGTTACTTTGTTTCTGTATTTTGTTTTATTATTTAAGTGCAATAAAGTGTTTTTCTATCTGTCTATCTAGCATTAAGCTACTCGTAGGTATATGTTTTTGTTATATATTCGTTATTGTACAATAAATATTAAATAAATAAATGGTAACAACTTTTTATGTATTTCCGTATTTTGGCCGCAATTTTCACAAACTCGAGGCACAATTTAGATCCCCAACATGAGCACCTGCAATCAGACAGCCCTTGTCTCTTCGCCGCTACTCCAGCTACCCTCGGGATTGTCGTTTATCCCCACTTGTCCCCTCTTCTCTCACAAGAAGCTGAATTTTGTCATCGACCTACTTCGGAGCTAATGCAGGTATGAATAGCGACGTATTAGGTGCTGGTAAGTTGTGCGCAAATATTTAGTTGGGTAAAGTAGTTTTAAGTTTACATAAAGTAAGACTGGCTTTGTATCTCAGTTGATAGTGAGTCTCTAACCACTGAGCCGTAAGTCTGGGTTCGATTCACGCGCGATACAAATATTTTTGCTATGTTTATTCTGTGTGTAGTTTAGTATGTTTAAGAAGTAGCTTCATTTCAAAGCTTTCACATTCAGCTTCACATTAACTAACAAACTTATTTGTAAACTATTTGGATATTTAATTTAAAACTGTCGTTTTTAAAAATGACAAATGCGGCAGGAGAGTGAAAATACTTATAATTGTTATATCTACCCTATATATCAAAAAATGTTTCGTCTTTTCTTGTATCTAACAAATAGACAAACAGAACAAACTCACACGTGAATCAAAATTTTATGTATTTGATGTATTTTGTTTAGTCTGACCACGACTGTCGCATCTCAAGTTATACTAGATGTAGTGGTAGGACTCCCTAGCAGAATAGCTGCGTGTCACTGTGCTGTAAATGTACAAGTTCGCGCTGAGACCGCGACGCGATACCGCGACAGGAGACCGCGACCGGCACTTGACTCTATAGAATTGTATGTAGAGACCGCGACAGGAGACAGAGACACGTGTCGCGAGACATGTGTCGCGGTCTCGGCGCGAACCGGCGCCCATAAAATTCTATAGAGTCAAGTGCCGGTCGCGGTCTCCGGTGTCGCGTCTCGGTCTCGTGTCGCTGTCTCCGGGCGAACCGCTACCTTTATGTGGCAGGCATTTGCTTACCATCAGGCACATGTCCAGATCGTCTCGCCACTCCGTATTAAAAAAAAAAAAAGTTATCGATGGGGTAATATCACCATCCATCCACCAGATATATCGGAAATGACGTTACGGTAGACCTGAAAAGCGGGATAACCTGACGAAACATTTGTGTCTACAATTATAAAAGTATAGCAGCTGTCTCCTACTTTTCGAATTCAGTCTGTTCCGGTAATTAACCGTTTCTAGCTCTTGTGCGACATTTTAACATAAAAGGCCAACTGTGGGACTTAATGAAAGAAGCCAAAGACTTGATAATTGACATAAATATGCTTTTCACATTTCTCTTGCAAAATGAACAATGGCGCAACCTTTGATCAAATTGAGTACTATTTTTGACAGGTACTTATATTTACATTCTTAAAATATCTGTATTACTGTATATATTTCCATAATCTACAAAAACCAAAGACGTTGAATTGCAAAAAAAACGAAATCTATGACAAAAACTCTAGACCTTGAAGTTCACTCGCCTACAAAGGCATAACAAACAACAAACAACTTGTTGATTTCCCGCCCCGCCAAGAATTTAGGGCTGAAATGTCCGCCGCATAAGCTACAGTAGATGAATTATCTTCGTATCATTTCGTCTGTGTATTTTTACGATCTTTGTTTTTTATTTAATGCTAAATGTTGGTAAATAGCATGCCTGGTCATAACATATTATAATGCTACGTAGCTTTTTGAACACGAAAAGTCCCAATTACTGTTTAGTACTGCTCTCTGCTTGTCATCGTATGATTTAAGATGATTTATCTATTTTCCCCGTTATTTCTCTGGAAACATTGCCATTCAAACCAGAGCACATCAAAGTTTTCACATTAATGCTTGGTGGAAAAATAACTGGTAAGTAGGTAAACGTTTGGTAGGTACTACCAGACCGAGACGACATTGCAAAAAGTACCTACCAAGTACCTACTACTAAACTTACTTCTATTAAGATATAGTGGCGAAACGAGCCGAGAGCTTAACACTAGAAAGACGGGAGCAGTCATTTGACTGCAATTTGAATTTAAAAGTTTATTTACTCGGTCCAAAATCTGTAGTTAT
The DNA here is from genome assembly GCA_017562165.1 of Ectropis grisescens. Lineage (NCBI taxonomy): Eukaryota > Metazoa > Arthropoda > Insecta > Lepidoptera > Geometridae > Ectropis > Ectropis grisescens. Next base: position 19,156,019 of record CM029785.1, read on the forward strand.
GTAGCTCGACCTAAGGTCGACCTTAGAACCTTTTATGAGTACCGGACGAAATATAACAACAGATATTCTGTTTACTTCTATTAGTCTAGCTAAACGCACTACCATTGTTGACATATAATAGGGCTCGTAGAGAAACTCCACCACACGCCAAATATCTCGCTTGAATTTATTTGAATCACAAGTATTGAAAATCTGATAGACGTACGTACACTTACTATGCATCAATGTAAAAACCCGTTTTATCACTAAGTACATCACATGACTTTGTTGAAATTGACTCTAGTCATCGTAAAAAAGAGCCAGAGACTGTCTTTTTACAACGCTACAAAGTATGGCGTGGATATGGCTGATCAGATGCCAAAGAAATACAGCATCAAAGCAGCATCCAGAAGATGGCCAGTTCAAGTATTTTTTGACATTATTGATCTAGTAGGCAATAATTCTTATATTTCGTATAAAAAAATTACTGGTAAACCCATAATATGAAGGTTATTCATTTTGGAGTTAGCGAGTCAACTTAGTACGAAATCTGAAACTGATGAAGAACTTTCCAGTATTCAACCTGTACCTGAAGAACCTTGGCCTTCCAATTCCCAGGATTCGTTGATAACCCAGGAAAAAGGAAAGGGAAAGGAATGTTACATTAGTAAATGTAAAAATAAAACTAATAAAGTTTGTCACAGTTGTAAAAAAACAATATGTGGGTCTTGATATATTAATTACAGACATGATCTCAACTTTTTTCGTAAATTTATGACACAAATTTAATATAATAGCGCCTGTATTATGAGCGCAGTCATATGACCGGCGCCCGTCTTTCTAGGTAGGACGATTTTACCGTCTTTTTAGTGTTACAAAATCGAGACATCAAACGAATATCTATGTATAAATACACACAATTGAGCTTAGATATATCAAGTTTTGTAATACGATGGTTACAGTACTTGGTCGAAATATGAAATAACAAGCTGAACACAGATTGCAAAAGTTTGTTCTCCAAAGCCCATTAAATTGCAAAACTTTTCCATTTCTGATACCCGGTCCACCCAAACGTTGGACCCACTTCCTCATATTCCGAACTTACTTAACAACTCCTAATAATCAAAGTTTAAAGTGTGTGTTGGGCCGTATACAGAAGGTTTTTTCCGTAATAAAGGTAAAATACTAATAATCTGGGTCTATATTTAGTAGCACAACAAATTAAATAAAAAATGCCTAAATACTAATTACGCGTCTCATCAATAGTCGAATTGAATATAGGATAATGGACTGTCATGCTTAAAACATTATACGCCTAAAAACGATTATGCAAAAGTTACATTATGACACTATATATAATGCTACATTTAAGACAAAATAAATTAAGAAAAAATTATGCGTTTTAAAAGGCAGAAATCCAGTGTCATGATCGTTGTTCTCAGTTAATCTCTTCACCAAGTCAGCCGATATTCTCAAAAGTTCATCCGTTTTGTAGTGGTAGGACTCTCGGCAGAGTCCGCCTGGGGAAGTACCACACTTTTGCCAGTTATTCTACCGCCAAGCAGCAATGTCCAAACATTACTGTGTTCCGGTTTGAAGGGCAATGTTTCCAGAGAAATTACAGGGCTTAGAGATATAACATCTTAGATCTCTGGGTGACGAGCGCAGTGCAGTGCTAGGTAGTGATTTGGACTCTTCTTGTTCCAATAGCTGCGTGTCACTGTGCTGTTATGTGGCAGGCATGTTGCTTACCATCAGGCACATGCCCTGTTCGTCTCGTCACTTTTTATTTAAAAAAAAAAAAAATTTCAAAATCAAATAATTAATAAATTAATTAGTTAAATGTTTGATAATTATCACTTTTTTCGATATCCTATTTTAATAATTAATTTAAATCGCAAAATTTGTACAGAAAAAAAATACAAATACAAAGAGGTTCCCAGGCTTGTGCAGAAACAGAGGCAATTGCAACGAGCTATGTCGAACGTAATTTGTGTCAACTAGATCTTCCGGCACCACGTAAGGCGAAGCGAAAGATAAATGCGCTACAGATTAAAATAAATGTTTTAATAAATATAATCAATTATTGCAAACTAACTGTATATATCGCGAGCAGCATGAAGACTGTATAAAATAGTTATAATAGGTATGAATCGCGGATAAAATTAGTTTTAATTCTGAGGCACTCCTCGAGGACGACATTGTCTTATAAGAAAAAACCCGGAATAAATAAAAAAAAATACTAACTGTAACGACTAGCCCTCGTGGCGTTCAGTAACTCTAACTAGTCACTCATGGGTTCAATTCCAACTAACTACGAGTATTTGTAAAATGAATACAAATATTTGTTTTGTGTCGGGGTATCTCTATTTATCATAAGTATGTATTTACATTGAATAAGTATTATGGCAGTCATTGTTACACATAGTACTACTTACTTGCACAGTATCTCTCCTAGTTTGTCCCACGTTGCTTTACTATAAGGTATTAGCTAGTAACAATAATATTTTTGGCCATGCCTCACACGACATTAAATAGCCTCAAAAGCAAAGTCAGTGCCACGATATTTGTTTCCAGTAAAGAAGTTGGAAAATTAAGTTTCCAGTGAATGCTTTACCAAATCAACCGATATTCACGAACATTGGCATTTATGTGTGATTTGGTCCAACTTGACAGATAGGATACTTAGTTTTTATTCTGAGTAATTGATCTTTGTAGGACTATCCCCGAGCGAAGCCGTAACGGGACGTTAGTAATACTTATGTAAATGCATACTTCTGGTACATAGAAACAACGAACAAGTATTTAATATGCATCACACAAATATTTGTCATGAGTAGGAAACGAACCCGCGACGGACAAACACGAAATGTTTTTTCAAATCCTCTGGGCCAATTAAGCGACTTTTACATTGGCGTAGTAATTCTACTGACAAATTAACTTTTTTTGAAGTGAAAACTTCTTTTGGAGCCCCTAGGCAGATTTTTCGTGGGCTGTGAATTGCATACTATCGTCACGCTCGGGTATGATAAGAGAGTTTCAGGTGAACTCGGGATTCTAGAGCGAGAAAGAAAATATAGTAAACTGCTCTTCTCTATTGTGTCCCTGTGTTTTGTATATTTATGTTTTTTTTATCACGACATTAACTTCAATAGCTACTTACCACATTATTTGAATCTGTCACGAAGTATTAAATTTGCATTTCACATTTGGAAGTATACTAGGTCCAGTATTATTTTTATTGTATGTCAACGATCTTCCTAACTCCCTAAAACACAGCTCAATTCTATTTGCAGACGACACAACCATAGTAATAAAATGTAAAACGGAAACTGATATAGAGAATGAAGTACAAAAATGTCTCCTGGAGGTTTTAAATTGGCTTAATTCCAATAAGTTAAGAATAAATATCGGCAAAACCAAAGTGATTCATTTTCGACCAAAGCGTAATCATAAGGTTGAAATCAGAGTCAAGTATGAAAACGATGAAATTGAGCAAGTTGACGTAGCTAAGTTCTTGGGAATTCATATTGATGCAAACTTGACCTGGGAAAATCATATAGGTGTAATCTGCTCAAGACTGAATGGTTACGTTTTTGCTTTGAAGAAGTTACGACGTTGTGCACCACTTAAAACTGTTCTTACAGCATATCATGCGTTTGTTTCTTCCCTGGTTCGCTATGGCATTGTAATATGGGGTAGTGCCGGAGCTACTTTGATAAATAATATGTTTATAGCACAAAAAAGTGTGTTCGTGCCATATTTGGCATGAAGTGGTCTGAATCGTGAAGCCTATTTTCAAATCAAATAAGGAATAAATTGGGAAATGGCAAAATTTGTAAAAAAAAACTTTTCATTGTTCAGGCCTTTTAACAATATTGGTAGAAGACCGGTGACTTGTGGCTGTACTTGTAATTTTATAAGATCTTTGTTACCCATGAACTAGCAAATAAAGAATTAAATTGAAATTGAATCCATTGCAAAAAAATTGTGTTGTATTTTGTAGGTAATTAGATTGTATGACAAGGAAGCAAAATGGTATTTTTACGGAGAGGTCGGTACTTTGGACCACGAGCGTAGCGAGGGATTTAAACAAAGCCACACCCCCGGACACTCCACTAAAACTCCATACAAGCGCCGCTGTGGAGCTACCTACTCTTCACACAACTACGCAGATGTTGTTCGTACACACGCGTGAATGTGTGCGTTAGCGCTAGGGCTACTGAATTATTTTATTGAATAGTTGTGCCCCTTGAGTTCACCTGGTGACGTAAAGTAGTTTATAAACTTACTGTAATGTTGAGTTACATAAATAGAATGGTGCCAAATTATACTATTCTAATTAAAAGTGTGTATGTATTGCCGCGTAAAATCAAACGAAACCGATGATCGCTAGGTACCTAGATATCTATTTTTGTTAGTAGGTACACATTCTATTTTATTACACTTACCCAAGAAGGAAACTTAATTCTGTCACTATAATTATTCCTCCAACCATTATCAATCCGTGCCCAAAACTGGCTGTGTAAGCTTTGAGAAATTATTACTACGTAAATGTGTGTAAGTTACGAACTTTGAGTTAAACATTACTACGTTATTATAAAGCAACGTTATTTAAAAGTTTCTAATCTTACGTTATTTTATCCTTAGGAAATTAAATAAAGCTTTTATTCTTGTCCCGTTTATTTGACGGACAGCCGTAAACAGTACAGCAACCCACCATGATGATATTTCGTTAGGAATTAGATGTTCGATACCAGCCCTTCGTTGAGTGCTCCTAGCGTATCCGAAACGGCCTGAGGAGGAAGCTTGAAATTGGCGGGGGGTGGGGAGTGTCCGTTCTATCTATATTATCTATTCTATGACAAAGCGCATCGTCCGAGCGAAAAATAATTTGCTCACGTGTCATGAACTCTACTTTTCATCCTCTTTCGATGAGAAAATAAATAAGAGACGGTGTTGTAGAATTAATACATATGTACTACTACCTAGATGCCTGCCCCGGCTTCGCCCGTGGTACATATATAGCGCTCAGCGGGATCCCGTACATATCCAACGGTGAAAGAATGACTGAAATCGGTTCAGTCATTCCTTAGATATCGCTTTCAAACAAAAAACCTCTTCAGCTACCTGCTACGCCACCTGTTGGAAATTGGTCGTACCAACTCAGATTTAGAAACAAATTTGATTAGCAAAGGTTTATATTCAATATTCAATGACGCAATCTTTGACACATGCTGTCATACCAAAGCACAGTACGAAAACTCTCAAAAAGGAATATTTTTCCCGTTTTTGTTACATTATTGATTCATGCTCCGTGTCTATTAATAGTAGCTTTATATTCTATAGCCTTCCTCGATAAAAGGACTATCCAATAGAAAAATAATCAAACAATTCGGATCTGTACTTCCCGAGATCCTAGCGTTCAAACAAACAAACTGTTCAGCTTTATAATATTATAGTGTAGATAAATAATAAATATTGGTGGACAATTCACACACAACACCATCTGACCCCAAACTAAGCAAAGCTTGTGTGATGGCAGCCAGATAGCTGATATAATACTTATATATAGTTTTAAATACATACTTATTATACATAGAAACACCCAGACACAGTGCAAAAATTTTGATTAACCCCCGACTACCTCGGACTTGTTATCTGTACAACATTCTACTAGTCAAGCCCTTTCATTTGATACCCATATTAAAGGAGTTGTGAAAAAAAATGTATTTCGCCATTTTGTGAAAGCGGCCATCTTGTATTTGAAATTTGTTATAGAGTAATGTATTCTACTAGTCAAGCCCTTTCGCTTGATACCCATATTGAGGTAGACGTGAAAAATATGAAAATTCGCCATTTTGTGGTGGCGGCCATCTTGGGTTTGAATTTTTTTATAGTGCATAGTATTCTACTAGTCAAGCCCTTTCATTTGATACCCATATTGAGGTAGGTTGTAAAGAAATATTTTGTCCGCCATTTTGTGGAGGCGGCCATCTTGAATCGATATTAACCAAACATAGCTAAGAGCATCCGCACGAATATTAACCTTCACAAATAAAAAAACCGCATTGAAATCGACCCATCCGTTTGAGCTCTACGGTGCCACAGACAGACACACACACACACACACACACACACACACACACACACACACACACACAGACAGACAGACATCGACGTCAAACTTATAACACCCCTTTTTTTGGTCGGGGGTTAAAAAGACAAGTAAAAATATTTTTTATGTGCAAGTTTGGATAGTATCTAATTATTATTGTTTTATTTGGGATCGATATACTTATCGATTTATTTAAATTTTGAGTATTTATAATCGTAGTATGTAACTGGTGCTCACGTAGCTATCAATTTTAATATTTTTATTTAGCGTATACCGTTGACTATCAAAACAACTTACCTACTACTTTTTTTTTTATTAAAAACTGACGAGACGAACAGGACATGTGCCTGATGGTAAGCAACATGCCTGCCACATAACAGCACAGTGATACCCAGCTATTGGAACATGAAGAGTCCAAATCATTACCTAGCACTGCTCTGCGCTCATCACCCAGAGATCTAAGATGAATATCTCTAAGCCCTGTAATTTCTCTGGCAACATTGCCCTTCAAACCGGAACAGAGTAATGTTTTCACATTACTGTTTGGCGGTAGAATAGCTGGCAAAAGTGCAAAGGCGGACTCGGCTAGGAGTCCTACCACTACAAATAAACAAACATACAAACCTACTTGCCGACAAACAACTTTTAAACAATAATAGACAAACAAGTGGTCGAATTGCACGGTGGTAAACAGTAACAATCGTAAATATGTATTTATGCTGTACATACTAAGTACATATTTCTTGGGTTGTATTATTTTAAGCTATAAGAATATTAGGTATCTTCTGCTGCGTCAAATTTAGACTTTGTACTGACAGCCCCATTATACCCTAACTAAATATCTAAGAATATTTTAATATCTATAATTCATTACAACGATATCAGCTGGTGGTGATTGGAAACGAAAAGCCTAGGAGTCAGTCTGTCGACACTGACATATCACGGTAGTCTATGTTTCATCGTACCTAGGTAGGTAAACCATAGATGTAGTAAACTCTTTGAGGTAAATATGGACTAATGATGATGAAGATTAATGAGTAAATGATGTTAGTACGAGCATGACTAAGTTAATATAATATAAATAATAATAATAAAATAAATTATTAAATTGCCAACTAGGTACCTGTTACCTGCGACTTCAAAAAATTAGTAGGTACCTACTTATTCACAATACTCAATCATTTATTGCTTTATTGTGTTACAAATGAAATTAATTATATAGTTAGATTTGATACAAAAATTTAGTCGTTACACAACGTACCCCAGTCGGACATTGGTATATAATTATTATTTTGGAGCGAAATGTCTTGTTTTACAATCAAGAAAACCTAGTACATACTAGGTTTTCGTCTTCGAAGGTTCTTAGGTCGTCAGTTAAAAACTCGGATAGATTATAATAAATAGGCTTTCGACTGCAGCAGATCTCTCATAGTCCTAACATCGCATGCGTACCGGTACTATGCACCTAAAGTTAGTTTTGATGTCGGTACTTTCAAGTTATATTTGTACCTATATTTTCCTAATAGGGTAACGCCGGTTGTCTGCTACTTTATGTAATAAATTTGGATAACAAATTTCCAATTTTGCAAAATATATAGATGTTAAAGTTAAAATTTTGAAGGCAATGAAAAAGGGTTTGAGAAAATATGGTTGACTGATTTGGGGGAGTTTAACGTTGTTAAGGATTACGCATTACTTTTGTAGGATGAAGAATTTGGCGGCATCAACACTCCCACCCCAAAGTAAACTCCCGTAGGTCAGCCTGGAGCAGGGGTACCTACGAGTAGTAGCTGGATATAGCCGAAAGGCTATATCCAGCTCAGTGCCGCGTCGTAGATCTCTTAGGGCGTAAATAATGCTGGACAATCTAGATTGTAGCTTCTTTACGTGAGACTTTCAATTTACGTGTGTGTTAATGTCTATCCCTAATAGTGTCACTGCGTCAACATAATCTAGGTTAATATTATAAAATGTGAAATCATATCCGTGGTGAAATCAATGTCAAGAGGGATTTTTGTGGAGAACTAATGCATTATTTTCGTCTTAGTAAACTTTAATTCTAGCCTATGGTCAGTCAGTCAGTAAGTTATGACTCCAGTCAGTGACCTGGTTTGGTCCCAACGTTTGTCATTTAAATTAAAACTATTAATTACATTACACGATGTCACGATGGAAATGTCGCTAAGAAACACTACATTTTTCGAAATGAAAACGAAGTGTATATGTGTTTTCTGGACTATAATCGATTTCGAAATACTACAATTCTGTTTTTAAACTTCAAAATAGTTTGTACAAATTTTCCAATATATCCATTAATAACCGACTAATAGTGAATCCCGCTGCAGAATTTAACTATAGTCTGACATCTGGCATATACGAGTTTTAGCTTTTAGCTATCTTCCTATTGTCCTATCTCATCTATTGTCCAAAGATCCTAATTAAATATTTCACCGTGCTCCTTACTAAAATCATCAAAATTTTGTGGAAATCGTTCTAAATGCGAATGTATGAAGTAGAGTTATATGCTCATGTTGCACTCTAGCCCCTAACCCTTGCAAGTTCAATAGCATGGACTCTTCAAGCTCGCGTTGTCGTTCATTTCCTTTTGGCTAGGAAATTACCCAATGCCAAAAACAAAGGAATTAAATTGAGTCATAGATTTAACAAAATTGGGATATATCACGAGCTGCCTAATCTGTGGGCCATTAAAATACCAACGCTTACAAGATATGAGTGAAAAAAATTGACTTAAACTATCCTATAAGTAAGTAAGTACCTAATTCTTGTTTGGGTTAGTTGTGCATGGTCAATTTACGAGTATATTTACCAAGATGTTTAATTACCGAACCAAAATGCTGAAAGTGATGAAATAAAAACCAGGACCACTTACTAACAACAACTAACTTTATACTTTTGGGATTTGCTTTCGCCAGTAACTATGACGAACTCCGACAACTGGACGTAGTGGCTTTATGGCCAGAACGTCAGGATCACATACGTGAGGTCTTAGGTTCGCATCCCGCCTGCACCACTAAGTATTTGTGTCAAGAGCAGGATGTCTACTCTCTTTCTACGAAAAATGTAATTTCGAAATAAACTCGCGACTTTCCTAATCCAGGTCTACTTCGTTTCGTCCGATCGAACATTGTTTGACGAATAGATCAACCTATTTAACTAATAGGTATATATTTTATATCTAACATAAAAAATACAGCCATACGTCTAATGACAATTAATAAACTTATTTATTTAGAAATTATAACATCTAAACCAATAAAAATATAATTATTACTTCAGTAGGAATGCATGTAGGCATGACAGGTAATGACAATTAATAAACTTATTTATTTAGAAATTATAACATCTAAACCAATAAAAATATAATTATTACTTCAGTAGGAATGCATGTAGGCATGTAATTTAACAACATAACGTCGAATGTCAAATCCAATTATTAATATTTATTTATTTTAAAATAACTTTTTATTATTTATTAACCCATTAAATATTTTGTAACAATATGACAAATATGATTTCTACTAAATATCAAAATGATGTTCAGTTCAGTAGCCATTGGTCTTGACTCTAGACTGTTAGGAAACTGATAAATATGTAAAAAAAATAATCATGAAAATAAAACAATAGTATAAAGAAGCGTAACTGAAACCTGTTACAACAAAACAATCTATAAACTAAAACTTTAAAGATAAGTAAGTAAATACAAATGTGTTTCACATCGTATCCAAAAGCTGAGGGCAATCTTTAATCTTTCAGGAAATTTCTAAAACAAGGATTAATCGTCGATATTAGGGACTCCATTAAAATATTCCCGAAAGCGTCCCGCCCAATCCCATCAATAACAATTTCCGAGCACATTTCCATCTCATCAAAACCGACCCCACTCACCAAAATTGCTTTTTTTAGTAAATTAAATTATAATAATTAAAATACACATAATCACTCACCGTTTCTAATTACAAACTGAAGCAATTCACAGCACTCAGTGGTTGTCAAGTGATAAACACAGCATAACTGGGAACGTGCGTTCGTGCGTTCGAAGCGGCCGCAGACACATGCGGCGGAGGTCGCAGCCGAGATGCGACTGATAGGCTCGCCGTGATATCAGATCAGCGGGATCCGCGATCCTGGGCGGGGTAGGAGCGGGGGAGGGGCGATTGATCTGCGGGCTTCCGGTGTTATATGTCCTGAATGAAAGCCGCCCATTCTGAAAAATAGACGACACGCACTCGACTACGCCGATTACTCTACTACTCGGCCAACTCGCACTGGGCCAGCGTGGATTATGAGCTTAACTCTCTCCTTGCGAGAGGAGGTCCGAGTCTCAGCAGTGCGAACATTTAGTGGGCTGTTGATGATGATGACTCGACTACGAACCCTGTTAGAACTTGATCTATTTTTTTAAGTGAAATCTTTTCTTGGCGCACCACACACAGCTGGGCTGTGAATTGATCTCAAGCGTCACGCTCGTGCATAAAAGTAATCTTCGGGTGAAACATGGCCATTTAAAAATACGTTAGCGGTTCTAGATGGCCTAGGCGTCTTACTATGGTTACCATTACACATTTACATATCTAACCATGGCCATCTAGATGGACATGCTTAGAAGACTTATTTAGACGACTTTGAACATTTATTCAATACTAGCTGCGTCCTCCGGATTCACCCGCGTAGTTTCCAAAGTGAGTTATCAAATTCTGAATTCCTTATACATTTTCACTTCTATCTGCAGTCCCTATGACAGCCAATTTTTTTAATGAAAACTTTAGGCGTGTTAAGCACTTTTTGGCAGGGAAACTTTTTATGGGTTCAGGTCACCGACATATTTATGTGGCGTCGGAGCAGGGGCGTAGCAGTGGACCGGAATGTGTACGTTAGACGCTGTTTGGGTGAAATCTTATTAATATGCGTCACCAACAAGCGTAATATGTATACCCTCACATGGAAATAATGGCATGTAGCCAAAATGGGAACTAACGCCGTGCCGTCGTCCAACCAGGGTAGCCGATTCCCGATTTCCCGATTCCCCACGCTATCCTGACAATGTCATCCAAGTGCCAATATTTCGTGGTACGCCTATAGCTACGGTGATTAATTGTGTACCATTTGTGACGTTTAGTACTTAATATATCAACAACCAAAATAAACAGCAGCGATTGGCATTTTTTTTTAATTTTAAAAAATTTTTGAAGTTTCTGTTGGTTTTTTGAGCATTATTTCCGCGCTTACCTAAAAGATACCTATTTGTTCTGTGCTTGAAATGGTTTAGATTATTTTTTACCTTAGAGGACAAAATATTTGGCAGTTTATTCAATTCTTTGACTATAATGATAGGGAAGGAAGACTTGAACTGTTTGCGAAATAAAACTCGCCATTACTCTTTATGACCTTCGTGACAAGGAGGTTAATTTATTTGAAACAGAATCCGAAAGCGATGAGTCCTAATGAATCTTGGGGGTCTCACTACAGAGGCGAGTTCAGTCATAGAGCCTGGAAGGTCTACCGCCTAATTAAAGCTGGCTTGACTTATAATATATTGCCCTCTGTTTTCTTGTCGCATGAAATTATAGAGACTGCAATTGCAAATCAAAGCCGATTTAGTGAAGCGGTAGAAGAATAGAACGACGGGGATAAAGTTTACTTTTATCAACTTTTAACAGAATCGACCGGCGGCACCTTTATTGTTGAAATCACACGTCCATGATATCAGGTGATTCAGTATTGTTTTCGCATACATCATAAACAGCAATCATCAACATCCGTCAGACCATATTTTAAGGAGCTTGGTATACTTACTTTACCTGCTATCTTGATCTATCAAGTGGCTGCGTATGTCAAAAATAATCTAGAATCGTACAACACGCGAGGAGAGAGACATTCTCGCAACATACGCAACGCCGACAAGCTGGATGTTATACCACACTCTCTCACGAAGTCACAGAAGTTAACTCACATTATGGGACCGGAAGTTTATAACACTCGTCTCAAAATAGTTATATCGGCCCCAAGTTTCGGCAGCTTCAAAAACAGATTAAAGTGCAGCAGCGAATTTTTAGAGAGTGATGGCAAAGTTCTCATAAAAAAGTAAATAAATAAATTTGACATAGGTTAGTACAATAGCAATAAAGATATTATACTCGTATAATGCTTGACAGTTTTTTGTACAATAATTATTGTAATACAGTAAAGTAGTCGTTTCAAACTTTGAAAATGTATACAATTTGTATGCTCTTTCTTTTGTTTTTATTTTTTATTAATTGTCGTGTAAATTGTATATTTATGAATAATGTACTTTGGCTTTGACTTTGACTTCAATCTATCCCAGTCTCGCAAGCGAGCGTAAACCACTCGTCACTCAAAGCAAAGGAATCACAAGCGACTGAGTTCAAAATGAGCCCCTTGGATTCGCTACGAGCGTAGCACTTCAGCCCGCGCTAATAAGGTAGAGAGCCAATCCAAAGCAAATGTTTTGGACTTTTGGTACATACTCGTAAATAAACAAAATCACTAGTTTCATCCCGCGATTTAACAATCACTACTAATCCAGGCCACGTACTTACTATGTCTTTAATTTAATTCGATTCCGTTCATACACACTCATAAAATCTCGCCTTTCGAATGTTTAATATGGTTTAAATGCAGTCTTCGATTGTGTGCAGTGCAGAGCTTCAATTATTCGAACTATCAATTGCTTAATCATTAAAATAAAATGTAATAAATATAAAAAACACCTGCAAAAAAACACTTAAGTTTTGTGTTTTTTGTGCAACTCACTAAAAAGATCGAAACAAGATGGAGGAAAACAAACTTTTATAACCTTATAAACTCTACTTTGTTTAACAAACTATAAAAATGTTGTCTGTTAAGCCTTAAGTTATTTAACTTACATATATTTATTATGTTTGGTAGCAGCCAGGCCATTTGGAAATTATAAAAAAACTGCGTAATCTCAACGCTCACTACCGGACATAAAAAATCGTATTGTAAATTTAAACCATTCTCGAACCCACTTGACCAAACTCAAAAACTTTCATCAAAATCGTTCCAGTCGTTTAGATACTCAGAAGTTACATAACACATATAAAGTACGACCTGCAGTAGGTATGTACGTAATAAGAGCAGCGTCCCACGATTTCCAATTCCGATACTTTCGTGGGATAAAAAAATGCCTATGTGTTAATCCAACCTATTATTTATCAATATACCAGTTTTCTTCCAGGACGTCTTCTCTCTTTCTACGAAAAACGTAATTTCGAAATAAACTCGCGACTTCATACTCCGGTTTGTTTTGTTGTGTCCGATCGAACATTGTTTGACGTTTAAATGTTCTAAGCCTATTAAAATTAGATTAGGCTTAGAACATTTAAATTGTTGTTATTCCCATGAAAGTATTATCTAGTCAAAAATTAGGAAATTAATCTTTTAATCAATTTGCTCTTATGTGCTCCTGTCTTCTCTGTTGTAATCCCACGTTTGTCTGGAACATATCTCTTTTAGCGAGAAAGTCTCCATTTGCTAATTTATTTTCAAGTCTTATTTATTTATGCATACTTAGCAAAATCGATTTATTAATCTGGTTTTTCGGATCTCGGCTATAGATTCCCATTAATTAAAACAATCAAACCGATAGTCAACCCTCATGTAAGGGCCACAGGGATTGTATTACAACCTTGATCTAAATGCAAGTGAAATAATGTGGTCTATTAAAAACAATCAACAGTAATTATTTACGTGACCTTAGCTGCTGTTTCCACAACAATTGACACATCCTATCCGCTATTAGAACATAGGATATAGTTAATTAACGCATCTTAATTAGAACTGCCTAAAATGCGGAATTCTGTAGCTCTTGTGGAATATTCTAGTTCATTTTTATCGATGTAGTGATATATGATCTATGAAATTTGGGCGAGTGTCTAAATTGAAAGCGGTTTTTATTTTTTTAAAGAAAATAAAATATGAAGCTCCGATGTTTATGGTAAACAAGTCTGTCTGTTTGTATGTAGGTACCTGTCGGCATCGCAGCCGATTATTTTTTTCTTTGAAAAACGAAACAATTGCAATTTGAAAATTGAATTGAACTCATACAATTCGCTAATTTTAAGAGTAAAGGCCGTCACAGACGTAGCTATAATATATATTTTCATATTTCATAGCTGGACATATTTCCGTATATTTTCTATACAAATCCTCGAGTGTCCACACACGCAGCTATAATATATATTTTCGTGACGTCACCCATCTATACCGTAATATATATTAAGGCATATTAATATAAATTATGGTATAGCAAGACATACATATTTCGAAGGTAAAGCGTATTTCAACATTGTCCGAACATACATCACGAGCTGTTTTACAAGCTTATATGTATTGTATTAGTTTCACCCCTCCCGATATTAACCAAGATCTGATGATGGATCTTGAAGTTGGTCATAGGAAATCTGTAATGAAATGACGAAACTTCGTCAAATCTGGGATCGTTTTAGTTGGCTTGGTCTCATGAAATCGGTTCATCCGTTTGGGAGCTACGATGCCACAAACACATTTATTTCAAACTTATAACACCCCGTCGTTATTGCTTCGGGGGTTCAAAACTTTAAATGGCTCGTGACGTGCGCTCAGATAATGTTGAAACATACTGTAAACTTAAAATATGTCTTGCTATGTTAATATGCCATAATATGAATATATTACGGTATATTTTGCTGACGTCACGAAAATATGAAAATATATATTATAGCTACGTCTGTGACGGCCTTAATGGCCCCATGATGCAAAAAGATATGTCAACACAGTTCCCAATTTCACCATAGGTGGCGCCAATGTTTTATTTTGTTAGCGAAATTTCACAAAAACTAACAGTGGTGCCATACTTGGCAAAATTTAGAACTATTTTAGACAAGTAAATTTGCATCTGGAAAACGCCCCATTGAATTAATAAACTACCTATCTTTGACATATGTTTTTTTGAAAAAAAAAAAGAAATAATCCTCAAAGTAAAAAATAAACGGTGCGCCAAAATAAATTTTCACTTCATTAAACTATTTTCGTACAAAAATCAAACCGTCTTCAAAACCACAAATAGGCACTCGAAAAGCGAAAAATAAATTAATTTCATTATTACAACATTACAAGTGCTACTCACTCATCTATTTGAAGTCGGTACCAAACAGGTCAAAAATACTATGTAGGCACGTGGTATCGTGGTAGGTACGTGGTAGGTATATATGTCGCAGCCGGATCGTATAATCCGCTGTATTACATTACGGCTAGCCGTTTTGAAAAACAGGGCCGTTTTGTAATGCGGCGGTTTGACGATTAACCAGATTGAAAGCGGCTGATTAAAAAAAGCCGAATGTATTCGTTGCCATACGTCATTCAAAACGGCTAGCCGTAATGTAATAAAGCGAAAGATTAGCCGCCGCTTTGACAATTTTTAGTTCCGATTCTTAACACTCAAGGCGCTGTCTGACATAACAACAACATGGCGTTGAAAATAGAACGTGTTGCTAAATTGCTAAGGTGACTGTGGATTCTTAGTGAATGTTAAGACTTGGCTAGCACCGCCTTCAAATAGATATGAGTGATTAGCACTTGTAATAATGTTATCAATTTACGAGTATTTTTCGGTTTTGAGTGCCTATTTGTGGTTTTGAAGTCGGTTTAATTTTTTGTACGAACACAATACAACACGGGAAAACAACAGGAACGGGAACTACTTACACGGGTAAAATCGTGGGGCGCTACTAGTAAAGTATTTTAGATGTGACAACGTCTAATAAATCAATGAACGCCGGCTGCATGCACGATAAAGTGACCCGTTATGTCCCGTTACACTCATTGTACGCTTGCGCCGCATCTATCAATGTTTTGTTATGACGTTGTCACGTTAAACTATCGTCCCTAAACCAACCGACTTTACAGACAACCATTTTTTACTTGATTTATTGTATTCCTACTGGTGACACATGCAACAAGGGGAAAATATCGAAAGTTGCAACCTCTTCCTCCATCCTGGTGGTTTCATTCTCAATAAATATGGTGGACATTTCATACACAACACCATCTGACCCCAACTAAGCAAAGCAAAGCTTGTAATTTGGAAGTCAGATAGCTGATATAATACTTAGGTATTTATTTGTAAATACAAACTTATTATACATGGAAACACAGTACAAAATTCAACTTATATTTATTCTTATAAAATGAAGACAAATGTATCTTAAGAAATTAATATTATACATAAAATTACTTATGTCAAAACAAATAATACAAAAAGTATTCGTCATTAATCTATTGCTAATAGAACCCACCCCGAGCAGCACCCGGTGCAAAAGTGCCCATTATACTGGCCGCATTGCCTCGTTGGATTGCTATGGCCAGCCATTGCACCAGGTACGAGCCGGCGCGGGGAGTCCCCCGATTTAAAAAATTAAAATTAAATTAAAATTCATTTATTTCAGGCCATTATACCCATAAATATAAAATTAACAAATTAAATCCATAAAAAATCCAAAAAAAATAATAGTATTCAATTGTCACACAAAATTAAAATTAAAATGTCAAAATAAATAAAATCAGAGTCTCAGTCGCAACCAGCATGTAAAAATTTGTCGCGTAAAATAAAAGCAGATTTGTCGCGTAGTTTACGCCCCAACTCGCTAACCAACCATTTGGCCTCAGTTCCCCAAGTGCCTAAAGTTTCCACAGCAAACGGGACAAACTCATAAGATGGCTCTAACATCGCATACTTTAGCCTCTTGTTCCTTGCGGCGTCCCCCGCAGCAGCTGCCGGTGCCAAAATTGATCAGCTCAGATGGCTGAGAGCCACAGTGCTGGCGCAAGTGGCATCCCACACCAGACACCTGCCACTTTTCCAGGGCACCAAAGTCATCCCGTTCCGGTCTCTTCCCATCAGATCTGCTCAGACCCGGTGCCTCAAGCACGGACGGGACGTTGACCGATATAAAGGCTCTCCGAACAATGTCGTTGAGGGCATGGTGACGCGAGAATCTGCCCGTGCAGCGACGCCAGCTCAATGCGTGATGGCCATCGGCCTCGACCCTGGAACCGCAGGTGCATATATGAGGATGCAGCCTTGCATACCTTGCAGCCCATACGAAGGGCCACTGCCACACGCAGAGAGTAGCCATCCAGCAAAGTGCCCAAATGAGGCGACGGCAACGCGTGCAATCATGCTCCCGACTCTGGCTGTGACACTGCATGAAGTCTGGCCAAATCGGCTCCTTTAGCACCCTCCAGCAGCTTCTCCCTGTTTTGTTTTAACGTAATATCATCCAGTACAAAATACTTAATTTTAGTAAATTTGAATTCATCATACGAATATTTGCACTAGGTGGGAATCGAACCCACGACCCTCAGCTTCGCAGGCAGAGGTTTATCTATTGTTGATGGTATTTCTGTGTGAAATTGGTAGTTGTTTGGATTTATATGGACCAAGAACATCACAAATAATAACAATTCGCTGTTATTGTACCTATATATCCCATATAAGTAATATTGTGAGCTTGATCTTTTGTACGTACTACGGGTATCCCATTACCAATTATTCGGTAAAACACTGCAAATAACCAGTGTCATACCCGTAGTACATTGCCAAGACAGATATGACAATTCATTCATTATTATTTTTACATTATGGGTACCTATGTTGATTTTTGGTGTTTATATAGCATATCTTTATATTTCGAAATAGAAAACGACAACAGGTATTTCAAAATTCGATGGGTAGGTATTGGGAAAAAATACGCCAATATTTTGTACAAATAGAGAAAAAAGAGGAATACTCCATCTATGAAAAGCTGATGCCAGACAAAGGCACAAAAGCTGAAATAAGAAGGTAGATAGTATATCAATAGCAAGGCGAAAAAAAAATTGTGCACACAGGTATTTCAGGTCTCGTTTATGAGTTTGTCATGTAATTTGGTGACGATACCTTTCGCAAACACAATTTTACAGAGAAAGAAGCCTTACTAGGTGCTGTAAGCATAGTAGTTGTTGCATTATGTAAAACTACAAAGGAAACACCATCGTAAATGCCGACAACTTGTTTACCGCACCCGAGTCTCTACCGCAGCCTCTGAGTCTGTTTGTCCTTATTGCCTCCAAGCTAAATATATGCCATAGTCTGCTCGCGACAAACACACCAATGTCGCGAGCAGACTATGGCATATATTTAGCTTGGAGGCAATAAGGACAAACAGACTCAGAGGCTGCCAAGTTAGATTACCATCAGGCAAGAAATTAGAAACAAGGGAATAAGAAACTCCAAAATCCTACTATCTCAAAACCAGGAGATAGTATAAGATACGATGCATTAGGACATTTTCCAGATTGTGCCGTCAAACAATCTCGCTGTAGATTTTGCAAAACAGGAAACAATACTAAAGTTTATTGGATAAAGTATTGCTTAAAGTTATTCTGAAAGTGCAACATGCATCTATGTTTCAAAACGTCTGATAATATAAGAATCTGTTTCCGGGCATTTCACACCAAATAAGTTGATTTTAATTTGCTAGTAAAATATATCCAGGAACATCTTATTTTTTCAAATAACGGCAATGTCATACCTGTAAAACAAACAAATGTACAAGCATTAAGTTAAGTAGTTGGCAATGTCATACCTGTAGTACATAGGTTTTCGCGAAAACTATCAGAGCTGGATTTTTATTTTAAATGTTTATGACCCCCTATGACTATAATTGAAAGGTGTAGTCACAGATTTCTAAACAGATGAAACCTTCGTGAACGACACTGTGAGGCCAGTAATTAGTTATGTATGCGTGACAGCTCTCACCGACGTTGTCAAATTACTCACGTTGGTGTGCGTGTAATGTTCCCAGTCTTAAGAAAAAAATACCACTATTGTTGTCTAGCTTCGGAAATCTTCGCGTATAATAAACAATAATATTATAATGTTAAAATAATTTATTATTTCACCGATTATATATTATGCAAGGTTTTCTTGTTATTACTATTTCCATCCTATGAAGTTAAGAATGTTGATTTTGCATGCAACTAAAAATTCGAATATTCGTACCGAAAATTTGGGAGTAAAAAGACAACGCCGCATAATAGTAAAAGTCATGTGTGTGACTATTTTTTTAGTATTCTATCGGAGTGAAATTTTGAATATTATCCTTGACAAAAGGTGGTTAAATAAGTAGTTTTTTAATATCGGTGAACACAGGAGGTGCAGAGAATTTTTGACAACTGATTTGATATTGGGGGGCCAGATCATTCAATTTGTTTACTATCCAATCTTTGTCTAAACGCGTGTCGCATACGAAAAGTTCACCTTTTCAAAAATGTTGATACACACCAACGAAAACCGTCGTAAGAGTTTTTGTAAATCAGTTGAACATTATTTACATCGCCACCCAAAGTTCCGTCGTTGTTTTTTTTATAGCTTTTATAGGTTTACACTTGACCGCCATCTCGCCTGATGTTAAGCGACGATGCGGCCTACGATGGAGCGTGTTTACCTAGAAGAAACCGATTCACTCTCGATTTGTAGACACAAAGATGGGGAAAGCCCACTCAGGCAACGTATTCCACAGCCTAGATGTTCTTATCACAAAAGTAGAGTAAAATCTCTTCGTTCGTGTCTTTGGAACATCAACCATGAAACGATGTCGCTTTTTCGAGTTACGAGCATTCCGATAGAAAAAAGGGCAAGGAAGTATCAGATCATGCAAATCAGTCGCACACTCTCCAAGTCATCCGTCAGCACGTCGTCCAAGTACCAAACGTTTAACCTCCGAATTGGACTGGAGACGTTAAATGATAGAGCGAATGGCCACGGCGAAGGTCGCATGGCCGAAGGTTCACCAAGTTGATAGCCAACGGAAGATAGCAAAATATTGTTTTGATAATTTTGTGGGTCCGCCATAACATTGCCAAAGAAAATTGTAGAGGTCAAGAATTTTATTCTTCCCCTTCGGACAACTGGGTTCCACGATCAACCAAATTAAAGGCATTCTTGACGTCCACCTTTAACAGCCCTCTCCCCAATTTTGGACAAAGAAAGTCAGGACAGAATGAATAACAGCTTCACGTCCACCCAGAGAACCAAATCAAGTTTGTTGGGACAGGGAGCTCGAAAGAGCAACGTTTTATACCTACAACCCACCTTGGCAGCAAGGCCAGTATATGTGGTGCCAACAGCGATTGGCCTGATCCCAACATCTTTTTTGGGTAAGTATGTATGCACACATTAGCACCGTATAAAACTTCGACAATGCCACTACTGACTCGACCAGATAACATGAGGTTAATTAAAATGATTAGATCTCTCAAATAAACTCGCCTACTTTTTTTACGCTCCACTATACCTACTTACATGTATTAAAAACTTGCTTCATAACTATAGTTTTCATCAACACTATTAGTATTTTTATAAACACTAGTAATGACGTGGATTTGTGCTAGGCATCGATTCACATTAAATTAAAAAATACGATTATAAAAATAGGGTTTAAAATAGAATAACACAATCTACATAAATAATTTGGTCTACGAGTATCTTCAAAAAAATCATAATCTATATTTTACCTTAACTTTAGGGAAAATAATTTCAATTTAGTATAGCAACACTAACCAATTTTCGTTGAGGTATTGTGTTTCTATTTATCAATCGAAATAAAATCGCATAAATTATATAAATACCAGTAAAAATATTCAAACTTTCCTATGAAATGATATTCCTCTTTCCTTTTTTTGATTTTTGGGAACAATGTTTGCAATGTTTGAAGACACAAGACGGCATTATCTTAAACAAAACTTAAAATCACACGGGACTCCCGTACGAGACGGAAGTCAGTTTCGTACTGACTGGAGTTTGTATTTGCTTTAGCGTTTGATATTTGGTTCTGGACCTCAGGATCTGTGTTCCGAACGTTCCATCTGCCTTTTGTTTTAGAAATCTGTGGGTGTAGTAAACCCATATAAAAACGTATTTCAGAAAAAAAAATGTTTCCCAATTTAAGGGTTAACATCAGGCGAATTTGGTTGTATCGATACGCGATATTATCGATTTCCTTTGTATCGATATATCGTATCGTAACCGTATCGCATGCCTTTCAATTAATATGCGATATAATGAGTATATATCGTGCAAAGGGTTATCTTTTTAGTAGTTTTACTATATTATTTTATTTTTTTTAAATAAACAAATAATTAAATGTATTCAAAATAGTTTTATTCAACAAAATCACAATGGCCATTGATCAGCACTTAAGCAACGCAAAAAAAAATTTTGATAAGCGCTGTGGATTTAACCTATTATGGCTTTCGGAAAGTGTGTGTCCAGCTACGAACGGAATGAAAAAGGAGAACATAAACTAAAGATTTATTAATCATATTTGACGGTACTACAAAGTTCAAAGATTTATTTAAATCTACCTCCAAGTCTAAACAAAAGCCAGCTGTTCTTGTTCCATAAACAATTTTGCCGACGTTATCATTATTTTATTACTAATAACAATATATTCAATGGCACCGTCAATTATCGTTTAGTGATGATGTAATAGGAACTTTAAAATTATTCAAATTAATCACCGACATAGTTTGATACGATACGGTAATGCGATATTTTTATAAGAATGCGATATATCGAAGCGTATCGTATGGTCAAAATATCGCATCAAATATTATCGTATAGTGCTGATCGATATTCGGATTTATCGTATCGTAACGGGCATCCCTAACCTATACGAGTACAAAAAAGTTGTGTCCTTGCAAACCCGTAACTGTCACTGTCAAATCCATGATCCAAGGTCGAATTGGTGTTATTTGTTTTTAAAGTTTGTTGTATGTTGTGTAAATTGTGTTTTCGAGTTTTCTATTTTATTCTACTTTTGTAAATGAAAATAAAAAATATTAGGGTGTATATTTGTTACTATCTTGATACATTATTACCGATTGAAAATGTCTGCAAGATTCCTCTGGGGCGAACTGCTGAACGACGGCAATGATGACGCTGTACAAAACGTGAACTTTAATCCTATAATAGAACTTGGAATGCAGAATATACCGGAGATTCCTATCACTGTGAAATCAGCACCTATAGAACTACCTCAAGCAAATCTGATCACCCACACGATACAACTCCACGGTTACGCCAGACAACTGACCAATATTTTAGAACTATCTGAAAATACAGTTTTTGAAGGACCCCTAAGCTTACCAGGACTCCCGCCTCAACCGGAACGTACTTTGAAAATGGAACACGAAGCTAAGCCTGCAATACACTTCTTAGAAAAAGAATACTGTGACTTCTCTCTAGGAAAAGGTCCAGTAATCCTGCCTTTTACACCAGAAAGTCACAAACGTGCGCTCAAACAATGTTCTGCAATTGCTTTAGCTCATGTTGGCATACCCACATGCACTAACACAGCTCTTGATGCTGTCACAGATGCCCTAGATATCTACATGAGAAATATGTGCAAGTTAATCAGAACTGCTGTTGACAGGGAGGCCAGTAATCTAAAGTCAGGCTTCCCAGACGCTATTTCAAAGGTTTTCGCCGATTTAAATGTTGGCGATTTGCATGAGTTTTATGAAAATCGTGTAGTGAAATATCACGCAAGAATAAAGCAGAAATGTGAAGAGCTCCAAAATGAGTGTGAAGCCCAAGCAGTTAAAGATATAGCCCCACAATTGAAATTAGAAGAAGTACCAGAGCTACACTTCCCTGCAGCCTTAGATGGGTCCTTCACACCATCTTTAGAGACCGGCTATCAAATGCTACAGAACTTGGAACAGGAACAGCTAGAAGGGCTGGAGTTCATCGAGATAGTGGGTCAAGATGTCAAGTTAGAATCAATGGATTTTGTACAATCAGACTTAACTACGAAGTTATCACTGTCACCTAATGCTAAGAAAAAAACGAAAATAAAAAGGTTTTTAAATACATACATCTGTTTGTTATGTGTTTTTCCTAAAAAAACATACATATCTATTGGGTAAATACTGGTCTAAAAATGAATATCTCGCTCTACTTGTTTATTTTTTCTCCCTTCTGTAGTCTTTCAGTAGTTGTATTATTTTATCCTTGTCGACTACATCATTTGTGGAATGAGAATGTATTTGTACCAGTACCCTTGTCATGGAAAGCAGAATATAGTCTTGCCATCACTGTATGTTTTTCAGAGGAATAAAAAAGTTTAATGGAAATGACAGCAACATAGAAATTAGAATAAACTTGAACAGGAATTCCTCACTACTCTAGTCACTACTGGGCATAATAAATGCATGGGCCACCAGCCTGATCCTCAGGTTTAAATTACCAGTTTCCCTAACTGCCTTACGGTTGCTCACTATCTAGTCAGCAAGTCCAACACTACCTATATGTTTGCCAGTACAGTCACCACTCAAAGAACACCCCTTATAGATTTCAGACAGACATGGCTTGGCCCATAACCACTAAAGTTTACTAATTCACACTTTATTAATTGTGGGATAGTCGACAAAAAGGACATAATATAGTGTGCCGAAAGTTGCTCAGGACAGTTACCCATCCTTCTCATGGTCTCGCTCTCGAAAATGTTTCCTCATTCACACATCTGCTCTATTTACACATACACATACTCCTACTACAAGAAGATATCTTTTCAACATTGAGGGAAATAAAACAATTTAATGTAACATAGCACCAAAACAATTCTTTATTGTCAAAATTTTGCTGCTACAACTTTTTAAACAAGTTTAATGATTAAATTCATATAGTGATGACAATTTACAATGAAAATATATACAGGGTGTAGGATAACCACATCATTACAGTTTACATATCTGTACCATTTCACCTGTGATTTAGCCAATTTAATACATTAAACATTCTTTATTAAATGATTATGTAATGCTATATTTATTGATTGATTTATACTTAATTACTAGACATAATGTATAACACCTACAATATCCAAAAAATCTTTTCACTGCTACTATGTATACACCCTGTATTTAAAATTGTAATAAGTTGCTTCATAAAAGATTTCGAGTCAATCCAGTAATAACAATTCCAAAATCATAGAAAGTAGCAAAAAGGTTCTAAATTATCACCAATATTAAGAATAACATTGACTATCATATTCCATTGAACTCAGTGGCCATTCAAAATCTAGTTATCAGTCATTCAAAATTACAGCATAACTTTGTAACATAAGACTCGCTTTAACAAAGAAATTCTAAATTGTTTCTTTCTGGAATTGACTTGGCAGGAAATGTCCAAGAGTCAAGTCTGTTGGTGTTGGTCTTAGCCATGGTGTTGTGTGAGAAACGCCAACCAATATTTACTCTGATTGAATTATTTAAGTGTACACAATGTGTCAATGTCAACATGTAATATTGGCTATGTTCCGTTTAAAACAATCATATGGATCTATAAATAAAACACAGTAATAATGACGATGGGTTCACAATCGGAGGGAGCTGCCACAACATGGGGTAGAAACTGAAACATCACAGCTTTGAAATGGACTGCTCTTACATTACTTAAAACACTAATTAACCAGTTTGGACAGTTTGAAAATAATTTTAAAACAGTTCCAAAATTATATTTGACACTGAATAACATGCAATCACAACTATCAATGATGACAGAAATGTATTAAATGCACAACATGAGTAGCTGTGTAGCAACGTGTATTAAAGCTTTTTGTAACAATATATTTACACACAGACCTGTTCTAAGAACCAACTTTTGAGAGTTCAGTTCATTAGTCTCACTCAACACAGTTGTATTGTATTATAGTTAAAATACTATTATGACTCAATGATTAATGCCACAGCTTGCTGTTGTAACATAACAGAAAATCACTTGTATTGTGGTAATACTAAAAAATAAATAAAACAAATCAGTTCAGTTCAACTCGATTGCTAAAAAATATTGTACCTACACATATTTTTTCTGTTTCACAAAAAAAAATTACAGAGATTCAGTGCTTAGAAGTTTCGCGTGACGTCACTTGTATGTAGGATTTTTACCCACAAGTAACGTCACGACACCCCATTCAAGTTAGATGATCTATATCTTTGTCAGTTTTTAATAATTTGATAAAACAAAATATGTGTGATGAACTAATTAGAATGGTTTATTTTTTACCCAGTCCAATACCCTATTAATGTGTTATAACTCAAATCATGTTCTTTACTTGGACTACAATGTTTCAATTTCTAATCCATGTAGATCAGCTAAAGGCACTGATGTGTTCTTAAATATTAATGACTAAAAAAACTTAATGGAATGAAGATCAAGAAACCCGTAGCAAACTGCCTTCTTAAGTACTATTGTAATCAACAGAAATCAATTCATGTTAAATTACATCTTTCCCATATTCTTTTAGACTAACCACAACTCCCATTTATGACTAAGTACATTTACTTATAACATAAACAGAAGTTGTGCTTGATTGTCTATGCACCATAATGTTTTATCACTTGTGCTATGTAACAGTCAAAGTACAAACTTGGAACAGTATTCTAAAAATAAATAATAAGTGTTCAAAGCCAAATATAAATATCTCCATTGAGTTAAGTGGTCTAGTGTCAATTCTAAAATTTATTGCAAAACATTTTGATTACAGAAGCACAAGTAAAATATATAATATAGAGCTGTCACAACAATTTTATTCACATAGGTTCACATTCACAATGAAATAAAATATGGAACTCTAGTTGAAATTCCTGTGACCTATCACTCTGTATTGGGTTTCATAGAAAGCCTTCACCAAAATAAACACCTTATCCTCAACATAGTATTAAACTTTATCTAACTGCACGGTACACACTGATGTTATGATAGAAAATCAGCCTTTTTTCCATTATTCTTCTATTGTCATTAAATTACCTCCTGATATTCGGCAGTGTTACAACGGTCTCGGTCATGAGAAGAGTATAATTCGGTGTATAAGTTGTAAGGTAGTTAAGTAATAACTCAGACCACAGATGGAGTTCACAAGACATTAAGACAGAATTTCCAAAATCAAGCTTATTACAAACTTAGTTTTTGCAGCTTTTTAATACATTCAGTTTGCTACGGGTGAAACTTAAACTAAATTACAGCTAAGTCAGGAAACCTCTTTCAATGTACAATAATTCTTCAATCTTACTTCACTTCTTCTCAGGGGGAGTGGTTTTTTTGCGTCTGAACAGCAAGATGTGGGGCTCTGGAAATAAGAGCATAATAGGTTGAGGTTAGATTTTGATTTGTGTACATGTATGTACATCTAACAACACCATACAGTTTTGTCTACAATGACAATTCTGATATTTAATGTCAGCTCTAAATTATCCTGCTGAACCATAATTTCCCTAGTTGGCTTCTTCACATAAAAGCTTTTAAAATATTGAACATTATATTTGTCTAAGATTAAGATGTAAAGATTACAACAGGGTTAAAATAGACTTAAAAGATTGTAGAGATTGTTGTCTTAAAAGTTCCCAAAAAATTTTAGTATTAAAAAATACTTTTGAGAACTCTTCAAAGATTTATCACATGTGCATATACATTATCGTACCGGGCTGATGCGTCATGTAGTGCACCCATCCCTGGCTCTGCTGCACACCAATACTGCGCCACTCCTGCTCTGTCATCAAGTGGTTCTTCGGTACTAATTTCACCATCTCTTTTGGCAGCACTACATGCCTGTAATCATTTCATTCAATTCTAACTAAATACAGTAGATATTGGACTTACTATCTAATATTGGCTTTTACAGATGTGTTATTAGAAGTACCAAGTTATATGATGGTCTCCGAGCAATGAAGTTCAATGCACCATCTTCCTCCAGGTCAGGTATATTTGTAAACCGTGGGCGGAAGGATGGATCAGACTGTCTTAGGTTAGACTGTAAAGATTTAGTACTTTGCAAAACGAATTTATTAGCCAAATTTAGTAATAGTACTTAGTCTAAAAAATAAGGCTAATTTTAAATCACTTTTTAACTAACAAGACTTTATTTATATAAAACAGGTAATTGTAATTTCCTACTAAAAAGTAGAAACGTAAGTTGACAAGGTTAATAATAACACCTGAAATTGTTTGATAAGTTCGACGAGCACGTTCAAATAGTAGTCAATTTAGCTGAAATGTTTGTAATGTTGCTTGGTTACCTGTATTCATTATCTTCATCAGAGTATTTGTCGGAATAGTAAATATCCCGTGCCGACATAGTGACTTGAACTTTTAACTTTCTCGTTTAACACTTATATGTGAATCCTCTATACGGCTAAGAATTCGTTCAGTAAAACTTTTAAATTAACAATTTAATTCTAGAAGGAACTTCTCACAGCCTAAGTTTTGGAAATTAAATTTTATAAAATCATAAATCACAAAGAAAACTCCAGCAAACGCAAGCGTTAACGAATTTTGAAATTCGAAAATATTTGTTTTCATAAAGTTGCCAGCATTTAAAGTTTCATAGACAACGATGTACCTATCTCGATTCGTATTTTGCTCGAAGTGGTTTCAGTGGTTCCTGTGGCGATGAATAATGCAGCGAACTGCAACACTACCATTGCCTACGCGTTGCGCGTGCGCCGTGCGCCTGAGGATGGGATATTAATATTTATCACGTTGTTTAAATATCATTGTTTATCACTCTCTACTTAGTGTGTGAAGTGTGATACATATATATATTTATATCAATGATTATTCTAAAGCTGTAGTAGCTTGAGTTACACGTTACACGTTGCGATCTAAATAATCTAAATTCGTGCAACCGATCGCGTTATTTCAATAGAAATTATTTTGCTGGCAATTTTTATACTTGTAAATATTTTCAAAGTGAAAACTTGTTTTGGCGCATCACAGACGCACAGACAGATTTTTCGGAGCTCAAGCGTCACGCTCGTGAGTGAAAGAAATAACGTAGTATATTACATTATCTTTGAAAGAAACCTACCCAAAGAGAATGTAATATACTAACTATTACCATTCTTACCATTACACATCTAACCATGAAGACTAAATATGATAATGCTTTGAAGACAGACAGGCGCGGTCCCAGCTTCGAATTTTGGAGGGGGTCACCAGTACGAAGATTCAGATTTTGGGGTCACCAGTTGAAATACAATAAATCGAGTAAAAAGGGCTTATTATTAGGGCCATACGATTTTACCCGCGTAGTTGCCGTTCTAGTTGTTACCCCGCGTCAAAAAATAGTCTACGATATATAAAATTGTCAAAAAGTTTGTATTTTGTTAGACTTTGATTTAACGTAAATTTTTTTATAGTATAGATGTAGTATAGAGTGACGAGACGAGCAGGACAAATACCTGACGGTATGCAACATGCCTGCCACAACAACAGTGACACGCAGCTATTGGCTATTAATACCTAAAGAGGAGTCCAAATCATTACCTAGCTCTGCACTGCGCTCGTTACAAATTCTGAGTTATAAGTTTTAACATCTATCGGCAGTCCCTACGACTACCAATTTTTTTTGTACTCTACTCGGTATTTTACTCTCCTGCATTTTACGCGAGTATCTCTCGCGCTGCTTTGGTCCAGCGCTGCCAACTTTTTGAAGTGAAACTTCTTTTGGCAGATTTTTCGTGGGCTGTGAAAGAAGCTCAGCGTCACGCTCGGAAATGAAAGAAATGTTCGAGTGAACTCGGAACTGGAACCTAACGCGTTTCTAGGTAGCCATGCTTAGCAGAAGACTAATCTAGATGGACATGCTTATAACAGAACATTATTCATTACTAGCTGAACCCGCTACTTCGTTCGCGTAAGCAGATGTTACTGACTTATACATTAATTGGAACTATCGTACGTCAAATATTTGGATAAGTAGTCATTGAAAAACCTTTGAGTTTGAGTGAATTTGTTTTTCCACACAAAAATTATTTAATTTTATCATCTTTATTTTTCTTTTTTTAAACAAAATCAAACATACTTAGTAAGGTTTCGTAGTATCGAACATAGCCGCAAGTGTTAAGTTTGTAGGATTTTTATAGGATACATTATGAAAAGTCTGAAGCTAATGTGCATGATCTGATACCTACTTACCTATTTCTTTTTATCCGAAAGCTGTTTTCTAGCTGTTACCCGCAACTTTGCCGGCGTAAAATTTTGAACGAAGCCTGTGTGGAATCAAAATAATTAAAATTTTGAGTTTTAATAATATTCAAGCAAGTTGAACCCGTAAATCTAAGCCAAGTCCTAGTGAAATGTTAATGTATGAATTTAATTGTAGGTAACACAGAAAAAAATCAAGAACGAAAGATACCAAATTTGGCATCATAATCCTTTTAGCAGCAAAACTTATTAGTACAATTTAGAATACCAGTAACGCCACCTAGTGATGAAACAAAAAAATACATACCACAATAGCAAAACATCGATTTAAATGGCCTTTAGTGCTTTTAGATTTAAACTGGCATTAGTGCCGTCTAATGAGAATATTATGTTGCTTGTTATTTTGATTGTGAACGCAAATCACCTATATTATCTACGCCATAACGGGTGCACATATTTTTCATTTTTGGCTTTTACCTTACCATCACATCAAGTTCCTGACGAAAATGTATGCTTAAATTAATATGGAGTTAAATGAAAATGTAGACTTATTAGCCCATGTGAAATTTTAGACTCTAAACTATATGTGTTTCGTATGTCAACCCATATCGTTGTGACGTTTTGACGTGATAGTTAATATTTGTTTCCTTAGGGCCCATGCTTCTTTTCAAGTTGATAGGTAATAAGTACATAAATGTGGTATTTCAGACTATGAGTTATTTCTGTTTCAATTTTCTACCAAATTTGCTTAGTCTTTCCTACGTGACAGTAACCTATAAGTAACCGATTTGTTATTTCTGAGTTCAAACTACGTGTGTTTCGAATTCCATCCAAATATGTTCAGCCGTTCCAACGTTGTCCTGTAAATATTATGAATGTCACTGTTTGGATGTTTGTTACGTAATACATAGAGTACTTATACATAGGCAATGTTTAGCCTATGTGTTCTTCCAGACTGTAAACTAATTCTATTTCAAATTTCAACCCGATCACTTGATACGTTCCGCCATGATTAAATCGGCAATAGAAATACATCATCTGCGAAAATTTCAACTGTCTAGCTATCACCGTTCTTGAGATACAGCCTGGTGACAGACGGACGGACGGACGGACGGATAGCGAAGTCTCAGTAATAGGGTCCCGTTTTTACCCTTTGTGTACGGAACCCTAACAACGGTCTGCTTCGGTCACCGAAGCTTGTTGAACACTACCTTTAAATTTTAAACAGTATTTGGATTGAAATAATACGTTTTCTAATAAGTTACGGCTGGTCTAGTAAGTTACAGCTGACCTAGTCGGGAGAACGGCGACTGTCGATCCGGAGACCCAGGGTTCAAAATCACGCGCACCACTATCTTTTCAGAGTCATGTTCGTAATGCCGGTAATTAAAACGGTGAAGGAAAACACCGTGAAGAAACCGAAATCTACCTATAATCTAAGTTCTAAGTCATATGTTATCCACCAACCGACACTGGTCTCTCTCCTTGCGAGAGAAGGCCCTGACGCCCAGCAGTGGGAACATTTAATGGGTTGTTTATGCTGCTACTTATTATGCTGATATGTTTTCTCCAAAATACAAAAATCTACTTCAATGACAGGTAATTTAATTCTGTCATTCGACAAAATTTTATAAGAAGGTATTACTATGTCGTACAGATAAATCTTAGCTAGCCTATCGGTTTTTTATCGGATACACTTCGGAGAGTGTGCGACTGATTTGCATGATCTGATACCACCTTGCCCTTTTTTTATCGGAATGCTCGTAGCTCGAAAAAGCGACATCGTTTCATGGTTGATGTTCCAAAGACACGAACGAAGAGATTTGACTCTAATTTTGTGATAAGAACATCTAGGCTGTGGAATACGTTGCCTGAGTGGGTTTTCCCCGATGATTACAATCTTTGTGTCTTCAAATCGAGAGTGAATCGGTTACTTCTAGGTAAACACGCTCCATCGTAGACCGCATTGTCGTTTAACATCAGGCGAGATGGCGGTCAAGTGTAAACCTATAAAAGTTAAGAAAAAATCTAAGCTGATTTTAGTTTTTTGTTGATATTTGAAAAACTACCTCCCTGTTTTCGATATCTTAGATCACCTCTGAAGTATTTTCTACCAAACAAAAAAGAAATTATCAAAATCAACTAACAATTAGCGGAGTTATCGCGTAAAATAAAAAAAACATGCACCCCGATTAAGAACATCCTCCTTGTTTGAAGTCGATTCTAACCGAATGATGTTTGTTTTTCCACAAAAAAATATGTTTTTGACAATTATTTTGTCGTCCAAAACGACGCGACGCGATCACGTGGGCACTTTCTAGAATCTAGAATCTAGATATTCTGTGGATCGTCTGTGATACACAGAATACTTAGTAGTTAGTATGTACTGAACGCGCCGCGCGTGTCGTTATTATTTAATGTTTATGTAATTTTCGAACCAACAGACCAATATTGTTCAAATTTTGACGGGACAATATAAATAATGTGTTCTTTCTACCAAAAAAAGAATTAATGAAATTAAACAACGCAAACATGAGTTACAACCAAATACACATTCTGACTTTCACACCCTCCCGCAAGAAAACCAATCAGAATTTGGGGATCAAAAGTAGCCTACAGCAATGTCTTTAGTATAAACTAAAATCATGCCAAGTTTCAGCTGAATTGAATCAGTAGTTTCGGCGTGATGCGTGATCCCTATACAGAAAGACAGACAGACAGACAGACAGACAGATAGACAGACAGACAGACATGAAAGAAAAAAAATGCAGTTTCGCAATCAGTATCGACTATGGAGTGCCCCAAAAAAATTTTTTTCAAAATATCTTCAATGTACAGAATTCGACCCGTTACAGTTTTATTATAAGTATAGATATGAAGTGAAATTTCTTAAGCCGTAGGGTAAAATCTTATGGGGTCGCTTCCCCGAAATGTGTGGCTGTAGTCAATATACAGGAGATGTATTAACAAAATTTGTGCTGTTTCATACTAAAATTCTAAGTTATCACTTCTAGCTATAGACACTGACTACCATACTATGACTTGGGAATCAATCGAAATAAAAGTAAGAAGTACTTACCGTAATATGTTATTTATTATATATTATCACAGTATTTTAAATAAAAATAAATGTTGAGTAAATATTAATCCATTGGAAATAGGTTCAATTACACCGTTTTTATCACTTCAATAATGCCTCTTTGTTGGCGTCCCATTTACTACAATGCTACAATTTACGCCACTAACCACTGCAATCCAAACTCTTGCTCAAAGCTTTTTGAGTCAAGTCAAATATGCGTACTAATTAATCTTTTTTGATATTCGTAACGACGAAACGCTGACTCAATTCAAATTTCATAACAAAGCGGTAAGATTCAGAATTTACAGTTTTGGTGGCGATAAATTGAACAGCATTGGTTTATTTTACACATAAACGCTTTTATCTATTATTATAAAACTTGGTTTACGTTTACGCTACCAAGTAACGTAAATTAATAAATTACAGATCATGAGGTCTTCCCGCCATGTGATTCTCGATGCTTTTCAAATTCTGCTTTCAGTTGGAAAGTCTCCGGACAGTCGGGGCAAGAGAAATGATGCGTTTGTTGCATGTGACGTTTGACGTGCGAGGCGCGCGTCATCCGCTTGCCACAGACTGCACACACGTGCGGCCGGTCGCCTGTGTGCGTTAGCAGGTGTTGTTTCAAACCGCTGCGTGTAATAAACGCTTTATTGCACGTGTCGCATTCGAAGTTCTTCTCGCCCGTGTGTCGCCTGTAAATAAAATGATTTATTTTTGTATAAGAATAAGAGGAGATTAAAAAGAATACATAAAAATCAATAAGGCAGTAGGTAAATATCCTCCATATATATATTTTTTTTTTTTATTGTATAGAGTGACAAGACGAACAAGACATGTGCCTGATAGTACGCAACATGCCTTTCAATAACAGCACAGTGACAGAGTGACACGCAGTTATTGGAACATGAAGAGCTCAAATCATTACCTAGCACCACACTGCGCTCGTCACCCGGAGATAGGTGTTTCATCTTTTAGTCCAGTCATTTCTTTGGAAAGATTGCCCTTCAAACCAGAACAGAGTAATGCGCCGATGAAAACGAAGCGCACTACTGCTTGGCGGCAGAATAGCTGGTTAAGATGTGTAAGTGTCCGTTATTGCGGAAGCTGTGGAGAGGTTTACTCACCGAACGTGGTACTGTAAGTGTCCGTTAGTTCGGAAGCTGCGCGGGCACAGCAGGCAGTGGTACGGCGTCTGCCCCGTGTGCTTGCGACGGTGCGCTGCCAAGCCGGCCGTCTGAGCGAACGACTCGCCGCACACTGAACACTGCAACGGTTTCTCGCCCTGAAACAGTTGACATGCCATTAGATAGATAGATAGAACAGTATAGGAACGATTAGAAATATAGGATTAATTTTAGAGACTGATAAAACAAGATTAAAAATGACGGATAGTCTTACCTTTTATCATGGGAAAAATATTGTTCAATAAACTCCCTGAGTTTATTAAAAACATTCCTATTCCTAGCAACGAAAAGCTTATCTTCAGCATCAGGATCCATCTATTGGAAAAATCCATTTATACAACAAAGGAATATTTTGAGAATGACTATAGCCATATGAAATTTATATATCTAAAAATTTACCATAAAAAAAAAATTATCGATATTAACCCCTTTACAGCATTTATTCTTTAATTTATACTATTTAAATGTAATAATAACTTATGGTTTCATGTGTTTTTAAGAAATGCGTGTTATTTTTGGACATTGACGAGATATGACAAAGGCGCCCTTACGGAGTGCAGATCTGGCTGGTGAGTAGTGGGACAACATAAGTCCTCAATTCAGATCACCTGCCATTTAGTTGTGTATAATGTAGGTAAATACGAGTTTGGAATAGTTGCGGGTATATAACATTGTATTCATTTTTTATTTATTTATTTCATATTGTAAATGTCTATGTTTGGATGGTTATAGTTCAATCATGTTGTAACGTCTGAGCGGATCTGGTTGAAATTTGGAACACAAGTGAAAACCCTAATTGCTATATTTTGTACTAAATTAAACAATATTTACCGTGTGTACTCTCATGTGGACCTTCAAGTTTTGCTCCAATGAAAATGTCTTGTTGCACCGTGGGCACGAGAACGGGCGCTCTCCGGTGTGTATCCTGAGGTGTGTCTTTAATCTGAACCTAGCAACATGAGAAGGGTGTATTGTTTTATTAATTATTGTCTTATGAAATCTTAAAAATATTTTGTAGTTCATTTCTTTTGGTGCATTCAGGGAAAAAAAAATTGGCTGTCATAGAAACTGTGTTCCGGTTTGAAGGGCAATGTTTCCAGAGAAATTACAGGACTTAGAGATATCACATCTTATATCTCTGGGTGATGAGCGCAGTGCAGTGCTAGGGAATGATTTGGACTCTTCATGTTCCTATAACTGCATGTCACTGTGCTGTTATGTTGCAGGCATGTTGCTTACTATCAGTTTTTTTTAGAAAACAAATACGTCAATTCGAAAGGTTCTCGGGGCATGTCGGTTTCTTCACGATTTTTACCTTCACCGTTTTTTAAGTTAGCTGCACATGACTTCGAAAAGACAGTCGTGCGTGTGGTTTTCCCGGGGTCTCCGGATCGGCAGTCACCATTTTTCTGACTAGACCAGCCGTATCTTTATTAAATTTTTATGCTATGCATACATAAGAACACACTTATAAAATTATACTTTTTATGTAAAAAAAAGTATAATTTTTTTTTTTTTAAATAAGTACCTACATATTTTTGTTGTAAGGCTTGTATATGGCTTGTTAAATCTTAAAAATACTTTGTACAATTTTGTTTTTATCACAGATCATTTATTTATCTGCTGGTTTTAGATAAGTCTCCTCATTATCAACAAAAATTTTTACTTTTTGGAACCAATAATAAGAAATAGAACTTAACAATTTATTAAGGCAAACTAGGAATGGACTGACCTAGAAGACATTACTTTTCCACATGTGAAACATTGTTGCTTAACCGATTTCTTCTTGTCTAGTGAACTTTTCGGTAGTTTCTTTGATTTTCTCTCTTCTTTAGGGCATTTAGTTTTCTTATCCAAAGTTACTTGATCCGAAGCGGCGAACAACTGATCTTCTGTATTACTCTCTGTTATAAAGTGACAATCCTCAAAACTATCATCTTCAATACCCAAGGAATAATTTTCATCACCAAAGTCAATTTCTAGACCGGTCTGGTCATCATCACCACTTTTGTATGTTCTCAGTTTAACATCAGACTCTTGGCACAAATTAATGAAAGCTACACAGTTGTCCAGGTTTTTTTATGCAAACTGCACATATTTTATCTGGTAAGCCATCTATGGGGGATATCTGTAAAATAATTAACCAGATTTTTCTTATAATTTTTAACACTAGTTCATAAATTGTTAACTATCAAAGGATTAGGTAATGCTAAGAGATGATACAGTCTATGATGAAGTATGCTTACCTACAAAAAACTGATTCACTCTCGATTTGAAGCCACTTAGATTGAAACCATCGGGACAAAGCAACTCGGACAACTCCACAGCCTAGACTATCTATCACAACAGTAGAGTCCTATTTGCCAATAATCTTTTAAAATATTGAATATTGAATACTTTAAATATTTTAAAAGAAAGTTTTTTATTATAAACTCTTTTTTTTTATTGTATACTCTACGCTATTTCTAAATAACCTTAGGTGCTTCATTTCAGTTCATCTAAACTACCTTATGAAGAAATTTTCTCCGTACAGTTTGAATGATGGCAGACATCCTATAGTCAAAGCTCATTGATTATCATACTAGCTATAAATTTACTTACGTTTACATTTGCTAAGCTTGTAACTCTAGTTGATATTCGCTCTGAATCTCGTATTTCAAATATATTTGTTAGAAATCCATATCCCAAACAAATCCGACATACGTTGGACGACATTGGCATTTATTCTATTGAATTATGTGCAAATAATATGGAGTATAGTTACTATTGTCTAAAATATCTTCAACTCATAAAAATTAGTACATTCCTAAAACCTTAAAATTACTGAAAGCGTGAAAGCAAAACATTGTAATCTTGAAATCTATAGAGTCTATCAGTCTAGCGTCTAGCGTAAAAATCTAAAAATAAATAAACAAAAGTCTAATTAATTTTTTTTTTTAATTTATTGTATACATGCTTGATGCTTGTCCATGAGCCGAAAACAAAAGTCTATTGACTACAGTGTTGCCAGAAGTCCATCTCAATTTTTCCCCAAAATGTTCTCGAAATCCCACCAAAAAGCGAGTTTTTTAGAAAAAACCCCCCAAAGTAAATTTTACAATCATTTACACTTATCCCTAAAACATAATTTTACGCTGACGACCACCTCAATTTCTCTCCAAAATGTTCCCACAATAACAGGTTTCAAGAAAAATAAACCCCCCAAAACAGATAAACATTTCCTAACTCTTAAAACACATTATAACGCTATTCAGAAATACCTTCGAATCGACAAGTTCCCATAAGAAAAAGCGATTAAATTTTGGTAATAAGTTCACTTGGATAAGTGCCGTATTCGCTAAAAAATTGCAAGCCCCAGCAATGAAAAATCCCCAATTTCCCTCCACAAACAATTTCCCCCCCCCGTGTAAATTCCCCCAGACCTTCAAGAAAGGACAAGCATGGAGTATTCGTTTTTAATTGAAGCAACAAACATATAGTTGCTACTGATCTAACTTACACATGCTTTACGTTAGATAGAAAGAGACGTAATCATACAGCAACTATCGTCTTGAACGGCGCGGCGTGAAGCCACTTTCCACTTGTCAAAGTGACCAGCTGGTGACTCTTTGTGTTTTGGATTTTTTTGATTTATTTTGGTTTAGGAAGTGATTCTGTGTGAAATAATTTGTTATATAAAAACTTAAAATCGTTTTGTTGTGATGGCTTGTGTA
Source organism: Ectropis grisescens (assembly GCA_017562165.1). Classification (NCBI taxonomy): domain Eukaryota; kingdom Metazoa; phylum Arthropoda; class Insecta; order Lepidoptera; family Geometridae; genus Ectropis; species Ectropis grisescens. The sequence continues at coordinate 19,193,160 of CM029785.1, forward strand.
GCTTATGGCTGTGACAGCCAGAGTTCAAAGAAAACTGAAGAAAATAATAATAATAATAAACAATACATAACAATAGCGATTCTATAGCATAGTTGGCTTCATTGGCACTTCAAGACCGGGTGGATTCTAGTACCCCTTTCTCTCTTGTGGTGTGGTAAATGCACATTGTCCCCCCAAATTTCCCTCCATGGCCATTAAAAACCCCCAAAATTGGGAAAAATGCCCCACATCTGGCAACAGTGCCTTGACCACAGACATCTCATCCACAACTTTTTTTAATGGATTTAATCAGTCTGGATTCGATGTCTTATAATATTTCATTGTAGTTTTGTAAAAATAATACAAACTTTTATTATAATATATTTATATAAAAGTTTGTATTGTTACGTCTATCTAGCTCTACACTTGAAATACTTACCTACATGTTATCTCTAAACCAAATTCCTGTAAATAATAAAGAAATTTCAAAAAGTTCCTTGGAGACATTGCCGATTTGAGCCGACACAAACACAATGCTAAATTCAAAACATAATTTTTTGTCTCTGGTTTCGTTTCAACTTTCAAAACTTTTTAAAAGTTTTGACTTAGTGTTGGGTAGGACATGACACATAAAAGAGTTTGAAGAGTAGCCTCATTTTTGTACTGAGCCAGTACAATGTCCCACTTCAAATGAGGCGAGACATCCTAAAGCTCGGCGATACATTTGAAGTTCCGAGTAAAAACATGACATTTGGCGCTACGAGGGTCAAACTGAAAGTTCTTAGAACTGGCCACTTATAAACAATATAATAAAAACATAATTCTATAATTTGAAAATAGAACTCTTTGCCAATATTACTGAGTATATACTTCATTCATTTGTCATTTGTTTTACGATTTGGCGGCAAATTGAAAATTGTCTGTGTCACGTCAACATGAATTTAACACGAGAAAATTTTCGTGCAATGATTTTTTATGACTTTCGATGTCATTTAAGTCAACAAGAAAGTTATGATAGACTACGATTGGCCTTTCACGATGAAGCCCCATCTCGTGCGACTGTTTACAACTGGTTTAATGAGTTTAAACGTGGTCGCACTAATCTCACTGATGATTTACGTGAGGGACGGCCTTCTACGGCGACGACTGAAGATAACATCTGTGTTGTGCGGCGTATGATAGAGACTGACAAAAGAGTGACCTATCAGCAGATTCGGACAAGCTTAGGCATCGGTATGAGTCAAGTGCACAAAATCCTACACGAACATTTAGCGGTCAGGAAGCTTTGCGCCCGGTGGATACCTCATAATTTGACTGAGGCTCAAAAACTCCATCGTGTGGATTGGTGCCGTAAAATGATTGAAAGATTTAACGGAGGTGACTCAAATGCTAACAGGTGAGGAAAGCTGGATTTACTGTTATGATCCTGAAACCAAAAGACAATCTGCTCAGTGGGTGTTTCCTTTCGAGGAGTTGCCAACTAAAGTGAAGAGAGATCGAAGTGCGGGGGAAAAAATGGTGGCCTCGTTCTTTGGAAGGATAGGTCATTTCGCAACAATTGTGTTAGAGGATCAAAAAACAGTTTCTGCAGAATGGTACACTACCAATTGTTTGCCACTTGTCTTGGAAAAAGTTCGAGAGAAACGACCTCGCAGTAGGATCCTCCTTCACCACGACAACATCGCACACCGCCAAGCGAACGATCGACTATTTGGCAACATCAAACGTTGAATTACTGGGTCACCCGCCGTATAGCCCCGACGTCGCGCCTTGTGATTTTTATTTATTTTCAAAAATTAAAGAAAAACTTAAAGGAAAGCGTTTTATGAATGCTGAAGAAGCGGTGGCTGCGTATCGCGATGCCATTGAAGAGACCCCTAAGGACGAGTGGGCAAAGTGCTTTTCCCAGTGGTTCCATCGCATGCAGCGGTGTATTGACGTGAATGGACAATATTTTGAAAAGATATAATAAAACTAATAACTGGCTAATGTAATCAGTTTTTGATTTTCTAAGAACTTTCAGTTTGACCCTCGTATTGCGGTACAATTACAATCTGAACTCGGACTGATGACATACTAATAAACAGTATCGCAAAGTAATACAAAATAAAATGCTTCGTAAATATTGTTTGTAAGTAGGTAAATAAAAAAACCAAATATTTAGAACTATACAATAAAAAAAGCTAATGAATAAAATTACAATTTAAAAATAATATTTTCGTGACTTTACAGCCACTGAGGCGATTTCTTCTTTCCGCAGACACGTAATGTTATTGTAAAATGACGCACTACTGTAATTTGTAGCTTGCGTCTCGTCCCCTCTATCTACGTCCTATAGTTTTACGAGGACGGAGAGTAAGTCACGAGTCACGCGACTTCGCGACTGTGAGCCGCTCTTACATCCTGACGTCATGTACGGGACAAATGTACCGCCTCTTGTTAGGGATGGGCAAATAAACAAAATATATCGATATTAATAGTATCGATACTTACCAAATGTATCGATTTATATTTTCAAAAAATATCGATATTTCGATATATCGATTTTTTTTTCAAGAGAAGGTTACTTTAATTATGAAGCACTTATTAATTAGATAAATGAAAATACATAATATCTGGCATATTATTGACGTGACAACGACTAATAAATCGATGAACGCGGGCTGCGTGCACGAAAAAGTGTCCCATTACGCTCATTGTACGCTTGCACCGCATCTATCAGTGTTTTGTTATACGTTGTCGTTCGTAAACTAACCGACTTTACAGACAACCAATTTTATTATTTATTCATAATTCGTACATATTTTAATGTTCAAAATTAACCATCACTGAAACCAGTATTCGTCTGTGTTATGTAGGTGCATGAGTGCGCATTTACCCACCGTGTTGTCACTAGCTCCGCTCCAACCTACATATACAATAGTCTGATATAGACATCAGCAGCAATCTTTCTTTAAAGTGCCTACCTGTCAATCTGCTCCTATTATCCGGCACTGTTAAATTAACGACTGAAGCTACCCTTTCCGATATTAGAGCGATTTCCAAAAGAACCGGAGTAAAAATTTGGCAATTCACCCAAAAATCAATTGGATTTTATTTAACTTTTATAGGTTTACACTTGACCGCCATCTCGCCTGATGTTAAACGATGATGCGGTCTACGATGGAGCGTGTTAATCTAGAAGAAACCGATTCACTCTCGATTTGAAGACACAAAGATTGTAACTATCGGGAAAAACCTCTCTCAGGCAACGTATTCCACAGCCTTGACGTTCTTATCACAAAAGTAGAGTCAAATCTCTTCGTTCGTGTCTTTGGGACACCAACCATGAAACTTTGTCGCTTTTTCGAGCTACGAGCATTACGATAGACAAGAACAAAATTAAAAATTTTGATTAACCTCTGACTACCTTGGATCTCGGATTATCTGTATCACGTTCTACTAGTTTTTTGCCCTTTCATTTGATACTCATATTAAGGGAGTTGTGAAAAAGAAATGTATTTCGCCATTTTGTTGTAGCGGCCATCTTGGATTTAAATTTGTCCTAGTGCTCTACTAGTCAAGCCCTTTTATTTGATACCCATATTGAGGTAGTAGTGAAAAAAATAATACAATTTGGCATTTTGTGGTGGCGGCCATCTTGGATTTGAAATTTGTTATAATGTATATGTATATAGTATTCTGCTAGTCAAGCCCTTTCATTTGATACCCATATTGATGTAGGTTGTGAAGAAATATTTTGTCCGCCATTTTGTGGAGGCGACCATTTTGAATCGATATTAACAAAACATAGCTAAAAACATCCACACGAATATTAACCTTCAAATAAAAAAAACCGCATCGAAATCGGCCCATTCGTTTGAGCTCTACGGTGCCACAGACAGACAGACAGACAGACAGACATCGACGTCAAACTTATAACACCCCTTTTTTTGGTCGGGGGTTAAAAAAAGGGCAAGGTGGTATTAGATCGTGGAAATCAGTCGCACACTCTCCGATGTGTATCCGATCTGACTTCTCCTCAAAAAGTGGTTGGTCCAGACACTGGTTAAGCTTATTGGGGACAGATCCAGAGCTCGGAATCTCTGGCGTAGCTGTTTTCAGATTTAAAAGCTGCTCATGTCTGCACCATATAGACGTTTTATTTATTTTGCTTTTGCTGATGTTGCTCGGTCAGACCTCACATCTGGAGAACGATGTCCTGAATAAATTTGACACTGAAGAATATTCTGAGCGCATATAGTTGCTTGTGTTTCATATAGCATTTAAATACTGCAATTGGAGAATTAAAGTGTATAAATGCTTGAAAATTCGAGGCAAAACATATCGTTTTCGATATCCGAAAATAAATATCGAAAATCGATATATCGGAAATAAAAAAATCGACGATAAATATCGATTATTTTCGAAAATAAAATCGATATTTCGATATATCGATTTTTTTTGCCCAAGCCTACCTCTTGTATGTCCTACTCAAGAGTCAAGACTACTTTTAGTCACTTGATTGGAAAATTGGAATCATTGAAAGTTTTGTGACTTCTGCAGGAATTCGTGAATATTGTAGTCCACGATATCCATACGTCTGTAGGTAGTTAAAATGTCTACACTAAAGCTTTATCATTTTCCAATCAGTGGACCTTCTCGTGGTGCATTGCTTGCTGCGAGATGCATCGGTGTTCCTTTAGAAATCGAAATTATAAATTTATTTAAAAAAGAACAACTAGACGAAAAGTTTTTAGTAATAAACCCACAGCACTGCGTGCCTACGTTAGTTGATGATGGATTTGCACTATGGGAAAGCCGCGCAATTGCCAGCTACCTGGCAGACAAATATGGAAAAGATGACCAGTGGTACCCTAAGGATTTAAAACGAAGAGCAGTAGTTGATCAGAGACTGTTCTTCGATGCTTCTTCCCTTTACGTAAAAATTAGAGCTATTTGTGTAAGTATTACCTTGTTTCACAACGAAAGTTTGAATTGTGCAATTCATTATCATTCATCATATCAGGCGGGGTCCGAGGGGGGTCACAGGGGACATGACCCCCCCCAAAATCGTATACGTTACACAAAAAATCTAAAAAAATTAAACATATCTAATAGTACATAGACTATTTTTAACGCGGAAAAACAACTAGAACGGGAACTACGCGGGTAAAATCTTGGGGCGCTACTAGTAAAATATTTTTTTGCTCGATTTATTGTATTTCTACTTGTGACCCCCCCCCAAAACCTGATGCTGCGTACTGGTGACCCCCTCCAAAATTCGAGGCTGGGACCGCGCCTGCATCATATCCAAACCTGTTTCTGTGTAATAATATTTACATAATGTTAATTTTATGTCTGAGAATTATATTATCTAATATAGCTGATAATCTTTGGCTTTTTTCTAACAATAAAAAAGCCAAAGGTTAAAAGGTACATGTTCAGGATTTAGCTGATTATCCACATTATGTTTAAAGGAATGTGCTGTACTTACTCAATTTAATAAATATTTCCATGGGATCCGAACTTAAAACAATGATAAAAATTCACTGATACTCCTAGAAAATGTTGTTGGGTTTTCTCTCTCTGCCACACGATGGACCCAGCACCCGCACGGTGAATCCATGGAATGCTAAGAAAATCGTCTCTCTTTAGCAACTCCACAGACTCCAGGGCCCATGACCTTTGTCATTTCTTTTCTTTTTTTACTTAATCTTGGATTAGGAGAAGAAAAGAAAATAGGGGGGAACACTTTCATTCTAATTCTAGGGCTATTTTATTTTTACATCGTACTTTTATAATAAATGATAATACTAAATAATATTATTATAGTAATTGTTAATATTTGTAAAACTATCAAAACTTATCCTATTGAAAACAAATCTCACCCTGTTGAGTCACAAATAGAGAATACATAATATTAATAATTTCATGAGTTGTAACTTACACACTTGTATGGTTCTCACCAAGCCAAGTTTGAAGACTAGGTCACAATATTCTCATTATGGGTATTGCTGTAGAATATTCACACTAGTCCTAGCAAACTTTACCAATTTTTTAGAATAATTGTACCTATCAACTCTATGTACCTATATGAAGAAAACTGCAATTTCCTGTAATTCATAATTAATGTTTCAGTTCCCAATTTTATTCCTTGGTGAAACTGAAATCAAGGAATCTTTGAAGAATGATTTGAACACTACTCTTTCATTCCTGGACCAATTTCTGTCCAAGACCAAATGGGTTGCCGGGGAACAGCCCACTATTGCTGATGCTACCACCTATGCTTCATTGTCCAGCATTCTGGTAAGTAATCGTAAATTGATGTAAGGTATGTAAAAGTAGTTTAGTTTTAATAGTGATTTTATAATGAACTAGAAGTTGCTTGGTTTGTTACTTAAATCAGAGTTCAAGAAAAAGTTTCTTGATTTATCAGAATGTTTTTTGTTATTACCAATAACACTATAGAAACAGTTCTCCCTCTGTTACAACAGCTCAGCATCCGGCTGTCACTTAAGAGTCCTCTCACGAAACGACAGAACTCAACTTTAGGTAAAATCCTGCAACATTGTCAGTGTGCGTCCGTTCGATTCAGCTCGAGCGTTTAGGCGGACAGAACGATCTTGAGCCATAACGGCAGTGTACTAAAAATTTTGATGAGATTTTCTGACGTGACAACGTCTACTAAATCGATGAACGCTGGCTGCGTGCACGAAAATTGATGACTTATTGTCCCGTTAAGTTCGTTGTCCCGTTACGTTACGATAAATTCTTGCATTTCAAAAATCTGATTACTAGTATAATTTCATTTTTATTTAAAGGTTAATTTTTGTGCATTGGTTCTTAGCTATGTTTGGTTAATATCGATTCAAGATGGCCGCCTCCACAAAATGGTGGACAAAATATTTCTTCATAATCTACCTCAATATGGGTATCAAATTTAATGAAAGAGCTTGACCAGTAGAATACTATGCACTATGACAAATTTTAAATCCAAGATGGCCGCCACCACAAAATGGCGAAATACATTTAATTTTTCACTACTCCCTCAATATGGGGATCAAATGAAAGGACTTGACGAGTAAAATACTATGCACAATGACAAATTTCAAATCCAAGATGGCCGCCACCACAAAATGGCGAAATACATTTCTTTTTTCCCTACTTCCTCAATATGGGTATCAAATAAAAGGGCTTGACTAGTAGAACACTACGCACTATGACAAATTTCAAATCCAAGATGGCCGCCACCACAAAATGGCGATTGTCATTATTTTTTACTACTACCTCAATATGGGTAACAAATGAAAAGGCTTGACTAATAAAATACTATGCACTATGACAAATTTCAAATCCAAGATGGCCGCCACCACAAAATGACGAATGTCATTATTTCTCACTACTTCTCAACATAGGGCAAGGGCTTGACTAGTAAAGTACTACGAACTATGACAAATTTCAAATCCAAGATGGCCGCCACCACAAAAAAAACTTAAACCTGCACGGGCACTAACTCTATAAAACTAAAATACCTAGGTACTTATATTTTAGATGTTATCGCACGAAATAATTATATATAATATATATTTACAGATGTTTGCACCGCGCTGAACCTGCATCAATCGCTAACAAAATTATTTTGCGTTGCCCGCGTGCCCATCCCTAGTAATCCCCAACGTACATATCTATGTAGCTATACATCATCTGCCTACGACGCGCACTGGGCGTCTAGTGTGGTGTTAGCACTCTATACTTTAGTTATTTGTCCTCTATGATTTTTAGCTAAGACAGCTCCCTTCCGTGCTTGCGCGGAAGATCGCGTTACTCGATGAGTCAAACCCTTCCAGTTGGATATGAAATTTGTCATCGAGCATAGTATTCTACTAGTCAAGCCCTTTCATTTGTTACCCATATTGAGGTAGTAGTAAAAAATAATGACATTCGCAATTTTGTGGTGGCGGCCATCTTGGATTTGAAATTTGTGGCAGTGCATAGTATTTTACTAGTCAAGCCCTTTCATTTGTTACCCATATTGAGTTGGTAGTTAAAAATAATGTCAGTAGCCATTTTGTGGTAGCGGCCATCTTGGATTTGAAATTTGTCATAGTGCGTAGTATTTTACTAGTCAAGCACTTGCATTTGATACCCATATTGTGAAGTAGTGAAAAATAATGACATTACGAGTGAAATACTATGCACAATGACAAATTTCAAATCCAAGATGGCCGCCACCACAAAATGGCGAAATACATTTCTTTTTTCCCTACTTCCTCAATATGGGTATCAAATAAAAGGACTTGACTAGTAGAACACTACGCACTATGACAAATTTCAAATCCAAGATGGCCGCCACCACAAAATGGCGATTGTCATTATTTTTTACTACTACCTCAATATGGGTAACAAATGAAAAGGCTTGACTAATAAAATACTATGCACTATGACAAATTTCAAATCCAAGATGGCCGCCACCACAAAATGACGAATGTCATTATTTTTCACTACTTCTCAACATAGGGCAAGGGCTTGACTAGTAAAGTACTACGAACTATGACAAATTTCAAATCCAAGATGGCCGCCACCACAAAAAAAAACTTAAACCTGCACGGGCACTAACTCTATAAAACTAAAATACCTAGGTACTTATATTTTAGATGTTATCGCACGAAATAATTATATATAATATATATTTACAGATGTTTGCACCGCGCTGAACCTGCATCAATCGCTAACAAAATTATTTTGCGTTGCCCGCGTGCCCATCCCTAGTAATCCCCAACGTACATATCTATGTAGCTATACATCATCTGCCTACGACGCGCACTGGGCGTCTAGTGTGGTGTTAGCACTCTATACTTTAGTTATTTGTCCTCTATGATTTTTAGCTAAGACAGCTCCCTTCCGTGCTTGCGCGGAAGATCGCGTTACTCGATGAGTCAAACCCTTCCAGTTGGATATGAAATTTGTCATAGAGCATAGTATTCTACTAGTCAAGCCCTTTCATTTGTTACCCATATTGAGGTAGTAGTAAAAAATAATGACATTCGCAATTTTGTGGTGGCGGCCATCTTGGATTTGAAATTTGTGGCAGTGCATAGTATTTTACTAGTCAAGCCCTTTCATTTGTTACCCATATTGAGTTGGTAGTTAAAAATAATGTCAGTAGCCATTTTGTGGTAGCGGCCATCTTGGATTTGAAATTTGTCATAGTGCGTAGTATTTTACTAGTCAAGCACTTGCATTTGATACCTATATTGTGAAGTAGTGAAAAAATAATGACATTCGCTATTTTGTGGTGGCGGCCATCTTGGATTTCAAATTTATCATAGTGCGTAGTATTCTACTAGTCAAGCCCTTTCATTTGTTACCCATATTGAGGTGGTAGTAAAAATAATGACAGTCGCCATTTTGTGGTGGCGGCCATCTTGATTTGAAATTTGTCATAGTGCATAGTCAAGCCCTTTAAATTGATACCTATATTGAGGTAGTAGTAAAATTAATGATGATTAATTAATATTGAAGTTCGTTGCTCAAACACGTCGGAACAGTCATTGGTCATGGCCATTGCTCATGGTCATTGGTCGTAGCCATTGGTCATATCCGTTCCTCATGGTCATTGTAATTGGTCATGGTCATGGCCATTGCTCATGGTCATTGGTCGTAGCCATTGGTCATATCCGTTCCTCATGGTCATTGTAATTGGTCATGGTCATTGGTCATGGTATAGAGGTAGTAGTGAAAAATAATGACATTCGCAATTTTGTGGTGGGGGCCATCTTGGATTTGAAATTTGTGACAGTGCATAGTATTCTACTAGTCAAGCCCTTTCATTTGTTACCCATATTGAGGTGGTAGTAAAAATAATGACATTCGCAATTTTGTGGTGGCGGCCATCTTGGATTTGAAATTTGTGACAGTGCATAGTATTCTATTAGTCAAGCCCTTTCATTTGTTACCCATATTGAGGTAGTAGTAAAAAATAATGACATTCGCGATTTTGTGGTGGCGGCCATCCTGGATTTTAAATTTATCATAGTGCCTAGTATGCTACTAGTCAAGCCCTTTCATTTGTTACCCATATTGAGGTGGTAGTAAAAAATAATGACAGTCGCCATTTTGTGGTGGCGGCCATCTTGGATTTGAAATTTGTCATAGTGCATAGTCAAGCCCTTTAAATTAATACCTATATTGAGGTAGTAGTAAAATTAATGATGATTAATTAATATTGGAAGTTCGTTGCTCAAACACGTCGGAACGGTAATTGGTCATGGCCATTGCTCATGATCAATGGTCGTGGTCATTGGTTATATCCGTTCCTCATGGTCATTGTAATTGGTCATGGTCATGGTCATTGGTCATGGTATAGAGGTAGTAGTGAAAAATAATGACATTCGCAATTTTGTGGTGGCGGCCATCTTGGATTTGAAATTTGTGACAGTGCATAGTATTCTACTAGTCAAGCCCTTTCATTTGTCACCCATATTGAGGTGGTAGAAAAAAATAATGACATTCGCCATTTTGTGGTGGCGGCCATCTTGGATTTGAAATTTGTGACAGTGCATAGTATTCTACTAGTCAAGCCCTTTAATTTTTACCCATATTGAGGTGGTAGTAAAAAATAATGTCAGTCGCCATTTTGTGGTGGCGGCCATCTTGGATTTGAAATTTGTGACAGTGCATAGTATTCTACTATTCAAGTCCTTTCATTTATTACCTATATTGAGGTAGTAGTAAAAAATAATAACATTCGCCATTTTGTGGTGGCGGCCATCTTGGATTTGAAATTTGTCATAGTGCATAGTATTTTATTAGTCAAGTCCTTTCATTTGTTACCCATATTGAGTTGGTAGTTAAAAATAATGTCAGTAGCCATTTTGTGGTAGCGGCCATCTTGGATTTGAAATTTGTCATAGTGCGTAGTATTTTACTAGTCAAGCACTTGCATTTGATACCTATATTGTGAAGTAGTGAAAAATAATGACATTCGCTATTTTGTGGTGGCGGCCATCTTGGATTTCAAATTTATCATAGTGCGTAGTATTCTACTAGTCAAGCCCTTTCATTTGTTACCCATATTGAGGTGGTAGTAAAAAATAATGACAGTCGCCATTTTGTGGTGGCGGCCATCTTGGATTTGAAATTTGTCATAGTGCATAGTCAAGCCCTTTAAATTGATGCCTATATTGAGGTAGTAGTAAAAATTAATGATGATTAATTAATATTGGAAGTTCGTTGCTCAAACACGTCGGAACAGTCATTGGTCATGGCCATTGCTCATGGTCATTGGTCGTAGCCATTGGTCATATCCGTTCCTCATGGTCATTGTAATTGGTCATGGTCATGGCCATTGCTCATGGTCATTGGTCGTAGCCATTGGTCATATCCGTTCCTCATGGTCATTGTAATTGGTCATGGTCATTGGTCATGGTATAGAGGTAGTAGTGAAAAATAATGACATTCGCAATTTTGTGGTGGGGGCCATCTTGGATTTGAAATTTGTGACAGTGCATAGTATTCTACTAGTCAAGCCCTTTCATTTGTTACCCATATTGAGGTGGTAGTAAAAAATAATGACATTCGCAATTTTGTGGTGGCGGCCATCTTGGATTTGAAATTTGTAACAGTGCATAGTATTCTATTAGTCAAGCCCTTTCATTTGTTACCCATATTGAGGTAGTAGTAAAAAATAATGACATTCGCGATTTTGTGGTGGCGGCCATCCTGGATTTTAAATTTATCATAGTGCCTAGTATGCTACTAGTCAAGCCCTTTCATTTGTTACCCATATTGAGGTGGTAGTAAAAAATAATGACAGTCGCCATTTTGTGGTGGCGGCCATCTTGGATTTGAAATTTGTCATAGTGCATAGTCAAGCCCTTTAAATTAATACCTATATTGAGGTAGTAGTAAAAATTAATGATGATTAATTAATATTGGAAGTTCGTTGCTCAAACACGTCGGAACGGTCATTGGTCATGGCCATTGCTCATGATCAATGGTCGTGGTCATTGGTTATATCCGTTCCTCATGGTCATTGTAATTGGTCATGGTCATGGTCATTGGTCATGGTATAGAGGTAGTAGTGAAAAATAATGACATTCGCAATTTTGTGGTGGCGGCCATCTTGGATTTGAAATTTGTGACAGTGCATAGTATTCTACTAGTCAAGCCCTTTCATTTGTCACCCATATTGAGGTGGTAGAAAAAAATAATGACATTCGCCATTTTGTGGTGGCGGCCATCTTGGATTTGAAATTTGTGACAGTGCATAGTATTCTACTAGTCAAGCCCTTTAATTTTTACCCATATTGAGGTGGTAGTAAAAAATAATGTCAGTCGCCATTTTGTGGTGGCGGCCATCTTGGATTTGAAATTTGTCATAGTGCATAGTATTTTATTAGTCAAGTCCTTTCATTTGTTACCCATATTGAAGTAGTAGTAAAAAATAATGACATTCGCCATTTTGTGGTGGCGGCCATTTTGGATTAGAAATTTGTCATAGCGCGTAGTATTCTACTAGGGAAGGCCTTTCATTTGATACCCATATTGAGGTAGTAGTGAAAAAATTGGTAATGTCATTCGCCATTTTATGGTGGCGGCCATCTTGGATTGGAAATGTGTCATAGTGCACAGTATTCTACTAGTCATGCCCTTTCATTTGATACCCATATTGAGGTAGATGAAAATGAAGAAATGTTTATTCCACCATTTTGTAGAGGCGGCCATCTTTAATCAATATTATCCCAACAAAGCTAAGATCCACCGCATGAAAATTAACCTTCAGTTAAAAGTATAAATTCTTGAAATTATACTAGTAATCAGAGTTTGGAAATGCAAGAATAATTTACCGTAACGCAACGGGACAACGAGCGTAACGGGACAATGGGCTTAACGAGACAATGAGTCATCCCATTTTCGTGCATGCGGCCAGCGTTCATCGACTTATTAGACGTTGTCACGTCAAAAAAAAAAAATTGACAGATTCTGCTTCTTCAAGAAGTAAACAAGATCAAATGTGATGGTCCGATCCGAAAAATCAGAATGAAACGTTATAAAACGCCAAACGACTTAAAATTTTGTGATCGCGCTATAATTATTCTAGTTTGTCATAAACGCGCGAAATATTACGTAACCGACTCCCACGCTAACTGACGCAGGTCCTCCCCCGACGGCCGCTCGCGGCATACTAAATTGCGCAGCGTAATTTATTGTAATTTAAACTGCTGGTAATTTATATTTCTTGAAAACTTCTTTTAACAATGTAACTATGATGCACCTAGTAATTGTAACATAACTATTAATTATGAATGATGACTTGTACGCTAACATAGCAGGACCTGGAGAACGTTACTAACCCTAATTAAAATCTGTATAACCTAGGCCCACAAGGAAATAAATGATTTGATTTGATTTGATTTGAAAAATTTACATATGATTTGAAAAGTAATTATAGAATTGGATTCTACAAAGAACAAAGTATTATCGTGTCTAATTTTTATTTTGGAATTATTGTGTATTTTACACAGAGACAACGCTAAAACTGCAATATAAAACTTAAAATTTGCTCATGATTTTGTTTTTTTTTTTTACTAATAAATGGGACCAAAATTCAGATATATGTAACATGTCTGAATTAATAAAATATGTGTATGATGTTCCCCATATTTTTTTAAGTATAAATTTTGAGTATCACTTGCAGATTTAAAAGTCTGAAACTGACACAGCGGCGACTTTTCGGCGAAATGGTCATGGGGGATCGTTCCCTACGACCAAAGGAATTATTGTTAGAAAAATTGAAACAAGGAAACGTCAACAAGAAAGATCGGCCTATTTTTTGATAATTATCTTTTTCTAGATAATACTAAAGATGGAAAATTCGGAACACAAACTTTTTGAATTTCGTGCGACGACGTGAGAGGGCTCTTAAACATTGAGTAGCTAGGTAGTCCTCCACAGAGATGCCCAAACTGATTTGGATTTTTTTGCATAAGGGAAACTTGTGGTCAATATTTTTTTTTAAATTAACCAGTATAAAATGAAATGTAACTAAAAACAGCACTGTCTTATTGGAGCAGTGCGTTTAGCTGGGGTATGAATATTACAGTTTTTTCAGACAATCATTATTCAAGTCAAGACTTCAATAACACTCACTCTCACTGTACTCACATGCAGTCAGACATGAACTGTTTGAAGTATTTTGGAGGATGATAGAATGGAGTAACTTTATTGGTAAAATAAAAATAATGTCAAAGTTTATCAAGTTTAAAAATAAAAGTAGGCTTCCTCATTTATTGAAATCTGTATCGGCTCTATCCTGAGTTTTTGTTAAATAAATACTTTTAGAAATAACTATGAAAAATTTTCAGGCTGTTGGCTGGGATATCTCATCATTCCCCAACATCCAGAGATGGATTAAAGAAAGTGCCCAGTTACCCGGTGCCGCAGAGAATGATGAAGGTGCAAAGGCTTTTGGTGAAGCTGTCAAAAAGAATCTCAAACAATAAATTTTTAAACATTATTTACAAAATATATTTTCACATGTTAAACTTATTAAAGTGCATTTTATATTACAAATAACTTTACTTATAAAACTTCAATACTAACTGTTGTTCGTTTCTAACTTTTCTTTTTACCACAAGTTCAGATTGAAATCCGAATGTGGACATTATTTCAATGACTTCATCTGGAATGTTCTCTTCAATTAGTAGTAGATAAAAGGTTCCACCTTGAGCTAGTTTCTTTGGGACCATATCTAATAGTCTATCAGTGATTTCTCTACCTTTTATCCCTCCTGCCCAGCTAGCAGCGATATCTCTTCCACCACATTCTTCAGAATCGGTAACTACATATGGAGGATTGAAAATAATAACATCAAATATATTATTTCGGAGTGAACTTGCCAAATCCATAGCAACAATATCCAAACAAACTTTATTATACTCTGCAGTTTGCTTCGACATGAGACAAGCTTTGAAATTGACATCAGTGCTCATACAAAATGTTTTTGGGAATGCCATTCCGAAGGCAGTGATTATTACTCCGCTTCCTGATCCCACTTCTAAACAAAATGAGGGATTTTTAGATTTTAAATATGTTAGGTCCTTTTCTAAGGCATCAATGAGTAGAAAACTGTCTTCTGCGGGCTCATAGACATTTTCAAAATCCACCTTGTCAATGTGGTTTTGATGTGGGGTCTCCATAATTAATTTATGCTTCCTCGTTCTGAAACTGTCCCACTAGGACCTTGTTCAGGTTCTATAGGAGGAGAAGGCAAGTTAGCTGCTCTTACAGTCTTTTCTTTTTGTATCATTCGCCTTACTTCATTTAAGCGGTCCTGAAAATTTAAAAATATTTTGTAAATCAAAATGTTTTTTTATAAGACACAATCTGTCACTATCAGGCAGAAATTAGATAAATGTTGCATTCCTTCAATTCCGTTGAAGTGGTATCTTAATCAATGAAGATATTGTAGATAACTCATCTTTGGGGAAACGGTTGAATCTAAAGTGATAGTATGAATCATGTATGAAACTTATCTCTAATCTGAAACCATATTGTTGAGATAAAAATCAAAATCGCATTAAATATCTTTAGAGAGGATCCAATACTGCACTAAAATATAATACAGACTATTTATTTTAATATATCTGTCACATTTAACTGCTTGTTTAATCAAACATTTAGTATGCATCTTTTATTAGAGATTAAAGATTCATAATTTCTGTAATAATTTCTTATAAGGACATAATAGTCAACTTTAAACAATTATTTAATGATCAACAAAAGAAAAAACAAATGATAACAAAGAAAATTTGTATTGTATTTTGGTCAAATAAAAAGTCTTGCTTTAAATGAAAATTTAAGATTGGTTCAAGCAGTCTCGACAGAAAACAGGACAATATCATATATCAACTCCAAACATGAGTATTTGAACAAAAGTACATAAATGTTTAGATTTTTTTTTGTAGCTGTAAATAAATACAATTTTTAAACTTTCAAGGTCAGATATTAGCAATTTTATTAAATACTAGCTGTACCCTGCGAAGCTTCGCTGTGGCACATTGTGATGCAAAAATTAGATAAAAACAATCCTTGATGCGGATTATATATCATTCTAAAATTTCAGCTCAATCGGTGCAGAACTTTTTTGAGTTTTTGAAGCGTACACAAACCAACATAACATTTTTATATATAGAGACTAGATATGATAATTCTAAGAGAAACAATTAGTACAAACCTGTGAGGCCTGCAGGACATTGAGTATAACTGTGACTTTGTGTTTGGAAGCAATTAGCTTCTTCACATAGGGGTCCAAATCTGGCTGATTGTTCAGTGCTTCTTTTACTTTAAGCAATTCTTCATTCAAAGAATCTATTTGTTGCTTCAATTCTAGTTGAGATATCCTGGAACATTTTAAACAGTAATGAATCATCCTACTAATATAATAAACTAACGGTGCCTATGGTTTCCCCACATTTTGAGGGTTTTTTTTATGAAACTAA
The DNA here is from genome assembly GCA_017562165.1 of Ectropis grisescens. Lineage (NCBI taxonomy): Eukaryota > Metazoa > Arthropoda > Insecta > Lepidoptera > Geometridae > Ectropis > Ectropis grisescens. The sequence continues at coordinate 19,209,623 of CM029785.1, forward strand.
TTATTTTCCTTGTGTTAGAGTATCTATTTTATGCCTTGGAAGATCAGCTATCTGGTTGTGAATGTTCCATCATAATCTGTCCAGCCGTTTCAGAGATTAGCCGGAAAAAACAAACAAAAAAAAAATTGTAATAGTTTTACAGGGTACTATTTAAATACTTTCATTTGAACTTAGTATGAAGCTGTTAATTTGATATTACATACAGACACTTCAATTTTATTTATATGTATAAAGATGTAGCTACACCATAATTACCAACCTCTCAACAGTATTTCATGATAACTTTTTCATCAAATATGATTCACACAAATGAATCCCATGGGAATGGGATACAAAATTACAAAATGTAGTACGAGCCTACTACTACTAATCTAGTATTTAAATCTAGATTTACAAATAGTATAAAGCTTTTGTGTGAATGTGAATCCAGGTAATATATTTAATTTATTTTTTATGTTCTATGCAGAAAATGTAAAAACATTCTAGCTAAGTAATACAGATAAATTCAATTGCAAGTGACAAATATGAGTCACTTCCAAAAATTATTAACAGAAATGTTTAAAGTTTTTGGCACATCGATTTATTATATTTATGAGATATTTGGCTCCCATAACAGAAGCTTTGCTTATATTGAGGCTAGAAATTATTAAATTAACCAAGGAGGTAGAGTCATGTGAGCAGTAAAACTGTGGTAGCATTATAAAAGGTAGGTAATAAAATATTTAAGTCATGTTTGTCTAAATATCAACTCAACCTACCTGGTTAATAAAATTACTGTGTAGTAATTATCAAGTTGTGGGTGGTTAAGTATTTGACGCGCCGATCGAATTTAGTTTACACAAATTTAATTATTCCACGACGCGCAGCCTGTATACACTTAAATTACATTACCTAGTAGCTCTAACTCTGTCGTCGAGCTGATCCACAGTGGGTTTCAGGAGTCCCAGTAAGCCCTCAGCAAGGGTATCTCTGGTCGGATTATCGCATAAGTTTCCAGTATTCTCGTCCGCAGATGTAGTCGTGCTTTCGGTATCGTCCATGGCGTGTCCACTAATGTTCCATTATCAGCAAATCCTGATTTACTGGTCACGACAAACAACGTGCAACTTTCCTTTACAAATTTAAATGATGTAGGTAAAGTAGGTATGTATGATGTATTGGCCTGAGATTTATCGGCTTTGGTAACGGGCTAGCTGGTAGCCGACATCCGACATTGAGCAGACACTCAGATGAAACACCTCAGCAGACAGCAGACCAAAACCATAAAACCAAATCACAGACTAAGTAGAGTTAGTAGAGAGATGAACCAACTTTTGGTTTATGGCTTATATTGTGGTTTAGCCTCACAATTTCGCCAACAGAGTTTTTTTTTTTTTTTTATGAATGGCTCTTTGTGGATTAGCCTCACAATTCCGCCACCAACAGAGTTGAAGATGAACCAATGTATAGTTTTACAAAAACACGTATTTTTGATCTTGACATAAACATTTAAGCGACATTGGCATCTCAGTTTAATTTGATACTTTGATGACATAAAGCAGAATTGGTTTGTTGGCACGTTGGCACTTCTGCTTAATGGTGCGTTCAAAGAATATCGTCGCTACGCCTGCTAAGTTCCATAATATGCATTTTTTTATTTGATTTTTAATTTTCACTAAACTTCTGTACAAAAAATTGATCTCCGTTTCATTGAAAAACTAGAAATTATAATATTTTATACGAAAAAAAAATGCTAATCACACAATATATTTTGCTGATTTCAATATATTTTGTCAAAGTTTAAGGTTAATTCAATGGCAATTGGGGGCTGATTTTCACAAATTAAATTTAACAGACATTATTATTTCTTTATTAGTAAAGAGCTCAGACCAACATAAATATAGTAAAGAGCGAGACGAGCAGGACATGTGCCTGACGGTAAGCAACATGCCTGCCTATAACAGCACAATGACATACACACAGCTATTGGAACACCAAAAGTCCAAATCAATACCTACGTACCTACCACTGCACTGCGCTCGTCACCCAGAGATATTTAAGATGTTTATCTCTGTGCTAAAATTTCACTAGAAACATTTCCCTTCAAACTGGAACACAGTGATACTTTCACATTACTGCTTAACGGTAGAATAACTGGCGACGGTGTGGTACTTTCCCAAGCGGACTCTGCAAACTATTGGGGTAGCTAGCTTTGGTTTTGATGCTCCATTTACCTACTTTTACGCATCAAACATTCACAGAACTGTGCGACCCATATGAAAATACCCAATATCGACTATAATTTTATTCTTCTGAAATCGGCACATTGGGCATTTTTTTTTCTTTTAACTTTTAGGTTTACACTTGACCGCCATCTCGCCTGATGTTAAGCGACGATGCGGTCTACGATGGAGCGTGTTTACCTAGAAGAAACCGATTCACTCTCGATTTGAAGACACTAAGATTATAACTATCGGGGAAAACCCACTCAGGCAACTCATTCCACAGCCTAGATGTTCTTATCACAAACGTAGAGTCAAGCATTTTAAGCATTTTTTTCCAAATTATATTTTCGTATTATACTCCATTATATTATTATAGTATTTAGACCGCGAATCCATTCCGGGATTTCTCATAATAATAACTCAGGGTTGCTCATTATAATAAATTGTTCACCACGATGTGTGAACCACCTCTGGTTTAGATTATTATTGCGTCAACCTGTCTAGTTTGTTTCAGTGTTAATTGAAGGATTGCAGACTATCCTTTTGATATACTTTGGTAACTACAAAATTAACTTTGCGGTCGGGCTTTTGGCGGTTTTTTTTTGCTATTTTTATTTGGGAATGTATACCCATTCGTTTGGTTTTAATGGCGTCGGCGTGAACCGGTCTTTATTTTGAGATACAACTACGCCACGTTAAAATTAAAGTTCCGTATTTATAGCAAAAAATTGGTAAATTCAAAAATAAATCTTTGGCGGGAAAATGGTTCAGAAGTATTGAAAAACAAAAAAAAAAACAATTTATGCTACAATAAAAGGCAGTAGTTTTGTTTTTTCGTGTTTGTTATATCGTATACAATTAATTTATAATATAAAATCATTATGCCTTCTTTATAATTTAAAATGTTATAGCTGTATTGGCTGTAGAACACTTGAAGACTCGAAAAACCTCGGACACAAGTGTCAAACTGTTAGTTTACATTTCAAGCACATTAATTTAAAAAAAAACGATACCGCGAGAAGCGTCTTGAAATGCTCTTGAGAATAATGGGCTTAAACAGGTACAAGTATCGAGCCACTTCATATGCCGAAGCGTAAACAAATGCACTTAGGTAACCCGTTTACCCGCCAAAATTGTAAACGCGAATTGCCGCCAATGAAGCAAGCGGGTATCTGTTATTTTTGCCTAGCTAGTAGCTACTAAAGGTGTTAATCTGCTAGGCATATTCACACAGCAGACTATCAAGTGCTTATACGTTTGGTCGACGCGACGCGTGACCGAAATGCTGGCGTTTATTTGGCCCAACGCATAAGCATTGCCATTCAGCGTGGTAATGCCGCCAGCAAGCTGGGTACGCTTCCAATTGGTAGTGGGCTTGAACATCTTGATTATCTGTAGACCTACAGAGGTCTATGGATAATTCAGGTGTGCTTAGTGTAAGTAGTTAGGTAGGTTTGTAGTGTAGTTCTCATTGTATTTTAGTTTTGTTAATAAAGGCTCTGCCCGATTTAAAAAAAAGTGCTTATTCCTAATAAGCTAAACGTAAACGTACAAAAAATTAAAAACTAAAATGTAGCGACATACTAGTTTATTAATTAAAATCTAAGTTACTTTAGGCACATTAACGGCAGTGGACATAATATTTATATACTATTTATGATTATTTTAATCAATAACATACAATTAATTACACCTTCATATTACGTCACATCATTATTAAACGGTTTTTTATAATATTTTAGTCAATTGTATTTGCAAAAAGTTAAGATCAAAAGTTGAGCAACTCTATACGTTTCAGTCCCTATACTTGCATATTTTCGTAATCTACATACCTACATTTTAAACATTCATTTGCCGTTTCTTCTTTAAACCAGTGTTTTAAAAATTGTAAAGACACGAACAGTTTTTCATAAGCTTACTGCTAAATAAAGCAATTGATCAATTTTGTCACTCGTCATGAATGAAACTTATTTTGATACACTCTGTAATTTTATAATACGTATGTAAAAGTGTAAACTCTCTTTTAACGAATTTCACTCATTCATCCATTCATTTGAATTTGAAAATATTTCTTCGTAACAGAGAATGGCTGTGGCGCTAGCATTATAAAGAGTCAACATACATATAGGTTTTATAGCAAACCAACCAAATTGAAATTATTTTTACGCTTTATAGACTTTTCGTTATAGATCATAGGCCCGTGAATAAAATTTATGGGTCATATGATACAGCAGGAGACCTATGTAGGATTATAGAAGGGTATAAAATAATAATATTCAGCCATGGACGTATGAAAATCATACGTCCATGTATTCAGCACTATGCCGGCATTTGAAAGCTGTCCAACTGAGTGCAAATTGAAAAGGGGGGGGGGGGTTCTAATTATTTTTATTTTTTTTACCCTTCTATCATCCTACCATGTTTGTAGGCGAACTTCCTTTAAGCTGGTTGCCTGGAAGTGATTGATCTAAGCAATAAGGCCGCGCCATTTGTGATGTTCATAAGTGTTCTACTGTAATATTTCTGTTTTTGTGTCACATTAAAGAGTTATCTATCTATCTATCTATCCTACATAGGTCTCCTGCTGTATCATATGACCCATAAATTTTGTTCACGGGCCTGTAGTCTATTATGTACTGTCAGTAATTCTACTCGAGCACCTTGTGGATAAAGCATACTCGCCGGGCGGCCAGTACTCTACGGGCTCAATATAATGACATTTTTAGAATACTGATGCAGCTGCCTCGTTTTTGTAGCCCATCACAGATGTTCGCGGAGGCGCGTACGGACGACTTTCATGCAGTCATTCGTAAGAAGGTCGCATCCATATGGCGGCAGGCTCGAGGCAGCTGTAACGGTATACTTAGCTGATAGTGTCGCATACGGACTGTCCCATCCATTACAGATGGATGCGAGTTCTGATGGCCCATAAACTGTAAGAGGATAGGTCGATGAGCATTGGCAGTCACCTAACAATTTCTATTTTTTATTTTTATTTTCTGTGTTCAGTAATATTTTAAAAAATTGTGTTTCTTTTTATAAATTATGTGTGATTGAGGATATTGTTATTTGAATTAGTTGTGGTTGTCTATTGTAATTAATATGGAAAGACATATTATGAAATAAGTTTGATTTGATTTGATTTTGTTATGTAGAATTTACAATGTAGATATGCATATATCCGTAATTTCTTAGTATTGTCGAGTTGACCGAGTTAATGTTACCGAGAAACGCTTGTTAGTTACAATAGGTCTCCTTAAATATTCAACGCATAAAATTCTACCAAATACCTACAAATGTCAACGTATGTGTGCATGCATATTATTTCCCATAGTATGAATAACAACTATTTATAAACCTAGTGATATTCATATTTTTTTCATTTTCATAAATATCTAATATGTGAAATTCGCGTTGTTCTATAAAGTATCCATCAGCAAGCGCATTTGCTCTTTGACATGTGTTTCCATATCCGAGAAGTCTCGAAGAATGTCTTCGATCATTTCTACTAAAATAGTGGGCCATTGAAGTTCTAAAGCTCTAAGTCGTTGCGCCGCACCGCATGCAAGTTCGATCGCGTGTGATAACTGGCCTCGACCCCGCACACGCCAACTCATGTCTTCCTAGAAAAATGAAAGGCCATTTACTGTTGACAACTCGGCTATTTAAATGACTGTGCCTATACTCTATTTCTGTACTAGTTATGCGCTATAGTGTCACCTGTTCATAGCTTACAGTTTTTTCTGAGGGTCGGTCCAACAGATGAAATATTTTTTTTAAATTTCAGTCCATATAGTCTACTTACGACGAAAGACACTCCTGACCTCTTGATGCTGCACATCAAGAGGCCAGTCTCTTTAACTCTTTCTGAATTCACTTGATTCTGCACGCAATCTAGCAATCTAAATGACTCAAATTTTGAATGTGAGGTCTTTTCTCTGTTATTCTAAAAGGATAAAATAAAGACCGAGAGGTTTGATTTCGTGTCAAAATCAATCCGACTGGGGTCAGAATCGTTACGCCGGCTTTTTGGTGTTGGTTTGTTCTAATTATATAACGAATAGAAGATAGTTTCCGAGCTTAATGCCCATTGAAGTGAAAACTTCTAACTTAGATTAGCATATTTTAGCATTAAACAGAATTCATTTTGCACAACACACGTTTTGCACTATAATTACTTGTTTTATCACCACAAATATATACAATAATACAAATACATAATTATACTGCTACGCATGTCGGTGACACGAACTCGCAAGATTTTGCCCATACAGAAACGTCCTCCGCTACGGCGATGCCGTCGCTGCCATAAGATTTTCCGCAATAAAAAAAAACACAAAAAAATATTTTTAAAGATAACTTTAGCTAAATGTACTCGTAGTTAGATGGAAATATTATAATAAATTAAAAGTTGATGCTAACCTGCGACACAGTTCCTTTTTTATACTGTAGTGCTTCTTTTGCGATAACGTCTCTTAGCGCGGGATCCGCAGCTCTCAACCAGGCTTTAGCGCTTACCGAGCTGTTGCCGCTTCTCCCTAACCGAGATAATAAGGGTTGTAGGGGTGCATCAGGAAGAGCACGAAGCACCAAATCACTTAATCCGCCAAAAGTCTGATTAGCGGACTTGATTTCCTCTTCTGTTACCTGCTTGAAAATAATGTAATGTGCATGTGATCAAAACTCACCCATTTTATTAGTTAGGTACTTATAAGATTTTAACTTCAGTAATCTGAGTAATAGCATGTTGAACTTACCGGTTCATCGTTGATATCTTTTAGACCCCAGTGAGCAAGTCTATAGATGGCATACTCTCTCCACACTTTAGCATGTATTGGATTGCCTTCAGGTTGCACTGAAAGTCCAGTTAAGCCTCGTAATTCAGCTAAGGCATGAAGTTGCCCCAACCATTGCAAGCCCGTGGCTCGTACTGATAAATGAGATACGTTAGGGAATCTGAAAGGTCATGATCAAAGGTTATGATCAATGCTCATAAAATAGTTGCTCAGCAATCTAAATTTGTGAAAGAAAGAATAAAAAGGTCCAATTTACTTGGCTTTGAGTTCTGGCAGTGATTGGGCCACCGCGTTAAAATGAACATAGTGAAAAGCAGCGCGGGTTACTGTTCGTGCTCGTTCCCAATCCCAATCGCGTGAAAGTCGTCGCACTGCGCCCGCACCCCAGGCACTTACAACGCCGTCACACACTTCCACTAAATAATCAACACCTAAAAATAGCATATGGTCATTAATTCATTACAAATTCTTTTAATTCTAAAGCAGAGGATAGCTTCAAACCTTGTTCCCTATCTTTTGAGACAGGTATAGGTTTCGGCACAGGCTCCGAAGATTTAAAGCTAGCTAAGCTTTTTCCAGATTTGACTCTCGCTGTAGATGCTCTACTGGCGGATGAGGCTCGTTCATTCCTTCTAGATATAGTAGCACTTTTAATTCTCCCTGTACCGGGTCTGCTGTTAAGAGAACCTTCGCGTCTTAATATTCTATTATTGTGGTCGCTGCCAGATGTTGAAGACGTAGCAACAGACCCAACGTTAGTGCTACCAGAAATGTTACTAGCGATTTCGCTATTATCAGAATGTTTACCCTTTATTTTTCTGCTCTCCGGGTCACAGACAGATTTGGAGCGCATAGAACCAAAGGTCTCTCGCCGTCGGAACGCTGTCGGCATGCGCCGTACTGGTTTTTTAGTTCTTTCTTCTTCACTATCGCTAGATGATTGTAGAGAGCTGAATGAAGAGTCGACGATTGGTTCTACACTTGAAATACTCTCCCAGCGTTTTAAAATTGGCTCGTCACCATCTGCAAGTTTCACGTTTTCTAATGAAGAAATTATAGGTATAAGTATTGGTGGTAATCTCAAGTCACTGCTTGTAGATGTAGAATGAGAAGCATCTGTATCTTGAGACGCACTTCGGTCGGAAAAATTTACTCTTCTCTCAGGTGCTTTACGAAGTGTTGCGCTTCTTTGAATTTTTTTCAAAGGAACCTGTTTTGGAGCACTTTCTATCTTTGGTTTAGTATTAGTGTCGCTACTATTTTTACAATCTGAATCTTCTGTTTCTGCTTGTTGTAATAATAAAACTGAATCGGGGAATACGGTTGTATCTGTTGTTTGCGTGGTGCCTGCTTGCGTAACTGTTTCTGCAGATTCTTCATTTTCCGCTATTTTTTCAGTATCTTCGTTTTTAATTGGACTTGGTGGATTAATAAAGCATTTGTTTTCAGACCTTAAAATGAAGAAATTTGCCAAAAAATATCAACAAGATATAAAATTTATAGATTTTACAATTATGTAGTGTTTATTCAAACCTCAATAATTCCCAGTTGGTTCGCGCATTATGGATTATTTGATCACGTCTGGCTTCTTGTTGTGCCGTTCCTCCAAGAGCACAATAAGCTGCATGAGCAGCTTCTTTGTTACTTCGCCATGCCATAGCTGCACGGCGAACCTGTTAAACATAGGTAATGATTACTTATTTAAAATTTGTCTACTGCAGGACACAGGTATCTTCTGTTCCCTTTTTCATATTATTACAAAAGTATGTATTTCCGATTCTGTTATTGAAATGATTACCTGATCGGTTACGGTCATGTTGGTTAAAGTTAATAAATTTGGCAGGTATGATACTAAAAAAAGGCGTGCAATCTCCTCCTAAAGCTACTGGATTTCCATCTAGTGATATGTCGATTAGAGTCACTGCTTCTGCCAATGTAGATACGTCTTCGACGCTATAACAAAAACAGTACCTATATGAACAAATTCCGTTGTTTGTGTTATCTGGAGTTCAAAATGACGTCTAAGAATACATACCTCTGTAAGTCATTATTGCCTAAATATAGCTTCTGTAGTTTTGGTGTATGTTGAAAACCAAGCAGCTTTCTCAAACGATTTCTTTTCAAATTAAGTTCTCGTAGGGACACCAAACCTTGTAAATCTGTCTGTCCAATGCACTTTATCTGATTACCGGCTAAATTGAGCACTTTCAATTCGCTTAAATTAGATAAGCCGCATACTTTGCCTATTCTATTACCGTGTAAATCTAAAACTTCTAGTTTTATCAAATTTGAGAGACCTTCTATTCTTTTTATTCTGAAAAATTACCAAACACGAAAAGTTATTATCTACTTAGTTTAACTAGGTAATCCAATATTAAATAGAAATTTAGAATAAGAACATACCTATTTTTGCCCATCAGAAGTACTCTTAAACTAAACAGCCTCTCCAAACAAGTGATCTTATCTATTTGATTATCATAAACATCGAGGAACACTAATTTTCCCAAATCTAATGGTGATAATCCTGACAGACTATTTATTAAATTGTGTTGTAATGACAGTAGCCTCAATCCAGGTTCTCCCACAATATGTGGAATCGATGACAGTCCTCTCCTAAAATTAAAAGGTTTTAAAGAAATTTATTCTCATTTTAAACATGTTATGATTCGATGCTAGAATTAATATTTTTATGTATAATATAACTATTGGTGGACAATTCACACACAACACTGATCTGACCCCAAACTAAGCAAAGCTTGTACTATGGCGGCCAGATAGCTTTATGGGGGACTTTAACCTCTTGCTATCTAATTCTCCTTTTGTCTTATCAAATTTACCTACCTGTCAAGACTTATTCTATCAGGCAGTCGATCTTTCTCTTGGGGTGTTCTTGATAGCTGCACCTTTCCTTCACCAACGGCTTGTAAGTTTACCGAATCATCTTTACCGTCTTCTTTCGGAATATAATCATTTCTACAAAAAAGTGAATCCATTTCATGAACAGTTTCAACAACATTTAGTTAATTAACAATCAATATAACAACATTGTTGATTGCAGTTACTGCGTAAATTAAAGTGCCACTTTAAAACTTTGTTTTTCGAAGATTGTGGGTATGACGCTCATCGAACGTTTTCCTTGTATCATATCTCATTTAAAAAAATCTTACCCTGATAAAATGCTATGTGAACGTTGAGCAAAAGCAGCCCTAGGGTCAGCTATCGCTGGTCTGATTTGCAGAAACATCCGCCCGTCGCCACCTGGCCCAGGTTCCACATGTTGGGCTCCAATATCAAGGGACTGTGCTGATCGGCCTCTAGTGCGAAAAGCTATCTTTCGCATCTGAGTGAACTAAAAAATGATTGCGTAAAACATATTCTGAGAAAATTTTAATGTATTTCTTACGGTTTACGATTCGAAAGCTAATAGTCTATAGATAGATAAACAAACATGAAAATCTTAGCAATCCTTGTAGAAATCCTCAAACCAAAATCTGGGGTACCACCTTATTTTACGAATGCATTTAAATATCTAAGCATCTATGGTTTGTACAGTTTAGTAGTACAAAATAAAATCAATACAGAACCAAATAATCGATACAACGATAATTAAATTTACATAATCAACTAGTTTCCATTCGTAGCGAATGAGGAGTAGCTGCGAATAAAATTGTATATTACGTCGAAGCGTAAGTAGGTATATTAAAACTTGTTACTTACATTTCCTCGATTGTATGAAAGAGGCATAATTAATTATTTAACGCAATGAGTTTAAAAACGCTTATTATATTTTGGCCCCGTTGGATTTTTATATTTTAGCGAGTATAAATTCGTAAAAAGGCAGTTTTGGTCCACTTTTGATGGCTCAACATAGGTTGCTTAGAAACACGATAACAGAAATGATATGAAATTATTTCAAGCAATATTTCTGATCGCATCTTACTGTAAAGTTACGTTGGCAGTCTGTGGTTGGCAGCCATGCGCTTTTTTGACTTTTGGCGGGAGTACGAAGAAAATACCACCACTCGCATACCACTCGTTATTCAGACAGCCTTAGTCTAAGTAGCGTGGAGTAATAAGCGTCGGACTGGATAATAGACTGCAGGCCCGTGAACAAAATTTATGGGTCATCTGATACAGCAGGAGACCTATGTAGGATGATAGAAGGGTATAAAGTAATAAGATTGAGCACTATGCCGGCACTTGTAAGCTGTCCAACTGAGTGCAGTTGAAGAGGGGGGGTTCTAAACCTCGATCATTTCTCCTTGTCGCATGATTTTTGTACGGCGTTTCGGAATAATAGATTAGAAGAGGTATTCTACATCCTACATAGGTCTCCTGCTGTATCAGATGACCCATAGATTTTGTTCACGGGCCTGCAGTCTATAAGCGCCTATTAGACTACGCGTTATTCAGCACTCGTTCTTCAGACTGTCTTAGAGTGTTAGTCTGACTTGTCAGGTCACTACGTCGCTATAACACCAGTCTGAAAAACGCGCGCTCTCGCGCTTACGCGATACAACTCTAGGACTTTTAACAGTACTTCTTTTTCTTTACTGCACGCTATTATGCTATTTATTCATATAAATCAATGAAAATAATTTAAGTACTTAAATGTTTGTTGCTTAATCACGTCGTAACTTTGGAACACTTTCGATCCCAGTCTGGAAGATGTTTTTATCCCAAAAAATAACGGGAACTACGCGGGTAATACGGCGGGGTACTGCTAGTTAATATCGTAAAAAGAAAAGATTTTATTCTTTAGTGCGAGAGATTACAAATATTTTTTCTTATTTTGCACACAACATAACTTGAATTAATATATTTATCTGAGTATATCTATTTTGCTGACCTACCTTATTTACTATAAAAAGTCTGTGTATTCGAGTGTTTTAAAAATATCGAAATATGTAAATATGGTCCATTCCTACTCCTGTACCAGTTTAAAGTAAAATAACAGTAAATAAATTTCGTTTTTTTTTGTACCGCAAAAAAATCCATTTTTTTTACCTTGATGTTTTTAGACTTAGTTTATCGATCGATGTCTTTTGCATATCGATGTTTTATATTCGATGTTAACATCGATGTTTTTCTAATATCGATCATCTCTATTTGAAACACTATACAACACGTGCATACGAAAAAAATACGGAATGTCCCATCTTCATTACTGTCACTACAGGGACAGGAATGAAGATGGGACATCTTAGTCGATGACATGTGTAGAACGATAGTGTCGTTTGGTTCCCGGCCATATCCGCGAATTTTTTTTAAACGACGCTCAGCTTTAAGTTGCTTTCGGAGAGAAAAACTGTTTTTTTTTTAAGTTTATTCTAGTAAAAGTATCTTAGGGTAAAATGTATCTGCAAAATACTAAAATAACAGGAAAATGTATCTAAATACAAGATACAAAATAAAATAAAAATAAGTATTTTAAATACAAGATGTAAATACGTATTTTGTATCTTATATCTGTATTTTAGATACTTTTATCTAAGATATGTCACATCTCTGCCAGTAACATATTTTTTGTTGCGTGTTTTTGTATTTAATAATTTTTTTTGACAAATTAGAATATCTATACTTATAATAAAACTGTAACGGGTCGAATTCTGTACATTGAAGATATTTTGAAAAAATTTTTTTGGGGCACTCCATAGTCGATACTGATGGCGAAATTGCATTTTTTTTCTTTCATGTCTGTCTGTCTGTCTGTCTGTCTGTCTGTCTGTCTTTCTGTATAGGGATCACGCATCACGCCGAAACTACTGATTCAATTCAGCTGAAACTTGGCATGATTTTAGTTTATACTAAGGACATTGCTTTAGGCTACTTTTGATCCCCAAATTCTGATCGGTTTTCTTGCGGGAGGGGGTGAAAGTCAGAATGTGTATTTGGTTGTAACTCATGTTTGCATTGTTTAATTTCATTAATTATTTTTTTGTTAGAAAGAACACATTTTTATATTGTCCCGTCAAAATTTGAACAATATTGGTCTGTTGGTTCGGAAATTACACAAACATTAAATAATAACGACACGCGTGGCGCGTTCGGTACATACTAACTTCTAAGTATTCTGTGTATCACAGACGATCCACAGAATATCTAGATTCTAGAAGTGCCCACGTGATCGCGTCGCGTCGTCTTGGATGACAAAATAATTGTCAAAAATATATTTTTGTGTGGAAAAACAAACATCATTCGGTTATAATCACAGACTAAGTAGAGAGATACACTAATCGACTTCAAACAAGGAGGATGTTCTCAATCGGGTTGCATGTTTTTTTATTTGGTTTTATTTTACGCGATAACTCCGCTAATTGTTAGTTTATTTTGATAATTCCAGTTTTGGTTTGGTAGAAAATACTTCAGAGGTAATCCTAGATATCGAAAACAGGGAGATAGTTTTTCAAATATCAACAAAAAACTAAAAGCAGCTTAGATTTATCTGTACGACATAGTTATACCTTCTTATAAAATTTAGTCGAATGACAGAATTAAATTACCTATCATTGAAGTAGATTTTTGTTATTTTGGAGAAAACATATCAGCATAAACAACCCATTAAATGTTCCCACTGCTGGGCGTCGGGGCCTTCTCTCGCAAGGAGAGAGACAAGGCTATAATCCACTACGCTGGCCCAGTGTCGGTTGGCATATGACTTAGAACTTAGATTATAGGTAGATTTCGGTTTCTTCACGGTGTTTTCCTTCACCGTTTTAATTACCGGCATTACGAACATGACTCTGAAAAGATAGTGGTGCGCGTGGTTTTGAACCCTGGGTCTCCGGATCGACAGTCGCCGTTCTCCCGACTAGGTCAGCTGTAACTTACTAGACCAGCCGTAACTTATTAGAAAAGGTATTATTTCAATCCAAATACTGTTTAAAATTTAAAGGTAGTGTTCAGCAAGCTTCGGTGACCGAAGCAGACCGTTGTTAGGGTCCCGTACACAAAGGGTAAAAACGGGACCCTATTACTGAGACTTCGCTATCCGTCTGTCCGTCTGTCACCAGGCTGTATCTCAAGAACGGTGATAGCTAGACAGTTGAAATTTTCGCAGATGATGTATTTGTATTGCAACTTTAACAAAAAATACTAAAAATAAAATAAATATTTAAGAGGTGTTGTATGGGTGCATACAACAAATTTGATTTTTTACCGTTTCTTGCTCGATACTAATAATAACGTACCCGTCACAGGTAGACGCTTTAACTATTCACTTACGTTGGAACGGCTGAATGTATCGAGTTAAAATTAAAGACATACTTGGTTTCGCTTAAGTAATACATAGAGTACTTATACATAGGCAATGATTAGCCTATGTGTTCTTCCAGACTGTAATCTAATTCTATTTCAAATTTCAACCCGATCACTTGATACGTTCCGCCATGATTAAGTAACAAACATCCAAACAGTGACATTCATAATATTTACAGGACAACGTTGAAACGGTAGAACATATTTGGATGGAATTCGAAACACACGTAGTTTGAACTCAGAAATAGCTAATCGGTTACTTATAGGTTACTGTGACGTAGGAAAGACTAAGCGAATTTGGTAGAAAATTGAAACAGAGATAACTCATAGTCTGAAATACCACATTTATGTATTTATTACCTATCAACCTGAAAAGAAGCATGGGCCCTAAGGAAACAAATATTAACTATCACGTCAAAACGGCACAACGATATGGGTTGACATACGAAACACATATAGTTTAGAGTCTAAAATTTCACATGGGCTAATAAGTCTACATTTTCATTTAACTCCATATTAATATAAGCATATATTTTCGTAAGGAACTTGATGTGATGGTAAGGTAAAAGCCAAAAATGAAAAATATATGCACCCGTTTTGGCGTAGATAATATAGGCGATTTGCGTTCACAATCAAAATAACAAGAAACATAATATTCTCATTAGACGGCGCTGATGCCAGTTTAAATCTAAAAGCACTAAAGGCCATTTAAATCGATGTTTTGCTATTGTGGTATGTATTTTTTCTTTCATCCTTTCATCACTAGGTGGCGTTACTGGTATTCTAAATTGTACCAATAAGTTTTTGCTGCTAAAAGGATTATGACGCCGAATTTGGATTCTTTCGTTCTTGATTTTTTTCTGTGTCACCTACAATTAAATTCATACATTAATATTTCACTACGACTTGGCTTAGAATTACGGGATCAACTTGCTTGAATATCATTAAAACTCAAAATTTTAATTATTTTGATTCCACACAGGCTTCGTTCAAAATTTTACGCTGGCGAAGTCGCGGGTAACAGCTAGAAAACAGCTTGCGGATAAAAAGAAATAGGTAAGTAGGTATCAGATCACGCACATTAGTTTCAGACTTTTCATAATGTATCCTATAAAAATCCTACAAACTTAGCACTTGCGGCTATGTTCGATACTATGAAACCTTCCTTACTAAGTATGTTTGATTTTGTTTAAAAAAAGAAAAATAAAGATGATAAAATTAAATAAATTTTTGTGTGGAAAAACAAATTCACTCAAACTCAAAGGTTTTTCAATGACTACTTATCTAAATATTTGACGTACGATACTTCCAATTAAGGTATAAGTCAGTAACATCTGCTTACGCGAACGAAGTAGCGGGTTCAGCTAGTTATATAATAATAAAATAAAATAAAAATTACATATATATATAAAGCAAAATAATATTATTATACCATACCATAAATAAATACAAATTTATAAATTAAACATGCCATCGAGATCACTACTGCACGGCAGGGTACCCAGAATGCTCTTTGAATGGCTAAACTCAGCTTTTGGGCAAAGTAAGCGCCAGATCTGTTTCTCAATTCGAAAGTGCATATAATAATCTAATATATAAAATTCTCGTGTCACAGTTTTCGTTGCCATACTCCTCCGAAACGGCTTGATCGATTTTGATGAAATTTTTTGTGCTTATCCGGTATCTATGAGAATCGGTCAACATCTATTTTTCATCCCCCTAAATGTTAGGGGTAGTCCACCCCTAAATTTTTATTTTTATTTTTATATTTTTATTTATAATCCTCTATTTTCACCCTTCTACAATCAACCCTTATTTTTTAATAACCATTTTAGTAATTTAATCATTTTTTCTCTCCGGTCGAAAACTGATCAATCGTCATTTAATTAGTTATCCCCGCCAGATGTCACTTCTGACCCAGTAAACAGCAAGATAATTTGGGGATCAAAAGTAGCCTATGGCATATATATAGTTTGAACACGCTAATCTCGGGAACTACTTACTGGACCGATTTAAAAAAATCGTTCACCGTTCTTTCATATGTTCGTAATCCTTGAACGCTGTAGGTTATATATATATACCACGGGCGAAGCCGGGGCGGGCCGCTAGTATACTATAATTATATGCACGCTCGAATTGAGAAACCGCATTTTTTTGAAGTCGATTAAAAATTACAAAACAAAAATAATGACACAAAATTGACATTGACAGGAGTCTGTTCCGGTGCCGACTGTCTATAAGTTTCTTCATTCAGGATCATATAGAGCAGGGGTCGGTAACGCTCGGGATCTACCTCCGTTCGGCCCGTGACAGTTTTAAATAATTTATTCCCTACTCATACAGACCTATACAACAAAATAAATGTATTAATCCGCTACTTATGTTATCGCGAACGCAGTTTTTTCATTAGAACGCTTGTGTGAATTTACTAGCGACTCCAGAAAAAGCACTTGTGCAAAAATTTCAGTTTCAGAAGTGCGGCCCGCTTTTATATACTTTTTTCACCTTGTTGCCCGTGACTCCTGAAACGTTGCCTACCCCCGATATAGTGGAAAATAATTGATGATTAAACGAACTTACCTGTAAGTGAAGTTCTATCATAATTATACGAAGAGCTTTGTCCGAAGAGATTAGCATAGATTACATGTAGTAACACATATCGTGTCGCCATTCCGCACTATAGTTGAGGGTAGATAACTCATTAAAAAAAATGAAGGTATTGTTGAAATTTTCCTGCTCTCTGCCTGCCCTACCGACGATCGTCATTTAGTTCAGAGCGTAGAACACATTGTTTTACATATATATGTCCTATGAAGGTATACAGAGTATACACATACCATATTTATAGCCACAACAATAAAAAACATGTTTTTAATTGGTCTGCAAAAGAAGTGTAGGTACTGTAGGTATGTACTCTTCTCCTTATTTGGAAATCTTTGGTAAGGAAGGAAAGGGTGGGATGCTAATCTCTTCGGACAAAGCTCTTCGTATAATTATGATAGAACTTCACTTACAGGTAAGTTCGTTTAATCATCAATTATACTCGAGCTTTGTCCTCGAGATTAGCATAGATTACATGTAGATGTTGAGAGTTAGATAGGTATGCATGTAGGTACCTATTTTGCAGGAATATGAACTTACATGATATAACTATTAATTATTTAAGTATACGATAAATTAAATGTACTTTCGATTGAAAAGAATCATTGACTTCTTTTAAATATACAACAAAATGAAACAGTCAAATCACATAAAACTTTTTAAAATGATTTCTAGATTCAACGATTAATTTGGATACCAGGTAGCTATAACATTAGAGTACCTTTGTCGTATCCCCAGTTGAGTTGTATTTGGGCATAGGAGGTCGCAACCTAAATAGCCCTTTAAAGAATAGTTTAATTCTGTCATCAACGCCTAAATGTACTTTGGCTTATAATTAAATACAGAGCTGTTTCAGGTCCCGTATTGGCCACCAGATTCATATAGTTTTGAAAGGACGTAAGTATGCACCTAATATTCGGAATTTATGCTTCATAGATATCGATCACAGATTTCTAAAACAAAAGGCAGATGGAACGTGCGGAACACAGATCCTTAGGTCCGGAAAGCAAATATCAAACGCCAAAGCAAATACAAACTCCAGTCAGTACGAAATTGACTTCCGTCTCGTACGGGAGTCCCGTGTGATTTTATGTTTTGTTTAAGATTATGCCGTCTTGTGTCATCAAACATTGCAAACATTGTTTCCAAAAATAAAAAAAGGAAATTTCATAGGAAAGTTTGAATATTTTTACTGGTATTTATATAATTTAGACGATTTTATTTCGATTGATGAATAGAAACACAACACCTCAACGAAAATAGGTCAGTGTTGCTATACTAAATTTAAATTATTTTCCCTGAAGTTAAGGTAAAATATAGATTCTAATTTTGTTTTGAAGATACTCGTACACCAAATTATTGATGAACATTGTATAATTCAATTTTAAACCCTATTTTTATAATCGTTATTTTTTTAATTTAATGTGAATCGATGCCATGAACAAATCCTCGCCGTTACTAGGGTTAATAAAAACACTAATAGTGTTTATGAAAACTATAGTTATGAAACGAGTTTTTAATACTTCTGTGTACTATGGAGTTTAGAAGGTTTTATTTCAGTAATATGTGGCCAAAGCAAATACAAACTCCTGTCAGTACGACACAAACTTTATCTTGTACGAGCCTGTCCATACGTGTTCATCCTGTGTGATTATAAGTTTTGTTTTAAATAATGCCGTCTTGTGTATTCAAACATTGCAAACATAGTTCCCAAAAACAAAGAAAGGAAGGAGGAATATCATTTCATAGGTAAGTTTGAATATTTTTACTGCTATTATGTTATTTAGGCGATTTCATTATGGTAACAAATAGGAACACGTGTGGCTATCCCAAACTGAAATAGTTTTCTGAAGTGAAGGCAAAATATAGATTATAATTTTGTTTTGAAGGTATTATTAAGGTATTAGTATAGGTATTAGTATAAGGTATTACTATTATTCAATTTTAAGACCTATTTTTACTATGTTTTTTTATATATATAATGTGAATTGATCCCTAGCAGTGATCCACGCCGTTACTAGTGTTAGTAAAATTACTAATAGTGTTGATGAAAACTGTAGTTATGAAGCGAGTTTTTAATACTTGTATGTTCTGTGGAGTTTTCAAAAATACATAATGCTTACATTATAATAATATTATACGAGTAGAATAGAGTGTTATATAATGCCAGCAGTAGGTCTCAGAATATTATCATTTGATAGTAGCAGTTTTTGAATATTATACGATTAATTGGTTTAAAAGTGAGGTTTTGTAAAAAAAAACAGTGAAGCATTAGTGAATCGTTTAATCGATTATTTGTTTCTTTTTTTTTGGTTTGTTGTTTGGCCCTATAAAAGGTAGCCCATATGCATTTTATCAAAACTTGTTTTGGTGGTAAAGATGATTGTTTTGGTTTTTGTTTAAACTATCTAAGCGAGCAAATCATACTAATTAATATTTTCGATTCAAGTTGATTTTTGGTTGCTTGTAAAATCAAAATTCTTAACTTCATAAAATGGAAATAAGATTTCTTGTTTTGATTTTAACAAGAAATCCTTGCATTATGTATTATCGGTGTAATAATAAATTATTTTAAAATAATGTTTTATGTGTTTATTATACGTGAAAATTTCCAAAGCTTAAGACAACAATAGTGGGACTTTTTTCTTAAGACTGGGAACATTAAATGCACACCAACGTGAGTAATTTGACAACGTCGGTGAGACCTGTCACGCATACATAACTAATGACTGGCCTCACAGTGTCGTTCACGAAGGTTTCATCTGTTTAGAAATCTGTGATATCGATGTTATTGTCTTTACAACAGTTAAACCATGTTATAAAACAAGTGTTGTATTGGTTTATAGAATTATTTAGATTTCTGTGTATAGAATTGTCTGACAGTGAACATGAGGGGGACTAATGAGGGAGTCACACGTGTACTCAGGAGGGACGTTTTGATAATATCTCAGCAACCAAGATAATCTTTTGATGACTCACGGTTGCTAGAATGAGAGACAATAAGATTTTCGCTAGGTTTGAAAATAGTGGGTTCTGAAACTAACAGGCTTCTGAAAATTGGATACCACTGTTGAGTAGTCCAGTTGGGAACAACGAGGATACTGTTCGTAAGACACATTGTCGTTAATAACGTTTCTTAATGTTTTTAATATGACAAACGCTGGATAAGAATAAGAATAAGAATATATTTATTGCTCGCACTGAGTAAAAATAGGTCTTAAAATATAAAAATGTACAACAGTGTACCCTTGACGGGCATGCAACATTAACAAGTAGGTTTTCGATAACACACATTATTTTGAACAGTTACATACTAAAATAGTTAAACATCTTTTCCATCGTTAAAATACTCTTTTAAATTGTAAAATGCCTTTGTTAGGAGCCATTTTTTTAATTCTCTTTTGAATGTAGACCCATTCAGAAGTTTTATTTTAGAGGGAAGATCATTATAAACTTTGATGGCTGTGAAAATGAGTTTTTGTGATAGAGTGCGTTATTTGCCTGTGGAACAAAAATATTATTTTTATATTTAGTTCGCAACAGGTCTGATCTGCTTGATGTAGTAAAAAATGGCTTCTATACTGGGTTACAAATATACAGATATGGTATATAAATAAACATGTGAGAGTTAAGAAGTTATGTTCTTTAAATACATTTCGCACAGTATCGAGACTACTCATATTGAAAATTGCTCTAAGACATCTTTTTGCAATAAAATGTAGACTTGGCTTCGACTGAATTTCCCAAAAATGACGCCATAACATAAAAGAGGATAAACATGACCATAATACGCATTTATTGCTATTTTCCTCGATGACACATTTGCTAAAATATACAATGAATGTATATATTTGTTTATTTTGTTGTTCGTTTTAGTAATGTGCGCTTTCCAGTTTAAATTTGTATCAATAGTGACTCTAAAAAATTTGCTTCTTTTGCCATCTCTAATTTAATACCTTTATTTACAACGTTGAGGTCTAGTGGGTGCTGTTTACAGTTTTTGAATTCTATTAATTTTGTTTTTTTATGTTTACTTGTAGATTTAGGTTGGCTAAATAATTTACAACTCTATCAAGTATTTCAATAATGATCTTTTCAAAATCGTTATAAGTCATATTGTCATCTTTCGGTATGTAAATAGTGGCATCATCAGCAAACATAATGCATAAAAATTTGGTTAGAAGTGGTAGTTCGTTAATATATATTAAGAATAATAATGGGCCAAGGATACTTCCTTGCGGTATGCCACATATAATATTTTTAAAATTTGAATATACTTTCTCGACTGTTTTAGTTTTTTTTGTTGTAAGTTTCGATCAAAGTTTTTGAGACCGATTTTTAAATAACATTCTAATAACTTCAGTGGTTGCCCTCGTATTCCGACGTGTTCTAGTTTAGCTAGTAGCTGAGAAAATCTTACGCAGTCGAATGCTTTTGACATGTCAAGTAGCAAAGCAACTCCTGTTTTATTTCGATTTATTTGATCCCACACTTGAGTTAACAATTTGAAAACAGCTATTGTGGTATTTTTGCCTTTTTGGAAGCCATATTGACAATTACTTATAATGTTATTAGATTCAAAAAATGAGATAAGTTTGTTGAATATTACTTTTTCAAATATTTTTGAAAAGCTTGGGAGAATAGCAATGGGTCGGTAATTATTAATATCATCCTTGCGATCTTTTTTATGCAGGGGTTTAATAATGGCCTTCTTAAGTTCATCAGGAAAACAACCAGTTGATAAAGTTAAATTTATGATATGAACTAAGGGATCAACTATAACATGTATGCATTCCTTAATTATCTGAATAGGGATTCCATCATGTCCTGACGATTTTTTAATTTTTAATTTGTTAACTACATTTATAATTTCATTTTTATCAACCGGAGAAAAAAATATTGATTTATTGTTAGAATTTGTTAATTTTTTTGTAGTTTTAGAATTGTTATTAATAACTGGTAATTGTCCCTGACTTACATTTATAAAGAAGTCATTAAATTTTTCAGCAATTATTGTAGGGTTACATACATCCTCGTTATTTATTTTTAATTTTTGTATGGTAGCCCTAAAAGAAAAAAAATATGTCAGGAAACCGTGAATGCGTCAATCGCATAAGCATCTGCGTCCCCGTGTCAGATATTATATCGTGTCCCATTTGCTATTTAATCTACTGGCAAAAACGACATGCGTGTAACCCAACTTACCCAAATGATGTAGGTACAATCTTTTGAAAGGCATAGTCTTTTGAAAATTCCCATTTGCAATCTGGGTGAATGGGTCGTGGCTCTATGTCTGCTACACTGTTGTCGGCCGACTGTTGTAATATATGATGCGCATACCACAATATTGCGAGTTTTGCATCATTGCTAAAGTTTTTTTAGCACATTTATAAAATGGGGAAATTGAACACCACCCGTGCGATTAGCATACGAAAAATGGTTGTGGTGTTATCAATTTGCAGGAATATTTGGCATATTCGATACGATTTTACAAAAAAGTTCAACCCTAAGAATGCAGCAACCAATTTTAGATAATTAACGTGATATGAGCGTTGTGAATAAGACTACATTCCAGTCGCTCGTTCCTCACCACATTGTACGCATAGCCCCGTAGTTGAGAAATCCCCCTAGAAATTTCTAAACAAAAGATTTGTTTTATTTTTAGTTTGGTGTAAAGCAACGCACGATACCACCATTGTAAGTCCGGTAAAACTGTCAATGATAATTTATGTTCATGTAATTGTCATCATGTTTGTAATGGGTTTAAATGTTTACATCTCTCTAGGTCCTTTGTGTTAAGCCAGGCATGTGCTACTGCTGGAGAAGCAGAGGATCATGCGAAATTCCAGAGGTAAACCAACATCTAAAAAGATAGATCTTATCATAGGTAAACTAAGAATATACAAGAATTGAATTGAATGATGGAAAAGGATTAGGTACCTACTCTTTTCAGTATTCACAACAAATCCTAAAGCTTCATGAAGTGTTCTCGTGTCCTGAATATTTTGTAAACACTCATTGTAGCTGGAGGACATTAACAAACCATAGTCCTAATAGCTAGGGTCAGGTGGTCTACAGTGGATCATTTTTTTTCCCAGGCTTGTGATACAGCCACAGATAGTGTAAGAACATTGAAATTTTGGTTGAGCATAGTGTTGTTCAACTAGTTTGATTGTGCATCATTACTTTCTCGATAAATAAAAACTAAATGGATAAAAAGTTTTTTTTTTTAAAGTCACAAATGAGCCACTGTGAACCTATGGGTAGAAACAGTGGCTCGGTCCTAAATATACAGTGGTTATAGGGGGTACACAGTGGAACTCTAAGAAGATGTCGTTGAAAATAAGACCAGTGCTTTTGGAATTAATCAGCCTTTATATTACAATAATTAAGTCTTTCATACAACGATATCAAATAATCAAAGTTTAATGTCTTTGAGCAAAGTATAGAGTAATTAAAATAACAAAATTATGGAAACGAAATATTAGTCTTTGTTGTTATACAACATCATTACTTATTAATCAACAAAAATATGTACCATATATTAACATAACAACCAACATCTCTTTTACGAAAACATATTTTAACATAACAAAAAAAGTACTACTGTGAAGTTAAATAACATAAACCTTTTAATACAATAATGTTTAGCGAATTGACATACTATACATTACATTAATGAACATTAATTTGGGATAGATCAATTGGAAAATAGTAATAAGACTGTTGGCGGATGGTGCTACCACCAACAGTTGGTTTTGGCAGTATAAATTTAATATCGTGTTCCTTAACACTAGATAAATCGGGAACTGCAGGCATGTTGAATTTATTGGAAGATTTTTTTTCTAAGGAATGTGATGAAATATTCTAGGTTATCATTTCTTCCTTCTAAGACTTTGCCAATATAATATATTATTTGTTTCTTGGTCGCAAATTGACTAGAACAAATTCTTCCAAGGAGGTCGAGGAAGCGACGCGTTAAGATCAATTTCGGTTATATAACCTGTTTCTATTTCCATACCTTCTACTGGCCAGTCTTTATCATCATCTGATTCTAAATATTCAACTTCAATGCAGTTTTCTTCATCCGAGTCACTTTGCATTACCTTTTTTACAACTTTCTTAGCTTTGGAATTCCTTTTCTTAATAGTCTTTAGCAATTCAATTTCATTTTCTCTGAGTATCGGTAGCAATCATACTTGACCTAACTTTCTGGGTTTTCGATTATTTTTCTTGGCCCAGCTTTTATTTCATCCCTAAATTCAAATGGAGATACAAATTTCACATTTGGTATATTGTTTAAGGTGAGTGGACTGACATTGATTTCATGTTGGCGTATGACAAGAGATTGTAAAACGTCTGCTGTTTTCTTTGGGTTTACGGCTATAGATTCTGGTTGTTCTTCCAACACTGGCACTGATTGTTGATCAAGAGTGTTTGGTAGAGTTGACGGTGAATCGCAAAGGTTCATGTTTTCCTGCAAAGGAGTAGATGCATGGATTTGTGAATCTACTTGTAGAAAACCAGCATTTAGTTCATCCTCAGATGAGCATACTGTTTCATCAGAACTAATACGAGTTGTCCGGCCTGCTGGTTGAACTTCTTCATGTGGGCAATTTTCTCTTGTTGATGTGGATGGACCAAGCATCGTCGGTACACTTGACTCTGGTTGTTGATCTGGGCACGGACGATCTGTTACCGAACTTGGCATGAAGTCGTCGTCATCAAATAAGTTGCGATCAAATGGGAAAATGCCACATTTTTTAAAAGCATTAATAATATTGACAGGTGTCATTACTTTCAAGAATGCAATGCCAACGATCTCACCAATTTCATAAATACTTATAGGTTTCCCGGGATTTCGCATTAACCATGAGTCAATCGCAGCATTGTAATATGTTTTAAAAGGTCCGTATATTCCGACATCGAGAGGTTGCATTTTTGCTGATGTATGAGGGTGCAAAGTCAGCACATGGACACCCGAAGCTTTTGCTAAATTCAGAGCCTCAAGTGACAAATGCGATTCATGATTGTCCATTATCAACACACTTGGATTCTCAAGTGATGAATTTGTATGCTTTATGAAGTGTTTCATGACTTCGGGAAAAATATCTGTATTCATCCAGCCACTAGGTGCGGCAAGCCCTAATGTTCCTGGCGGTGTATTTCTCACCATGAAATTTTTGAAGTTCTTGCGCGGAAACACCATTACTGGCGGCAATGCTATCCCGCTTGCACTTATAATGCAGCATGTAGTTACTAGTGTTCCTCGCTCCCCACTAGTTACCTTACCTACATTTCGGCGGCCCTTCTCAGCAATGACACGCTGAGGTTTTTGAACAGTTGTGGTTGATGTTTCGTCGAGGTTATAAAGACGAGTGCCATCTTTGAATAAAGGGTTCCTTTAAAATAACTTCTCCAAGTTTTTATAAAACTTTCAACATTAGTCCTGTTTGAATGCAGTGGCTCGGGCAAGGCTGCACGGCTCTGGTTTTCGCAGGCTGAGATCTTGGTGCCTACGTCTGAAACTTCTGAGCCATTCCTTTCCAGCCATTTGGTTTTTATCCAGCTCTCTGGCATTTTCAATTTGTTTAAATGAGCCATTTGGTAAGCGACTCTTCTACTTTCTTTCTCGGTCAACCCATAAAATAATAAAGAACAGTGTTTGTAATATTTTTTTAATTCTACCTCCTGTTCCTTGGTAAACACCTTATTTACTTCGTAATTGGGGACTACGCGCATTGAATCAATAGTTTCACCAGCCTTTGTCTTTAAATAATATCGCCTCAGAGTGGTGAATGGAATATTACATGTCTTGGCAACGGTTCTGATACTCATGCCATTTTGTATTTTTGGCAATGCTCGTCGCATTGTTTCTTCTGTGTGGCACCCGATAGACCGCGGTTTAGCAGGACGGGGCATTCTAAAAGAAACACATAAACGTCATTACCCATAAGTAATTGCAAAGGTTTTATGAACTAAAGGTATAAGGTACACAATGGATCATGATTCACTGTGTACTATCAGGAACTGAGCCATTGTGGACTTCGCCGCCATTTTTTATTATAAATGATACACAAAAAAAGGTTTTCATTGTCTGTGGTTGCATTACGCGTCTCTACAATATTAAATGTGAACGTAATCCAATTAAAATAAACCCACAGTGAAAACACAACAGTTTCAGAATTAGGACGAGAGATTACTTACCTTAAAAATGTTTTTTTTTGTACCGAAAATGGAAAAACTCTCCTCACACAAACAACGCGTGCCGCGTGCGCCGCCCGACTAGATGTAACATGTTTGCATCTTAGGAGCTACCATTGAGCGAAAAGGACAGACTGATATCTTTGTTCGTTCATCCCTAACGGTTAATGAGCCACTGTATCTGGTATAGCCACTGTTCAACACATGACCCTACATATATGTAGTATAGTATAGTTACTATATATTTATATAGTAGATATATAGCCACAGAATGTGAGTAAACTGACCACAGCCTTCGTAATTTTTGTGAACACCAAAAGCGCAGTGTTGCGATGCAAATGTGTTGCAAAACATTGAAATCAAATAGTTTTCCCAATCATCATGAATGCGAATCAACCAATATTCATCTTTGGAGTCTAAAGTACCTACCTCACTAAAGTAGGTACCTACCCATTAAACAATCTTTAGATGCAAGTTTCAAAGTCGTTCTTAAATCCTCTAATTTAAAATGCTTTGTATTTATAACTTTATTTAAAGCTATTAGGATTTATAAATCTATTCTTCAAGTTTGATTTCGGAATCACTGGACATCGGAAAAATACTGGAGATGAAAACATTCAGCGGATAATCTAAACCATAATCTAAAAGCATAATCTACCAGCGGACTGACTGTACCGGTGTCGGACTGTCGGTGTTACCGGCGAGCGCGAGGCGGCGCCGGTGAGCGCGAGGCGGCGCCGGCGCGCGCGGGGCCGGCGCCGGCGGCGGCGCTGGGTGCGACGACTGCCTGTAGTACTTCTCGGGCCGCGTGCTGCGGGCAGGATCTTCTTAAAGGTTAAATAGAGTAAAGGTATCGTCTTGTAACAGTCTTGGTATCGGATGTCACATAACAACTTATTTATTTACTTGCTTGCATCCGTAAATAATTTTATAAGAGTCATATTATTTCTTGTTTCCGCAGACAACAGCATGGTACTCCACCATGCTGTTGTCTGCGCCTGCTTAAAAAGAAGTAGCTATAGTAGCAGTTTGTTTCGGTCCAGTTTTCTGTTGGTCTCTTTAATAAACCGTGTCTAAGATCGCGGTCTTTACCTCTGCGTTCAAATTTCAAATCAGGTGCATTGATTAGGGTGCAATTCCCTGACAGTAGGTACTTAGATAAAAGTTCCTTTCTTGTTTCTTTAGATAACTAAGATGTAGCTATGTATTGTACTACGCGTACTGCAAGATCAGAATGTATGTCCTTACGTAGTAGAAGAAGTAGCCTTTGATGGATCTTCTCCCAATACCTATTCTCCAAATATCTGCGGCAGTTCGTAGTCTAATTCCGCGACAAGTGGTTGTTGTGGCTCTGATCCCGGCGGCGCGGGCGGCGGCCGTGCGTTACCAGTAACGCTACGCTCGCGGTTATGCTGTTCATCTTCGTTAGAGGGCATAATATCTGTAATCACAAATACAGTTCTGCGCATGTAAGTACCGATGGTAGGTAGGTACATTTGTGTTTAGTAACGTGATAACCGTAGAGGCGACCTGCGTTACTAAATTTATTGTGTAGCAATTTGCACACGTCTGCGCAGGTAAATAAAGGTACTAGGTACGTAGGTACCCATTGGTAAAGTGATAACCCCAAAAGCGATCCGCATTACCAATATATTGTGGCAATTTGCACACGTAGTACCGGTGGTGTGTAGTTAGGTAGGTATTAGTAAAGTGATAACCCCAAAGGCGATCCGCATTACTAATTTATTGTGAGTGACAATCCCAGAGACGGCCCGCAACACATCTACCATACCTAATCACGTAATCAGTTACGTGAAAAGTACCTACCTACAATATTAGGTAGGTAACATGTTCATCAATTAAGTGATAACCCCAGAGGTTACCCGCAGAATTGATATATAACGAACATGTAGATACATCGGTCGATGTACATAAGTAGTAGTCAAACCTTCGTATCTTGACCGTCTTGACGGCTCCTGCGACGGTGTAGGGTTGGGCGGCGGCAAGCCGGCCGGCCTCGACCGAGTCGATGGCGTCTCGCGCCCGCGCTGTGAGCCGCTGGAGCTCGCACGAGCACGAGGTCGACGCAGCGGAGGTGAGGCGCGCGGAGCCAGGCGGCTCGGGTTCCGGTGACGGCGATCTAGTTCGTGATGGCACCAGTGGCGTGACTTCCAATCTTGAATTACCTCGATGTTGCCGATGTCGAGTACGTTGTGCTAGTGCACGCGCAATTACATTTTCGAAAATCGTCGAAATCATAACTCGCGATTTTACACTTACTCACTTTTAAGGAAAAAAATGCGCTGTACTGCACAACGAAAAAATGTGCGACGTGGCGGAGCACTAAAATGTGAATGGCGATCGTCGGTAGGGCAGGCAGAGAGCAGGAAAATTTCAACAATACCTTTCATTTTTTTTAATGAGTTATCGGGTAGATAACTCATTAAATCATCAACTATAGTGCGGAATGGCGACACGATATGTGTTACTACATGTAATCTATGCTAATCTCGAGGACAAAGCTCGAGTATAATTGAGCTTGATAGTCATGACTATCTAACGTATTATGGTTGAACTTAGTAGATTAGTACATCCAATGCACACTGAACAGCACCCTAAAAATGATTGATGCTCCGATATTTTGTTCCTATAACGTCCATCTGTCGTTGATATCGAAGTCAACACATTGATGTTTTCTATCGATGGATAAATCGATCGATCGATGAGTATCAATCATCCCTAAGGTGAGGCATGGGCATGCACTGTGTCCGGTGTGTCTGCTGTCACTCAGCTGTCAGGGTCAGACGGTCATCTGTCAAAATGAAATAAAATAAACAAAATACGGTCGTTTTCGTTTTGTGTTCTTCGTTGTAAATTGGAGTTCATAAATGCCTACGGTTGAATTTAAGATTATTTTGTATTAAAAAAAATAAAACTGGAAACAAACCTCTAATCTGTTAATGAATGCGTAGAACCTTTGTCAAAACATTTTTACCACCTTACTTAACAAAACTTATATCGTCAGTAAGCCCCTTCGCTTTCAACATGGTGAGATACTTCCCTAATCCATACGAAGATATTAAAAGTGGTTCACTATTAGCGATTGACAAAGCAGAAATCGTCCCTCAGATAAATGAACATATTACTAACATAACGAAGCGCCTTAATCCGTCTCGAAAGAATGTGGATGGAGGTCTGTATGTCGGCATTACCGGGGTCGCTTTTATGTTTTATAAATTGTCGAAGAACCCTATTCTGTCAGAAAATAAAGCTGGATATATCGAGAAAGGTCTGCAATTCTTACAACCTGCTCTAGAAACGTCTGCTGGAGACCAAACGTCATTTTTATTAGGCGACGCCGGCACCTATGCTTTAGCCACAGTATTGAATAAAGAAGCAGGCAAAGGTAATTATGTTGAAACACTAGAGTTGTACAAAGGGCTTTACAATCAGTACATGCATCCTAGGTTTTTAAAATGCGGTGGAGATGAATTCTTTGTTGGTCGTGCTGGCTATCTTGCCGGAGCTCTATGGATACAACGAGAACTTCAAACCACAATATTTGAAGATAAAGAGCTGTTCAGCCTCTGCGATTTGATGATCTTGTCCGGGGAGGGATATGCTAAGAAAAACAAGAGCCCTTGTCCTCTGATGTACCATTATTATAATATGGAGTACCTTGGTGCAGCTCATGGAGTTAGCTTCATACTTCAGATGCTTCTGTCTGTCCCTGGGTACCTGAGTTATAATAAACATGCTGCTGCAGTTATTAAAACTACAATTGATTATATTATGAAGCTGCAGACGAGTGATGGCAACTGGCCATGTTGTATGGAGGAGTTGTCTATATCTGATCACAAGCTGGTACACTGGTGCCATGGTGCTCCTGGTACAGTATACCTGATGGCAAGAGCTTACAAGGTATACCAAGAGAGAAAGTACTTGGAGGCGTGCATCAAAGCTGGGGAAGTGGTCTGGCAGAAAGGTCTTCTGAGAAAAGGCCCTGGGCTATGTCATGGAGTGGCTGGCAATGGATATGTGTTCCTCCTGTTACATCGATTGACTGGAGACACAAAATACTTGAACCGTGCTAAAGTGTTTGCTGACTTTATGAACACAGATGAGTTTCTGAAAGAAGCAAGACTTCCAGATAATCCCCAGAGCTTGTATGAAGGAGCTGCCGGGACTGTTTGCTTTTTAGCAGATCTGTTGGTGCCAGATATTGCAGAATTTCCTTTCCAAGATGTGTTCTGTTACTGATTAGTATGGAATTATCTATTATTTCATTATTTATTGATTAGCTTCTTGAATAGATTTTCTTATTCTCAGAATGGTGTTTTGTCATTTTGTAGTAATGAAAAAAGCTTCCACAAAATGTCATCGAATCACGGATCACAGAAAACAACTTAAATTTTCAAATGCAATTGTGTTGTCAGAAACTTTTAAGAGGTATACTGATGTTATGCTGTCTGTTCTAATATGATAGGCTATTATTCTGTCGTTGCTTCTGAGAATTTTTTGGTAAACTAGACTTCAGACCTAATTGTTGGCAGGTAAATGTTTCGAACAGGGTTTGAAAAAAGTTGTGGAAAGGTTGTTGAAGAGTTCAGTTGGACACAATGTTTCTTCAAAGATATCTGCTGAATTATCTATTTATGAGAGACTTAACAGTTATTATCAGCCTTCTTCAGCATAGGAGTGTTGATATTGTTATAAGTTATCATTGTAATAGTCCAGCTACCTGTCTAGAGATTCAAAAGATGTTTAACAATAATGATTTTAGGATGGTCAGCAGAAAAATTGATCAAAATAATAACAAAATTTTATCTCAAAATCATGATAGTCTTGGGATAATTGTATACACTTCTTGCAAAGGGTGGAAAGACATTTTTGATTCTGTGGACTCAAAAGTATTTAAAAGACCTCTGTTATGGCTTATTGTGACAGAAAATCTATATGAAACTGTTCAAATTTTGTCTCAATACAAAATAGAATTGGATTCAGATGTAATAGTGATTGTGAAACATGAAAATGTTTACTTATTATATGAAGTTTATCACACAGGGTCTAATAGAAATGGCCAGTTTGTTGTACATGAAACTGGACATTGGAATGGTACCTTACACATAGAACAAAAAGATAGGAAAGATTTGCTTGGTCTAGTCCTAAAAAGTACAGTAGTAATACTTCTTAGTCAGAAGCTGGAGAACAAAACATTTGTTAAGTATTTAGATGAGTTGCAGCCAGACCTTATTAAAACTGACCCTGTGCACAAGTTTAAGGGCTATGTTACTATGAAATATTTTGAGGATATGTTTAACACTACGTAAGTATCTAGATCTGTTGGAACTGGCTAGAAGGAACATGTGAAATATGTATTAACACTATTTAACGTAAAATTCGTGCACAATGCTCAAGGTCCGCGCTAACTTATATGACTCGGCTACCACCTGACAAATAAAATACACTCAAATAAATGGACTTTATGTCATGCATGTAAGCTATATAAGTGGGTGCAGACCTTTAGTCTTCAAAATTTCCTTTCATTATACATTTAATCTAGTACAATTATAATTATGTTCAAAACAGAAAACCTCAATATTAAGTAGGAACTGTCCCTCTTGCTCCCTGGCAACCAAGCAAGCATAACCAGCTCTGCAGCTCCTTAAATGTTCCTACTTCTGGGACTCTTGTTGACCCCTACCTACCTAGAGAGTTGCAAGTGTTCTCTTGCAACTCTCTAGGTAGGAGCGGGTGGATGCCTCAGGCCACCCATAGGCCCTCTGAGCGAAGACAGGGTGTGAGCCAGTGTGTGGCTTGCCCACGTGTCCGTTACTTTCTCCGTGAATAAGTGAGAGGTTCCACGTCTCACTCGGTCCTCAGTCGTAGAGAGAGAGAGATACCTCAATGAAACTATAAAAAGCTTACACCAGACGGTTTGATCAAGGGATCATTTCTCTGCAAAACTCGATTGGTTTGAAATTTGGAACACAATATAATCTAGAATAACACGGGAACGGGAATTACGAGGGTGAACCGCGGGGGCTGCTAGTAACATTTAAAAATCAAATTTATATCTGTCTTATTTTTTTGACAGGCATAGCTTTTATTAACGATACTAAAATACAATGAGAACTACACTACGCTACATACCTACCTAACTACCTACACAAGTAGGTAGGTACTTAAGCACATCTGATTATCCATACAGATAATGAAGATGTTCAAGCCCACTACTAGTCGGAACCGTGCCCAGCACACTGGGGGCATTACCACGCTGAATGTTGCCTTATGCGTTTGGCCAAATAAACGCTAGCAATTTGACCACGCGCCGCGTCCACTCGCTCGGAAAGGCTTTTGAAGATGAGATGGCGAGATGAGCTCCCGGCCCCCACGAACCCAATGTCTCACACTCAAAGGGCTTAAATGTGTAACCACTGCCGAGGGTTCCATATTTCCGCCGTTTGAGACGCTCAGCTGAATTAGTCTTGATTGGAGTACTTATTTATAGCATCAACTATTTCTGTAGAACACCTGGGTTTCTTTCAGCTTTGAATTCAAACAAACGGAGTCTTGGGGCTACCATACTAATGGCACTTTCGACGGGTTGGTGGGCGCCTTGCAGCGCTTGGAAACAGACATCGGGGGGTCGCCGCTCTTCATCCGCGCTGACCGGATGCAAGCCGTCGATTACGTAGCGGAGACTTGGCAAACTAAGTGAGCAATAAGAAAATTAAACTTTGGCCACACCACGGACACTCCACTAAAATTCCATACAAACGCCGCTGTGGAGCTACCTACTCTTCACACAACTACGCAGATGTCGTTCGTACACACGCGTGAATGTGTGCGTTAGCGCTAGGGCTACTGAATTGTTTTATTGAATAGTTGTGCCCCTTGAGTTCTCCTGGTGACGTAAAATAGTCTATAAACTTGCTATAATGTTGAGCTACATAAAAAGAATGGAGCCAAATTATACTATTCTAATTAAAAGGGTGTTTCCAAAGATTTCTTTATTGTTTTAGAAATCTGTGGGTGTTTATATTGCCGCGAAACGAAACCGATGATAGATTAGATCACGTACCTAGATATCTATTTCTGTTAGTAGGCACACATTCGCATTTTATTTTACACTTACCCATGAACGAAACTTTGTTCTGTCACTATAATTATTCCTCCAGGCATTATCAATCCGTGCTTGGCCACGTAAGTAACTGGCTGTGTAAGATACGAACTTTGAGTTAAAAATGACTTCGTTATTATAAATAAATAAATATTGGTAGACAATTCACACACAACACCATCTGACCCCAAACTAAGCAAAGCTTGTAATATTATAAAGCAACGTTATTGAAAAGTTTCTAATCTTACGTTATTATAAAGCTTTCCGTTCAATCTTATATTATATAGCAATCTTGTTCCGTTTAGTTGACGGACAGCCGTAAACAGCACGACAACCCACCATGATGATATTTCGTTAGGAATTAGATGTTCGATACCAGCCCTTCGTTGAGTGCTCCTAGCGTATCCGAAACGGCCTGAGGGGTGAGGAAGCTTGAAATTGGCGGGGGGTTGGGAGTGTCCGTTCTATCTATATTATCTATTCTATGCTTTGGCGACACTTTTGGCGAAATGAGAACTTTATTTGACAAGTCAATTTACATCTTGAAGACGCCTCATTGGGCTGATTGACCTGTATATTGACAAATCAAATTAAATTAGTAAAACTACGAGTGAAATATTGTTGGTCATTCCTCACACAATGCTAAATAGTCTCAAACTAAGCAAATCTTGTATCTAATCGTATTATGGGAACCAGGTAGCTTATATAACACTAAGGTATAGGTAGGTAGGTACTGTAAATGAATTAAGTATTGTAAATTCGTATTTATTAGACACAGGACAAAAAAATAAATATCCACATTATATTCATCACAAAACATTTGTTCCGAGTTCCGAGTGGGGATCGGAACTCAGGATCTCCAGCTGCGCGGACTGACTTTATAGGTACCTACTAACTAAGCCATGAGGCCAGTCAACATATTTTACCCGTGAACTTGGTGCAAGACATTGAAATATCGGCGACTCGCTCCATCACATAACAACCGTAGGTAAATGTCTTGCAATTATTAAAATATTAGTATTGTGAATAACCGTGTATAGAATGGGTGATGGTGGAAAAATAGGGTGCCTCGGGTTGCCTCGTGACTTGTTTCCAGACCTTACTTTATATTCCGCCAACCGTAGCGGCCAAAGGGCTGGTAGGTACTCTATCTACACGCGTCCGCTGGAAATCTCCACCTGGTGTTGTATTACCTCTCTCATAGTAACGTCAACTGTGTGCTGCTAGCAGCCCTGTTCCACGTCAAGCTGAGATTAAGAAGGTTACTGGTTACGATTGTTACAACATTAATTGTTCCCAGACCATACTTTATATTCCGCCACCCGAAACGGTCAGGTGGCTTTTTTTTATTTAAATTAGCCACTCCACAGACTCCGGGGTCCGTGATCTTTGTCATTACAATTATATATATATATCGGCGCAAATGCAACATGCTACGTCATCTCTCGAACAACGCTCTGAACGGGGCGTAAACAAGTGACTCACAACACTCGCCCCTCTACGATCGCCCCACCACAGTGCTATAAAAAGGCGCGCGCTGTGGCGGAGCAGACAGTCGCTTCTCTGCGCTCGGACAGTAAACACCTAATCTATTGTAAATTCTTGTAATCTATGTTGATTATATGTGAATTTTGATTGAAGTAAAGTTGGGTGTTTTTAATTATCCCTGAAATGGAATACTTCAATAATAAGGACATTGGCACAGCCGACGTCATGGTGTCTAAAACAATACTGGGCCATCCTGCTTCGTCATCAGAAGTGGGATCGAAGAAACTTGAATTTCTGCCAACGTGAAATTGACAATTCGTCGACCAAGAATTTTATTGATCCAGATGTTTTGAAGAAGCCGAAATTTTTTTTTTTTTTGAGCTTCGTGAGGACCTGAGGAGGTTAAAAAAAAAGATAATTGCAAAAAAAACTACTACGAATAAAACCTGCTTGAGAAGAAGCTGCCGTTGGATGACATAATTATGAGTTCGTAGAAAAGGATAAATCCGCCAACGTGCAATACCTTACTACTGAAATACCTTTCTGCGAGCATCATAGAAAAGGATTCATCCGCCAACGTGCAATACCTTGCTGCTGAAATACCTTTCTGCGTGCATTTACTTGGTGAAGTTGATGCAGTGTCTCAAGCTACTGATAACACCGCATCTGAGATTCACCGCACACTTTGATGTGTCAATTAAGATAGTGCGACAGTCCCCAGTCTTACGGTACGGTTTGTTCTCAACCGAAGAAAAACAACCGAAAGCGAAAGCCAACAATAGGCGTTCCTGCCTGCGGGTTGGTCTGTCCACGTACACAGTCTACGTGCTAACCTGCCCGCCAGTGCCGCCCCCACCAAGCCACCCATGTACTTGCTTATTGGCCGGCAGGCCGCCACCACCAGTCAACATATCTGCCCTACTGCCTACGCTGAGATCAAGTCCTGAGGCGACCGGTTGATGATGGGGCAGCCAGGCAATCAAGTTGATAAGTTGAAGTCTACGCTCCGCGAAAAGCCTAAGCTATAAAGCAGCAATTCCAGAATGACCGATGGTAGCGGAAGCATCATCAGCCCAGAATGATCGTGTGTGATAGCACGACGGACACACATCCGCATACCAGATGATCAGATGGAACAAATTGGCGTGTCTACTACATCTCATCGACGGGCACTGCGATGTGTTTTCCAAAACAACATCCTTTGAAAACCTTCGAGAAACCTCAGCGATCATAAAGAATAAGACGGAAGCAAGAGATACTAAAGTCAAAGATAATAAACAAATGTATGTTGATAACAGGATAAATCACGCCAAAAACATGAAAAAAAGAAATTTGGAAAGTAATCAATGCAGAAACAAACGAAAATGCGAAGGAATGGAAATGAGATCTAATGTTTACTTCATGGCTATGGGAAACAGGCTCGGAATAAGTAATTTGCCCGTCTGTCAAGAAGCTGTCAATCACGTTGAGAATAAAAAAAAAATGAAGTTTTTAAATCTCATTCTATTTCACTAATGATTTTAATGGAAATAGCAAAACATAAAATACGTAACTCTGAAACTAGCGAGCATGTGTTATTTCTCGTAAATAGCATACTTCAATCAGAAGAATACTCAGCGTCACTAAATAATACAAGAGTTACTCCTTTATATAAAGGAAAAAGAGTTTTATCATTGGTGGTTAGTTACAGACCAATCACAATACTGCCAACTATTTCAAAAATCGTAGTCTATCATGTCAGATGGTACAAAGTCTGATATAATGGAACATCTGAACAAACATAAAATTATAGATGACGCGCAATACACACATTGGAGAGGAAAGTCGACAACATCTACAGCACGTAAACTTGTAGAAATAATAGTGAAGGGATTAGACAAAAAAAATGGCAGCGGTGTTTTAGACTTATCAAAGACTTTTGATTCGGTTAATCATGATTTATTGACACAGAAACTTATAGTTTATGGAATAAAAGGTAAAGCGCTAAAATTAATAAAATTATTCTTGGAAAAAAAGTAGGCAAACAGTAGAAATTAAAAATAGAAAATGATACCCTAAGATCTTGTCATCAGAGAGTAGAAATTGGTGTACCTCAAGGATCTTTAGGTAACACTATGTTTTTAATATTTGTAAATGATTTGCCCAGAATTGACTTAGAAGGTGGAAAGAATAAAGTGCAGAAAATGGTTTGACGTTAATGGGCTGAAATTTAACACCGAGAAAACAAATGTTATGTTCTTCAATGCAATATCCTCCAAAATAATAACCAACCCTATAACACTACACGATGGTACTATTTGCAAAGTATCGAACTATATCAAAGTATTGGGTTTTGAACTGGATCCTGCCTTAACTTGGAAAAAACACAGATACTACTTTCCATAAAAACTGGAAAGGAATATATGCCTTGAAGCAGCTTAAAGAAATATCTTCACCAGAACACCTAAAAACAATATCAGTTGCCCGTATCGGCGTGAGAAGACGACACTCCAGTATTGGTGAATGAGACTACACCATCCACTTCACAAGACAATGCGACCAAACAAGAAACCCATGAACCAACGCATCACTCAGGTCATGTTTGATTATCATTATCTAAATTAATAATCACTCACACAACACAGTACCACAGTGTACACACAACACAGTACTACAGTGTACACACAACACAGTACCATAGTGTACACACAACACAGTACCACAGTGTACGCACAACAAGTACCACAGTGTACGCACAACAAGTACCACAGTGTACGCACAACAAGTACCACAGTGTACGCACAACAAGTACCACAGTGTACGCAACGACAAAGTACCACAGTGTACGCAACGACAAAGTACCACAGTGTACGCAACGACAAAGTACCACAGTGTACGCAACGACAAAGTACCACAGTGTACGCAACGACAAAGTACCACAGTGTACGCAACGACAAAGTACCACAGTGTACGCAACAACACAGTATCACAGTGTACGCAACAACACAGTATCACAGTGTACGCAACAACACAGTACCACAGTGTACGCAACAACACAGTACCACAGTAATCATCTAGATACTAAGATACCAAAGTCAAAGAAAAACATTCACTTGTTACAGATATACTCGACAGCTTAAAACATCAACAACACGGCTAGTGCAGAGCGCGCACTGCCGG
The DNA here is from genome assembly GCA_017562165.1 of Ectropis grisescens. Taxonomy (NCBI): domain Eukaryota; kingdom Metazoa; phylum Arthropoda; class Insecta; order Lepidoptera; family Geometridae; genus Ectropis; species Ectropis grisescens. The sequence goes on from CM029785.1 coordinate 19,247,455, forward strand.
TCAGAATGGTCGTATCGGCGCAAATGCAACATGCTACGTCATCTCTCGAACAACGCTCTGAACGGGGCGTAAACAAGTGACTCACAACACTCGCCCCTCTACGATCGCCCCACCACAGTGCTATAAAAAGGCGCGCGCTGTGGCGGAGCAGACAGTCGCTTCTCTGCGCTCGGACAGTAAACACCTAATCTATTGTAAATTCTTGTAATCTATGTTGATTATATGTGAATTTTGATTGAAGTAAAGTTGGGTGTTTTTAATTATCCCTGAAATGGAATACTTCAATAATAAGGACATATATATATATATATATATATATATATATATATATATATATTTTACATATTTCTTGCATAAGGAGAAGAAGAGGAAAATAGGAGGGAGTTGGGTACATTCAAAATCTTATTCTAGTGCTCGTCTGTAGAGCCGATCACTACCGGTTGGGATTCCGCTAGTAATCGACTCGACATCGAGTGTTTGTCTAATTGCCTTTTGCCATTTGCCTAAGCTGCCTCCTCCCGGCCCAGAGCCTCAGGTCAGGTGGCTGGTACTCTATCTACACGCGTTCGCTGGATATCTCCACCTGGTGTTGCACTATCGCTCTCGTGACGTCTGCTGTACTGTTAGCACCCCTGTTCCACGTCAAGTTGAGACAAAGAAGGTTACTGGCTACAATTGTTGCATCTTGATTGTTCCCAGACCATCCTTCATATTCCGCCACCCTAAGCGGCCAGGTAGCTGGTACTCTATCTACACTCGTCCGCTAGAAACCTCAACCTGGAGCTGCACTATCTTTCTCATGGTGGCGTCAGCTGTGCTGCTAGCAACTCTGTTCCACGTCAGGTGGAGCCAAAGAAGGTTATTGACTGGGGATGGCGCGCCCAGCTTGGCTTTTCTGGTTGTTTGGAGTGCTGTCTGTCAACAAGGTAGGTAAAGACACACAATTTTACTCGACATACCTTTTGCTTTAAAAACTCTTTGTACCTACATTTATTGGAAATACCTCTCCGTATGTAAATGCAGAGTGACGAGACGAGCCAGACATGCTCCTCATGGTAAGAAACACGCCTGTTCATAGCAGTACAGTATTGCGTAACTGAAGAATAGAAATCACTGCCTAGCACTGCACTGCGCTCGTCATCTAGAGTTATAGGATGATTTATCTGTTTCCACGTGGTATTCTGGTTAAATTGTTGCCTCAAACAGAAACATAATATTATTATGTTTCCACATAACTGCATAGCGGTAAAATAACTTGCAAAATTCGTAAAGCGCTAATATAGAATGTCTTTTACATTCAATATATGGACGGTCTTCTAAAACCCACATACTGAATAAGAATACCTATGTAGAAAGTCAGTTTTGCTTGTTCAATTATCAGGCATGACGATCACCCGGATCTCCAACCCTGCGAAAATAGTCATCTTCTCGGTATTTCTGTTCACAATAACGCTATATCAGTACTACACTGCGTCTGTACTATCTACCCTACTACAAGAACAGCCTAAGAACATCAAGACCCTCAACGATCTCTTGAAAAGCGATCTGAATGCCGGCGTTGAAGATATATTGTACAATAAGGATTATTTTAAGGTAATAAGCTATTACCTTACCATTGTATGTTAAGATCCTGAATGAATGTTAAAGCCCAATATGTGAGAGGATAAAAAAGTTATAAAATACCTAACTACTAATTTCAAATTTGCCTCTGTGATAAATCTGCGGATTGTTTGATACTTACGCTCGTTTTCAGTTGGTATTAAAATCTAAAAGCAAAACTATCTGCTGAACTCTAACATGTCTAAAGCAATATGAAGGTATGTGTAGTTGCCGGCAAACAAGTTGACCCAATGAAGTTTACTGCGCAGAAACGTTTTTAAGGTCTCTTTGGTGGAAGTGCACATGCGCGAACTTTCCCCTTCCACGTCACTTTTGGGTCAACTTGTTTGCCGACCACTATACCTACAGTAAAAAATTGGATGTCCACAACGAAAGAAGGAAGGTCGTAGTAGCGCCTCAACGAATTAGCCGATCCTTCGCAGCTATTCGGAACCCAGTCGGATTGAATCTCGACACAGAATCAAACCTCTCGGTCTTTGTCATATCCGTTTAGAACGACAGAGACAAGGATTATCATTCCGGATTTGAATCTATCGAATTGCGTTCAGAATCAGCAGCACACAGATGAGGTTTTTTATTAGAATATTTAAATTTCGCTGCAATTTGTTTGGTCGATTACTTGTAATTTTTAATTTTGATTTTTTAACCAAAATGCGTATTATATCATTGCCAATAAGAAAGTCAATTCTCTTATCCAGCGCACCGCAGACCCTATAGCTCGCGAAATCTATGAAAAGAAGGTGGTTGCCTCGATTCCCTACAACTACTTTTCGGCAGAACAAGGCTTAGCCATGGTCAAAAAAGGAGGATTTGCGTTCCATGTTGACAGTGCAGTCGCTTACAGGTAATTACCAACTAAAATTAATGTAAATGGTAGTGCCGTGCCAAAGTGGTGGTTACCTTAGGAGGCAGATATGAGTACCTACGCTTGTCCACTGGCCACTGTCTCGCTTTATGATAAAAAAGTAATAATCTATGATGCGTTCTTGTCCAGAAGAAATAGGGACTTGGGTTATCAAGACAGACAAGCTTTTGCAGACATGCGTTCGCATTTCTCATTATTGGATGACGCGCTTATGAACTATAGGTATTGAGGCCTTAATCATGGATTCTAGGCAATCTGGTCTAGGAAATCTAACGTATTGGTCCTCATTGAAGACGTCAATCCACCTTAAGTCGATACAGAAAATTTCTTCGTTTTAAACCAATGTCAATCAAGACCCTCGTCTGTGGCAGCAAAAATTGAACAATAATAAAATAAAACCTAACTTTGGGTACTTTCTTGTTCCCCAACATAATATGCTAAAAAAGTAGATAGATGAGACTTTTATGTACAGGAATATACGACGTACGTTCTCTGAAAAGGAGCTATGTGAGCTGCAAGAGGTTTTGGCTTTCGCTCCCTATACGTCCTTGGCTGTGGCCAAAAACTCGCCTTATAAGGATCTTTTGGCGTATGGGTAAGTGAAAACTGTCTCATTCCAAGTCTGGAAGGGATATGTATATTGATTTTAGTTTTGAAATCATCGACATATCGATCTTTGAAATACAATGATTTTTTTATGTTATTAAACCCGACTTCTACTTAAACAGACACTTGACTAAATTTCATGCTTTGTACTCGTAATATGAACTACACAGTGTTCCAAGAAACAGCGAGGTACTCGTATTACGATTACGTCGTCCAAGTAAGCAAATTTAAATTTTCTGATGATATTTCAAAAACCGCTACACTTTTTCGACGAAATTTATGTGGGACAACTTGTGAAGTAATATATTACTAAAAAAATGTATTTAAAATCGACCCACAATGTTATTATAATATGCATACAAATATTAGTAAAAATATGTACAATCGAATTGAAAACCTCGTTTTTTAAATCGGTTAAAACTTAGATTTTAGAACAAAAAATTGACTAAACAGACCTTTGTAAAAATTTTCACCTTTATAATTTACTTACAAATTCTAGTTCACGGTGATAAGCATGGTGATTAAAAAAATAGTCCGTCAGTTATTATTAAACGAATTAATTAAAAACGAAATACGAAAAAACAGATTATTAAAAAATATTGTACATGTACTATTTCGTTTGTTTCATGAACAAAAAATACGAAGATACACCTAGGTAGGTAGTGCTTAAAGTTTCGTAATACATATACGACTTTTATGTAGACGAGACGTTACAACCCCCCACTCCAAAAGTTAGATGGTCTAAGTATACCTATACTTGTTGATTTTTAATAAAGGTAAAACAAATGAACTATTTCGAACAAAAAATTAAACCGACTTCAAAATCACAAATAGGCACCTCAAAAGCGAAAAATAAATGAATATCATTATTACAAGTTTAGTGCTACTCACTCGTCTATTTGAAGTCGGTGCCAGTCAGGCCAAAAATACTATGTAGGATGTGGATATCCACTACCTGTTAGACTTGGCTTGGTTTGTACGAAAATAGTTTATTTTACCCTTTTTGGTGCAAAACAAGTTTTATTAACGCATTTACCCAATTTCGTAGTGACAGGTTCGAGTTTCATATAACTTTTGTGAAATCTAGAATTACGTTATCCAGAAAATTTTAATTTATGGTTCATATTTCAAAAACCACTTGACCGAGTTCGATAAAATTTATATGGGACCATTCGGGAAGCATACCCATCTGAACATAAAAAGAAATTTTAAAATCGGTACGGCGGTTCTCGAGAAATCAGGTAACATACATAAAAACATAGGGGTCGAATTGATATATAGGTATACATATATGATATAGGGGTCCTCCTCCTTTTTGGAAGTTGGTTAAAAATATGTGTCCCATACTTTTCCATAATCTACCCGACGGACTGATTACGAGTACAATGGCATATTTTGTCCCTGTCGTCATCCCGATAGAAACGTTTCTGAAAATGTTTTAAACAAGTAAAAAAAACCGCCAAGTGGTGTTGAGACCAAACTTCACATATAATTAGATGTTCGTTTAATCAATTAATACATTCCCTAGGGTTCGCAAACTGTCAGAGCCGGGCCTGATGTCCCGTCTTTCCTCGTTGTGGGACGAGCGACGACCCGCTTGCGTGCGCACTCCAGACTCGAGTCTAATCTCCGTGGGGCTGGAAGAATTTTCCGCAGCACTGGCAGCCCTGGCGTTGGGTGCTGCCGCGTCGCTTCTGTTACTAGCAGCTGAACTGCTTAGTGTGAAGATACGCTCACGATACACGGCACCATTTAGTCTGTAATCTACACATTTATGTAATTAAAGTACTTATTACACTTAGCTAAATTTAGTCGTTCTACGAACGTTCTAGGTACTGAATTCACGCCATGATTGATTGCTTCTAAACTTTATTCTGAATTGAATCGACTAATCTTGCTTCTGAATTCAGTCACTAAATTTAAACAAGTGTAGGTAATAAGCCTTTAACGTACCTATAAACTAGCTAAAACAGAAACAGCAGCTTTGCACACAGCATATACTATGCTGGCATTGGTATTGTTCCCTGATAGAAACAATTTAGGTATAATGTATCAAGATCAAAGTGAATAAATAAGAGTATCGGTCAGCGTAAGTCATCTTTGACCACAAATCATCATCATTGCATACCATGAGCAATTTCACGGCAAAATTTTATCAGATTTGTTTTTTTTGTTAACATTTAGATATTACTAGTTTTTACCCGGCGACTTGTACTAAAGTACAGCCACACATTGTATTATAGTTTATATGTACGTATATGTATTATGTATTATAGTTTGCATTAAAATGCAAACTATAATCTATTTGTGTTTCACATTTCAATTTCATTCCTTCAGTTCTTAGGATATATGGTTGAACAACAAAATATACTACAAACTTTCACATTTGTAACATCACGAGCAGGTATAATAGAATCAATGAGATATTTGGAAATCTTTTTAGGAATATTGAAAAAGATGAATCCACAATATCCTTTACAACCCATTAGATGAATACTTTTATTATATGAAATATGTAATAGTTAGTAGGTAAACATAGCTGTAAAATAGTTTTACTCGTCTAGCTTGTCGTCGGAACGGATTGGCACTAATTGGAGGCAAATTTTCTTGTCATCGTTTACCAACATTTGATATGCCTGCTAGTTTTATGAAGCTAAATCATAATAAAAAGCCATATATCAAGAGTTAATCAGCTAAGTTGAAATGCCGGGTGACAGTAAAAACAGTTTTATTATGAACCTAACACGCGACTGTCATGTTCAAGCCTTATAAGAAATTTAAACCAGGCTCGCTTAAAAGTAGACTTTGTGAAAACTTATGATAAATCGATACATCGGCATTACACTATGTTTTTTCAAAAATATTTGCTGAACTATTTGATACTTAATGATATTAATGAAGTAGTTGATATATTCAAACATAAAAATCTACTTGGTGGGGATATTTATCATTGTTACAATGCAGCAACTGTTCTACAAATGCATAAGCAGTTTGTAGGAAATAATCTAAGAATGTCATATAAACCATTAAATCGATCGAACAGTACTGTAGAAACACATAATTATGCTAAAGTTGGAATAGTTATTAATACCAACTGTAAAGGATGGTCAAACGTCTTTGATTCTGATGGTACCAATGAAGTTTTTAAACCATCCTTTGTGTGGATTTTGGTTACGGATAATTTAGAAGGAACTACCGAAATCTTGTCTCAATATAAAATTGAATTAGATTCGGATGTTATGATAATCGTTAAGGAAGAAGACGACTACGATAAGTTGTATGAAATATACAATACTGGATTTAACAAAAACGGTCATCTTATTGTGCAAGAAATTGGGCGCTGGAATAAATCATTACATATGGACAACAGGGAGAGAAAAAATTTGAAAGGTCTCGTCTTGAGAAGTATCATAGTGATTCCTGAACCTAACAAAGTGAGAAATAAAACATTTGTCAAGTACTTAGAAGAGGAACAACCAGATCTTATAAAGGTCGATCCAATGCATAAGTTCAAAGGATATGCAGCGCTGAAATACTTTCGAGACATGTTTAATATTACGTAAGTATTTGTCATTATAAATCATCAAGAGTTTAATTGTTGCATTTTGCATGTTTTACCTTAAATTCTAAACTTTGAATTCGGCAATAAAATTTTAACCTGAGTACTGATTGACAATCCAAACGATTCCAGCGTGGAACGACGATCCCTGTCTCTGTCAATCTAAGCGGATAAGACTAAGATCGGGAGGTTTGATTTCGTGGCGATATCAATCAGATGCGTTGTGATTATGGGTACTGCGTAGCGATACTAACCCCAGTCGGATTGATTTCGACACGGAATCAAACGTCCGAGACGTGTCTTAGATTCCGTCTTTGTCAATAACAGAGATAAGGATTGTCGTTCCGAATTTGAGTCGTTCGGATTCCATTCAGAATCATTAGGCTTGTACCTACTATTTTCAATCCGTTATTTTGTTTGGTTTTTAACTCGCAGCTACGAGTTTCAACGGACAAGCTCGTGGGGTTATCCAACCAACGGCACATTTGACGGTCTTGTCGGTGCCCTCCAGCGCATGGAAGCGGATATTGGAGGTTCCCCACTTTTCATTCGCGCTGATAGGATGGATGCTGTTGACTACGCGACAGAAACTTGGCTTACAAAGTAAGTTCTTTGTGGTATCTTATTTAATAACACAATTAATATTTGTCTTTTATAGTTTTGTACATTCGTGTAATTAGGACACGTACCTAAATACATTTATTTGTTTACATCTCATTTCCAGCATGCTGTGCATGTGCAGGTATTGTCGCAGTTAAAAATAGAGATACTACATACATACGTTTCCAGTAGTGAGCTAAGATTAAAATTGTCTTATTTTCAGACCAAACTTTATATTTCGCCACCCGAAGCACCCTGGTGGCTACCATACTATTTATACACGTCCACTGACCACCAAGGTGTGGGGGTGTGTGATTGGACTCATGGTATTGTCCTCTGTTGTATTGGGAGTGCTGCTCAATATCAAGATTGTACGAATACCGGGAGATGAAGATGTGTCAGTTAGTCTGGTACTGCTATTCGTTTGGAGCGCTATTTGTCAACAAGGTTTTAAACTTTACTTAAATCTTATTACATGATATAATGTTTATGGTGTAGGTAACCACTACGTTGTAGGCATCTACTTGCGACTTCGTACGCATTGTATTTAGAAAAGGACCATAGTTATCCTAATGGACTATTCTAGAGTATAATCTACCATAATTCCAATTTTAGCCTGTTCCCTTTAGTTAGTCAAACATACGGACTATTATATTTTTTTAAATTATTGGTGGTGGACATGTCACACACAACACCATCCGACCCCAAACTAAGCAAAGCTTGTACTATGGAAGCCAGATAGCTGATACAATACTTATATATTTTTAAATACATACTTATTATACATAGAAAACATCCAGGGACAGTACAAATATTTGTATTCATCACACAAACATTTGCACTGGGTGGGGGATCGAACCCACGACCCACGGCTTCGCAGGCAGACTTATTACCAACTAAGCCAACAGCATCCAACAGGCCAGCAAATTAGTATAATACACGTACCTATACGTATTATTTTTCCGCCTTTGGGTTCTTGTAAGTTCACAAATTAAAGTGTGGAGCAATTGCGTACCCAGGTTTCGTTTTAGGCTTTGTATTAATTTAATTGTAGTGGTAGGACTCTTGGCACCACAGATGATGACTACTACACTTTTGCCAGTTGTACTACCATCAAGCAGTTCCTAATGTGTAATATTACTGTGTTCCGGTTTGAAGGATAATGTTTCTGATAAATTACGAGCGCAGTGCAGTGTTACACAGTGATTCGTATTCCTAGATTTCAAATAGCAGCAGTACTTTGTGGTTATGGGCAGGCGTGTTTCTTACCAGTGCGTGTGCTTTGTTCGCCACTCTATGTTTAAAAAAATCCATTCTGTACCACCTTATAAGGATTTTGTACGTTTATCAACAGGGATGACAATAGGGCGAAGCTCCAACGCGGCGAAAATGGTTATGTTCACGACATTTTTATTCGCGCTGACTTTATACCAATACTACAACGCGACTGTTGTGTCGACACTGCTTCATGAACAACCGAAGAACATACGAACGCTCTCGGATCTATCGCAGAGCAATCTGAAGGCAGGAATCGAAGATATTTTGTACAATAGGGATTATTTTGCAGTAAGTTTATAGTTATACTTATTATAGTTTATAGTTATTATAGCTGTCCGCCACGGTTTCTCCCGTGGTACATATTTTATATGGTCTATAGCAGCTATATCTAGGGATCATGCAGTAGATACGTATTGAATAAATATTACTCAAAAATTGTAATGAAAACCAGAAGTAATGCAATATGTCGAGAAAATAAACTTTATAGTAGGTCCACTCCAACTGAATATGGCCGTGACGGCCGCGTATGGCTGCCTCTTTCAAGAAGAGTGCACGCGCGTGATCTTTTAGCAGTGACAGAGCCAAACTTTAGTCTGCTTGGACCTGACTGATGGTGTATATTCTGTGAACTTCAAGTATGTACAATAGGTACAGTATTTAGGTTAATAATAGGTTTGCACTTGACCATCATCTCGCCTGACCTTAAGTGACAGTAATAAGTTTCCGGCATTCCTAAACTTCCTAAACACCAACTTGCGTGTTCCTATTCCCTGCACACATCATAGGGGTGTCATGACTCCCATGATCCTCTCCTTGGATCCGCCCTTGCGTCAAGTATACAATAGATTTCGAATGTTTTTTATCGGGACAACCGGCTAACCTAATCAGTATCACCCTTAGATAAAGAATAAGTAAATAGATAATCAGGTTTTTTCGCAAGGTCCCCTTGTACAAATCGTAAGCAGATGAGATGTTTGTTAGCTATTGCGACATAGTGATGTGGCGCAACAAAAGTATGACACTTCCACAAGAGTGACAAGACGAGAGCGATCTTCTAACTCTATACGTACCTAGTATATGTAAACTCTTTGGTATCACCTATATCTATCAGTAAGTTACAGTATCCTAGTTAATCAGTAACCTAGTGTTCTGTAAATTATTCCCCAGCACACCCCGGATCCGATAGCCCGAACTATCTACCTGAAGAAGGTGGCCCACGGTGGCGTGTGTAACTTTTACACTCCGGAGCGCGGCATGGAGATGGTCAAGAGAGGAGGCTTTGCGTTCCACGTCGACAGTGCTGTCGCCTACAGGTCGATTATTTTTTTACTTTCGGTCCTTCCTAACTGGGTTTGGGTTGACACAACTAAATCTATAGTCTATTGATGTGCCATCTCTTCGAGATTTATGAAATTTACGATCAATAACAAAAGCCAACATTAGTAATTTAAGTAAAAGTTTGTATGTTTCAAACTCTTTCAAGCAATAGGTAACTGTTGAAGGGACCTGGAAGAGATTTGGCACATACCTAGTTAAATAATAGTCTGGACTAACACATAAACGGCACTCACATGTAGGTAAATCTGGGTTCGCGTTCCAAACCGCGGATTTGTGCAGTTTGGACTTATTACGGATTATGATAGAGTTTTCATCCCGGGAAAATAATGGGAACGTGAACTACACGAGTGAAACCGCGCGATTATTTACTAATATGGCACATGGTCTCTCTGCTGGCTACCTACTATGTATAGAGTTGGCACAAACGCTTTACACCGAAAGCACGCATCTTCCTTGCCTTGTCGCTCTTGTGGAAGTGTCATATTTTTGTCGCGACACATCACTCTGTTGCCAAAGAAAGTATGCATTCATCTGCTTACGATTGACACAAAGGAATCGTGCGGAAAATCTAACTCTATACGTACCTAGTATGTGTAAACTCTTTGCTATAAATATTATATTATGTCAATGTTTGTTTCTCATTCACGTCGTAACTTATGAACGGATGAGGCACAGTTAGATTCCGTCTGGTAGAATAGAGGCTACTTTTTAACCCAGAAACATAACGAGAAGGGGAATCACGCGGCTGAAACTGCGGACGTTGTTAGTATTATAAATGTTAATGTTTGGATGTTTGTTGCTCAATCACGTCGTTCATAAGTTATTATGAACGGATAGGGCTGAAATTTCGAACACAGTTATATTATTGTCCTATGTTATATGTTGTAAGAACAGATAGGCTACTTTTATCCCGTGAAAATAACAGGAACTCCCGTTCCTGTATTTTGCTACGCGGGTAAAACGGCGGGCTGGTAATACATATTTATAAATAGGTTGATCCTCAGAATCATGCGACGCACGTTTACCGAGAAGGAGCTCTGCGAGTTACAAGAGGTGTCAGTATTTGGCTCCTACCTCGGACTGGCTGTGGCGAAGCACTCGCCGTACAAGGAGATCATGGCATACGGGTATGTCCTCACCCGACTCAGATAAATCTTTCGTAACGCAATCCCCTAAATAATAAGTTAGAAGTTAGCCAACAGTAGATGAACTATAACTATGAAATAGTTTTATAATATAGTGTCAAGAAAAGCAGGACATGTGCCTGATGGTAAGCAACATACCTGCCCATAACACACAGTTATTGGAACATGAAGATTGCATATCATTAGTTAGCACTGCACTGCGCTCGTCACCCGGAGATATAAGGTGTTTAAAGCCATTGTGTGTGACATTTCACACACAACACCATCTAGTTGACTATCAAATCAAAACTAGTATATTGGCAGCTGACACTTTTTGGGTCAATTTGCTAGGTTTCCACTGATCACAATACCTATCCAGTGCCCGATTTATATTTTTATAGATGTTGGGCTACATTGTTTCCGGCGCCTCACTTTTTTAAAATATCAAATTTATATTTTCTGTAGAGATTTTATGTTTAGGGCTGAGTGAGTATTATAGGAGAGGCCAATCTCCAGCTGTGGACGAACACAGGCTGACGATGATAGAGATTTAACATGCCTTATGTACAATAAATCTAGACTCTAATTCTAATTAGACCTATCGTCCTATCCGTGGTTTTTAATCGTAGTTCCTACAATTAACGATAAACAATCATGACAAAACTAGTCAACTTGTTTGACTTTTATCCTCTAAAATCTGGCGCTCATGACCAGCGACGTCATGACACATCCAGGACTTGTTTTTTCTAGTGTCCGCAAGCTATCCGAGTCAGGCCTTCTCCGGCGGCTGTCTTTCTCCTGGGACGAGCCACGGCCGGGCTGTGTGCGCTCCCCGGGCTCTGCCCTCATCTCCGTGAGTCTACCGGAGTTCTCAGCCGCGCTGGTGGCATTAGCCCTAGGGAGCGCCGCGGCGTTGATACTATTCACTGCGGAGCTTATGGTAGCCAAGACTAGACGTGTAATACCTTTTAAGCATTAAAATAGTACAAAAACTTAAGCGTATTTTTATTCAAAATACCACTTAAAAAAGCGATTTAAAATTTCGTATTCAAGCGATTTACATAATTATGTACGAGCAATAAAACCTCTTTGGCTGTGAGTTGTGAGCTGTGTGAGTTTTCAGCAAATAAAGTTACTCTCACAGATTTCTAAAACAATCTGTGGTTACTCTATATCTACTTATTATACTTTTGTTATTGCTGACATTTATATTAAATCTTTGTTGTGATTCTAATACTCGTATGTGTAGTGTTTTAATGTACCACCTTGGTAACCAAGTTTTGGTTACCAAATGCCTTTGTAACTTCTATAGTACCCGAAAAGGAGGACTAAGTTATTATTATCATCATAAAACTAAATGTACCTAAACTTAGTGGCAAATAAAGATTTTGAAATAAAATACTGTACGGTCGTTTTCGTAAAAACTTTCAAGAGTTGTGCCCAATATGAAATGTAATTTCTTTCACATGGGCTGAATACACAAGGGCGGCAGCGTCCAGATATGATTCCGAATTCCGTTGCACGTAGTGGTGCTGGTCCTCATATAGTGACTGCATTGCTGCGTATCTCAGAGTATAAAAAAGAGATTATATGGGGACCAGGACGTCTATTCTCTTTCTACGAAAAACGTAATTTCGAAACAAACTCGCGACTTTCCTATTCCGGTTCTACTCCTATCCGTCGTTTCGTCCATTTAAATGTTCTAAACCTACTCTATGTAATTAGAGTAACTTTTTAAACGTCTAATAATGTAGGTACGATCGGACGAAATCTGTCGCGAGTTTTGTTTCGAAATTACGTTTTTCGTAGAACGAGACACGTCCGGTACTGCGGGAGCAATTGCATGTGGCGGAATTCGGAATCATACCTTAAGAGAGTTGACCATAAAACGACTACACTGTACAAAGGAATTGAATAAATAACAACGATAAATTCGGCATCCATCAGTTTAATTGGATACATAACGTCTTCTCATGCTATTACAACCTCCGACGTATTGTGAAAAATTACAAACCTCGCGTATTAAATTATAAATTAATATTTATAGGCATACTCTTTGTACATACTAAAACCGTGTATAACCTTAATTACAGACAGTTTTAGTATTAATTTTATACGAAATAAAAGTCCGACCAGGGTCCTTATTTCGCTAGCTAACAATTGCAACAACCTTAGCGTATTCTGCTTGCAGTGACAGTGAGGCATTTTCGAAACGAGACAAAAGAATCATTTCAACAAACATTAACATTTTGTCTAAATTTAAAGTTCTGTCAATGTCAATTGGGGCAAACTGACGAAATTTTCACTAATTACATGCAGAACAGTAAATTTGTTTAATATAGTTAGCCACATTATTTATTTACGTTACATCATACTGAATCGACCCACGCCATGAAACAATCGGTTGTTCACATGAACTGAATATATTTTTACATATAGGTACATACAATTTTACAAAGAATCTCCACTACCGCCATATAGGTTGCGGGTTGGAACTCATTTTTTTTCTTCTGAAAAAATGCCCCAGAAAACACCGAGATGACACCAGGCCATGCTAAAGACTTATAACTAGTCCATACGGGAAAGTTTTGTAGAGCAACAAGATGAAGTACTTACCCGTCCTATCCAGTTATATTTATTTATCATATTTAGTAAACAATAAATATGCTAACAACGAAATGCAATTATTGCCTTTATCGTAATTTATAAGCAAGTTAAAACATTCACAAAATATCTTCATGTTTTGGATTCTGTTACGACGCAAATTCGTAAATTGCAATTTTACCTAAACATAATTACACATACATGTTGTTAGAAAGTTGTATACTACCTATGAAAATTAAAGAAAAACTAAATGAAGTAATATAGTTTCGGGATTAAAAAATAAAAGGCCCGACTTAAATTTGAGTAATACTTAACTTGCATATAATATATGTTATAATTTAACGCACCAAAATGTGTGTATACAATTAAACACATTGTGGAAGTATTACTGTATTGTAAAAACTTAACACTAGAGTACACGCGTAGCCTACTATAGTAGACCAGGGTTACTCTTTTTGCGGTAACTTTTTAGTTTTGCGCGCTAGAAACTAGCGATTCCAGGTAAGCCTCGTCAGATATATTTGTCTTTACCTCAGTACCCCGCGCGATCCCTGCGCGAACGGACGTGTATGATATTTGGCGCCAAAAGCGCGGGCCTACTAAAATAGTCCGCGCGTGTATTGGTGTAACAAAATCAGGTAAGTCACTTTTCGTGTATTATCGATTTATAACGCTATAATAATGATTTCCAGTTATAGTATATATGTATATTTATATGTTTATTAAATTATTGTTATATTAAAATTGTAATACGTATATTATTTTTGTTTTTTTGTTTTTTTTACAGATTTATAACCGTTTACATCATGAATGATGCACAAGTGGAAAGGTGGCTAGAAGAGCTAGCTAATGATGATGAAGATTTAATTGAGAGTGAAGATGATGAAGTTGAGCCAGAACCAGACTTACAGGCCCTAGTTCGTGAGGCAGAACTCCAGGAAAATGAAGAGGAAAGGATGAGTGAATCTGACGAAGCATCAGATTCAGATAACGCTCCACTCTCGCAACTAGCATCTGGAAGGCGTGGTCCAGTCTACAAATCGAAGAACGGAACTATTTGGCACAAAGATATACCACCGGCAACGCGAATTGAACCCAAAACATTAGGATTAGACCACCAGGCCCAAAAGGAGATGCAGCTAGGAATGCTAAGGATCCATTATCCTGTTTTGAACTATTTTTACACAAGATATTTTGGAAATTTTGGTAAGATGCACTAATATATATGTAGATCAAATAAAAGACAATTTTCAACGAAACAGGGATGCTAAACCCACTGATATAGTAGAAATGAGAGCATTTCTAGGCTTATTGTACGTCATGGGAGTGTCGCGAAGTGGACGGCGTAACATAAAAGACTTTTGGGATAACTCTCAGGGTACTGGCTTAGAAATTGTATATGCCACAATGTCAATAAATAGATTCCGATTTTTGATACGTGCCCTAAGATTTGACGATATTACTGACAGAGAACAGCGCCGAGAATTTGATAAATGGCACCGATTCGACAAGTTGTAGAGCTGGTCACTAACAATTGTCGTAACAACTTTGTTCCTGGCGATTATTTGACGCTAGACGAACAACTTGTCGGTTTTCGAGGACGTTGCGGCTTTATAATGTACATACCGAATAAACCAGACAAGTTCGGAATCAAGATTTTATGGTTGTCGATACAAAATTTCCGTATGTCTACAATTTTGAGATATATGTTGGAGCGCAACCGGAAGGTCTGTTCCAGAAGTCCAACAAAGTAAACGACGTTGTCCATAGAGTACTGGAACCACTTTATGATTTGGGTTGTAATGTATCAATGGACAATTATTTTACAAACCTGCCTCTGGCTAAAGAGTTATTGCAGAAGAAAATAACGATTGTTGGTACTATGAAAGCAAATAGACCCGAAATTCCTAGGGAGTTCAAAGCTTCGAAGTCTAGGATAAGCAAAAGTTCTCTTTTGGGTTTCAAAAGACGTTACCCTTGTGTCCTACGTTCCTAAAAGAAACAAGGCAGTCAACTTACTGTCTACAATGCATTATGATGCAGCTATCGATCCCAATACAAACGAAGAACGCAAACCTGAGATTATTACTTTTTATAATCGTACTAAATGTGGTGTAGACATCCTAGACAAAATGTGCAAGCAGTATAGCGTTCTGCGTAACAGCCGTCGATGGCCCCTAACAATATTTTTGATTTGATGAACATTGTTGGAATCAACGCTCTGGTAATCAACCAATTGAATGCCTCACCCGAAAAACTTATCAGGCGTAATTTTTGCACGAATTGTCCTTCAGTTTGATAAAACCACTTTTGATCCGTCGGGCATCCATTGAAACACTTCCCCGACAACTTAAATTCAGGATTGGAGCACTTTTGGGCAGCACAGCTCAAGAATCACAAGAGTCTCAACACGAGTTGACACCAAAGACAGGACGAGTTGGTCGATGTGCACTCTGCTCGAGAGCCCGAAATCGGTCGACAAAAAAGTGGTGCAAGACATGCTACAAATGGATTTGTCCCGATCACCAAGCAGTAGTGTGTCCTGAATGCTACGAAAATAAAGAAAATAGTAATTAAGTTAAGTGTTAGTTAAAAAAAGTTACGTTGATCTCAGAAGTGCCATTTTTGTTACTTTTTCTTAGATGTTTACTAAATTGCCTATTGTTCACTATTTAAAATAATATATCTAAATTGTAATGTTGTAATAACTAAGTAAAATAAATAACTTTTCCATTTCGTTTCTTATTTCAATCAAAATAATTATAAATATACAATTTATTGACATTATAAAATGGCCTAATATTGTAGGCCACGCGTGCACTCAAGTAAAAAAAAGGGGCGCGTGTACCGTAGTGTTAAAGAAACATCTGTAAGTTTCAACTTCAACTTTTGATTTGTGGCTTTTATCACAGTAAATACATAACAGTAGGTTATCTAAGGCCGCCCACCGAGTTATTAGCCTACTCTTGCGTTGATCCCCAGGGTTGTCACTTTAGCGAGGTTGGCGTGAGTTGAGAACGCGAGCGGTCATGTAACGTACGCACGTGCGCTGCACAGCCTGTACTGCCGCCACCTTATTCACCCCTATATTATGCTAGCGTGTGCGTGGAACCGCGTGCCAACACGGCGCGCACGCACACATTCAAACCGAGACCGGCATTTTACTGTATGTTTTACTGTGCTTTTATTGTGGTTTAGCCTCACAATTCCACCAATGTCACGTAGAAAAATAGACCGTCAAACGAGAAAGTTGCTGTATATTTTGTGCAGTTTATTTAAGTGTTTCCCCTCTTTTCTTTCTTTAAGTTTTGTTCGAAATTACATTCTAGGGTTTTAAAATTAAAATTTCAAATGTCAAAAAACAAACCTTTTTTTTAGAACTAGGTACGAGTATAATACGGTATTTGACTAAATTTGTAAAACCTTTTAAATCATTTTTGATTGCGTAACATACATACTACATGAATAATTCAGGAATCTACTGTTTTAACATTATCAATAAATGTTTCAAATTTAAAGTTCACAAATTCCCGCCAAAACGCTGATTCTGGTCCAGTGACCCGCGTGACGTCACAGCTCAGTAAACAAATCATTGTCCTACGAAACCGTTTGCTGTAGATGAAATATTTACTAGCGTGTGATGACACCAGCGTTGCCATCCAGTGCGTTAATGTCGAGAGTATAAATTCAAAAGATTTTAAATCTTCATTGGCGTATTTTACAAAAAATAAAATCTTATTACAAACTAGAATGAAATATGTTTATTTAATTAATTATCCGATAAGGTGATCATACTTTATGCTTTTTTCAACATTGTCAAATACCATATTATACAACTTTTTTATACATCTGTCGTTTTGGAAAAAATATCGAATAATTTACAGCGAAATTAAAAAAAAATGATAGCATTTTAATACGACATCTTGTGCCTAGCAGGGTAGCAGGACGGTCACGTATGGACTTCTTGGTATACAGCACAAAGAAGAAATATCTAATTATTATGTTACAATAATTCGAATTTATACATAGCGGCCTTTCGAGACGGCTTAATTTTAAACAAATATTTGACAAGAAACATGTTAATCTGGCAGTACTTAATCCTCTTAACAGACACGTGAACTCCAATAATCTATAATTTGTTTATAAATAAAACAATAAATATACAAATAACGAGATTACACAGAAAGAATTAGTGTAACTGAGACAAAAATAAACTGCGTTGTTATAATACGGATCATACAATTTGACACATTTAAAGTTTTATTTGACACGTTTAAAGTTTATCGTATGACATTACTAATTTACTTTGTGTTTTTATTAAAATTTGTTCAATGTGATGGTCAACGCGTGGTTTTCGATGTAGGAATCATTTCTGTGTAACCCAATTGAATTGATTAAATAGGAGATAAGTCAAATAAAATGATATTATTTAGTTTTTCGTAAATTTACTACAGACTTTGAAATATCGTTGAAACAGTATATTACTATGTACATATGTAATTTTGTTTCGTGCTTTCCCATTAAAATAATGTAAAACTTAGCATATTAAAAAAAATATACTTTTAATGTTTCAAGAAACACAAAAAGTTCACCTCTTTAAACTGCCAAAATAAAATTGTCCATTACATTTTTGATGTGTTTTTGACCGAATCAATTTAACATAATAATTGCTGCTCAATTACGTAGAAAGCCTGAACGAATCAGGTTGAAATTTGGTAAAGTTAAATAGTCTGGAATAGAACGTAGGCTACCTTTTATTGCGGGAAAGGCGTGGGACACTGCTTGTATGAAATAAACATCAAAGGACAAATGGTGACCGATTGGAATCTGTTTTCAAAAATAGTAAAAGGTAGTTAGTACCTACTTTTTTGTTTTTCATGAGATATAAGATAGTCTAGACATCACTCAAATTTGTCGTCCGCTCCACCACCCACACGTGTCTTGTGATGAAATTATTGAACAATGTTACAGATATACAAAGAAGCACTATCAGACTAAAACATATCCATATACGTCGTGGGAATGCTGCCAGTCTATTGGGCTTTGGTCAGGGATACGAGCTCAGAGATTACGCGAAATTGAGTTTGTATACTACCTATTGTTCGATATTTTTAAATTATATTGATTTAAATTGAATTAAATAATACAATGAGTTTAGTAATCGTTATAAAACAATCGCCAGTATCATCGTAGTAGATATGACAAGAGTGGTGACACGGAGTCAATTCCTACAGCGCCACAAACTTATCTGTAGTACGGTCAAAAACGGAACTACTGAACGTTTAAAACGTTTAAAAAAGAACACCAATACTTTTCTTTCGTGGCGCCATCGTAACATTCCTCAGATAAGTTGGTCGTACTGTGTGTACTTTTATCCATATCCAGTATGGAGGGTGTAGATGTAAGGAGTGTTATCGCATATGGTAGAAAATTTTAAAGTGTCCATCTAGGTGGTATAAATAACCGTTCAAAATCTTGCATAATGGCGCTGGTGTACAGAATGTAGAGATTGTAAACGAATTGATTTCGAGTTAAAAATGTAATATTATTGTCGACTAAAATAGTTAATTTTATTATGAGAAAACGTGTACATAGCTAGAGTGATTTTATTCCGTGAATTGTGAATAGCACGTTTATTAATTTCCTTTAAATTGTACCCTTCTGCTAATGTGGCGCCATCCTAAATTAATGCATTTGGACGGACACTTTTTCATGACACTCCTTACTTTAACCCCCAATGATATCCAGAATCACAACTCTGAGCCTTTGATCAACATAGTTTTAGGAAAGCAAGGTAATAGCATTGGCAATCTATTGCTATTGCACTTTTCAGTAAAACCCCAATAATAGGTTGATTAGCTTAAAAAAAAAAAAGTGTATATGAATAGTTACATTCCAAACAGCCAAACAATTATATATACAGCTTTTAAAGTTCCTCAATTTGAACTCATATTGAAAAACACTACACAGTACTCAATCGCGATAATTATTATTCAATAATCGTCACGACGTCACTCACATAGGTATATCAAAATTAATGTTTGTCTATATTTATGTTATTTTTAAATTGTAAACTATGCATTTGATCATGTGACGATCTTTAGCCAAGTTGTTGTGAATGAGCCAATGCAGGTAGCTGAGTTGGTACGACCAATTTTGACAGGTAGCAACGCGCGCGCAGGTACCTAACAGATTATAAATAATAATTCAGATGTGTAGAGGTTAAGTATTGTACAATGTTTTCCATAATATATGAATCCCATTGTAATTTGAAACGGAGTAACACATACGAATTATCGAAGATTCATGAACAATATTAGTGTATCGGACAATAACTTTTACATTTATTTAAAGCAACCGAATCAGCTACAAATGGCGTAACGTATAATCTTTTAATTACTTTTGGTAGTTTACAAATTTAGCGACTCATTTGCTCGTAGCACACGAAACTTATTATGATAAATAATACTTTTCCTTCGGAATTTAGTTCATTTTCACCAATATACAAATAATAAAGATTCCTTAGATTATTATCAGAAATTTATAAAACTATTGACTGGTAATATTGCTGCCTGATATTTTCAAAAGTTTCTCTCAAATACAAAGTGATGTAACAGACTACTCAAATAACATATTTATGCGACTAAACCCCAAAAAATGACGTTTTCCAATTCTCGACTTTATTTCCTGTACAATAGAGTTAATTGTTTATTATGCACATGACAGTAAACTAAAATTGAGCAGAGTTAATTACGATCGAAATAAAGTCGAGCATAAAATTAAGTCAATGCTTTAAAATTGCAATAAAAGAAATGAAAATGGCGGTAGTATATTTTTTACAAAATAGAACACATTTTTTGCAGAGATATAGTAATTTTACTCGCTATTTTGTTTTTATATGACTGCGCAAATACGACTTCAGACCTTTTAGGGCCTGCAAGCTTTTGTATAAGATAAAAACAACCTATGTCGAGCTTGACCTTAAAATTACCAACTAAGAACATCGCGTGACCGAAGCAAAAGTAGTTATTACAACGGCTATATTTCTCTCGCTCGTGCTAATATGCGTGCATCGTTCGTAAGGGCGAGATGACACTATTGATAGTTTGGCCGATAGTTGGCGACGTACGAAATAACGTTGCGACGATACGACGTCGCGTTACGCTGGCGCAAAATTAACCGTAATTTCCGTACATTTACGAACTTCGTCAAATAAGTACATCCTACTATTTTTTCCAAAAAAAATTGCTATTTGTATATTCAATCAGTTCGGAACGTTTCAACACATCTAGTTGAAATTTGGATCACAGTCAGCGTATGGTCTGGAAAAACATAGGCTACTTTTTACCACAAAAAAAACAGCAACAGAACTACACGGGCAAAACCACGGGGCGCTACTGGTGTATTATATCGGGGCCTATTTCCTTCTGAACGAGTCATGATAGAATTGTCCTTCTTTCTGTAGCAGACCGCTCGCTGGCTAATTTATGTCGCCACTGTAATCTATATCTTAAGCGGCATGACAAAAAGCCCATATTAATGTATTTTATTTGTCGAGCGTAGTCGAAGCGACGTCCTTAACAGTAAGTTTAGGTTAGTAGGTCCAGCCCTTCTACCGTCTAACTAAATCGGCTTTGGCTTTGCTATTGCGGTCTCTATTATTTCAAGCGGAAAGAAAAGAGAGAGCAATAACAAAGCTACGACAGTTCTAGGTAGGCGGTATACCCTCTTCTGCACTAGCCAAAAATGCAGTAGAGGCCACCAGAGGTCATCCGCCATGGGCGTTTTTAAGGAAAAAAGCTTTCATAATTCTTTAATTATTTATTTGGTTTACTTATTATTTTTACAAGTATTATAGGGGGAGTAAGACTCGACCAATCAAGAAACTATAATGAGAGTGATGGTACAACCGCCATTTTAATTTCTCTGCCGTCACGAAAAAGCCTCTGAAAAGCACGTTCCAGTGCACCAACTTATCTGTAGAACGGCCAAAAGCGGTACTACTGAGTTCTCTAGTAATATGTGGTAAAACTTTTCGATCGTGGCGCCCTCGCTACATTCTATAGATTAGTTGGTTGTACTGTACTGTCTAACCTTCACTTCAACAGAGACCAGCGTAAATTGACTAAAACAAAATACCATCATAGTATCATGGAGAACGATCAAAACAAATTTTCGGTAGCTCATAGCTCTTATTGTAAATAGGTAAATGCCTTCGACAGATCATTAAATATATACTAAAATATTCGAATCGTAAAGAAAATATCGAGTCACACGCGCAAGAAAAGTCTAACATAAAACAAGGGTTTATTAAAAAAAAAATATTTACAATTTATCTATTTCGGTCAGTCTCCGGTTACTGCTGTGTGGGGGTACCTCTAGTTCACATCACCTATTCCGTACATCATTCTATTTCATATACAATGAATTGTGTAGTCTATGTATTGTTTGCTGATGTATAGTTTACCGTCTATGGCATGAGAAGGACAGGAGAAAAGTTTATCTTCAGAAAATCATAAGATCAGTTAGGTAACACTTAACTGTATAAAGGTTCAGATATCGTCAATAGCGCAGTACGTCTTCTACTCTCTTTATACGAAAAACGTAATGTCGGAATAAACTCCGGTTCTACTTCGATCCGTCGTTTAAATGTTCCTCTAAGCTAAGCTGGTAAGATTTAAACGTCAAACAATGTTCGATCGGACGAAACTAAGTAGAAACGGAGTAGGAAGGTGCGAGTTTATTTCGAAATTACGTTTTTCGTAGAAAAAGAGTAGAAGTCCAAGTTTGCCGACTAATCCTTTACATTTTATTTTGAACCGGGAGGAGACAAGAAGAACATATTCTTTCAGTAATTTATAGTTGTAGGTATTTATTTGAAAAAAATCTGACGGCTTTGTGTCCTTTAAGTGCCCTATTGTGTGAACTATAAGGTTTAAATCGGAACCGAAGTTACCTTGAAAACTCTAGAAGACACGAGTCGCAGTTTGTACCAGAAATGTACCCAACATGCGTCGACGCGATATTTCCTTTATATCGTAAAAGTCTAAAAGTTATTTGGGATGTATGTATAATATTGTACGACCAACTTATTTATACAGTTGATTGAGGGAGCGGCGCTCATACTTTCTACTATAAATTCTCCGGTTATAAAGTTGATTTCAGTTTAGCAATTGTATAAATAAGTTGGTGCGTGTATAGTGAGGCGTTCAGCATACAAAAGGTACGAACTAGGGTGATGTTGAATGTTGATCGATGGCTCTTCACCGCTCTTCCAACATCACTGTCTCTTGTGGGTATAGCTTGAGCGCTTCTAATGTACTGCTAGGTGTTTCATTTGTGAGCTGAAAATAAGAAAAATCATTAGTGTATGGTAAAATCGAATGAAAAGTTTGAAGTAGCTACTGACTAGGTTTGGTTCAGGTTGATTTATAATAATTTTATTTTCAAGCACGATTTTTTTAACATACTATATCTCATGCGACATCGGCGTGTAATATGGTACAACAAGAACAAAATTAAAAATTTTGATTAACCCCCGAATACCTCAGATTTGTTATCTGTACAACATTCTACTAGTCAAGCCCTTTCATTTGATACCCATATTGAGGTAGTAGTGAAAAAAATAATATAATTCGCCATTTTGTGGTGGCGGCCATCTTGAATTTGATTTTTTTATAATGTATAGTATTCTACTAATCAAGCCCTTTCATTTGATACTCATATTGAGGTAGGCTGTAAAGAAATATTTTGTCCGACATTTTGTGGCGGCGGCCATCTTGAATCGATATTAACCAAACACAGCTAAGAACATTCGCACGGATATTAACTTTCAATTAAAAAAAACCGCATTGAAATCGGCCCATCCGTTTGAGCTCTAAGGTGCCACAGACAGACACACCCAGACAGACAGACATCGACGTCAAACTTATAACATCCCTTTTTTTGGTCGGGGGTTAAAACCTAGAAACTTAACTTTGCGGTAGAAAAAATTAAACTTTTTTTTGGACGGAAATGTATTTTAATGTCTTCTTTTTGAGACTTTCTTTATTTTGACATAAAACATAGATTAAAGTTAAATGCACTTTAATCTATGTTTTATGAAATCTATGTTTTCCCATCATAAAATAACTATGTATTCCCTTTCTTGAACAATGTTGTAGCTCCTAAACCATTTTATATCAATAATACTTATGCTCAAATACCAATCCTGTTATAAATGAATATACGCGTAACTCACGTGATGCACAGTCAGTCGAGTCCGACTTAAGTTTCGGCCACGTTCGGCGGCTTTTTTCAAGAAGAGACCACGCGCGCGACCGCTGCTCGTTTGGCACTAAAAACTCTTTGGTTTTGGTTTGATTTGCTCTTTTTTTGCTTTGGATTGAAAAAAGCCGCCGGAAGTGGCCGAAACTTAAGTCGGACTAGACTGACTGTACATCACGTGTGTAACTTGTATATTCATTTAAAATGTGTGATAACCACGTTAGTTTTCATACACCAATCCTGTTAGTTTACATTTGAAGTACAATATGATAAACAAACGACACTGCTACAATCGTCTTTCAATGCCATCGTGTGTAATGCGCTCAAGTGGGATTAGACATGAACAACGCACTTATGTAATACGCTAGACATTTCCTCAGAAATCGAAATCGCCGATCCGATTTCCTGAAATGCGTGCACGCATCACAGTTTGAAGGGGTAAGGTTTAAATGCAAATAAATGAAGTAAAACTACTCACGTCTCTCCTAGGCCAGCTAGATATGACCTTGTAGTTATCTTGTGGGAATCCCTTTGATGCTAGGTAGTCAAATAATGCCTGGAAACAAAAGAAATATATGATTTTAAAAATCCTCCATATTTTTATGATAATCCGCTTTTTTTTAAATAAAGAGTGACGAGATGACCAAGACATGTGCCTGATGGTAAGCAACATGCCTGCCCATAACAGCACAGTGACACGCAGCTTTTGGAACATGAAGTGGCCAAATCTTTACCTAGATTTAAGATGTTTTATCTCTAAGCCCTGTAATTTCTCTGAAAACATTGCTCTTCAAACCGGAACACAGTAATGTTAACACATTACTGCTTGGCGGTAGAATAACTGGCAAAGGTGGCACTTCCCCAGGCGGACTCTGGCATGAGTCCTACCACTACTACTTATATGTAACTCAGTTTAAAACTTTATGACCGTTTGATAAGAGTACAAGTCGGCTGTTGTGACGTCACTTTTTCGTAAAAAGTAATTCCATAAAGTGACGTCACTCGAGTGCTGTTGTGAAACAAAAGAAAACACACCTTTTAAAATAAATACTGTAACTGACGGACCAACGTACCTGTAGCGTGTCGGTGGCGTGGAACCGGCGCTCCAGGCTGGCGTCGTGCGGCGGCGGCAGGCGCACGCGGATGCGCGCCACGTGCCGCTCCGACGCCGCGGGCTCTTCGGGCACGCGCCGCGCCGCCATGCTGCGCAGGGCCTGTCACAATAAATAAATAAATACTGGTGGACAATTCACACATAACACCATCTGACCCAAAATTAAGATGGCAGCCGGATAGCCGATATAATACTCATATAGTTCTAAATACATACTTATTATACATAAAAACACTCAGACATAGTACGAATATTTGAATTCATGACGTAAATATTTGCACTGGGTGGGAATCGAAACCCTCGGCTTCGCAGACAGAGTTACTACCCACTAAGTCACGAGGCCAGTCGTAGACCATATACTCGTATGTATGATAGAGATATAATACTTTATTGGTTATTTCACTGATGGTAACATGAGGCAAACGTTGTACAGGCGTGGAGTTTTAGGTGTAGAGTGACGAGACAAGCATGCCATGTGCCTGATGGTAAGCAACATGCCTGCCACATAACAGCACAGCCACACGCAGCTATTGGAACATGAAGAGTCGCAAATAATTACCTAGCACAGCACTCGTCACCCAGAAATTATGGTGTTTTATCTTTATACACTGTAATTTCACTGGAAACATTACCCTTCAAATCGGAATACAGTAATGTTTGCACAGTATTGCTTGGCGGTAGAATAACTGGTAAAGGTGCGGTACTTTCCCAGACGGACTCCGCAAGAGACCTACCACTACAAGTTGTCATTGTGAACGTATCTGTCAGAAGTACGTTCGTTCGTTGGTTGGATGGTTTTGCACCTTCTTTGCTCTCGGGACGTCAACCGCGCCGGTTGTGCGAACCGACTGATCGACGTTCGATATGACTGATGCCGATGGCGAACACTTGCATATTAATTCCTTGGAATCAGCTTCATTTATACCTAGTGATAATTGAACTATTGATATGTCCAGCTTTCAGCAGTTCAATTATTCTTAGCATTACTTCCAGTCATACCTCTTTCTTGGCTTCTTCCAATTGCCGTTCCGACTCTGCTCTCTCTATCTCCTCATTTCTCTCACGTTCTTGTTGTTTCTTTACCTCTTCTTTTGCTCTGAAATCAATACAATTTATTTAAATACAAAATTGTATTAATCCTTATATTATTATAATAATTACAAAAGTTTGGATGTTCGTTGCTCAATCATGTTGTAACATTTGAACAGATCACGGTCAAATTTGAAACAGTTAAACTATAGTCTGGAAAAACACATAGGTTACATTTTATCCCCGGAAAGTAAAGGGAACCGTTGGAAGCTGCAAGTAATAATTTACATGTCAAATGATACAATCTAATGTCAACACAAGAATAAAATTAAAAATTTTGACTAACCCCCGACTACCTCAGATTTATTATCTGTACGACATTCTACTAGTCAAGCCCTTTCATTTGATACCCATATTAAGGGAGTTGTGAAAAAAGAAATGTATTTCGCCATTTTGTGGTAGCGGCCATCTTGGATTTGAAATTTGTCATAGTTCAAAGTATGCTACTAGTCAAGCCTTTTCATTTGATATCCATATTAAGGGAGTTGTGAAAAAAGAAATGTAATTCGCCATTTTGTGGTGGCGGCCATCTTGGATTTGAATTTTTTTATAGTGTATAGTATTCTACTAGTCAAGCCCTTTCATTTGATACCCATATTGGGGTAGGTTGTGAAGAAATATTTTGTCCGCCATTTTGTTGAGGCGGCCATTTTGAATCTATATTAACCAAACATAGCTAAGAACATTCGCACGGATATTTACCTTTAAATAAAAAAAAAACCGCATCGAAATCGGCCCATCCGTTTAAGCTCTACAGTGCCACAGACAGACACACACACACAGACAGACAGACAGACAGACAGACATCGACGTCAAACTTATAACACCCCTTTTTTTGGTCGGGGGTTAAAAATACACGTCCACAGAGTAAAATTAACTTGAATAACCAGCACCGAACCGTTGGAGGTGCCAATGTGCCCAAAACGCTGACTGCGTTGCCTCGCTGAACGGCGACGGCTATTCTCTGCCTTAGAACAGAGACAGAGTAACTCTATTGAGAAATGTTTTAGATAGATATTTATAGAGACAGAGTGGCTCTATTGATAACTGTTTTTGACATTTACCTGACTGTCTCCTTTGTGCCTCATTGTAAAAACGTATAATAACCTAAACGAAGACCAGTTTCCCAACTTGTCCTCTAGTTCTGAACCTTAGCAGTATCTTATTATAATCCACAGAACTCAATAACAAAAAAAATAATTAAACCCACATAAATTTGGCTTTCTTTTAAATTAAACACCGAGTCGCGACATTCCACTGCATTTACAATTTTAATTTATCGTTCGATTGTCTGCAGCGTGTCAACGTTCTGGGAACCTCACGTTGGGAAACCCAGACGTAAATAAATAATTTGGTATTTCATTCAAAGTATTATCACACCATGCAATTTGATGGAAAATATATCTGTCTCACTCTCACCTATCAACTTCCAGACTCCGTTGGTATGCTTCGTCCTGTTCCCGTTTCACGCGTTGTCTCGCGTCTCGCTCTCTCTCCATCTTGACGTCCTCTTCTCTCTGAGCTGCAAAACGTTCCCACGCTTCCACTAAGCCACCCATTAGTTCCGATACGCCAACGTTGCCTGGGAAAAGACACTTTATGGTTATACAAATAAAAGGCAATGTTGCTTGTTGCTATTATCTCCCTGTAGTATTTTAACTCCGTTTACCCAGAACTGAACAAATCTCTTACTAAAAAATCCACTTAAAAATTAAAAACCAATACAAATTACAATTGTATTGTTTTTTAATTTTAATAAAACCTATGACAAGTAGCAAAGTCTAAATTGTGTCTAAATATCTTCTAAATGTAGTGTAGGACGCCCTGAGACCTGATGGAGGGACGATATACGAATGCCGGTTTGTTGGCGGTTGGAAACGTAAGAGGATGATGGAAGTCCTATGCCCAGCAGTGGGCGAATACAGGCAGATGTCATCGCATTTTTGGGACTATATAGGACACGCAGCTTTTGGGACATGAATAGTCCAAATCATTGCCTAGCACTGCACTGCGGTCGTCACCCAGAGGTCTAAGATGTTACATCTCTAAGCCCTGTAATTGCTCTGGAAACATTTCCCGTCAACCCGGAACACAGTAATGTTTGCACATTACTGCTTGGCGGTAGAATGACTGGCAAAGGTGTGGTACTTTCCCAGGCGGACTCTGCCAAGAGTCCTAGCATGTCAGTGTAAAGCTTGGATGTAGACTTACCATTGATAACAGAGTATATCTCCGTGTTGGAGCGCACGCGCATGATGATCACCAGCGCCGGCAGCCTCTCCACGGGGATGCTGCGTATCGTCATGCTGGCCACGGGGCCCAGCGCGTTCGCTATTGACTGTAGTAACCTGTACAAACAATACCACATTACATTCTGTTTGAAAAGTAGCCTATAAAGCAAGTGTCGATGGATCATTTCTCGAGACCCGGGTTGCTCACGACTCACTCGAATGGTGATCGGATTATAAAGATTCGATCTTTCGATCATTTGGGTCAACCTAACCTTACCAACCCTTAGTACGACCCAAAGGCAGAATGAGGAGCTGAGGAGTGGGATCGACAGATCGAAATACAAGTCGCACTCGAAAAGTGATTCTATGTAAAAGAAAGCGACAGAAAATGTTTTCGTTATTACGTCTACTTTGAAGGTAAAGAAATATACTCAATAATTTTATTGATAAGGATATGAATCATTTATACGCGTATACAAAGATGTTACAAGTAACAAACAGGACATGTTAAGTTGAGAACTCCATATTCTACCTTTCGGCATGCATATGGATTATGGACATTTTTTGGTCTTATTTCAATAGTTTACTAATTATGGTAATGGTAATTATACCATCATTGGGTAATTCCATTAATATAATAAATGTCAATATTTAGATGTTTGGTGCTCAATCACGTCAGAACGTCTAAACGGATCGGGCTGAAATTTGGAACACAGAATAAAGTCTGGAAGTACACATAGGTTACTTTTTCTCCCGGGAAAATAACGAGAACGACGGGAAGTAAGCGAGTAAAACCACGGGTCACTGGTACTATACAAACATGTCATGCGGAACAGATCGACCCATTCTATAGTTTATTTTCATAAATTATAAGTTGAGGGACATTTCACACAGCCAGGTATTCATGCACCTATTGTATGAGTGTAAGTAAGCTTTTACAACTTTACAAGTAGCATATTTTATTAGAGTTTTTCGTTATTGGTTCAGATATTTAGTTTCTTAAAGTTATTTACGTACATATTGTTATTGGAGGGATGCGTGAGGTCCCAGCCGTAGACTACGAAGTTGGCCGCTAAAGTCTGCAGTACTGTGTCACAGCCCAGAAGTTGGGCGCAGAACACATTCGACAGCACGGACTGCTCGTGGTGTAAGTACACTCCTAGGAGTTTACGCTGGAACAAACAAAACATATTGAGTCAAATAATGAACACACTATTTTCTCACATCTTCATAAAATGTTTTAAACATTTCTTTTGATCTCCGTTCTTGTGACAAAGGAAGTTTCCCAATACTCTTTTGATTTTCTTATATTTTTCTTTCTCTTCATTATTAGTAGCACTTCTATAGCAGCTTCTTCGACGTCCATTCTGCACGAATGTATTTGGATACTGTCGTTCGGCTTGATCTCCTGGGCCTAGTTGCCTTAGTTTTGGTCGATCGAGTCGCCGGCGACAAGTCGACAGTGCGTAATAGTTCTAAACATTTGTAAAGTTTAGAGTTTTGTTTGCAAGTTTGCAATTTTTTTCATGAAAATCGCCCAAAATTCATGTGTAAACACAAATATTTTACAGCACAGTGTAACCTAAATCGTTTCCGTGCCACGGAAAAGCGTGCGAAAATGCGGATTTATGTCACACTGCTATAAAATAGAATACGATACTGGTATAAATTGTATATGCACAGCGTATTATCCATGATTAACATACGAGAGCACCCACAAACACACACACCCTCTCTCTCTCTCTCACACACACACTCTCCCTCACACGCACACCCATGTATGTACAAACACGCACACACCCTCGCAAATGCAGTATATCATTTATTTATGTACATATATAACATATATGTATATTTAATACCTTTAAAAATATGTATATGTCAATAGAGAATATTATCCCCTGTATATTTATAACGTTAATTTCAAATTTGTATTATTCTAGTACCTAATGGAAGACACTGCCTTTTGCAACACAGTCTTTAGAACTAAAGCAAAAGGTAGGGAACTGAAAATATTGTAACAGCTTACTTGGTACCGAAATAAATTAAGTTTTATTATGTTTATTATGTTATTAACTTTACGCTGTGCAATAATCGACTATGTATTTAAGCTCCATGTATCGTTATATACTATTTTTACCATAATACAGCGAGGCTTGAATGCCTAGGTTTATTTATTTATTATGAGCCCGATATGTCCCAATGTTGGGCAAAGGCCTCCCTAACTTTCTTCCATTTGTCTCTATCCAGTGCTGCGATACGTCCCAATGTTGGGCAAAGGCCTCCCTACCCTTCTTCCATTTGTCTCTATCCAGTGCTCCGATATGTCCCAATGTTGGGCAAAGGTCTCCCTACCCGCCTTCCATTTGCCTTTATCCAGTGCTATGAATAGAATAGAATAGAATAGAATAAATTTATTATCAATGCTAGTTACACTCACAAAATATTTATAACTAAACATCCTGAGTATTTCTCAGCAGACTCGTCAAGTAGGTACAAATTTGTAGGTAGGTAATTACATTGATAGTTAGTAATAATTTAAAATAACAACAATAACATAATTAATAAATTCAGCTGTAAAAGGGCTGTGTCAAAGTTTTCTTTTAATTTGTAATAGAAATAATAAATAAATAAATGAAAGCGACAGTAGCAAATATTCCCTAAGATTAATACGATAGATGCAATGATCCAAAGTTAGATCCTTGCTAGTCGATGGGGTGAGAACAACGTAATTGAAATCTGACTTACATACTAATCAGAAGGTCACTTCTAAACAGTCCATTTGTCCATGTCCCTGGAGCATACGAGTAGGACTTGCCTCGCTTGGAACACAACAATAGATCTCAACAGTAATATTTCACCAACACAACACATCATGCAAATGCAACACACCTCCATACTTTTCACCTCACACAAATAATTTTATATGTCAATCCAGTTTCGCCGATATCGAGTCTAGGTCGTACCGCCAACGATTTTTAGGTCCACCGCAACCGCACAGAGTTTTGGTTAACCTAGGTTGAAGCCAGCCTTATGTGACGGTTTGAGGTAGTGTTACTTACTTCTTTGGCTGGTTTGAGACAGGAGTCCTTGATGGCGTCTTGCAACGTACCCTCGAAGAAGGCGGGCGTGTTGGGTCCGTACCGCGCGCGGAACCGAGCACAGAACTCGATGCAGCCCAGCGCCTCGTCTTCTACGTTTTCTGACACTGTATAAAGTATCATATCATTTATTAGTCACGGCGTCACCCATAGTATAAAACAAAGTCACTTCCCGCGTCTGTCCGTCCCTGTACATGCGTAGATCTTTAAAAACACCTAACAGATTTTGATGCTGGTTTTTTAAATTGCTAGAATGATTCGAGAGGAAGGTTTATATGTATAATACGTACATAAAACAGCAGAGAAACACGCATAATTTTAAAGGCTTCTATTGTAATGTCCTAAATAAACCCTTTTTATCGCTTACACTGCAAAGGCTGGCTGAAGAACCCTTACAGCAATATTGTACGCCTTTAAAAGGTCTACAAAAAGTCTGCACAGTATATCTATATCACTTAGTAATAGCCCACATCAACCATTTTTATTAGTACTTATATTTATTATCAGCATTGCACCCGTGCGAAGTCGGGGCGGGTCGCTAGTTTGTAAATAAAATTGCAGCGAACTACACTACATTATAGATAGATAGATTAATGCACTTAAAAAAAGAAATTTAAGCACCTCACAGATACAAATGTTAAACTATCCATTGAACAGAATGAGTCCAAAATACCCCAATGCCTCAAGTCGAAAGTTTTCAATCAGTGCATGTTTCTAGTGATGGCTTATGGAACTGAGATGTAATCTTTAACTGTGGGCCTCATAACAAAGCTCAAATTCGCACAGCGAGCTATGGAGAGAACGATGCTCGGAGTCTCTTCGCGCGATAGAAGTGAGATATGTGGGCTGTACATCGAGTGCAATAAATCCGAAGGAGAACCAAAGTTCAGGACGTCGGAAAACCAATGACAAAGTTAAAATGGAGATGGACAGGACTTATTGTTAGGCGGTGTGACGACAGGTGGACCAAAATTGTAACAGAATGGTGGCCGAGGCACGGAATGCGGAGCGTTGGACGTCCACCAGCAAGATGGATCGACGATATTTGAAATATATCGCTGGTCGAACTTGAACTCGATTGGCAAAGGACCGAGGCAGATGACAAAGTAAGTGAGAGGCCTATGCCCCACAGTGGGATAGAGATAGAGGTTGTGGATGATGATGATGATGAATGCATTAAAGTGAGACTCACTGAGGGGTTGGAGTCTCTCTGACGGCACAAGGTCCACAAACATATCTTCTTCAGCCACAAACACTTCACTCTGGTCCTCCACCTCCTCCACCGAGCTGTTCTCGCTGTCTGAACTCTCCACTATTATCTGTAACAAATATAAATTACCTAATTAACTGGATTTGTGAACTGTACAACATTCTACTAGTCAAGCCCTTTTGTTTGATACCCATGAGGGAGTAGTGACAAAAAATGTATTTCGCTATTTAATGGTAGAGGCTATCTTGGATTTGAAATTTGTCATATTGCATAGTATTCTACTATCCAAGCCCTTTTATTTGATACCCATATTGAGTTTTTTTTTCATATACTCAAATGATTTTAAATGATGTGATAGTAAGTTATGTGCTGGTTTCATGTATTTCAACAAAATGTGTGTTATTTCAGACATTGACGAGATAGGACAAAAGCACCCTTAAGGTTACTATGTAAACATAATAAATTGTTGTATTTTACATTTCAATAAATAATTCTATTCTAAATAATTTTTTTAAAAAGATGTACAGAATAAAACAGATTACACTGCCTGCTGCTTAAAATGGTAGCTGTGTTGCATCACTCAGTGTCTTCACAATACAATGCTGAAACTACGAACATAGCCCTATTGTGGACTTATACTTCTTCTTCTCAGTCGTTATCTTCATTGGTGAAAGTCGTGTCTAGTCTGAGGTATTGATCACTCGATGCAGTATGCTCTTCTATGTCTTGCTGTCCTCTGCGGTCGTAAGAGCTTCGGCTATTGGTAATCCAGTTCTTTACCAGATCCGACCAACGCAACGGGTAGGTGATCAACCACATGGTCTTTGGTGAAAGTTTAGTGCCCACTAATACATACTACCAATATTTTGAATGTTAAAGTCTGGATGTTTGTTGCTCAATCACGTTGGAACGTTTGAACGAATCCATTAGAATTTTGAAGAGAATTAGTATGTAGTATTTTCATACCAAAATATAATAGCGAAGGTCACTTCTATTTCATAATATTGGTAAGATAATATCAGATACATATTTCTCCCCCACAATACCAAGCTTAGTTCGAAGGCAGATAAGAGTTCTGTGAGGAATACAGTAATACATCGGACTTACGCGAAAGGTGGGACCAATTAGTGATAGTCGTGTAAGTGGAATTCGCGTAAGTCGGGATAATTTTTTTTTTTTCAATTTTAAAATTGGCTTAATTTTTTGTAACTTGAAATTGAATGGGTTATACAATGGTAAATACATTTTCTAATATTTTCGTACTTTTAAAATGGACTTGCCCATCCAGCCTTGAATGTGAATAATATAGTAAGTTTAAACTAAAAAATAACAAAAATTAATATTGGTACATATTTTATTCTATTTAAATACTGTCATTATATCAAATAATTTAATATAATTGCAGGACCTGTCGTCACGCCTATTCCACGAAGAATACCTACACGTGACCCTGTTGTAAACCGAACACTGACAGCGCGGAGTGGGCAAATGAAAACCCGCGTATCTCCGAAATAGCGTAAAACGGGGTAGCGTAAGTTGGGGGGTATTACTGTAAACAACAATATTTATTTATTACTCAGTAGCAGTAAAATACTCACTCTCTTGTAATCCTTCTGCTGTTTAGGTGGCGCTCGCTTCACCACCAGCTCATGTTGGGGCGTGTCCAGTCCCACCATCGCCAGAACCGTGTCGTCGAGTCCAGTGATCGTGGGCCAGCCTGTCCACACCTATACAAACAACAAGACTATAAGTAAATACTATCATAAGGCTATAATTATAATTATAAGGCACTCAAAAGCGAAAAACTCATCTATTTGAAGTCTTATGTATGTATGTCTTATATCTCCGGGTAGCAAGCGCAGTGCAAGGCTAAATAATGATTTCGACTCTTTATGTATCAATAGCTGCGCGCCACTGCTGTCATCGGTAGGCATGTTGCTTACCATCAGATACATTATCATGTCTTGCTCGTCTCGTCACTCTGTATTATAAATAAACTCTTCACACATTGCAAATTATCTGTAATCTATGTAATCTCCTTACCTGATGTCTGGCAGGGATGTCGGTGAGAGAGTAGATATCATTCTTCACTTCTCTGACGGTCTTGGTCCCGGGGTATTTGAGCATGTAGTCCTTTGTTTCATGTTTCACGTGGAGAACGTAAGTCGCTGTGAGACGCTCCGCCACTCTGAAGATAAACGAAAATACTAACTGCTAAAAACTAGCTGTGCCCTAACTAACTAGCTAACCCTTACCTACATTATTAGTAAGGCAAGAATCATAACAAACTTTGAAAATCAATTTTATTTATATAAAATCAAAAGCCTAAAAATAATACATTTTTAATACATTCTATACGTAGTATCACCAGTTACTCAAGTCTTGATACCCACAATGAAATACTGATTGGCGAAATACGAATATTCACGGTACACCTGTAAAACGTAGCTATATATTAAATAGTAGATTGGCGCCCTAGCGGACGTAAAAGGAACATTTATTGAAGTGAAAACTTTTTTTAGTGTACTACATACAGATTTGCCGTGGGCTGTGAATTGAACCAAGCGTCACGTTCGTAAATGAAAGAAATCTTCGGGTAAACTCGGATGGTCTAGATGACCATGGTCATGGCCACGCCCTCCGGTTTCATCCGCGTAGTTTCCAAAGTGAGCTATCAAATTAGTTTTCGCTTCTATCGGCAGCCCCTATGACTGCCAATTTTTTAATATCTGGTGTGCGAACAGCATACA
Organism: Ectropis grisescens; assembly: GCA_017562165.1. Lineage (NCBI taxonomy): Eukaryota > Metazoa > Arthropoda > Insecta > Lepidoptera > Geometridae > Ectropis > Ectropis grisescens. The sequence continues at coordinate 19,282,810 of CM029785.1, forward strand.
GTTATTATGTGCCTATATCAGGGTCGAATGTTTCATTCTGTTAAGTTAGTATTGCCTTTTAATAGGCTGGCATTGTCGTCAGGCTACCAGAAGCTTAACAATATATATAATAGTACACATTAAATAAAATAAAACATCAACGCCATTGTTTCAAATTTTAGGTTGTATTATGCTTGTGAATAAGGAAACTATCCATTGCGCGTTTCAAGATTTTTACCGCAATAATAAAAGAGCTGATAACTTTGGAACGGCTGAACCGATTTTGATCTAACATAGACCATAACTCCCCGATAATTTAACAAACACAACAAAATCAGTTAATCCGTTCGGGGGCTACGATGTGTACAGACAGACACACAAAGAGACATAAAATTTATAATACAGTAATACCCCGACGTACACTCCCTCGTTTTACGCTATTTCGGAGATACGCGGTTTTTAATTGGAACACTCCGCACTGTCAGTTTACGGTTTACGACAAGGTCGCGTGTATTCCTCGTCGAATTGTTTCACGTGTGCAGTGCACATCGATGTATATTTAATTAAGCCGTCCAAAAAACCAAAAATAAATCCATAAAAAAATTAATATCAAAAATTGTTATCCCGACTTACGCGAATTCGACTTCACGACTATCGCTTGATCCCACCTATCGTGTAATTCAGAAGTATTACTGTATTCTATTGTTTTTGCGTCAAGGATTAAAAAGATTATGATTAAAAAAGAATACGTACAACTTTCTATTCACCTGTCCATTTGCCAGTTTTGGACAAGAAAGTAATGTAGATTGAAATTTCACCTAAAGGTTAGATTAGGTTAATACTCGTCATGTAAAAACGTCATTAGCGACGACCTCGTCGGCCGCTTCGAGACGTATGACCGCGTTCCTCTGGAGCCCGAGCGTTCATACGTGAAGACGTGATTGAGCAACAAACTTCCATTAAAATAAATTAAACATTGACATTAAAATATTAGTAAGAAAATTACGAGAAGCTAAGCAGATAGATACGTCATCTAAAAGGTAAATAAGATACTAATATTATAAAGCTGAATAGTTTAGTTTCAACGCTAGGATCTCGGGGGAACTACTGGTCCAAATTGAAAGATTTATTTTTCTGTTGTATCAATCCGACCATTTATCGAGGAAGGCTATATGACATTACGCTACTATCAATAGGAGTGGAGCATTAATGAAGAATGTAACAAAAAAGTGGCGAAAAATAATTGAAAGCTTTCGTTCTTTGAGATTCTTTCGTTGCGTTCAGCTAGGAAGATTATATATAATTGTATATAAGTGGTGTTAAACGTACTCATCATCAGCGACGACCTCGTCGGCCGCCTTGAGCCGTATGACCGCGTTCCGCTGGAGGCCGAGAGTGGCCAGCGCCGCGCCCGGCGTAGCCCGCGACCCGCCCACGCCGGAGATCTGCTGCCGGCAGTACGGGACGCCGCACACCGCCTCTAACCTCTTCTTCAGGTCACCTGGAATAGTAAAGCAAATAGAAAGATCAGGGTTTTCTGCATGGTTCCTTTATTTATTTATTAGAGAAATGAAATTACAGGACTCAGAGATATAACATCTTAGATCTCTGGGTGACGAGGGCAGTGCAGTGCTATATAAAGATTTTGACTCTTCATGTTCATTGCATGTCACTGTGCTGTTATGTGGCAGGCATGATTATTTATCTACAACCTGTAATTTCTCTGGAAACATTGCCCTTCAAACCAGAACATAGTAATGTTTGCACACTACTGCTTAGCGATATAATAACTGGCAAACGTGAGGTACTTCCCCGAGGCGGACTCTGCCAAGAGTCCTACCACTACTAAACGGAAGATTATCTGAACTGCTCTCAGGCCCAATTGGTTTCGATAACAGAGGTTCTACTGTACATTATGAAGTTGGTTAAAATACTCACTGTATGTAGCAGTTCCAGACATTTTGATTTCATGGATCTTATTATTACAGTGCACTCGCAATTCTACCAGGTTGGTATTGCTATTACTTAGGGATGATGTGGATGCTTGGCTATCTTCTCTGTCTGCAAAATATTAATAATTATTTTGTTATTGAAGTATAAATGTATGGACAGCTGATTGATTTTTTCAGTGGTTGTGTTGCTTCTATTGTTAAAGTTCTTTATGTCATACAAGTATCATCTATACAAATAATATCATGGTATATAAACTTTTAGAACAGAAACAACACAGATTAGTTCAGGCTTTCTCTAAAATCATGGTAACAGTAATAAAAGAAATTACTTCACTCTATAACTTTTTTTTAAAGTTAAAACTTTTGGAGAATTGAAATGTTTGGATTAGATTTGATCCATCATAACCATTTTAGGTCAAGCTTTCATTTTATTTTTAATTGTAGGTTACTTATACAAAAAACATAAGATTAGACAATGCTGAATATGGACTCATCTATATATATAAAACTCAAAGGTGACTGACTGACTGACTGACTGACTGACTGACATAGTGATCTATCAACGCACAGCCCAAACCACTGGAGGGATTAGGCTGAAATTTGGCACACAAGTAGATTTTATGACGTAGGCATCCGCTAAGAAAGGATTTTGATAAATTCTACCCCCAAGGGGATGAAATAGGGGATGAACGGTTGTATGAAACTTTTTATTCCTTGGGCATATTTGCATGAAATTTCATATAAATTGAGTTCGGCTAAAATCATGAGGTACGTATTACAGCGTTTATCAAAATTCAACCCTCAAAGGGGTGAAATAAGGGATGAAAGTTTGTATAGAAACGTTTTATTCCTTGGTCATATTTGCATGAAATTTCATATAAATAGAGTTTGGCTAATATCATAAGGTAAGTATTAAAGCGTTTATCGAAATTCAACCGTCAAAGGGGTGAAATAAGGGATAAAAGTTTGAATAGAAACTTTTTATTTCTTGGGCATATTTGCATGACATTTCATATAAGGTGAGTTCAGTTAAAATCATGACATACATATTACAGCGTTTCTTGAAATTCAATCCTCAAAGGGGTGAAATAAGGGATGAAAGTTTGTAGAGAAACTTTTTATTCCTTGGACATATTTACACCAAATTTCGTAGGTATTTAGTGTGGCCAAAATAATGAGTTATGGATCACATTTTTTTCAAAATTCAACCTGTAAAACGGGTTAAATAAGGGCTGAATGTTTTATAAATATCAATGCACCGGACAAACCCTTAGGACATACTTAATTTTTTCACACACGTATTCTTTTTATGACGTAGGCATCGACCAAGGGAAGATTTTTCAAAATTCAACTCCTAAAGTCTTTATTCCCCTGGACTCCTGAAACTTTTTATTCCCTGGACAGTTTTGTATAATATTTCGTATTAATTGAGCTCGGCTAAAACTATGAGGTACATATCACAGTGTTTATCAAAATTCAAGCCTCAAAGGGGTGAAATTAGGGAGGAAAGTTTGTGTGAATATTTTTATTCCTTGGACATATTTGAATGAAATTTCGTATAAATTGAGTACGGTAATATGTATAATGAGTTATGTGTTTCAGTGTTTTTTTTAATACAGCGTCTAATGGAGTAAAATAAGGAAAGAAAGTTTGTGTGAACATTTTTATTTCTTGCGACATATTTGCTTTAAACTTTGTAGGATATGAGTACGGGAAAAATAATGAGCTATGTAATTTTAACAGAGTTTTCCTAAATTTAATCCCGAATCATAGGGGATGAAAATATTATATTAATGCACAGAAGATACTTACATTTTTCCACATGTGTTTATTTTATGAAGCAAGCAAGAAAGAAGGATTTTTTTCAAATTCATACTACGTAATAGTAGATAAATTTTTGTACGAACTTTATACCCTTGGACATATTCTAAAGACTATAACGAAGAGCTTTTACGGATTACTTTTGTTATAACAACGTCTAGGCTGAGCAAGGCGTTCACAGACTAAGTAGAGAGATACTCTAAGGCATTGCTTGAATGGATTTTTCATGATGATTACAACGCTGGTATATACAAATTGAGACTGAATCGGTTTCTTCTAGGATATCAAGCTCTACCGTAGACCGCATCATCACTTAACTTCAGGCGACATTGCGGTCAAGAGTAAACCTATAGCAGTTAAAACTTTTATTTGCATGAAAATTAAATTAATTAACGATGGCAAAAATAATGAGCGTATTAGTTTTCCAAAATTCAACCCCTGAGATGGTAAAATAGGGGAATTAAAAATACATATTAACGCACAAGCTTAAGGGTAGGCCTATTATAGACGAGCATTATTTATGTTATTATTTGACGCACACGCTATCCAAGTAGGAATCTAAAATAACAAATAACTTACTGAGCGCGAGCGAAGCCGCGGGTTAATGCTAGTGTTTAATAAGTTTTAATGTATAAATTCACATAAAAACCTCACAAAATATATTTTTTCAAATATTTAGAAAATACTAAGAAACTGTGTTACTTGTATCTTTCCCCGTTATAGTAACTTTTCACTATTGGACAGCCAGACATACAAAACCCAATTCCCACCAGTTTGTTGATGAAATTCTGAAACTGTGGACAACTTCCCAATGGGTACAACCCGGGTGCCTTTAAATCTAGAGGCCTTTTCTAAGGTAAGCATGCTCCACCCTACGCCATGGCATTGCTTAATGCCAGCATTTATGGATCTTATGAATGGCATGTTCATTCAAAAGCTATATTTGGATATTTTCTCCGATACATTTGGTAACTTTAGGGATGAAGTAATTGAGTATCTTAGCTCAAGCATGTGATGTGTGAGGTTTATATAACTGTAAGTTGTATGTTTAAATTGAATTGAAATAAATAAACATAATGTAATTCACAACTTGACTTGACTTTATTGTATAAAAAATGAGATATGCAGGCTTACCTGGTGGGTGTGTTTTTGGAGTTATCACAGATATATCGTCATCAATCATTTCTACATCTTCGGCATCGTCGGGCTGTGCTGCATTGCTGGTGCCATCTTGGGGCATGACACGGTTTATGGCGGCCTGAAAATTATGATTTAATAATAATATAACTTAATATTATATCCTGAGGTCTCTATCTAAGGTTGGTAGTGGATGTTATTTCGGCAAAATCATTGAACTCTTTCAAGAACAAACTGGACAAATGGATAGCTAAAGATATCATTTTAACAGACAATCTCTGTGTGTAAAAATGTTATGTTGTTTTGTGAACACTTAAAAAACTCAAAAAGTTCTGCACCGATCGAGCTGAAATTTTAGAATGATATATAATCCGCATCAAGGATTGTTTTTATCTAATTTTTGCATCACAATGTGGCACAGCGAAGCGTGGCTAGTTACGTATAATTCTGTTGTTTCAACACTGAGATTTAGGCATTTCAGGGAATGCTGCTCGCCTATTATTCACAATAAATAAACTATACAAAAACAATCAAATTCACAAAAACCTATGAAGCATAGGAGAGACGATCTTCTTAGCATTCCATGGATTCACCGTGCGGGTGCCGGGTCCATCGTGTGGCAGAGAGAGAAAAACTCGAGTAGTTCCCGAGACTTGTGACTCGGGCGTAGGTTTAAGGGGCCCCTTTCTGACGTACATCAACACTCACCTTCACCACTCGTTTTTCTCTCCCTGCCCAGCCAAATCTGATATGAGCCTACTAGTGCAGCTTTAGATACACGCTCTAGTATAGAACTTACAGCACTTCTGGATAAGCCAAGGTCTTTCAGTAGGTTATAGAGAGATTTTGCTGGTATACCTCTCGCTCCCACTTCTACAGCGTATAAACTAACTACATAGCCGTTTTTTGTTAATTCGTTTAGGAGGTCGTAATACTTATTTTGTTTCATCGCGTGGTCTTTAGGTATATTAGTTTCCCACGGCACGGTAAGTTCTACAAGGACTATGCGTTTCGTAGCTCTAGAAAAAGGAAAATGTCCGGTCTGGATGACGAAACACCCACATCCTCTGGGATTTTGTAGTGCTTTTCATACGTGTCCATTAAAATAGTCCAATCAGGTGCTGTACCCAGGATTGAGTAAGGCTTGTTCCTGGAGTTTGAAGTTGAGCCTTCTTTTACAAAGTTAATTTGTCTGTTGTTTGTCGTCAATCCCTTTTGGGCTCTAGCTACCGAAAGGCTCATGGCTTCACGTATGATTTCAAGTACTCTGTCATGACGCCGTGAGTAATGACCCCCATTAAGGAGCACCTTGCATCCCACCAATATGTGCCTTGCTGTACATATCGCCTCTCCACAAGTATAGCAACATTTTCAGAGGCTTTTCCCCACCTTACCAAGTTACTCTGGTCAGGAGGGTCATTTGGAATGCATTTAGATAAAATTTTAATAAGGCAGGGGACCAGTCATAGATCAAGGTGCGCCATTTTAGAGCTAATGGGATACAGAACTCACCTATGGTTAACCACTCACTTTGCATTTCTAAATTCATAGCGTGCACTTTGTAACCGTCATTTTCGTCTTGTTGTAGAAAGGTTTTTACCATGTCTCGGTCTTCCCTTTTTTTTCTCGCACCCAACCCAGCAGTATTTACTTGTGCACCTGCCATAAATTGTTTATGGAATTGAAGTCTAGATTCCAGGTCTGAAGCAGTTTTGTCTTTGGGAGAGATGTAATTAATTCGTCTTGCGACTTTCCCAAAACATGCGTTTTTGTAACTCTTAGGTGTTTGTAAAGTTCAGACGGTTTCTTTAGTTTCAGCCCAAAACTATTGTGATCCCTAAAAAGAGTAGAGGGATCAGCCGGATGTGCCAATCCGAACCATGACTTCAATATCTTTATGACATTGGCATCTAGCTTTGCCAGGAGAGTTTTACCGATGTCATATACTAGGAAAGGCCAAGTGAGACGTGATGTGAGGTAGTTGTCATATATCCATGCTTTTTTGATATTGCTGATAGGCTGCTGGTCTACCTTATTGAGGTTGTTCATGAAATTTTCAACAACCACCTCTAATGATGGTGTACGTCCTTTGTGATCTATCTTTCTACCAAGAAATTTGAAAGGCACTGCCTCTGCAATTGTGGCAACTCCTTGGCCACTTATGGAGAGTCCCGGATCGTAAGACGTATATTTGGTATTTCTTCTACCCAGACAAAGACAATGACATTTAGATGGTTTTGTCCTCATTCCCTCCGTCCATGTACAGAACTCATCGACTTCGTTCAACAATTCTTGACACTGTTTGGGATTACGTGTAAGTATTGCAAGGTCGTCCGCAAAGGCCAAGATTGACTCAGTGTACTTATTGTTGATTTTAAACCGGTAGCCCCATTTTTCATAATTTAAAAAAAACTAGCGTAGATTCTGAGTCTTGGCAACTTGGTCAAATTTCTTGCACAAAACTAGGACTGTTGGTAAACAGTTCTCACAAATAAATTTCCGAGGCTACTTCCTGTAAAATATGCTAAATTTAGTTTGTAGTGAAATAAGGTTGCTTCTGAAGTTCATCATCATCTTTTGCAGCTTTCTGACCCCACTTGTCAGGGCTACATTCTTAGCATGCCATTTGACTTGGTTCTGTTCGAACTGTAACACTACAAATTGTAGTCATAACAGCATTTGAACTTGGAAACTTTGCACTGCATCTTACATTCCTGTCCTTAGTAAAAGAATAAGACAAGGTGCATTATTGACAATAAAATTAGAGTTAGGCAAATACTTACCCATATAACAAGAATCTAGACACACAGTAGTGTGGCAAGTCAAGTTCAATTTAAGTATTATTGAAAAATATTTTTTAAATTCTAGCTGTACCCTGCCACGCTTCGCTGTGGCACATTGTGATGCAAAAAATTGATAAAAACAATCCTTAATGTGGATTATATATCATTCTAAAATTTCAGCTTGATTGGTGCAAAACTTTTTGAGTTTTTGAAGCGTACACAAACCAACATAATATATTTTTATATATAGAGATATTAGATTGTTAACTTATAGCTCAAAAATAATCTGTAATTAATGATTGATGATGTAATTATCTTAATTTCTTTAATGGTTACTTTGATTTTATTATTGATAGATTTTGCAATGACAAATATTATTTGATTGATAAATGTAAATATTTGTTCAGGGTCTGGACTTTGTATTGTATATCTCGTGTGCACGTAGGTACATTTAACAATGAAAGTCTTTTTGATAACTGAGAATATAAACTATTATTTATTTGATGTTGATCATATTTGTACTCTCAAGACTAAAGTATTTTAACAATAGTGTAGTTATGGAAGAAATGTTAATGTACATAAATTTTTAGCCTAACACATTAATACAATACAAAAACCACAACACACTATGAAGTAATTTCTCCTAACTTTATAGGCATATTCAAGAACCACAGGATTTCCTACAACAATATGCATATTATAGATGATACTTACAAGCAAATCCCAGTTTGACTCTTCCAAATGAAATATCGCTTCAGCAACATCTTCTATGGCAGTGATTCCCTAGAATAAATCATAATAAATATTGTAATCATCATAAAAACATTATCATACATTGAACCTAGACAAAGAAACTTTTTGTAGGTAACTTCTTAATAAGGCGTAGTATTTACGCACTTTTATTCATCAGGGACGTTTGCTTGGCTACGTTATTGTTACTTACCTTCCCTATGACTAGGCACAAAGGAAAAAATAATGACCATTTTCACAATACCATTACGTACGCGAAAAATGACTTTTGTGCGAGAAAAATATGATGACAGACTCATTACATAAATGGTTTTGCAGAAAATATCTCTCGAAACCGATAAGAGAAAAACACAAAGAGATATTTATGATTTTCATAGTCACTGTTGTTGTTTGAGACATAACCTTATTCCTGGGTTTCTTTGTGGAGTTAGCACTTATATTAAATACACGAAGATAAGTATAAATCTAATTACCTGGAAATTTGCTAATATTTCTTCTCTATTTTCTGCCATCACGATATTATTGAACTCGAAAAAAATGCTATGACATTTACGATTGCGACAACCCAAACCCCGACGTTGACTTGAAACCACAGACAATGTGGAACAGCGTAGAGCAGAAATCAGAAATGTGCTGCCAAGTCAAGACAAATTAATTAGTCCTAAACACGATTTTTCAACCGACTTCCAAAAAAGGAGGAAATTATCAATTCGACCCCTATGTTTTTTTATGTATGTTGCCTGATTTCTCGAGAACCCCTGCACCGATTTTAAAATTTATTTTTGTGTTCAGATGGGTATGCTTCCCGGATGGTCCAATATTAATCTTATCGAAATCCACCGGGTGGTTTTTGAAATATAATCCTTAAACTAAAATTTGCGTACAATTTTCTGGATGACGTAGTTGTACATTTCACTAAAGTTATGGAATTCGATCCTGTCCCTACGAAATTGTCTAAATGGATTAATAAAAACTTGTTTTGCACTAAAAAGGGTAGTAGCATAAACTATTTTCGTACAAAAAATTAAACCGGTTTCAAAACCACAAATAGCTACTCAAAAGCGAAAAATAAACTAAAATCATTATTATAAGCGTTACTCACTCATCTATTTGAATTCGGTCTAAGTGAAGTCAGGTCAAAAGTTAGTAGATTGATGCTATGTAGGCACATGGTAAGTAGGGACAGGTAAGTAGGATCTATTCACTATCTGTTAGATTTGGCTGGCACCGACTTCAAATAGATGGTGAGTAGCGCTTATAATGATGATTTTAGTTTATTTTTCGCTTTTGAGTGCCTATTTGTGGTTTTGAAGTCGGTTTAATTTTTTGTACGAATATAGTTTATTGGTTTACAAAATAAAGAATCAGGGGCATCGATATAAGATACAAAAAGTGCGTGCTCCAGACCGCACGGTAGAAGTGAAAACTAAAATAAGAGACAACTATTAAACACTTTTGAATTATTTACATAATATAAATACAATAACAATAACGATTCATCATCATCACTATCTGCAGCCAGCAGACGTCCACTACAATACATAATACATAGGCAACCCGAAAGAATTCCATAATGACTAGTCTTGTGCTGCCTCCAACCACCGAATTCCCACGGCCGACACAATATCATCGGTCCATAGTGTGGGAGGCCATCCTGCACTGCGTTTGCCATTTTCGTGGTCGCCATTCGAGAACATTTACTCCTCAGCGGTTATCACATCTGCGAGCTATATAGCCTGCCTGTTGCCACTTCAACTTGATAATTTTAAGAGCTATGTCGGTGACTTTGGTTCTTCTGGGTTTCCTCGTTTCGGATTTTATCACGCAGTGAAACTCCGAGCATTGCTCTCTCCATTGCCCGTTGCGCAATTTTGAGCTTGTATGACAGGCCAACAGTTAGCAACCACGTCTCAGAGTCATATGTCACTAGCAGCACACGCTGGTTACAGGCTGACTTCAGAAAAATGCTTACCTACATATGACATAGTAAACACAACGACATGATAGTGACAGATGCGGCTGAAGGACTAGTTAGTACCTATGGTCAAGATTAATATTTAAAAAAAATGGTAGTCATAGGAACTGATGATAGAAATGAAAACTTGTAACTCAGAATATGATAGCTTATTTTGGAAACTATGCAGGCGAAACCGGAGGGCGTGGCCTGGCCACCATGGCATGGCTATCTCGAAATGCGTGTGCATTTCCTATTGGCTGACGCATTTCTAGATGAGCATGCCATGATGGCTTAAAGGCTATCCCTTTCAACAGTTCCCACTCGCTGACGCATTTCTAGATGACAAATAGCTAATTGTTGTTCCGAGTTTACCCGAAGATTTCTTATCATACTCGAGCGTGACGCTAGAATTCAATTCACAGCCCACAAAAAATCTGTATGTGCCGCGCTAAAATAAGTGTTCACTTCAACAATGACAGCAGCTAGACAGCAGTAGCAGCTGCTGCCTGTTTGTTTCTCGCTCTAGCACTTTCGGTGGTCCCAAGTTAACCCAATATTTTTTTCCGTTCCGACCGTGACGATGAGCTTCATTCAGAGCCCACGGAAAATCTGTGTGTAATGCGTCAAAAGAAGTTTTTACTTCAAAAAAATCATTCATCAGGGGAGCAATAATACGCTCTTGTTAAATGCTATTTTTATTGCATTATAATTGAACATAAATATCAATAACAATATTTAAAAAAAACGTATTCTCATTATCATCATTACTTTATAAGGAAATTTTACCGTATCTGTCGTTTTACTAAAATTCATCAAAAAAAACCTTTTTTTCCTAAATCGTTAATGTGGCGTTTTCAAGATGTAAAAAGACCTATCAATTACAGTTCCCAATTTCACCGTAGATGGCACCACTGTTTTTTTGTTATCGAAATTTCACAAAAACCAACAGTGGTGCCACATTTGACAATATTTAGAAATATCTTAGACAAGTCTTTTACGCCTGGAAAACGCCTCATTTATTCTTTATAAAATGACTTATTTATCTTATTTAATATAAAATGACAACACTGGAAACTATTCATAGACAAACAAGATGAGCTGCGTTGCCATTCGTTGGCATCAAAATCACCCCATAAGAAGTGTTTGTCGTCATGTTTACCATCATTATTATTTGTCTTCATGGTCTGTTTCAATGGGGCGTTTTCAAGATACAAAAAGTCCTGTCAAAGACAGTTCCCAATTTCATAGGTGGCCAATGTTTTATTTTGTTTGAGAAATTTCACAAAAACAAACAGTGGTGTCACATTTGGCAAAATTTAGAACTATATGAAATAGTTTTAACACTCAGTCATCTCCAGGACCAGATCAGCTCGCAGTCTGTGTTTTAAAAAAATGTGCACACACACTTGCCCCTGCTTTGTCAGCCCTCATGAATGCGTCTTTTGAAGCTGGCCGTCTACCTCAGGATTGGAAGCATTCTGTGGTCACTCCCATATTTAAGAAGGGGGACAAAATGCATCCAGGGAATTAAAGACCTATAAGCCTTACTAGTATTGTAGTTAAAATAATGGAAAAAATTATAAATAGGCAACTGACATAGTTTCTCAATGGGCATTGTATAATATCTACCAAACAGCACGGTTTTGTTGAGAAAAGATCCACTATCACCAACTTGCAAGAGTGTGCCCATACTTGGAGTAATGAAGTGGACGAACGAAATCCAGTGGACATTGTTTATTTAGATTTTCAGCGAGCTTTTGATAAGAGTGCCTCATCAGCGTCTCCTAATGAAATTAGACCATTATGGTACCTATACGTGGCAGGCTGCTGAAATGGATAGGTCATTACTTAACTGGAAGAACTTTTCAAGTTCGAGTCGGAGATTCCCTATCGCAGAATAGGAATGTGTCCAGTGGTGTGCCACAAGGATCGGTGATTGCTCCCCAACTTTTTGGGATTTTTGTAACTGATCTAATTGAAACAATTAAAAGTCAATTAATAATTGAAACAGTCATGTGCATGACTGGACCATGGACTGGGTTGTCAATCTAAATGTTGCGAAGTGAGGGGTCTTACATCTAGGCAAGAATAACCCACTAATCATATATTATCTCAATGGTGCCGCTTTATCTTCAGTGAATCAACAAAAAGACCTCGGTGTTATAATTACACCAAATTTAAAATGAGAAGAACACATTTCTGCAATTGTAAAGAAAGGCAACTCTTTTATTTACATCATTCGTGGATCCTTTCAATCAATAACTGTAGAAATGTTTCTTAAAATATATAAAACTTATGTGAGGCCACTACTGGAATACGCTTATCAAATTTGGAGCCCCTACTTCAAAAAAGATATTGATTTACTTGAAAGTGTGCAAAGAAAAGCGACAAATTACTATATGCCCTTCGCCGTTAAACTTACACAGACAGGTTAAAAGCCCTGCGCCACACTACATTGGAGGAGAGACGGTTGCGGGGAGACGGAGAGGGGTGGTGATCGAAACATTTAAAATACTGAATGGATTTTATAGTCTACCTCACATAAGGAACCTGTACAGATTAAAGGAGCATAAGAGAGACAGTCAGGATCATAAGCCCCAGTTGTCCCACGCACCATCACTGACAACCACTGCACATCACATCCTGAGCAACAGAGTGGTTTACAACTGGAACAGGTTGCTTGAGGATGTTATTTCGGCAAAGTCGTTAAACTCTTTTAAGCACAAACTTGATAAATGGATAGTAAAAGACAAAATCATTTTAACAGACAATTACCTACCTATAATTTGTTATTTCAACACTGAGATATAGGCATATCAGCTAGCTAAAGCTGCTCGCCTATTAATCAATAAATAAACATTTGACAAGTCAATTTGCAACTGGAAAACGTCTCATTCAAATAATTATTATGAGCCTTCAATAGCATAATTTGGTTCGATGGTTAGCGAAATTATTTAAATTTACTAAAATTGTCTGGTTATCTCGGATTATCCGGGCGTCCGAGCTGGATATATAGTTTTTAGAATGGTTCGTTCTGAAATTGTAGAATAACGTGTTAAGATTTAAATTGCCTAATTTAATTGTAATTTGCAAATAACAAATGGGATGCGCGGTTCAGGAAATTTCTTGTTCTTTGGCTTTGAACAGCGACTGGAAATATTTGGGAACGTTACTTGGCAAATATATTGGGCCGGCCAAGTAATAGTTCTAAGCTCAAATAAGATGTAAATATATCAGGTTTTTCTGCACGGTTCCTTTGTACCAATCGTAAGCAGATGTGGTGTACTTATGCTAGTTATGGCGATATAATGATATGCCGCGACAAAAGTATGAAACTTTTACAAGACTGACAAAACAACAATGATCAGATCCGTGCTTTCGGTGTAAAGCGTTTGTTCTTACTCTATACGTAGTCTCTGGTTCTAAGTCTTTCTAGAATAATACTCATAGGCGGCCCCTAGGTGATCATTCATTTTGCGCAATATTGCGAATTGTACAATATTATCGACCGTTTAGGGTTAAAATTAAAGATTGCGCAATAGCGTACCCGGAATCACAATGCAATCAGATTGGTCTTGACACGGAATTAAACCTCTTGGTCTTTGTCATTTTCATTCAGAGTGAGAGAGACTAGGGTTGTTATTTCTTGTCGAAATAATTCCGGAGCAACAATTTTGGGGACAGTGCAGCTGCGGAAGAGACACCGTAGCGGGAGAAGATTGCTAGTACAGAGTGTCGGTACTTCGAACTGCGGCCGTGCGTGGTCGGCTACGTATGATGGCAGACGCGGTAAGATTGCAGGGTTAGAGGTCGGTATATTGGTAAGCCGATCTTTAGGTAGGCATCAAAGTCAAAGTCAAAGTTCTTTATTGATAAATGTACAATTTACACGTCAATCACTTATTAGTTGGTCCCCATGGTGGTCACAGCGTGCTATGAGTGGTCTGGTGTGCCGGAAATGCGACGTTGGCTATTTGAGGTGGGCCCGATGACGGACAGGTTGCGGCAGATTGATCAGCACAGTAGAATATGAAAGCGTCCACGTGTTCCCGTTGTACACGCAAAGGTGGAACCCCGTGGAGGCTTTAGCCGATACCATCACTCCTAATATAACCCGACGAGGGGATGGTCAGGTTATGCCTTTGGCGGAAAGAAATGCATAAATGCATTTCATTAACGTAAAAAAACATTAATACAATTAAATATCGATTGGATATGCCAATCCGTTTTGTTTCTTTAGAGTAACAGTACATTTAAACCCAATTATTCCATTTTTGAAGTGAAAACTTCTTTAGGCGCGCCACAGACAGATTTTTCGTGGGCTATGAATAGAATTCTAGCGTCAGCCTCGGGAACGATATTAAATGTTCGGGTAAACTAGGAACCATGGCCGTTGGCCATCTAAAAATGCGTCAGTATTTCCTATTGGCTGACGTATTTCTAGATGGCCATGCTCATGGCCACGCCTTCCGGTTTCACCTGCGTAGTTTCCAAAGTACGCTGTCAAATTCTGAGTTATAATATTTCACTTATATCGGCAGTTCCTATGACTGCCAATTTTTTTAAACATTCAGTTACTTTACTGAATCTATATCGATAAGGCATAATAAATATATTCTTTATCTTGTTATGTTTCCTACAATAATGGTACTCTTTTAGCGTTGGCATTACTAAAATGAAATATCCAATGAGTTTTTTGTATTGGCCAGGTGGACTCTGCTAGGGGTCCTACACTCCTAGCAGAGTCGGCCTGGGGAAAGTACCACACCTTTGCCATTACCGCCATTTTATTCTACCGCCAAACAGTAATGTGAAACATTACTGTGTTCCGGTTTGAAGGGCAATGTTTCCAGTGAAATTACAAGGCTATAGAGATATAGCATCTTAGGTCTCTGTGTGAGCGCATTGCAGTGCTAGGTAATGATTTGGTCTCTTCATGTTCCAATAGCTGCGTGTCACTGTGCTGTTATGTGGCAGGCATGTTGCTCATATCCTGCACATATCCTGCTCGTCTCACCACTTCTTATTTAAAAAAAAAAGTTCATTGAGTTTCAGGGGGAAGATGAATGGACTAGCCCGTGAATCGTGTTTGTAATTTTGACAACGCTAAAAGGTTGTCCTGCTCCCAACCCTCTCAACACAGGAACAACGATGGACCATCAAGAAGTTTGGGTCATCCTCAAACTATTTAGTCTTTATTTGGTATTATGGCTTAATATTGATGGTATCAAATGAAAGGGCTTGACTAGTAGATTACTATAGGTGCATACAATAGGTATTATTAGGAATATAAGGGCAAGGGGCAGCAAGCAGTGCGTGATGCAGCAAGAGTGGGATGATGAGGGTAGCATACATATTTTTTGAAGTGAAATCTTCTTTTTGTCGCGGCACATACAGATTGTGGGCTGCGAATTAAATTCTAGCGTCACGCTCGGAAATGAAAGACATCTTCGGGAAAACTTGGGACCATAGCCATTGGTCATTTAGATGTACTTCAGCATTTCCCATTGGCTATCTAGAAACGCGTCAGTCAGCATTTCCCATTGGCTATGTTGGCTAGATGGCCATGCTCGTGGCCACGCTCTCCGGTTTACCCGCATTGTTTTGAAAGTAAGCTATCAAATTCTGAGTTATAGGTAGGTAAGTTTTCACTTCTCTTTTTTTTGCAAATTGTGTTGCTTCAATATTTTCCGAAAGAACTTCGTTACCTGGCGTCCCATACTACTTCATATTTTTTACCCGACTGCGCCACGCAAAGGAGTGGTACCTAATGTGTTTATCAGTCTATATGTGTATTTATGTATGTATGATTCTTTGAAGCACTATACAGACCAAACGCCTGGGCTCATTTTTATGATTCGCACGTCAATCGATTCCTCTTAGTTTCGAGTGACGCTAAAAAAAGACGCTAAAAAAAAATGAAATTACTGTAAATTCAAAATGGCGGCTCCCGGACGCCATATTGTCCGAATAAAAAAAAGAAAATCAACAAACTATGTCAAGAGGGGTATCGTTGAATAGGTATTTAAACATAAATTTTAGTTTGCTTTCCACGTTTTCTGATTTGGCTGACCGTTTAGGATGGGCACTTGTCCAGTTGTCCGCATACCTTACCGCCCGGGGGGCATAATAACATTGTTGAGCATAATAACAATCATATTAATATTGTTCATAACTAAAAAGTATAAAATAAATATAATTTAAAAACTCAAAAATCACGACTGCATAAAATGTTAACGAAACTACGTACTTACATATTATAAAAACTGAAAAGAATAAAACAAGCTCTTAGATTTCTGGTGGTCTATAATTCAATTAATTTCTTAATAATTATATTAAGTACCACACCTTTGCCAGTTATTCTACCGCCAAGCATTAATGTGCAAACATTACTGTGTTGCGGTTTGAAGGGCAATGTTACCAGAGAAATTACAGGGCTTAGAGATATAATATCTTAGATCTCTGGGTGACGAGCGCAGTGCAGTGCTAGGCAATTATTTGGACTCTTCATGTTCCAATAGCTGCGTGTCACTGTGTTGTTTGTGGCTAGCATTTTGCTTACCATCAGGCACATGCCCAGCTCGTCTTGACACTCTAAATTATAAAAATATATATATATATGTTATTGAATTACTTAATACTATTCCAGAAAATAAAATATATTCTAGTATAGGAACATAACAACTGAACAGTCCGGATCCATCCATAAAAAACATGCATGTACTTGTCGTACTTACACTTTTTTGACTTGACCACGACTATGTGACTCCCTTTCCCAAATCTGGATCCGCCCTTGAACGGGCAAAGCCGGAACGGACCGTTAGTAAATAAATATACATAGCATGCATGCATCACAACATCACAAGCTGAACGCTTAGGCCGATCGTGCAGCTCCATCGCTTGTTTCGCGCTCTCGCTTGCACGCTCAGCTCAGGTGGAACGTGACAAGTTTTCGTGCGTGCAGCCCGCGTTCATCGTTTTATAAGACGTTATCATGTCATATCACGTTATTGAATTACAACGAATGCTTACAGATCGTTCGAATTAATTTTCTGTCCCAACCTTAATAAGAGGATCTACGACTAGGTACGATTGATCGATGATTTATCTGGTGTCTGGTTAGCCATATTTGTTTCATACCGTGCTGCCTACAGCCATGCCATAAGCCATACAGTCGAGAAGCGCGCCCACAGACCGCGCACGCGCCGTAGGTTTCGCGCACGCGCCGTAGGTTTCGCGCACGATCGACGCGGGAAAAGAAAAGTTTGCGCGGGAAATTGTGAAACAGAAAATCGGGTAAATATTGACTGTCTATGTTATAATTATGTCAATTATATTTAAGTTTTGCATAACTTTTGAGAAGATTTAGGTTTTTTCATATGGACTAGCTATGTATTAAATTAAGTAAATGTACCTATAAATAGTCGGCTAGTAGTTCAAAACATGCCCACATAAAATGTCCTTAGTACAGATAAAAAACATCAGGCCAAATATGTACAAATAATATTGAAATACATATTTTCTACTCTTTTGGCTTGATCATGTTGATTATCTATAGACATTCAGTGGTTTATGCATTATTCCGATGTGGTTAGTGTAAGTCGTTATAATTTACCTAAGTAGAATAGTGTCTCAAGTTCTCATTATAAGTAATTCAGTTTTATAATAACGTCTCTGAAAAGTGTTTTGTAAATACCTATTTAACTGTAAGACTATCAATATACAAATATATAAATGACCGGTCAAGTGCGTGACAGGCCATTTACAGTACAAAGTTTAGGTACTCACACAATTAATTGTGAATGTGATAGAGATACTAGATACCCCTTCTCTATAAACAAATTTGACATTATGAAACACCACCTTTAGCAAAATTGTGAACTATTTTAAAGATATTGGTTTATTTTATTGGTATTTGATTTCTGAAATCAATTCTCTCACTTCGTTTTCATAATAAAGACACAACTCTACCTTAAATCCGTATCTGACATATTAACGTACTTTTGAACCTATCTACCTATTCAATTTAATCATGGGGCATGTTTATTGACCACAATTTTTTAAAATTATTGGTTCTTAATTTCTTATTGTTTATTGGCCTTCATTTTTAAAATTATTGGCCTTCATTTTTATATGACACATAGCCTACGTTGCAAAGAAAAAGTTTTAGGTTATGAAGAACTTAATTCTGAATTGGCCAACGCTTGTGAATGGCCAGTGACGTTATCAGTAAAGTTACAGGTCAAGTCTGTTACAATTTGGGTTATTATAGTACAGCACCTAGATAACACGGTCAAAATATGAGTTCATCATATGACTGATACGAAAATACGAACGAAAATATATATTGTAATTTTAATCTCCACTTGTTAAGTTAGGTAATTATAGTGATTGGCAGGTCTTTTGCTCACCACCGGAGACATATATCCTTCATCAAGTCACTTTGCATTTTTTTTTAATTACAGTGTAGTTTAGATCTAGTATCTAAACAGCACTAATATTGCATAATACGTCACCTGAGGGTCGACCGTCTGACTAAAACTGCCTTAGCTATGTTATTGCTCACTCTTTTCTTTTCGCTTGTAATGATTGAGACAACAATAGCAAAGCCATAGCCGTTGTAGTTAGGCGGTAGAAGGGTTAGATAACTACAGCTATTACCTATGTATCTTTGTACTATATATTTTTCCATGTTTACAAATTTATCATAACTAACTGACTTAACGGTGAAGCGATGAATGGTAACATAGTAAGCAAATCGATATATTTCAAGAAACACTTCTTTTGATGACGTGTGATTTCTGATTTCCACCAACCCGTACTTGTCAAGGGTGGTGGATAATGGCCTTAAGGTTTTCTCCTTGTGACAGAAGTCGCCGACTCCGTGCAATGAAAATGTAAATTTTATTTCAAACTGCCAGTGTTCCTTCATCCGCGTAGTTACCGATACTAGTATTTTCCCGAGATAAAAAATACCCTTTGTATTATTTCAGACTATTATCTATCTTTGTTCCAAATTTTAACCAGATCCCTTCAGTAGTTTTTCGTGAAAGAGCAACAAACATCCATACATCAATGCTCACAAAGTTTCGCATTTATCATATTAGTAGGGCAAATTATAGCTCAAACACGTCAAAACATCGGAATCTTTAGGGATCGAGCTGAAATTTCGAATGCTGATTACATGTGTTATAGTCTGGGAGAACACATAGGCTATTGAAATAAATAAAATAACAGGATTAGGAACTATGCTATGCTACTAGTTATTATATAATGCTAGGTCCCGTTATCTTCCCCGGGATAGTAACTATTTGTTCTTCCAGACCATAGTCTAAACGAGCTCCAGATTTCAGCCCGGTGCATTCATACGTTACGACGTGATTGAGCAACGATTATCGAGTAGTTTGGTAATACAAATAGACTATTTTTTAGCCCGAAAAAAAACAACGGGAACGGGAACTATGCGGGTAAAACTGTGGGGCGCTGCTAGTTTGCAATAATAGTAGGATATTATAATTATTGTATGAGTAAGTAAAGGACGAAATTGATTGTATACTCTTGTTTCTACAGACATGGCTTCGCGGGCCATAGAGGCGCGAGCGTTGGCGCTTCTGGCAGTGGTCAGTGTAGCCGGTGCTCTCGTTATGGATCATGGTAAGATATTTTATCTATACTAATATTATAAAGCTGAAGAGTTTGTTTGTTTGAACGCTAGGATCTCGGGAAGTACTGGTTCGAATTGAAAGATTATTTTTTTTATTGCATAGTCCATTTATCGAGGAAGGCTATAGGCTATAGAACATAACGCTACTATTAATAGAAGCGGATCATGAATCAATAATGTAACAAAATCGTGCTTTGACATGACATATGACAGCATGTGTCTAAGATAGCGTCATTGAATAAAAACCTTTGCTAATCAAATTTGTTTCTAAAACTGTGTTGGTACGACCAGTTTCCGACAGGTGGCGTAGCAGGTAGCTGAAGAGGTTTTTTGTTTGAAAGCGATATTCTCAGGAATGACTGAACTGATTTCGGTCATTCTTTCACCGTTGTATATGTACGGGATCCTGATGATTGCTATATAATTTACCACGGGTGAAGCCGGGCGGACATCTAGTTTATAATAAAAAATAAGTTTGGCCCAAATAAACAGTTACAACTAACAAGCGTTGCCATTCAGCGTGGTAATGTCGCCCGTATGCTGGGTATCATCCGACTACGGAAGCTGAATATATTTCTGTCTTCATCCTATCCGTGCTCGGTTTGCCTGGAATCCTGGAAGAGATCGTCTCGCGAAAAAGCTGCTGGTTGGATCCTGTGTTTTGTAGCCTTTTAATAGATATAGTTTTTGATTGTTTCTGTAGCCGATATTAGACTACCATTAATAACACTAAAATTTCTATTAAAGTCAGGGCAAAACTTTGAGTATTTTGTCATTAATTTGGCTGAGGGCTAATAGTCAGTTCTTAATTTGACTTCCTCACCGTTCATGCGTTTTCTCGTCCGTCATCTGGTGTGTCAGAGTGCGCCGGCGCATGCTAATGACCACGTAAATAGTGACGGCTGTCGGTCTAACGCGAACTATGTTTAGATGCAGATGGATGGGCTATTTTGTTTTATTTTTCAGATACAAAGATGCACGTTTGCTGATTTCAATGTGTTTTCACTGACTTTTTCCAACTATAAAATTAACAACATTTAGACTAGAATGTTATACGTACATAATTTTATAACAATAATGAAATACTTAATTTATTTTTTTTATTATAAAAAAATATTTTTAAAGTATAACATTTTTATAAATAGAGATTTATTTTCGCGCGTTTTCACCCGCTTTCTTTATCATTCCCTATTTCTTTATAAAACTTAATTCAGGATACTGCCTCCTGTCTATGGCTGTTTGGGCTGCTGTTATTTCGGAACAATTAAAGTACAAACTATGACCGATAACAAAACCTGAATCTACATAATATCTATTACGTGCCTAGATGTTAATAGGTCAGTAAATTTTGCGTTTTATCATAAACTAGCTGAACCCGCTACTTCGTTCGCGTAAGCAGATGTTACTGACTTATACATTAATTGGAAGTATCGTACGTCAAATATTTGGATAAGTAGTCATTGAAAAACCTTTTGAGTTTGAGTGAATTTGTTTTTCCACACAAAAATGTATTTAATTTTATCTTTATTTTTCTTTTTTTAAACAAAATCAAACATACTTAGTAAGATTTCGTAGTATCGAACATAGCCGTAAGTGTTAAGTTTGTAGGATTTTTATAGGATACATTATGAAAACTCTGAAGCTAATGTGCATGATCTGATACCTATTTTTTTTAACCTATTTCTTTTTATCCGCAAGCTGTTTTCTAGCTGTTACCCGCGACTTCGCCGTAGTAAAATTTTGAACGAAGCCTGTGTGGAATCAAAATAATTAAAATGTTGAGTTTTAATGATATTCAACCAAGTTGAACCCGTAAATCTAAGCAAAGTCCTAGTGAAATGTTAATGCATGAATTTAATTGTAGGTAGGCAGAAAAAAATCAAGAACGAAAGAATCCAAATTTGGCATCATAATCCTTTTAGCAGCAAAAAAACTTATTAGTACAATTTATAATACCAATAACGCCACCTAGTGATGAAAGAAAAAATACATACCACAATAGCAAAACATCGATTTAAATGGCCTTTAGTGCTTTAAGATTTAAACTGGCATTAGCCCCGTCTAATGAGAATATTATGTTGCTTGTTATTTTGATTGTGAACGCAAATCACCTATATTATCTACGCCAAAACGGGTGCATATTTTTTCATTTTTGGCTTTTACCTTACCATCACATCAAGTTCCTGACGAAAATATATGCTTATATTAATATGGAGTTAAATGAAAATGTAGACTTATTAGCCCATGTGAAATTTTAGACTCTAAACTATATGTGTTTCGTATGTCAACCCAATTCGTTGTGCCGTTTTGACGTGATAGTTAATATTTGTTTCCTTAGGGCCCATGCTTCTTTTCAGGTTGATAGGTAATAAATAATACATAAATGTGATATTTCAGACTATGAGTTATTTCTGTTTCAATTTTCTACCAAATTTGCTTAGTCTTTCCTACGTCACAGTAACCTATAAGTAACCGATTTGCTATTACTGAGTTCAAACTACGTGTGTTTCGAATTCCATCCAAATATGTTCAGCCGTTCCAACGTTGTCCTGTAAATATTATGAATGTCACTGTTTGGATGTTTGTTACGTAATACATAGAGTACTTATACATAGGCAGCAATGTTCTTCCAGACTGTAATCTAATTCTATTTCAAATTTCAACCCGATCACTTGATACGTTCCGCTATGATTAAAGCGGCAATAGAAATACATCATCTGCGAAAATTTCAACTATCTAGCTATCACCGTTCTTGAGATACAGCCTGGTGACAGACGAACGGACGGATAGCGAAGTCTCAGTAATAGGGTCCCGTTTTTACCCTTTGTGTACGGAACCCTAACAACGGTCTGCTTCTGTCACCGAAGCTTGTTGAACACTACCTTTAAATTTGAAGGAAAATACCGTGAAGAAACCAAAATCTACCTATAATCTAAGTTCTAAGTCATATGTCATCCACCAACCGACACTGGGCCAGCGTGGTGGATTATAGCCTTGTCTCTCTCCTTGCGAGAGAAGGCCCCGACGCCCAGCAGTGGGAACATTTAATGGGTTGTTTATGCTGCTACTTATTATGCTGATATGTTTTCTCCAAAATACAAAAAATCTACTTAAATGACAGATAATTTAATTCTGTCATTCGACTAAATTTTATAAGAAGGTATAACTGACGTACAGATAAAGCTAAGCTGATTTTAGTTTTTTGTTGATATTTGATATCTGTTTTCAATATCTAAGATCACCTCTGAAGTATTTTCTACCAAACAAAAAAGGAATTATCAAAATCAACTAACAATTAGCGGAGTTATCGCGTAAAATAAAACCAAATAAAAAAACATGCAACCCGATTGAGAATATCCTCCTTGTTTGAAGTCGATTATAACCGAATGATGTTTGTTTTTCCACACAAAAATATGTTTTTGACAATTATTTTGTCATCCAAGATGACGCGACGCGATCACGTGGGCACTTTCTAGAATCTAGAATCTAGATATTCTGTGGATCGTCTGTGATACACAGAATACTTAGAAGTTAGTATGTACCGAACGCGCCGCGAGTGTCGTTATTATTTAATGTTTGTGTAATTTCCGAACCAACAGACCGATATTGTTCAAATTTTAACGGGACAATATAAAAAATGTGTTCTTTCTAACAAAAAAAGAATTCATGAAATTAAACAACGCAAACATGAGTTACAACCAAATACACATTTTAACTTTCACCCCCCTCCCGCAAGAAAACCGATCAGAATTTGGGGATCAAAAGTAGCCTACAGCAATGTCCTTAGTATAAACTAAAATCGTGCCAAGTTTTAGCTGAATTGAATCAGTAGTTTCGGCGTGATGCGTGATCCCTATACAGAAAGACAGACAGACAGACAGACAGACAGACAGACAGACAGACATGAAAGAAAAAAAATGCAGTTTCGCCATCAGTATCGACTATGGAGTGCCCCAAAAAAAAATTTTTCAAAATATCTTCAATGTACAGAATTCGACCCGTTACAGTTTTATTATAAGTATAGATACCGCCGTAACTATACAAGTATAGAGTACCGCAGAAAGGTTATATAAAGCAAAAGAGCTGCTGGGAGTGACTGATCAAGAATTCTGCCCACCCTAGGCTAATTGTGAGCCGCAAGATCAAGCAGCTTGGGAGTCAGTTCACAACGTATCTAGTTTTAGTGTTTTGTCTTGATCTAGTTGAAATATGTGGGGTAGATGCAATGATGCATGAGAAGACACGATTTCAGTGCGACTCCGATCCTCGCGCCCAAGGTCGTATTACTATAAGGGAGACAGGGAGAGGCCCTGATTGCTGGTCTGGTCTGTCTTGTAGTAATATAACCTTCATTTATTACTTTATAAGAGCGTACTTTTACAGTTGTTTGATTCTTTTATTGTTGACTGACGGGGCCAAACCAATTCTCCGACTTACATCGTTAGGCAACTATAGCGGCGACTATAGCCAGTAAACGCGTGTGCACTGAAACTGTGGAACTTCCGCTAACTTCTCCGAGGAACGGAAATGCGGAGTAATACATCAAGCCTGACAGCTGGTTTGCAGAGACGGGGCTTACCAATCCATCCTGGGGCTGGAAATAAAGTTGAGATGCAAAATGTGAAACACATTTTTATAGGTAAATATTTATAAAGCCTGTTGATGCGCCATCTGTCGAAACACATTAAACTCACGATCAACAGCAACAATAAACATTTGTAATCAGTAATTTTAAATTATTAACATCATTAATCGCAATAACAGCTATCCTCACTCAAGTTGGATCAAATTACACTTAAGTGCCAACTTTTTTGAATATTGGTTGACTTGGTGAAGAGTT
The DNA here is from genome assembly GCA_017562165.1 of Ectropis grisescens. Lineage (NCBI taxonomy): Eukaryota > Metazoa > Arthropoda > Insecta > Lepidoptera > Geometridae > Ectropis > Ectropis grisescens. Next base: position 19,307,693 of record CM029785.1, read on the forward strand.
CATAGCGAACATATTATATGATAAGATCGCGCCAAAAATGAAACAAAAACGGTAAAATGTGTACCACATTTATTTAGGATAGACACATTTATTCCATAGATTTTATGGAGAGGTAGGTCTAAATACATTCACCATAGTATCACAGTAACCACTAACTAACCTGTCTTTTGGCTTAAATTATAGCTGGCTGTAATAATATAGAGTACATACCTATAGTCATATTTATTTTGGGTACCAATATATTAGAGGTCATCAAAGGGTTATCTGAAACATATCGAAATTGTGCCTTTAATTATGTAATTCTGTAAAATGTACATTTGGCGTTACCTAAAAACGATTTTTAAATTATTGTAGGTATTGCAAAAGTCCCTCCAAAGCTAATGCTCTCCTTGTCGCACATCGCAGCGTCGCATAGTATTCGATTAGTAGGAGAGACGATACCTGAAGATTTATATTTAAAGCTGTCCTGGCTTTAGTTAGTAGTTCTACAGCCACCTACTACTATACACCAGTTTCCAAAAAAAATACGTTACGTAGTATTAAGTCTGCCTGGGAAGCTGTAGGTCATGGGTTCGATTCCCGCCCAGTGTAAATATGAATAGAAATTGTTTTGTGTCTGAGTCTTTCTATGTTTAATTTGCAAGTACGTACAATTTTATAAATAAGTACCTATTATTTCAGCTATCCAGCTCCCATAGCGTTGTTTGCTTTGGGGCTCGATGGTGTTCGTGTGAGAAATGTCTACCACATTAAAATTATGAGGGGCTTGTGGCCCCGTTAGTCCAGCCCTAATACCGGCCCTGCTATTGCAAGTGAATTACCAGAGCTTTGAGAGATGCTATTGACTTTGTGGTAGATCAGGTGCAAGTTTCTGGACACAGTAACTTTATTAACGGCTTTCTCGTCTTGATGCGTTTCTCGTGTCCATTTTGTCAGTTGAAGGATACTGTTTTAGGATCCAGATGAACATTAATGTGGAACAATGAACCTATGTTGGTTTCAAATGGCCTCTACTACTTATCGAAGTTTGGGCTAGCGCAAAAGGCACATAAGCAGCTCACTAAATGTTCCCACCCATGCTTCCCAGCCGTGGTCTTTTCGGGGTCTTTTGTATTGTATTTTATTATGACCTTAACTCTCTCACATGAGAGAGTTAAGGCTATAACCCACCACGCTGGCCCAGTGCGGGTTGGTGGATGACACAAGACCTCGAAAGATTCTTGTGTACATGTCGGTTTCCTACGATGTTTTCCTTCACCGTTAGCGGCATTACGCACATGACTTTGAAAAGACAGTGGTGCGAATGGAATTTGAACCGGGGGCTCCAGATCGGCAGTCGCCGTTTTCCCGACTAGATCAGCCATAACAGCGTAGAAGGCGCCAGGCCCTATTAAGCTAAACTTACCAATTAACTGAACTTATACGCATACGAGTACTATACTTACCTAAAGAATACTCGAAGCATATCTGAAATGAAAAGGCGAAGGAAGGAAGGAAGAAGGTGAAATTACTGGCAAGCGCCAATAAATACATCTTTCGTAGACATACCTCATCCGCGCTTAGCCGGTGGGCGTTGTGGATTATGATCCTTACTCTTCTTGCAAGAAACGTCACGAGTTCCACGGCTGCTTATGCTTACGCCTTACGCTGAGTATATACCTACCACGCTTACCTAGAAATTACATATTATTTATTCATTTCTAACGTGACCAAATGTCTCAGTGAACGAGACTGTTCCTTTTTGTAATTACTGGTCCCAGTGTCCCTGGAACCTGGTGCACATTTGTTTTTTCGGAAACCGCGCCGAAGTTTCAGTAGTTGAGCCGGCCTAGATATATAAAAAACATGCCAAGAAAAAGGTTTTAGTTCTTACTCAAAACCATTACCTATTTCTTGCTCTCATAAATAACACATTTTTTTGGGAATTCATTTGGTTTTTTAACCCCCGACCAAAAAAAGGGGTGTTATAAGTTTGATGTCGATGTCTGTCTGTCTGTGTGTGTGTGTCTGTCTGTGGCACCGTAGAGCTCAAACGGATGAGCCGATTTCGATGCGGTTTTTTTATTTGAAGGTTTATATCCGTGCGGATGTTTTTAGGTATGTTTGGTTAATATCGATTCAAGATGGCCGCCTCCACCATATGGTGAACAAAATATTTCTTCACAACCTACTTCAATATGGGTATCAAATGAAAGGGCTTAAATAGTAAAATACTATACACTATAACAAATTTCAAATCCAAGATGGCCGCCACCACAAAATGGCGGAATACATTTTTTTTTTCACTACTACCTCAATATGGTTATCAAACGAAAGGTCTAGTAAACTAGTAAAAATACTTTGCACTATGACAAATTTCAAATCCAAGATGGCCGCTACTACAATACGGCGAAATACATTTCTTTTTCCACAACTACCTCGATATGGGTATCAAATGAAAGGGCTTGACTAGTAGAATGTTGTAAAGATAACAAATCTGAGGTAGTCGGGGGTTAGTCAAATTTTTTAATTTTGTTCTTGTTAATTCGTAATTTTTAAGCTAATTTTTTCTGAAGATATATTTTTTTCTCATCTAAATAAACCAATGTCCCGTTTCGAGTATAATAATAAAAACTACCGTTTGTTATATCTCTTTCGGATTAGTTTACCATCTGCATACACTTGTTTAGGCTTAATTTGAAATGATAATGTGTAGGTACATGAGATTAGGGAGTTCCTCTCGAAAGCCTATTAACTAAGTTAATAGAGTTACAATCTATTATTGAAATGTCTTGCCAGCGATGTTGATTTGACTAATGTGTTTCCTTTGAAGATTATTTGCTATTGGCAGCGCCTGCGGCTTTACCCGCCTAGTTTACGTTCCCGTTATCTTGCCGCGAGAAAAGTAGCCTTTATATTATTCTAGACTTTAATCTGTGTTCAAAATTTCAACCATTTCATCTTATCACAGAAATTTAAATCTCTACACATAAAAATGTTTTGTTGGTTTGTGTACGCTTCAAAAACTCAAAAAGTTCTGCACCGATCGAGCTGAAATTTTAGAATGATATGTAATCCGCATCAAAGATTGTTTTTATCTAATTTTTGCATTACAATGTGCCACAGCGAAGTGTGGCAGGGTACAGCTAGTAATATATATAAATAAATATATGTTTAGATTTCTGTGCAATTGTGCTTCTGGGGGTCTACCGCCGAACAAAAACTGTCTTAGCTTCGATGTTTCTCTCTTTTCTTTTCGTTTGAAATGTTAGAGATGGCAATAGCAAAGCCAAAGCCAATTTAGCTAGAAAAAAGAGCAAAAGAGAAAAAAAAGCAAAGAAAAGAGAGATCAAGATTAAAGCTAATACAGTTTTAGTTAGGCGGTAGACCCTCCGGTTCATGAGTCGTGACGTAATCCGGAGCCGTTCCGACGTGATTGAGCAACAAACGATCATCAAACATACAAACGTCCACATTTATGATGATAGTGGTATTAACTTCATTTATTTTTTCTGTCTGTACAATAAACTTATTTTTATTTCTTATTCTTTATCTATACTAATATTATAAAGCTTAAGAGTTTGTTTGTTTGAACGCTAGGATCTCGGGAAGTACAGGTCCGAATTGAAAGATAATTTTTCTATTGGATAGTCCATTTATCGAGGAAGGCTTTAGGCTATAGAACATAACGCTACTATTAATAGAAGCGGAGCATGAATCAAGAATGTAACAAAATCGGGGAAAAATATTCCTTTTTGAAAGTTTTCGTACGTTTCGTGCTTTGACATGACACATGACAGCATGTGTCAAGATTGCGTCATTGAATATAAACCTTTGACACTGATTACTTACCTCACCTTTGCTAATCATTTTTTTTTCTAAATCTGAATTTGGTACGACCAATTTCCGACAGGTGGCGTAGCAGGGAGCTGAAAAGGTGTTTTGTTTGAAAGCAATATTTTCAAGAATGACTGAACCGATTTCAGTTTTTCTTTCACCGTTGGATATGTACGGGATCCTGATGAGTGCTATTTAATGTACCACGGGCGAAGCCGGGGCGGACATTTAGTCTATTATAGCTGTTTGTGGTAGTTATTCTATCACAGGAACGAGACATGATATATCGGAAATATCGGAACTAACGCAACGGAAACCTCTACAAACCATCACGAACTTTATTGGCTACGGTTCGTTTGCCGCTAGTACTAGTGTTATTCTGTCTAATTTTAAAATGGTTTAGTTCTGGTACAATTAATAAATCAGACAAGTGCGAGTCGGGTCCTCACATCAATGGTTCCATACTGCCAAGACTATACGCAAGACTGTAAAAATAAAGTTCGAAATTCAACTCGCATTTGATCGCATTTTGTTTTAAATTCAGGTGAATTTTAAAATGCTGTCAATTTTCATTATTACACTTGTTACTTGTTTTTCTATAACCAAATTGTAATGCCAAACATATCGTACACCTCTCTAAGAAGGCATTTGGTAGAAGGTTTTTTGTACAAAATACAAATCTTTATCGCTATATAGTGTTATAGTATATACTAGGTATATACACGATATAGAATATTATTGGAACTCTTAAAAATTTACCTGTCGTGTATAAATAAATAAATAAATAAATATTGGTGGATAATTCACACACAACACCATCTGACCCCAAACTAAGCAAAGCTTGTGTGATGGCAGCCAGATAGCTGATATAATACTTATATAGTTTTTAAATACATACTTATTATACATAGAAACACCCAGACACAGTGCAAACATTTGAATTCATCACACAAATATTTGCACTGGGTGGGGATCGAACCCACGACCCTCGGCTTCGCAGGCAGAGCTACTACCAACTAAGCTACTAGGTCAGTCAATATATGTATTGTATATATTGTAACCGTACCTACCTACCTACGTATCGATAAAATTCCCTTTATGTTTCATCAATACCTTCACCTAGCTCCTCTATATTAATTGACGAGGTCCCGTAAGCCGGGATACCAGGGCCTGATGACGTCAGGTTAACCGACCTAACGGTAGCGGGTAAAAACTGACCCGTCTCGCCTTATATAGCCTTCCGCGTCCTGACCTCAATATGTGGGAGATTTTTACCGCTTCCTTAGATTTGCGCGTTCCTACTTATTGCCAGGATTTAATTAGTATAACTACGGGTTTGTTTTATTGACTTACTTCAAAAAAAGTAAATAAACCTCGTAATTTAAGAAATGAGTTTTAAAAAAATTTTGGCTGTTGAAATGATAACCTCCTCCTTTTTTGAAGTCGGCTAATAACAGTGCAGTGTGTCCAGCACTTTAAGACATCCTAATAATATCATAAATGTTAAAGTTTGTCGTGTGTCGAAAAATCGTATATATGTTTCGTAATAGCGTTGATAGAGTCTGGAGTAACAAGTAGGCTTTTTATCAGCAGACAATGTACGAGAACTATGCGGGGTTTTCACGTACTCATAAACTAATTGTTTAGGTGTATAAAGAAGGAATGCACAGTGATGATTTATTTTAGTTATGCATAAAAGTACATTAATATAAATAAAAATAATAAATAGATATTGGTGGCCATTTCACACACAACACCGTCAATAAGAAAAACAACACACACCATCATGTACTTGATACGCTCTTTTGCTTATTGGTAAAGTATGTGGTCAAATTGAGAATAAACTCGTATCCATATTACTTTATGGTCGATTTTGGTCCACTTGCACAAAAAGCACTTGCACGGTTATATTACCACGAAAATAAGCTATCATTGACATACATATATACTAGTAACATTAAAAATCTGTAGTATAAGCATTTAGAGAGATATTTACAAAGTAATAAGGTACAGCTTGTTACATTGGCACCTGGAGGGGTGGACATGCGTCCCACTTAAAGGACAAGACATCATTAGATACCCTGTCAAAAACATACAATAGTGTCCGACCGAAACTGATTTTCCGGCCGAAACCGAAACCGAAACCGAATGTTCGGCCGTGGCTTCAGTTTCGGCAGAAACAGAAACCGAAACCGAAACTCACGTGGTCAAGTATATAATTTATTAAAATACTGAACTTTGGTGCATTTTACCTATTATTTTGCCTTAATTAGGGCATGAAATGGAAACACAATATATATCATAATAGGATAGATAAGAAATCAGTAAGAAGTCTTGTTAGTCCTAACAAGTTCTGATAGATGTCTCTAGTTTTCATTATTTTATAATAGCAATATTATAATCTTGTACTTATTTGTATGAGGTTAATTAATAGTGTCCTCGTACCTTGTACGAAAGACTACAAATCTCGTATTTGTACGAGGAACCTCGTACGGTTGGCATCGCTGGTTGCTACAGAACTATCCGAACGGCGCACGATAATTCCCGAAAAGGTCCGTCAAAGCGTTGCCGCGGAAAACAAAGTTCGGCGATCGTGAACGTGCTTGAACTTGTTAAGTTTCGGTTTCGGCAAAAGTTTCGGCCGATTTTGGCCGAAACCGAAACTGTGGCCGAAACTTGATTTTTGGCCGAAACTCGGCCGAAACCGAAACCGAAACCGAACTTTCGGTCGGACACTAACATACAAGTCTACTTTCGAAATTCTAGCATCGTCTAGTGCGACGAGATCTAATATTGTTTGAAACCTGTGTCCTTTGTACACAGATGTATTTTTTAGAAATGTACTTTAAAATAATGTTGGATTTATCAAATGGTTTTGTTATAGTAGAATTATACACTATGACAAATTGAAGATGGTCGGGGGTAAAGTTGAATTTTAATTTCGCTTTTTATAATATGTAGATGTAGTATGTGAGAAACACACTAAAAGACGAAACCAGCTATTCTCGCTTTACCCGGTCTCTTTGCCCCGATCTAAATGATCAATATCAAAGGAACGATTCACATTACATTCATGCGATAAGTTTACGAAGTATTCTCAGCTGCAGCTGAGCCGAGTTTTCTTTGAAAGCTTTAGCGAGAAAGTTCGTAAATACGAGTGGCCAAGACGCAAATGACAAAATAAAATAAAATTTATAGGACGACGAAAAATTATCTACTATAAAAAAGAAAAACATGTGTAATTCTTATCTTTAAATTAAATGTACTTAGAAACTAAACACACTAATATCATCTAAAAATAAAAGCGGCCAAGTGCGAGTCGGACTTGCCCAAGGATTCCTTAGCAGCAAGTAACATAATAAGTTCTTGTAGTTTGGTGTAACTTTGATCGGTGTTTTAGTAATAGTGAATTTCGAGTTTCGATCGAGTTTAATCCAATTTTCTTTGAAAGTTTGCATGGTAATGTGTATCATATATTTTTTCATTATTTTAAAATTTACACATTTTACCACTTTGGAAGTGTCTCTCGCGCAAATTATTCGGTGTAGAAATAAATAATGTTAGAAAACTCAACGTCTCATTTTTAAAGACTTATCCCACACCTCTATGTCAACCCACATGTATAGTATTGACGAAAAAAAAATGTTTTTTGTAAAAATCTTAGCGTGGTTCACAGAGTACATTTACTTACCAAGTTTCAACAGTGTAGTTCTTATAGTTTCGGCAAAAAGTGGCTGTGATATACGGACGGATAGATAGACAAACAGACCGACGTGACGAATCTATAAGGGTTCCGTTTTTACGTTTTACGGAACCCTAAAAATGAGCTTACATCCACAATAAGTATTGGCTACAAAGCTCATGACAGAGGCCATTGGAGGGAAGTGAGGCCATTGCCATGGAAAAGATACTAAAACCTAACCTTTGTTCAGTATTGGAAAATGATGGGCTAATGAAAGGTCTAAAATAGGGAATGATTTTTTATAGAAACACACAGCCTTTGGGCAAAATTAAATTGGTAGGGAAATCGCAAAAATCCATCCAATTACGTCACACGAATTCCATTATTTTTTTAACCCTCTCCAGTCCTTGTCACAGCCATTTTTGTGAGCCATTGCTATTCACATTTGTGAGACCCTTTGTGAAGGTATTCCCCAAAAATCTAAACGGATTTTTTTATTTTTTGAAAACTGTAACGCTCGGTCGCTCGCTGTATGCTGAAAAATATTCTATTAAAACAATTAATTATAGATGTTGTTGTTGTAATTATACGCCATTAATGAGCTGTTTGATATTATACGTTCATTGTATGAAATATAGCCCGCTAGCGGCGTGTCACCAATGTCATGATCGTCTCATAACATTGTTATGTAGAATGTGCATGTACAAATTAGGCTATCAGACCCCGGCGTGGGTCGCAGCCTAATAAAGCCATGGGCCGAACCGGATACACGGGCAGCAGTCAGCTGTTCGGACAAAAAATAAAGAATACGAAAACAAATCTCAATGTTTGGATGTTTGTTGCTCAATCACGTTGTAACATATTAACGGATCGGGCTGAAATTTGGAACACATATTATTATAGTCTGGAAGAACACAAGGATATTTTTCACGGGAAAATAACAGGATCGGGCACTACGCGGATAAAACCACGGAACGTATTAATGATCTATAGTCTAGTCCAGTTATGAAGCGTGCCCAGCACGGTGGTGGTAATGCCACTCTGAATGGCAATACTGACTTCTTGATCACGCGTAGCGTCGACCGACCGCTTGGAAAGCTTTTGAAAATATGTAAATTTCACGTGACCAACGTTTTTTAAATAAATTCTTAAGAGGTGAATAGAGTAGACTAATATAATAGTAGAAAATAAAAGGGTAGAATCAGAAAAAATACTATAAAAATATATACAGTTTCACAAATACGTTATAAGTAATTTGTTATAAAAATTGTTAATTGTTATATGATTAAATTAAATAGAAAGAACGTAACCTAAGATATGAAAAAAAAAAATTTAATTCATCTTAATAAAGCACCGGATATCTGCAAACTTTTTCGATAATGTGTGATCGCTAAAAATCGCAAAATTCGCTACACTGATTTCAATGTAATTTATATACGACCAACTCTGAAGTAATACAATTTTAAAATCGATTCGCAATCGCGTAACAAACACAAACTACATACTAACAAGCGAATTGCGAACATCCTCATTTTATGAAGTCGTTTAAAAATAATATACAAACACTACTGCTACAATTCAACCCGCACTGCGCCAGCGTGGTGGATTTTGGTCTTAACTCTCTCATTACGAGGGAAGGCCCGAGTCCCAGCAGTGAGAGCATTTAGTGGGCTGTTGATGATGATGACTGTTAAAATCGTTCTAGGTACCCCATCTACTTAAAACAATTTGTATACTATAACAGAGACACAAATAGATCTAGTATTTTGGTACTTGTTTGTATAAATTAATTTGAGTGCTACTGAGATTTCACAACAACAATAAATTAAACATGCTTTCAAAACAAAGTTAAATATTCTAACAGAAGTTTCTATTGTTATAAAACAAACGTTAACGATGCCTGCTTGAAATCTCATTATCTCTTAACATCTGTTCAATAAATTATACACAGATTTGAAATACGTGCCCCGTAGAGCTGACTCTTTTTTTTTTAAATATAGAGTGACGAGACGAGCTAGGCGTATGCATGATGGTAAGCAACTTGCCTACCACTTATGTGGTAGGCATGTCGCTTACAACACAGCACAGTGACACACAGCTATTGGAGCATGAAGAGTCCAAATCATTACCTAGCACTGCAATGCGCTCGCCATCCACAGATCTAAGATGTAATTATCTATCTCTAAGCCTTGTAATTTCTTTGGAAACATTGCTCTATGAACTTCATCATCATCATCCACAGCCTTCTCTATCCCACTGTCCCACTCTATCCACCTATACCCAGGTATAGGCCTCTCTTTTCCCACACCGTCTTCCTCAGTCCTGTGCCAATCGAGTCCAGGTTCGACCCGCGATAGACACGTTATTGTCGACTCATCTTGCAGCTGGACGTCCTACACTCCGCTTACCTTGCCTCGGCCACCACTCGGTCACTACTCTACTCCACCTGTTATCACCGCGTCTAGCAACGTGTCCAGCAAACTCCACTTTAGCTGCATTACCGTAGTTCCGACGTGTGCTATGAACTTACAGCTTGAGAAATAAAAGTGTGTGTGAACGCATTCAAGAAGTTAATTCTCTTTGTTTCTTCATTCCTCGTGTTAAGAAGTCTAAATTCAACCATAAAATAGACAAAACCTTCAACGTATGAAGCAAACTAGAAGTTATTTGCAATGTTTACTGGCTCATTTCAACGTGTTGGTTTTTCGCGACGGTGTGCGAGCTCATCGTGAACATTATGGGCTGTTACGGCCAGGCATGTTGCTTACCATCAGGCATATGACTTCCTCGTCTCGACCCTATACACAAAAAAAAAAACTTTTTCTCTTATCATTTTTCCTTTAGGTACGCGCGAATATAATTGTAACTATCTACTACCACAGAGAGTAATTTTATCTGCTCCCGACTCCGTCGGCCTAGCATTCACAATTTAGAAATTTGAATCTATAAAAATCTAAACAAGTGCATCTTTGAAATCCAAAAATGTCATCGTACTTTAACACTATTTATCTATTTGCAAGGTCTGTGGTTGGCGGAGTGGATCTTGTAAAGTGGTTTACAAAACCACACCTTGAGACAATTTACCAACAAATAGACCAGGTTACAATACCATTGTACATTTTTTTACAATTTAAGTAATTTAATATTTTAAGGCGGTTAAAACCTTTTTTAGCTATTTCTTACGCCCTATTTCAATTCTTTATGGAAAAAATCATTAAATGGTAAATAGTAATTTTATGAATAAAATCAATAAAATAAAATAAAATTTATTTCAATAACATAGATCTTAACTATACAATATTTTCTTACAGCTATACATAGGTATATTAATTTTATCAGCCTGAACTAGGTAGAACCTGTGTTTCAGGCGCGAAAATTGCCTATTTTAACTAAGAGTTATATTATCGAAGATAATAAAACTAAACAATAAAATCGGTAAATATATATAGTACTTTGCTTTTTAAAAAAGTATAAAAGTATAAAATATTAAATAAACTAACTGTAGGCACTGCGGTTTCTTTGATCGTAGTTGGATTCACTAACAAGTTGTACCTACAAATGCAAATAAATTATAAGTGGTTTTAGAAAACCTATCTTAAAAATTTATTCGAGCATTCTCTGAAAACGAAGTTCGAAAACCTTAAATCCCTTTTACGAGTAGGCTTCAAAGAACTCTGGACAGCAAAGCCAAAAGTTCATAATATTCTGAATTTGAAACATATGCTGATTCTGCTTGTAAGCTGCTTACAAAGGATTTCTCTGCATAGTAAAGGAGTGCAATGAATCTCAGCAAAAATAATTTGCTTATTCGCTTTTGCTAAATCAGAATGTTTTACCTAGTTATCAACGCTGAGAACACAAAGGACGAAATTAAATTTATTATTTCTCTTGAAGCGCACCTCGGTTTACGGTCCCGTAATTTTCCCGAGATAAAAAGCTATGATATCTTTGATAGAGTTTATTTCTCTACGCTCTATCTAAAATATTGTTTGACAATAGAGTTACTGCTCATATAGAGGTTGGTTATGTATCGGATAGAGCAGACATCTCTCTACTTAGTCTGTGGAGCAGACTAGCTTACCCAAAAAGTCTTGAAATAGATTTTTTAACCCCCGACCAAAAAAGGGGTGTTATAAGTTTTGACTTCGATGTCTGTCTATCTGTGTGTCTGCCTGTGGCACCGCAGAACTCAATGGGCTCGGATGGGCCGATTTCGATGCGTTTTTTTAATATTTGATGGTTGATTGCTTATTGTTTGGTATTCGTTTCAAGATGGCCGCCTCCACAAAATGGCGAACAAAATATTTCTTCACAACCTACCTTAATATGAATATCAAAGGCTTGTCTACTATGCACTATGACAAATTCCAAATCCAAAATGGCCGCTACCACAAAATGACGAAATACATTTCTTTTTTCACAACTCCCCCAATATAGGTATCAAATGAAAGGGCTTGACTAGTAGAATGTTGTACAAATTACAAATCCGAGGAGTCAGGAGTTAATCAAAATTTTTAATTTTGTTCTTGTAATCTGTATGTAAGTTGGAACGAGATGCGTATAATTAATTATAGCTGACTAGCTTCGTGGCTCAGTTGGTGAGACTACTATTATTACAATAGGGAAGTAAACAGTTGTTTAATTTAGAACAGTAGTGCTATAGTGTTTGCGATAGTGGCGCTGTAGTTAGTTCCTACTGATGTTTGCTAAACTTTAAATAAAGGTTGCATTGTAGTTATGACGTGATTTTTCAATATCCGATTAGGGTTATTAGAGAGTTAACTAATACATGTTAATTTTCGATGGCCTTAACCGTAATTTCGTTGGCATGAGTGATAAGTAGAATGCTGAACTATTTTTGCTTACAAATCTAGGAAACATGACACCAGTTAGATTGCCAAAATACTATTAGGTAAGTTATTTTCCACATTCCCTGTTATTTTCACCTGTTATTTTGATTCATAAAAAAGCTAAATCCTAATATTATTGTAAATGGGACACCATATCTCAAAATTGGCAGTCTAAGCAAGTTAGCGGGTAAGCATCTGTTCTTAGTAGGTACGTACTAGCTCTACCGAATCGTCCACATTTCGTTCATCAGAAAATACGTGACATCTGGCGGCCCTGGGATCTTGGACTACAAGAGAATTGACTGAAACTGTTAATAATGCGCAAAGCATATTATAGTATAGTATAGTCATTCCTTGCTTTCCGTGCTTTAAGTATGGCTCCACTATTGTACAATAACTTGCCGGAGGACATAATAAAGACGAATGAAATTACCGTTTTCCGAAGCAAATTAAAATATTTTTTACAAGGCGTTTGACAAGGCGTATTACTCTGTGAAGGAATACTTAGCTGATAAATTTTCATGACATATACGATTGATTGATAAGAGACATATTATTGTTGTTTTGTAATGTTATTAATGTTTTGTTCATATTCAGAAAACAATCATTTTCTGTTTGATTTTCATTTTGTGTCATTGGAATGTAAAAGTTTAATAAGATTGACGTTTTCCGGCAACAAGTTAAAATATTACTATCATTATTTTTTTTATTTTTTAGTAGGTAAGATATTGAGCAAACTGACATATAATTATTATTTTTAGTGATGTTATTGATACGAGGGTCAAACTGAAAGTTTTTAGAAAATCAAAAACTGATTACATAAGCCAGTTATTAGTTTTATTATATCTTTTCAAAATATTGTCCATTCACGTCAATACACCGCTGCATGCGATGGAACCACTGGGAAAAGCACTTTGCCCACTCGTCCTTAGGGGTCTCTTCAATGGCATCGCGATACGCAGCCACCGCTTCTTCAGCATTCATAAACCGCTTTCCTTTAAGTTTTTCTTTAATTTTTGAAAATAAATAAAAAATTACAAGGCGCGAGGTCGGGGCTATACGGCGGGTGACTCAGTAATTCAACGTTTGATGTCGCCAAATAGTCGATCGTTCGCTTGGCGGTGTGCGATGAGGCGTTGTCGTGGTGAAGGAGGATCCTACTGCGAGGTCGTTTCTCTCGAACTTTTCCAAGACAAGTGGCAAACAATTGGTAGTGTACCATTCTGCAGAAACTGTTTTTGATCCTCTAACACAATTGTTGCGAAATCACCTATCCTTCCAAAGAACGAGGCCACCTTTTTTTTCCCCGCACTTCGATCTCTCTTCACTTTAGTTGGCAACTCCTCGAAAGGAAACACCCACTGAGCAGATTGTCTTTTGGTTTCAGGATCATAACAGTAAATCCAGCTTTCGTCACCTGTTAGTATGTCGAACACAGCATTTGAGTCACCTCCGTTAAATCTTTCAATCATTTTACGGCACCAATCCACACGATGGAGTTTTTGAGCCTCAGTCAAATTATGAGGTATCCACCGGGCGCAAAGCTTCCTGACCGCTAAATGTTCGTGTAGGATTTTGTGCACTTGACTCATACCGATGCCTAAGCTTGTCCGAATCTGCTGATAGGTCACTCTTTTGTCAGTCTCTATCATACGCCGCACAACACAGATGTTATCTTCAGTCGTCGCCGTAGAAGGCCGTCCTCACGTAAATCATCAGTGAGATTAGTGCGACCACGTTTAAACTCATTAAACCAGTTGTAAACAGTCGCACGAGATGGGGCTTCATCGTGAAATGCCAATCGTAGTCTATTATAACTTTCTTGTTGACTTAAATGACATCGAAAGTCATAAAAAATCATTGCACGAAAATTTTCTCGTGTTAAATTCATGTTGACGTGACACAGACAATTTTCAATTTGCCGCCAAATCGTAAAACAAATGACAAATGAATGAAGTATATACTCAGTAATATTGGCAAAGAGTTCTATTTTCAAATTATAGAATTATTTTTTATTATATTGTTAATAAGTGGCCAGTTCTAAGAACTTTCAGTTTGACCCTCGTATTTTATTTAGATTTCGAAAACAATCATTTGTATTTTATTTTCAATTTTTGACATTTGCTTTTTATCCTAACATTTTAAATAAGTTTATAACAATACCTTTGGCAGCCGGGTGGAAATACGAACATGGTTGACCGTGAATAGATAGCCGATACTGTACTGGCGTATCTGGCGGACGTCGTTTCCTTCAAAGTTTGAAATGTAAAACATCTACCCAACATTTTTATTGTTATTGGAATATGTTACTTAATCTGTGTTGGAAACGCAATTTATTTTTGTAACAAACGTAGTAACAAATAATGATAAATTGACTTAGTGTATTGTAGTGTGTATGTGTCATGCTATGAATGTAAGTTTCTTTTGTTTAACTGGTTGTGGTTGCTTACGTTTAATTATAAACTTGCATGCTGAAAGGCAGTATTTGGCGTACTGTAAAAACATCATTTTACCATCTTTTGTAAACCCACTTACGCAATAAAGATTTGTTTTGATTTGATTTGATTCCTCGCTGGGGTAGGACGAAAAGTTACGTGTTGCACTCGAGTGCAAAGATCTTTCACCTTGTGCTCTATAAATTCCCTCGCGAACGTTCAGGATTCTAATATTTTAATCCTAAATTTTAGAATCCTTCGCTCATAAAAATGCTTGTATAACAAATAACTATAGTCTCTCTGTCTGTTACGCTTTCACGTCTAAACTACTAACACGATTTGTGGTTCAGGCGTGTTTTATAAGTTTATTGGCGGTGTTGTGTGAACATATTATGTTTGACCCATTTATATATTTAATAATAAATACTTAGTGATTTCATTACCTAGATTGAAACATAATATTTTTTATCTCATTCACTGAGCGCAGAGAGTGAGAACGCAGGTTAAAATGAAAGTACCTAATACTTATAAATGAAACAGTTTCAAATATACCTAGCTACCTATGGGGACGCGATAAAAAAATAACACATAGATTTTGTCGAAATATAAACTCCAATCAGTGACTTTCAATACAGAAACGTTAAAATATATCATGTGTTTATGTTCAAGTTAGCCAACCAATATTACACCTAATAATCAACCGAGGGATGCGTGGGCGCAGCCTGTTGAGCGGACCAAGCCGTGATGTCATTCTGCACTGAGCTGCATTTAATTTGCTTTATTTAGGCCATTTTGATAAATCGTTTATCCATACCTTGTATAGGAACGATTGCAAAAGGTAATTTAAATGGGGTTTGACTTGAGTCACTATGGATATTGGATACTGTGTTTATTTACCTACCACCTACATACGACAATGTAGATCCTATAACGTCGAAATCTTAATACATATGTATATAGATACTTACTAGCGGGTACCTACGGACCGCTTCGATCGGATATTGTAATATAAAGACAATCGAATAAAATAATATAATAATAATACTTTAATAATATTCAAGTTGTGCCACTCAAACCGCACACGGTGTGCATATTTCATTAAAATCGACTGAGTAGTTCAGGAGTCCATCGCGGACATACAACGTAGCACGTAATTTATTTTTAAATGAATTACTCGTCATACCAGCTACTCACCAGCGAGGTCTGCACCTCCTTCTTGGTGTTTTTACAAGTTTCCAGCTTGCCTCAAATCCCTACCCAAAATTTGCTGTCAGCTCTTGGAATATAAGCACTGAACCTTCGTAATTTTTTGTTTGCGTAACAAAACAACAAGAACAAAATTAAAAATTTGACTAGCCCCCGACTACGTCAGATTTGTTATCTGTACAACATTCTACTAGTCAAGCCCTTTCATTTGATACCCATATTACCCATATTAGGGGGGCTGTGAAAAAAGAAATGTATTTCGCCCTTTTGTGGTAGCGGCCATCTTGGATATGAAATTAGTCATAGTGCAAAGTATTGTACTAGTCATACCCTTTCATTTGATACCCATATTGACGTAGGTTGTGAAGAAATATTTTGTCCGACATTTTGTGGAGGCGGCCATCTTGAATCGATATTAACCAAACATAGCTAAGAACATCCGCACGGATATTAGTCTTCGAATAAAAAAACCGCATTGAAATCGGCCCATCCGTTTGAGCTCTACGGTGCCACAGACAGACACACACACAGACAGACAGACAGACATCGACGTCAAACTTATAACACCCCTTTTTTGGTCGGGGGTTAAAAAATAGGTGTACAATATTTTTTAATAATCTGACTGTAGCGCTAATTAATACTTTTTCTTTATCGTCATGTCTACTCATATTATAGCCATGCTTAAAACGCATTTTTAAGTTTGGTACAATGCAGTTAGTTACACATAGTTCAGTGTACTTGAGCTTAATTAATTTCCATCCACAGCATCGAATTAATTAAGCAGATTCAAACGCAATACGGAGACAGCTGGAGGATAAACATCTGTTGTATTATGGAACCTTTACAGACACCTGGAGTTTCATTTCTGAAGTCATTCACCTGTAGATTTTAAATGGCTGTAACAAAACACAGATTAAGAAATGTATACGAGTACTTATATACTGATTAAATAAGTTTTATGTCATACCCTGAGTAACCCAATTTTACAATTTCAGCTCAATTTAACGCCGTACAAAAAACTTGCAACAAGAGGAAAAATCCAGGGTACGAGGGTCAAACTGAAAGTTCTTAGAACTGGCCACTTATAAACAATATAATAAAAAAAATAATTCTATAATTTGAAAATAGAACTCTTTGCCAATATTACTGAGTATATACTTCATTCATTTGTCATTTGTTTTACGATTTGGCGGCAAATTGAAAATTGTCTGTGTCACGTCAACATGAATTTAACACGAGAAAATTTTCGTGCAATGATTTTTTATGACTTTCGATGTCATTTAAGTCAACAAGAAAGTTATGGATGACTACGATTGGCCTTTCACGATGAAGCCCCATCTCGTGCGACTGTTTACAACTGGTTTAATGAGTTTAAACGTGGTCGCACTAATCTCACTGATGATTTACGTGAGGGACGGCCTTCTACGGCGACGACTGAAGATAACATCTGTGTTGTGCGGCGTATGATAGAGACTGACAAAAGAGTGACCTATCAGCAGATTCGGACAAGCTTAGGCATCGGTATGAGTCAAGTGCACAAAATCCTACACGAACATTTAGCGGTCAGGAAGCTTTGCGCCCGGTGGATACCTCTTAATTTGACTGAGGCTCAAAAACTCCATCGTGTGGATTGGTGCCGTAAAATGATTGAAAGATTTAACGGAGGTGACTCAAATGCTGTGTTCGACATACTAACAGGTGACGAAAGCTGGATTTACTGTTATGATCCTGAAACCAAAAGACAATCTGCTCAGTGGGTGTTTACTTTCGAGGAGTTGCCAACTAAAGTGAAGAGAGATCGAAGTGCGGGGAAAAAATGGTGGCCTCGTTCTTTGGAAGGATAGGTCATTTCGCAACAATTGTGTTAGAGGATCAAAAACAGTTTCTGCAGAATGGTACACTACCAATTGTTTGCCACTTGTCTTGGAAAAAGTTCGAGAGAAACGACCTCGCAGTAGGATCCTCCTTCACCACGACAACGCCTCATCGCACACCGCCAAGCGAACGATCGACTATTTGGCGACATCAAACGTTGAATTACTGGGTCACCCGCCGTATAGCCCCGACCTCGCGCCTTGTGATTTTTATTTATTTTCAAAATTAAAGAAAAACTTAAAGGAAAGCGGTTTATGAATGCTGAAGAAGCGGTGGCTGCGTATCGCGATGCCATTGAAGAGACCCCTAAGGACGAGTGGGCAAAGTGCTTTTCCCAGTGGTTCCATCGCATGCAGCGGTGTATTGACGTGAATGGACAATATTTTGAAAAGATATAATAAAACTAATAACTGGCTAATGAAATCAGTTTTTGATTTTCTAAGAACTTTCAGTTTGACCCTCGTACCAAACCCCTATCTTCACCTGCGCCTGGTTGGATAGCTTACAAGTGAAGGCATAATGCTGAATCTTACTATTTTATAGCCTTCTATCTTTCTGCATAGGTTTACTGGTGGTTCAAATGACCTATCAATTTTCGATAGTAGTAGTAGTAGTCTATTCGTTAAAAGTAACAAAAGTCGAAATATACATATATATATATATAGTACGAGTATTGACTTGACTCAAATATTTAGCAGTAAATGTACTAAATGTTGGACTAGCCGACGTATTTAATAAGTGGTACTGATAGACCAATGCTTGCGTCGTGCGATTTGTGCGACATCAATATAGAATCGAATTCGAACGATTTTAAAAATGAGACTCTTGTACCGTAATAAAGATTATAATGTAAATCCTGAGCTTCTTAAAAAGCGGAGGTTGAAGGAAAGCTTTTTCATTAAAATGATACGAATGAGGACGCTCTTTAGGTATTTACTTTTCGAATGTGTGATCTAAAGTCTTATGACTTTCTTTCAGAGTTTAATAAAATACTTTATGAATTTAAGTTGGATTTCTCGTATTTAAGCGAGACTTTTGTGTTAGAATTTCGTGTAGTCAAAAGGATGAAACTTTACTTTTATGTCTGTATTCAATTTTATTTAAAGCTATTTTCATTTCACATAGTCTACCTGATGGAATTTTATACATGCAATAAAAATTAACGCAGGGAGTAATTATCCTATCAGACAACGGAATGTTTAATCAATACTACGAGTATTATGTTTTAGAGAGATAGAGGGAGAGAGATAACGAACTTTCCAGATAATATATTTATAGAAATCAAAGAGTTTACATACACTACGTATATAGTTGGCACAACCGCTTTACACCGAAAGCACGAGTAGCATCTTTCTTGCCTTCTCGCTCTTGTGGAAGTGTCATACTTTTGTCACAGCACATCACTCTGTTGCCATAGACAGTATGCACGTCATCTGCTTACGATTGACACAAAGGAACCAACCGTGCGGAAAATCTAACTTTGATACTAATCGATTATCAATATATCTTTGAGTGCACTATAAAATAGTGACGATATTTGTTGATACGGCGTAGGTATATTTACTTTTATAGACGTATACCTTTTTAACCTCAAAAAAAGGAGTAAATTCTCTGTTCGCCTGTATATATTTTTTTGTTAAAAGCTTTAGTCGTTAGCCCGTGCTCTTTGTTAGAATTAATCTACTATACAATTATCTATATGATAATGTTACAAAATTGAAGAAGTGTTTTTTGGAACTCGCTAATTTCACGAAACCACAGGACCGATATTTTGTGAGTTATTTCACCGTTGGATATGCATGATCCCTGAGTGCTGTATAGGCTACATACTCGTATCTAATGTACCATGGGCGTAGCCGGGGCGGACCATTAGAATTTTTGTATGAGCGACATTAAAAATTTGGGAATCTTGGACCTAAGTTCTAATTTCAATGGTATGTGTCACTAGCAGGTCAAACTTCCGCAAGTAGAACCCGTTAACAAGTATGACGTATGTCCCAGCCATCGCTCTCTTACTTAAGGTTAACCGCCACAGCATATCGCCGCAAGTATTAAGGAATCTTTGCAGAATCCAATATCTATAATACTACACATTTGGCAGTTATTCTATCACCAAGCAGTAATATACAACATCGATGTGTTCCGGTTTGTAAGGCAACGTTTCCAAATAAATTATCCTCTGAGATATATCATCTTATATGTCTCAGTGACGAGCGCTGTGTTATTATTTGGACTCCTACTGTTCCAATAGCTGCGGGACACTAAGCTGTTATGGGCATGCGTGTTACTTACCATCAGACACATGTCCTACTCGTCCTGTCACTCTATACTATAAAAAAATAAGTGCTCGAGACATCGATCGAGGTACAATATAAAATTACAAAGATTACTCGTATGACGTCAGTTTTTTTTAACTTAACACTTGACCGCCATCTCGCCTGATGGTAAGCGACGATGCGGTCTACGATGGATGGATGGATGGTCTCTCGATTTGAAGACACCAAGATTATACCTATTGGGAAAAACCCCACTCATGCAACTCATTCCACAGTCTAGACGTTTTTATCACAAAAGTAGAGCCAAACCTCTTCTAAAGTAGAATGTATAAGTATAAGTGGCAATGAGCTATAATAGTTGGTCCGAGATGTAATTTTGCCATCCGTATCCAAAGAGACTCGTCGCTCGAGGCGCAGTCTGTAGGGTCAAGGGACATATGGCGAGGCCATATTTGGTGCATAATACTGGATCTTGCACAATGCTTGGTTATTGCTCATCGTGCACTGACACTAACATGCTTGTAGATTGGTGTTTTTTTTTCTTTGAACACACAAATCTTGAAACTCAGTCCACTTCGATTAGCTATTTTGTATTTTTTTTTCACATAGGTAAGTTTTTATTTTTTAACCGAGTATAAAGAGGACGCGAGGTTCTTTCTCAATTCTATTGGCATTTTTTATGCATTTACTAACAGTGTACACAGACTAACGCTCTACCAATTATTTATAATCCTATTTACTTTTATCCAATCATTTATTAATCATCCAATCTACGCGGAAGATTGTAGGATAACATTAATAGATTTTTTACATTGATTTTAATATGTAGATTTGCATGAGAACGCTATCTCGCCTGGACGTTTACTCTATTTCCACGAACATTGTTTGACGTTTAAATGTTCTAAGCCTAATTCTAATTAAGAACATTTAAACGTATGAAACGACGGATCGAAGTAGAACCGGAATAGGAAAGTCAAGAGTTTATTTCGAAATTACGATTCGAAAAATATCACGAGAAAACTAGAACGAGTATGTTCCAAGAGCAATCTATCGATCACTTGTGACGTCCGCCGATCTGCATTCGGGCAGCGTGGTGGATGGACCCCGACTCTCTCTTACTGAGAGAAGGCTCCGAGGCCCAAAATTATTTGTTTTGGGAATGCTCCCATATCAAATTTTCTGCGACAACAATGGTGCCTTTCTTTAAAGCACAGAGGCATGAAGTGAATTCCGCATAGCTCGACTGTACCCAACACAGCTAAACACAATATTTTATGAAAATTTCCTTCTAAACCAAACAAAATATCAGGAGATCTTACAATCCCTACACTCCAACAGTGATATTTATCATTAAAGTTGTAGGTATGTGTTTTTTTGCTGCTTTTTAGTTGGTCCACTGCAGGGCGCAATTGCTTTCTATGTTTCGCAAATTATGCTTTTCTGATGCTAATATGTTGTAATCAAAGCTATGCTGGTTATGCTTTTCAAAAATACGATAACTAACTAGCTTGGCTCAAAGAGGAGGAGAAAATGAGTTCTGGCCTCTGAAATTAAAAACACCATTCTTTTGTTTACGGCCTTGGGATAGAGGCTTGAAGTTTACGTATAAAATCAGAATAATCAAAAATAATCTATCAAATCAATCAAAAAATAAATAAACAAAAAATCCCATCTACCGCGTAACTCAATCGGCTTTGGCTTTGCTATCGCTGTTTCTATAAATTTAAGCGAAAAGAAAAGAGAGAGCTAGGCGGTAGCCCCCCCCCCGCCTCACTGGCATGCCTAACCACTCGACGACTATTGTTTTTCAAACGTAATCTTTAAATAAGCCCAAATTTGTGCGAATAATATAATACGAACATGAACCTTGTTATAAACGTTAAGCTAACATTTGGATTACCGTTTTCACGAAATCCGAACGCGAACGATATTTTTTCTCCAAAAAATAATGTGTAATTTTATTTTATACGAAATATAAAAACAATGTTTCGCATCCAAGCTCGAGGTCGACGTAGATTGCTTCATTAGGCAGTTATGATTTTCGCGTTTTTTGGATACAAAATTAATTTCAGATGAAAGCGAGTGGGAAGCAAGTTGTTGATAGCATTAATTATTACATGATCGACCGAAGCCTGCACGGAGTAATTTTGTAGTCTCTATATACAGGAAAGGCTTACTATGGTGTACGCAGAAAACCCATGCTAAGCAGTAAACGATGTTTACTTATTAAAATCTGCTTTTACAGGAAACAGTATCAAAATTGTTCTATTCGTACAGGAGCAATGATTTCGCAGACACTGGCTTATTTACTCACAAACAGAAACGTCCAGTAGTTCCTGATATTAGTGCGTTCAAACAAACAAGCTCTTCAGTTTTTATAATATTAGTATAGATATATTAAAAGTCGAATTTGAAATTATAAATATCACACAGTCAATTACACACTTAAATAACAACAAGAATACATTAATCAGTTACTTAACCCACCCCTAACTGTAGGCACCTGGCACAATGGTGCACATTACACTGGCAGCATTAGTATAGAGTGCCTGGGTGACCGAGCTTTGCTCGGTTAATTAGATACATACACATTTTCACAACAAAAAAAATACATGAAAGAAGAAAGGCGGCCTGTTGGATTCGAACTCGGACCTACCATATTATGACCGCTCATCTTACCGTAACATTCTAATCTTGATGTAACAGATTTTTTTAATTTTTTTTAACTATAATAGGTTCGCACTTGACCACCATCTCGCCTGATGTTAAGCGATGATGAGATCTACGATGGAGCGTGCTTACCTAGAAAAAACCGATTCACTCTCGATTTGAAGACACCAAGATTGTAACCATCAGGGAAAACCCACTCAGGCAACGCATTCCACAACCTAGACGTTCTTATCACAAACGTGGAGTCAAATCTCTTCGTTCGCGTTTTTGGAACATCAACCATGAAACGATGCCGCCCTTTTGTGGAACGAGAATTCCGATAGAAGAAAGGGCAAGGTGGTATTAGATCATGCAGATCAGTTGCACACTCTCCGAAGTGTATCCGGTAAAAAACCGATAAGCTAGCGATTTTGCGGCGATGATCAACAGATTTTCATTGTCTAAAAACGCGCATAAAACGGCGTTTTTTTTTAAAGAAAACCTGGCTAGATCGATTTATCGTCCCCGAAACCCCCTGTGTACATAATTTCATGACAATCGTTCGAGCCGTTTCCGAGATTCAGATTATATATAAATATATGTATATATATATACTTACAAGAATTGCTCGTTTAAAGGTATAAGATAAGATATCGTACTATAGAAGAGATATAATAGAGATTATGTATAGATTGTTTAAAAAAAAACTACCGATTCCGCGACCCAGTTGGAAACAGTCAAGTTGATGACTTGAAATAGCAACAAACAAACAACGAACTAGTGAGTCAAGCGAGTTGTGTCATCCCGACGGGAATAACTTGCCCGGCGATGGACAGGCCACAGATTTGTCGGTAACCTGTTGGGTTAAGAATCGCGTTAATGTAGTACCTAGTTGTTTTGTGTAGGTTTTAAATGTCTACAACATGAATGGTATTGGATGTAATTGGGTTTGGAGTTACCGCCACTTCAACTTTTGTAAGTACATATCACGTTAAAATTGTCAACAACGTCAGATTATAATCTAACGCCTGAGATTATGGGTATGTAAGGCTGTGTATAATAAGTATATACTCGTTTTGAAACTATGTATATATGTATTATTTCATTATTATATTATATGTATATTTTGTAGTGTAGTGTAGTTCTCATTATATTTTATTTGTGTTAATAAAGGCTCTGCCCAGTAAAAAAAAATATATCAGCTGTCTGGTCACCATAGCATAAGCTTTGCTTAGTTTGGGGTCAGATAGTGTTGTGTGTGAATTGTCCACCAATATTTATTTATTACGGATGTTTGACGTCACACTCGTAAGTCCGCCAATGTTAGGTACGTAGAAAGAGAGACAGGCAAAAAGTCTCGAATTCATATTAACAGTTTTGTCTGTCACTGTCAAATTAAAACAAATTGCGATACAGCGATATTTTTAGTACCTACTTGTTTGTATATTTAATTGTTAATAATTTGTACTTTATCCACCAAACTGGGATAAGTGCGATAGTGGTGGCACCGTTATTTTACTCCTTTTTGCCAAACTGTAATTAAGTAGGTATAGGACAAATTGAATAAAGACAAATTTAACAGATCTGGTGGAAAACACGGCCTATAAATGTAGTTTGCTTGTACACTGTAATATATAAGTCATTGGCTTGGCAGTACAATAACT
This sequence comes from Ectropis grisescens, assembly GCA_017562165.1. NCBI lineage: Eukaryota > Metazoa > Arthropoda > Insecta > Lepidoptera > Geometridae > Ectropis > Ectropis grisescens. The sequence goes on from CM029785.1 coordinate 19,332,146, forward strand.
GCCACGGAATTCTCAATTTGATTGAGAGAATATTTATGTGTGTTAAATCTTAGATCAAGAGATTTTTTTTCTGAGGTGTCAAATACAGTATACATAGTGTGTGACTGTGTAATATTGTTTATGCATAATATAATATAACATAGCATATAGCATAATACAGCATAATATAAAAATATTGCATTGTGCTCTTCTTCTCAATATAAATTATACCTAAGTATGTGAAATTGCATTCTCCTCCATTCGTGCAATTTTTGTAAAGGGTAAAAAAGTTGTTATTTCAATTATTCACTAATTTAATCCTTTTCTTAATTTTTAAGTTTTTCACAATAAATATAAAAATGTAAACATTAATTCAATTATTGTTAATGTAGGTATAGAAAAACCTAGACGGAGAACAAAACCTATGCCTCATCACACAAACGCGACCACAGTAAGCTGAGGCATAGTAAGCTGATCCATTACGGACTTGGCCGTAATTACGGACTTGGCCGTAATGACGAAGGCAGTCATTCAAATAATGTTCGATAAAAATGATTTAGCAACAGAATTATCTAAACTAAAATATCATTTGTTGACGTTCTTTATTGGTGGTTTCCACAAATTCCACACAATAGCTCATTTATCTCGTGAACTATGATCTTTGGAACCATTTCACATGAGACCCGTGTTTTTCGGCCGATATATTGGGTTGCCTGGTCGCTGCTCTTAAATCACGTTATCTCACTTGATTACCCTTAAACTTTACGTGGCGTATTTTCTTAGTAATCTAATCTAGTAATAAAATCTTTCAGAAGCAGAGGAAATATGTGTTTTTAAAAATAGCGCAGTCAATTTTGCTCGTTTTGTTCTCCCACTACTGGGTTTCTGGGCCTCCTTTCACAAGGATGATGAAAAAGAAGATATGGATGCCATATTTAAAAAAAAAAACATTATAAGGGACCAACCAAGAACGTCGACACAATTATATTTTAAACGAATTATATTTAAAAAAATGATATTTAAAAAAACCAATACTACATTTTTTAAATAATATCCGTTAATTCCGTCAATAGTAAATTTCGTACTGGTCCCATTTTAATCCGAGGAATAAAATGTGAACGGAGCGGCATTCATCCCGTTTCATACTTATAGGTTTTCAAGATAACCGAAATACCGATACTTAAAAACAGAAAAAACTCGTTAAAAGCAAAAATATGTAAAGATTTGTAAATGTCCTTTAAAAAATAATAATAAAAGTTATATTATAAGTACAGGGATAGTCAAAAGTAACTATGGCTTTGCAAGTAGGTACATATTAAGTACATTGTTTTGCATTTTCCCGTATTCTTCATGGCTTGGCATATATCTTAGCTTTTGTCTTCGTTTCTCAGCCTGTGTCTTCGTGGGATTTATGAGCGCGGGGCGGTAGAAATGTACCCAATTCTCAGTAATTTACTGGCTCGCAAAAATTATCCCGTGACACGACGCTAAGGACCTTGCTTTACGAGTACGTTCTGTGTGATATATATGCACGTAAAAAGTAACTGTGGGATTCGTAAGGAGTTTTGTATGTTTTCATTTTTTTTATCCAATGAAATGATGTATCTACGTAGTATCTTATCATTCCCTTTGATGATGTATTATGTCACTTGCAATCATATTCATCAAAGAGAATGTATTATACTGATATTCCTTTCATAAACTTTGCCCGTTCTGTATATCCATAGCTGGGAATTGTGGCTTTTCTGCCAAAGCCGTAATCCACCATTCTGGTTAAGTTCTCGAAACATGTTTTTTCATAGAACATACTTAACTTATATTTTCCTTTGCCGTTAAAACTAGTACTTAGTAGTGGCAATCTTGTAAAATTTATCGACGTTTAAAAAAAGTAAATATTGGTGAACAATTTACACAACACCATCTGACCCCAAACTAAGCAAAGCTTGTAATATGGCGGCCAAATATCTGATATAATATATATATAGTTGTAAACACATACTTGTTATACATAGAAACACCTAGACACAGTACAAATATTTGAATTTATCACATACATATTTGCACTGGGAATCGACCTTCGGCTTTGCAGGCAAAGTTACTACCCACTATGCCACGAGGCCAGTCAAAGTCAAGTTTGAGGAAATACTCTGAAGAGCAGGTGGAAGACTCCATGACTTCACGAGACTTCACGTCGTCGACCCATTTTCGAGATTAGTTATATCCTTAGAAACTTAATATGAACGCAAAACACCCCGAGCCGGAGGGCAATGCAGGACTCAGCGCCCACATGTCGAATAAAAATAAGTGTATGTAATGTTAGCAAAGAGTTTACATATACCACGTATAGTGTTAGATTTTCCACATGGTTCCTTTGTGTCAATCGTAAGCAGATGACATGCATACTTTGTACGACAAAAGAGTGATGTGCCGCGACAAAAGCGACAAGGCAAGAAAGATGCTACCCGTGCTTTCGGTGTAAAGCGTATGTGCCAACTATATACGTAGTATATGTAAACTCTTTGAACGTTGGCATCTGCTAATTGTTTCTCGTATTTGCCTGAAATGAACGTCTTATTATTATCATAATACCATTATTCTTGGTACGTCATGTTGGCCATTTAGGGTACGTAGTATATTACATTCTCTTTGATTTAGGGTACTTTTTACAAACGTGTGGTAGTAACAGGCTTCAATGTATTTTTTTCTATACAATATTATAACTTGAGACGTTGAAGAGTTTTTGAGATGCAAATCTTATCAAGGTGTGTTTTCTCATAGATTGGCAATCACGCGCATCCTTGGATGTGGTTCACCGGATGGTAGATGAGAAGCGTGTTCAGTGGACATCTGCATAAAGACGCTGGCGATGCTTTGTCAAAACACATTTCGCATTGTTTGGAAAATTTTAGCTATTCTTTTAATAAATCTTTTTGTATCTTTGGTTTATGTTATTTTCTAGTACATCTGGAGAGTATTGTCGATTTATTTTCCAAGCTAAGAACTACTGCTATGCCTTGAAGTAATATTTTTTTAAATTATAAAAGTGATTTTAGAATTTCGTGTGAATGTAGTAGACATAGACAGACATTTCAAATCGTTCCAGACGTGTTATTAACTCGTACTTGAGAAGAAATTGTTCAATTCGCACTAAGAGCTTTGAAACACTTTTGAAAATTCACGATGCTTTTATGCTAAACGTACCTAAACGGTACGTGAGGAATTTGCTTGAGTATCTATTGTACAGAGACTACTTAACCGCCCACCTGAAATTTCTCCCTGGAGCTCAATTCACAACGAAAGTACACTTTAGGATTTACTCAAAGTACTTAATTTTTTTAAGATTGTGCTTTATATAAAGACTTGGGTAGCTTGTCTTCGCCTGTACATATTTCTTCGATGTTGGATATAGCCTTCTCCGATGATACGTTCAATTCTCCCGATGTTCGATCCTTGACTTTTGATTTTCCATCACCAGCTCTTTCCGTATATCGTCTATCATTAGGAGGTTCTATACTACATTCAAATTCTATTTGATTAGCTAAAACCTTGTTGCACAGAACATAACGCATCCGTTGCAGCTTACGGTATTAGTGCATTCCCACATAACTCTCTTGATTAGTTACATCATCAACTTCCCATAATATTTACACTAGGTTTCTTGCAATTTCAGAAGTCACCAACAATGTGATATCAGCAGCAAACGCGGCCCGTGATGGCAGTGAGGTGGTGCTGGTCATCCGAGGACCTCAGGGCACAGATGCCAGGAGAGAAGAACTACTTCACGCTAAAATAACTGACGATACTGCTTTCTGGCTTTATTATAATAAGAAAAGCAATAAAGGTAATTGAACATTGTGAACCATTGTATTTAGCAATAGTAGTAGTTATTAAATTTTAAGTTTTAACATCGAACTGTGTCTTGTATATTAAACATTTTATAAATAATGTTTAAAATATCTCTAAAAAGTAAATGGTTAATTACTACAATGTAATTATTGCATTGCGTGTTATAATGCAACTATCTTATTTAAACTGTCGGGATTCTTAATTAAACTATCATAACATACATGGAGATCATTATCATTAATGATGTCATAAAAAATACGATGAATTAAACAGACTCCCAGACCATTGTTGATGTCATCCCAAACTCATAGCAACGGAGTTAGCTTAATTGGCTTGCAATCAACATAAGCAGACCACCAAATGACTCCACTGTTGGGGCTCGGGGTCTTCTCTCGCAAGAAGAGAGATAAGGTCATAATCCACCACATTGGTGGATGACACGTGATCTAGATTTATTTTAAATATCGGTTTCCTAACAATGTTTTCCTTAGTCGTTTTAGTTATCGGCACATGACTTCGAAATGACAGCGGTGCATGGGATTTGAACCCGGGGGCTCTGGATTAGCAGTCGCCATTATCCCTATTAGACCAGCATTAACTTCAATTAAATAAAGCAATTTAACTTTTAATTTCAGCAACACTCGAAACAATTCACGGAGGTCATATCAAGTCAGTATCATGGAGCCTAGGATCGCACCCCAAGGACACCCTGCTGTTGGTGGCAACTTCTAGAAGAGTCAAGCTAATAGTCGGCTGCAACCTGCTCCATTGGCATGTCTTATCAGGAAAATATGATCTGCTGGATATTCTGTCCAGTCAGAAATTAAAAATGGTTAGTTAATAAATCAGTAGAAGAATAAAACTACGCAAAATTTATTAACTGAATTTCTTAAGTAGGTGTAACATAGGAATACCAAATCTGAAATTTCTATGAAATAACAACTAATATTACTGAGTTTTCATGAAGTAACAAGTATAAATTTTGAACATATTAATGTCATTTCGTATTCAATACAAATAAAATTCATATATTCAAATGAGGACATCTATAAATTTTTCCGTTCAGATTTCAAAAAAATCACTGAAACAATAAAAGTAACGATTTTTTTGAGTATGCGAGCATGTTAAGTGCGCTTCCGACTAGTCTGATTATTTTGATTATCTTTTCTTCGTTGGTCTATGGATAATTCAAATCAGCATAGTGTAAATAATAAAGTAGGTATGAATGTAGTGTAGTTTTTATTGTAATTTAGTTAAAATCAATTGACTAGTAGGTACCTACTATCTGTCTTACTTGTTCTGTTGTTGTAAGTACTATTTTTTGTTTTCGAGCACATTTTGACTCTTGACTCATTTAGCTGTTGTATTTTCCAGTATCATGAAGAAAGTGCACCCATAGTAATCTACGGTAGCGAAAAAGAAGCTTTAGACTCGCTCAACTGTAACTTCCAGGAGGACGTTATAAAACCCCCTGCCCTCATCAGGGTCGACCAAGACGAAAACGAACAAACTCCTTCAGATGTCATGGAAGTTAAAGACTATATCAAAAATGAGGAGAGAAGAAAGAGACAGGAAGAAATGCAAGGAGATCAATACAGAGATAACTTTATTGTTAACGACCCTAGGACGAGCACGACACCTCCTAGAGGCGATATTCCGTCAAATTTTGTTGAATCGTGTGACGGTGAGTCTCATACTAAAGAATAGATGTAGGTAGGTATAAATTGTTTTCTCCAACGCTTGACAAGGAATTAAAATACTATTTCTTTTTCAGACGAAGTTGTCCGTCAACTATCACTTCTGCGTGAAACTATTGAGCTACTTCGTAAAGAAGTGGCTGGACAAAAAGCAACGATAGACGATTTGAGGAAGCGCCTTGCCCAATGCTGTAACCGAGCACCTGCACCACCGCCAGTTGAAAGATGCACTTCGGGATCATGCTATCCTGGTTATTAGCATTTTTATTCCATCTTAGAAATTTCGCGTGTAACGAATATGTGACATCATGTGTAGATTCTTTTTTAGTTACACCATTACCAATGTTCTATTGTTTTTAGTAAGTAAGTTACGAATGGTTGTGCTATTTTTTTCTGTAGCTTAATTCTATTAATAATCAATCTACATTTTGGTTAAAATGTAATGTTCAAACGTACATCGTAACATGTGATGCAATTCACAGCATTTAACATAATTGAATTTGATGTGTTCTATTATTAGTTTCATTCTAATCGTTTTAACATTGTAATGATAGCATTTACAGTTATTCTCGTCGTTGTATAAGGTAAATCAAGCAACTTGTGTGGGTTTTCATTAAAATACTTGCGTACTTCACCACCGCGTTTTATTTCATTACCTATCGGTTCATTTGACAAACGGCTGCCTACAGAGTTCCGAGTCGCACCCACGTTTGGTATTCTTGAATAAATGAAAGTCAAGTTGCTTGATTAACCTTATTCTGTCAATGAATAGACGCTAATTTTGGCGAGGACGAAAAATCAGTGGGGTCACTTAACTCTGTAGGCAGAATATTAAAAGTTTCTTTGTTCGGAAACGAGGTTCATCTGAAAGCTTTTAAAGTTTTAATTGATGAAATTATGTTAATTGGTTCGATTTGAGATCCATTATTTTTTAATTAAACGGTTCTCCCGGAACTTTTTGCATCGGAAATAATTAAATGATTCTTCTGAATAAACTGAAAATTTACATAAAATAGCTATAACGTAGCTAGAACGCATTTCAAGTAGGTAAGTATGAAGGCTGCGCTAAGGTACTTAGACGAGTATCTTTAGAAGATTTTCCGGCCTCGGGTTCGAGTATATTTTCTAAAGTATATTTTTTCTTTTACGCACTCGTAAAAGCGGCAAACGGAAGAGAGCTCGTGTAAATTTAGCGAAGGTTGAAGCAAATTGAGTTCCTAAATATATATAATTTTTTGGCGTAATTTTTTACCCGTCAACATAATTTATTAAAGATTACCTTAATTGTGATCTATTCGGTTAAAATTTAGCACGCTTATTAAAAAAAGAGTTAATTTCGTTGTCTTTGTGTGCTCAACAATTCCTAAGGTACATTTTCACTGAGTGACATGCACTTACAATACGTACAGTATAAGAGTAGGTACTGCCCCGAGGAAAAAGAAAACTATTATGGTATAATACTATGGGGTAAGTGTGTCTCATATGTCAGTCTAAGAGCCAATCTCACGGTGCTGTCACGGTCGGAAATATAATAAAAAAATGTATGGTACAGAACGACCGACTTATCTGTAGATTGTAGCGATGGCACCACGATCGAAAAGCGTGTTCTTTAATACTCTTAACTCACTAGTTCCGCTTTTGGCCGTTCTACAGGTAAGTTGGTTGCACTGTATACGATAATTCTTACTTATCTAGTCATACTTGCGTCTCGATTGTTAACGAACAGGTGTAGAGTGCCGGAATGTAGCAACTGGGATCGAGTGCGGGGAATGCTCAGAGGGCATGGAAGGAGACGGGAAGAGATGCCGACCTATATTGTGCAACAGAAGACCTTGTTCCGGAGGTAAGTCAGATTTTTCTTTAATCATACTTCTATACTTTTTTTAACTATTAAAGGCTTACACTTACCCGCCATCTCGCTATATATTAAGCGACGATGCGACCTACGAGCATGCTTACCTAGAAGATTCACTGATTCACTCTCAACTTGAAGACACCAACAGTGTAAACATTGGGAAAAACCCACTCAGGCAACGCATTGCACAGCTGATGTTCTTATGACAATATGTAACCAGACTTCGTTCCAGTTTTAGGAACGCCATGAAACGATGTCGCTTTTTCGAGCTACTAGCAGTGCAATAGAAATAAGGGAAAGGTGGTATTAGATCATGTAGATCCGTAGTACACTCTCCGATCTCCAAAATGACTATCTGATGAACCGACAAGCTATCAATTTTTGCTTTTAGTTTGACTTTGAACATCGCCGCAAAAAACCCTAAGCATAGTGGCGTGCGCCACCCAACAAGAACAAAAAGCCTTAAACCTGTTAAACCTAAACAATTAATTTCACAGTGGAGCGCTGTGTAGACACTGAGCAAGGCTACCGGTGCCAGCGGTGTCCAGGAAGACAAACCAGCGACGGGCAAACTTGTCGCTCGCCTTGTAGTGCCAACCCTTGTTTTGGGGGAAGTAAGTTTGTATTTCACTTTACATAACATTAATCAGTGAAGAGCTGTGACTATATTTTGGAACGTAGAAGTAACAACCACAAAATTAAAAATTTTGACTAACCCCCGACTACCTAAGATTTGTTATCTGTACAACATTCTACTAGTCAAGCCCTTTCATTTGATACCCATATTAAGGGAGTTGTGAAAAAAGAAATGTAATTCGCCATTTTGTGGTATCGGCCATCTTGGATTTAAAATTTGTCATAGTGCAAAGTATTCTACTAATTAAGCCCTTTCGTTTGATACCCATATTGAGGTAGTAGTGAAAAAAAATATAATTCGCCATTTTGTGGTGGCGGCCATCTTGGATTTGAAATTTGTTATAACGTATAGTACTTTAATAGTTAAGCCCTTTCATTTGATACCCATATTGAGGTAGGTTGTGAAGAAATATTTTATCCGCCATTTTGTGGAGGCGGCCATTTTGAATCGATATTAACCAAACATAGCTAAGAACACCCGCACGGTAATTAACTTTCAAATAAAAAAAACTGCATCGAAATCAGCCCATCCGTTTGAGCTCTACGGTGCCACAGACAGACAGACAGATAGACAGACAGACAGACATCGACGTCAAACTTATAACACCCCTTTTTTTGGTCGGGGGTTAAAAAGAACCGTGCCATAGGTGGGACAAATTGAACAATTATCCAGTTTTAAGCAACACATTAACTTACTACAATATTGTTAGCGTAGTAACAAATACAAACACAAACATCTTTATTGCTGTTTGCAGGTAAGATAAATATAGTGATACAAAACCTTTTAAAACTTGACCCATACAAACTGGCCTCATATTCTAGAGTTCTAGACGCATGCAATATGTCTGGCAGCACAGTTTCTATGGGTCTGAATTTATACAATGATAATAATAGTCAGCTGATAAAGTCTTGGTTAGAGAGAATGATATGAATTTCACAATTATGCGGAGTGAAGTAAATAAACCTTATAAATATAGTAATCTCTATTTATGAAAATGTTATGTTGGTTTGTGTACGCTTCAAAAACTCAAAAAGTTCTGCACCGATCGAGCTGAAATTTTCCAATGATATACGAGTATACGAGGGTCAAACTGAAAGTTCTTAGAAAATCAAAAACTGATTACATTAGCCAGTTATTAGTTTTATTATATCTTTTCAAAATATTGTCCATTCACGTCAATACACCGCTGCATGCGATGGAACCACTGGGAAAAGCACTTTGCCTCCACGTCCTTAGGGGTCTCTTCAATGGCATCGCGATACGCAGCCACCGCTTCTTCAGCATTCATAAACCGCTTTCCTTTAAGTTTTTCTTTAATTTTTGAAAATAAATAAAAATCACAAGGCGCGAGGTCGGGGCTATACGGCGGGTGACCCAGTAATTCAACGTTTGATGTCGCCAAATAGTCGATCGTTCGCTTGGCGGTGTGCAATGAGGCGTTGTCGTGGTGAAGGAGGATCCTACTGCGAGGTCGTTTCTCTCGAACTTTTTCCAAGACAAGTGGCAAACAATTGGTAGTGTACCATTCTGCAGAAACTGTTTTTTGATCCTCTAACACAATTGTTGCGAAATGACCTATCCTTCCAAAGAACGAGGGCACCATTTTTTTCCCCGCACTTCGATCTCTCTTCACTTTAGTTGGCAACTCCTCGAAAGGAAACACCCACTGAGCAGATTGTCTTTTGGTTTCAGGATCATAACAGTAAATCCAGCTTTCGTCACCTGTTAGTATGTCGAACACAGCATTTGAGTCACCTCCGTTAAATCTTTCAATCATTTTACGGCACCAATCCACACGATGGAGTTTTTGAGCCTCAGTCAAATTATGAGGTATCCACCGGGCGCAAAGCTTCCTGACCGCTAAATGTTCGTGTAGGATTTTGTGCACTTGACTCATACCGATGCCTAAGCTTGTCCGAATCTGCTGATAGATCACTCTTTTGTCAGTCTCTATCATACACCGCACAACACAGATGTTATCTTCAGTCATCGCCGTAGAAGGCCGTCCCTCACGTAAATCATCAGTGAGATTAGTGCGACCACGTTTAAACTCATTAAACCAGTTGTAAACAGTCGCACGAGATGGGGCTTCATCGTGAAAGGCCAATCGTAGTCTATCATAACTTTCTTGTTGACTTAAATGACATCGAAAGTCATAAAAAAATCATTGCACGAAAATTGTCTCGTGTTAAATTCATGTTGACGTGACACAGACAATTTTCAATTTGCCGCCAAATCGTAAAACAAATGACAAATGAATGAAGTATATACTCAGTAATATTGGCAAAGAGTTCTATTTTCAAATTATAGAATTATTTTTTTATTATATTGTTTATAAGTGGCCAGTTCTAAGAACTTTCAGTTTGGCCCTCGTAATCCGCGTCAAGGATTGTTTTTATCTAATTTTTGCATCACAATGTGCTACAACGAAGCGTGGCAGGGTACAGCTAGTACCTTATAAAATAAAGTAAAAAAACCTATTGGCTTTTATTACTTTTTGTTTAACGGAACACAGTAGTGTGCTAACTGTGTTACGGTTTGAAGGGCAATGTTTCCAGAGAAATTACTGGGCTAACAGATAAATCACCTGACATGTCTGGGTGACGAGCGCAGTGCGATGATAGGCAATGATTTGGACTCTTTATGGACCAATAGCTGCGTATCACTGTGCTGTTATGTGCAGGCATGTTGCTAACCATCAGGCACATGTCCTGCTCGCCTTGTTACTCCATACTATAAAAAAAAATTTTTTTTTCAAAGATTATGTTATTTTTTTTAACTTTTTTTTTCTCAACTACGTTTTATTGTTACAACATCTTATTATTTTTAAGGGGTTCCGTGCCATGAGTTGGCTGACGGCAACTATCGATGCGGGCCATGTCCCTCTGGCTTCCATGGCAACGGACAAGACTGCTACAGGCTGGGGTGTCGAGTCAACACTTGCTTTCAAGGTTTGTTAACTTTCACACGTTTCTTTGCTTCACTAACCAATTGGCTTTAACAAGAACAAAATTAAAAATTTTGATTAACCCCCGACTACCTTAGGTTTGTTATCTGTACAACATTCTACTAGTCAAGCCCTTTCATTTGATACCCATATTAAGGAAGTTGTGAAAAAAGAAAGGTAATTTGCCATTTTGTGGTAGCGGCCATCTTGGATTTCAAATTTGTCATAGTGCAAAGTATTCTACTAGTCAAGCCCTTTCGTTTGATACCCATATTGCGATAGTAGTGAAAAAAAATATAATTCGCCATTTTGTGGTGGCGGCCATCTTGGATTTCAAATTTGTTATAGCGTATAGTACTCTGCTAGTCAAGCCCTTTCATTTGATACCCATATTAAGGTAGGTTGTGAAGAAATATTTTGTCCGCCATTTTGTGTGGAGGGCCATTTTGAATCGATATTAACCAGACATAGCTAAGAACACCCGCACGGATATTAACTTTTTCAAAAAAAAACGCATCGAAATCGGCCCAACCGTTTGAGCTCTACGGTGCCACAGACAGACACACACACAGACAGACAGACAGACAGACAGACAGACAGACAGACATCGACGTCAAACTTAAAACACCCCTTTTTTGGTCGGGGGTTAAAAAGTAAATGGGGTTTAATCTATCTACTAAACGTAAATAAGACTATAAGATTTCTCATCTACGTTATTGTGAAACGGTATAATTTTGTACGTTTTATAAATATTGGTGGACTTTTCACACACAACACCATCTGACCCCAAGCTAAGCAAAGCTTGTAGGTACTATGGAAGCCAGATAGCTGATAGATACTTATTATACATAGAAAACACCACATTAGCCACTTAATAAATGCATTTGTAACTAAAAGTCGCAGGGATGTTACAAATAAAAGATTTCATCAAATGTCTACCACCATTCACCAAGATGATAAAAAAAAATCTTTGACTAATATGGCATGATTTTATTAATTATCTTGGGGACTGAACCGCATCCCTGATTTTAAAATTTCCCTGTGACTTCGAAATTGTGGCACCTGTTGTTTGTCATGATGACTGGGTAAAAAAAATACAATTCAAATTAGTCTGTCAGGTAGATTACGGAAGAATTTGGCATACTTATTTTTTGTTTTATCAAATTATTAATAATCAACAACGATATTGATAATATTCAAACTTCCGGTGTTGTGACGTCACGTTTTCGTAAAAATCGTACTATGAAGTGACGTCAATCGAGACTTCTAACCACTGTATCTTCCTAATTTGATTGTTTGTGTTACATAATAATTGAATGAATACGTGTACAGTATTTTTTATAATCTAACTGATGAACTCATACTCAGTTATTCTACCGCCAAGCAGTAATGTGCAAACATTACTGTGTTCCGGTTTGAAGGACAATGGTTCCAGAGAAATTACAGGGCTTAGAGATATAACATCTTAAATTTCTGAGTGATGGGCGCAGTGCAGTGCTAGGTAATGATTTGGACTCTTCATGTTCCAATAGCTGCGTGTCACTGTGCTGTTATGTGGCACATGTGTTGCTCGTCTCGTCACTCTTTATTTTTATTTTTTTTTTAATTTGCCTCGTAAAAATCCTAATTTGATTCAGGCGTGGAATGTACGGAGACTGCGTCTGGTCCTCGCTGCGGGCCCTGTCCTGCCGGCTACATGGGCAACGGGCAGCAATGCCAGCCCATCTGTGAAGCCAGGAATCCTTGCGGAGACCGACAGTGTACGCCCAAATCTAGCAGCCCGTTCTATAGCTGCGACTGTCCGAATGGATATGAGTGGAATGGTGAGTGAATACGACTAACACCTCAGAACTGCCATTATTTCTATTATAACTCTTACCTCTAACTATAATTACATTTGTAATTGTAAAAAAAGAAAAAGAAGATAACTATCAAATGAAGTTGATTGTTATTTTTATTTCCAAGTTTCATTGATAAAAACTTATTAATAGGTAAATATTTATTATAACTTTGCGTATATGTATAAAATATTATATTTTAATTTAACGTTTCATAGTGTACCATACAACTACTTTATTAAAAATTGTGTATGTGTTATCTACTAAATAAATAGTATTCCATTATATTCTATAATGTTTGTACACCCACCAAAGATACATAGTCTAAATGAATACAACCCGCCCTGGGCAATTGAGACGGATTATGACCTTACCTCACTCCTTGTAACTCCTCCCGTCTCCCAGTAGTAGGAGCATAACAGTGAAGTGCTTATGTTGCTGTTGTAATGCGATTTAGCATCTTTTTTTATTCTTACAAGAGCGTGGTACTTACTGATTTAAAATATAGTACCTGATTGACCGAGCTTTGCTCGGTTTTTTTAAATGATATTTAGGCAGGTACGAATTACGAAGTGATGACTTACTTAGACCTACTAAAAGGAGCTAAGTATAAGATTTTCTCAGAAAAAAAAAGAACAAAAGAAAAGAACCACCAGGATTCGAACCGGAGCCTGTTGACTCCGAGGGCGAGCAAAAAAAAAAGAACAAAAAGAAAAGTAACCACCAGGGTTCGAACCGAGGCCTGTTGTTTCCGAGGGCGAGCATATTCCGTCTGAGCTATTTAGACTTAATGGACAGTGGCGAAATAAGTTGTCGTATTCTAATGACATTGTAGGAGTTTTTCATTGTCTAAAAACACGCATAAAATGATGTTTTAAAAAAATAAAACCTAGCTAGATCGATTTATCGTCCCCCGAAACCCTATGTATACATAATTTCATGAAAATCGTTCGAGCCGTTTCCGAGATTCAGATTCTATATATATATACAAGAATTGCTCGTTTAAAGGTATAAGATTTGAACTCAAGCTCATAACGATCAGTAGTGAACAATATTGTTATATTTGTAATCTTACGTTCTTACATTTTCTTGTCTTTTCTCCAGGGTACTCGTGCGTCGATATGGACGAATGTGACCTCATCAAGCCTTGTGACGAACAGGTGTCCTGTCAGAACGAAGAAGGGGGCTTCACATGCGGGGCGTGTCCCCCGGGGTATACCGGGAGTCAGGGGTGGCGCGGGGCGGGGAGACAAGTCAGGAAGGAAGTGTGCGTGGACATCGACGAGTGTAGCGATGGACGGTTCTCCTGTAATAGAGGACGGCTCTGTGTCAATACACCGGTATGTATGTTGGGATATCACCAACAACAAATACGTTTTTAAAGTTTAACAAGCATAGGACAAATATTTGTATTCATCGTCATCAGTTGTACAATGTGTCATATCAGTGAACCGAGGATTACTGCTGGACATCCATGACGAGGTCATACGCCATTCGGCCATGTCCTCGGCTCTTCATGTTTAGCAACTGCCTGCAGTCTTACGTATATTCTAAACGGTCTACGATGGCCACCTGTACCTCAACAGTTACCGGCCCTGCGACAGATATGACTAGCCCACTGCCGCTTCAGCTAGCTAATACGTTGAGCTATGTCGGTAACATTGGCTTACTGAAGAATAACTTCATTAATGGGATCCTAGACCAATCATGATAAATACGCAATTATTAATTTAAATGTTTTATTTTTCTTTATCTAGGGTTCATATATCTGCGTCCCGTGTGGGGGTAGCTACTACGTGAACACGACGCGGCCTTGCCTCGACGCGGGCGAGCTGGTGAAGAGGTGCGACCCCGCGGAGTGCCGCCGGTACAATGCGGTCTGCGAGTTCGGAAACAAGTGTGTTTGTGCTGTAAGTGACATTTTTGTAAATACAAATTATGTAGATTTAAGGCGGCAATCTGAATAAATTTACACTGGTCGCTGCCTGTCATTCGCATTGCGGATCTGCACGGGTTCCTACAGGGTCTAAAACCATGCTGAATTCCGCTGGATCCGGGTATCCCACTTTGATTAATTCAATCCCTACTCACAACACATTTTTTCACCGTTTATGAGTTAGCGGCATTACGCATATTACTTCAAAAATACAATTATTGTACCTACGCGTCGGGTTTGAGCCAGGATCGCCAAAACGGTTGTCCTTCTCTCGATGAGACCAGTCGTAACTTTAACACACTTATACCTAATATAAAACCACTTTGCAGTCACGCACAATACTATAAATAAATAAATATTGGTGAACAATTCACACACAACACCATCTTCTGACCCCAAACTAAGCAAAGCTTGTATGATGGAAGCCAGATAGATGAAATAATACTTATATAGTTTTAAATACTACTTGCTTTTTCTTACCATGGTAAGTTTTACAGGAGCTAAGCTAGGTTAGGATTGAGAGTTTATCTAAGAGATATTACAAACTGTTGTGCTGCTAAACTCAGTTTCATAATGTAAATATTTAAATTGTTTTGAATAAAAATACACGGGAAACTTACGTTTGATATAGCCAGTCCAGTCCGACTTAAGTTTGATCGCTTGTGATTGCATCTCGATTAGCTCGCTCGTGCTAAACGAGCAACAATCACGCGCGCGCACTCTCCTTGTGAAAGGTCGTCGGAGGCGACTGAAACTTAAGTCGGACTGGACTGCCAATATCAAACGAGAGTTACCCGAGTATTTATTTAAAATGTAAAAAAATAGTAAAAAATGTGTAATTACCACGTTAGTTTTAATATTTAAATTGTGTTGCAGACGGGTTGGGCGGGTAATGGCACCGTCTGCGGTCCTGATAGGGATCTCGACGGCTTCCCCGATCACAAGCTGCCTTGCAACGAGCGGACCTGCGTGGCCGACAACTGCCCTGAAGTCTCCAACTCGGGACAAGAAGACGCGGACGGCGACAATATAGGAGACTCTTGCGACTCTGACGCTGATGGTGATGGGATCCCCAACCTTCCTGTGAGTATAGTGACATTTTTTTTTTTTTTTTTTTTAAATATAGAGTGACGAGACGATCAGGTCATGTGCCTGATGGTAAGCAACATGCCTGACACATAACAGCACAGTGACAAGCAGCTATTGGAACATGAAGAGTCCAAATCATTACCTAGCACTGCACTGCGCTCGTCACCCAGAGATCTAAGATCTTATATCTCTAAGCCCTGTAATTTCTCTGGAAACATCATTAATCAAACTTTTATAACATATGAATCACAATAAAATGTATATTAAGTATAACTACCTAAATATATGGCCTATAGCGCTCAAGGATCCCGTAAATACCCAACGGTGAAATAATTTTGGATTGGTTGGGTAGTTCCTGCGATTAGCGCGTTAAAACTGTAAAGCTCTTCAGTTGTATAATTCAGGTATTTGTAAATCTCTATAAATGTGTTTTATATTATTATATATTTATAACCGACATCATAAACAGGGAGAGTTTCTCAATTCGGCTGTATGTTTTTTTGTATGTTTGTTATATAGCCCTAGGAGTTGTGAATCGATTTCATTGATTCTTTTTTGTTCACACAACTATAAAAAAACATACAGCGTTCTTACCTCCTCGTTTTTTGAAGTCGGTTAAAAATATTGTAAAGCTGGGGTTTTTTTTGTTTTAAACGCACTAATCACAGGAACTACTAGACTGATTTCAAAACTACATTCACCGTTGGATATTTACGGGATCCCTGAGTGCTATAGGCTATAATTATATTAAGTAACAAGGGACAGACCGCTAGTACAGCTAAACATAATTTTGTTCATATCTCTGATATTGTTCATAATCTGAATCTGATATTTTATTGATTTGTTTTCCAGGACAATTGTCCACTAGTATCGAACCCCGACCAGTTGGATCGCGACGACGACCGCAGCGACAAGCACGGCGACGCGTGCGACAACTGCCCGCAGCGGTACAACCCGGGGCAAGAGGACACTGACGGCGATGGGAGAGGAGACATCTGCGACTCCGACATGGATGACGATGGTATGACGCTTCAATTACAGTACGGGATACAGTAGGACTCTTTGCAGCATTGGATTTGTTCTGCCTGGGATAGTAGCACAGCTTTCCCGGTTATTATACCGGCCGGTTAAATTAAACTAATCTTACCGTACTTACCGAGTACTACATCTCTTATGAGAACTAGTGCAAGGGCACCTCAGACGGTACCACTTCGGCTTGGGCTGCCACGCGTTAGGAAGGTCGAGAAACAGCTGGGATGCTAAATCGTTCCTTGATCTTCACTACCAGTGACAGCCCAAGCCGGAATCGTTCGATTGTGTTACAATCTACCCAATAGGTCCCGATGGATTTTATCCAGACCTACATTAGACTAACATTTTTCATTCACTCAAATACACTATAACAACTGTCAGCAATGAGAACTGTAAAAATACTTTATATACCTGCCTATGAGAATGCCGAAAGTACAGCAGACCCACATTTTTCGTAATTGTCTATGGGACTGTCTAAAGTGCAGTAGACACACATTTTTCCATACCTGTCTTTGAGAATTCCAAAAGTACACTAGAGCCCCAATTTTTTTCCATGCCTGTTTATGAAAATGTCGAACGTTCTGTAGATTGTGTAGACCCAATTTTTTCCATACCTGTCTATAAGAATGCCAAAAGCACTACATACTACATACTCACAATTTCTTCCACCAGGAATCCCCAACGAAGCTGACAACTGTCCCCGCAAGTACAACCCAGGACAAGAAGATATTGATGGAGACAGGATCGGGGACCTCTGCGACAACTGTCCGCGAGTGAGGAACCCCACGCAAGAAGACGCTGACAGGGACGAAGTTGGAGACGCCTGTGACAGCGACGTGGATAGAGATCAGTAAGCATTTAACCTTCTATCCTAAGCAATTATCTTTCTATTATAAATATCAAAAAGAAATATCCGACTTTTATTATAAATTATGCGAAAGTTTCAGTGTAGTACTTAATTTTTGGAACATTATAAGTTTCTGCAGCTTAGCCGATGATAAGTTTATTGGTTTGAACATCATCTATAGCCTTTTTGAGATCTTCTAGACTGTATTTCGTCACTGTTTTCCTTTTGTAATTACGAGGCATCTGCAACAATTAGATTAACCAACAAAATGATGGGGTAATGACGAACGTTCGAGATTACCCGACATAGAGTGTTCGCCTTTATCCCACCAAATCGAAAAAGAAATATTGAAATAAATATTTTAGGTTATACTACTTTTGCCGATTGCGTCATTGTTATTTGGCAGCTTAATATGTAAGTATTCCAGTAAGTAAAAATTAAATAAATATTGTTAATAAAAATCCAGTTATATCAAGTTGGATTTACGAAAAAATTACATTAAAATCTTGCAATATATAACAAAATGCATACCTTGTTAAGTACGTGCGTCCGCGTCTCTCGGGTTGTTGACTGGCACTAGTGGTGGCGTGATCTCCAAGATGGCGACAAGTGAAATATGCCTACCTCTTTCTAACACATCAGAACCGTTGCGTTTGGGTTTACCCCGCGTTCGCGTTTACCCCACTCTCCCCTACTGAACGGATCGTGTTGAAATTTTTAACACAGACTATTTATAGTCTGAAGTAGCATATATACAAGCTCAGCATTTATATCGCTGAAAATCTTAATCTCTATTTATAAAAATGTTATGTTGGTTTGTGTACGCTTCAAAAACTCAAAAAGTTCTGCACCGATCGAGCTGAAATTTTAGAATGCTATAATCGGCATCAAGGATTGTTTTTATCTAATTTTTGCATCACAATGTGCTACAGCGAAGCGTGGCAGGATACAGCTAGTGTTTAATAATTTGATGAAACAACAAATAAGTCTCTCATATTTTTCCATACTACCTGACGGACTTTTTATATTTGAATTTTAATTTAGCCATCGTTCCAATTCACACATTTTGAACTTGAATCTTGCTTCCAGAGACGGCATCCAAGACGGGCTCGACAACTGCCCTTTAATCCCGAACAGCGACCAGCAAGACGTCGACGGCGATGAGAAGGGTGACGTCTGTGATGACGATGATGATGGCGACGGCATCGTTGACGTGGAAGATAACTGCGCGCTCGTGCCTAATAGAGATCAGCGGGATAGCAACAGTAAGATTCCTCTTTTTAGCCATAAATAACTATAAAATTATGGTTTGAAAATTGTTTGACTCATACCTTTTAATGATTTTTTCGGATTTACTAAAGCATGTATGAGATAATTTCACCAACTGGTATGACAAATGATAATTTTATTAATAAGTACTCTTTGCAGACTCCACCTGGGGTAATCCCCATACCCTTACCGGTAATTATACCGCCAAAAGCAGTGTGCATTTACTGTGCTCCGGTGTGCTTTTTAGAAGCTTTGTGTCCGGACAAATTACATAAACTTACTTATATCTACGGGTGAAGAGCGTAGTACCATAGTATAAAGACCAATAGTTTATCGCCTTTGATATTGGGAGAAACGCCGATAATGTCTAGACACAGGTAGGGTTGTCGCAAACAAAAATACTTATTACCAAAATAAAATTTAAATGTATGGACGTCGGCCCTGAGCCGCGCTCCTGCAATACTAACATTGCAATGTAGGCAATGCAGAAGCGCGCTTCCCGCGTTTGATCCCTCACGGCCCGCACGATTCCCCGCCTAGACGGCTTCGTCGAACGACTGTATGATTTAATAGATTGTGGTAGAACAGTGCTAGGTAATGACTTGGACTCTACACGGTCTCTGTAGCGTCCAAGTATCTAGGAACGGTCTCTGTACTCAAAGGGAGTGACATTATGCTGTTATTGGTAGGCATGTTAATTACCATCAGTATATAAACTTGTTAGTATAGTCATTGTGTGTTATAAAAAAAAACAAAGTAATTTACCATATGATTTATTTACTTAAATCGTTAGTATGATTTAAGTACATAAATCATATGATAAATTACTCTGTTTTTTTTTATTAACGATAGGTTAGTATGATTTAAGTACATAAATCATATGCTAAATTACTCTGCTTTTCACACAATGACTACACTAACAAAATATTTTAAATATGTGTGTATTCTTGAACCAAACAAATTTCATTTTATTAATTTTCGTTTAATTTTATTTCATACGCCCATGTTTTCTTCCCTCACAGATGATGGCATCGGTGATGCTTGTGACAACGATTTCGACGGAGATAAAGTTATTAACGAAATCGACAACTGCCCCAACAACTCGCGGATTTATCGCACTGACTTTAGGTGAGTTCTTACTTTACACATTTTTCATCTTATTCCAATAGGTACAGTCTCTAGTCATGTACCATTTGAGCATTCCATAAATAAATAAGTGATTAAATTCAATAAGGGTACATCATATCAGAAGAAGTAGCGCCAGAACATATCAGAAGAAGTAGAATGTCCAAAATGACTCTAGAGTTAGATCTCTGGGTGACGAGCGCAGTGCAGTGCTATGTAATGATTTGGACTCTTCATGTTCCTATAACTGCATGTCACTGTGCTGTTATGTGGCAGGCATGTTGCTTACCATCAGGCACAAGTATTGATCGTCTCGTCACTATTTATTTAAAAAAAAAATGTGTGCGCATAAGACCGCACGGCAGAAGTGAAAACTGAAATAAGAAATACTTAACTATTTAAGGACTATCAAATAATTTTAATAAATTAAAATTATTTAGAAATTGAAAATTAGAATATACCTACCTAGTAAGCACAGCAACACGAGAATAACTGAGGCTTTTTTGCAATGGATGTGATATGCAAATTTATTCGTACTATTTCGTGACAAGTTCAATTAATGTAGTCAGCACCTAGAAGTTAATGTCGCGATAAAAAGACTTAAATATAATAAACACAGGGACACAGGGACTATTTTATCTTTTTCGCTCTGACGCGCTTGTTCACTGTATTTTGTTTCTCGCTCTAGCATCCCGAGTTTACCCGAAAGTCTCTTATCATACCCGAGCGTGACGCTAGAATTCAATTCCCAGGCGACATTCACAATAAAAACGTCGGGGCTGTAGGATGCGTTGGCTGGTTTTCCCGATGGGTATATTTTTGGCATCTTCAAGGAGAGAGTCAGTAATCATGCTCGATCGCAGACCGCATCGTCGCGTAATATCTGCTGAGGTCAAATGCAAACCTACTA
Source organism: Ectropis grisescens (assembly GCA_017562165.1). NCBI lineage: Eukaryota > Metazoa > Arthropoda > Insecta > Lepidoptera > Geometridae > Ectropis > Ectropis grisescens. Next base: position 19,353,153 of record CM029785.1, read on the forward strand.
TTGTTAAACTCGGTTGCTTAACAATATAATTTGCAACTTAAACTGTTTGCAAAAAATTGGCATTCTTAGAAACTGCCGATAGAAGTGAAAACTTATAACTAAGAATTGGAAAGCTTACTTTGGGAACTACGCGGGTGAAACCGGAAGGCGTGGCCATGTCATGAGCATGGCCACGCCTGCGATTGGTCATCTAGAAATGCTGACGCAATTCTAGATGACCAATGGGAAATGCTGACGCATTTGTATATGGCCAATGCCCATGTTCTCGAGTTTATTCGAAGATTTCTTATCATACCAGAACGTGACGCTAGAATTCTATTCACCACAGCCCACGAAAAATCTGTCTGTGGCGCGTCAAATAAAGTTTTCACTTCAAAAAGTTTGCGATTTTAAGTCCTGTATAATGTTTTCAATCTTGAAAATTTCTGAATTATGGCCCTTTTCCACAGAAATTACATGACAGTACGTCTGGACCCCGAAGGCGAGTCCCAGCAGGACCCCAACTGGGAGATCGCGCACCAAGGAGCGGAGATCGTGCAGACGCTCAACTCGGACCCGGGGCTCGCCGTGGGGTACGAACACTTCACTGGAGTCGACTTCGAGGGGACACTGTTTGTTGACACGCAGATCGATGATGATTACGTTGGATTCATATTCGGGTAAGAAAAATCCTGCTAATATTATAAAAATTAAAATGTTTGATTGTTTTTTTTTTAAATCATCATTCGCCCACCCTTATCCCACTTTAGGTGGGGTCGGTACAATATGTACGTTTCCTCCATTCATCTCTGCCAGAAGTCAGTATTTTTTTAATATTGGTGAACAATTCAGGTGTTTAGATGTTAATTTGAAAATTAGTTGCTCAATAGGAACTGCTTAGACCGATCATGCCTCTCTATCGTTTATTACGCGCTCTCGCTTACACGCTCGGTTCAGGCCATTGATTACATACCTTCAGGCGGAACGTGACTCTTTTCCGTGCCTGCAGCCGGCGTCATTCGACTTTACAACGTCAAAAAGCGATAGATTAGTGTGACTTATTACATGATCCATACATTAAAGTGGATCATGTCATTGGTCATCAAATGAAGTGACTTTTGTTATGAAACTAGTTTCCTAAACGCAATATTAAATTTAATATATATAACACACAAGCTATACGCGCGACGCATAGAAAATACGAGTCTGCGACGTCACGCTCTATTAGGGTTTTTGTATGAAGCGTTTTAGTGAGAGTCCAAAATTGTGTTTTTAAAATATCACGGAAAGTTTTTAAGAAAGCAAACTAACTCTTTCACCTATGTTTCAGTTATTGAGAAGCCTGTTGATGGCACATTAAATAAAAAATGAGCTATCATGCCTATTTTACCTTATGAACAACCAATTTTTCAAAACACTCATGCTGTCTGAAAGTTATTTGCTTATACTATTAATACCTACTATAAATGCGAAAGTTTGTAGATATATTTGCTATAATTGACGGAAAAATTACGAAAGCGATCTGTACAAAGAAGTTGGAAAATTAAATCTGTATGTTTCATACATAGGTAGATATATATAGAATATAATAGTCTATATAGAATAACACATAAACTAATTTTTATCCAGAAAAATAACAGGATTGGTAACTATGCGGGTGAAACCGTGGGGCGCTAGTACTGAATAATTTTATTTTAACAATTCATTGCCAAACTGTACATATTTCAAACATCACTAAATGGCCATTGTCTTTCTACTTTTCCTACAGATATCAAAACAACAAGCGTTTCTACGTGGTGATGTGGAAGAAGAACGTGCAGACGTACTGGCAGACGTCTCCGTTCCGCGCGGTGGCCGAGCCGGGCATCCAGCTGAAGCTGGTGCACTCCAAGACCGGCCCCGGGAAGAACATGAGGAACGCGCTCTGGCACACCGAGTCTACGCCGGATCAGGTATGATGCTCTATACCAGGGGCCACCAAATAGCGGACCGCGATCCTCATCCGGACCGCTGACCCATTGTGTGCGTACCCAATAAATATAGGTATCTCCCGCAGTATTTTGTTCTGGAAGAGAGACCATACCAACCGTACAATTAGCGTAACGGGACACTTTTCTGTGAAGAATCAGATGACATAAATAACGACCGAATAAAAGCTAGAAATGAAAAAGAGATGACGAAGAAGAAAACTTTAATGAGCTGATTATTATTTTGTTTACTTAATTTTTTTCATTATATAAATTAAGACTAAACACATTTCATATTAATTCTTCATTCATTCATTCATTGTTTTGCCAGACATAATGCATGCCTCTAGAAGAAGAGGCCAGTTTGTATGGGTAAATTTTTTAAATGTTTTGCATCATCTTATCTTACCTGCAAACAGCAATAAAGTTTTTTGTATTTGTTCATGCAGTCGGCGTTCATCGATTTATTAGACGTTGTCACATCGTTTGATTATTGAGTATAACGGTATCTCCAGGTGACGCTGCTGTGGAAAGACCCCCGCAACGTGGGCTGGCGCGAAAAGACCGCCTACCGCTGGCGTCTGCTGCACCGTCCCAAGATCGGCCTCATCCGTCTCAAGGTACTTACATATAATATTGTTCTCTTAAACACCAAATAATATGAAATTCATTATTATTTTTAATTCCTTAAAGATTTTATTAAGTTATTTTCTGAGAAAAAGCGACGAAAACCGACTGTAATTTAAAATTTAATTCAGACACTCCACTTAAAGAACAATGGCAAAATAATAGTTGACATCGTTGATAGCGTCTAGAAATACCATCTATAAAAAGTAATTTGTTGTTTTTGCTGAGATTTTTCACATAAATATAAATGGTAATAGAAGCCACAAAAAATATTACAATTTATTGGGTTTTAAATGATTAAAATAACTTCCTACTCAGTTCAAGTGAGACCACTAACTATAATCATACTATTTTGGAAGTAATTTTAAAACAATAATGACGCCAAAACATTTTTATTTAGAGTTGGTTACTATTAGTAGATAAAATATCAGTATTTATAAAAATCAAACGATAGATAATGGAAATAAGGTTCACTTAAACTTCTTCCCGCTGTATTACGATTACAATATTAATGCCTACCCTAATAACTATTGGTATTAATTTTATTTTATGTTATGGTAACATCGGAAATACCTTTGTCGCTGTCAAGTGTCAAGTTCGTTGCTCCTGCGATTTTCGTGTCGGTAGATTTCGTATTTGAATATCTCATTATAATTATTGGACTTGGATTGTTTACCTGACTGATATTCCCATCGTTTTTTGTGACTTGTGCGTGCCTAAAGGCACCTACATATTAATCTGGCAATCTTATTTGCTGTTAGATTAGTTATGTAACAAAACAAGACCTCAGAAAAAGTAGTTTTCTTGTTGTGAGAACATGACGTCTCGACATACAATGTCAAACCAATGTCATAACCTAAAAAAGTTTAAACCTAAATATCTTTTTTTTCACGGCCTTCTCAAGACAAAAATCTTTCCATATATTACTCAGGGGCTAACGCTCAACATTTTAAGATATTTTTGATGTATAGACGCTATCATTTCGTCTCAACTATTTTAAAGTATGAAAGTCTGCCATTGTTCTTTCATAAGAAGCTATCACTATCCTCGTCCAGACAAATGAAAGTAAATTTTAGTTTTTTGTTCATATCTCAAAACTCGCTACATCGATTTCGATAAAATTTACATATACATATATTATGGGACCACCTGTAAACTATGGATCTACCAAACAAAAAAAGAACCATAAAAATCGATGAAATTCGATTTTTTTGTTTTTTTTTAAATAGTTTTTGTGGTGCTACAATCATATCTTTTTTTTTTTATGTCCAATGTAGTCATGAGCTGAACATTTGCCTGATGGTCAAGAAAACGCTTACCCACATACAGCACAGTGTCTTGCAGTTATTGGAACAAGCACAGTTCAAACCATTCCAACTGCACTGCGCTCGCCACTCTGAAATATGGAGTGATCGATCTCTATGCCTTGTAATTTTTCTGGAGCCATCGCCCGTCAAACCGTAGCATAACGATGTTTTTGTTATTTATAGATCTACGAGAACAACCACCTCGTGGCCGACTCTGGGAACATCTATGACTTCACTCTGAAGGGAGGCAGGCTCGGCGTCTTCTGCTTCTCGCAAGAAAGGATCATTTGGTCGAACCTCGTCTACAGATGTAATGGTAAGACAAAACTCATATCCTTTCAATAACATTTCGATTATCTGCACATATCCCAAAAAGTTGCAAACGAATATCTATAGTATTTTGTTTTCCCAATTTAAAAACAAGTATAAAAACCTAGGTGCTGGATGAAGTTGACTGTGCAAAAGTGCAAATACAAAAGACCGCATACTTTGACTTTGACTTTAGAATTCAAGTAAATGGTTAAATGGTTAGTAAAATAGTTAAGAGATAGGTAATACAATCGTGGACTTTTCTGTAGACCTTTTTAAAGAGTAGGTACAATACTGCAGTACATTATTTTGATCTACCTAGTACCTTCAGCCAGCGTTTTGGTAATGTAGAAGCCGTTATTTATTCATTTTTATTTTTGTTGCAGACAAAGTTCCTTCTAACATCGCATCAGAACTTTCAACGAGACATCATTTTGAAGTTGATCACGACTTTTTCTACGCATAGAACATGGATTTGATTTCATCTAATTATCTGTAGTACCTCAATAACGATTTATTAATATTATGGCGTTTGTAAATACATAAAACTAATATAAGACTTTGGTATGTTTGGGTATTTTGTGGGAGCCATCATGCTATGTTCTAAGTACTTATAAATTTAGTTTAAGTACATCGTTTCAATAAAATAACTACGAACTAAATTTTTATTTTATTTCGGCACAACTAAATTGGTAATATTTTTTCCAATGAAGTTATCAAAAAAAAATTGTTTGTCTGTAAAATCGGTTGGCTTACGGACGATAGTTTAACGTGGAACGTCCTCACAAAACATTTATAGATGCGGCGCAAGCGCACAATGAGCGTCATCATCATCATCATCAGCCTGTACTATTCCACTGCTGGACATGGGCCGCTCCCATGATACGCCACTCAGCCCGATCCTCGGCCTTCCGTCACCAACTGCCACCAGCTACCTTTCGTATATCGTCACTCCATCTAGTCTCAGGGCGTCCTATACTACGTTTACCGATTCGCGGTCTCCACTCCAGAACCCGTCTACCCCAACGGTTATCAAGTCTGCGACAGATGTGTCCGGCCCACTGCCACTTCAGCTTACTAATACGCTGAGCTATGTCGGTCACTTTAGTTCTCTGACGAATTACTTCATTGCGAATGCAATTCCTCAGAGAAACTCCAAGCATAGCTCTTTCCATAGCTCGCTGGGCGACTTTGAGCTTACGCACCATTTTGACTGTCAGTGTCCACGTTTCAGCACCGTAAATCATAAAGGGTAGGACGCACTGGTTGCACATTTTTGTCTTGAGACTTTGTGTGATGGGTGAAGAGAAGACTCGACGAAGTTTTCCAAATGCTGCCCAGCCCAACTGTATTCTTCTCATAGCCTCACTCTCAAAATTGCCTCTACCTAGTTCGAGTGTCTGTCCTAGGTAAACGTATTTCTGTACAATTTTTAGAGTGGTTCCACTTACGGCAATCGGTCCCGGAGAAATCGTTGCACATGACTTTGGTTTTAACCAAATTCATCCGGAGGCCGATGCGTTGAGAAGCTTTAGCTAAGCTGTCCAGCATCCACTGCAAGTCCTCCAGCGATTCTGCCATAATTACGATGTCGTCCGCAAATCGTAAGTGAGAGATGCACTCGCCATTGATATTTAAGCCACGTCTAACCCAATGCAGCGTATATATATAACAATATCCTCTAATGCGTTTGAGAACAATTTCGGGGAAATTACATCCCCTTGTCTCACGCCTTGGTGTAGGGGAATATGTTTCGCCTATCGGTCTTGGATTTGGACCACCATTGTAGCGGCGTCACATAAATATCATCTCGATGTATCGCCAGTCGACTTGGCATCGTAACAATGACAATGAGCGTAACGGGACACTTTTTCGTGCCTGCAGCCGGCGTTCATCGATTTAGTAGACGTCGTCACGTCAAAAAATAGATTTTTGAAAAGACACTATACTGGAAAAAGTTTCGACTTTTGAAAAATACACTATGTACCAAAATACACTACCTACATCTTGGGAACGTAACTGCAGGAAACGATATAATGATAATGAATTACATAAAGTGGTTTTAATAGATACATAGATATTTTTTTAACGTTAAATAATATAATCCGATTATTCCTACTTATTACAAACACGAAGGTAAGTTTGTTTGTTACTTTTTGACGCGATGACTACTAAACTCATCATCATGAAACTTTATATTGATATTTTTGGAGGTAATAGAAGTAACATAGTCTACTTGCTATCTCGGGGAAAAGACGGGAAAGGACCGCGGGCATTGCTAGTGGAATATATTGCGAGATGATTGCGAATATTTCTCAAATGCCCATAACCTTTTTAACCCCCGACCAAAAAAGGGGTGTTATAAGTTTGACGTCCATGTCTGTTTGTCTGTCTGTCTGTGTGTGTGTGTCTGTCTGTGGCACCGTAGAGCTCAAATGGATGGGGCGATTTCGATGCGGTTTTTTTATTTGAAGGTTAATTACTGTGCGGATGTTCTTAGCTATGTTTGGCAAATATCGTTTCAAGATGGCCGCCTTCACAAAATGGCAGAACAAATATTTCTTAACAACCTACCTCAATATGGGTATCAAATGAAAGGGCTTGACTAGTAGAATACTATACACTATAACAAATTTCAAATCCAAGATGGCCGCCACCACAAAATGGTGAATTAATTTTTTTTTCACTTCTACCTCAATATGGGTATCAAATGAAAAGGCTGGACTAGTAGAATACTATGCACCATGACAAATTTCAAATACAAGATAGCCGCTACCACAAAATGGCATAATACATTTCTATTTTCACTATTCCCTTTAATATGGGTATGAAATGAAAGGGCTTGACTAGTATGTTGTACAGATAACAAATCCGAGGTAGTCGGGGGTTAATGATTTTTTTTTAATTTTGTTCTTGTAATAATTGGAGACTGTTGGGGTCGGCACATCGTATTTTTCTCCCAGTTCAAACTACCATTTTTCATGTCATCGCTCACTTCTTAAGCGTTTTATCTATACCAGAATATTGTGATTGATTTTAATTTCTCAACCACAAATGCATCTTTCAGTATCTAATTCAATTCTTTTGTTGCATCGACACGTTGTTCTGGTTTTGATTGATATCTGTTAATTTTATTTTTTATGAATTTAATATTTTAGGTATACATTGTATATTTATTATAGGAGTTTTAAAGATACCTTTGAGGTTGGTGATTTACCAACTTTTCTTTCTTTCTGACCTCTTTATACTGCTTTGTTAATTTAATCTGTTGAGTTCTGTCCTATAAGTTTAAGTTAGTATATTTATCTTATTTGTCGATAGCTTCTTTCCTTCTTTCCTACGAATTTTAAAATATATTGGAATATTTCCGTCATTTCTATGATAGATGTCATGTTGTAAAATTGTTTTATGATTTTGCAACATATTTTCAATCAGGCGAAATTTTTACATGTTTTTCTACGTTTCCAATATATATTTCTGAAGTACTATTATAATGGACGAAGAAGTGCAGCACAACATCAACAATGCTATGGAAACACTGGAGCAAAACCTATCGCAGAAAGTGTCGAAGACGGAGCAGAGGAGCCCAAGCCAGCCTGAGTATCTCTCCGACAAGGCTACAGACCCTCCCATGAACCACGGCGATGGAGTAGTAAATCAGACCGCACACCACATCGATGCCGTCGCGGCTGGACCAAGTCCAAAAGCCAAAATAGTAGTAAAACGCTCACGGAAAAGAACAGATATCCTGCTTATTGTCCGCGAAAGTTTACACAGAGAATCTAAGAGCCTAGCGAAAGAAAAGATTAGGAGTATGATTAAGGACAGGACGCAATACAATCCCATCATCAAGAAATCAATGAAGAAAATGGGAGGTCGTGTTTTTCGCAAGAGAATGCCGAAAACGTTTCCGAAGAGGAAAAAGAGTCTGAGAGTAATAAGAAGCAAGAATATAAACCAACATGTGATGCGTTTTTCACCTGTATCTTCCAACAGTGAGTCGTCAGTCACCGACCACCGCACTTCGAGCAAGGGGTCCTCTACTGCATCGTGTGACACTGAGTCCAGCGGATCTCCAACTTCTCGTTGAACTGATGAATGTGTTAGTTCATTATTTTTTGATTAATTAAATATACTTATGTAATTCTTTGTTAAATTAAAATATTTTTTACTGATTACATATTAATTGGTTTTTGTTTGACTTGTAAGGCTGCTTTTCGCCTGCTGCTGCTTTGCGTAGCGAGGGATGTGTTTGTAAAGAACCACTACTATCGCTTCATTTACCTCGCTCAGCACAGCTCTGGTGGAAACGGCTCAGCGGATCTAGACTTTTGCGCATACAAAACAAGCGAGGGATGTGTTGCAAGGATTGCGACATACTGTACTAGCCAGTCTATAGATGGAGTTTCTTGGAAGTAGAAGTGCACAAAGTAAAAGTAGATATGGATAATTGGAAAAAGAAGATACTTTTATAGTTAACCATTTGAGATGAAGAAATGGAGGCAGAGTTACACACCTTACCACACCTTATTCAAAGCTCTGCTACACATCCTCGTACGACTCATTTTCCTCGCACATCTTTGATGGAAACGCAGCCGCTTCATATTAGAGAAATCACCACTACTACAGGTAGTTTATTCCAAGCCAAAGCTGAATGGGAAATAAACATCTTTGTGTCGTTTCGTGCCAAAGCTATTTATATTTTTTCTATCGTACTTCTCGTAACTCGAAGAAGTGACTCCGTTTCATGGTGGATATTCCAAAGACACGGATGAAGAGGTTTGAGTCTACGTTTGTGATAAGAACATCTAGGCTATGGAATAAGTTGCCTGAGTGGGTTTTTCCCGATAGTTATAATCTTGGTGGCTTCAAATCGAAAGTGAATTGGTTTTTTTCTAGGTAAACACGCTACATCGTAGACCGCATCGTCGCTTAACATCAGGTGAGATGGCGGTCAAGTGTAAGCCTATAAAAGTAAAAAAAAAACTGCGATCTTAAATACAACATACTTGGATTTGTATTGATCAAATAATGATTTATTGATCAAATAATAGTAATAGTAGAACGTGGTAGATATGGTTTTAAACAGTGTGGCAATTTAATCTGTGTTTCTCAACTGCCAATCCCATCAAAACATAAATGTGAAGTGAAAGACATGTTCAATATTATGATATTAAAATCAGCCAAGTCAGACTGCTTCATTTAATAATCATCATAAATTATAAAAAACAAATCATATTTTGGTTGTTTAAAAATAGTCTATGTTATTATAAATAGATTTTAGAACTGACCATTTAGATCTCTATTCTTTAGTCGTTGAAGTCAACAAACAAAGCATAAAATATCATAATACTGAACTTTTATCTCAATTCAGTGTACCTACGCATGTTTCTGATGGGATACCATTACTTATTGCATATAAATTATAAGACGTTTACCTAATGAACCACCTAATAATGTCTATTTATTCGCAAGAAAATCTACTAATACTTATTATAAGTGCAAAAGTTTGGATGTACGTTGCTCAATCGAGTTGGAACAGCTGAACAGCTCAAGTTTAAACGCGAAACATGGTTAGATTATGATCTGGAAAAGGATAGGCTTATTTTTATAGAGGGGAAAACTACGGAAAAGGGAACTGATCGGGTAAATTTGCGGGACGGGGATATAATTCTTCCGTGTTGGTGGTAGATCACAAACTTCTCTGACCTCGAAAGATTTTAGGAACATGCCAGGTTGCTCAAGATGTTTTCTTTTACCGTTAGCAGCATTACGCTCATGAGTTCGAAAAGGCAGAGGTGCGCGTGAGATTAGAACCAGGCACTGCGTGAATTACGCCTACCACTCATATTAAAAAACATATCCAATGGGGCACTTAATTTTTTTTTCACTTATATTGATTTACACTTGACCGCCATCTCGCCTGATGTTAAACGATGACGCAGTCAACGATGGAGCGTGTTTACCTAGAAGAAACCGATTCACTCTCGATTTGAAGACACAAAGATTGTAACTATCGGAAAAAACCCTCTCAGGCAACGTATTCCACAGCCTTGACGTTCTTATCACAAAAATAGAGTCAAATATTAAAACTTAATATTAAAACTATTTGAATCTTCTGAGGCTAATTTCTCAGCATGGGTAGGAATAGTACCACCAATATGTTTTGTGTGCCACCATTTGTTTTGTTTTGTCATTTTACTGATCTTATTTGTTTGTTACGGAATCAAGTATAAGGGCCATGTTAGCTATATACTCAGACTGGATTGCTTTTTTTAGTTCAAATATAAAACGTAGATTATTAATTATAGCAAGGAATAGTACATAGGTTACAACTTATATGTATGTAGGTACACCACTTTTTTATTAAAGCAGAATAATAGCAATGGGAGCTACACAGGTAATAAGAACTACACTAGTGATGTGCTGGATTGTTAAATAAGTACATCCACGGATAAGGATCTGAATGTGGATATATATATTTATATAGCTCATTAAATTTAAGTTTACTAAAAAGTCAGTCATTTCACACACAGAATAAAAAAAGGCACTTAGGTGCTACACAACAAAACAAAGCTGTACTTAATAATTAATAAGAACTGTTTATATGTTACTGTTCATACTTGTTTAATACTTTATATGTGACATAGATGGCGCTAGTTGTATACTAAAACACGCTAACGATGTTGCACCTATATTTTCTATGAACAAATTGTGAGATGTTAAAATGACTGGATTTACATAATATAGTGTTGCCATTTATAACCATACTTGTTTTATTTGCACACTACGAAGTTTTTTTGGGATTTGTACATGGTCCTTCGAAAGCCGGTAAGGCATTGAAGTAGACCTGCGTCCACCCTACACAAGTCGGACAGTGGTACGCTATCGCTGTTCAGTGCCCTGGTGAAAAGGCACCTACGGAGTGGGAGTGTCGTGCATCTGCTGCAGCGTCAGCTTGGCAGCGGGGGGAGCACCCCCTGGGACATCCAATCATCGTGATCCAGGCAGCCGTGGTAACAAGAGGAGCATCCTATTCAACGTCGTGTCGTAGCGAAAGTTCTTGTGAGTCTATAGTGACGTATCTTGAAGACAAAACTGTGAGTACGAATTTGAACCTTGTTTATTACTAGTTTCAAACTTAGAATAAATAGTGAGTGATCATTGACTTAAAAAAAATTCTAAAAGTAATGCATGGACTTAGAATAATTTTAAGAAAAGTGAAGTGACGGGGAATCCATGCCTGTTTTCGGATAGAAATTACAAACACTTAGAAAATTTTGTGAAACTGTTTCTTGGACTTGTGATTTTTGGTTGTGTTTTACTTTGTTACTTTGTGCGACGGATATTTTAGAATTGTTTATATTTTACACATGTATGTTTACTTAAGTTTGTTGTATCATTTAATTTTTGTTTTCATTATGGCTGATAAGTATTTAAAACTTCAAGAAGATATAAAATGTAAGATTAATAATACTAGAGTTAACTTCAAAAAGACACCTAAAGAACGTATTACGTTGGGTTATATTGAGACTCGGTTAGAGGCTATAGATCAGCATTGGTCAACGTTTGAAAGTAATCATCAAAAAATTGTATCCGCTTTAGATACCAAGGAATTGGAGCAGACTGAATACTTTGTAAATGATACTTATTCTGCAGTAGAAGAAACATACATAGATTACAAGGCTTTATTAAGGGATGTTCTTTTCAAAGTTAAGCAATCGCTTCAGCCACCTCCTAAAGCTATCAGTCATACTGGGGGAGAACCATTGAGCAGTAGCAATGTAAAGCTACCAAAGATAACCATACCGAAGTTTTCCGGTAATTACTCTGAGTGGAGCAGCTTTCGTGATTTATTTGTTTCTTTAATTCACAATAACTCAAGTATTGATAACGTGCAGAAATTGCACTACCTCAAGGGTTCACTCACAGGTGAAGCAGAAATGTTACTAAGACATTTTCCATGTACTTCTGATAATTACTATGTATGTTGGAATCAATTAGAAGGCAGATACAATAACAAAAAATATCTTGGAAATTGTATTTTAAGACGTTTGACAGGCCAAAGGATCTTGACATCGGAATCGTCCAATGCTATTAAACAGTTGCTAGATACAACTAAAGAATGTATGTTAGCATTAGAAAATTTAGGTTTAGACGTAAACTCATGGGATATAATTGTGATTTTCCTTGTTAGTCAGAAACTAGATCCGGAAAGTCGGAAACAGTGGGAGCAGAAAGTTTGTGAATCAAGTAGAGAGTTACCGAGTTTAAAAGAGTTTGAAGATTTTTTACAAATTAGATTTCGTTCGTTAGAATTTCTAAATACAAAGTCTCCAAAGGAAGATAAGGTTTCTTGCCATCATGTCGCTACTACTGTTTCATGCCTATTTTGTACAGAAAATCACAAACTGTTCAATTGTAAAAAGTTTGCCAAAGATGATGTTACCACACGCCGTTGTTTTGTCCAAAGTCGCAATTTATGTTTTAATTGTATGTCTCCCAACCACTTAGTTTATTCGTGCAATTCGTCTACTCGATGCCGTTTTTGTAAGAAAAAACATCACACTTTACTTCATCTAAAAAACTTCAAATCGGTTGCTGGCGATGCCACAACTGATCAGCCTGCAGAGAGTCATGTTGTAGCAACAGTAACTGAAACAACATCGTCTTCCTCTGAGGCCGAGAGTGTAGATCCAGAATCAGAATCACATATTGTTTCGTGCTTCTTAAATACAAACAGTCAAGTACTGTTGCCAACAGCAATTGTACAAGTACCTTCAATTAAAACTAGATCTGCTTACGTGTTTAGATCTTTGTTAGATCAAGGGTCTCAAGCTTCCTTTATCACCGAAGCAGCAGTTCAGTTTCTCGGTCTCAAGAAAATACCAAGCACAAACTTTGTCACAGGTTTAGGCGGCAACCAAGGTTCGACTTTATCGTCGAATAATTCAGTATTGGTAAAAGTTAAATCTCGTCTAGACCCCAGTTTTACGTTAACCGTTAAAGCTCATGTTTTAAGTAACCTTACCAGTTTCCTTCCAAGTAAGAAGGTCATGGTTCACGTTTTTCCAGCTCTTTCGTCTATGGAATTAGCAGATCCATCGTTTGGCACACCAAACAAGATAGATCTACTTCTGGGTGCTGATGTGTACAGCCAAATATTATTAGATGGTTTGATCAGGGACCCGTCGGGATCAGTGATTGCTCAAAACACTCGACTCGGTTGGATCCTCTCTGGTAAAATACAGGATCAGCCTCTAAACAAGATGATAGATGCCATAACGTCATAGTAAGCATGCATTCAATGCGCCTACATAAGTGACAATGATAAATTAAAGAGATTCTAGTAAGTTGAACCGAACCTTCACCTTAGCAGTAAACATTTAACTCACGAGGAAGCAAAGTTTGAAGCGTTGTTTGCCCAAACAATTACCAGAGAAGTATGTTCGTTTTATCGTTAGACTACTACAGTACATACGAGTTTGTGTGCAACATCACTCTTTCTTGCTCAACGACCAATAGAGGGCCTTTAAACAATGATTCAATGGTAGGCCGCAATCTCCAGCTCGAACTCATGCACATAATAATGCATTGGCTTTGCAATTAACAATGTTATCGTTAAGTGTTATTGGAAAGATGTACAGGCAAGTTAAGTATTGCGAAGGAGGACGCAGACTTTCCGCTCGTTCTATAGCGTGATAGTCCAGATGCTGAGGCACAGCATCACCAACTCTTAAGAGTCACATTTGGAACCTCCTCAGCTCAATATTTAACCGTTCGAGCTCTGCAGAAACTGGCACACACTGAAGGTGCTCGGCTTCCCTTGGCCTCCACCAGAATCATTATAACTTCTACACGGATGACTTCATTTCCGGATGTCATTCGATTGCCGAAGATGTCAAAATTGATTTATAAGTTGATGATGGTCTGGACAAACAATTGAACCGAACCAGCTGTTTAGAGTAGTTAATTATTTCTAAACATCCCGGATTGGACAACTTTACCCGTGTGGTTACACTGAAATCTAAGGAAAATGTTATTAAGAGACCGGTGTCAAGGCTTATTATTTTGCCGTTGACCGGCAACTAATGATAGATAAACATTTAATTTTTTATTTGTATTTTTCTTTCTTGTCCGGTTTGTTGAATCCTTGTGTTTTTTTTACTGGACATGGTCCATGGCGGCCGGTATGTTCATACTTGTTTAATACTTTATATGTGACATAGATGGCGCTAGTTGTATACTAAAACACGCTAACGATGTTGCACCTATATTTTCTATGAACAAATTGTGAGATGTTAAAATGACTGGATTTACATAATATAGTGTTGCCATTTATAACCATACTTGTTTTATTTGCACACTACGAAGTTTTTTGGGATTTGTACAGTTACTGTTGTGTTCTATGAACCAACCACCTAAGTTATTTCTGTATTAATGCTTTAAACTTATGTGTACCACATATTTAATAAACGTATAATTACATAATAATAGAAATAAGACAAAAGGTTGGAAAAGAACTTATTGGAATATATATAACCTTGTTATGTGACGAAAATCTAAAAGGGCAAGCAGAGAAGCTTCCAACGAACTATCTTCTAAAACAAAGGTTGAGAAATGCTGGTCTGTCATATTGAGAGTGACATTGATTTGTTTACATTTTCTTCACCTCTATTTGGAACGGAGTATAGAAAATACAACCATTACCGGTGTAATCGTTCTGTCAGGTATGCAAAATTAAATCAAAATTTCCTGTGACACAAAAGTATCGAAAATATTTATATAAATAATTGTTTGCACACTCCAACCGCTGATAACGCATAATTTTAGATTTATAGAGCAATGGATGATGAGCACAAAATTATCAACAAAAATCTAATGAAAACTCCACCACCAAATTCTATTTCCAATAAAAATGTAGCGGGCTGTCAAGACACCGAATGTGATAAAAGAGAAGACGATGACAGTATCAGCTCCAGGTCAAGCACAGTATCAGTGCAGAGCCACGTTGAAGTAGAACAAAATAAGCAAATAGTTGATAATCCACCGATGAGAGAGTTAAAACTCCAAGAAAGGAAAAACAAGAAGAGAACACCACCTGGCCGGATCGAAAAGAGGTGTATGCGACGACAGATCGCTCGGAAGACACAGAAACTGAGACGCAAAATGTTAAAACAAAGAATAACCAAAAAGGCTGCAGACCTACTCCACGTCCACAGTCTACTCTGTCTCACAATCATCAAGGACCGGATCGCCGTTGACGCCCAGGTGCCAGCACTGTGGACATAGCTGCTGCCGCAGAAGGTAGCTCTGTTTTATTTATAAATGGGGATAGGGAAAACACTGACAATGAAAATGAAGCTATTATTTTCCCTGTACATATTTTTTTTTATCAGGAATTGTCGAGTATAGAAAGACACTTGTTTTCGGCAGATTTCAAGAGGCAAGAAGAGATGCTTTTAGGAAACGCAGACAACTAAAAAAACTACGTGCTGATTTGAAGAAAAAAGCTATGGCTAGAGGTAAATAATTACAATCTCATATTATGGTTGAGGTGGTACTTATTTTCATATACGTATGTACGTAGGTATATACCAACATCTCATAAGCATTGTTATTAAAGGGGACCATTTTTACAACTAATTGCAACAATTTTTTTTTTAAATCTGGGCAGAGCCTTTATTAACAAAACTAAAATTCAATGAGAACTACACTACACTACAAACCTACCTAACTAACTACTTACACTAAGCACACCTGAATTATCCATAGACCACTGTAGGTCTACAGATAATCAAGATGATCAAGCCCACTATCAATCGGAAGCGTACCCAGCATGCTGACATTTATAAAATGTTTTGTGTTATAAATGTCGGCTGCTTTAATTGCTTACCTGTGTTACAGAACAGCAAGAAAAGCACAAGAAATTGGACCAACTTGTATTTAGTAAGCTGGTATATTTATTATGTATATTTGAAGCTCTACTTTATCATATTGCAATAATTACTATTACAGATTACACAAAGCTATGTTATTGGATGATCTGGCATAGCTTAAAACATAGACGATTTTACTAGTAGTTGTGAACAAGTCGATTTGTGGCTTATCATTGGAAAACAGCAAGTCCAAACAATTGTATAAGTAGGACCATGAAGAAATGCTTCCTATATTATGTAGAGAGTCCTAGATAAATATATATTTGAACTATTGATTACGATTAAATTCAAAAGGCGAAACAGCGAAATACTGAAAGGTCTATCTGGTGAAATAGGTACGAAAACGAGAAATAATATTTTGCATTGATCCAACAGATGGATCTATGTATGGAAAGTAGGTATAGAGTGGAAAAAGAAAAATATGCCGCTAATTTTGTCACGTATTACACTGATGACAGACAGATACAGACAGTTTTTGTTTCGCTAAATAATTTTCGTTTTACTGCTACCATATTTGAAATGAGACTTGATGATCATTAATTTCAAAATGCTATTTAGAATCTGAGAGCATCCAGGCGGGTTCAACATGTTTGATGTTATCGTCCCTCTGCGAGAAGACCAGTAGTCCACAACAAGATTCGAAAGATTCCTCCCACTATTGTGAAGTAAGTATGATTTTCCTACACCGCACCGCAAGGGAAATATACGGTGCAAAAAGTGATGCGTTCTTGTTTACCGCGTTATTTTGTTTTTTAAAGCGATGTTTAATAATATCAGTTAACCATTATGTTTAGACTACGTGTAAGTTTTTAAGGAACATCAGATTTATTTCAAATTTCTGTATTTGATCTAATTGCAAAATAACTTTATACATTTGAGAATATCGTATGCCTTTTGGTTCAGGCATTTATGCATAAATATCTATATTAACAACGTTGTACTACACTTACCTGTGGAAGAAAATTTGTGCTAATTTGTGTGAACTATCGCATTAATTTCGTCATTCAACAAAAATTACGAGCTCAATGTCTACAAGGAAAGTCTCATGTATCATGTAGTATCGGGCGCTCGTTTGACGGAAACATTGTCGTCTGGTGAACGGATGAAGCCTATGCGACTCGGCTTGATTTGTAGCTCCTATTATGTAGATTCCGCGTCACTTTTCACAGAATAAAATGTCTCGTAAATAACATTAGTATATTGGATTAGCGTAGGAACTAATATGGTATTATTTTGAGCATTTTGTACAGATAACCCCAGAAATTATCTACGAGTCGATACGAAGACTCACCATGTGGAAACAAGACGTCGCTACCATGGCTGTCCTCGAATATGTGAAGGTAAATATACTTTTATTGCTTCAAACAAATAAAGCAATTTTTTTCTAACTAGTTTTTAACAAATTGGACCTAATCGCCACAACTGATTAGACACCCGAGGAATAAAGTAGAACATGAACAGAAGATGAAATATTAGTACCGTACATAATATTAATTAACTTTTTATTTTATCGATGACTAGGGGTCAGTCCCGGCTTTGCCTATGGTGCATTATATATGGCACTTAGGGATCATGTACATATCCAACGGTAAAAAATCACATCGGTCCGATAGTTCTTGAGATTAAGGCGTTCAAACAAAAACCTCTTCAGCTTTATAATATTATCACATTTGACTACAATCTGGTAGTTAAAGTGGTTGCGTTTAGCACCAGTTCAGTGTAAAGTCAATTGCTTACAAAATAGCTTGCTAAGATAGTAAGGTAGGTACTAGAAGTTTCTAAAAGCATAGTGTGTGTCTACAGAATAGGCATAGGTAAACGAAATTTGATTTGATTTGCACTGATATCAAGCGACGATGCGGTTTACGACGGAGTGCACTTAGAAGAATCTGGTTTGGTCTCGAAATCAAGACACCCAGACACACATGCCAGTCTCATAAAAAAGGCCATTGAACTCACTCAAAAACTATCTTAATCCCGTTCTTGCATCGTTTCGCGTAGGACGACAATTAACCTGCTACATAACTGAAACTACACACATTTTAACTACGATTTCAAAGCAAATATGCTGCCTGCTTACCGAGAATTAATAATCAACCTAGTATTTTCATCATTTGTAACCTTCATTGTGCACATAGCATCCGAATAAAATGCACTAGATAAGCTGACTTAGGTACTTAAACAATTTTTGATATTTTTGTTAAGACTTTTAAATAAGACTCTCCAAGACTCTTTGCAGAATTACCCTGGGGAAATTCAATTGCATGCACTATGCGTTTTAGACGAAACACTCCCGCCCATTTACCCGCCCACATTCCACACCACGGCTTTACACTGTAAAGAGTCAGAGCACCATAGCAATGTATCTAGCTTCCTAGCTACTGTCACTTCCAGGAACATGCTAACGAAAGCAAACTGAGTCTGCATACAGTTTCAGTTTTCAGTCGTTCGAGCCCGCTAATTGACACAGCGGCAGCGTTCTAACGAGCGAACATAATGGCCCCTTGAACCGTTTGATGTTCGTCACACGAACATTAGCCACAGTCTTTACGTCATTGAATAAAACGAAATTCCTGGAAAGTTCTAATTCTGTCTTCTTCAGCAATAACAAAAATATACAGACATCAACGATAATTTATTAATTTTATTAAAATTTGTGTAATGTAGGAGTTTAGTAGTAGGATTCTTTGCAGAGTCCGCCTGGGGAGGTACCACAGCTTTGGCAGTTATTCTACCGCCAAGCAATAACGGGAACACATCGCTTGTGTTTCGGTTTCAATGACAAAGTTTCCAGTGAAAATACAGGACAAAGAGATAAAATATCGTATGCTCGTCTCGTCACTCTATAAGCAAAAATATAGACGCCGATTGTTTAGTTTTTTAGAGAAAATAATTATTCTATACGTAGTGTGTTTTTTTGTTCATTAATTTAAATAAAAATCTAATTACATTTTGTAGACAGCCCATTAAACGTAGAATAAAACTTTAGCTTCGACTTCCTTTGTGCATAAAACTCTTCACGAAATTTCTGGAAGTTTTAAAATTGAATAGGAAACTCGCTCACAAAGACAAACGCTCGGGAAGGAACGGAAAGTGGGCATTTTTAATGCCCCAGAGACAAAAAAAGCAGAACATTTGAGGAATTTAAAGTTTTATTACATTCTTTTGTGGAAATGCAACTGTAGCAAGTTATTAGAAATTTCCTAGTGAGTAGTAACATAAACTCATAAAAGAACCTTTTAATTCGGTAAGTGCTACAACAGCTAAAACGAATTATCCGCTTTTTTATTTTAATGGACATAAATATGGAACTTAACAATAATATTTAAACAAAGATGTCTTACCAATATAATAAATGTGAAAGTTTTCATATTTGTTGATCACATCGGAACGCCAGACCGGATCAGGTAAATGAATGAAATAAATAGCACATGATACTTTTATTGTGGATTAATAAAGGGAAAGGGGAAACTATACAAGTAAAACCTAGGGGCGCTTTTACTTGTGCAGTTTCTTAAAATTATTAAATGTTTTAATAAACTAGTCCAAGGATCCAGAATATGTATCTTGACTACCCTTGTGGCTTAGTGGCTTAGTGGTAGTAACTCTGCCTGCAAAGCCGAGGGTCGTGGTCTCGATTCCCACCCATTGCAAATATTTGTGTGATGAATTTAAATATTTGTACTGTGTCTGGGTGTTTTTACGTATAATAAGTATGTATTTAAAACTATACAAGTATTATATCAACTATCGGACCGCCATAGTACAAGCCTTGCTTAGTTTGGGGTCAGATGGTGTAGTGCGTGAATAGTCCATTGATATTTATTTATTTATTTAAGAAGATTATAATATGTCGTCGAAAAAGTCGGATATTTTTCTGATTTCCCGACGACATTCAGGGTAAATATTTGGTCATTTGATTGTGTACGGCATCAGTTCCATACAGTTTTAATCATTCGATGGAAAATCAAAAAATAATCGACAGTGTGGCGCTCTATTTTTCTACGGCAATACATGTTTTCTCATTATGTTTAATTATGGATGTATTGATGGTAAGAATGCCGTACAATAAGATATGATCAAAATGTCTCTCTACCTGTGCTTTTGATTTCTAACATGCACTCAGACAGCTTATGAGTGACGGCATAGTGCTGGATCTTATGATTTTATACTCTACTATCTTTTTACCCCTATATAGGTCTTCTGGTGGTTCGAATGACCCATCTATTATTGACATGGGCCTGTATTTACGACTACAGGCCCATGTCAATATTATACAGGCTTATTAGGTAACTTTTATGTCACTGGGCGATGTTTTTTTTTAAATAAGAAGTGATGAGACGAGCAGGACATGTGCCTGATGGTAAGCAACATGCCTGCCACATAACAGAACAGTGACACGCAGCTATTGGAACATGAAGAGTCCAAATCATTACCTAGTGCGATGTGCGTAGTGATTCGGACTCTTCACGTTCAAATTGCTGTGTGGTTCACTTGACTGTTACCGGCAGGGTTGTTACTTACCATCAGGCGCATGTCTTGCTCGTTTCGTCACTCTAAGTAAAAAAAAATGTTAATTTGTAATAACTAAATAATAACATATTTCAGCGCAATTACCCGGTGTGTCAAGACATCCCTGCTCTGTTCGAAGAGTTGGAGATGAAACTTCAGGTGGCAGCCGTCGTCGGTACGAACCACTAAAGCTAAGAACTCACGGAGCGATATTTACCCGCGCCTGCCGCGGTTACGGATCTACGGTTTTATTTCAAAAAACTTACGAAATCGCTTATTTTTATGGCCGCCAGTGTAGCGAGAGCCTCATGCAACCGCGCGCGCATCGGGCCTGAAACGCGTCGTGAGTTGTGCTTTGTTTTTTAACCCCCGACCAAAAAAAAGGGTGTTATAAGTTTGACGTCGATGTTTGTCTGTCTGTCTGTGTGTGTGTCTGTCTGTGGCACCGTAGAGCTCAAACGGATGGGCCGGTTTCGATGCAATTTTTTTATTTGAAAGTTAATATCCGTGCGGATGTTCTTATCTATGTTTGGTTAATATCGATTCAAGATGGCTGCCTCCACAAAATGGCGGACAAAATATTTCTTTATAAGCTACCTCAATATGGGTATCAAATGAAATGGCTTAACTAGTAGAATACTATACAAAACAAAAAAATTAAAATCCAAAATGGCTGGCACCACAAAATGGCGAATTATATAATTTTTTCACTACTACCTCAATATGGGTATCAAACGAAAGGGTTTGACTAGTAGAATACTTTGCACTATAACAAATTTCAAATCCAAGATGGCCGCTACCACAAAATGGCGAATTACATTTCTTTTTTCACAACTCTTTTAATATGGGTATCAAATGAAAGGGCTTGACTAGTAGAATGTTGTACAGATAGCATGGTGTAAGGTAACAAATCGGGGGTTAATCAAAATTTTTAATTTTGTTCTTGTTACACATATATCTGCATACCACAGAAATTGTGTGCAATTTGCTCCATGAGTTCTAAGCCTAACTATTATTAAGTAGGATTACGATCAACTACGAAATTTTGTCCCCTACTCTGAGCTCTTCTAACGATGATTTTTAAACACAACTGACGCTTAACGTTTTGCGCATTGCAACCGCTTACTTTTAATCACCGTAGATAAGGTTCAGATTTACGTTGCACAAAGTGGTGAACGTCTTTTGAATTTTGTGTGTGTGTTTGTTTGGCATCGCAGCTCCCGAACGGATATAATATACCAATTTTGTTTTTTATCTGTTTGCTGATGTATAAGTAAAGAGTGCTCTAACTGATGAAATCCAAGATGGCCGCTGCTATAAAATGAGGGATTAGATATTTTAAATGTCGTTTTTCAAATGTATAATTTAATTAGCTTGTTTTTGTATAGAATAATTAAAAGGTAGTGAAATCCGATGGCTCCTCATTAGGCTAGTCTGTATCGGGAGAATTTACAATTATTGAAATAAAAGCTCATGGTACGACCCCTCGGCCCTGATTCCAGTTTGAAACGCCAACTATTAAGCACCGGGATTAAGACTGCATCGAGGATAACGGAAGTCTTTGATGTTCTATGAATTAACCGCTTGTTATGCGATGACCCAAACAAATGGTTAATAATTGTGCCTTATTTCGTACGCCGAAAATGTATTTGCGAATATCCTTCCGCCTAGTGGAGAAGGGTAAGTAAGTTCTGGTTGGGTTATATCGGTCTCAACACTACGAACGCACATGTTGTCTGTACCGACTAAAGCCTACATGGAGTTCCACTTTTGTCTGTTAACGGCAGGAATATTTTCGCATTCTTCCGCGAACCCGTTGCAACTTGCCCGTCTTCTTGCCAGACCTTTCTCTGGCGTACACCCATCTCTGACGCACCTGAATTCAAGATACACCGCCATCACCTTTTTTTTGAATAAAAAGTGACGAGACTAGCAGGACATGTCATGGTAAGCCATCGCTGCCACATAACAGCACAGTGACACACAGTTATTGGAACAGTTCAAATCATTACCTAGCCCTGCATGGCGCTCGTCACCCAGAGATCTAAGATGTTATATCTCTAAGCCCTGTAATTTCACTGGAAACATTGTTCATCAAACCGAAACACAGTAATGTCAGCTTGGCGGTAGAATAACTGGCAAACGTGTGGTACTTCCTCACTAAAACACCTCGAGGACCAACTAGTATGTAGGTGGCAGACGCCCAAGTCTGGACTAGATAGAGTTCTGTAAGAAATTAAATTATGGCGGCAGGTTTCATAGCGCACACGACCACTGGTCGCTGGCGCCTGGTGTGCGCGCTGCAAGAACAGCGGCTGTCCATCAACCACGTCACAATGTTCTGGATCACATACGCTGACACCATGAAACCAGTCACCAGGAAAACCATGCTTGTAAGTTCATAGTATACAACCTTTTTCATAGTATAGAATGACGGGAAGACCAGAACCAAGTAAGACCTGAAGCTTTAATATGTTAAGTTACAATAAGAATACAATAAATTTCAAGTTCTTACAAAATATCCTATCATGTTTTAATCTATTGCAGGACTGATCATTGAACTTGGCGCCCATTTACATCTCACTTCTTTTGTTATGAAGTAAAAAATCGAGCCATGTATTGAACTTGGCTCTTATTTTACATTGATGTTTTTGATGGAATATCATTACTTTTTGTACTGGAATGATTAGTTAAAATTACAGTTTAGATGTTTGGGTGTCTGTTGCTCAGCCACGTCGATCCGGCTCTATGATGAAGTTTCGATTAGATTACAGTCGCAAATAGCACATACATCAGCAGCCCACGAAATGTTCCCACTGCTGGGGCTAGAGCCTCTACTCACAAAGGTAAAATCAGGGCCATAATACAGCACATTGACACAACTGGTCCAGTATGAGTTGGTAGATGACACAAGATGACCTTGAAAGATTATGGGTACATGTCGGTTTTCTCACGATGTTTTATTTCATCTTATTTCAACGGTAGGTTAGATGTGCAGTTATGCTTACAAAACGCTCCGGAGGGGGAGTCGTACGATCAGTCAAATGGGTAATTGACTGTGGCTGAGAATGCCCTGTGGCAAAGTAACATGCACTAGAGTCACTAGACACATCATTGACCACAAAGAGTTAACATTGTAGTGGTAGGACTCTTAGCTGAGTCCACCTGGGGAACTACCACTCCTTTGCCAGTTATTCTAACGACAAGCAGTAAAGTGCAAATACTACTGTGTCGCGGTTTGGAGGTTACTGTGCTTTTCTTGTTCCAATAGCTTGGCGTGTCTGTGCTGTTATGTGGCAAGCATGTTGCTTACCATCAGACGGTCCTGCTCGTCTCGTCACACCACCACATCGTGAGAATTTCCAACGCACTGTCTTTACGCACGTGGCTTCGAAAAGACAGTGGTGCGCGTGTGGGATTCGAGGCCGAGGTTCCGGATCGGCAGTAGCCATTCTCCAGTTGTAACTTTGGCTCGGCTTTAGAATAGCGGAGAAGCTCCTTTTAACTGCGTGTAATGACGAGAACAGGAACTACGCAGATAAAGTCACGGAGTACTGTTATATGATCGTACACTTTCGATTTTACTGAAACTAATTTATTTCACCCAAAAAACAAAACCCGACTTCAATTTAAATTTAAGCTCCGGTACATTTCATAACAAGCAAATTAATAAAAAAACTTTGTAGTATGAAAAAAAAAAACAACTAAAATTTACTTTCGTTTATCTGGAGAACTTCACACGGATTTCAAAATAAGAAATAAAAACTATCTATCTATAGCTATCGCGTAACATACAGCCGAATCGAGAACCTCTTCTTTTTTTGAAGGCGGTTAAGAAAAAAGAGAGAAATATCAAAGACAAAGACTAAGAATATCAAGAAAGTTTTAGTTACTCGGGGAAGTTGAGCGCTGAGTTTATTGCTCATCTTAATATAATTCATAAATTACAAGTTGAAATTAATATCTAATCTTTTTGCAGCTGCCAGCAACTAAGGAAGAAGAGGGACAGACAAACACACAAGACAAATCGGAAGGAATTATTAAGCATGATTACATTTGATCAACGTTTGACAATAAAAATTATTTAATTAATTTCTTGCGTCTTTCATTTACAGTAACTTTGAAATCGCGTCAGTAATCCACGATTATAATCATTATAATGATTACATTTGATCAACGTTTGACAATAAAAAGTATTTAATTAATTTCTTGCGTCTTTCATTTACAGTAATTTTGAAATCACGTCAGTAATTCACTATTATAATTATAATAAAATTTATTATATTTATTGATTACAAAAGTTTATAATAAACTAATAACTTCCCATAAAACTTTAGGAAACTGAAGACGAGCGTAGGTTTGTCAGGACTTTGAGAGATCTGTTATTGTCAAAAGCCTATTATAGTCTATACGAGTTTTTAACCGATGGATGACCTAAGAACCTTCGAGAAAGAAAACCAAGTACCTATTTGACTGTGAAATGAAACGCTTTGCTCCAAAGTGACACTTAAAATGACACTTAATTTGCAATGCCCGTAACACAACGTACCCCGTGTTACGACGAAATTTTGTTCAAAATGTATTTATTTATTACTGTAACATAATGAAGCAATAAATGATTGAGATTGAAATACCATAAATGCTAATATTTCGATATTTTGTTGCTTAATCACGTTGGAACAACGGCAGAATAGATTGGGATAAAGTTTGGACTATATTTAATCTGAAATAATAATTAGTGCACTTTTGAGAAATATTTGTAAATATGTATGTGGGGTGTTAGTACTTTACCAAGAAAGAAACTGTTATTTTCAACTAAGTAACAACGGGAGAATGAATGTTTTCAATTCAGTTTTATTTACCCGCCTGAAAGAAAGGTTATGTTTTTCGCGCGTATCTTGTATGTTTGTAAATTTCTTTATTCCTTCGTATCTTCCTAAAGGCTGGATGGATTTTGACAACAAATATATCGTTAGATTCGCCTCAATCACGCAAATGTCCTTAGATAGTATATTGTGTTACGTTATATTTTTATCTGTTGATTTTCTGCAGTCGGGTTTTCTAAATTAAAAGTTATTATTTTAATTGTTTGTCACATGTTTATGAACATGAAAAGCCATGGGGTGGTAGTAGTCTACTGACACCATGGCTTTACACATATTTTTAAATACTAGCATATAGTACTATACACGTCTTGTTTATAAATACATGTGACTAAAACTAATAATTCAACTGAATTGAAAACATTCTCCCGAGTTGAAAAGAGCAGTTTCTTGCCTCATAAAAGTAAAATAAAATGTCTGTACCTCTAGAAGCAATTGTTTCCTCAGTAGTCGTTGCTGTAAGTACTCCCAGTAGTAATGCCGTGGCGTGAGTCGGCAGCGTTGATAGTTATTGCTCTACGAAGAGTTTTAATTGTAGAGTTGGAACGTCGGTACGATGTGCCGTGTGTCGTCACGGGATCCCTCGAACCAGCCATTTGACTGACTAACTAAAAGTGTAATATGTTTGCTTATTCCGTCCTCTGTTATTCCAAGCGTAAATATAGAGAGAGCAATTATAAAGCCCAAGTATTTAGAGACGTTGTAATGTTTATTAAAATGTTGACCAGGTAACTTTAGGGTGTCGGTTTTTCATGACGGTATGCGGTCTTATAATTTATCTCCAACCTAACTTCAATAAAAAATACGTATAGAACAAAACTGTGACCTTTGTACCTACATGTGAAATAACCCCTGTTATATATTATGTCTATAGTAGAAACGAAGCGATTGATATTAGTTTTAATAAATTCTCTAGATAGAATCCATTTCCCCATAAACTCTTCCAGCGCAATGAAATGGCGCAGTTTGATGCCGTTCGCTCCATAATTGTTAGGTTATAAATTTCGCCTCGCAACTTGGAACTTAGAGCTGTGCTTAACCAAACTTGAAGTAGTTTAACGACAGTTTGCACTTAATTAATAAGGTCATAGAAGGATCAACGTCCTTAATAACTTATTAAGTTTGCTTGCGGTTCTTTTGATAGCACATCTGACTTGCTCAGATTAATTTGCGTGAAGTTTCTATTTGTCTTTGAATAAGTAATGGAGTAACTAACATTTAATCATAGAACGAGATTAGAACTAAATTTTAACTGCTTATGGCAGACTTTTTTAAGATGACGAACGATCATGACTTGCGCCTGATTGTAAGCAAAACGCCTAACAATAGCAGTAGGTACATTGCTAGCACCTATTTGAACATGAAGAGTCCAAATCACTTCCCAGCACTGCACTGTTCTTGTCACCCAGTACTGTGTGACTCATCTCCCCCTGGCACAGCCAAAAAGCCAAACGAAAAATTAACCTTACTCAAGTTTGTATTTTTGTTTGCATACATACCTACGCTAACATTGGTCATACCTATGTTACTGTTAGTGGAGAAGAAATGAAACCACGTTTTACTGTTTCAATTGCCGATTATATTGTGTTTGAACTGTACAAGTTAAATAAGTGATGAGGGGCGCTCGCTCGCTCGCTTCCTTGCTCTCCGCTATTACCTATAATCACAGGATAAAGAAAACACCGATGCCGATATAGATATGTAAATTCTACCGCCGTGCTAAGCCGAGGTGGCCAAGTGCTGATAACGTTTCATTGACAATCGTAGGGTAGGTTCGAATCTTACTTCCACATATGGAAATTTTTCACCGTCCAGATTTTTTAACTTTCACCACTACTTTAACGGTGAAGGAAAACATCGAGAGAAAACCGACATATTCCAAGAAAGAAATCGTTTAAAGAAGCGTCATCCGTCAACTCGCACTTGCCCATGTTGGTGGTCTTTTCCTTATGTGGGAAAGGGGGCTGGTTATGCATACATTGTACAAGTAGTTTTCCTCGCCTAAGCCTTGGTAAGCCTTAATGCCTAAATATGTATTTGGTAAAGGGGGGAGTGAGGGCAGGGAGGAGTAAATTTGCGGTTAGGAAGTAAAAACACACATACAAAAAATATGGGAATTAATTACCTATGAAATATAATGTTGAGCACAGAAAATTCACGACGACGGCGTTTCCTTACTTATTTTCAAAAAAATACCACCTGACCACAAACGGCACCATACATACGGTCGGTCACTTTCTTTGAATGTAACGGTTTTTGGAAGACTAAGCACCTATTTGTGTATTTGTGGATTTTGTGAGTCCCATTCCGACAATTTTGTTTGTTTACAACCGCCTAATTGAAAATTGGCTTCATCACTAAAGATAATCACGAGGGAACTGCTCGAATTTTACGAAGTGATTTTGAATTTTTTTTACCATTTTGATTGTAAATTTTCACAGTTACATTTCTTTGTTCAAGAGTAGCATTCCATGGTCAAAATTTTCCACCTTTTTACTAAATATGTCAAAGTATGATAACTCAATTCTTGACATTGGATCATTTTACAGCCAAATTTACTTCTTAACCTCAAATTTGCCCATAAAGTTAAATGTATAAACGGTTTTCTTATCGAAAATACTACCTACTTATATAGTTTTAATTGATTCACAAATCGTTACACGACGATGCGATCAACAGTCACGATAAATCTACTCCTGGAGTTCGTATTACATCCATATCAAACGATCTAGCAGTCAAACCAAGAATCCACGTAACCGAAAGCCTAGGTTCACAGTATACAGATAAACTACCAGTAGGACAACGCCTTTGAACTTGCGGTAAATGCTGATAATGTGAGACGGCTATGATAAATAAAAATAATGCATTTTTTAAAATTTATTATTAAGATTGTTAAGTACCAACAACATTATTGGAAACATTTTAACGCTCCACACACAAGTCCTAAAATTAGAGGAAATTACGTAAAACTAGTCGGGAGGACCCTACATCGCACCATAAATCACCAATCATATGATGCGATGTCGGATCCTCCCCACTACTTTTACGTCATTCCTCTGATTTTAGGACTCGTGTGTGGAGCGTTTTAGTACTATAAACAATGTCTAATTACTAACAGTACTCGTGAATAACATAGAATCAAAATGTGCGTCAGATACCAGCCCTGAACCACGCCCCCTAACTACTAACATTTTCGTGTTTTCAGATTGGGTCTCGCTCCGCACGATTGCCCCGTTGAGACGTCGCCTGAAACAACTGTATGATTTATTAGACTGTGGCTAGGTCTCTAGACCGAAGTTTAATTATTAGTTAGGTTTATACTCATAGTTAGAACGCCGGGAACTTTGCGCGTAAAAGTCGACCGCTGCAATGGTTGATGAAACAATAAAGGCTTGATGGCTGCAATTCAGGTAGCAGAGATAGCAGATCGGCACTTAGCTGAAATTACTGCGGGTGGTCCTGCCCACCACCATTTCGTTTTTACGGGTTGCAGTGTTGGTATGTTCTATATTTTTCCCCGTCCCAGAGGAAATGATTCTCAATTTCACTGAATTTACGTGCGGTTTTTGTCTGGGTGCTAATGTCAATTATTCTATATTTAGTTCGTCGATTTTATAGATGGACTTTATGACCAGCTAAAACATAAATATTCAGTTGAAAGTTTAATGATCGATTTTGTATACGCGTGGCAACTATTGCTATCATAACTGAGAACTGTTGTTTGTTTATCTGTCAGTTCAACAAAAAATAATGCATTTTTCAGTATGTATATATAGTAGTATATTAACTAATATAATACCAAAATCTTAAAAATTGTTAAAAAAATATTTATGTCCGTGTCAAATTCGTGGTAGTGTATGTTTTTTTTATTTTTATTTTTAGTGTAACGTATTTCTATGCGTAATTAAACTGTATGGGTACATTTGCTAGATAGCATTTAGTACTTATTTTCCATGTAAAAGTTCAAATAGAGTAGGTATAGTGTGCGAAATTTCATACTCCGTAAAAGAGTTACTAAGTTTTTTTTGCATCACGTATATATTTATAGACTGCCATTTCTTGTGCAAAAATATGCAATATGTACACGACTGCAGAGCCCCATTAGAGCCGCATTTATAATAAGTCTCGAAAGTTAGCAGATTGTCGAAGAATTCCCACCAGAGCTAAAGAAATCCCTAAAGGTCTACATACAATACCACGCTGGTACCTTGAAAAGGTTCCAGACACATTAATTATCTGTATCATTAGATCCCACGCGCAATTCATATACCACTGAGGGCAACACTCCCGAAACAGACTCTTTGTTGTTCATTACCTACTTTGAAACTGTAATGGAATTTCAACCCCTAAAGTCCTAAATATCTAGTCCCGCGGGCGCCACCACAATTATTATCACGGTGATTCATCCGCATCTACAAATACCTACTATCAATTAATATAAAATAGTTAATAATTATGTTTAGTTTTTTTAACCATTATAGGTTTACACTTGACCGTCACCGAGCGACGAAGGTCTACGATGAAGCTGGTCTATAAGAAACCGATTCACTCTCAAGTTGAAGACAAGATTGTAACTGTATTGTTGTTATGTCGCTTTTTCGAGTTGCGAGCAGTAGGTACAATAGAAGAAAAGGAAAGAAGATATTATTGGTGGACAATTTATACACAACACCATCTGACCCCAAACTAACCAAAGCTTGTAATATGGCGGCCAGATAGCTGATATAATACTTATAATAATAATAAATCATTAAATGATTTATTATTATTATAATAAATTTTATTTCAGAACCAGTCCATATAAATACAATTAAAAATACCTTTTATAGTTGTAAATACATAGTTATTATACATAGAAACACCCAGACACAGTACAAACATTTGAATTCATCACACAAATATTTGCACTGTGTGGGGATCAAACCCACAACCCTCGGCTTGGCAGGCAGAGTTACTACCTACTAAGCAACAAGACCAGTCGATATTAAAGTCGATAGCACCTTATCAATGATCATGATGATCATTGATAAGGTGCGTTTTACTAATGGTCAATAAAGTACGAGGGTCAAACTGAAAGTTCTTAGAAAATCAAAAACTGATTACATTAGCCAGTTATTAGTTTTATTATATCTTTTCAAAATATTGTCCATTCACGTCAATACACCGCTGCATGCGATGGATCCACTGGGAAAAGCACGTTGCCCACTCGTCCTTAGGGGTCTCTTCAATGGCATCGCGATACGCAGCCACCGCTTCTTCAGCATTCATAAACTGCTTTCCTTTAAGTTTTTCTTTAATTTTTGAAAATAAATAAAAATCACAAGGCGCGAGGTCGGGGCTATACGGCGGGTGACCCAGTAATTCAACGTTTGATGTCGCCAAATAGTCGATCGTTCGCTTGGCGGTGTGCGATGAGGCGTTGTCGTGGTGAAGGAGGATCCTACTGCGAGGTCGTTTCTCTCGAACTTTTTCCAAGACAAGTGGCAAACAATTGGTAGTGTACCATTCTGCAGAAACTGTTTTTTGATCCTCTAACACAATTGTTGCGAAATGACCTATCCTTCCAAAGAACGAGGCCACCATTTTTTTCCCCGCACTTCGATGTCTCTTCACTTTAGTTGGCAACTCCTCGAAAGGAAACACCCACTGAGCAGATTGTCTTTTGGTTTCAGGATCATAACAGTAAATCCAGCTTTCGTCACCTGTTAGTATGTCGAACATAGCATTTGAGTCACCTCCGTTAAATCTTTCAATCATTTTACGGCACCAATCCACACGATGGAGTTTTTGAGCCTCAGTCAAATTATGAGGTATCCACCGGGCGCAAAGCTTCCTGACCGCTAAATGTTCGTGTAGGATTTTGTGCACTTGACTCATACCGATGCCTAAGCTTGTCCGAATCTGCTGATAGGTCACTCTTTTGTCAGTTTCTATCATACGCCGCACAACACAGATGTTATCTTCAGTCGTCGCCGTAGAAGGCCGTCCCTCACGTAAATCATCAGTGAGATTAGTGCGACCACGTTTAAACTCATTAAACCAGTTGTAAACAGTCGCACGAGATGGGGCTTCATCGTGAAAGGCCAATCGTAGTCTATCATAACTTTCTTGTTGACTTTAAATGACATCGAAAGTCATAAAAAATAATTGCACGAAAATTTTCCCGTGTTAAATTCATGTTGACGTGACACAGACAATTTTCAATTTGCCGCCAAATCGTAAAACAAATGACAAATGAATGAAGTATATACTCAGTAATATTGGCAAAGAGTTCTATTTTCAAATTATATAATTATTTTTTTATTATATTGTTTATAAGTGGCCAGTTCTAAGAACTTTCAGTTTGACCCTCGTTTATATTTTACTGTGATATTTACCTACATATAAAATCATTAGCTGACACGGCGCGCGTTGCTACGCCACCTGTCGAAAATTAGTCGTACCAACTCAGATTTAGAACAGATTTGATTAGCAAAGGTTTATAATGACGCAATCTTAAAAGGTAGACACATGCTGTCACGGACTTCAAGGCACGTCAACGCACGCAATGAAAGCTCTCAAAGAGCATTATTTTACTCGTTTTTGTTACATTCTTCATTCATGCTCCGTTCCTATTGATAGTGGAGTAATATTATATAACCTATAGCCTTCCTCGATAAATGGACTATCCAATAGAAAAATTGTCTTTCAATTCGGACTATTAGTTCTCGAGATCCTAGCGTACAAACAAACTCTTCAGCTTTATAATGTTACCTAGTATACTTACACTATACTGCCGCTTGTGTGATTGAGTAAAAACGATGTGGGTAGGTATTTAAATGAAATGAAATAATAATTATTTATTTGCTAAGAATGTAGGTAGAGAAGATGGTACAATCATAAATATGGTGTTTCCTTACACTCTGCCATTTCTGGCGTGCAAATTATTTGAAAGTAAATAAGTACAATAATTTGCTTTTCCTACTTGGACACACTGATTTACAAAAACAACAGCATTCAATTACAATCAAAGAGAATATATTATAATTACAATGAGGATTCAAGACAATTTCTGATGTCATAAAAATAAATAATTTGTCAAAACTACAATAATAAATGTCCAATTTGTATTTTTTTCTATGTATCTACATTCTTTCCTGACAGGGGAATCTTTGCCATTACAGGTGTCAGTGGTGAAGGATTTGCTCAAGTATTCTCACAAATGATCCACATTGGAGGCATTCCTCTACCGTTGTCTCAGGTAATTGTAATTTAGTAAGCTAGACCGCAAATCGGTAAACGTAGAGTAGTAGCCTGAGACTTTTAGGCCTTGAATCCCTCTGACGGCGCCCATGTGTGATTGGATACACATCATGTTGAAAGAGTGATTTTCTTGTATTAAAGAATCAATTTTCAACTTGATCTCCTAATATCTAAGTTGCTCATTTAGTTGTGGACTTAATAGGTGATTTTGGAGTCCATAGGGCTTTCATTATGTTCAGTACCTATTATTCTAACTTGATGTTTCCAGAGAAATGACAGGGCATAGCGAGGATCTTAAATCTCTGGGTGATGAGCGCAGTGTAGTGCTGGGTTATGACTTAGACTTTTCATGGTCCCATAGCTGCGCGATACTGCACTGTTTTGGGCTGGCGTGTTGCTTACCATCAGGCACATGTCCTGCTCGTCTACCGATCCTATTTGGTTATTTCACAAGGTGGTCAGTGGGAAATATATGTATATTTCTCGAGGCACACCCAGGTGGACAAAGGTGAACCGTTGTCAAAAATCTTCCCACGGTTCAACCAGGTGGTCGCAGGAGGTGGACGGTGAATAACTACTCTTAATTTTATTTGCACCTTTATCTAGTTTGTCGTAACATTCAAATTGCTGGGCATTGAGATAACTTCTTATATCTCATGATGACGAGCGTAGTGCTAGGTAATAATTTGGACTCTAGGTAACAATTGCGTGTCACTGTGCTGTTATGGGCATGTTGCTTACCATCAGGCACATGTCCTGCTCAGATCGTCACTCTATACTTACCTAAAAAAGGACAGAAGCCCCGCGTGGAGCAAAAGGGCAAAAGCTGGCTGGAGATGTTCAGTTCGCATAAGGACTGCGAAAGCACGGCCTATCGATCCTTTAGTACTAAAGAGTTTTTAGCAAGAAGTGCTAGAAAAGTCCTTCCTTCCACTCGACACCACCAAAACGACACCATCGGTGGTGTAGTATGGAATCACTAGTCCATACGACACCACCCTAGTGATGTGATGTTCCGCCATTAGTTTTTATGTATTTTATGTCGTCAGTATTAGTATCCATATCCATTGTGAAAAATTAAAATATTCGGACGGAAAGACAATAATATGCAAATTGCAATGAACAATGTCAAGATGACCATTTGAGTGACAGATAAATATAAACTTTATCAAATGACATACCTCATTAATGAAACTGCTTGAACTTAATTGGAGTTTTCATATCAACAACTTTGTATGTAGGTAACCTCACTATTAGCCGGTGGTGTCGTATGGAATCACTAGTCCATGGTCCAAGTCCATGGATGGTGTCGTTTTGGTGGTGTCGAGTGGAAGGAAGGAGAAAAGTTATCACAGGGATAAATGGCTTGTGGCAGCCAAGCGTTTTGTAAATTTGGAGATGAAGGAATAAAATGCATAAATGTATTGTAATATCACAAATATATTTATTGTTTTATTGTACATAATTTATGTTTACATAATATAACACAGACGAAGTAGACTATCACTCAGAGAAATTATGGTTCAAGTATAATTAAAATCCCAATAAGGATAATTGGTTTCAATTAAAATGTGCTAAGTAAATCGAAAGGTTTTACCAAATGACTAGCCGTGCTCCGTGGTTTCACCGTAAAATATTCTTTATTTTTTTTATTATTTCACTAAAATTGGCTATAGGATGTAAAAAGACTATCACTTTCCTAGTTTTCAAGATTACCGTGATGCAACAAACAAAACCTTCAGTTTTATTAATAAGTATAGATGAATGACAAGTAGTGCTGTGCAACCTTCTCTTACGGAAGCGTAAGTACGTATTACGAACATTTGGTACAAAATAACACAATACAATGTACACCCTAATTACTACATACATATTTCGTTTTCAACATCATTAAAATTTTCTGGAGTTTCAATAACATGTCAACAATTTTATTGTGTATATTCCATTTATTTGTTGTTGAAAGTCAAATCACGCTACTATAAACTATTAGTAAAACTCGGCCACGTTAACTTGGCCTGAGTTTTGATATTTCAAATTGATATTGATTTATTTTTAATTTAAACAGGTCGGTGATTGTGATCTTTCGAGGCATCGAGGTAATTACCACTGGCAGGAAGCGACGAACTCGTAAACGTATTACAAATTAATTTTCCGGTTTGGAGGACAATGTTTCCAGAAAAATTGCAGGACAAAGAGATCTTATATCTCTGGGCGAGGAGCGCAGTACAGTTCACATTACCTGAGAACTGCACTGCGCTCGTTTGGATTTTTCGTGCTCGAACAACTGCGTGACACTATGTTATGATGGGCAAGCATTTTGCTTACCATTAGGCACATTCTCTGCTCGTCCTGTCACTCTATGTCACAAAAAAAATCTAAAATAAAGTGCGATAACATAGCAGACATTTTCTTTTTAATTGGGGGAATCCGTATCGACTGAATGTGATTGATTGGTCGCAGACTACCTCTGGATATTTTATGTTAAATAGGTATCTGGGTATTTTATTTTGAAAATTATACGAAGCCCATAGAAACCGATACTAAAATAATACACTTATCAAAAATCAAAAAGGATGCCAGGCTAGGAGCCAGCCAGATGCTGACGCATTTCTAGATGGCATGCTCCTGGCCACGCACCCCGGTTTCACCCGCGTAGTTTCCAAAGTAAGCTAACAAATATTGAGTTATAAGTTTTCACTATGATCAGCAGTTCCTATGACTGTCATTTTTTTATTGCTATCTACACATTGTTGCATTTTACTATTACGTTGTAGCGGAATGTGTTAGAGGCAAATGATGAGATGTTATCTTAAGATCCTTCGACAAGAATATAATACGCGTCTTGCTGCATTGATCAATTTTAATTTTAAAATAATCACGTTTCTTAATTTTGTAATAGATTTAAGTAAGATAAAAAGTATTGCTTTTTGTCAATATCAAATTTCCATAAGGATGAGTGGATATGCTAAAATTCAGTGCTAAGAGGTATCGTGGACAACGCTTCGCTGTTCTCCGATTTTGACATTTTACACATATGTACTTGAAAAATTGTTACTTCAACGCGTTTAAGGGGAAAACGATACAAATTGAGTTATATACTTATGCGCGTATCATTTACAAGTCCGTTTTCTGATTGTAGTAGGTACGGACATTACGATTTATTGATTTTTCTTTGGTAGTTATATATTAGTTATCTTTAGGCACTTCTAGTACCTACCGATGTTTTAAGGAAGCTCTGTCACAAACGCCATACGACATTTCGTAATATTCTCTTTTAACACGAAAGATAGTTTTTTACACGCGCACCTACTACCTATTTCATAAAACTTTATATTTCTTGATTTCAAAAGCCGTTAAATCGTCATAATTTAAGAAATAGCGTAGTGTTATCCACGAACCAAATTGGTCAACGTAAAAACGTTATTTTATCGCGTTAATTTTTACTAACGTTATATTTTACACCAATACTTAGAACTACTTATATGTTATTCAATATGTTTTTTTTCTAGTCAACTAACAAATATACACTTAAATCATTCATGTTAATTAATTGATAATTTACGTTTATATACAAAGATGTTACGTACTGCAAATATTAGAAAACAACGTAATTTGCACAAAATATTTGGTATTACTGAACACATTGTGATTACCAAATAGTTGTATTCCGTTATGAATGCACCTGAAATTAATTAAGTACATAATAATTTCAAATTATTTTTTGATGTAAACATAATAAGACAAGATGGCGACAAATAAACTCATAAAATGCTTAAAAGAAATATTTATTATGTTTGTATAAATTTATCGGTAATATAATGGTAATTTTATCATTCTTAATGAAAATTACAAATGTATAGTAAATAAATTAATTAAAACATATTTTGTGAAGAAGAAGCAATCCATTCCACCAGGAATTTCATCGATTTAGTTAAAATCCGCTGGAATAAGTACTCAATTCTATTCTTACAATAACAACATTAAATTTTCTTCGACTATTTATAAAGTCAGTTCCGTTTCGTATGTATAACATTTTTTACTCTCTGACAACAGTATTTATACATCGTGAGCACTTGTACATGTATTGTCGTATGTCTTTCACTTAGCTCTTACGAGTACTTCTGATCCATTCACAAAATATTCTTAACAGAGTTTCAGTATTAGCAGTAGATCAAATACAGCAGAATAATTCAACTACCGTTTGAACGGTATCCTTTCTTTCATCTCGAGTAGTGACAAGTAAATATAGATAAGGTACCGTACATTTACAGTTTAATCAGAACAGGTCTAATTTGAAATCAGAATTTAAGTACCTACTAAGTATAAAATTCTAAGAGCAGAATTACATATTATCGAAAATACCAACTAGTATTGGACCAGGTATCTACAGATGAAATATTAATTTGAGTAACATTTAGCATAATATGTACAGCAAATACAAAAAATATTTATAATTTGACATATTATATGCAAGTATTTTAGACATGTTATGTTAGTCAACTTTGAGTTGTAGAAAAATTTTCAAAGCATAGACATTAAAAATATTACGAAAATATCGTACGCAATTGATATATTAGTAT
Source organism: Ectropis grisescens (assembly GCA_017562165.1). NCBI lineage: Eukaryota > Metazoa > Arthropoda > Insecta > Lepidoptera > Geometridae > Ectropis > Ectropis grisescens. Next base: position 19,390,498 of record CM029785.1, read on the forward strand.
TGAAATTTCAAATACCAAAATATAGTATTCAAAAAATGTTTTTACGATAGAATCAGATCGAAAATAGAAAACATATTTAGAACAGATGAAAAAGATAATTGAATTAATGATAAAACATGGCGAACGTGATAGATATCTAGAGATATGAATTTTTACAGAACAGAACACAACAGATTTGAATTTTTTTTACTAGAATCCGTTCAGTTCATAGATAATAGTAAATATCAAGAGTAAAGAACAGTCGATAAGCGCAACACGTGTAAGAGTTTCCAAAACGCATTCTACCCAAAGGAATATGGATCGTCTCAAAATGTTCTATCTATAACATTAATAGTAGTTTTGGTGTTATTACATTATGTATAATACTTTATAACGCTTCAGTCCTTATTGTACATTTTATTACTACGCTTATTATTACTGGCTTTTTAAGTTAATCTTCTTTGGAAGCTTCAGAATGTGTTAAGCCGCTGGAGTTTACCTGTTCAGAGAAGAACGGAATTAAAATTTGCAATATGTAATCGTGTTAAAATCTTCAAAAAATAAAATACCCATTTTTACATTACAATGTAACTGGTATTGTAACTGTAATTAACTCATTATCATTTTGTTTTGTGCATTGTTTTTTGCAAGTTACGGTCTTTCAGCGTTGACAAAAAAGGGTATTTTATTTTTTCACATCTATAGTGTTATTAGAAATATAAAAGCATGTTTATACAATTATACATATTAGTAAAAGCATGATGACAAAAGAATAACATGCAGCGATTACATAAATGAGATGTTTTGTGAGACACAATTTTGAAAATGGTGAAATGTACGACTGAAAACTTCGAAATATGATAGCGAAGAATCATACATAAAGCACAAGTAATAATAGCTAAATTTGCCTGTGAGATTTCAATCTCACGATTCGAATTTAAATCCGAATCCACGCGTCGCATTAATCGCTATAACCTTAACTTGGTTCATCTGAAAGCAATTTTATGACCTAAACCGTTTCAAAGATTTTATTAGCTCAAGCTGCTGTCACTAATTTGTTTCAGATGTCATAAAATTCGGCAAAATGTGTCGTTCTATTTATACAAATTTATTTTATTATTACAGATTTATTATTATTCATGTATTTCTATTCATGGCAAGTCTGTGTTTTGTCTAGTTAACAATTTACGTGCTAATATAAACTACTAGGTACAGTCACGACCTAAGGCAATTATAACTCAGACGTTGCGTTGTTTTCTATGATCACCATAACTTTATGTGCAAGTTATGGACCGCGATTCTGATTCAATGGATAATTGGTTTGCCTTGAATTTGACCTAAGTCAATTGTTACCTGGTCCCAATAAAGAAAAGAGAGTAGATAGAATCGAGCCAACTAGATCATCAAAAGTGGCAGTCATGTAATTTAGTAGAAAACTCTTTGCAGAGTCCGCCTGAGAAAGTGCCAGTTATTGTGCTGCCAAGCAGTGATGTGAAACATCACTGTACTTCCAGTATCAAAAGCAATGCTTTCAGAGAAATTACAGGACTAACAGATAAATCTATCTCAGGACGAGCGCAGTGCAGTACTGTGCAGTGTACTTATTAGAATAAAAAAGAGTCCAATTTATTAACAAAATAATTTGGACTCTTTTTTGTTCCAATAGCAGCATGATTTTGTGCTGATATGTACAGGCTGTTGCTTACCATCAGGTCCATGAAATACTCCTCTTGTAACTCTTTGCTACGTAAAAAAAACTACGAAAACCCGTTTCAGCATATAAGACGGAGGTGGTTGTGCGTAGTGATGTAGCATCACAGTGACGTATTAACGTAGTGTCATGGTGTTATGGTGTCATAGTGTTGTAGCCACGTAGTGTCAAAGTGATGTAGATCGTAGTGAAGTAGTGGCATAGTGACATAGTATTGTATAGACATAATCTACCCTTACATCGAAATAATGGCACGTGGCCAAAATGGAAACTAACGCCGTCCTGATGTCCACGCCTTCCTGTCAATCTCATCCAAGTGCCATTATTTCGTGGTATGCCAAATAGCATCGTATAGATAGTGTCGTAGTGACATAGGTCGCAGTGACATAGAGTCGTAGTGTCATGGTGACCTGGTGACGTAATAACTTAGTGACATACGGTCGTAGTGAAGAAGAGTCATCATGTCATAGTGAAATAGTGACATAAGTGTCTCGGCCATAGTGACGTAGTGACGTACCGCTACGTGTGTTAGCACATGGTTTCGGGCCGCGGACTGCGGTCCGGCGGCGCGGGCTGGTCCGCGGAGCGCTGTCGCGGGAGAGACGCCGAGTCCAGCACGATGGCCGGCCGCGGCGGCAGGCTCTCCGACACCATGTGAGACAGCGACAGCTCCGACGAGGCGTTCGTGTCGCCTATACAACGCTCGCTTTAATGTCCTATGTTTTTTCTAATGCCTAAAGAACCTAATAATTCTATGGTTACGTATTTTTAGATGGTATTTCGAAAATATTGGCTATTTCTTTATTGTTCTCTGACGCTAAGTTTGTGGTCTCGCTTGTACAAATGCCTTATAGCAGTTATTTGGAGCCTATGTTGTCCCAGTGCTGGACAAAGGCTTTTACTCAATTGGCTTCCATCGTGTGTTAGCATTTTTTGAAGTGAAAACTTTTTTTGGCGCGTCACATACAGATTTTTCGTGGGCTGTGGGCAATAGCTAATATTAATTAGTTCCGGCGATGTGTTCGTGTCGCGTACACAACGCCCGTTTAAATGTTATTTAACGGAGCCTAAGGCATTTGGTTTCAAGTGTCCTCTACTATTGCATATCAAAGTTTGATCTAGCGCAGAAGCGGCAGTGCCCTACTTGGCTTCATTATAATTTAACAAGCTTTAATTTATAAAGAAGATTAATGTTATTCCGAAAATATTTGGGTTTTTATTTATTGTTTTGGTGAATGTTACTCTATTGCCAGAATCATTGTCTGCCTTGGCAATAAGACTTATTGATTGATGTTGAATTTATATGATATATATATAATATGATTCAAAAGTTAAAATGGGAACCGGGTACCAAATATTTTTTGCACATGTTTTGTGATCACGGTCGATCACAGAAGATAAAATTAATTTAAATTCCACCAAATCCGTACATTTTAACACACACTGATTTTGAAATTGAAGCAACATAAGCCATTTACATTATGGGATCATGTTTCCCTCACATAACCCAATACCGAGTCGATTGTTAATATGAAATAATTCTTAGTTACAAAAGAGAATGTAGACAGTGAATTTGTTATTAATGTCAGTTAAATATCTTTTACAATGGAATCGGCGCAGCCAACTAATTTAATCAGCCGTTCAATCTACTGCCTAGCCTAATTAATAAACAGTGCCGTTTTACTACTTCAGCCATATATATCGTTTGTTACAACATTTAATATACTGGCTAGCTAATGCTTAGACCAATCATACGATAAGGTGAACATGTGACAGAAATAAAATAAAAGATGAAACATCTAACATAATAATCAATTATTTTAAGGATAAAATAAAATCTATTGAAACTACAAAATTCCTGGGCTTCAGCATAGATTGCCGCTTGTACTGGACGGATCATGTCGAAGTCGTCATAAATAAATTAAACAAAAGTGCCCATAATACTTGCTTTCAAAAAAGTCAACAGGCCTATTGTCCTGACAGCTTAAAACGGACATGTTTCGTCATTGCTTAGGTACGGCATTATACTTTGGGGTAACAGTACTAAAAGAGAAGGTAAAACGACACTGTTTAGTAAATAGGCTAGGTTGTCGATTGAACGGCTGATTAAGCTAGTTGGCTGCAACAGTATTATGAGAAGCGTTAAAGAGCAGGCAGATGTGGATTACCTGACGGCTGCCTCGGGACTGGCAGGGAGACCTCTCCACAGGTGTCGTCTCCTAACAGAGGCTGCAGAGGAGACGGGAGCTCGCGGCTGTCGATTGCTGACGATCTTCGCAGAGAGTGTCTGAATATGTTCGAAAAAGACGTTCAATACATTGGAAAGCTTAATAAAAGTTAAGCTTAGAGAGATGGTTATTGATTAACTCTAGAAATTAAGTGTTGATAGTGATGAAAATAATGCGAAATGACCTGAGCCTGAAGCCTTGCTGGTCTATTGGCTAGAATATCCGAGTCACAATCGTAGGTTCCAATTTCGCCTTCACCTCGGGAGTTTTTTCCAAGGCGCAGATGTACTTTATCATCACCACTGGTTTCATCGGTGTGGGCAAAAATCGTGAGGACGCCGCATGTTTGAAGAATTATTCCATAGCATGCGTCATTCGCCAACTCACACTGAGCCAGCATGTTGTATTACGGCTATGACTATCTCCTTGGTAGAGAAGGCAAGGCCTCAAGTGTGCAGTGGGAATATTTTGTGGCCTTGTTGTTGGCCCGGAATGTTTTCTACGATCACCAAAATCAGATGTGACTCTAAATTTTGACCCGCGAATTTGATTGGATATTGGATGTTGGTTATCCTCGTCCTTCGGAAGAACTGTCGAGTTTTGAAACTGTTTCTGAGATGTTTAAGCTGGAGTCTCACCTCTGGTGTGGCAGACGCCGGTCCCCTACAGTGAGAAGGGTCTTGGTCTGCGGCGGCACCCCCCTGCTCCTCATTCCCGCTGGTGTTCACGCACACACTGATGCTGATCCCGCTCACCTCCCCGGCTGCCTCACCCTCCCCGCCCTCTTCTTCCTCGTACCTGTTCATGACAGACAGTTCTAGCATATCTCCTAACCAGCGTTTTAGTTTGTACATTTTCACGACTGTCACTACATCTCTTTAGTACCCATGAAATATTTAAATGTACCTATTTGTTTTTTTTTGTGTGTGGAAATATGTCTGAAATAAATAAACGCAATCTAATTTTCATCCAAGGTAAGGTAAACAGACAAGCATTTTAAAAATGTCCAAATCCATTCTAATACTGAACGCAAGTTTAAAAAATTAAAACTGTCCACAGACTAAGTAGAGAGATTACAATGGATTGCTAAGATGTTTTTACTTTTTTTTTTTAGTTTACTATCTTCATGGACTGTATGTTCATATGTTGTCATCTCTCTAAAGAGACTCTAAAGCGTCAGCAAGATAATAATTGAGCCATCGATATAAACCATGTGCCCTGAGTAACTTGAAATTGGTAATAAACTGTGTCTATATGTGTAACGTAAGTAGTTTACACATAGCCAATCTACTTGAGACATAGAATCGCTAGCGGCGCGATATGCTGTGGTTCTACTTATTTCGGTTGTTGACAACGAATAGTGGATAATAAAAAAACGTCCGGCGTTCACCGCTTCCTGAAACCGACTGGAACGGAATGAGTGAGCTCACTCTTCCTAACAATGACATGATTCCGTTGGCCCTGAAGTTTGGGATGGCACATCTTTGTATTGAGCACTGTAAAAATCCATCACATAAATTTTCTTCTTTTTCATGTCGATTACAATATCTTATATTGACATATTTATGTGAATAGTGCAGTTAACTAACTGAAAAATGAGATCTTTGATCTAGCAAACAACAAATGAATACTAAATCAACTTAATGGTGACACAAGTGAATCTTCTATTCCGTGAGTACTAATTTAAATGAAATCTACTTGCTAATACGTTGCAAAGACAATTAATTAGACAATCACAAGAAGCTATTGCCCGGACCCATTTCTAATGGTGCTGCAGGTTTTAGTGAAGCTGTGAATTTTGTTAGACAAAGAATACGTAAATTCACATAGAGGTTCAACCTACAATTTTGATGTCCAAGGCGAACCCATATAGAAGTTTCTGGAATGATAAATTATTGTAACGATTAATTTTCGATAAGAAAATACATGAAACCTGCATACCTAAAACTAAGCAATAAAAATGCCAATAATGACGAGCATACTCGTACTTAAATATCAGCTCATCTACTCATATTTGAAAGACCAAAACAAATACCAATTAGCATTTTAATAGTGTACCCTGGGAATAAACAGTTTCACCATAAAACTGAGGCTAACATCAATAGGTATACTGATTATAGCATCGGTACATAAACAATAAACTGGCTGGATAACTTAATTTCAAGTTGCCCAGTTTCGTTAGTACCTACAGCTAGTAAGTTGTAACAATTCCATTATTTGCTAAGCTACCCTCTGACTCGGCAGCCAACATTCAGCTATTTATTACTCAGTCATTTATTGTCCTGTTTAAATGTACCTAGATTTTACAAGTTTAAATTAACTAAAAATATTATAAAACTTAAATATATAGTCAACCATCTAGCGAAAGTGTTTTAAGATATTGGTTGAGACCTTTCGCTATAAAACCTTTCACCATCACAACTATCAGGATACAATCGTGAAATCAACATCCTACACGACGGTAACCGCATGTGAACTTGTCTCATGAGGTTATGTACTTGTTAAGTGTGTCCTTCTCAGCTTTCAGAAGGTTCTCGTGATATGGTATGGTGATATTGTTAAAAGCTATCGCTGTCCCACTGCAGGGCAAAGGTCTCCCTAACCTCCCTTCATTCAATTCTGTCCTAGGGTGTTGTCATCCAATCCTTTCGGTCTGCATCGGTCGCGCCATCTTTTTCAGGTTGTACGGGGGGGTTAGGTGTACTGTGGAATCCAGAGATTAGTGACCTTTGTCTAGTTTGTTGGGTTGACATAGATGTATAGTCCAATTCCATGTCAAGCTTGCTGCTTGTAATAAATAATCACCTGATTGAGTGCAATGCAGTTGCCGGAATTTCGATGGGATGATTATTACTACTGAAATTATTTGTTTCTTTCTGAATTGAATCCCCAACATTACAAAATAAACTAACCGTCTTTGTATGAGGTTCTCCATGATGATGTAGTCATCCTCTTCGGCGCCTCGCAGATGCTCCTTCTCCATGAAGAGTGCGAACTCGGGGTTGGACATCTCGCTGGCGTGCCGACGACGCACGGACGGCGACGCCGCACGCGCCGGCGACAGCAGACGAGACGTGATGGGGGTTCTGAACATTACAGTAACGTAAGTGGTTAAAGGTACAGTTCGCAGGCATCGCAGGCCGCAACTCCAGCTGCAGGCTGGAAGCGACACTAATGGTTTCTATGAATCTCTACAACATTGATTCCAAGCGCGGCGACACTGCAGCGAGCTGTTGCTTGCTGCAGTGTCGCCGCAGACTGTGGTGTATCAGCCAGACCCAAACACTGATAAAAGATACTGTTCAAAGTAGCTTACAGACGCCAAAGATAAAAGTTGAAGGTACTGGTTCATATAGTTTTCTACCGTTACTAAATACGAGTGATTGGTCTGTTACCTGGGAGTGTGTGGTGGAGAGAAGAGCCCATAAACGGTCTCGAGCTCGTCCGTGATGCTGGTATACTCGTGCATGGCGAGGAGAAGGGAGCGAGGCGCGCCCCCCACTCGCGTTCGGCCCGTCGGTGCACCCGTCGCACCGCCCGCCGCCTCCCAGCCTGTGACAGAACAGGTCTCTGGCAAACTCATCACAACATAATCGACACAATACTATAATAATAATACTCATTTCTATATCACTTATTAATTTATTGTAAAATCCTACCTCCTACTAACATTATAAATGTCAAATTCTGGATGTTTATTGCTCAATCGTGAATTGCGATCTTCTGAAAAGATTATTTTTTACTATGGACCTTATAAGTACGCTGATGAACTGCTTTCTTTTCATGCAAGTAGTTTCCATGAAATAATCAGAAATAAGGAAATTCGCAGGAGAACTAAATTAACGCCCATAGCACAACGAGATGCCAAACTTAAGTGGCAGCAGGTGGGGCACAGAGCTCGCAGTACTGTCGGTCGTTGGGGCGGAAAGGCTCTCGAGAAGGCCTCCCACAAGATGGACCGACGATCTACGATCTGGTGATGAGCCCTGGAAATCGTTGGATGCGTGGCGCAAAACCGGTCTTTGTGGAGATGTTTGGCCTTCGTGAACCAGTGGACGTCATTCAGCTGATATGATGTTTGTGGTTTATTTTATGGTGCATGTTGGTAGTCGTGACTGACAAGTGACTGAGTTATAAGTGGAGCCCGCATCGACAGCGATATTGTCTGGTTCGGAGTGTGTCTGGCTGAGTTGGTAGTTGTGACCGATCAGAGTTGTAACTGACTGGTGACTGAGTTACGACTGACCGGTGACTGAGTTATAACTGACCGGTAACTGAATTGTGCGTTGAGCCAGCGTCCACGGCGGAGTTGTCTGGTTCGGAGTGTGTCTGGCTGTGTTGCCGACGCGGCGCCAGATGTTGCGTGGAGTGGTGTCCGCCCATGCCGCACTCGTTGCCGCCCTCCGACCGCCTGCCGACCGAACCACGCTTAGCACATACCATACTGGCAACACAAATCTCTGTGGCCCAATAACACTGCTCCGAGAAACTATTCCTCACGACATATAGCAACACAATACTTAAGCAGTTTAAACGCCTTTTTTGGCTTAAAAAAATATTGTTTGTACCTCTAAAGTCACTTTACGGACGATAGTTAAACGTGACAACATCATAGCAAAACTTTAATGAAATTATTGCAAACAATGCAATCGAGTAGAAGAGAGATCGATGCAGCGCAAGGGTACAATGAGCGTAACGGGACAATAATTCGTTCGTGCAGCCGCCGTTCATCGATTTATTAGATTGTTGTCACGTCAATTAAGGAAAAGAAAATAAAAATCCTGTTAATTTTGTAAGTTGGTACAGTTATGGAGTCTAAAAGAACGTACTAAAAGGCCCCATTATTATTCTTCGACCATATTGCTGTTTCTTTGACAAAACCGTCATAGCTCCGGTATGTAAGTCACCTTATAATCTAACGGCGTTAGAATAAAAAGTAACCTAACTTAACATTACGTATGTTTATAATTTTAGGCGTTTTACAACCTGACGGCATTTACAGTTTTATGGTGTCTTAAACATTCAATATTGAGCTATATACATTTATACATTATATATATATAAGACTTTTCTCAAAAACTTTCCCATTGATACAAACAAAATAAATTTATTTACAAATGAGACAACCAACACATTCTAACTAAAAAACTTATTTCATAAAATGTCGCTGTCTAGGTACATAAATACTATCGACTATTGCAACTGATTACGGAATATTTACCGTTGAGATGCTATATTTATGAATAAAGTACTTTGACTTTGAAGGATATATTTTACAGAATATAGGTTTCATTCCATGTCCATTAAGCATGGTATTCTAATATTCGACACATACCTATACTAGCTTTGCGTGACGAATACTTTCTCGGAGCGTATTCATTGCAATTGCACAAATTATACAACCCAGAAAATTTCAGCTGCAATGTACCTCTAGGATCTGCAAATTGGTAAAATATAACAAGGTTTATGCAAGCAGCAGTTTAATCTGCTTTTCGATATTCAAAGCGGTTCTGATGATTTTGTACTTACTGATAGTTTACAGAAAAGTTTGTTTTAAGCTTTATGCTGCTTAAAGTAGATTTTGCTTGAATGTTTGATCGCTAAGTGAATCTGGTATTTAATTGAATAGTTTTGTATATGAATTTGATGACCCCTGAATTAAATAACGGTTTTACTTATTACTTAACAGTACTTCTGAAATTGGGGTTCTGGAACTGGGGTTGAATATCGATATTTGTAAATTTCGGTAGAAATTATGATTATTTTAATAAAAGTAACCAAAAACTGGAAGAAATACACTATTTCGATGTTCGAATTCACGACATCAGAAAAAACTTCGTTATTAATACTTAAAATACATTAGTAGCAATAAAAGTGAAATGTTTACTGGGGACTCAATTTACTCGTGTTCTATCATTTCTGAGAATCGTTATAATTGCCATGTTATTACCCTCACTACAGTGACGTCATTCCAATTTATATTGGGGGTATGTTGCCACGTGGAATTCTAGGAATCATGAACCTATGATAGAAACTTTGAGTTTGAAAGCGGCGTGTCATATTTGTTACCCTATACCTTACCTTTGAATGACTAAATGATCATTCGGTATAAGATACTCAGAGAAAAGGGGTTTCTTTGCTTCAATTTTTATTTTGTCTATACAAGATGAAAAATTGCAACATTCATAGTGTGTGTTTATTTGACATAGCAAATGTGTATGAAATATGTTCGTGTATTGGCAAATATTTATTCTTATGTTTTATTTAAGTAAAGAAAAAGAAAAGTACGAAACAAAATTTGAATTTATTTAAATACGATAGAATTGGAAATGAGCCGAACGTCGAGTCTTACCTTTAGCGAGCCTTTTGAGAACACTTTATTTTCGTGGCTCAAAATGATGTCTACCAAGTACAATTTTCGAGTAATTTATGAAAATAAAGGTAGAAAAGAAATAGAAGAAAAGAATTTATGAACAAAAGAAATGTCGAGCATATTACTTATCAATTATTTAAGAAAGTCTTTTATCTTTGATTTAGAGATTAAGCAATAGAGAAGGCATTATTTAGTCGAATTAGAAGTTTAGAAATAGAAACTAGGAGATAGTCTAACAGATAGCGAACTCAAGTACTTTTTCAGAGTAGTGTGTAATAAAATATAAAACTCAGTGCTGTTAATTAAACGTTTTACTTACAGTGTGGTGAGTGTGTGTAGGTACAAGCTATACAACCGTGACAACGTATCAGTAAGTATTTACACATAGCGCTACAGCTAACTACAGCTCTATCATTACAAAGCTAAGCCAATCCGCCAATGACTCTAGTTGACTTACTGTTTCCACAACCGTCTCCTAACAGATGCAAGAAAGTAACAAAAAATAAAATTAAAACAATCATGGCGATGAAGTAATCGGTATTCGTACGAACAAAAATCACAGTTGTTGCCGATCTGGTGAATAAAGGAAATTATATTCATGACACGTTTCGGAATCCCAATGAAGAAATGAACGATGGCAATCGAATAACCAAACTGTCATGCTCAGAACGATATGGATACATAGCGAGCCTGTATGGATTCACAACAACTGCTACCAAATGTTCTAGCTCCGTCGGGTCGACAGAATAACTCGGATTGTAATGCCCGACTTTACCGGCATTTTCCTTAATGCGACTTTGAAATAAAGCAGATATTTTGTCCTCACCTTATTTTCATCTTTTATCTCCTTACCTTTTTCGTTCGCGTCACGTTGTACCAATATTTGTAATGAAATTCAAGGAGGTACCGCCGGTAAAATTGGGCAATATTTAATGAAACACGGGGACATTTTGTTTCCTGCTTTACACTCAATTTTTCGGTTCGCTTGTAATATGTCTCATACTGAAATCGTGAGGCGTGAAATTTGTTTGGGAACTCGGATAGTTATATTATCCCCACTGTATTTTCAGCGAATAAGTAAGTACAAGTGAAATAATTATTAATAATTTTGAATACTGAATTCTTAATGTCTATTCTCTCGTAATCTGGTATAAAACGTAAACTAAAATGGCGGACTATGGACCAATTGGAGTGATCGTTGGATTTGGGTCAAAAATATACTATTCTAATTAGTCCGGACATATAGTTAGATTATGAAAAATTGAGACACGTATCTTTTTTTTCTACAATTTTTTTATAAAAATCGACAAAGATAGAAATCATCAAACTACCGGAAGTCCTACAATGAAGTGACGTCACTCACAACTTCTACGCACTCTAGTTAGTTTGGCGGGGCCTTTTCCGTACCTAGCCTCTTTAGTTGGGCCATTGTGCGTTCTAAGCACTCTAACTTCGTAATTTTTTGATTGTGAAACAAAACGTCTATTATGGCCCAACTAACCACATCGCGTCAAGTTCTGTAAGACGTGAAAATTACGAATTAGAAATGAAACTTCGACGCCATGTTACTTTAAATTGTATACCAGGTAACAGTGAACAGAGTGATCTCGTAATGCATCGGGCGGGCCACATTAGCCGCTCCCCAATCGCACACCAAGTGACACCCGGGCGCCGCGCTGCTCCGTTTGACTTTAGACCTTATATTAAATTATTTACAATCTACTTTAGTATGAACGTCATCCGGAACTGTTAGTCAAACGTATCAGCTGCTTGGTGCGGTCAGGACGCGGCCTATGTGAGCTGCCCGGGGCTTTACAGGATTAAGTTACTAATCTATTTGGTTTTGTTTTCAGTGAGGTTATAAATAAGTAAGATGATAAAAAGTGTGCATTGTGTAAAGTTTACCTTCTGGTGTTGGCTGTGCGTCGGGTACCGGCGGAAGTGGTGCGCGGGCGCAGGGTGTTGAGGTCTGTGGGCACCTCGCGCACTTCCGGCAAGAAAGCGTCGTCGTTCGATGATGCCACTGAACAAACACCGCGATTGACAAACCAATCAAGCATTTCTAGAAATAAATCGGTTTTCAAAATAAAGAAGTAAATTGTAGTTGTTGTATACTTTATCGTATTATTGTATACTTTTACGTCGAGGTTATATCCACCGCACTAGCCACTGCGGAGGGTTGATATTGCTCTCTCTTTTCTATTCGTTTGAAATGAAAGAGACAGCAAAAATAAACCTAAGGACGTTTTAAGCAGAATATGTTGTAATTAAAAAGTAGTAACGGAGTCACATTTAACATCTCAACTTTAAAATGTAATAAAATTTCAAAAATATAGTCTACGGCCCCAGCCATAATTTCTGTATCAGCCCCAGCCATAATCGTTGACTTTTTATATATTTGTACAAGTTGTATACAATGCAAAGTGACGGGTCAAGCAGAACCTGACAAAGGTGAGCATATCTGCGTTTTTGTTTTTTTTTTCTTATTATTTCCTCTATTTATTTTTTCCATAAATTTCCTACCTTTCTTTTCGTCACTCGGCTCCGTTTTGTTGCTATCGGAGGAGCGTTGCCTGGCCGGTGTGACCGGGGGCTGTGGCCTGACGACGGTGATATCAGGACCCGCAGCGCTGCCTGCTGATGAAGATATGGACGCTGCATCAGGCTCCCTCTCCGGCGCCTCAGGCCCTGACTGGGGCATTTCATCCTACGAGACAAATAAACACTCAACACCGAGCCAAATAACAAAACAAAATCTATGTGCGTGTGAAATGTATCTATCTATACAAAATTTCTTTTCGACGTGACATATGTCGTAGGTAAATAAGGATATCAGGAATTATACACGAAATCCCTGACAACGCGAGGGTAGATATCGAATACTCTACTCGGTTTATTGCGTCTTCTTATTGAAAATGTTATGTAATCTGATAAAACATCATACACAAATCTTACCACAAAGCTTTCAGTTAGAAGACTTAACAAAGAATATTCCACATTTACCTTGATTTTGTTATATCAGTAGGGATTTCCTGTAATCCCTGATATCTTTATTTCACTTAGACATATACAAAGTACAATCGTCTTTATATATAGTAGTATTGTCTCACGAAGCGACGCGCTTTTAAAAGTACAAGTTCATGCGGAGACCGCAACAGGCACTTGACATTATAAAATTGTATAGGCGCCAGTTCGCGTAGCGTCTCCTTACGAACCACTACATTTACTTGTATTAACCAAGTGTCAAAACACGGTAAGTATGTGTGCGTAAAGACAAAATAAATACCGTATGTGTGAGTAAAAACGAATACCTTCGCCCGCGTTTCGTATTTCGGTCGGTAGTGAGAGGGTCCGCGATCACTCACACATTCAAAGCATGTTTGTAAACATCGTTACCACAAGTAAGGCTCGCGTCACTTTGTAAGATAAAAATACTATAAACATAGTGTTACAGGCAGTGAGAGTGACAGCTAGAGTATTTAAAGCGTCCACAGTACATTAGCTCAGGAAACGAACTGTGTATTGTACACGACAAACAAAACAGCGTGGCTGCAAGAAGAGAACGATCAAAATTGTAGTGTCGAGATCAATGAGAAAACTAATTTAATAAAAGCTATGAAAATGTGCCAGTGAAAAATGGCAACAATTTACACGGAGGCAGACGCTGTCACAAAATATGGTAGCACTGGCAGTTATGATAACAAACATTTTGCTAAATTCGATATAGGCAATGGACCGTTTATACTGAGTTTTCCAGAAAATGTCTTGCCTGATTTAAGAAAAGCTATTCAGCTGGTCTTCAACATAATATGGTATTTCGAATATAGCTGTTTCAGTTTAGTTTTGTCAACATAGCTTTTCTTGCTCAAATGTAGGTATTTGTAGGTACTGATTTGAAAAAAGGGCCTTGTGCGATTCTTTAATAAAAGTTATTCATCTGGTATTCGAACATCATTTTACATTTTATCAATTCTTCCTTTCGATATATGCGTGTGTCTCCGTGTAAACTTGTTTTGTAAGTGTGAGTGGTGCTATCTCCCACGACACTGTATTACCCTCAGATTCGGTCAGGGAAGCGACGGGTGTAGCTAAAGTCTAGTTTTCTGTAGTTTCGTACTTACTGGCAAGTTCGTGATCGTATGCTAGTGGAACACAAACGCAGGTATATAACTCCCCGTAATAACACTATCTAACTCGCGTTTTGCTGCCCGGACGAACGTTCACTGCGGATTAAAGTTACGGCAGACGAGATACTTGTAATACTGGAGCAGTAATGGTTTTACTTTTGTCAAAAAAGTCGTGGTGGCTCAGTGGATAGAAGGTGCGATTCACAATTGTGAAGTAGTAGGTTCGTACCCCGCCTGCATCTCTGAGTATTTTTTCAAGTGTATTTTATCAAGTTTGTAGGCATCACTGGCTTTTACGATGATGCAAAACATCGTGAGAAACCCAGAATATTTCAAGGATCTTTTGAGCAACCCAACCGGGACTAGGTCGGCTTGGTAGATTATGACCTTGAAAGCCCAGAGAAGGGACCGAGTCCCAGAGGGATCATTCAGTGAACTGCTTATACCATGCTTAATATTTTTTCCTTTCTATTTAGATTTTAGTTTAGGAGAAGAGACGCAATGATGCTAACCACTTTGTATTTTATTAATATTTTTGTGAACAACTGTACATCGTCCAAAAGAAAACCTTTCAGAAAGAGATGTATACTTATATAGCACAGGTCAAATAAGCAAGAGCTGAAACACCCGATAGTGTCTAAGTTTATAATTTATTTTTCTTGTGTTTCTGTGGTTTTTAATAAAGAGTTTATTATTATCATTATATTCAAGATTCTCTAGCGGTAAGTAACTAGGTATTTTGTATAACAACAAGACTGGAGATCTAACACGAGTGATAATATTATCCACTATTTCCCACCGTGTAGATAAAAAATTACGTTGAGTATCAGAAAAATATAAATTTTCTAAATCATGTAGGTAGTGCGTCTGCCGAAACCAGTACGTTCCAACTCGTTACAAGTTCGTTTGCATTCCGAGCTGAATTTGCAGTTAATTAGCAGCTGCACTGTAAGTGGACTTCCGCTTATAAGCGCGATTACCGTTTCAGAGATTGCACCTCGCCTTTGTAGCATACTGCTTCAGTTTCTGTTTAAATTTGTATTAGGGAAGCACATTCGTAAGGATAATTAGTACTTAGTGCAGGTGTTTGTCGTTTTTTATCTGTTATGTGTACGAAGTGTATTAATTTGTCATATTTAAAAGATAAAATTTACAAAAAATATTTTTCAAGAATATTTACGCTCTTAATCTCGTAAAAAAGAACTGTTAGTGACTTTACTCAAAAACTTTTTTAGCACTAGAATATTTATTTCTTTTGAAGTGGTTACGTGGGCACGTGAGAGAATTCATCTAATCTCACAAACATTTTTAATGTTTATATTAAAATACAAATAAATAGGCTGCGAGAGTATGTGTTAATTTTTACCAGCTCCAAATATTAAATAGCTGTTTATTGAAGTGAAAAGTTCTTTTGGCGCACCACATCCAAATTTTCTGTGGGCTGTGAATTAAACTCAAGCGTTACGTTAGCAAATGAAAAAAATCTTCGGGTAAACTCGGATGATCTTATAGAGATGGTCATAGTCACCCCCTCCGGTTACACCAGAGTAGTTTAACAATTTACACTTCTATCGGCATATTAGGGACATTTTACTGCCTTTTTTTATTTTTTTTTATTTATTGTTCATTACGATAATGCTGTCATAACAGCTTCCAAAAAAGGTGTAAGTTATATTTAAGACTCTTTTGTGCCAATTTTTGCAAACAAAGATAATAAGTGTTTTGAAAATATTTGTTTTTATGGCTTTTTGTATATTTTAGTGGTTTACCTAACAAATAATTTAGTAAGCGAATTTGTGTCACACCAATCGTAACGCAAATTCGTAACGCGCGTCGGTAGAGGTCGGTCGAGGCAGCAAGACGCGCGGAATAAGATCAACTGGAAGTGGCTTACATCGGAGGGCTGAGAAGCGTGCTCGTCTTCCTCCTGCACGGGTCTCACGGCGAACCTCGGCACCGGCGCGCCGGTGTCGCTGTCACTCAGCACCTGCCGCGCCCCAGCCGTCAGTGGCTCATCCAGTGACGGCGTTATCGCTTTGTCGGTGAGCACGACCATCTTTGAAATTTTACAACAGTTTTCACGTGCGATCACGTTGTTGATGGATGACTTTGTCATGCATTGATAAGCCAAATTATACTATATTGTTATAATAATAAGGCTTTATTTAATCGAGAGAGTTTGTAAGTAATTCTAACTACTGTGTTAGAATGCTCAAAGAAAGCAATCCCTGTATTTGTGGAAAGTTTGTGTCTCTCAAGGTCTAGTATCGCGCGCGAAGAAAACATATCGATTCGTCGAAGCAGCCCGCATTCCCTTTGTTCTCAACGACAAAGCATAATTGAGCCTTTTAGATGCTGAAATTGGTACGCTCACGAGGTTTTCGAACTAATAAAATGTACTGAAGCAAAGTCTTATTTAGTATATTAGATTTAATCTCAATCAGTATAGATGGTAAATAGAAGCTTAAATTTTGTGAGAGTATCAATTTCTGAAGGACACTGAATAAGCCACGAACAGTGAAAGAAACATATGACACATCTAGAAAGATACGCTTGGTGTTCTCTGACGTCAGTTGGGGTTAAATTTCAGTGCGTGAAATATAATTTGTTCCCGTTTGGGTGAGTGAAGCTCAATTAGGGGATAAAGTTCGGCAATCTGGGGAGTTGAGATAAACAAGTTGTCGCAATAAGCGGATTTGGAAACAGATATCGTGTGACGTTGATTTAGAAATTAATCGCTTCTAAGGAGTTGAGACGCGACGAAGATTGGTTCCGATTTAAATTTTGATCGACGCTAAAGATACGCGCCTGAACGCGGTATACGGCCCCATTCAAATAATAACGTAATAGTATTTTAAATAGACGTATGAGATCACCAAGCAAATAGATAACAAACAAATTACAGGACTAGAAAAGTTCATATTGTTTTTTAACTTTCGCGATTTGAACACATAATGTGTATAATGTACAGGACTTAATTCATTGCTTAAATACCTGCCGAAACGTCGAGGTATTTAAACAATGAATTAAATCGTGATTAAGTCCTGTACATTATAAACATTATAGAAAAGTAAAGGTAGTAGATATTTAATTTCGTTAAATGTTTGAACTTAATACATGAAATTCAGAAATCGGTTTGTTACATAGAAATATTAAGAAAACAGTGGTCAAGTACAACATAGATATTATAGATGAACAACAGATGTAAGTAAATAGACACATTTATAACAAATAAAAAGTTGGTTTTAGAATAATCGCCAATTTTAACCCAAAAGTGCACGTGTACCTGTGTATGTATATGTTGCTAAACATATAATGAGCACTTGTTAGTAACAACACTGTATCGTTATATTTTCAGATAAAACCAAAACAAAAGAGATTTTACCAAAAACAAGCTTTGTTGAAATAAGACATTCAATATATCTATAATCAACGTTATTCCAACATTTTTACCACAAAACAGTAAATATAATCAGTATCGGAGAACAACGAAACACATTGAGATAATATTTTTCCAGTGTTAGAATATTATGAAACAATAAATTCCTAAATATTTTCGGGTAAAAATTGGCTTCCCGCAATACATCAATAAAACATGCTACACAAACTATGTAAAAAGATGTACATAATATAAGCTGCGTAAAACAGCTGGACCATGAAAACACAAGCCGGTATAAATTTACCTACAATAGCGCACAATATCACCAAGTTTTCGGATTTAGACACACGGCAGTGTGACCAGCCAAGTTCATTCAAGTAAACGAGCCGTACCATGTGTAATATTACACGAGGCACTTGGAACAACTTTTGTCCTCCTCATAACTTAAAAACTATTGCACATTAACTTCTCAAATTGATCACACATTGAAACTTGCAGGATATCAATATATGCTCATAATTTCACAAACATACCTCAAACGGTTATTTAAATATTAACGTCCTAAAATCGTCACTATTATCCCTGATTAAGATATAGACATAAAATATTTAATCCAGTTCTAGATGATATATAAAGTTTAAATTTGTCATCCAGATAGGTAATTGGGTGAACACAAAGGAATAAATCAGAAAGTAGTAATAAAAAAATTAGTATTTCCATGTCGGTATGTTATGGCTTATAGTGGCTTTAAAAGTCATAATTGACGGCTACCGGCCTTTATAGTTTAAATTTGTCATCCAGATAGGTAATTGGGTGAACACAAAGGAATAAATCAGAAAGTAGTAATTTAAAAAAAAAACGTGTTTCCATGTCGGTATGTTGTGGCTTATAGTGCCTTTATAGTAGATTTTAAGATATGTACTCGTGTAAGTCTCTATCTACGAGTATAATAGATAGCTGGATAAATATAAAACTCTGTATTGTGATACAACAAATTAAAAAAATACACAACTATAACGTAAATTTTATAACGAGCCACTTCTTTACCTTTAAATCGTTTTATTCCGAACATATAAGTTGTAGTATTAATAATTGTTAAAGTCAAAGTCAAAGTGTAAGATCATAATATTACTTGCTACAGTACTCCGTGATTTTACCTTTGTAGTTCCTGTTCCCGTTATTTCCCGCAGTAAAAATGAGCTTCTGCACTATTCTAAAGCTAGACCAGCTCTAGTCTAGTCGGGAGAATGGTGACTGCCGATCCGGAACCCCGGGTTCGAATCCCACACACGCACCACTGTTTTTTCGAAGCCACGTGCGTAATGTCTCTAACTTAAAATAAGGTGAAATAAAACATCGTAAGAAAACCTCTACATAAAAGGCATGTACCAATAATCTTTCAAGGTCTTTTGTTATCTGCCTACTCATACTGGACCAGTTGTGCTAATGTTCTGTATTATGGCCTTGATTCTATCTTTGTGAGAGGCCTCTAGTCCCAGAAGTGGGAACATTTAGTGGGCTGCTTGTGTGTGTGCTATTTCTGGCTATAATCTAACCGAAACTTCATCATAGAGCCGGTCCGACGTGGTTGAGCAACAGACACCTAAACATCTAAACTTTAATTTTAGTATGATAACGTAATCTAAGCCAAGGAAGATCTGATTAATAGGCTGAGTAAGTTAAGTTATAAGAATACAATGAATATTAAGTTCTTACAAAATATTCTGTTCTTTTAATCTCTTGCAGGACTGATCATTGAACTTGGCACCCATTTACATTTCACTTCTTTTGTTGTTGAAGTCAACAATCGAGCCATGTATCACAGTATTGAACTTGGCTCTTGTTTTATATTTATGTTTTTGATGGGATCAAGTTTTGCCGGTAGACACACGTGTTTTTGTTTACTAGCAATCGGGAATATAAGACCAGAAAGACAACTTTAAACACGGCACGTGAAAATGTAACGGCCTATAAATTGGGTTTCTGTACTTGATCGGCTTACTCTCCTTTCTGTTCTACCCACAGGTCAAATACAAAGAGATGGAATGGCGATTAGGACTGCGGGTGTTGTTATTCTATGTCTTCTATAGGCGTATAAAAGTGAGTAAAAGTAATGAATGTAGAATGTAATCTACTTACTTTATTCAGCTTACAGATTTGATGCTGTAACAGTTTCGCACGCATCGTCAAAAACTCATAAGCCATTATAGAAGTTCCTTTTGAAAATATCCTTCACTTTTCATTTGTGTATTAAAATTCAACCTTTACATTTTTTTTTCAAAAAAAAAATCAGATCTTTGAGCTAAAGTTTCAGAATCTAATTTGATAAGTCAGTAAGTGTAAATTCAGGTATGAAATTCACTAAATTACGAAATGCATTTATACTTCTAAGTGTTAATTATTATTGATATTGATTACAATATTTACGAGTGCAAATATTTCATTAAGTAATATGGATATTATTCGAAAGGAAAATTTGGACACTCTTTTAGTTTTATTATGTTAAAACGGGATCTTTACATTATGCCTATCGAACTTGGGCCTAGCACAGATAGATTAGAGCCCTAATAACCTAACCTAACCTTACTAACTTTACTATTACCCGGTTTCTTTACATGATCATCAATAAAATAACAGTAAACTATTTACTGAAATTAAACTACAGTGAGACGGAAGAGATAATTGATCAAATTGGATGAAAATTGCCCCCTGAATTCAGAATATTGGCCAGGAAGTCGATTTTACAGGTCTCAACTTCACACACTCACTCTTTACAACACTCACACTCACCATCACAACGCACATACCTACTCACCAACACATTACACAAAGCACACGCCGACTTACAATCGAAGGCGCTGTATTCCACAACACAGGTCTAACCTAGTGTGGAGTTCAGAGTTCCCCTATTGACGTCATACAATACACATCCAACATCTAACACATGCTTACTTAGAATTACTAACTCCTTTTCTACATTTAAATATTTTCTTTCTTGGTTATGTACTTCTCTGTTTGTATACAATAAAATCATTTCATTTCATCAGTGCCTTTTCTTTTTCATACTTTAAATAGCTAAGTTTACGGACAATATCCCGGTCGATTGAGACATAATTGAAAATATTTTGTCAAATACCCAAATAAAAACAAAAAAAGTTAAACTTGTACTATGTACTTTAACGAGAACAGTGATAAATAACGCTCTGTAAATTATGCATTAAATAAGTAATTATACATTAAATACAAAGCAAATGTCGCCTATTCTTCCTACATTATCTATGGTTAATGAAATTCAATCCCACTTGAAGACTGAGTTGTTATGATCAAGAACAATAGAACCATTCAGATTCATGAATAAATTGTCTTATTCGCGACATAAAAAGATCGCGTTTCTGTTTGATGGACCATTATCGGATTTTCTTAATTTATTTGCTCTCTTGTATTTTATTACTCACAAGGAATAATGATGTATTTGTTTCAAGAATTACTTGAAGATCTTGATTTTGAATGTCTTCAAAGATGAAATGAATCGTTTGTGATTCAAATTGGTTAACATTTTGCTATATTCAAATTTTCACTCAATGATTGTTAGAAAGTAGATTTGTAAACTTTTTTGTTTTGAAAATTTACAGGACGTTGTTTTTGTCAGAGGTATAACAATTTACAACGCATTATCATAATTTTACGTACATTCACCGTACGTAAAACAAGGATTTATATGGTTTGATGCTATTAAGTCAACACACTCCAAAGTTTTTCGAGATTTACAGTTTCGAAGTCACTGAATAAAATTAGAAAAATCAAGACTACCCTGCGTCACTAATGTCAATGACCACAGAATCGAGTGGCATTCGCTTCAAAACTTTTCTACTGAAACGTTACGGGTACTTATGTTTCACAAAATCACGTGAACTGCTGTAGAAACGCTACGTACACATGATACACAAAATCACGTGAACTGCTGTGGAAATGCTACGTACATATGATTCACAAAATCACGTGAACTGCTGTGGAAATGCTACGTACACATGATTCACAAAATCACGTGAACTTCTGTAGAAATGCTACTACGTACACATGATTCACAAAATCACGTGAACTTCTGTAGAAACGCAAACTTTTTGTCAAATCTACAAATTTACTTTTCTATTCTATCGACGGTACCCAATTCGGATTATGTGTTATTTATTTGCTCAAATGCGAATACGTTCCAAGAAATACGACGTATTTTGAAGTACACATAACATGACATGAGTCCAAGTTCTCAATAGGATTTTCCGTTTGATATATTGGTGTAGAATGACGATGTTGAATGATCAGTTTTATGAACCATGAGAAGTTTTTGATGAAAGTAACCTCGGATCGATCGCTGGCCGTCCGCAGTCGTGCAGGGCCGCCCGTGAAGGTGGGCGGCGGTGGCCCGAGCGTGTCGGTGGACCCCCGGCTCACCAGCGACGGGTGCGTCGCCATGAACCGGTGGATCACCGCCAGGTGGTTCATCGTCTGCTGCGCCACGTCTTCTAACTTCCTTAACCTAAACTCTACGCTCTGAAAAAAGTGTACATACATTTAAATGAAAGCAGCCCGGCAAACCAGCCCTTCTACTGCCAATGCTAAATCGGTTTTAGCTTTGTTGTTGTTGTCTCTATAAATTTCAAGCGAAAAGAGTGAGAGAGAGAGTAAGAGCAATATCAAATTTAAGACAGTTTTAGGTAGATCTTCTAGGTTACTAAATAATTGTATTTATATAATACAGGACTAGCAGCGCCCCGTGGTTTCGTCCGCATAGCTCTTGATCTTGTTATTTTTCCGGGATAAAATTAAGCATAAGTCTAATTCCAGACTATTATCTATTTACGTACCAAATTTTATCGAAATCCCTTTATATATATAATCTAGTTTATGCGTGAAAGAGTAAGAATCATGCATCCACACTTTTATACATTCTTACAAACTGGTGCATTTATAATAGGTATTAGTAGGAACTAGGATTATGCAAACGACAATAAAAATTAACACGTTTTGTTACAAGAAATTGAAAAACGTTAACAAAAAGTGGGTAGTGCTTGCGAAGCCCAGGGTGCTGGGTTCGATTCCCACCCAGTGCCAATATTTGTGTGATGAATTCAAATATTTGTAATATGTCTGGGTGTTTCTATGTATAATAAGTACGTATTTAAAACTATATAAGTATTAAATCAGCTATCTGGTATCCACCATAGTACAAGCTTTGCTTAGTTTATGGTCAGATGATGTTGTGTGTGATTTGTCCACCAATATTTAAAATTTAAATTTCAATAGATTACTACTGAAGTAACCGGATACAAAATTGTACATGAACATATTTATTTAAAACACATATTATGTATGTTACCTGCATAGATTGTATTTGACAATTAGCTTTTTGATTCAAGTCCTCCATTTTCGTTGTGATATGTTCTACCCTATCAGTTGTGTTTCTCACTCTCTCTTCTATAGAATTAGATAATTTAACTTCCTGAAAAAGAAGCAAAGCGATTACAATACGTAAAAACATTTGTCGAAATGCCGACCAACTTAATAACGTTTTTTTACACAGCCCTATCGAATTCAAGTATCTATAGATTGAATCAACTCTCCACTAAATTCGTCGTTTCGAGTCGTATTAGATACTTTGGCTGGAAATAGTGTCCTTTTTTATACTTTTATTGGTTTTCACTCGACTACCATCTCGCTTGATGTTAAGTGACGATGCGGTTTACGATGGAGCGTGTTTACCTAGAAGAAACCGATTCAGTCTCGATATGAAGATACAAAGATTGTAACCATCGGGGAAAACCCACTTAGGCAACGTATTCCACAGCCTCGACGTTCTTATCACAAAAGTAGAGTCAAATCTCATCGTTCGTATCTTTTGAACATCAACCATGAAATGATGTCACTTTTTGGGGCTACCAGCATTCCGATATAAAACAATAGTAATAATAATGGTCCTCCATCCGTAATACTATTATTTTTTGCCCTACCTGCTACGCCTACCTATAACATCACAAAATCATGCAATCATCCGAATTTGAAAAAATCTAATCACAGCATAGCATTGCATTGCGCTCGTAACTCAGAGATATAATATGATTTATCTCTTTGCCAAGTAATTTCTCTGGAAAACCATTCAAACTAGAATGCAGTAATGTTTGCACATTACTAGCAAGTCAAGCAGTATCTTGGAGTTAGATAAACTGGCAAAGGTGCGGCACTTCCCCACGCAGTCTCTACAAACCTAACACTAGAAAAGGTACCACTACTTTACAAAAATAAAACACAAATTTGTTATTCAGATGGCACCCCCGTAATTTTGAAATAACAGTTAAGAGAGCCATCTACAGGAATCTATTAATTTTTCTAAAAAGCTGTCATTTAGAGTAGTTAAAGACTTCTTCTAGCTGGCAAAACATCATCAGCATCTCTGATGTTGCAGTTTATAAGCGACAGATATCATCAGGCGGAACGTAAGCTCAGTATTTGCAAGTTCCGACTGGTCTAGAAAGTTACGGCTGGTCTAGTCGGGAGAACGTTAACTGCCGATCCGGAGCCCCCGTTTCCAAATCCCACGCGCATACTGTCTTTTCTAAGTCATGTGCGTAATGCCGCTAATTTAAAACGGTGAAGAAAAAATCGTGAGGAAATTGACATGTACCTAAGTCATGTGATCCACCAACCCGAACTGGGCCAGCGGCAGCGTGGTGAATTATGACCTTGACTCTCTCCTTACAAGAGAAGTCCGAGTCCTCCGAGGACTCCTTACAGAGTCCCAGCACTGCGAACATGGGGACTGCTTGTGAACCGAATTGTTACCTCACTCATCGTGTAAAAAAAATTTAAGCACCAAAGTTAAATACTTACTTGTTCCCTAAAGTACCCTTCAACGCATTCCTCCTCAAAATCATAAAGCCTCTCCATATCCTCCTTCTCCAAAAACAATTTCAGTCCATTGTCATACTGCAGCCGCTTGTGCGATACGTTTCTGGTGACCCACTTGCAGGCGTGGTATATATGGCAGAATGTTATTAGGGGGGGAGGTAGTACTGGTTTCTGTTCATACTCCATAACTACTGTGAATCTTTGGAACATCCAAACCTGAAGAAACAGCTGCGTTAGTACGTGGTCTATTTAACGTTACGTAAAAAACTTGTACTAAGCGTAAACGGGCTCGTACTTCTCAACAATGTGAAAACTTAACTGAAGAAACTTATTTTACGACTTCAGGACAGGCATGACGACTGATCCTGAAATTATATTAAACTTTATGATACGAACAGTATAATCAAATCAATCAAAAGTCAATAGAATGAAATACGTACCAACTTTAATTTTGGTATATTTTTGTTTAACTTACTCGTACTTTCTGATCATTCAAAGTTGGATGGGCAAGTCCATTTTAAGACTACGAAATTATTACACAATGTATTATTTACCATTGGATAACCCATTCAATTTAAAGTAGCTTTTGTTACGAAACCAGTTTCCTAAACGCAATATTTAATATAGCTAACATACATACTTTACGCGCGATGCATAGAAAATACCATGCTGTGACGTCACGCTTTAGTAGTGTTTTTGTATGAAGCGTTTTTGGGAAAGTCCAAAATTATGATGTTAAAATCGAGATGTCACTGGAAGTTTTTCAGATAACAAAGTAATTCTTTCAATTTATGTTTCAGTTATTGAGTAGCCTTTTGATGTCATGAGTCGTCATGCCTATTGACCCTGAAATTGTAAAATATTGATATGGGTTGATGATTGGACCAAAAGTGTAACATTCTGATTAATTCTGATTAACGTCAAGTAGAATATTCAAAATATAGAGTGGGGAGGGTTCTTTATATACTAAATATTATTACAACTAATAACTGCCCCCCAACGTTTGGATTGAATTATTATTTATAGAACACTGCATGTTTTTGGAATAAAATTCATAGTAAATATAAGTTCTATCTCTTTATTGCCAAGTTTCAACTTGATCCAATCCGTTCGCTCGCCGCGATTGAGCAACAAACATCTAAACATTAACATTTATAATATTTATACATTTTGGTGAGATATTAAGATATGTTTAAAGTGAAATTCTTTCACAAAGTTGAGTAGAACGTGCCACTGTCCGCTTAGTATCTTACGCGTAACTCTATAGTAAAGTAAGTTACACTTATGTAAATGTTTAATAAATGGTGACAACAAACTAATATTGAACAGCAAATAATAAAGAACAGTTTTCAGAAATGCATACTCAGCAAATCAATCATGCAAAATACTTGTTTCAAAGTTACCAAAATGAAATCAGTGAGCGATGAAATTTGGAATGTATTGCCTTTCGCTTTGGCAAATACACACACTACAAATTGTTTGATTTATAAATTAAAATGAACGAATTTCCATCGCAGTGAGCCGGCGTTTATGCTAAGCTTTAATTTTATTTCAGTTTTAAATGATTGAGTAACTTTTGAAACAAGTCTTTGATAGGTCCAATTCTGACACTTAGCACACTATGAAAAATTAAATTTGTCAAATGAATTGTATTTGAGCATTCCCTTGCCCTATGACAGACAGCTAAACGGTGCGCGACGAAAATAACCACCAATAGTGAAGCTTCATTATTCTAGTCGCCTCACCGTATTGGTGAATATTTCCTCGCATAGAGGATCTAGAATAGTCAAGAAATTGCAAATGTAATCGAAATCGAAAATGTAAATACTACTACGCACAATGGCCCCGTTAAGAGGCTAAGTGCAGAAAAGGTCTTGTCAAACAAACTAAACTTGCCATGTAGTTCTATTTTTTAAATTATATAATCAGAATAGGACCTATTGTAGGAGTAACTAAATATACAAAGCAAATAAAGAACATAAACCTGATGCGAGACTTCATTGACTTCGTTAAAGATATTGTTAAAGACGGCTATAAGCAGGTTGATCAGGAGGATGTTTGCGATGAGCAGGTAGACCGTCATGGCGATGGGGGTGATCCACCGTCCCGTGACGCACTTCCGATCGTTCACGTCTTTTCCGCAAGGCGGCGCAATATCCGGTGCGAACACTTCCCCGTATAACATAAAGTACGGTTGGAAGAACACCTAGAAATACCAAAACCAAATGCCAACAAAATCATAAAATAACAAAATTGTAACTGAATGAAATTAAATCTTTCGTAACTATTACGTAAGCATGCTAAAATACCAAAATTAATGTAATTTACAAAACTTTGAAATAAACAAATAGAAATACGTAATGAATAAAACAATAAGGACAAAACAACTGCTCTTCGCTAAACTATTCTTCGCTAACTACGGTAATCTACCATACTACACTAACTCTACAATTATTTCTTAAATCGCGATAATAACATAGAACTTTTACAATAAATACTCTCGTCTTGACAACGTTAAAATATAATTTATAAATCTATGTTGAAATCGCGAAGGTTTCAGTACCGCAACCTACACAAATATCAAAAAGTTCGAAGTAAAATCTCGCAACAGGTGATCCACAGACAACATCTACTCTAGCCGAAGTTCCCTCGAACCTGATGGGAGACGCCGTTGACCTCAATAAAGATGTTATTGAAGACGGCGATGAGGAGGTTTACGAGTAAGATATTGGCGATTAAGAGGTACACGCTCATCACTAGCGGCGGGACCCAATGCCCCACCCGACACTCTTCGAGCCCTGGCAACCCGCAAGGTGGCGCCATCTGCTCGGCGAACACTTCTCCATACAGCATGAAGTATGGTTGAAAGAAGACCTGTAAGTGTTAGTATGAACATAGGACATGTCAATTGAGTTAGAAAAACAAAACAGTTTGTGTTTAATCGTGTAATGCAACAATGACGCGGACAAGATGGCGAGATAAGATTTTGGCTTAGCCTACCATGAGCGTAAGTGATTTTGGGAATAAAATTATTGTATTCTTCGTCGTTCTTTTCTATTGAAATTACAGTACAGCATGTTCAGTTAATAATGTGAATTAAATGTTGACAATGTCGTCTCGATATGTGAACGAAAACATGTGATACAGCATGGAAACGTTACGATAACAATAATATATCGTATAGGTATCTAAAATGTTTTAAATAGTTGTTATACTTAGTTCAAAAAAGTCTATATTATGAGAAATAATATAACATGTAAGGTACAGATTTAAGTACTCCTCAAAGAACCAGTAAAGTTAACAAACATGTCTATAGATTTTATTAACCTGTCTAAATATGTGTATGTGTACATATTTTTGTAGATTTAATTGACAAAGTTGGTTAGTTAAGTAAACACCACATAGACACAACATAATGACATAGAAATGTACCTCTCTGATTAAATGCCAGCTCGCCTCTTCTTCTGGGTATAATATCGCCTGTCTGGCAACCCCGAATGACATTAGCACCACGAGCAATAAAACTACGAAGTATATCATATTCTTAACCATCTTGCCCATCATCGTGACCAGTGGACCTGCCGAGGAAACAATTCGAATATAACGTCTCATTTAATCTCTATATATAAAAACTAGCTGACCCGGCAAACGTTGTATGTACTTAGTATCATAAAAAAATAAAAAATTAGTCTAAAAAATAAAAAATAAAATTTAGGGGTGGGGATCCCTAACATTTAGGGAGATGAAAAATAGATGTTGGCCGATTCTCATAGATACCGGATAAGCACAAAAAATTTCATCAAAATCGGTCAAGCCGTTTCGGAGGAGTATGGCAACAAAAACTGTGACACGGAAATTTTATATATTAGATAGATGTTATGTTGGTTTGTGTACGCTTCAAAACTCAAAAAGTTCTGCACCGATCCAGCTGAAATTTTACAATTATACATAATTCCGCATCAAGGATTGTTTTTATCTAAATTTTGCATCACAATGTGCCACAGCGAAGCTTGGCAGGGTACAGCTAGATTCAAATAAATTTACTTACAACATTTTACGTTAGAAAACATGTTGTTGTCATAACGAGTGTAGATACAACGCAAAAGTAATCTGTTCGCACAAAAAGTAACCGATTATTATAAACTAACGACCGGCACCGGCTTCGCACGGGTGCAACGCTGATACAAAAAATACGAATAAAAATGGTTATTGTGGGTTATCCCTAAGAGAGAGACATATACCATTGTAGACTTTTTTGTAGACCTTTTTAATGGGTACAATACTGCAGTACATTATTTTGATCTATCTCTTAGGATCCAGCCAGCGTTTGCAAAGTACCTAAGCACAAAAAGTGTTTATTTATGACATCACATTAGAAACTTTTAAAATTATTAGTGTTTCTCTACTGTTGTATGCACCACATATTATACATATAAACCTTCCTCTGGAATCACGCTATCTATTTAAAAAACCCCCATCGAAATCTGTTTGATAGTTTTAAAGATCTAAGCATACATAGGGATATAGGGACAGAGAAAGCGACTTTGTTTTATACTATGTAGTGACTAGTGATGTATAATCTTCTTAAGAAAATGTTAGCGCACTTCTTCTTCTGTTCATCTATGTTGGAATTAATATGTTTTCATGCTAGACTAGCAGTACCTCGCAGTTTTACCCGCGTAGTTCCCGTTCCCGTTATTTTCCCGGGATAAAAAACCTATGTGTTCTCCCAGACCATAATTTAACTATGTTGCAAATTTCAACTTCATCCGTTGATACGTTACGACGTGATTGAGCAACAAACATCCAAATTTATAATATTAGTAGGATAATAAACATTCAATTAAAGTAGCAACCTTATCATGTCAATTCCAAGGAATTATATACATCTATAGATTGTTATATCATAATTAGATTTAAGCTAAGTGAGTACTTATTTCCCCCTTGAAAGTAACAAACGACTTTATTACTAAAGTTGTACAGTACGAAACCTTAAAACAAATTATTTTAACCAACTTAATGTAGGGACGGAAGCCGTAAAATTGTCGAGGAATTAAAACTTCTAACTCGAAAAGGCGATATAATGACTGTTGTGAAACCGAGCTCCAGTAAATTTCCGACTAATGCTATCGTTGTGTGTTTAGCACAAATAGTTTTATGCCCTGTGCCGTAAGCAGGCATTCGTGACCGCAGCCAATTTATCCAGCCCTGATGCCTTAATTCTGCAAAGGTCACGGGCACGGCTTGACACGGCCATTTTATGTAAATATTCATGGATTTGATGAATGTTTGTATGTTTACAGTTCGTGAACAAGAAGCCTTCATTTGTAGAGCAATCAGTCTGCGTTGTTGACACACTGTTTTATGTTTGGAGGAGACGTAGGCGTACTCAACAAGTTATAGTTCTGCGGTTGAGCTGTAATTTACTGGTCTTTGTTGATTTTATTTCGGTGTTAGGCTACAAAGCTTGGGAGGACATATTTTTTATGTTTAAGCTTTGTTGGTAAAATATTTGAACATACAGTTAAACGTTTCAAAAATGAAATCTAATTAAGAGCAACCTTTGTGCTAGAGACACATTTTGTAATAACAAAATAAAATGATACGTAAGAGTGGTTTGTTTTTAAGCCCCTCTAGTTGGCTGCCTCCTGGCTTTGTCACTACATAGATGCGTAACTTATACCGCGCTATATTATTATGTAACCGTATTTTTTTTTCTATATTTTTTTTCTGTATTATTGTTATTTTTCTTTATAATTTAAGTGCAATAAAGAGTTTATCTATCTATGTAGCTATTTACAGTTACTAAGAGACGAAGTGGATGCAGTAGTCAACCACAATCACAATACTACGCAATAAACCTTAAATGCGGTTAATTAGAACATAGATAAAGTTCAGAACAGTAATCTTACCCAAGTACTTATTAACGCCGAGGATATTGAGTATCCGCAGGTACCAGTAGATGATGTCGACGCAGTAGATGACGCGGCCGGTCTCCATAGAGCCTGCTCGCAATCGCAGCGTCAGTCCCACCAGGAAGAAGATGATGAACCCCGCATCATACGTATTCCACATGTTCCATGCCCACACACTGAATTTATGCCTGAAATAATTGATACTACAATGCAAAATCCTTTTGTCGACACCAGTAGAGATTTACTACGATAACATGACCCGCCCCTCCAGAATTCAAAACGTTTGAAAGTATTTGTGAAAGTATATACAACGCACCACCACGCATGTGTGCGTACTGCTACAGCAGACGAATAATCACAACTACATACAAACTCTTTCGTAAGGATGTGACTTCACACATTAAAACAGTGATTTGGAGGGGCGGGCCATGTTATCGTAGTAAATCTCTACACTTAACACAATAATAGTTTCACATATCTAATATATAAAATTCTCGTGTCACAGTTTTCGTTGCCATACTCCTCCGAAACGGCTTTATCGATTTTGATGAAATTTTTTGTGCTTATCCGGTATCTATGAGAATCGGTCAACATCTATTTTTCATCCCCCTAAATGTTAGGGGTAGTCCACCCCTAAACTTTTATTTTTATTTTTGAGACAAAAATTTTAATTTATATTTTTTTATGATACAACATACAAAAATACATACAATCCTCTATTTTCACCCTTCTACAATCAACCCTTATTTTTTAATAACCATATTAGTAATTTAATCATTTTTCCTCTCCGGTCGAAAACTGATCAATCGTCATTTAATTAGTTATCCCCGCCAGATGTCACTTCTGACCCAGTAAACAGCACGATAATTTGGGGATCAAAAGTAGCCTATAGCATATATATAGTTTGAACACGCTAATCTCGGGAACTACTGGACCGATTTAAAAAAATCGTTCACCGTTCTTTCATATGTTTGTAATCCTTGAACGCTGTAGGTTATATATATGTACCACGGGCGAAGCCGGGGCGGGCCGCTAGTAACTTATAAAAATTTTGCTACGCTACGCGGTATAATTCGTGACCTAATAACCAATTCACCTTACCAGGCTAAAATAGAATTTGTGTTTATTCAGGAATACTAAGTGCATTCAATGTCATTCTTGTCCGTTCAGCCGCCATAGAGATACGTGGGATCACATATAGAGGTAGGTACAGACACACAAATTTTCGCCTTGATAACATTAGTGTGATTACGGCCACAAAAAACGATCTTCTTACTAAAGTGACCTTATCTTTTATTTCTTCCCGATAACATTTTGACTCATACGAATGGATTATGCATATACATGATATTCATATACTGGAAAAGTTTATGTTAGCAGCTTTGATCGCGTAGCCCACGATGCAAAATAACAAAATTAGAAAGAACCCATTTTAACCCTGTTCGATTCTTACAGTGGTAATTACTCGTCTACCTGTTGTTAAAAGCATTTCTCGATTATGATATTTACCATTATCGTAAAACATTAATCGCATAAAGTACATAATCGATCATTTTCAATCTCTCCAAGCTGCACAAAATGCAAACCGACTCAATAAGCCCGCATGATTGAGTGCCTCTGATTTCTTTGCGTGGGAAAATCGCTAGCTCGAATTCCGAGCTCAGAAAGAAAATTCAATTTCATACACAATGTACAAACTCGTTGACTGGAGCGGTGTACAAGACCGATAACCACTGTCATGTAGTCTGTTTGTGGATTTAGTATTATACTAAGCACATACTAGGTCGTGATGAAACGTACTAAGCCTAAAAGCTGAGCAGCACCCATTTTAACAAGATTGCAAAACAAAACAGTTTTTATTAGTAACTGGAATAATGGAATGAATAATGAACAAAATACAAGGGTTAGCAGATTATCTCTACAAAACCGAAAGAAACCGATTGAAGTTGAAGGCTCATAGGCAATGATACTCTTGCGCGAAAAAGACTTCAAAGTCTTGAACATCGCCGAAAAATTGCTAATTTTTCCACAACTAAAGAATACGTCTTTGTAAAGTTGCTTTATTGTTGAAAGGATCAGAGCCACTCAGACGTATGATGTTTTCCTAACAAATAACTATAGCATTTCTGTGTAACCTGTGACAAGTTTACGAACAATAAACATCTACAAACAAACTTTCAGCTAACTCCATAATAATAGTACAGTAATACGGTTACTTACTTAATAGCTACTGGTTCGGATGTGACTATTTCTCTCACTTTCTCACACAAAAAGGTTATTATATAACATATAGAATATATCTCTGGCCACGACGGAGTCGGGTCCATCTTCACTAATACTGTATATGTGAACATTAGTAGGAACAATATGTACGCTATCTGAAACAAAAACACAGATTAACATCGAATAGAAAACACATACACAATTTAATATTCACAAGCGAATTCAAATTCATGTATTTATTTATTACAGTCACTCAAAAACTTTCAGCTAGTGCTGAAACATTTTAGTGTACATTTACATGAAAATGTCATCCACCAACCCGCATTGGGCGAGCGTGGTGGACTATGGCATAGAATAGATAATATAGATAGAACGGACACTCCCCACCCCCCGCCAATTTCAAGCTTCCTTACCCCTCAGGGCGTTTTGGATACGCTAGGAGCACTCAACGAAGGGCTGGTATCGAACATCTATTTCCTAACGAAATATCATCATGGTGGGTTGTTGTGCTTTTTACGGCTGTCCGTCAACTAAACGGGACAAGACTAAAAGCTTTATTTAATTTCCTAATGATAAAATAACGTAAGATTAGAAAGTTGTGTGAAGAGTAGTTGTGTGAAGAGTAGGTAGCTCCACAGCGGCGTTTGTATGGAATTTTAGTAGTGTCCGGGGTGTGACTATGGCCTAGGCTTCTCTCCTTGCAAGAGAAGGCCGTGAGTCCCAGCGAGTGAGTCAAGGCATGTAGTGGGCGGCTCATGTTATGTTGATATGTGAAACTGTTTTGTTTACTATGAAGATTGCTGATTTCATCATCCTATAGTTTACAAAAAAATATTATCGAGCCGAAAATAATGAACCCAGAACCTTACACCCATTGTTCGTAAATAGCACGTAGCCTAACATCTCCAAGTGTATAAATATTCAAAATGTTCCAATAGCTGCGTGTCACTGTGCTGTTATGTGGCTGGCATTTTGCTTACCATCAGGCACATATCCAGCTCGTCTCGTCACTCTAAATTATGTAAAAAAAAAATATGTACGTGTTTTTTTTTATTAAATTTAGCAACTCCACAGACTCCGGGGTCCGTGACCTTTGTCATTTGTTTTCTTTTTTTTTACATGAATCTTGGATTAGGAAGAAAAGGAAATAGGTACTATAATATGTATAATATGTACGTGTACAGACCGTCATATTTTTTTCTGTGGTTTTCACATTTTGTCGGCGTATATATTATTTTGACTGATTCTAGGAATTACGAATAAGTTCCATACAAAAACAAAACGAGTCCAGGAATGGATCCAACTAAAGTCTTTCGATGGATTAACGAAACCACTTCTTAGAAACTAGTAACGGCAGCAAATGTTTCAAAGAATGACGGTGTTGGCCCGTTTCATTCCTAATTTTCTTTTTGAAGTAAACACTTGGTTAACCACTTTGAATATTTTTAGTAGGACAAAAAGTTATGGGTTTGCGACGCAAACCGAAGTAGCGTAGTGTCGAAGCGGAGCGGGACTTAATAGCAGTATATGAGTAACTCTATCTTACAGATGAGATAAGAGTTACTAATATAGGTACTGCTGGTGGCAAAGGTGCCATACTCGTATAATTGTACGACATGTTTAATATTAAAATTCTAAGTAAAAACCAATAAGAGTAGCTGACCTGGGTTTTTACCGCCTAACGAAAACTGTCTTAGCTTTGATGTCGTCGTCTCTTTTCTTTTCGCTGGAACAGATAGAGACAGCAATAGCCAAGCTAAAGCCAATTTAGTACACAAACACATACGTACACCCTCTCCCTCATACACACACACACACCCTTATACACATGCACCCACTCTCACCCTCACACTACATCTTCTTCTAGAACTGGGATTAGACCAAAATAACAATTTTGATACTGTGTTTTTACTTTCGTTCCCTGGCTTCCACAGCACGGGCCACCGAGCCCAGTGTGGGGCCGAAGGCTAACTCTGGGAAAATTTATGTATTTTCTTGTGATAAATTTAAGCATTTTTGTAATCTGTTCCGATTGATGTTTCTTGGTAATAAAGATTTGTATTTGTATATCAAATATAATTTGTACTAAACTTCCGACTAAGTACATATCCACTTAGAACCATATCTGACTTCAGTTAGGCGGTAGAAGGGCTGGTGGCTTAGTTGGTGGGTTGGTAGTAAGTCTGCCTGCGAAGACGTGGGGCGAGGGTTCGATCAGTGCAAATATTTATTTGAGTGATGAATACAAATATTTATACTGACCCTCGTCAATACAAAATTGTGTAAATGCTTTAATAAAAACTTGTTTTTAACCCCCGACCAAAATAAAAAGGGGTGTTATAAGTGACGTCGATGTCTGTCTGTCTGTCTGCCATGGCACCGTAGTAGAACTCAAACAGATGGGCCGATTTCGATGGGGTTTCTTTTATTTCAAGGTTAATACCATAGTAAATGTTCTTAGCTATGTCTGGTTAATGTCGATTCAAGATGGCCGCCTCCACAAAATGGCGGACAAAATATTTCTTCACAACCTACCTCAATTTGGGTATCAAATGAAAGGGCTTGACTAGTAGAGTACTATGTACTATAACAAATTTCAAATCCAAAATGGCCGCCACGACAAAATGGCGAATTATATAATATTTTTCATTACTACCTCAATTTGGGTATCAAACGAAAGAGCTTGACTAGTAGAATACTTTGCACTATGAAAAAATTCAAATCCAAGATAGCCGCTTCCACAAAATGCCAAAATACATTTCTTTTTTCACAACTCCCTTTATATGGGTATCAAATGAAAGGGCTTGACTAGTAGAATGTTGTACAGATAACAAATCCAAGGTAGTCGGGGGTTAATCAAAATTTTTAATTTTGTTCTTGTACACTAAAAAGAGTAAAATAAACTATTTTCGTACAAAAAATTAAACCGACTTCAAAACCACAAATAGGCACTCAAAAGCGAAAAATAAACTAAAATCATTATTATAAGCGCTACTCAATCATCTATTTGAAGTCGGTGCCAGTGAGGTCAAAAAGTTAGTAGATTGATGCTATGTAGACACATGGTAAGTAGGCACAGGTAAGTAGTATCTATCCTATACCTGTAAGATTTGGCTGGCACCGACTTCAAATAGATGATTGAGTAGCGCTTATTATAGGTAATTAAAAGTAGGTGCACTGAATGTAATCGGTCAAACCCTTGATGTATGAAATGTTGTGTACAGTTGTGTATGAAATCAATAATCAAATTATTGGGGATCAATGAAAGGCTTCATAGATGATTTTACTAAAAATAATAAAATTTATTTATTTGACATATCCTCTGGAAAGTACAAACCTTAAATTACAAATAAACACATAAAAATCGAAAAGAAGTACCAAAATACATATGCTAACAGTATAAACGATTTTAGCAAAATGTTGAAATAAACTCAGTGTACCAAATATTTCACTAGATGGCGTTAAATAACTTTAACACCCCTTAGTGATTTGCTTGGTTGGCTTGCAACCCATGAAAAATAAAACTTAATAAAAAAATACTCGAGGTTAAGTATTTAGATAATACATACCTAATGATTTTAGTTTATTTTTCGCTTTTGAGTGCCTATTTGTGGTTTTGAAGTCGGTTTAATTTTTTGTACGAAAATAGTTTATTTTATATACACACTAGCGGCCCATTCCGGCTTCGCTCGGATAATAAGCTAGATACCGACTGCAGCGCCATCTGCCGGGGTGATTTGTGAATCTAAACCATCCAGGGCTCTACCCGAATGTATCCAAAAAAATCATTCAAATCGGTCGAGCCGTTTAGGAGGAGTTTACTCACAACGAAAAGTGGCATTGATTTTTAAACGGTTTTATTTAGCTCACCCCGTTTGTTTTCTTTATTATTATATATATAGATATATGATATATAAGTAGGTCAGGTATCAGCTATCTGGCTTCCATAATACAAGCTTCGCTTAGTTTGCGGTCAGATGGTGTTGTGTGTGGAATATTCACCAATATTTATTAATTATTTTTTTTATTTTTTTTTAACTTTTATAGGTTTACACTTGACCGCCATCTCGCCTGATGTTAAACGACAATGCGGTCTACGATGGAGCGTGTTTACCTAGAAATAACCGATTCACTCTCGATTTGAAGACACAAAGATTGTAATCATCGGGGAAACCCACTCAGGCAACGTATTCCACAGCCTAGACGTTCTTATCACAAAATTAGAGTCAAATCTCTTCGTTCGTGTCTTTGGAACATCAACCATGAAACGATGTCGCTTTTTCGAGCTACGAGCATTAACAAGTTTTCACTTTTATAGGTAATAGGGCATATGCATGTAGTTTAAATTGGTTTAATAATTTTTTTCGTAGAATCCTTAATGTCCCGCCATTATGCCAAAACAATTATTTTATTATTTAGTTAGTTATTAATCATAAAAAATATTATTTAAAAAGTGCAAAATAGGCGCGGGAAATTCAAGTTTGCGAAACGCATCACTATTGGTCGAAACCAAATGTGACGTCACATGACATATTTTCTGCTTTAACGGTGTCGATATTCGTATAGAGCTAGTAGTGTTAGAGAGAAAAGTTGTGTTCTCCATCGTTTGATTAGCTAGCACAACTCAAAAATCGGTACAAAGTAACTGCAACACTTGTAGTAAACAAACACAGGTCGTGGCCTATGACGTCATGCAGACGTGGGAAAGATGGCGGCGTTTAAACTGGTCAAATTATATCGATATTTTAAATATTATTTTAAAAACCAATTTGTACATTTACAAGAGTATTATTATATTTTTTTATTGTGTTATAATAATGTAAAAAGTGAATTAAAAATATTTAAAAAATGCATGCATATTCCCCATTGTTATAACTGCCAACTTTTTGAGCTACAGTTAATTGTTTCATTAATTTTGTATACCGAAATCAAAAGCCTCATACAGCTCAAATGACAGCAAAGCGTAATAGAAAGAAAATCTATTTAGAGTCGCTTTGATCATCACATTGTTGACTCCGGTAAACCGTGCGGGCTCGTATAAATGACCCCTCATTCTTTACAAAAACTCTTAACACAATAACTACAAACTCAAGGTTGAACAGTAAGGAAAACCAGTGAAAAGTAATAATTTATTAAGCTTATGTTTCAGTTTATGAAATGAACTAACAGCGGCCTGCGGTTTTACCGGCGTAGTTTTCGTTATTTTATCAGGATGAAAAATAGCCTCTGTTAGGCCAGCCTAACAGTGTTTCAGTAACAGGTGTATTATAACCATCGATATAATTAAAAAAAACGAAGATGACGTATGCCATAATCTAAAGACAACATCACGTGGCGAAAATTTGTTTGAAAAATTTGAAAATTGAATTGTCAGCGAACGTACACAATTGTCAGCGAACGTACACAACTTCTTGTTGCGACTGAGACTAAATCAGGAGACGTCACCTGATCTTGCATCGCCGTAGTAGAAGCGCGTTTGCCGCTTCTGCGTTTTTAAGAGTTTGATGATTCTAACAGTGTTTCAAATTTTAACCTAATCTGGCCTCCTACCGCCTAACTAAATCGGCTTTCGATCAACTATTGCGGTCTCTATCATTTCAAGCGGTAAGAAAAGAGAGAGGCATCACAAAGGTAAGACAGTTATCGTTAGGCGGTAGATCCCCCGTTCAGCCGTCTTGGCGTGATTGAGCAACAAAAATCTAAGTATAATATTTCTAATATTGGTTGGATTAGTAAAAATCCGCTATTTTGGATTATTATTATGATGCTCTAAGCCTGGGTTTTCTCTGAATAGAGTATTTGATAAATTTAAGGACACCTAAAATGCTTAAAGAAAATGATGGTACACACGAGCCGCTTTTTCGTTCGACTTGGTGGGGTATTGCCGTCCATGGGGCGTGCGTGGGGGCACATATGTAGTCTAGTAGACAGTCTATGTTATTTTCTCAGACTATTATTTGGTTAATTAGTTCCAAATTTTA
Source organism: Ectropis grisescens (assembly GCA_017562165.1). Taxonomy (NCBI): domain Eukaryota; kingdom Metazoa; phylum Arthropoda; class Insecta; order Lepidoptera; family Geometridae; genus Ectropis; species Ectropis grisescens. The sequence goes on from CM029785.1 coordinate 19,429,314, forward strand.
GCGTGACTCAATCAGTTCTTACAACGTGAGTATCCAATATACAAACAAAGGTATTTACGAAGTCTCAAAAGTGCAATACATTTTTAACATTTAAGTTAAATTTACGTAAGTAATATACGCTTAAGTCTTGGTAAACTAAAACCATATTTCTACCAGAACCTTTTAGTTTCCACAACGAAAGATCTTTCCTGCTTGTTGCGCATCACAATATCATAAAAATTCTAATACATCCTTGTTTTCTCTGCTACGTTTCCAACAGTTTATATTCCAATGTTGCTCTACGCTCAACAGTAATGCTTTTATTATTTCACTGTTTCCCTACAATGTTTCTATCGTTTTTCCTTTTATCAACGGCTTGTTGTACCCCAAGGATAACCTCTAACACCTGCCATAGACTCTTCTCATCTACTCATACAAATAAATAAAATTGAATTGTCTGTTTGTGATATTAAGATAACCGCTTTTTACTAGTTGCATATGAATGTACAGACGGTACATAAACCAATTTTTGACGTGACAATGACTAACAAATCGATGGACGCCGGCTGCATGCACGAAAAAGTGTCCCGTTATGGCCCGTTACGCTCATTGTACGCTTGCGCCGCATTTATCAATGTTTTGTTACGACGTTACGACGTTGTCACGTTAAACTATCATCCGTAAATCAACCGACTTTACAAACAACCATTTTATTTTATTTTTTAACCATTTTGTTTATGTTCTGTCTGTTCCGGCTAATATCCGAATCGGGACGACGCTTTCACTACCAGATAGCTGATCTTATGAGGCATAACATAGGTTACTCTTACTCATCATCATCATCATCATCGTCAGCCCATGTTCGTCCACTGCTGGACATAAGCCTTTCCAATATTGTGCCACCAAATCCGGTCCTCGGTTCTCCGCATCCATCCACTTCCCGCCACTCTCTTCAGGTCGTCGGTCCACCGAGCGGGAGGCCATCCCACGGGACGTTTCGAACGTGGTCTCTACTCTTACTGGAGGAAAATAATTAGGGTTCCGCAAAAGAAAAACTTTAAAACGCGGGTGTAACCGCGGGCACAGCTAATATCAGATAAAATAGGTGTTAAGTTGCGTTTCTGAATACATTCACCAAAGCCCGTACAATGGCGTATCTCCAACAATGTCGGCCTCTATGAAATATGGCGCCATTCATTAGAGGGCGGGAAAGGAAGTGAAATAAAAGAGAAATAAAACCGTATATCGATTATCACTTAGCGACGCGAGCGGATGATGTATTGTTCCAGTTATTGGTACACCGGCTGTCGAGAGAGTAAATTAAATTAAAATTGCGAATAAACAACTGTCGTATCTCGTTTAAAGTTTCTGAGTGTCACAGGCACGCATAAAGATTCAAGAAAAAATTGGTTGTCTGTAAAGTCAGTTGGTTTACGGACGATAGTTTAACTTGATAACGTCATAACAAAACATTGATAGATGCGGCGCAAGCGTACAGTGAACGTAACGTGACAATGAGCGTAACAGAACATAACGGGACACTTTTTCATGTATGCAGTCTGCGTTCATCTATTTATTAGACGTTGTCACGATCGTTTTAAAATATCAGAAGATATCTCACAACGGATGTGAACTTGAGAACATGGCGCATGAACACTCGCTCTTCCACTACCTATATGATGTGATTAATCCTGTAATAAATAAATAATACAATCAAATCTTTTTATTCGCTGATTAAACCAGTTTATAATCATTAGGGTTCATACAAATAAATAGAAATCTTGTTTTTGTGGTATCCAATAGGTCTGTGATTGAGTGACGTGATAGAGCATCAAACATGGGAATTTTCGAATTTATAATATTAGTAGGATGCAGGTAGTGGTAGGACTTCTAGCAGAGTCCGACTGGGGAAGTACCACACCTTTGCCAGTTATTTCAATGCCAAGCAGGAAAGTGCAAACATTACCGTGTTCCAGTTGAAGGGCAATGTTTCCAGAGAAATTACAGAGGCTTAGAGATATAACATCTTAGATCTCTGGGTGATGAGCGCAGTGCAGTGCTAGGTAATGATTTGGACTATTTATGTTCCAATAGCTGCGTGTCACTGTGCTGTTATGTGGTAGGTATCTAGCTTACCGTCAGACACATGTTCTGCTCGTCTCGTCACCTTTATTAAAAAAAAGGATGGTAGTATGAATGTCATTTTACGATACTCTTTTTTTTTTTAAATAAAGCTTTTATTCGGTAGATATCACAATAGTACGTGTCTCAAACTTAAATAAACAAATGGTATAATTCTGTGTCGGGAAACTAATTCAATTCCTTTGTGAGTAATTAACACAAATCCACAATAGACAACATCAACCACATTAACCACCGCTCTATGATTTACATGCATTATTGATAATTATTTAACTTAACATTCCAAAACAGACGCAAATTTACCAATTAGGTCAAATGTGCGGAATATAACAAAATAGCATTAATAAATAATCCAAAAGCTAATTTACCAGAGCGACCCAATCGTATTAACTGCTGGCTCAATTTGAAAACGGGTTTTAATACAAAAGGTACTAATTTAATAACACAATAAATAAAAGTGGTCAAGTGCGAGTCGGGCTCGCCCATGAAGGCTTCCGTAGCAGCAAGTAACATAATTTAAAAGTTCTTGTACTTCGTTGTTACTTTAATCAGTGTTTTAACAATAGTCAATTTATAAAGTATTAAAATAAAACTACTTACTAGATATCATTCAAACCAATTTTCGTTGATAGTTTACATGGTAACGTACATCATATACTTTTTTAATTTTGTCATTCCCTTATTTTAGATGTTACAGTTAAAGGGACACACTTTTTACCACTTTGGAAGAGTCCCTCGCGCAAACTATTCAATTTAGAAAAAAAATATGTTAGAAACTTCAATATAATTTTGATGACCTATATGGATAGATACCCCACACGTATGGTATATATCTAATAATTTTTCTGCTTTTTCTATTTTTTCTTAATGCGGTTTTAAACTTACCAAGTTTCAATAGTATAGCTTTTATAGTTTAGGAGAAAAGTGTCTGTGATATACTGACGGACAAACATGACGAATCTATAAGGGTCCCGTATTTTGCCATTAGGCTACGGAACCCTAAAAAATGGGTTATCTGTAAAGTTGGTTTACGGACGATAGTTTAACGTGACAACGTCATTGTTACAAAACATTGAAGAAATTATTGCATACTAGAGAAAGATTCCAGGACCGCCAGACGTCATGTATTTTCTGATGAACGAAATGTGGACGGTTGAGTTGAGTTGAGTTAGTACGTATTAGGAACACATGCTTAACCGCTTACTTGCTTAGATGGCCAATTTTGAGATATAGGGTCCATAAGATACATTACTTACTTCACGTATTTTCTAGTAACTGATTTTCACGTATGTTATAGGCAATATCTTTAAAAATAAAGCCCCATCACTCCCAGACACTTTCCATCGTCCGTACTGCTTAACAGACGCTTTAAAACTCCCGAAACAATGATTTAACTTCAGTTCAATTCTCAAACGCCATTTGTATATATTTATGTATGATCATCAGACAACTATTTTAAAACCTTTTCCAAAAAAACCAGACCGATCGAAGGGGCCAATCATCCCCTAATCAATTAGCGTTACGGGACAATGACTCATCCTTTATCGGCACCCACGCATGCATGCGTGTATGCAGCCAGCGTTCATCGATTTATTAGACGTCAAAACTTAAAACTAAGATACTCACTTCTGATTCATGTATCATAAAACAAAACGTAGTACAACAACAAAATATTATATGTACTTTTGAACTTTAGATAACTTTAGTTTTGCAGCTTACTCTTTACAGAATCCGCCTGGGGAAATACCACACCTTTGCTAGGTAATCTACAGCTGTAATATGAAAACATCACTGTGTTCCAGTTTGAAGGCTATGTTATGTCTCAGGATATGGGTATGTGAGCATGGGGATGGGATGGGGACCTAGAGCTATAAGACGAAATATCTCTATAGATATATCAATATAAATATAGGCATAGGTTCAATAATTTTAAGAGTACAGAAGCCATAGTAGATAAAATTTTAAAAAGTGGCGCATAATTTCCATTTTCTCATTAATATTCCTTTTCATTCATCAACATTAATTACTTTCTTTGACATTTGCAATGATTTAATTTGAATTGGATTAGGACAATTTATGTATTTTTTTAAATCTGTTGACTTATATCGTGTTTTGGTATTAATAAAAACTATGAACTACCTATATCATCTTATAAATCTGTGTGACCAGAGCAGTGCAGTGGTAGGTACTGATTTGGACCATAATTGATATGTTACGGTAAGAGTGAATAATTGAAGATTATTAATAATTATCTATTATTGTTAATAATTACCGAAAGTAGAGGTGAAAGTGATAAATTAATCACATTTGTCGGTTATTATTAATAATTTAACCCTAGTAGTGATAAATGTAATAAGTGGCCAAGGATTGTAGGGCGGGGTGGTGTGTGCGACGTGCGAGAGGTTTAATGCGAACCAGATTTAATGAGAAATGCCTTGAAATAAAACCGGAGATAGGAAAAAAATCATCGTGTGAATAACACGAGATGAATATTTTAAAACCTAACCTAACCTATAAAAACCTTAACCTAACCTACATATATTATAAATAAATACCTGCTGGTCAAAAAACATTGGGTTTTCATTTGTTTTATAACTTTTACCAATATGTGTCGTGAATTATTAATAATTACTACTAAAAGTAATAAATTTCGATCGTTTATTCACATTTACCAAAACATGTGGTTATTATTAATAATTTTGTAAAAATATTAATAATTTTCAATTAATCAGATTTACCGTAACAGATACACTTAATCAAATAATTAGTTATTTCCTCTATGGATCACGAATTTATTCTTCCTACAAAAGTGCCTCGTCTCAATAATTCGTTCAATGCAACGCGTCCGTTTCGGCTTAAATCGCCTAATCTGTGTAACCCAGAATATTAAATTAATTAAGGTATAGATTAACGCAGATCCAATTTATCAGTGACCCGTGCAGCTCGTAAGGTCCATGATTAAGCGAATAATTTAAATTTTAATTACTTTAACGACAGCTCAGATCGTTCAGAGGTGAATCAATAACGGAGCTATTGATAACCAATATGGATGTGATATTGAAATTTCTCGGAAAAAATAGATTTTGAATTCGTTACAATGCTTTATTATTAAGTTTCTATTGAAAACATTAATTACACGTAGAATTTAATCATGCTCATTTAGAGCACGAATATCTACCGATTTCTCATTTCTACCGATTATAATCTCCGATTTTTGAAGACCAAGAGAGGCTTCTCGTGAATGTAGAGATTGCTTAATAATGATTTAGATCGTGATAAGTCTTGTGTAACGTTTTCTATATGAGGTCAAATGGCATAAGTTTAAAACCCCCATATTATGGTGTAATTTAGTCTGGTAATCGAAGATGGCTGGGCTGATTTTTTAGCCCAACGTACAAAGTGATGCAGCAGTTTGTTCCATATTAAAATTTATTTGTCATTTATGCTGGAGCTACACAAGGCTAACTTTGATAGCAAGCTAGTATTAGTAAGCTAGCAATCTAGCAAACTAATAATTCTAGCTTCGTGCAGACAAATAGCGTTGTCTACACGAAAGTAGAACCACTAGCTTGCTAGTTTACTAGCACTAGCTTGAAATACTAGCCTCGTGTAGCTCGGGCATCAATGACAGTAACTGGAATAAGTATGAAATAAAGCTATCCATATAAACAGCACTGCGGATCAGTAGTTTGATTATTATTAACGCTATATTATGTGCCGTAAATTGCTCGTTTACCCGCGCCGAGTGTAAACACCAATAAAGGATGTAGGAAGTGATAGGAGAATGAGAAGCAGTTTGTATAGTGCGTGTTTTATGGAATGTTTTAAGTAAGTACTATCTTATATATAAAAATGTTATGTTGGTTTGTGTACGCTTCAAAAACTCAAAAAGTTCTGCACCGATCGAGCTGAAATTTTAGAATCTTATACCTATAATCCGCATCAAGGATTTCTTTTATCTAAATTTGCATTACAATGTGCCACAGCAAAGCGTGGCAGGGTACAGCTAGTACATGATAAATGTTTAAAAAACACAATTAAATTATAACAAAGTACTCGATTTTCTCTGTAATCTAAAGGGCTTTTTTAAATAGACTGCAGTACTTTTTATGGAGATTTTAGAAATTTAACTCTGTGCCAATATTAAAAACAATAAACGTTCTATTTTTATAGCCCATCTTTCAAGACATTGTAAACTATTGAAGCAACTTTATTTAACAAAAAATAGAAAATCAGGTTTTCACCAGTAATTAAAATTAATCTTCTTTATCAGTAGCTAGGGAGTTTATCTAAAAAAGTGGATAAATTTTATTAAGAAACCTTTGTAGTTAAACAATTTTTTGAAGAATTCTAAACGGCTTCGTAGCACATTGAGCGAGGACCCGAGGCTAATAAAATTTCTTATAAAATTACTCGATAAAGCTTTTTATTATACCGAAGTTAAGAGTGCCGAATAAAGGAGCCCCATTTATGTGCGATAAATATACCTGAGCCAACACAAATTTCGCGCTCATTAACCCGTTTTTAATAAGCATAAAATTCATTAGGCCGTAGAATTAATCTTTAGCAATGAGAGGGCTCTAATCTCGTCAGAGTGGGTGCAAAATGTTGAAGAACGATGGTGTTCCGGACAACTCGAATGATGTCGTTCCATCAAAGTGATTTTAATATAACGCAATTTGTTACTGGGGCGGCAATTTTTCACGTCAGGTAACTGTACCTACTGAAGGAGCCATCCATCTTGGTTTTAATGGACAGTGTGTTGGTCTAGTTTTCAAAAGTTATCGTTTGTTTCTTCACATAACTCACTCTAGCCACGGTAATATTATCTATCAGTAATTTAACTGAGCCGTTTCTTTCAAATTCATACCTACAGCTGCGAGCACGTAAACAAACGAAAAGGCTTATGCGATTTACACGACTCGGCTACCTTATGTCATGCACGTTAAGATAGATATTACATTGGGAACACGTACCTAGCCCGCCCCGAGATCGAGGCACGTAGGTACAGCCCGCGTTTCGTCCGTTTGTATGAAGTCGAAATACTGGTAGGTAACCGTGCTCTAGCGGAAGTTAGACGCTGCTTTTAAAAATAACCAAGTTTTTTTTATAAAAGGTTCTATGTCCCAAACAATCTCTGCTGCTCTCCGAACTTTGATAGATAGATAAATTCTAAATTGCACTTAAGTGAAATAAAACGTACCTACAAATTCTGGCGGTGTCGCTAAAAGCGTGGAATGGAAAAGGTTTACAAAGTACACTTTGGTGTAATGGGGGCTGGGTAGGCATTATTTTTATTATTTTAACATTTTGATTACTGTAACACTTCACAATACTGTCTAGAACCCACAGGAATAGTCAAAGTCATCGAGATATAAAGATTAAACAAGAAAAATCCACGATCTTTGTGTATTATATCAAACTAATTGTAGCCGTTATAGTGTATAGAAGCAAATATAATATTCTCTACTGATCGACATAGGTAAGTCTGATTTTCCATTTATTTTTCCAAATTCTACAACACCCATGGTTCTATAATTTACACCATACGTACACACCATTACAGGAAGATTAATGAAACCATGACAGTTTAAGGCAGGAACATAGTGCGCTACGCGGGAAAACATCCCGAGGGCGCAGTGATGCTTTAAAAGGAAGGCTTGTGGTGACCCTACCCCGGATCATAATGGAATTTCTCACAAACGAGCGTTTTGCCCCGGGAAACGAGGAAAGGCTCTGACTAAGCACAAAATATGAAACACTCGAGAAAGTTCTGAGACGTTACGATGTGTGGTGTGTTTGTTGATATTAGTGTATTATACTAGGTCAACGTTATCTTCGATTACGTCTATTTACGTTTTCTTTTGTGTCAAAAAAGTCTTATAACACTAGTAAATGCCGCATTTAAAGCCTTACTTATATACGCTTAATTTTGCATCTATAGATTTTTGTTTGTTGTTAAATAACCAAAAATGTTTACAGCTTTTTGTTTTTTTCTCGACTTTGTTCGCTCAAAAATATGACGAGGTTATAACTTGCGTTAGTCTACAGTCTATACTGTAGACTCTACAGCAAACATTGGGATTGGCGCCTTTGTCCAATATTCAATTTCAATTGTAATTTGGTGACCATTTTCATAGTTGTTACATTTATTTGACAATACTATGAATAGATATTTTTAATAATAACATGAGATTAAAACTCACCGAATCTGCCCAGAACTTGGTGATAGGAGCTGTGAAGAACTCGTAGATTTTCTTCCTGAGCCGGAGCGGCCTCATCCTCTTGTCTTCCGGGGCGTGGTACTCCGGCAGCTCTCGGTAGGACGGCTCCCAGCCTATTTTACCAACTTTGCCGTTCTGATCGACACGGGTCTCGCATTCGGCCCCTGAGCCAATCAACGCCTGCTTGAGTCCAGACAAAACGTATAAACATTACAGAGATAGTTCACACCCCTACTAAATAAATAGAGATAAACATTCACGAGTATCGGCATGATGCGAGTGAAAGTGTTAGAACGGTTCAGAATCGAGAGGTGATAGAGATGATTCATTTGTTACAAACACGAAGCTTTAATTCAGACAGACACATTAAAACAAATAGAATAGATAACACGTAAAAGCTGACACAATCATTTTATTCGTTCACAAGCCCAGCTTTTATTACAAAAGAGAAGAGACAGAAAAAACGGTAAAAGCGTCGAATATTGAATAAAATTTTATGACAGAAACAGTTCACATAAAAATCTGAGATTAAAACAACAAATCTAACTACAGACTACGTCGGCAGAAGTCGAACTTTCGTACGGAAATTTTAGAATCAACGCTCACGGCTCACCTCGGCTCCATAATTTAATTGAAGTCATAAAAAAATACCTGTAAAAGTGTTTGAGTAATTTCTTCATTAAAGTTCGTGAAATTAGCACAACGCCATAAACTCTAGAAAGCCGAGCGCTTCAGTGGCTGACGAGGGGAACCGTAAAACGACAACGTGTCCTGTAAAATTGAGCTCGAAGACACAAAAGGGGTGAACGAAGGGGCTCCAAGTATACATAAACGTCACGAAAGCCTACGACCACGCAAGCTATAGACGGATCGCCTTAACAACAGGTCGATTGGCTGGCGTGCGTGTAATACGAACACAGTGGCTGTACAAACGGAGTAATGTACACATTGCGATGCCAATTTGCCGCGTCCTTGCGACGATGAATGGATTCACATGTACGTATTTACTTGTTTTGATAAAGTATACTTATTTACGTGCGAGCTTTGTTTGTGAAGGTAATTTTGGGTTGTGCATTTGACAGAGTGTGTTGTGTTCGTATCACCGCGACGGCGTTAAGGCGACGGTCTACCTTGTTAGCTTTAGCCTGTTGCCCCGGCGGTATTATCTTCTTGATAGAAAGTGTACGCCGCTTCACAACTCCAACCTACGTGTAACAATCTGTTATTTTAGTCAGAATTTAGAACATTGAGATCAATATAATAAAAAATGTTTGCCATATTAATTTTGCCTGTAACCATTTCAAGACGTGTAATGTGTTTGTTTTACAAGTTTATATTTGCATTCATTGAAGAATAGATTTCTACATTCACCTACGTTTCATAATTTTTTTTCTTTATTATGGTGTGTTTAAAATCTGTTTCCCACAGCATTAGAAGTAAATTTTTTCAACGACTTGTGAATGAGAGAGAAAGTGAGGTGACTGTCTCTGTGTGGTCAGTATATCAACAACATCACTGACTAGTGATTATAATTTAATTTTAATAACATCTCAGCCTCCCAACACCCCTAGAAGCGAAATGGGAAGCAACCAAACACGAATTACCTCAGCATCGTTCGGATCCTTCGTGCTCCTATCGTCCTCGATGCTCTCATTTTCTAGATGCTCCTCTTCAGTCTGCGGCATCAGCTGCAGTTCCTCCTTTGACTTGAATTCCAGTTGGAGAATGTACAGCGGGCACAGCAGGCTCAGTATTACCTTCAGACAAAGCCGATGTGCCAAAACGAAACGGTGGTACTATGTCACTCAAGCGACATGCTCTATTCAGGTCCGAACACGATAATCTATCGAGAGAGTAGTCACGAAGAGCGATTGGCGGAAGCTGGTGCTTTGAAGAGTAAAGTGTTCTGGATAGTATACTGTCAGTGTTACAAATATGGTTATTGATCTTTAAAGCCGATTTAGAATTTAAGCGCGCTGGATATCGTGAAGTACTGATAGTGTGATGCGTATAGTATTGGATCTCCGTTTTCTGACAATTCATTAGATGGTCAATGGAGACAAATTAGACACAAAAATTTAATACAAAAACATAATTAACAATATTGGAATGACAGCATTATGGAAGTGAAAATGCAAATGATAATACAAAAATATGATTGTATATAAATTGACTTGAAAATATATTTGTGTAGAGGAGATTGTGGAGACTAAAGATGATAACAGATTCAAAGTAAGACTTAAAATATCAACAAGAGTAGATTATAAAGTTCGGACCTTTAACGGGATATAGACGCCGATTATTGCAAGATTAGACAGTTTCATTTTGGGGAAAAATGTAATGCAGATGTCTGTTTGTCTATGAATCACAAAAATATGACTAACATGTATTTACCTTGCGTAATCGGCGTCCAAAGTGCATGCTGATTCCAAAAATATATAAAAAAGCGACTCATTGACACACAGACATCGACATATTTTTACATAACGGTCCATCGTCTGTTATTATCTAAAGTTATTCTTCTAACACTGAATTTCTACTATGAAACGTGCCTTAGATGGCCGAAACAAAGGAGCAGCGCACACATAAAAATAACGCCTGTGATTGGTTGCCGTTTACGTACGTCGTTAGGGAATATTGCTTACTCGCGCAACTGGTGCTAGTTGCGAGACCATTACGTATTTTATTGCTTTTTCTTAGAGTTTCCCTTGTTTCGTCATCTACAGTGCTAATGACTAGACTGTGCGTTAATATGAAAGAGAAAAGATTTTGCGGGGATGAGGCTGGACTTACCTTTAAGTTGGTGTTTTTTCTGGTTCTGAGTCCTCCCATCCAGAGGTCTGCGAGTATTATTTGTGAGCAGGGGTGGGCTAGGAGGGCTCGGTGGTTGGCTGTGACGGCGAGACTGAGGCAGGTCTGCCCGGACCAGTTTTGCAGCTCACAAGTCAGGAGTTGTTGTGCTTGGTCATCGTCTTGTCGGTAGCAGTAGTCCAGAAGCTCCAGAGCTGTAGAATAAATCAGAGGCGAAATTATTTAAGGCAACTAAATACTAGTAGAAGATAATTGCGATCTAAACAAATATGACGCGTTTTTTAGGCTAGCGTGACCTGAGACCATATGGAATGACGATTTACGAAAGGCAGCTGGCGGTTACAAAGCGGTAAAGCCGAAGATCTGGCTGACTGATTTATCATGGAAGAGACATTAGATAAGCGTGAGATGATGATGTTGGATTATACCATAATTTAATTAAAGTTGGTAAAACTTTACAGACAAACATTAAAATATTGTATCAAATATTTTTCTATTAGCGAACTCTACGTGACTAGAATCATATCTTGAGATACTTAATTATTGAATCGTAAACCTCATTCAACTTTCTGAAAAGTATTTACGTTCGCATAAGTTTACCAACTATCGGATCTAGGTAGGTATTTGCAGAAACTCTGCGTAATCAAAACTTTTACATCTTAACTTTAGTAATATTAATAAAGTAAATCGTTCATATTCGTTAACTTTGTTTATTAACAGTAAAAACTTCTTTATGTACTTAATCGTAAATATGTTTGGAAACAACATATGAATTTGATGATTACAAGCTTGAGTTGTGTTTGTAGCTCTCCATAAAAACATAATTTACTTTATTATGACATTTGTAGGTCATAATAATGTGCTATAGTATTTTTTCTATTATACCTTATATTTCTGATAACATAGGACGACGCACAAAACATGCACCTGGTAGTAAGCCACACGCATGCCCCTAACATCACAGTGTCAAACTATTTCAACATGAATCAAAACATACAACTGTACAATTGAAATTAAATGAAATTTGTTTATTTGGTTCAAAAAAAGAAAACAAGTTAGTATATACTTCATTTACAATACACAAAAACAATTAAAACAAATTGTACACTGGTACCCACACTAGGGCAACCTGTGTCGCGGGTACCAGGCTTATCTATTTTACATACAAAGAAAGGGTTTTTTAGAGATTTGAAACAAACAAATCAGCTATATAAATATGTAGATACAATTCTTTTCAGTTTTTAAGTTTTTTTTATTTTGCCCTCTTTATATTGAGTGCATTAAATAGTTACACTATCTATCTTAAGGTGGCCCTGTTCAAGTTATGCGTGAGATGGTCGAGAAAAACATGTACCAATATGCGAGCCATTAAGAAGAACATAGCTTTACTTTTCCCTTCATGTTCCAATATCTACGTGTCCTTAGATAAAGTATATTTAAGTGCATATTATGTAAACTCTTTACACGGGACTGTGTTGTTGTGGGCAAGCTTATTGCGCATACCCAGCCCCTCTACGCCTAGCTAAATCGGCTATGGCTTTGCTATTGCTGTCTCTATCATTTCAAGCGAAGAGAAAAGGCAGAGCAATATCAAAGATAAGTCAGTTTTAGTTAGGCGGTAGACCCCCAGGTCGTCCCATCACTCTATCCTAAAAAAGTACTACTATTCGTTTTTTTTTGTAAGGAGCAGTTGCTTGGTTAATCAATTCTCAATGCTCAACATTAAAGCCGGGCCACACAGAGGCGGGAGCCGCGAGAAAGCGATCCGATAGCGATCGAGTGCAAAGCGATAGCGGTCCGTATCATGTCACACAGAGCTACTACTCGCGGCTCCCGCCCCTGTGTGACCCGGCTTTTAAGGTAGCGGTTTGTGCGAAAACGGCGACACGAGACCGCGACAGCAAATCGCGACCGGAGACTGTGACAGGCACTTGACACTATGGAATTGTATGGGCGCCAGTTCGAGTCGAGACCGCGACACGAGACCGAGACACGTGTCGCGACCTCGGCGCGAACTAGCGCTCATCCATACAATTCTTTAGTGTCAAGTGCCTGTCGCGGCCTCCGGTCGCGGTCTCCTGTCGCGGTCTCCGGTCGCGGTCTCCTGTCGCGGTCTCCGGTCGCGGTCTCGTGTCACGGTCTCCGCGCGAACTTGCACCTTTAGACTCTGATTTATCCGTAAGTTGTAAGCTAAGATTGTTAAGTAAATAATTTTACCAGAAAGTCTGATCCACTAATACTCAAGAGTTTTATTATAATTAAACTTCTGAATTTGCGGTCCTGATTCTATGAAACCTGTTGTTAATTGCCAATTAATAACGTAAACAGGCACTTAGGTAAAATTTTCATAATAAAGGTCGGGATAATGGTTTATTTGGTGTTCGTTATTTGTATATGCCAGCTAGGAAATAATGTAGAAAACATATTCAATCTAAGATTGTTACTAAACAAAACAACAAAAATAAATATTTTAAGTGAAGCAACAGTTTCAGATTAAAAAAAAAATGATGCCTGCACGTATTAAAATGAGAATTGGTAAAATTTGTTTATAAGTCGAAAAAGCAAAATCTGTACCAAATTCAATAACATCTGGCAATATTAATTAATTCAAAAATGAGTTAAGGATTTATTCCACCTCATATGAGAAAAAACGAAATAACTATGCCGGACATTTAGTTTCCCTAGGTCCCTAGGAGCAACAAAAATAGTTATACTACCAAAGAAAACAAAATGTGACAAAGAAAATTTGCTGCATCCCCCATGTCTAGACTCATTTGAGGATATTGCCCTAAAGTACCTATTGTTGTGGTTTTTTTGTTCGATTATCTAAAACTCTTTTACAATTACTCCATTCTCACCTTTGTTTTCAAACTCCTTCCCGTAATGCCTGAGCTCCTCATACACCTCGGTCTCCATGTCATCCTCAGCTGCCTCGTGTGCCATGGCCTTGTACAGCTTACAAGCGACAAGCGACTTGGCTAGCGCCTCTTCTCCGTGGGTCCACATCAGCAGAGCCATCTGGTGGCGTTTGGTCAGAACTGCCCACATCTGAAAATGGTGGGATTACAATAGCCTTCACGTTCATCTACGATAGCTCGGACATTATGGGTTTGTCTCAGCAATCACTGAATGTATGTTTTACAAAATGACTAATAAATCTACGGACACGCATTCCACGATACATTTTAGAGAGAAGCGTTGTACATTTACAAGTCTCAGACTGACTAGTAAAGTATACCCATAAAAAAAATCAAAGGTTATCATGTCTTTTAAATTCCAATAATTGTATTTAATATTGGAGGGCGTCACACATTACTATTCAGCCCCATACTGTGAGGTACATAGCTGACATAATACTTCTATATTTGCAATCCATACATTTGATACTTAGAAACACCAAGGTACAGAACAAGCATTTGTATTTATCACAGAAACATCGATTCTGGTTCGGGGTCCTACCAACAACCTACAGTCATGTAGGCAGGCTCAATATCTAAGAGGCCAGTCTACCCAGGTCTAGTAAATAGACTTAAAGTGTTTCTAAATCTGTACACTGCACATAAAACCGGGTGTTATATTAACAGCAATTTACAGAATGGAGTGACCTAACGGTTAACTAGTCTAAAGTCTACAAAATATAATTGATGTAAGCATACATAATATGAACCATATGGTCTTTCCAGTTAATTTTTACTTCACATCAGCATTAAACAGATTAAAAATCAATAGTCATGATGGGTCTCCCTGCGCTATACCACGTGAATAATGTACATTTTCTGAACACATTATAAAATAGCTAAACACACGTGTCTTACCAGTAGTTCGTTGAAAGGATAGTCGAAGAGTGCCATTTCGCTGGTAACCGGCATGAACCCCGTGATGAGAGAGAGGCCCCCCGCATTATGCCTCGTAAACGAAGCGCTGTTTCTATGCACGTTTACACTCTTGTTCATTACTTTAGCGTAGATTGGACGGAACTTGCGCCGAGTGTAATAACATCTGAAAAAAGTCCAAATCAATGCCTCGCTGTAGTCTGTAAAACATGGCTACTGTAATTAATTGTTACCCTATGTCAAATAATTATATTTTTGCACTGTAATTTTTCTGGACACAATATTCTTCAAATCGGAATACAGTCATGATTGACGGTAAAATAACTGCCAAAAGTACGAATGATAACGCCAGATAGACTCTCCAGAGTGGTCTACCACTACAAAAGTGTTGTTTTTTAAATGTGTACAATGATTAATTTGATGATACTCGTAGTATGTAATCCATTGAGTACACCAGTGTAACTCAATATTTGGACACTTTGAAATTTTATTCAAAATTATTAATTATTATAAGTTGCTCACCTGTAAGCACCCCCGATGAGTTTATTGATAACGAGCCCGATATCATGCAGCGTGTAAACATATCCCCTCGGCAGATGAGGCCTCACATCCCTCAGGATATATCTTAAAGTATTACTAGGACCACTTTTGGTGTTATACAATTCTTCTAAGCGAGGTATAGTGAGGAACTTTCTCATTGAAACTCCGTTTTCTAGAAGCAGCTTCACGAAGTCTATACGGTCGTGTTCTAGCGCCTGCATCATGGCTTCATCCAGAGCACCTGGGGACGATAAATGAGAAAAGTTTAATAGTTGGAAAGAAAGCACTCGAGTTTGTAAAATGAAATGGGAAAGTCAAAGGTTGCAGTGAATAAACTGGCAAGGTAAAACTTATTGCAAGATATTTTACTTGGCTAGACAATTGTTAGGTTATTTTCTTACTGCTGTTTTTCGAAATGTTTTAGATCATATAAGCTTAATTTACGCTAAAACCACCTGTAAATGTTTTGAAAACAATTAAATCGTTGGATATATGTATGTTTTTAAATATTTAACGTATGACGTATGATTCAAACGAACTAAAAAGATACAATGTTAAGCTTATGCTTAAGCTTATAAAATGAGCTTAAGTCAAATCTTGTCATGTCAACTTTACAGAATTATTAAGTCTAAAATTAGATTTTTTTCATTGACTTTAAATAATATGCTTAACTAAGATACTGCGTACGTGCTTAAGTCCAAGAGTTACAAATCTGGATTGGACGGAAAATAAAACCCCTGACCTTTATTAAAACTCCTGACGAAAATTACCCACCACAAATTATTAACTCGAAACCCTCAGATAATTAAAAGTTGAAAGTAATTAATTTTTCAGTATATTTTAATGAACCCTCTGAACCATAAATTAATTATTTCAAATCACAGATAGGAACAAAAGTAATTAAACTTTGTTTCGAGGTAGGTGAAGGCACGCAACTAAATTGCAGTCAGATAGTCCATTGTAGTATATTTTATGAATTAACATACAAGCAGTGTAGGTTTGATACAAAGAGATTAAATTTAATCTCTAATATACAGAATCACGGGCTTTATTATCTTGATTACCTACATTTCAAAAATTTATAATTTAGGCGTGCTTAGTGTGAGAAGTTACGCCTGGTCTAGACGGGAGAACAGCGACCCCGGGTTCAAATCCCACACAGACCACTGCCTTTTACGACTTCAAAATAACGCGTAACTGCGTAATACCAATAGTTTAAAACGGTGAAGGAAATATCGTGAGGAAACCGATATGAACTTAGATTCCTTCGAAATTATGTGTCATCCACCAACCCGTACTGGGTGGTAGATTATTACCTTGATTATCTCTTTGTGTGAGAGAGCGAGAAAAGGCCCCAAGGTCCAAGTGGTAACATTTAATGGGCCGCTTATGCTTAGTGTACGTTAGTTAGTACGACTAAGTAGTTAGTTTGGTATGTAGTAATAATGTAGTTCTTATTGTACTCGTAATTTAGTTTGGATAGTAAAGACTCTGTCCATGATAATAAGTTACAGTCTCATAGTGGCTCGATGTATGCAGTCATACTCTTCCGAAGCAGCTAGCCCAAGTTTTATTGTAAATATCATTGGAATAACAAGTTAAAAGTATTTTTCATCATCATCATCCACAGCCGTCTCTATCCCACTGCTGGGTATAGGCCTCTCTCTTACTTTGCCATCTGCCTCGGTCCTTTGCTAATCGAGTCCGGGTTCGACCCTCGATATTTATAATATCGCCGAACCCATCTTGCAGGTGGACGTCCAACGCTCCGCATTCGTTTAGACTTAAATAATAATTAGACAAATGTCCAAGAAATGTTTATCACCGCCGAAAAACATTTAGTCCTGACTTTTGCAAGCTAGCAAGCTTAGATATTTTGTTTTTGTGTGCAGTCAAATCTTGTTGGAATCTTCCATGTTATTAAATTAACTGTATTTATTTTCGACATCTGCGAGGCTGATGTCAATCGGGACTATATTGAGCGCTACATTACTAAATAGCACTTTAAACTTTCCCGATTAGCACTCATATTGACAACATATTGCAGGATTTAATTTTATTGCGATCAAAATGTTTTTAATGAAATCCCGATGCTGTAACATGACTGAAATAACACGCTGTACGTGTATCTATCTAAACTTTGTTTACAATTGTTCAATCATATATATTTTTTTGTAACAACTAAGCAATTGCGATGTAGACTAGGCCAAAAACATACTATTCTAATTAATCTGTCAAGTTATAAAGAATAAAAGAAAAATAAAAGACACTTATTTTTTTGTTAAGCATATCAGATTATTTAAAAATCAACATAATAAATCATCAAACACATAGATCCGAGAACTTCCGGAGTAGTATAATAGACCTGACGTCGCTCGAAATTTTTAGCACTATATCGTATTTTTGTTTGTGAACCAAAAGGAAAATACGTGTATAATATTTTTGAAGTAATAAAATCTAACTGACGCTGACGGAAAATTAGTTTTTTTGACGTGACAGCGTCTAATAAATCGATGAACGCCGGCTGCATGCACGAAAAAGTTTCCTGTTATGTCCTGTTACGCTCATTGTCCCGTTACGTTCATTGTACGCTTGCGCCGCATCTATCAATGTTTTTATGACGTTGTCACGTTAAACTATCGTTTGTAAACCGACTTTACTTACAGACAACCAATTTTTTTTGTCACCAAGCCTATTTATTCTCAGAGATAATACACATTTTTGTGACTTTGTCGATGTCGTTTGGTCATACAGTAAAAGATAACGATGACATATAACCTGCCCTTTTGAACTTAGTACAGTCGTTCCAGACAAGCCGGTAAATATATTCAGTTAATTTGTACATCAAACTCTAAATAATAATCCCCCGCACAGAAATTTACATAAGAAAATACAAACTAATCCAATTTGTAATTAGTTGTACTATGTAGATGTTGACACAGAGTATTGTTTATTTATTATTCTAGGGGTTAAGAGCCACGCCACCTCTGTAGTCCCCAGGTCAAACGTTTGAACTTCTTAATATTTACTTAATAGCTTTCATTTATCGTTTTTGAATACGAGGGTGGTGTCGGTCGACGATTGTTCTGTAGTGATTTTTTACACTATTTTGTATTTATTTAATGGCTTTCGTATCGTTCTGTTTTGTTTTTTTTTTAATCTATGACAGTTCTTGGCAGGTTGCGTCTAATGTATATTTTGCCCAGGGAAAATCAATTACAGATACCACCAGTCCGAGAGAGGGCCAGTGGTTATTTGGTGCTCTCTGTCATCAAAGTGTCGGCCTACCTAAAAACCCTGGAATAATCCACTTTTGTGCAATATTAATCGGACATGCTTCCGGACACCTTCGCGTCCCCTACTACCCTGGTCCAACCTTTTCGGAGACCTTTTTGGAAGGCAAGTCCTGCGGTCCTGCCCCAAGTCCTCTCGATGTGGCCGAACACAAACACATAGCCCATCCTCTGCGAAGGCGTTAACTGCCTACCGAACTGTTATGAGCCAGAAGACGCACGGCTGTAAAGTGGCCGGCAAACAAGTTGACCCAAAAGTGACGTGGAAGGGAAAGTTCACGCATGTGCACTTCCACCAAGCGCAGCCATGTGCAGCTAACTTCATTGGGTCAACTTGTTTGCCGGCAACTATACTATCCTAAACTTTATAATTACACTAACAGCGCCCCGCGGTGTTACCCGCGTACTTCTCATTCCCGTTAATATTATAAATGTCAATGTTTGTTGCTCAATCACGACGAAACGTCTGAACGCACCGGGCTACAATTTGGAATACTTATGGATATATTATAGCCCCTGAAGAACACACATATATAGCATTAATTAAATGCTCTTGTGGCGCCAATCGTCTACGTTCCTGAGTGTTGGCACGAACCTAACTCGAATTGTTCGTAAGTCCAGCGGCTGTTTTCTACGTGAATGTCATATGAAAATGTTTCTAATGAGTTTGATCAGCTGCTAACTTACTTTGACTCTTTGTGTAGCAGGGTTCATTTTAGGTCGACGTAAAAAGAGCGTGTAATAATTTGGACGTTTGTTTATAAGCCTGTAGACTGTAGATGCAGTATCACGATAAACATCTGTATTAAGCCTAAAGAAATGCGTTACGCTCATCATTGTGAAGAACTATTACTAAGGAAATAACTTAATTTCTGTCTTCCAGACAGAAATAAAAAAGGGGTCACAGGGGGCATGCACGAAGAAATTTCAAAATATCTAATAGTAAGTACACAGACTATTTTTTTAACGCGGGAAAACAACTGGAACGGTATCTACGCGGGTGAAATCGTGGGGCGCTACTAGTAGTCTTTTTTACTCAATTTATTGTTTTTGAATGGTGATCCCCTCCCAAAATTGAGGCTGAGTACTGCAGGTCTACTAAGTCCGATAAACGATATATCGGCCGAAGTTATGGACGTTTTATACCACGAAACACAATCGGTCGGTTGATCTGATCGAGCGTTTCGTTCATCCCGACCGACACTGATTTGACAGTTTTTGTGTCATCAACCGACCGATTGTGGTTCGTGGTATAAAACGTCCATAACTTCGGCCAATATATCGTTTATCGGACTTCGTAGTAGACCTGCTGATGCTTATACGATAATTCTTAAAATACCCTTGCGATGTTAGGGCCTGTACAAACAATATTAGGTTTCAAACAAAGATTTCACTCATAAAACAAACCTCTCTCGAAAGGTGACAGTTAAATGCGAGTATGTAGACACGCGTCAAGGGCCGCGTAAATGGCTTGTACAGTAAAGAGACACTTTGGGGGGCACTTTACGGGAATACAGCTACCGCGAAACGTCTATGTGTCAAGCATTATATGCGTGATGGAATTTCATAATGTATCCTTTGTTTTTATTTACGTCTGTGGGGTTAAAATCACAGTGGAAAACATACTACATACATTTGCGCAGGATGTATTGTAGGGCAGTTTTTGTAGATTTCCTTAAAATAAACATATATTTTTTCAAATGTAAAACTTCCGTCTTTATAAACTTCATAAACTTTTTTTACGATTATTGTAACTTTATTCAACATACCTACAATTTTGTATATTGTTATATTCCGTTTTGGCTTTGTTTTCTAAACAATTTCGTCTTTTTTTTTGTTAAAAAACTATACCTAACTGTAACTGTGTTTAGTGACAACATTGTTATTTTGCGCTTTGGCATTAAGAGGCACAAGATGAAAGTAAATTCGTTTCAGCCCGTACCTTTTCATAAGAGTCGTCAAATCTTATGGTAATTACACAAAGAGTATGCCCACATTTACCAAAAAATGGCCAATGGCGTAACATTACTGCGTATACCTACATAATCATCCAATTACAGACTTTAAGAAGTGAGGTTTTCAATTTCAAAAACGAGTTCCTAATGTACCTAGGCAACAAAACAATTAAATGACCAAGCGGATTTTTTGTCCATCTAACGTTTTAAATTTAAAATTGTGTTTAATACAGTGTTATACAAATATTTAAAAGAAAGTTTCTTTCTGGCTTTAGTATGAAATTATCAGCAATTAATCACTAAAGTCAAATAATTGTGAAACACATTTTTCTAAAGCATTTGCAACAATGGCCAGGGAAAGGGTAGGTGCAATTGCTGTTTGTTTTTATCACCAAGCTGATCTATTTGAAAAACTCTAATATAATTCGCCTAAAATTTAAAAAAAAAGATAGTTTTATTGTTCAGTTAAAATGGCAAATTACCCCGCTTTATCAACAATCTCAGAACTTGTAATAAACATTCAGGCAGCTTGATCAAACAAGCTTGATGGTGTGTACACGATTCCGTGTGCGTCGAGAACAAACAGGCAAACGACCGATTGAGACAATCAGCCGAGCAAGCGGCGTATCGCTAGTAAACATGCGGTGTTTACGTAGACGAGAGTTTTGGCGGGAACGAAATAAAATAAACATGGCGACACATCCAGAGTGCAATTATTTTTTCCACAAACCAGACCCGTTGTTGCTGTTGTTTTTTTATTGATTTTTATTATCTATATTTTTATTACATCGCATTTTTTTTTTAACATTTGTTATACTTATACTATGCCAAACCAACACAGCTGTTTGTAGGCTCTCATATATAAACTCGCAACTCACAACTAACAAATACTCATAAATAACATTATTTTTTTATTTTTTGCTTTTGCCTTTTCATATTTTGGATTATTTATATATCTGGTCTATACTATACTGTCTGGTGAGGATATAATTATTTGGTCTCGTGGTGGCAATATTTTATCCTGTATCATATTTATTTTCTATGTTTTTGGTCCTCCATACTTGGCTTTAATTATTACTTTAATACTTTTACTTACTTTACTTATCTATTACTTTTTAATTATTTGTGAATAATAATATTTTTTTTGACGTGACAACGTCTTATAAATTGGTTTGCCGGGTGACACTTCAAGAAACTGCGTTACGCTCCGCTCACGTTATGCGCTCACAACGAGAGCGAGTGAGAGGCACGCGTCCCTTCCACTCGGGCATGGTTAGCCCGCCTAAGAGCGAGAGAGACAGACATAAAAAGTGAAAGGCACGCGTCCCTTCCGTAAAATTATTTTACCACTCAAAGTCGTTGTCACGTAAAACTTTCGCCCGTATACCGACTTTACAGGCAACCAATTTTTTTAATTTTTATTTAAATTATCCACTCCACAGACTCCGGGGTCCGTGATCTTTGTCATTACAATTATCTTTTTTTTAATAATATTTATGTATTAAATACCAGAAAAACCGATAAACAAAAAAATGTGTGTGCTTTAGGCCGCACGGCAGAAGGTTTAAAAACTATTGAATATTTTGTATTATTAAAAATAAATACAATTATAAATAAATATAGCAAATGATTTTTAAAACGCATTGGCGGTAAACACAGCGACACGACAGTGGCAGATGCGGCTGAAGGACTAGTATCCATATCTATGGTCAACAATACATTTTTAAAAAGACAGTAAAAGTAAACCGATCGCAGCAGCTGACTCGCTTTCTAGTTCTGTCACACTCGGCGGTCTCGAATCCGCCCGATCATTGCTTTCATTTCTGAGCGTGACGCGGAGCTTCAGTTATAGTCCACGAAAAATCTGTGAGAAGCGCGCCAAAAGTTTTCACTTCAAAAAATCGAACATAGAGTTCTGATAACTGACCTACGCGGACCCTCGTAAATTGAATTCGCTATGAAGTACACAGCCAATAATATGAATCGTAGAAGTTATAACAGAATCAAAACTCAATTTGTGACTTGTGACGACCACGAAAGTTTTAAAACTTCGAATACCTATACTGATTTGATATTTTACTTACAAATGTTGTCAAAAGTCCGAAATCTTTTATCAAAACCTCTTAAACAGATAACAAGTTTTTAGCTTAATATTCAGGCAAAATGTCTGAATTACTTGTCATCGTCTCACTGTGGGGTGCGGCTAGATTTTGTGCAGCAAATTCAACTGCACTATCACTGAAATCATGACAGCATCTATACCAGGAGCTCATAAGCCTCATTCTATATTTGAATGGGTTGGGCTGGCTCAGATGGAGGCTGATAGAAATGGACAAAACACCTCGAGAGGAACTTAGGAGTAGAATTCATTTCTCGAGACCACCGTCGTTAAAATGATGCCGAAACGTCAGATGATAATAAAATTAGTTCGCAATTTGCATACGCAGTTTAGTTTATTTCCCACTTCTCTCTCAAGAAGAGAGCCAATGCTTCCACAAATCCACTATGTAAGAGAGTTGGCGGATGACACAACATGTCCTCGATTGAAGTTTTTTTTTTGAAACATGTCGGATTCTTCTCGATACATCGTTAGAGCCAGTGGTAACAAAGTTGTTGAACGTTTTTAAACTGAGTTCAAAGCACGACAGTTCAAAAGTCACATTTATTGGATAGTTATTCTTCTTACAAAGACAGCTACCAATAAATAATATAACTCTGCCAGTTAAACTATGGGGAAAAAAATTATGCGCCACGTATGTTTTGTGTTATCGACAAAGATATAAATGGCTCATCTTCCTTGTAACTAATATTTTTTTGTAAAAATCGTACCACAAAGTGACGTCACCCGAAACTTTTAAGCGTAATCTTCGTCATTTTATGTCTGTGAAACAGAAGGAAAACTACGTACAAAAATATTTCTTACTAATCTAACTGACGGACAATTACTTTTTTTAGTTATTTCGCCTATTGTTTGTTCTTTCCTTGACCAAGCGATATTTACAAAGCGTGCCTGCATTGTAACATTTATTTCTTCTCCCACAAGGTCTACTTATTTGACGAGCTGGAAAAGTTTTCAAACACCATGGGAGCAGGAGTTTGGATGTGTGCTTAGGTACCGTTTGAAGTTTGCATTTCCGTGTTTGTGTTCCCTAATGGAGAAAAGTACTGGCCGCAAAATATACTCCCAGTTAGATGAGAAAAAAAAACTTACGTTTTAATCTCTATGAAAAAAAAAAGAGTTTTGGCGGGAACGTAACCAGTGCACCTGGATGTAAACAATAACCCTTGTTTGAAATTTAAAAAAAAATCTAAGTACAATCTGTATTTACAAATAAAATACATTTGCCATATCGCAGATCTGTGTCGATAGTCACCATTAACAAACTAGTCATCGAAATACAACAACGTTACGAGAAAACAATTGTCACATCACGTAACAAAAGTGATGGAAAATTATAACAATTTGAAAGGACAATTTTATAGCATATAGATTTTTGAAGCGAGATTTCTCTCACATAGTGTGAGAGAAATCTCGCTTCAAAAATCTAAGGTTACCTGGTGGCCATTCCTGTCCGTAGACAAAGATCTCCGACCGTGCGATGTCCACTCGGTTCCACGTGAGTGAGAGAGATAGCTGCTCGCTTGGAGTGAGGTGCTGCGCCCGGAACAGAGCCGTGAGGATGACCTGATCCAACTCCTGGATTTCGCCACCTTCCGCGCGCTCTTGGATTCGGAACACTGTGATCTGGGGACAAATAATGCATAATATTGTCATCATCATCATCATCAGCCGCAAGACGTCCACTGCTGAACATAGGCCTCCCCCCTAGATTTCCACAACGAACGGTCCTGCGCAACCTACAACCAGCGGTTTCCAGCGACCTTTATGAGGTCATCTGTCCATCTAGTGGGAGGCCGTCCAACACTGCGTCTTCCGGTTCGTGGTCGCCACTCGAGAACCTTTCTTCCCCATCGGTTGTCAGTTCTGCGAGCGATGTGGCCTGCCCATTGCCACTTCAGCTTGCTTACTTTTTGAGCTATGTCGGCCACTTTCGTTCTTTTGCGAATATCCTCATTACGGATTCTGTCGGATTCTGATGCATAATATAAATACAAATATTTATCCTATTCTCTTATTAATACTACAAATTCAGTCACGTTGAAACTCCTGAACGGATGGAGTTGAAATTTGAAGAAACGTAAATTATAGTCTGGAATATTCCACTGGGTACTTTTTACAACGGGAACTGCACGGGTAAAACCGCAAGAATTTGCTAGTTTGTCGTGAAAGTGGTAGTAAACTACGTAAATATTACGTAGCCCTAATGGGCCCGAATTAGGCCAAGTACTGTATTACGATACTGAAGAGTTTCTCACATAGGTACACTCCGCGAGGTATAAGCTGAGCTTTGCGTTAGTGTGAGTGATCACCAATCAGGCAGGAGCTTGAAATTTTGTCCGCGAGGTATAGGCTGAGCTTTGCATTAGTGTGAGTGATCACCAATCAGGCAGGAGCGCGGCGAGACAGAATGGCGCCGCGCCTAAGGCCAGTTGTCACACCTACACTATCCATGTACACTCACACAAATGCAAAGCTCAGCTTATGCCTCGCGGAGTGTACCCCATATTATGTCGTCATAGAATACTAAAATAAATAAAGTTTTTAAGCAAATGTTATGTGGGTGTCTCGGGCTGGATCTATCTACATACAATAAAAAACCAAGAGCAAAGGTATCTCTTTAAGTAAGTAATCAGTAGAAGATACAGTTTGTTACTGAGAGCGAAATTACTGTTTAGCATTTCTACATAATGCTGCGCATAATACGAGTAGGTACTATTCCACTTCCATTGAAATTCTTCATTTGTCCTTCAACATAAATATAGTATTTTATTTGTCACGGGAATTTCGCCTGAGGTTATACGTACATCGGGTCCGGAGGGACGTGAACCTCGCTTTAGCACGGGGTCAAGCAATCTTTTAAACATTAACGCCTTTCATTCCTCGCGGGTAAATCCGACAGCGTCGATGGAATCCGTTTTCTTTGATATCCAATCGCAGGAGCGAAATGGTTCTGATCATATTCTGGCTTCAGTTAGAGTTACATAAACAAGACCTTTTATGTATTTTAACTAGTTACGGTTTTGCTCGTGTAGTTCCCAAACCCTTTATTTTACAGTGATAAATGGAAGCATATATGTGTTACGCCATCATATTGTGTATTTATGTACCAAATTTCATTCAAATTCCTTTAGTAGTTTTTGCTCGAAAGATTAACAAATATACATACATACAAACAAACTTTCGCACTTATAATATTAGAAGAAATTGGATACGAGAAATGAAGCACCGTCAATAATTGGACTTAGGGTGTAGCTTTCTAGGATTTAGAAATGTATTGTATTGTTGGTCAATTCACACACAACACCATCTGACCCCAAACTAAGCAAAGCTTGTATAGGTACTATGGCGGCCAGATAGCTGATATAATACTTATATAGTTGTAATTACATGCTCATACTTATTGTACATAGAAACACCCAGACACAGTACAAATGTTTGAATCCTTTACACAAACATGCACTGGGTGGGAATCTAACCCAGGACCCTCGGCTTCGCAGGCAGAGCTACTACCGACTAAGCCACGAGGCCAGTCATGGTGTACAAATTAAAACGGCGTCCTCACACGCAATATCTGTTTCACGTTTTTTTGGCTATTAATGTGCACGACTATCGTTTAAAATTCACTCTCATATTTTTTTCCAAACACACCAAAATAAAAACAGCTTCAACAAATTTACACCACGGGCAAAACTGCTTGCACATCTAAAAGAATTGAGTTAAGTTTGCTCCTAAGTAATCCAATTTTTCTATTCCTTCGAGCTCCATCAATCTCTGAGGAAACCGCCCAACCACTTGAAAGCGCCGTTTTTTCAGCCGAAAACATTATGGGTATTTTTTCCGTAGGTGACAATAAAGTATTCATTTAACGACCGTTCCGCGTGAGTTTTGAATGCGAATGTGTGAGGACGTGTCGTAATGCAGATATATTACTGGCATTTCTCCGTGACATTTCTAGGGGGAGACAGGAAATATTTTCTGGTTTATTAAGAGCGGAAATAGACTGTAAACTGTAGCTATTTGTGGTGTGAAAGCTGTCTTGGATAGCGTGGATATGAGTTTTATATGGAGGATAAATTATTTAATTTTCTCTGAAGAAACAAACACTCACTTCAATACAAAATTTACCAAGAAATTCACGTAAATTTCATATATTTAGTTAAATCAACTAAACACAGTGTATGTCCAATTATTGTCCAATGTAATAGCGAGCTTTTGGACTTCAAAACAAAATATCTTGCAAATCATAGATGTTAGTTTCTTTTTTTCAAAAACCGCTAATCTGATTTAGATCCAATTTATATGTCAAAACCTCTGAGGTTTGAAATATTTTTTTAAATTAACCTCAGTTGTCCAACTGCTGGGCACAGTTCTCTCCTAATTCTCTCCGTTTAGTCCGACTCAGAGCTGGTGGTAGCTCAACCAGGTGCCCAACCTTTTTTAAACGCTCCGAGCTCGTCTTTGCAGCGCGTTGGAGGACCAAACGACAAAAATCATCAAAATCTTTACCCAATTGACCGAGCTAACACACATACAAATAATTACTGTGTGCCGGTTTGAAGGGCAATATTTTCCAGAGTAATTACAGGCCTCAGAGATCTAATATCTTAGATCTCTGGGTGACGATTGCAAAGCTGTGCTAGTTAATGATTTGGACTTCATGTTCCAATAGCTGCGTGTCAGTGTGTGGCAGGCATGGTGCTTACCATTAGGCACATGACCTGCTCGTCTCGTCACTCTATCTGAGAGAACTGTCAATTAGGTTGGTGGCATGTGGTCTCTCCCTCTTTTTTGAAGTCGGTTAAAACATAGCCACTATTAAATAAAGTAGCAGGATATGTGTCAATGTTTCCGATGCAAAGCCACGGCTACCGCAGCTTGGGTGCGTTTTATGTAAGCTAAATATAAATCATTTATGCGTTGGTTTATGGCCAATCCAGTAAATTTCAATAAACGGTTTAAATGGTACTTTAGTCATGGATCTCATTTTATACAGGGTACTGAACTCAAGTCCTGAATAAACCCGGTGTATAGGCATTGTACTCATAATAAAGAATCATTTTTGCAATGAGACAATATTATTATCCATTTGTTGTTTCATTTAGGTATTTTTTTAGGTATTATTAGAGAGGCCTATGTCCAGCAGTGGACGATGGGCTGATAAAGGTATTGATAATTTACTTTTATGAAGAACAATATTTTTAGACAAATTACGGGGCATAGAGATAATTAAGGCCGTACCCCAAGCAAATGACCTTGAGGATTTCTTACCTCATCTCACACCGCAAGAAAGAGCAAGAGAGAAATAGTAGGATTTGGCTCAAATTTTAGAATAAACTCTTTATAAAATCAGATTTTGGTCTTTTGAAAAAAAAAACATTTCTACCAAAATGTTCGTAATGAAATTGCCTATCTGTTGGTGTAAGTACAAAATCTAAATAATGGCATTTTTCGATTAGATGCATGATGATTACAATTATTTCCATTTTTTATGGTTTCGTTGTAAGGAGATTATTTAAACAATAATAAGTGACCAAATAAAAGTAACTACCATTTTGAAGTCAAGAAATTTAATATATTTTTTCCAGTTGATATTTGTTTCGCTAATGAGTAATGAGCTCCGAAAACTGGGCAAAAACTCGTTTTGCTGGGAGACGCTCCTTATCTTTATCTGGATGACAAGCTGAAATTGCAGTGCTAAGTAAAGATTAGGCCTTTGGTGTTCCAATAGCTGCGAAACACTGTGCTGTTACGGCCAGGCAAGTGTTTAATTTATAGGTAGGTACTATAGACAAGTACAGACTTAAATGATTAATGTAACTTTAACGTAACAATACCACTTGAAATCCCAAACCGAGTTTAGAAATCCTCGGCTAATGACGAACTCATGTTTATACGCGCAGTTACAAACGTGAATAGCCTTATAAACGTTTGAAACGATATTTGAACATTATAATTTCTGAAATACTAAACTATAGAAGATCATAGACGTGTAGAAAACTAAATCCTCTTCTTCCGAAGTGAGCTATAAAATGCATGCGGCTCCAATTTTTTCTTCTAGTCCACTGATTTTTAAGCCCCCGACCAAAAAAAGGGGTGTTATAAGTTTGACGTCGATGTCTGTCTGTCTGTCGTCTGTCTGTGGCACCGATCCGTTCGATCGATCCGAAATCGGCCCATCCGTTTGAGCTCTATCAAACGGATGGGCCGATTTCGATGCGGTTTTTTTTATTTGAAAGTTAATATCCGTGCGGATGTTGTTAGCTATGTTTGGATAATATCGATTCAAAATGGCCGCCTCCACAAAATGGCGGACAAAATATTTCTTTACAACCTACCTCAATATGGGTATCAAATGAAAGGGCTGAACTAGTAGAATACCATACACTATAAAAAAATCAAATCCAAAATGGCCGCCACCACAAAATGGCGGATTATATTCTTTTTTTACTGCTACTTCAATATGGGTATCAAACGAAAGGGCTTGACTAGCAGAATGTTGTACAGATAACAAGTCTAAGGTAGTCGGGGGTTAATCAAAATTTTAAATTTTGTTATTGTTAATCTTTTTGAATACAAGACCGTAAACAGGTCATGTATTCAAAAATATTTAAAAAAAATGGGTTATTGGAATTGGGTTTTAAATTGTCACGACCCCCTTGAATTCTATTTGTATAGAGGAAAACCTATTTAAAATTAGATTATTATGATTATTGATTATTTAGATCAGCGATCCCGTCCGAGGTAACCGACACGGGAGGCGCGGCCCCGTCGCCGCAGTCGGGGCCCGAGCCGCGGGCCGCAGCAGGCGAGGGTGAAAGCGCGATGCCGCAAAAAGTGTCATCGCCGATTTTAGAGGAGGCGAGAGATACAGAGCCAAGTGCTACATCTCCGATATCCTTGCCCCCCGATACCGGAACAGCCCAAAGTCTTGTAAATGTCAACAAAACACCTTCAGCTACGCGCCCAAAGCGTGTTAGGAAACCAGTAGCCCGCTTTCGTTTATAAGTATTGAATGTCAACTCTAATAATAAGTAATGGTCAAATATTAAATATTTGCTATTGTATTTACAGTTAAAATAAATTGTTTAGGAAGTAAAACTTAGCCTTGTATCTTACTTCACTGTCTACTATCTATTAGTACGATAATTTTGTCCAACTTAAATGTGTATAATTATTAATTACCTAGTTAATACCAATAACATCTCGATAAGCATGAAATTATAATTTAATTAAGTATAGAAGCGGAAGAGTTTGTTTTTTAAGTTCAGTATGTTTATTACTAAGTGAGGAGGATTGGAGTATGCCTACTTTATTATTATAATGAGGGTAGCTATAAGACGTTTGCATATCGGTGTACAGTAATAAACCATTCGCATCTCAGCTGTTATACGAGTGTCTCATTTGTTCCCGATTCCCGTAATAAATAAGTAAGCCAGGATATCACAGATTTTATCTAAGTTTTCTTTATTTTGGCACCCCTTTTTCAATAGATGGTCCCACATATTATGTCCTACAATGAGTAAAACTACTTTTGTGATAAGAACGTCTAGGCTGTGGAATGGGTTGCCTGAGTGGATTTTTCACGATAGTTTAAAATTTTGGTGTTTTCAAATCGTGAGTGAATGGGTTTCTTCTATGTAAACAAGCTCCATCGTAGACCGCAGCGTCGAGTAACATCAGGTGAGATGGCGGTCAAGTGCAAACCTATATAAGATAAAAAAACACTGTCCTAGTCTAACTTCAATTAGTACCTATGTTTTCACTATACAATTACTATTAATTTACTGACATGTACGGATAGATTCTTTGTGTATTTACATGAATATTATAATTAACGACATTTCTGATTATATACATTTATCACACTTTATACATTCTTTGACATTCCTCACATGGATGAACTGCAAGATCTACTAATGCAAGACCTTAGACCCTGGATGGACATATTGATCAAACTCAAAAACACAAGACAATATCCTGATGAAACACAAGACATTGGCGAAATTGTGCTTACCAAACATTTATCTCACACAAATATATATCACAACCAAATAGAAGCCAGAAATTAATCTAAGATGAAGAATCAGATGACATAAATAAAAATCAGAAATTAATAGAAGATGAGGAAGAAGAAGACTTTAATCAGCTGACTATTATTTAATTTTTTTATTTATAAATTAAATTAATTTTATTTATAAACAAATTGTCTTGCCAGACATATTGCATGCCTCTCGCAGAGGCCAGTTTGTATGTGGCAACTTTTAAAATGTTTTGTATCACCTTATCTTACCTACAAACAGCAATAAAGATTTTTGTATTTGTATTTGATAGTACCTATGTAATAAATGAGTATGAGTATGAGTAACAGCTATTGGCCACTAAACACCACTACGTCTATTTAATGCCACAGAATATGTAAATCAACCTTCATTCAGAGCGGACCAAGTTTGTGAGGGTATTTAGGTACATGTACGCATTAAACTGAATATTTTATTGACACGCGGCAGTAAGCCGGAGTGCGCACGGCCGCCTCGGTTACGGGGCATTCTGACGTGCAGGGCTGTCACATGTACGAGTATATTTACAGTAGATACAAACAAACACATACGGACATAAAATATGCTAGTAGTCCTTAGTAATATTATAAACTAGCGGACCGGTTTTGCCGGTGATACATAACAATAACACTAAGGGATCACGTACATATCCAACTGTGAAAGATTTTTTGAAATCGGTGAAATAGTTCCTGGATATTAGCGCCAACAAATATTTTTTTTTCTGTTTTAACCGCATTTCTGTCCCTGATAGCCGTCTGTATGTAGAAAATAAAAAATAAACTCTTCAGCTCAAAATATTAGTATATGTACTAATATAACTCTGTCTGTCTGTTATACCTACTGTAACGCCTAAACTACTTTTTTAGTTAGGTATCTAGTGTAGTTCCCATTTAAAAAAATACTTAAATTCATTACACACATATTAGTCTTGGATAGGATTCGAATCCAATCAACCAGCCCTATCGTTATAATTGAATGAAAGATGCGTCGTCACAGTAAGCTCAGATTACTTTTCCAAATCCACTTAAATTAGCTTTTGATACAAGCAATTATGAAACTGTGGCAGCCCTATTGAAAACTGAGCTTCGGTTTAAAACGTAACGTGGATCTAGTATCTCTCTTAAATTTTATATTATTCTGCAATTTCATTGCAGTAATTACCGGCCGTTATACTCCAAACTCGACAGTAGGGGTTTTATATATAATGCTAGAAGCATTTCACTACCCATAACATGCACAGGGCGATGTAGCTATTCAAATATGAAGATTGTAAATTACTGTCTAGCAGTGTGCGCATCACCCAGAGAGGTTATTAATGTGTTTGCCCTATAATCTCTTTGTAAACATGGCCCTTCAAACCAAACTACAGGATCTTTGCAGTCTCCGTTTGGGGCAGTATTAGACCTTTGAAAGTTATTTACCATCAAGCAGTAACACGCATAGGAAATATATCAGATGAATTACAGAGTAGAGATGAATAAATTTGTATAACGTAGTATGTAACGCTTTATACCCGAAGGTAACGAGCGAAGTACAGTGCAATGCAGAAGTTTGGTCACCTCATGTTCAAAGAGCTTAAAGAGCACTGTGATGTTGTAGGTAGATAATTGAATTGAAAATCCTCATTTTAAAATAATAAATGTAGAGTAAAACCGAGGCCTACAGAAAGTATGGCATAAGGCCCCTAGCACACGGTGTATTTTAGACGCGCAGACGATGCGCGTTTCAGTAACGCTTGTTTTCTGCGCCGTAGATGCCGATTTAAGCCTTTGTATAGATTTAAAAGCGCGTAAAACGTGATACAAACGCACTTCTGCGCGTTGGAAACTCGTTTGAAGCGCGTACAAAGGGACGGAGGAGAAGCAGAAGAGAGGCGTTATTGTACAACTGACGAGGAGAACTTGATCAAAACGCGCGCTACGAGCGACTAAAGCGTGTCTGTATCGCTGATTCTGCGCGCAGTAGACCCGCAGTTTACGAACGTTCTATGTGCGTAGGTTTCAAGATTGCGTTCGAATATCGTTTGAAGCGTGTCTACGTGCGATATCTACTCGTCGTCTGTGCTTTTAAAACACGCCGTGTGCTTGGGGCCTAAATCACCAACCAAACCATCAGTTCCTGATCTAAAAACTTTTCGTTTCATTTCAACCAATTAGACAATCCATCACCGAGCCATCAGCACCAAAGACTAAAAATAAAGAGTTCAACTTTGAAAAACCTTTCATTACTGAATTGCTGAAGTTTTCACTTGGAAACTCAGTTAGACAGACGGTTTCCAATCTTTACAGAATCTTCGGAGCTAAATTGGTTTACTATCTATTGAGATTCCTCGGAAAAATCAAATAAACGCTTTCTGCAAATTCAATTTTATTTAATTATGATTACAAAACATTTAACAACGTTCCTATTGGCACGACAAAACAAACTTCAAACATTAGAGGCATAGTTTACAAATAGTCCTACTAATATTATAGAGGTAAATACAAAAGTTTGAGGGGGAAGGATGGATGAATTGAGCTTTGTATTTAATTGCTGGATCTGAATGAAATTTGATAAATAGATAGATAGATAGAATGGTATGTAATAAAACAGGAAAATTTTTATGCCGGATTTTTTCTTTTTATAGCATAGAGTGACGAGACCAGCAGGACATGTGCCTGATGGTAAGCAACATGCCTGCCACATAACAGCACAGTGACACACAGCTATTGGAACATGAAAAGTCCAAATCATTACCTAGCACTGCACTGCGCTCGTCACCCAGAGATCTAAGATCTTATATCTCTAGCCCTGTAATTTCTAAATAACGGGATCAGGAACTACGTGGGTGAAACCGCAGGGTGCCGCAGTGCCGCTAGTAAATTTATTTATTTATTCATTCATTCAATGAGTACACAAAACAGAATGTAATAAACACATATTATAACATAAGAGTATACAGTACAAAACTGTATAACATTAGAAACAACAAGCGTTACATCCATATTTAGTAAATTTGGCCAATCATATTTTGTATTTTTAATCAAAAAATATCATCATCATCATCATCATCAGCCACAAGACGTCCACTGCTGAACATAGGCCTCCCCCCTAGATTTCCACAACGAACGGTCCTGCGCAACCTGCAACCAGCGGTTTCCAGCGACCTTTGTGAGGTCATCTGTCCATCTAGTGGGAGGCCGTCCAACACTGCGTCTCCCGGTTCGTGGTCGCCACTCAAGAACCTTTTTTCCCCATCGGTTGTCAGTTCTGCGAGCGATGTGGCCTGCCCCATTGCCACTTCAGCTTGCTTACTCTTTGAGCTATGTCGGCCACTTTCGTTCTTTTGCGAATATCCTCATTACGGATTCTGTCGCGCAAAGAGACTCCGAGCATAGCTCTCTCCATAGCTCGCTGTGTGACTTTGAGCTTCGTTATGAGACCAACAGTGAAGGACCACGTCTCAGTTCCATAAGTCATCACTGGCAACACGCACTGGTTAAAGACTTTCGTCTTTAGGCATTGGGGTATTTTGGACTCAAAGATGTGCCGAAGTTTCCCGAACGCTGCCCATCCGAGTTGGATCCTTCGCTGGACCTCTTTGTCGAAGTTGGATCTACCTAATTGGATCTTTTGACCCAGGTAGACGTATTCGTCAACAACTTCGAGTGTGGTATTCCCAACAATAACCGGTACAGGTGAGACATGAACATTTGACATGACCTTCGTCTTGTCCATATTCATCCTCAAACCTACCTGTTGGGATACTCTACTGAGGTCCCTGAGCATAGCACCGAGGTCCTCCATCGACTCTGCCACAATGACTATGTCGTCGGCAAACCGAAGGTGAGTGATGCATTCGCCGTTGATATTGATGCCATATCCGTTCCAGTCCAGTAGCTTGAAAACATCTTCCAGCGCGGCAGTGAACAGTTTCGGAGATATAACATCTCCCTGTCTCACGCCTTTCTGTAGCTGGATATGTTTTGTGCACTGGTCCTGTAATCGGACAGACATTGTGGCTTTGCTGTAAATACACTTCAACACTTCGATATAGCGATAGTCGATGCGGCATCGCTGGAGAGACTGAAGCACTGCCCAGGTCTCGATGGAATCGAAGGCTTTCTCATAGTCCACATACGCTATACATAGTGGCCGATTATACTCCTCGGTTTTCTGTATAATCTGCCGAAGCGCATGGATGTGGTCTATGGTACTATAGCCTTTTCGGAAACCGGCTTGTTCGGGTGGCTGGAAGTCGTCAAACCTGCGTGCGAGACGATTCGTGATTACCCTCGAAAACAACTTATAAACGTGGCTCAGAAGTGAGATGGGTCTGTAGTTCTTCAACAAGGTGTTGTCACCTTTTTTGAAGAAGAGCACCACCACACTTCTGCTCCACGCTTCTGGCGTACTACCGTTAAGTATGACGGAATCGAACAGCTTTTGGAGGACTTTAAGTACCGGTTTTCCACCCGCTCTCAGAAGCTCAGTCGTAATTCCGTCGTCGCCAGGTGCTTTGTTGTTTTTAAGTTGTTTGAGGGCCATCCTAATCTCATACAGGCTGACTTCTGGGATATCTTCGGTAAAGTGTCGGGTCAGCTTGGCTCTGGGGTCTTTTGCCATGCTAACGACAGCTATGTACTATTCCATGCTATCTATATCTATTGCCATGCTATCAAAAATATACACCATAGCAATCCATTATTAAAAGGTGACAGAATAAAAAATATGAATTACTTTAAAGTTAGCACTATTATTGATTTAATCGGCAGCCTTATTGATAAAAGAAATCTATACTACAGACAGGAGGTAGCGTTGTAAAACGACCTAATACTCATAGGCATCATAGGCAATGACATTCTCGTGCGAAAAAGACTGCAAAGTCTCGAACATCGCCGGAAAATTGCTAGCTTATCGGTTTTTTATCGGATACACTTCGGAGAGTGTGCGACTGATTTGTACGATCTAATACCACCTTGCCCTTTTTTCTATCGGAATGCTCGTAGCTCGAAAAAGCGACATCGTTTCATGGTTGATGTTCCAAAGACTCGAACAAAGAGATTTGACTCTACTTTTGTGATAAGAACGTCTAGGCTGTGGAATACGTTGCCTGAGAGGGGTTTTCCCGATAGTTACAATCTTTGTGTCTTCAAATCGAGAGTGAATCGGTTTCTTCTAGGTAAACACGCTTCATCGTAGACCGCATCATCGTTTAACATCAGGCGAGATGGCGGTCAAGTGTAAACCTATAAAAGTTAAAAAAAAATATAAAAAAAAATACTGATACATAATACACTGATAACTTTTCGTACCATCAGTACTTTCAGATTTTCGTAACCTAGCCTGATCTTCTTCTTTTATATTAATTGAAGCAGAAAACCAGGGCTTAGCGTTACAGAGCCCGAGTTAGATTAAAACGAGACCTCGGATTTCTTTCGTTAGATGTATTTTTTTGCCAATTACTTTTTACTAGCTGTGTCCGCTGTTTCTCCCGCCCAATTCAAAATGGCCGTCAACGTTGCATTGTAAATATTATAGTCGTCTCAAACACATATGAATAAATTTTTTGGAATTCGCTTATCGTGTACGATTTTTTTTTTGAAAACATCACACATTATTCTGTTATCTAAATTATTATTTAAAATACTAATTAAAATAATCCGTCCCGTCTTCGCTAGTGGTACATTAAATATAAATATAAAGCCGATAACACTCAGGGGTTACGTACATATCCAACAGTGAAAGAATTTTGGAAATCGATCCAGTAGTTCCCGAGATTAGCGCTTTCAAACAATAAACCTCTTCAGAACACTTGAAGAACGAAGACACTTCTGGAAACTATTATGAAATCGCGAGTTTTCGTATTATTTCAATTTAAAAACTTCGCAGTGCCATTTGTTTCAGTTGTATCGATATAAAAACAAAAACTATTCGCCATTTCGCGATCATCCATTCCGAAGTTGCGGGGCAAGTCGAAACTTCTCTCCGTTGGGAGTTTCAGCTGGAATGAATGAATATGAGCTGGGTCGTAATTCCTTAAATACAAATACACAAACTATGCCATCTACTAAGCAAACTAGTTCCGTTTGTGGAATGCTTTGCCGACCTCACTAAGACACTCGCAGCCTCTAAACATCTTTAAGAGTAAAATAATTGTATTTGTCACAATACAGGGCTGTCGTCACCAGTAAAACGTAAGTGGTAGTGCAGTTGTCCACTGCTGTTTGTATAGCTGCGCTGTATTCGTTTGTTTTGGTCACTGTTATATTTTTCATGTACAAATTGTTCACAAAATCTGCAAATGGATTTTGTTTTCTTTATTACGTAACAGAATTGACTACTTCCAACATCTGGCCGGTAATATGTATTCTTATTCTCTTTCAATATTATTTTTGGTCTTTTTCATGTCGCGATGAGGACTCACTAAAATATACAATTAATTAGTTTACTCTCTAACAGATTCAGATTCTATTGATTTAGAGGACTATGTGTATTTATTTCTATTTAAATTGTACAAAGTAATAAATTCTTTAAGACTAAAAATTATTGAACGTTAAGTGCATTAGGTACCTAGAGTAGATCCCTGAGGCACTCCTGGCACGCCCAAGGCGTTCATTAACAGCTAACGAGCCGTCTTCATCAAAAGCACGGCTTTATTATACCTCGTTCCTGTAATATGCCTATCTTAGGTATTGTACAGTTCTAATTGGCATTCTGATGGGAATAATTTGCTTGAGAGACCGATTATGGTTTCAAACGCTACCATTTAGTCTAAAGTTAATTTCTGTTCTAGCTTCGCGCAATGCCACAATTAATTTGATATGTTCAGTTCAATAAGTGATTATTGACTTTGTATTAATTACCTATGCATAAACTGATACTGATTAGTGCGTTGTTTTAGATTTTGCGGAAACAAATGACTATTTTTCAAAGGTCTTCTTATAGTTGTACATCGGAAAAAAACTCAAAATTATACTCATTAAAAGAAAAGTTTTATCTACGATAGGAAACTTGTGCAAATGGCAAATCAGATTTTATTTTTACGTTTCCGCTGTTAAAAGATATTCAAAGAAACCAAAATTGAACTCAATTAATTAAGACAACGTTTATAAAAGTACAGTTGTAGATACATAGATAGATTAAACCTTTATTGCACTTAATTTAAAAAACAAACAAAAGTTACTTATAACAAAAAAAAAATAAAGCGACAATTGGCGACCTTATCACTAAAAGCGATCTCTTCCAGGCCGTCATAGGATGGAAAGAGAGATTTGAGAATAAGGAGGAGGGGAAGTCCAAAAAAGAGTAGCTAATACTTATACAATTAAACAATAAAATAGATTTTAAAAACTAAAATATCAAATAATTTATTGACATGCTTACACAAT
Source organism: Ectropis grisescens (assembly GCA_017562165.1). Classification (NCBI taxonomy): domain Eukaryota; kingdom Metazoa; phylum Arthropoda; class Insecta; order Lepidoptera; family Geometridae; genus Ectropis; species Ectropis grisescens. The sequence goes on from CM029785.1 coordinate 19,467,640, forward strand.
AAAGTAAAGTAATGGTCCTATCATATTTTACTTGTTTACTCAATACAATTTTGGCGATAACTAAATGATTTTTATCAACTACATATACCTATTATTAACTGGCTTTGATAGCAACAGTTTATTATTAAATCTAAATACTTAGTACTTTTAAATTAACTAAGAGAAAAGTGATCGCAGTTCATGATCTTAATTCGTTTTAAATTCAGCAAAGTTCATGAATATGAAACAAGCATTAGAACGATTTCGAGGTCTCAAAACACAAAACGCTTTTAGGCATTCTTGGTAATAATAATTGGGATACTGCTTACGTCGTTTGAAGTTATTTCAACGAAATTCTCATTATTTATAAAATCACGTAGGTTTTGAACATAAACCTCCGTAATGATAATGCGAAGTATCGTAGCAAACATAACATGTGGTTAAACTGACGATATGATATTATCGTGAAACCGACAAACGTAATTGTTTTAAGAACTAATTGCACATATTAAAATTCTGCTCAGGTATATAATCTCCCAGGGTTACGTAAATAAAAGTTTAAGGTGAACACAATCAGCATCATAGTCAACATTCTTATCTATATCTAAATTAATATTTGACTCCAAATTTATATTTGTTTGGATACCTATTATTTGACATTTTAAATATTGTATAGTTTGTACTTTGACTGTTTATATTCTTGAAGTTGATTTTAAACAACTTGGTTTAAGTATGTACACAACTGTATCAATTAACAATTCAACGTTTTTTACTTGTAATCAAAAACTTACCACTGTAATGAAAATCTATTGGTACTCTAAAGGGAAAAACACAAAATACACAATATTAAATTAACTATTTGAAAGTTTAATACAAATTATATTGTTATTATAGCTGACGTTGTTCTCCAAATTATTTAAATTATTATTTACAAAAACCTTTAAAAATGAAGAAAATAGAGTAAAAACTACTTTATGACTTATTACCACTTATGACCACCAAATATACAAAAAAAAAAAGATAGGTCTAGGAGCTATTTCAGAAGAATACGAAAACAAACGAGACATGAAGAAATATTTGTACATAAGAGAATCAGTACTTGTCTCATGGGACAGAAATACAGTCGTGGTGGATGCACTGAGCCGGGAGGAGGCGAAATTAAAATGAAAATGTTTCCTACTTCCGCCTATTTCCTTTTCTTCTCCTAACCCAAGATTCATGTAAAAAAAGAAAACTGACAAAGGTAAGGGACCCCGCAGACTGTGGAGTTGCTAAATTAAATAAAAAAAAATACTTGTACCATTCCATCTTTACCAGAACCGGAAAAAGCATCGCAATATACAAGGAGTAACTTATTTTATGCTGCTCTAAACTTTACAACCGCCATCTTTGATATTTTGTATCAATCTAATTCGACTTTTAATTGCTTCTAATGTGGAAGTGCGTCGCGCCTATAATATATTTTTGTTTCTGATTGACATCAATGGTCTATTTTAGTAGCCCTGTGATTGATGACTCCAGTGTCGATACTTTGAAAGATAAAACCTCAATTTGTCGCGTGGAAAAAATACGTTATAGAGTACTAAAATAATCGATTAAATGGCACTTTGCCCTCTCATGTCCACGTTGAAATTATATATAGACAGAATTAATACACAACTTTATCTAACTACAGTGTCTGTACACCAAACATATGTAAATAACCGATTAACGTTTAGAGATAATCAAGCTTTCTTCCCATGCATGCCCAGTATGACGCCGTTACCACGCTGAATGGCAAAACTTGATTTGTATGCCATCATTATATTAAGTCGGCTTGTCTCCTCGTCATCCATCACAAAGTCTCAAAACAAAGGTGTACAACCAGTGCGTCCTACCTGTTATGACCTACGGTGCTGAAACGTGGACACTGACAGTCAAAATGATTTCTGATTTTTAATTTGAATGATGATTTTTTATTTTGATTCTAATGTTAAACTATTATCATTATATTATTATTATTTTTTACATTCGTTTTGATCTAAATATTTAATTCCAATGTTGATTTTATTATGTATGACTTTTGATTCCTGGTTTAGATTTTGATTGTAATTTTGAGCTTCTATTAATATTGTTTCTCTCAACTAGCTAACATAATGCAATGATTAATTTTTTCATGTGTATTTTTCTTTAACTTATGTACATAAATTGATATAAGAACGAATAGGACTAATACCCAAAATACAGGTGTTCTATACACCTAGTTTGGGAAATTAGAAATGTAATTAGAAATTAGAAAAGTAATTATTATAATAGTTCGACCTCAAAAAAAAAATAGGTCCGAAGGCTCAAAGTCACTCAGAGAGCTATGAAAAGAGCTATGCTTGTGGTTTCTCTGATTGCATCCGCAATGAAGTAATTCGTCAGAGAACTAAAGTCACCGACATAGCTCAGCGTATTAGCAAACTGAAGTCACATCTGTCACAGACCTGATAACCGTTGGGGTAGACGGGTTCTGGAGTGGAGACCGCGAATCGGTAAACGTAGTGTAGGACGCCCTGAGACTAGATGGAAGTGACGATATACGAAAGACGGCTGGTGGCGGTTGGAAACGCAAGACCGAGGATCGGGCTAACTGGCGTATTATAGGAGAGGCCTATGTCGAGTGGAGTGGACGAACAGGGGCTGATGATGATGGTGGCTGGTCTAGTCGGGAGAATGACAACTGACGATCCGTACCCCTCGGTTCAAATCCCACGCGCACGTCTTTTCGAAGTAATACCGCTGACTTAAAACTGTGGTGGAAAATATAGTGATGAAACTGCCATATACCCAGATTCTTTGAAAGTCATGTGCCACCAACCCAAACGGGGCCATCGTGGTGGATTTTGGCCTTGACCTTGTCGTCAAGGTGTGTTTTCAAGTCTACGTATGTGCGTTAAGTTAATGCGTAAAATTAAGTTAGTACGACTGGGCCCTGCTTTGTTATCACTAGATTTAATTACATAGAACTTATATGCGGATCTACGGTTTCTCCAAATGTTCAGTAACGCTCAAAGAAACGTATAAAAATGTAAAAAAAACCTGGCAAAAAACACGGACCCTCTAATACGTGTTCTCTAAAGTAAAAACAAGGTTAGATAAATTCATAAAGAACTTGCATTGTAATACTTTTGCTAAGTAAACTTCTGATAAGTCATGCTTCAATCAAATAGCCAGTCTTTGCCTCGTTTAAGTTATGAAAGAAGTTAACTACACTCTTTAATTGAGAAGAGCTTCAGACTTGAAAAAGTATTCTTAGTTCTTGCCAAAGAAAAATCTTGTTAACAGCGAAAGAAATTTAGTTTAGGGGCACTTACTTTGTTTGAGTTTCTTTTTACGCCGTCAGCCGTAGTTTCTTCTTGTTCTCTTTGTTTTAACATTGGATCTAGTACTTGTACATAATGTGGGTATCGCTTTACCCTCTAGAGGTTCTAGAGTTTATGTGCCGTCATTTATTGACTGGCCTCGTGGCTTGCTTGTTGTAAGTTATCACACAGAGCCGGAGATTATGGTTTCGATACCCATCCAAATATATGAATACTATTCTTTGTTGTGTTTCAAATGTTAATAGAGCTGAGCTTCACAGTTCACCCACATAGTTCCCGTACCTGTTACCTTCCCGTGATATGTATAAAGGTGCATACGGACTAGAGGCAGTCTCAGGGTGAGCATCCTCGGCACTCTCGGCTCGTGCTGATGGTACATCGGTGGTTAATCTAAACGATATGAGACAACACGCTGAGACAACCTGCCTTGGGTTGAGCCACGAACGAGCGACAAAATGACGCCGTATCGTCAGCTGATTTATTTCTATGTCTGTCCAGTCCGCCGTACACACGCACAACAAACAACATGCAAACAACAACAAACCATGCACGAAAAACTGTGCTCAAATCACATCCACACTTGCAAGGCACATATGCCAAGGCGCCTTTGAGCACAGTCAAAAAACCGACATCGAATGGCTCGCGCCGCGGCAGCCTCGCGCGATGCTCTCTTCAAGTTGGGGCCGTTACGCACTTGCGGCAACAAGGCAAATCGTGTGTGCCTCGGGTGAGAAGACAAGTCTAGTGAGTAGACGACGTGTGGTGACTTTACAATGGGCCACGATGAATTAACCCATCAAGAACTTCTTTCTAGTGACTGATGCTGCTGAAACTCACCAAGTTTTTCTTCCTAGTGCACTGTAGCAGTTCCGTGTAGAGGCAGTCTGCCTGCTGAAGCCCGACTTCGAAGGTCTTCTGGATGGTGCCGATCAGGTAATCCCGCATGGACTCCAGGATGGTTTGTTCTCCCGTCTCCGACGCATACCTGCGAAAATGAATGTTTAAGACCATATTTACCACGTTTAGTTTCCAAATTAAATGGTATAAATTAATCTGTCTATATTAATGTTGTCACACAATATTTTAATCCCAATCCGCCACATAACTGAGGTTTCTGACTTTTGGATTAATAAATAACATGATAAAATAGGTAATTTAAACTATTTATACATTTATATTTTAATTTTTGTTTTTTTAAAGTTATATAGCTTTAATATTGCTGTCTTATCTCTCTCTCTCTCTCTCTTTTCAATTTTAAGCGTAAATAAAGAGAGAAGTATGTTGTGGTGTTAGGATTATTTCCGTTCACCTACGAAAGAACCAATACCTTGCCCTTGTCACTCAAAACTCAAGCAGTAATTTGCAAATATAATTGTGTTCCGGTTCGAAGAGCAATATTTTCTGAATAACTACAGGGCAAACAGAAAAGTCTTACATTTCTGGGGGCCGAGCGCGGTGTAGTACTAGGCATTAGTTTGGCATGTTTATGCAGAAATAGCTGCATAACTCTTTGCTGTTATGAGCAGCCGTGAAGCTTACTATTAGGCACATGTACTTTCTACTTACTCTATATTCAATAATGTAATGTGTTTATGTATATAATAATTATCTATGATAAAACAAACACAGACTTCAATTATTAAACGTAGGCGCTCAACTAAATCTAATAAATTTAGTGAAACCAACTACACACACTTTTACAATGAGACAGCGAGGTTTCGGAGTAAACGAAAATACGAGTATCATCGATGTAAGCAAATTTTAGATTTTTGTTGGTTTTTTTCTAAAACCGCTACACTGAGTTTGATAACATTTATACGAGACCATTTCTGAAGTATCATTCAGTCAAGTAGATCTGTCGAATAAAATTATTAAAAATCAACAAAGATATATATTTAATTGGATAACGGGACACTCACGTATATACGGTCGGTCAATCCGACTCGAGTTTCGGCCGCGTCCGGCGGCCTTTTTCAAGGCGAGTGCACACGCGCGGCGGCTGCCCGTTTGGCACAAACCAAACCTGTTTCAGTGCCAAACGGGCAGCCGCCGCGCGTGCACTGCTTTGAAAAGGCCGCCGGACGCGGCCGAAACTCGAGTCGGATTGACCGACCGTATATACGTGAGTGTCCCGTTATCCAATTAAATATGTGTAACAACCACGTTAATTTTAATACTAACAAAGATATACTTAGATCATCAAGTTGTCGTGAGGTCGTGACGTCACTTGTGGGTAAAAATCATACCCAAAAGTGACGTCACGCGAAAGTTCTAAACACTATCTTCGTAATTTTATTGTTTATGAAACAAACAAAAAATACGTGTACAACATTTTTTTGTAATCTATCTGACGGACCAATTAGTTTTTTTTAAGGATTGTACCTCATTGTTGGAGCTATTGCGTTACGCAACGCTCTCCCAATTTTCCAATATATTCCTTCTCGTATCGACCCTCATAAACTTAGTACACCTCCACAAGATACACCGAGAAAAACTTCTTCAAACATCAAGCTTGTTACTACGTTCCTCGTCGGCTCTTCCATTACAAGGATTATTACATTATATCAAAACTTTGTCACTTATTAGTTTACTCTGTTTTCCTCTATGAATGAGGAATCCATAGTCCAAAGATATCGATTTTTTTGCTACTTCGACATCTTTGGAGGTATCATAATACCAGATTTGAGTGATAAATGAATACATGTCAAATTATCCGAAGTGGATCGATCATTTGAATTAAGAACAATACTCAATAAAACGAAGGACTCTCTCAATGCTCAAACGCTGAACGCTGGCAAAATAGCGGTTACATAACAGAATAGAAGCAATAAGAAAAAGAAATGAAATACATACAATACATGACAGCGATATATGTGTAGATGAAACAAAACGTGTAAATAAAACGCCATCTTTGGTTCCATTACAAACTATGTTTAGCAATACTCGTATTAATTATTAATTAATATGGTAGGTAACTATGTAACATGGATAAAATATAATGTTTCGATAATGTTAAGAGTACAAATGTGTACTACTAACTTGTTTTGCTATTTCGGGTATTGTCCAACGTTAAATTAAATTACATACAATTTCTTGGAGCACTGGAAGCAGTGCATTCAGTCGGCCTACCCAAATTATTACGGTCCTACAACAGAAATGAAATATAAATGTCTTTTTTTTTTTTTTTAAATTAGCCACTCCACAGACTCCGGGGTCCGTGATCTTTGTCATTACAATTATCGTTTTTTACACATATCTTGGAAAAGGAGAAGAAGAGGAAAATAGGAGGGAGTTGGGTACATTTAAAATCTAATTCTAGTGCTCGTCTGTAGAGCCGATCACTACCGGTTGGGATTCCGCTAGTAATCGACTCGATATCGAGTGTTTGCCTAATTGCCTTTTGCCATTTGCCGAAGCTGCCTCCTCCCGGCCCAGAGCCTCAAATGAATGAAAAAATAAATGTCCAAAGGCAAATTGTCAAAACAAGGTGTCGAACAGTGTATACAACCTAAATACCAAATTGGTAAACTTCCTGTACATTCCGTGTACCGTCCAATTAGAGGTTAGTTTACTAACGACGCTGATGTCCTTTAGAATTGAGCTAGAATTCAGAGGGTTACCAGGTCAAGCAAACCGAAGTTAGCTTGAAATCACTCAGGTGTATCGATGCGTACTAAATCAGGCCGAAAACACACTGCTTCATTTTTAACCTTCGGGAAAGGAGGAGGTTCTCAATCGGGTAGTATGTTTGTTACGCGATAGCGATTTTGATGATTTTTTGTTTGTTTGGTAGATAATGTTTCAGAGATATAAAGCCATATATATTTTAGCGAAATCAATGTGGCGGTTTTTGAAATTTCAACGAAAATCTAATATTAGCTTACCTTAACAATGACGACGTATTCGTAGATTCCACAAAAATTATGAAATTACAAATTTCAAGTCGAGTGTTTGAGTTTCATTTTAAATTGAAGCGGGTTTTTGGTTTTTTCGGAGAAATAATATAGCTAAATATATTCAAAGCTATGTTACGGCTGGTCTAGTCGGGAGAACGGCAACTGCCGATCCGACGACTCCGTCTTCAAATCCCACGCGCACCACTGTCTTTTCGAAGTCAAGTGCGTAATGCCGCTAAATTAAAACAGTGAAGAAAAACATCGTGAAAAAACCAACATGCACCATAATCTTTCGAGATCATGTGTCATCTACCAACTGGCACTGGGCCAGCGTGATGGATTATGGCCGTCACTCACTCCTTGTGAGAAGAGGCCCCAGATTACAATTAAAGAATTTGTAATATCCCAGCAGTGGGGTACATTAGTATAGATACTAACTTGTGTACAAAAGCGATAAGATCCGCGGCTCTCCCGCTGCCATCGCACACCACGACGGGAACAGGCGGGTTGTCGGTCACGTACTCAAGCACCGCTCGCACTGTGTTCGTGCCACCCTCGATCACGAGGCAAACCACCGGCGTTGACGAGTGCGTGTCTGGAAGTAAGAGAAACAAGTTTAGATTGGTTTAACGATCAATGGAAACACATAACAAGGAACTAATAATCTAAATTAACTATGTTTATTTTATACTACCGCGAAAGGCTTTGACAATAGGGATGTTAACACTAATCACAAATTAATGTTAATTTTATGATAGTTTGTAATAATAAAATATCTAGAATCACATTATTATAATTTAATACCACGTAGTAAATTTATTATTGACTAGCAGCATAGAATAGATAATATAGATAGAACGGACACTCCCCACCCCCCGCCAATTTCAAGCGTCCTCACCCCTCAGGCCGTTTCGGATACGCTAGGGAGCACTCAACGAAGGGCTGGTACCGAACATCTAATTCCTAACGAAATATCATCATGGTGGGTTGTTGTGCTGTTTACGGCTGTCCGTCAACTAAACGGGACAAGATTAAAAGCTTTATTTAATTTCCTAATGATAAAATAACGTAAGATTAGAAACTTTTCAATAACGTTGCTTTATAATATTACAAGCTTTGCTTAGTTTGGGGTCAAATGGTGTTGTGTGTGAATTGTCTACCAATATTTATTTATTTATAATAACGAAGTCGTTTTTAACTCAAAGTTCGTAACTCACACAGCCAGTAACTTATGTGCCCAAGCACGGATTGATAATGCCTGGAGGAATAATTGTAGTGACAGAATAAAGTTTCCTTCATGGGTAAGTGTAAAATAAAATGCGAATGTGTACCTACTAACAGAAATAGATATCTAGGTACCTGATCTAATCTATCATCGGTTTCGTTTTATTTTACGCGGCAATACAAACACCCACAGATTTCTGAAACAATTTAGAAATCTGTGCAAACACCCTTTTAATTAGAATAGTATAATTTGGCTCCATTCTATTTATGTAACTCAACATTATAGCAAGTTTATAGACTACGTCACCAGGTGAACTCAAGAGGCACAACTATTCAATAAAACAATTCAGTAGCCCTAGCGCTAACGCACACATTCACGCGTGTGTACGAACGACATCTGCGTAGTTGTGTGAAGAGTAGGCAACTCCACAGCGGCTGTTGTATGGAGTTTTAGTGGAGTGTCCGGGGTGTGCTAGCAGCCCGCCCCGGCTTCGCACGGGTGTTATGGAAAATAAGTATAAAACAAAATTATTAGACTTACAAATTTTAACACACTCTTGGCAGAATTGCCATGCTTAGGACATAAGACAAAACAAACAACCCCAATCATCTGTTTATCATTTAAAACGCATGCTTTTTTGCCTGTTTTACTTTATAAAAAAATGCGGGAGCCAGAAGCTCAAGGGAGGTCCTGAGAGGGAGCAGCCAAGCGAGGTCGTCGCCGTAGCGAGAGGTTACACTCAAGGACATAGAGCTTCTGGCTCCAGGAGCTCACCCGGAGTCGTACCTCAGTGATAGACCATAATAGGACCAATTGTTATGTTTAGGTATTGTTATGCTTCTCTCAATATGTGCCTTTAAACATTATGCTAAGTTATGTTTATGCTATATACGGTAGCAAAAATTATGCGAAAACTGTTATGCGTTAGTTGTTATGGTATATTATCATTAGTCCTAAAAACTTTAGGCGTGTCTGGCGTCGTTGTTATTCCCCTTTTACTTTTACGCATCAAATCAAAATTAAATCAGTAAATATTTAATTGTTGTAATTTAGTGTTAAAAATCTGCTAATGCCACCTACGAGTAGCGAGAGGTTACACTCAAGGACATAGAGCTTCTGGCTCCAGGAGCTCAACCGGAGTCGTACCTCAGTGATAGACCATACTCGTAATAGGACCAATTGTTATGTTTAAGTATTGTTATGCTTCTCTCAATATGTGCCTTTAAACATTATACTAAGTTATGTTTATACTATATACGGTAGCAAAAATTATGCGAAAACTGTTATGCGTTAGTTGTTATGGTATATTATCATTAGTCCTAAAAACTTTAGGCGTGTCTGGCGTCGTTGTTATTCCCCTTTTACTTTTACGCATCAAATCAAAAATTAAATCAGTAAATATTTAATTGTTGTAATTTAGTGTTAAAAATCTGCTAATGCCACCTACGACGTAGTTTATGGTTGTGCAATGTTTTATGTAGGTACTAAAGTCTATTAGTTCTAAATACGTACTAAATAGTGACGGCTGGTCTAGTCGGGAGAACGGCGGCGGCCGATCTGGAGCCCCGGTTTTAAATCCACGTGCACCAGGCACCACTGTCTTTTCGGAGTAATATGCGTAATACCGCTAACTTAAAACGGTGAAGAAAAACATCGTGAAGAAATCGCCATGTACTTAGAATCTTTTGAGGTCATGTGTCATCCACCAACCCGCACTGGGCCAGCGTGGTGGATTATGGACTTGACTCTCTCCTTGCGAGAGAGGGCCCCGAGTCCCAGTAGTAGGAATATTTAGTGGGCTGCTTATTGAATCTATTGACACAGCTAGATTTCTGATCGTCTCATCATCGTAGTCCTTAATGCTCCGTTTTATTCTACTTTAGTAGGTAGAATAAAGGGGACCTTTGGGGATGACCTATATCGTATCCTATCCCCCAGCTCAAATTACACGCGCATCACTATTTTTTCGAAGGCATGTCCGTAATGCCTCCAATTTAAAACGGTAAAAGAAAACATCGTGAGGAAACCGAAATGGAATAAATTTAATGTAATACTGTGTAGAAAGTGCGAGAAAACTTGAACAATAACAGTAAAGGTAGAATAAACTTAAACAAAAGTAGTTCTGAAAAGAACATTTTGATAGGAACATAAAAAAGTGTTACGAAAAAATGTTTAATATTTAATATCATTTGCGTCCACTACCTACGTAGCGAGGCGACCACGCGAATTAGTAGACGCGCGCGCGGCTACTCGTACTTACCTATTTCATAGCTGCGAACACCTCTCCCCCGTGCCTCGGTGTCCCCTCTATCGGTGTAGCGCCGCGCGCTCGCATTTTGATAGGATTGATATTTTTAATTTCGTTAAATATTTTGAATGGAATGTCCGACTTCAATAATTCAAAAAGTAATCAATAGGTATTAAAAGAGTCTATATCTATATAAGAAATAATTTATTTGGATAAGAATTAATACAAATGTGTTGATAACATGGCCTGAATTTGATAGGCATTTTTTACTTACTTTTAAAATGTAAAAAAGTAGTTGTTGCGAGGTAATTACTGAAGTTATACATATGGTCTTGCAAGGTTTTTTGTAGATTTTAATACGCTCTATAATATTGTAGAACATTGTTTTGGTCTATCATTAGTACTTTCCGCAGCGTATGCGATGAAAGCCATTTTATGACTGTTTTTTTTATACCTTGCGTTGGTTTTAGTAAAAATTTACGTAGATATCTCATTTTTTTCGTGATAAACATAGCTTATGTTACTCAGTGATAATGTAGCTTTCTATTGGCAAAATAATTTTTGAAATCGGTCCAGTAGTTTTTGAGTTTATTCGTGCCATACAAAAATACAAAAATACAAATCTTTCCTCTTTATAATATTAGTATAGATTATTTTAAATGCTATATTTTTAATCTGTTGTCACGTGACTGGAAACACCAATATGACTTATTAAGTCACTAGTCCCAAAACATGCTGTCAAAAACTGACTAAACTGTTTACTTTTCTGCATTTTTATTATAGTTTGCGATCTTAGCAATGATGATTTTGATTGTTTGTGTTCAAGTAATGACAAGAAAACACAAACTGGAGATACATTCAACTTCAACTTTCTTGCGTAAAGTAAATACGACGACGACACGACGACGTTACCAAGTTTTCTTTGTCAAAAAATTTCAAAATTTCAAAAAAGTTTATTTCAAAAAGTACATGGAACATAAATGAAGTTACATAAAATTACCCTACAGAACTGGATATGCCAAAATGGCTGGTATATTTCTGCTGCAGAATGTGTAATCATTTCCTTTCTCCCAAAGTACATAGGAGAATAACATCAAAAAAGTGTTTCTTTTTATTGATAATATTCTTGCACTTGCTCGTAGTACGAGAGTAGAGTTAAACGTCTTCGTTCGAATCTTAGGTATATTAGCCACGAAACGTCGCATTTTCGAGCTACGACCATTTTGATAGAAAAATTATATTGGGATAGGAAGATATCTTTCTGTGTTGATCTGGTGAGCTCTCAAAATTTTCCAAGTTTCCACAAGCGACAGTTACTATTTACCATCAAACAGTTTCATTATCTTCTTTGCAGGCACATGGTACATAATAATGGTACAAAAAAACAAAGAAAATGATGACCTCATAACGATAAAAATATTTCGCTCAGGAAATCATTTAACTAATACGAGCTCGTATAACCATAGAGCTGATATAACACTTAATTATGGAAATTCCTGTAGCAAGTAACCCACTTGCTAAAAGCACTGTACAAGTATTATAGCACTAGTAGGTATTAATTCGAAACTGCAAATTGAAAAGTATTTTCATGGAGAGTCTCGACAGTACCTATGAGGGGCGTGAGAGCCTCGTAAACGCCCTCGTAAACTGCTCAGGAACACTTGACGAGCGAGCAACTCTATAAACTTTCGTCTCGTGTTTTTGGAACGAAGTTATTTATATCAAGCTTGGAGGAGATAGGGATTTCGAAGTGTGGACGAATTAAAAAAAAATAGAGACTAAACCCGTAAGAAAAATATATAACGGAAGTAACACGTAAAAACTGCCAGTGTTGGCAAATTTATTTTACAAATGATTGTCTCATAAATAATAATAAAATGAAGCAATATTTTGTTTGGTAAATTCGAAGTAACTTTGATCCTACCTGGTGTCTTATGGCACCACATCTTTTTTTGTGTACTTTTTGGGATCAGGCAGCGATTAAACATTGTTTCTGACTATTGACTTTTGACTTTGAATTGTTTTTTTATAGTTCTGAATGGCTCTTCGATCGTAGGAAGGATACAAAAGATGTGACGCTATGGACACCAGTTATGAACAAAGTTTCTTCGGATTATATAGAAGTAACAAAATTTACAAAAAAAATTTTGCTTAATTTTATTATTGATGCTTTGATCATCTGAAAAATAAAGTGGGCAATATTGGGTCATGCCCCTGTGACCCCCCCCCCCCCTCCTTCGGACCGCGCATTAAGTGGATGATATAGGCTATATTTTAGAAGGGGGCAGCCTTTATCAACAAAACTAAAATACAATGAGAACTACACTACATACCTACCTAACTACTTACACTAAGCACACCTAAATTATCCATACCACTGTAGGTCTACAGATAATCAAGATGTCACGGCTATAGTATTATGTACCACGGGACCGCTAGTTTATATTTATAGCTATACATTTCTGTGTAAGGTTTTCAATATGAATTGAAATTGCGAAAGTTTACAACTATAAATAACAAAAAGTCTCGTGAGAGTGATAAAACCAGATGATGTATAAACAACGAATTTTGTCGCAGCACATTCATAAACTTGTTACTGGGCTCAACAGTAAAATAGGTGCGTAAAGACTCCCAATTCTATGTCCTACAGTCTAGTTCTGTAAATAACGACAATTTCACTTTTAGCCAGCTGTAACAATAAACCGAATAGACCAATTCGGCTACAATGGATAATTAGGTGCTAGAATCGTGTATCGGCGAAATATGTGGACTGGCCTACGAAAATCTAGTGTTATGGTATTTGAATGTTATTAGTTAAGTGTTAAGTTGTTTGATTCAGGTGTTTGATCCGGTATTCTAGTTGTCAAGTGCTCTCTGTAAGTACATGGATTGATTTCAGGAATGTCTCAACTATGTTTCATGTAGGTATGCTTTCTACGTATGTAAATTATAAATACTAATGTTATATACGCAAAAGTTTAGATGTTTGGATATTTGTTGCTCAATCACGACGGAACGTATAAATTGATCGGGCTCTAATATCAATGAAATTTCAAAGGCCTGTATTAACACATAGGTTACTTTCCAACACGGATAAATAATGGGAACGGGAACTGCTCAGGTAATAATATATAGCTATAATTTTAACAAAAAAGAACCGACTTTCAACAGAAACTTATGAAGTAAAAAAAGTTTTCCTCGATTTCTCTAGGATGTCGTCATCAGATCCTGGTTTTCTTATCACGGTACCACCCTTCGAATATCTTCTTTACAACAAAAAAAGAATCATCAAAATCGGTTCATAAACGACAAAATTATACGCGAACACACATAAAAAAACATATATACTTTGATGAAATATATACTTTGATGAATTGAGAAACCTCCTTTTTTGAAGTCGGTTAAAAACGAAACGTTGTTGAACATTTGTCTCTTAACACTTACTAGCTTGTAGTGGTAGGACTCTTTGCGGAGTCCGTCTGGGGAAGAACCACACCTTTGCCTGTTATTTTACCGCCAAGCAGATAATTAGCAATCTATTGTCTATCTAATTTATTGTTATCTATATATACATATACAACAATCTATAGTACCTGCTACATTCAATTCGACTATTAATGAGACGCATATTAATAGTCTTTAAGCTTATTGACGAAACGCATAATGGTCTCTAGACATTTTTTATTTATTTGTTGTGCTACTAAAGGTTACATAGGACCTAGATCTGATTGGGAGCACCCCGAATCCACCTAATCTTGTCGCTACTACCCCTAGAGTGTATATAAAAAATGAGGGAGCTTCTGCCCACGCGGAGTCAAAAAGTGTACCTACCATATTTCTTTGTACACATTATGCAAAGTTATCTTTATGGTATATATAGTTATGTGTTTATACATTATGGTAAGTTATCTTTATGCTATATATGGTTATGCTAGTAAAAATTATGCGAAAACAGTTATGCGTTCTGTTGTTATGGTAAATTAACATGAGTCCTGAAAACGTTATACCTACTGAAATTTGTATACCTACTTAAATTGTTTTGCTACCACATATATACCTGTTTTATATTAGTAGGCCCGTGCGTCTTCTCCTCCTAACTCCTTGCTCCTAAAACGGTAGGCAGTAGAGGACTAAGGACAACTGCAATAGGTTCTTTCAAAAAAATTGGCAGTCATAGGAAGAAGTATATATATTAGCCATAGAAGTGAAAACTTACAACTCTCAATTTGAAAGCTTACATTGCAAACTACGCGGGTGAATCCGTAGGGCGTGGCTATAAATAGTAATAGAAGTTCGTCAGCATTTATAGATGGCCTTATGATAGCCATTATAGCCATTATGATAGCCATTAGCCTTCGTCCCGAGTTTACCCGAAGATTTTTTATCATTCCCGAGCGTGACGCTAGAATTCAATTCACAGCCCACGAAAAAATTGTCTGTGGCGCGCCAAAAGAACTCTTCACTTCAAAACCTTATCCTAAATAGATAGTAAATGACAAAATAAGGGCCTACACCCTACAGAGGGAAAAAGAAGATTGTGAATGATATCCTGAATACTTGACTTCTCAGGTAGCACAACAATTATTACCACCGTTTTGCACAGTCTGAAAAAAATATTTACTTAGGCGCTGTTTTAAATTAGCACAATAATTTTGCGAAAGTACAGTCAAAAACGTTAATTGGATTTCCATTTAATTAAACGTACAAAGAATTCTGCCAATTATGTTGACTTGTTCAACGTGAGAAATAAAAATTAGATTAAATTGTGTTCGTGAAAGTTAACAAAAGTTGGAATGACTCCCTAAAACTTGGGTTATTATTAATTTGCTAGAACGAGGCTACACAATGGGAAAACTGAACTTTACACGGTGTGCAAATTTTATTAAAATCGGGTAAGTTGTTTAGGAGTCCAACGCAGACAAACAACTTGACGCATAACTCATATTATACCTCTATATTAAAGATATTTCAAGATACTAGCAGTGCCCCGCGGCAGTACTCTCATAGTTCCCGTTCCCGTTATTTTTTTTAAAATAAAAGAAATTTCCAGACTATAATCTACCTGTATTCCAAATTTCAGCCCGATCCGTTCATACGTCACGACGTGATTGAGCAATAAATATCCAAACATTGACATTTATAATTTAAGTAGGATGTAGGATAGCGCAAGCTTTGCTTATTTTGGGGATGGTGTTGTGTGAGAACTATCAACCAATGTTTTAATTAAAACTTTTATAGGTTAGTGAATCTACAATACACAACTAATAAACAAATACATAATTCGGAACAACGCCAGGGTTGTCGCCGCAGAGACAACGCACCGTAATCAGCGTAGCCCGGCCGCGCCTGTTGCGGGCAGCCCTGACAACCGCATCCCTGCGGTCTGTATGAGGGCTTTGTAGGATTCATTGTAGCGGCATTGTTTTGTATTTCTATACAGAGTTACGTAGCGAAAAAGTGACATCTTTTCAAGGTCAGCGTTCCAAAGAACGAAGCGATGCGTGACTCTACTTCTGTTATAAGTCCAGGCTTTGGGATCGGTGGCCTGAGTGGGTTTATCCCCGATATCCATGGTTTATCCCGATGGTTATAATCTTAGTGTTCTCAAATCAACTGTGAATCGATTTCTTCTAGTCTAGTCGCATCGTCGTTGAGATGTTAAGGAGGCGAGAGGGTAAATTTTCGAAAACGCTGCTAGTATTTTATAAAAAAAGAAAACTATGCGACCTACCCTAAAATCACGAAAATTTATAATTCTGCTTAGCGGTAGAATAACTGGCTATGGTGTGGTAGTTATTCAACTGGACACTGTCCTACCCCTAAAAAAAGTTCTTCTAAGGATTGTGTTGACGTTTCACTAAGTTCCCGAAAAGCGGCATAAAACGGTAGTAAACTGTGATGGCACATACGTCACAGTATATATTGTATCGGGCGTAAAACGGACAGGTGCGGTACGCGGTCCCTCACCGTTTTATTACATTGTATCCCGTCTATAGGCTGTTTATGACCGTTCAATCTTTCAAATTAGATTTGAGAACATAATCTAAAGTTTGTAAAACTTGGAGCGACACATTAGCAATACTACATTGCATTCCGCCGACTTTACAGCACGCAATCAACGACGCGAGTGATAGACTACAGGACCATGTCAAAAATGTCTGGGTCTTTTGAACCACCAGGACACCTATGCAGAAAGACAGAAGGGTATAATATAATAAGTTTCAGCACTATTCCGTCACTTGTAAGCTGCCCAACTGAGTGCAGATGAAGAGAGGCGGTTGCAGCCCTCGGTCTTTTCCTGTTGTCGCATGATTTTTTGTACAGCGGCGGCGTTGCGGAATAATGGATTGCAACCCCCTTTCTTCACTTGATCAGTTGCACAGTTACAAGTGACGGCATAGTGCTGATTCTTTTTATTTCATATCCTATCTAGAGAGATAGAAGATTTATTTTATAAAAAGAACAAAATTAAAAAAATTGATTAACCCCCGACTACCTCGGATCTCGCATCATCTGTATAACATTCTACTAGTCAAGCCCTTTCATTTGATACCCATATTAAGGGAGTTAGTTTAAAAGAAATATACTTCGCCATTTTGTGGTAGCGGCCATCTTGGATTTAAATTTGTCAAAGTGCAAAGTGATCTACTAGTTAAGCCCTTTCATTTGATACCCATACTGAGGTAGTAGTGAAAAAATACTACAATTCGGCATTTTGTGGTGGCGGCCATCTTGGATTTGAAATTTGTTATAATGTTTAGTATTCTACTAGTCAAGCCCTTTAATTTGATAGCCATATTGAGGTAGGTTGTGAAGAAATATTTTGTCCGCCATTTTGAATCGATATTAACCAAACATAGCTAAGAACACCCGCACGGATATTAACCTTCAAATAAAAAAAACCGCATCGAAATCGGCCCATCCGTTTGACCTCTACGGTGCCACAGACAGACACACACACAGACAGACAGACAGACAGATAGACAGACAGACAGACAGACATCGACGTCAAACTTATAATACCCCTTTTTTTGGTCGGGGGTTATTTCATATCCTATCTAGAGAGATAGAAGATTTATTTTATAAAAATAATAAATAGAAGACCTATGTAGAGACGTAGGTCTCTTCGTGGTTCAAATTACCCATACAGTTTTGACACGGGCCTGTAGCCTATAAAATGCATCAGTCGTCACCCGATAGACACGGCTTGAACGGATCGGGTTGAAGTTTGGAAGATAGATATTTTAGTTTGGAATATCACATAGACTACTTTATCGCGGGAAAATTAGGCGAGTGAGAACTACATAGCTATAGCTGAGGAGTAGTTTAAATAAAACCAACAAATGTACCATAATGTTAGGAATAAAATGATTGATTATTGAGTATACCTACGTGGCCTAAATCTCGTCAGATTTATGTAAATAAAGTGTTAGCACGTTCAAACAAATGAGCTCGTTACCTTGATAATATTAGTATAGATAACTTTTCCTATATGCATATGTATAATATATAAATACTATTTGCCCTCTCCGGCGTCGCCCGTGGTATATTATATAGCACTCATCAGGATCCCGTACATGTACAACGGTGAAAGAATGACTGAAATCGGTTCAGTCATTCCGGAGAACATCGTTTTCAAACAAAACACCTCTGCAGCTACCTGCTACGCCATCTGTCGGAAATTGGTCGTACCAACTCAGAGATTAGCAAAGGTTTTATATTCAATAGGTATGTAATCTGTGATATTCAATGACGCAGTCTTAGATAAATGCTGTCATGTGTCATGTCAAAGCACGAAACGTGCAAAAACTCTCAAAAAGGAATATTTTTCCCCGATTTTGTTACATTCTTGATTCATGCTCCGCTTCTGTTAATAGTAGCGTTATTTTCTATTGCCTATAGCCTTCCTCGATAAATGGACTATCCAATAGAAAAAGAATCTTTCAATTCGGACCAGCACTTCCCGAGATCCTAGCGTTCAAACAAACAAACAAACTCTTCAGCTTTATAATATTAGTATAGATTGGTGGAGGACAATTCACACACAACACCATCTGAACCCAAACTAAGCAAAGCTTGTAATATGGCAGCCAGATAGCTGATATAATACTTCACCATCATCAACAGCCCACTAAACGTTCCCACTGCTGGGGCTCGGGCCTTCTCTCGCAAGGAGAGAGTTAAGGCCATAATCCACCACGCTGGCCCAGTGCGGTTTGGTGGATGAAACATGACTTCGAAAGATTCTAGGTACATGTCGGTTTCCTCGCGATGTTTTCTTTCACCGTTTTAAGTTAGCGGCATTACGCACATGCCTTTGAAAAGACAGTGGTGCGTGTGGGGTTTGAAACCGGGGACTCCGGATCGGCAGGCGCCGTTCTCCCGACTAGGCCAACCATAACTCCGGATATAATACTTTTATAGTTGTAAATAAATACTTACTGTACATAGAAACACCGAGACACACGCAAATATTTAATATTTATTAGAACTACGTAGTGAAAATGTGAGAACACCTTGTAAAATACATACAAAATAACTTTCCTTCTAGTCTGTTTCACGACAGATGTAATAAAATACACGTACTCTACGGAATGGCTGAGAAAATGGAATTTTCTTGTAAGTAGGTAGATATTGTATTTTTCGATTTCCGATCCTCAGAGGTGGCCAAAGTTAGATTAGTATGTAACTTGGCGACGGGCCGTGACTACTAAATTTGTCGTTGAAGGAAAAGTTGTTTGAAGGTAAAATACCTACCTATATAAAATACTTTCAAGCTTCTTTCATTTTACGCTAAAAAAATTAAAGCTGAGAAAGACTTCAATAGAAATACAATGTGTTATCGCGAAAAAAACCCAGTGTTTTTTCGTAACTAAAAACGTACGTACAAATTAAGAATACGCATATTATTCGTTGCGCGAGCTACGAACACGCGCGCGCACTCTCCTTTGAAAAAGATCGCCAGACGCGATCGAAACTTGAGTCGGACTGGACTGACTATATTAAACGTGAGTGACCCGTGTATTTGTTGTGTGTATGTGTAATATGTATGTGTAATAACCACGTTCCAATAATTTAAGATTTACTAAAACACTAATACAAAAACAATATACACGGAAAAGAAACAAGTCCTCTTTACTCTGTCAAACCAAAAGGTCAACCATCAAGCAACAAAGGCATCAATTTCAATATAAATATCGGCGCCTAAGTATTTTCAGCAGTCACTGCGCGCTATCCTCAAAGGTATTTTATCAATTTCGGCCACAAAAGACTTGGCCACCTTAAATCTCCGTTTATGACTGTTTAAGGGTTGTTTTATACGAGCGTGGGGGGTTGCGGATACAGTCGACCGGGACTGTTGATGTTGATGTGTTGAGTGTGGAACAGGTTTATTTCTCATGAATAGGTGTTAAAGCTTATGAGGATTGATGGATTGTTGACGCTGATGAAGCCGTGGGAGCAAAGTCGCTAGAACGTGCGAATCGTGAGGTATGGGGGGTTTGGATCCCGCCTGCATTCTGAGTATTTTTATAAGAATACAAGTTTGTCAAGATCACCGGCTTTAACGGTAAATGAAAAAATCGTGTAGAAACCAGCATGTTCGAAGTAACTTTCGGTTTCATGCGTTATCCGCCAAGTTGCATTTGGTCAGCGTAGTAGATGGCGGTTATTCTCTTCTTGTGGAAGAATGCTTCTAGTCCCCGCTGTAGGAATATTTAGTGTGCTGCATATGCTTGCATTGGGAATATTTAGTATCCTGCGTATGCTTATGCTACCCGCTGTTGTGTACAAATCATTGACACATGTACCTATTACTTTTTTTTTTAATTTATTTAATAAAAGTACAAATATTTACAAAAACATAAGTTGCCATAAAATCTAATCGATTTATCTAGGCAACTAATTCTCGCCAGAAATTACATAAATAATACTACCCACAAATTTAATTATTTATATCTACATAACATTAAAATCATTATACTATACATTTTAGGGGACCGAGTCACCTTCGTCCGTGGGGAAGCACCTATAAATTGAAACCCCGCACGTGGTCCCTGGGTGGTGCTAATCAGGTGACAAACTACCGGTGGTAGGCCTCGGCCGTGGTTGGTTACCACCCACTAGATTAAGTCACGACGCCAAGCGGCCTAGCCGTGTTCCGTTGTGTAGTCTAGTGACACCAATAGGGGGAAAACGGGTCAGAACAGTTGCTGCATAACTACAAGACCGGTCTGTCACACACCAATACTGTACATCGGGAAGCTAGTCATGGAGGGTAGCGGGATCCGAGGCACGGTTGCCGCGACCGACCGCAGATAGTTGGGGGCCCAAGTAGTGAGCTAGCCACTCATGAAAGGCTGCCCGCCATCTAGCGAAAAATCCGGGATGCGCTATCCTGCCGGTTGGCGACCGGATGACAAGGCCAGATAGACATCCCGGGGGCTCGGGCGTCCCGCAGTCTCCAGGCTAGCTCCCCACTGGTGTATTTGTGTTGTGTGTTGTGACCAATGGTCAGTAGTGTGTGGCCTCGTTCTACTGTCGTTTTTCCCACCGATCCTCTCTCAACAAATCAAACATGAAAACATAAACAAAAGAAACAAAGTTAAAGAGCGGCTGCACGCCTTGTCGATTAAAGTGCACCTCACGAATATCCGAGGTCTGCACTCAAATCTCACAGCAGTCCACCATCACCTCGAGACTGAGCAGCCGTCGCTCTTGTTTCTTACGGAGACGCAGATAGGTTGTCCGTCGGATGTGGCGTACCTAACGTATCCAGGTTACTCCTGGAGCACAAATTTCGGCCCCGTGCTGGAGTGTGCCTGTACGCCCGTGACGACATCTGCTGTCGGCGTCTCCGTAACTTAGAGGACACAAGATTCTCCGTCCTTTGGGTATTGATAGACACAGGCATAGACAAAATTCTCTACGCCTGTGTATATCGGTCGCACAGCGGTGACCAGGAGACAACTAGGCTTATGGATTATTTAAGTGAGGCGGCGGACGCGGCTCAACAGAAGTACCCTTCAGCCCAATTAGTGTTACTGGGGGATTTTAACGGCCATCATAAGGAATGGCTGTACCCATACCGGGACACTGACCACGCTGGGCAGGAAACGAGAAAGCTAGCTTTATCGTTAGACCTAACCCAGCTGGTCCAAGAGGCCACAAGAGTACCTGACGTTGAGTCGCATACACCTTATTGCTTAGACCTCCTGCTGACAACAGATCCAGACCGTTATTCCGTGGTGGTATCTTCGCCGTTAGGCAGCTCCGACCACTGTCTGGTGAAGTCAGTATCTGTCTACCATCCGCCAGATCTCAGCCCTAGAGGCAACCGGCGGATGTGGCGATACAAGTCAGCAGATTGGGACGAGATGCGCTTTTCTTTGCATCTTACCCATGGCAGCCATTGTGCTTCACTTCTGGTAATCCCTCAGTCTGCGCGGATGCTGTGACTAATGTAATACGAACGGCTATGGAATATTTCATTCCATACTCTGACGTCACATTATCCAGCAAAGCTCGCCCTTGGTTTGGTCCTCAATGTAAAAGTGCTGAAGCATTTAAACATGAGACCTACCTTGCTTGGGTTGATGCTCGACAGCGAAGGGCAAAGGATATACACCAGAAGAAAAAGCGTTCAACAAGGCTGCTAAGGCATGCAAAAAGGTTCTTCAGAGGGCTCGTTTTGACCATATTAGTCGAATAGGGGAACAAACTAGCTTCGTACCCTGCGGGCAGCAAAGCGTTTTGGTCCCTAGCTAAATCGGTCGAATCGAACTTCTGCCGCCCCTCACTGCCTCCAATGCTGAAACCTGATGGGACACTGGCTCACACCGCAATGGAGAAGGCAAACTTGTTTGCATCTCAGTTTGCGGAATCTTCGCGTCTAGATGCTGGTAGCGCGACACCTCCTACTTCACCTGGCTGTCCGACTTCTATGTCAGAAATACATATTCGCCAAATGGAGGTTCGCAAAGTGCTACGCAATCTGGACGTGAATAAGGCTAGTGGCCCAGATGGTATTCCTGCAGTAGTGTTGAAGGCTTGTGCGCCTGAGTTGTCTCCAATACTGACGCGCCTGTATAGACTCTCTCTCGAAACTGGGCAAGTACCGAAGTCTTGGAAGCTTGCCAACGTGCAACCAGTACCCAAGAAAGGTAGTCGTGCTGACCCTGCCAACTACAGGCCAATCTCGGTCACGTCCATACTCTGCAAGACTATGGAACGTGTCTTAAACCACAGGCTCCTGGCGTACCTAGAATCGAACGATCTCCTCAGTGACCGGCAATACGGGTTTCGCTGAAACCGGTCCACCGGGATATTCTAGCGTACGTCACTCACATCTGGAGTGAAGCTATCGAGAAACACGGGAAGCACTTGCAGTCTCCTGGATATCTCGAAGGCTTTCGACAGGGTTTGGCACGATGGCCTTTTAAGCAAGCTTTCAGCTTATGGTTTGTCTCCAGGTTTTATAACGTGGATATCAGACTTTTGAGGATCGATCCATACGAGTGGTCATTGATGGCTGCTCGTCGGATCAAATGGCTATTAATGCCGGAGTCCCTCAAGGGTCGGTGCTCTCTGCGACACTCTTTCTGCTACATATCAACGATCTGTTGAAGCCCGGTATCTTTGGGTACGCAGATGATAGCACCGTTGTAGAGAGCTACATATCGAGCGCGAGAGCCAATAGGCAACAAACTCAGGTACTGAGAGAGAGTTTGATCGAGCGTTTAAACTTGACCCTTGAGGCAGTCTCTAAATGGGGCGATGCCAATTTGGTCAGGTTTAACGAGGGAAAGACGCAGGCGTGTCTGTTCTCCGCGAAAAGAGTCCTTTTCAACAGACTCCTATTTTTCGCGGTGTATCTGTGCCGGTATCCGACCATCTCGAGCTGTTGGGTGTTACTTTGTCATCGACTCTCAACTTTGGCTCGTATATCGAATCTAAGGCTAAATTAGCTGCCAAAAAAACTAGGTGTCCTCTCAAAGGTGCGAAGGTACTTCAAATCTGAACAGTTGCTAACGTTATACCAAGCACAGATTCGCTCCTGTATGGAGTACTGCTCGCACCTTTGGGATGGATCGGCTAAGTATCAGCTGGAAGCTCTGGAATCGATCGAGAGACGTGCCAAAAGGCTCATAGGCAATGACATTCTCGTGCGAAAGAGACTGCAAAGTCTCGAACATCGCCGGAAAATTGCTAGCTTATCGGTTTTTTATCGGATACACTTCGGAGAGTGTGCGACTGATTTGTACGATCTAATACCACCTTGCCCTTTTTTCTATCGGAATGCTCGTAGCTCGAAAAAGCGACATCGTTTCATGGTTGATGTTCCAAAGACTCGAACAAAGAGATTTGACTCTACTTTTGTGATAAGAACGTCTAGGCTGTGGAATACGTTGCCTGAGAGGGTTTTTCCCGATAGTTACAATCTTTGTGTCTTCAAATCGAGAGTGAATCGGTTTCTTCTAGGTAAACACGCTTCATCGTAGACCGCATCATCGTTTAACATCAGGCGAGATGGCGGTCAAGTGTAAACCTATAAAAGTTAAAAAAAAAAAAAAAAACATTGATTTTGCGCGTAATGGTGACTGTCTCTCAAAACCGGCGCTGTAGGTAACTTGAAATCATTGGTACAAATACAATCCATTGCTTTAATCTAAAGTTAAATGACAATATGCTGGCAGGTTGCCGACGATAAGACCGAGCCCTATGTTCAGCCGTGGACGAATAGAGGCTAATTTATGATTATGAAATAAGAAGGAGCCCGAATATGTTTAAGGAAATATATTTTTAAGTACCTGGGTGACCGACCTTTGCTCGGTTTAACACGGTCACTGCGAGGCCATTTTTTCGTAGGCTTTCAGCTAGTGCGTATGAGGTCTTTTCGAGGCAAAATTGCCCAACTTTCCAGTGCGTCTGGGATCTTTTAAGCCTCACAAAATTGTTTCCTAAAACACCTTCAATATTTACACATAATTGTGAAAATAATTGCTTGAAACTTTACCATTAATAACTTAAAGATGAATCAAAATTGAATCCTGCTTCGCCCACAGTTATGACATTTAGATATTGAATAAAATAAAAAAACATAAATGACATCAATTCTGCCTCACATCGCACTGAAAGACAGTTCTATGAGCGCCTCAACTAGAGTTGGGAATAAAAGAGAATTGCAGTTACGATATTAAACCAATTTATTTGCTCAAAATGTTTTTGATTAAAACAGGGCAGGCAGAAGGATTTATTACATCGGACACAAAAAGTCGCAATTTTTTTAATTTCTTTGCAACCCGGGAGCTATTTAACGTCAGTTATTAAAAAATACATTTTTACAGTCTTAAATTCTCGCAGCAACCTATGCACCGCTTTCGTTTTACAACTTTTTTAAACCCTAACAAAAAAATGGGTGTTATAAGTTTGACGTCGATGTCGTCTGTCTATCTGTCTGTGTGTGTGTCTGTCTGTGGCACCGTAGAGCGCAAACGGATGGGCTGATTTCGATAGGGTTTTTTATTTGAAGGTTAATATTCGTGCGGATGTTCTTAGCTATATTTGGTTTATATCGATTCAAGATGGCCGCCTCCACAAAATATTTCTTCACAACCATTCTCAATATGGGTATCAAATGAAAGGGAAATAATAAAATACTATACAGTATAACAAATTCAAATCCAAGATGGCCGCCACCACAAAATGGCGAATTGCATTTCTTTTTTTACTACTCCCTCAATATGGACATCAAATGTGATACCCATATTGAGGTATGGGTGTGGCATTCCTCAATATGGGTATACGATATACTTATATTCAATACCTAAACATTCCACAATAGTCAATAAAAGAGCTTGACTAGTAGAATGTTGTACAAATTACAAATCCGAGATAGTCGAGGGTAAGCAGCGTGCTTCCGTATCGATACTTATCACGTCACTAAGCTAGGATACGAGAGTGCCCCGCCGCCCGCGTCTCACTTCGTGCGGCTATGAGGCCTACAATTTTTGAGACAGATATACCTCACTCCGCACTGTACGTAACTAATTAATACTCAGTGCGGTTAAGGCTTCTTTGACCTCATGTTACTTTAACATAGCTATTAGGCTAGGCTTTGTAAGAGAAGCAAATTTGTATACTTATCTCTTTTATACTCATAGAAATGTTAAAATGATCGCCTCCCGCATAGAGTGAGAGAACGCAATTTTGACTGCCGCACCTGCGAGAAGCCACGCATGTGGTTTGTTCGACCTCATAATGCAATGAACGTGTTAAGCACTAGATATACTTAGATACCTACAGCTAAAGGGCTCCCAGTAACAGATTCCCTCAAAAAAAGGAACTTAAAAAAACGAGCTGAATGGATTCGAACCCTTCTCCCTTCTTCCCTTCCGGTCTATTTCTTGTCTGCCCAACTTCCCGCCTGAGCCATTATACTATCGCGTAAAAACACAAAATTTACCTTCGCATCCTAATGTTAATGCAACAGTTTTTCATTGTCTAAAAACGCGCATAAAATGAC
The DNA here is from genome assembly GCA_017562165.1 of Ectropis grisescens. Taxonomy (NCBI): domain Eukaryota; kingdom Metazoa; phylum Arthropoda; class Insecta; order Lepidoptera; family Geometridae; genus Ectropis; species Ectropis grisescens. Next base: position 19,493,858 of record CM029785.1, read on the forward strand.
GGTTTTAAAATTAAACCTAGTTAGATCGATTTATCGCCCCGAAACGTCATGAAAATTTCATGAAAATCGTTCCAGTTTATATATACACTAGATGCCCGCCCCGGCTTCGCCCGTGGTATATTATATAGCACTCATCGGGATCCCGTACAAATCCAACGGTGAAAGAATGACTAAAATCGGTTCACTCATTCCTGAGAATATCGATTTCAAACAAAAAACCTCTTCAGCTACCTGCTACGCCACCTGTCGGAAATTGGTCGTACCAACTCAGATTTAGAAAAAAAAATTAGCAAAGGTTTATATTCAATGCACAGATTACTAAAATTCAATGACGCAATCTTTGACACATGCTGTCATGTGTCATGTCAAAGTACGAAACGTACGAAAACTCTCAAAAGGGGAATATTTTTCCCCGATTTTGTTACATTCTTGTTTCATGCTCCGCTTCAATTAATAGTAGAGTTATTTTCTATAGCCTAAAGCCTTCCTCGGTAAATGGACTATTCAATAGAAAAAGAATCTTTCAATTCGGACCAGTACTTCCCGAGATCCCAGCGTTCAAACAAACAAACAAACTCTTCAGCTTTATAATATTAGTATAGATATGTACATACAAGAATTGCTCGTTTAAAGGTATAAGATAAGATAGACAGATAAATTCAGAGTGAGTGATTTCTTCTAGGTAAGCACGCTCCATAGTACAGATTATATGTGGAGGGAGTGTAAGCCTAACAACAGCTAAAAAAAGAAACGTCTATGGCAGATGAATGTTTTGTTAATCAGTACCCCAGCTAGGTACATCATCATGGCCTTTACAATATTAGTATGAAAAAGCCTTTCATTGAAAATAATCTGAAGAATAAGACAAATAGTACCCTTTAATTTTGCGACCTCTACAGACGAGGTCGGACTCGACGTGACCACAGACTAATGCCACGACCGTAATACACTCGATAAAATCTATAACAATCTATCTGAAATCGGATCTCACTCATAAAATCTCCAAATTGCTGAGATTATAGCTAAAGTTGGACAAGCTCACGTAAGGATTTTGGTATTTGGATTTATTTTAAGGGCGTGTGGGCCGTAATTTTGAATTTTTAAAACAACTTTAAGACCTTTAAAATAGTGTATTAAACTCTGAAAAAAATATATGTAATAGTTAAGGATCTAATCTAGTGCAATTCGCAGTCAGTAACACGGTTTAATGAATTTTACTTGATAGAAAAAAATCCCAAAGTTACCCCTTTTCAAAAAGTATTTTCAAGTTTATGACTAAACTAATTAATAATTTTACTAAATTTTTATACTCAACGAAAGCCACTAAAAAGTTATAGATGCATTCGCAAAGCTTGACTTGATAAAAAGTATCAGTTATTCACTATGTTTTAATATCTACCATATATATAGCGCGCCGTTCGGCAAGCCTGATCAGTCGCGTTTCGGCGCTCACGGACGACGGGCCTGTGCTTGATTTTGCAATTTTGACAACCGATAAATTTTAAATATTACGATCATAGTGCCACAGTATAACAATATCAGTAGGTATCACTAGTGAAGCACGCTATGATCTTGATTTTTGATACCGTTTTCATTGAATTGCAAATAGACGCTGATACTAATTAGTACGCTGTTTACTTTATGTTGTAGACCAAAAGGGAGTCTCAAAAACTGACGTCGATACCACATCAGTAAAAATTCAATGCGGATGCAATGGAAAATAGATAAGTATCGGTAAAATATACGTCCGTTAAATCAGAGATCGGGATAAGGAAATAATGAGAGGGGAGAAATCCCCTGCGTTAATCCCCTAATATAAATGCAAGTTAGGTATCATAAATTCTTTGGTAGTAAGGTACTTAGCACTTGGAAGAAAAGTCCTCGCATACAGATTTTACCACTTTGGAAGAGACTTTCGCGCAAACTATTCAGTTTAGAAAAAAATGTTAGGAACTTCAATACAAATTTGAACACTTTCCATAGATACACGTATGGTTTTGTTAGAATTTTTATTTCTTTTCCAAGTTGGTGACACCACCAAAATTTATTGTTTTTCTTTTTTTTTGTATGAAAATGTTAATATTGTTCATAGACATTTAGACACTCGACCAAATTTGATAATAAGCCTTTTAGGCAGTAAAATTACTCGTAGAATTTAACTCTGCACTAAATTTCCGATTCGCATTTTTTATATAAGGTTTAGAATCATTTCCTGAGCATAAAATCACAAAATAATAACAAATCCAGGTGGAGCTTCAAGCGCCAGCTCGAAAAAACGTTTGTGGCTGATATTCTGAAAAAGTTATAAACCCTATTATTATTGTAGAAAATAAAATTTCCCATTTTTTGTTGCCAGTAAACTTTTTTTTCGAACTTACCGATTACGATTTATTATGTCAAATTTGATGATAACAATGTAAAAATAATAAGATGTGAATTATGTTCCCAGTAGCATAAACATGCCCCTTTTTACCGGAATGGAAGATGGGTTATGTTTTTGGCGCGTGTCTTTTATGTTTGTAAATCTTTTATTTCCACATATCTTCCAAACGGCTGGATGGATTTTGGTAACTAAGATATTGTAAGACTAGTCTCATTCGCCAAAGTGTCCTTAGATAGTAGGTAATATTTTTTTACGTGTAGATTTTTTTGTAGTCGGGGTTTTTAAATTAAAGTTATTCTATCATATTGCTCGTTGCTCGAATAAACAGCACCGTTCATCATCATGATTGAAGAGTTGAACGAAAAGTTTGGTCTCCACTTTTGTAATAAGAACAACTAAGCTGTGAAACGCATTGCCAGAGTGGGTTTTTGTCGAAGGTTCGAACCTTGGGTTACGAGGTACACTGTGCTTGTTTCAATTAGAGAAGACCACATCATTTACATCCACTATTATCGGCATCATGGCAATCGTATTATTAAATGGGTTATAAATCGTAAACGGTAAGTTTTACAAAAAAAGTTTACTAGCAACAAAAGATGCAAAATTTTATTTTCTACAATTATTGTCAAAATATATAGTTTCCAAAATATCGGCTAAAACAGTTTTTTTTTCAATTGGCGTTTGAAGCTCTACCTGGATCTGTGAGCATTTTGTAATTTTATGCTCAGTAAGTGATCTTTACCTCATAGAAAAAAATTGGATTAGAAATTTAGTGCAAAGTTGACCAAAAAACCATCTATTTTTACTGGCCTTTCATTACGTTTCAGTACATTTTTTTAAATTTTTGACGAACTTGTGAATTATTAGGAAACATTTTAAAAAGATGCATGAAATTGGAAAAACCGTTCTCAACTTATAGTGTGACCAAAAAGAAAAGGTTGAGTTTTGTATATCTACGAGTATAGATAAATTTAGTATTTCTTCGTTTCACTTCACAATTCACAAAATTGTTATCACTAGTATAAACAGTATAAACAAATCTTGAACAAAAAATCAAACAAAAATAGTCCAATATTTTAATGTTATTTCTGTACTGTGGCACCGATTCCGCGGTCGGTGACGGTCGCGAGAACAAGACAGCGTTAAATGCCTAATTTGACAGAACTACCTGGCCTTAATTGCCTATTTTATATCTACTCAAGATATCAAATAAAAAATAAAGTTTTTTTGCTGTGTTATAGAGTACACTAGGCGGAAAGTAAATTCCTACTGGTTTTATAAATACGACATTTGGATGTTTGTTGCTCATTCACGTCGGAACTTTATTTATTTATTGAAGACAAAGATTGGGTGTCCAAATCGGTGTTCATTCATCTGATCGACTTCTGCCTAAAGTAGACATACATGTGCACAAGACATGCATTATCAATATTATAATTGTATATTATCATTTATTTTAAAAAATACGCTAGAGTTTGCAAATTTCTGTTAGTCTAAGATAAAAAAAGAACAAAACAACGACCCTGCTATACAACGACCTTCACCGAGCTGTTTATTGGGTGAAAAGTGTTTTATATGTAATTTAATATGTCAACAAATACATTGAAAATGGGTTGCCTAAAAAATGTCAGTCCAGAATATGATTAATTATCAATAAAAAAAATTTTTTTCAATTTTTTACTTAAATTGATTGAATTTTAGAAAAAACTATGTAACATAACTTATTATTTTGGCTTTACTCAGTGCTTACGAAATCTCATGCAAATATTTTCAAACAATAAAAAGTTTCAAAACTTTCATCCCTTCTTATTTCACCCCTTTGGAGGTTGAGTTTTGAAAAATACTGTAATACATAATTCATTATTTTGAGCATGCTCAATTCGTGCGAAATTTTATGCGAATACGTTTAAGGAATAAAAATTTTCAAATAAACTTCCATCCCGTTTTTTACCCTTAGGGGTTGAATTTCGTAATGAGATTTTGTAAGCACTGAGTAAAGCCAAACTAATAAGTTATGTTATATAGTTTTTTCTAAAATTCAATCAATTTAAGTGAAATATTAAAAAAAAAAATTTATTGTTAATTAATCATATTCTGGACTGAAATTTTTTAGGCAACCCATTTGCAATATATTTGTTGGCATATTAAATTACATATAAAACACTTTTCATCCAATAAATAGCTCGGTGAAGGTCGTTGTATAGCGGGATCTCCTACTATGTAGAAAGATCAGGTGGAACGAAACTGCGAGCTTCAGGCTTCTTATATCTCATATCAGGAAATAACATAATACGAGTATCAAGTAAGCGTGATATTTTTTAGTGTCAAAAGCCAGGACTAACTTTGGATGATAGAGTCAAGCGAGCTATGCCGATATTGATAGGATCCATTAAATACAATAAACCCTGCAGTTCGGTCAATACTCCGTATAACGAACCAGCTGCGCCTTGTGATCAGCGTAGTTTCCAATATCGTCATATTCACATAAAAATTTATGATATGTGCTATTCCATACTATAATTCAAATGTTTTCCAAATTACAACTCTATTCAACCAGTTTTTTCGAAGTTATTGAGCAACAAATGTCCAAACATACCCTCAATTTTTTTTAGCCGAATATTGGTATTCTGGCCACACCTTAATAATCTACTCGCAGCAATATAGGATACGTAAACATTTCTACAAATAAGAAAGTAAACGGTACAAATGCGAGTTAGAATAAATAATTTCTCTCTTGCATTTAAAATAATAATCAAGTACGATAAGTACTTTTTTTAAATAGCTTCTTCTGCCTAATAACGCACGTTGGGGGGGAGAGTAACTGCAATTTAGAATACAAATTTTGATAACCGTCCTTAAGATACGATCCTTAAGATCCAAGGACGAAAAGTCCGGGATGTTATTACACACCAGAGAGAATTTGAAATAATAAATTTGAATGACGGTTCTGCGTCTGGATGTTTTTCGTACATGAATTTGTAAAAGTGCCATATCATCCTCGTCATAAAAAATTGCCAGTCATAGGAACTGCCGATAGAAGTGAAAACTTATAACTCAGAATTTAATAGCTCACTTGGAAGCTACTCGGGTGAAACCGGAGGGCGTGGCCATTTGCATTGCCATCTAGAAATGCGTCAGCATGGGAATGACCAATGGGAACTGCTGAGGCCTTTCTAGATGACGAATGGGAAATGCCGACGCATTTCTAGATGTCCATGGCCATGGTCCCGAGTTTACCCGAAGATTTCTTATTATTCCCGAGCGTGACGCTAGAATTCAATTCACATCCCACGAAAAATCTGTCTATAGCGCGCCAAAATAAGTTCTCACTTCAAAAGTTGTAAAAACACGAGTTAAGGGAGTAAAAGTCCGTTCAATACAACGAAGTTCTTGTCTCCAATAGGGACATTGACATTTTTCACTTAAAGTTATTCCAATTTCACAGGAAAATCAAAGAAATTTTACACTTTAATCTAAAAGAATAACCCTGTTGTGCTTACTGTAAATACTATTATGAGTTAGTTTTATATTATTTGTTTATACATTTTATCCCAATGGAACCTTTACTGTGTTTTGCAAAATTTCTTTCTTATAAATTTGAAATTTGGTCAGTTAGTTGTATCACAATTTTTATGTACTTATCTGTTGTATTATAATGTTCTATGTTTATATCCTTTTTTATCTACTATTTTAAAGCATGTTAGTTTTAAGTTCAGATCTGTTGGCCTAATTTTCTTTATTTTAATTATCTTTAATTTTCTTTCTTTATCTCTAATTTAAAATTATTTTCAAACCACTGTATTTAAACAAATGTTGTTTCTAGGCCCACATAGTTTGGAATGTAATACAGTTCTGTACAGTATACTCTTATGTTATAGTTTGTGTTTATTACATTCTGTTTTGTGTGCTCATTGAATAAATAAATAAAAGTCATCACTTAAACTTTTACATCATATAGGATCATCAACATTTGCCTACTTGCCTGCCTCATTCCACTTATATTATAAACGCGAAAGTTCGTAAGTATGGATGGATTGATGGATGGATGTTTGTTACTCATTCACGTTAAAATTACTAAAGGAATTTTGATGAATTCTGATCCATAGATAGATAATGAACTGGACAACTACTGGTTACTTTTTATCTCGGCAAAATAACGGGGTCGGGAACTATACGGGTAAAACCGTAGGCCCTGCTAGTAATACAGAAGAAAGGGTGAACTAATGTCTGTAAGCCAACGAAGCAGAAAAAATGAGGTCGAAAAATAGCTTCTAACATGAATCTCCCAAATGGCCAGCCCTTCCATTTGTTTATGCTAATGAACCATAAACGGGGCAAATAAAGGAACCTACAACATTTTCACGGATTTCACCGGACCCTTGTCATTTCAAGTTTCTCTTGTCATAAAGTAACAGGATAAACAAAATGTAGGTACAAAGGTTCATATAGCGAGATGAACAAACTTTTTAAAGCAAACACCTCTTTTGGGTCATGTTTGGAGTAAATTAAACGATCGAGGCAGGTAGCGGCCGTCACGGGTCACCCTTAATTAAGTGAAAACCGTTTACGCGCTATTATTACAAGGATAAAAATAATGTTGGGACCTTGGATAGGACAACAGAGCACAGATTTGCACTTATGAAGTACAGGTACTCGTATATTTAAACAATTTAATTTTCACCCAAAAACACACAATTTAACATTAAAATAGAACACTCGACTAAATTCCATAAATGTTAACCAGCTAAACACACTGTTCCAATGAGACAACGGGGTTTCGGCATAAACGAAAATATTTTGGATGTAGAAAATGTTAAATTGTTTTTGAATAATGGCTCAACCGATTTCGATAAAAAATATGGGATCGCCTATGGGTATGATCTACCAAACGAAAAAAAAAACAAAAGAACGATTCACAATTAGCGGCGCTATTGCATAACATACATTCAGGTAAAAAAAATCGAATTTTGAAATTCTTCTTTTTGCACTTTTTTGGTCGGTTAAAATGGTAAGTTTCCGAAAGCAATAGGGCGCGTTGATGATAGAAAACAGTAGAAAATTTAGCATATGTACATATACATATGTAATCGAGTGGTGGCTGAGCCAAACCTCAAGCCAAGTGGAGTGTATGACGTCCAACACCAGGGGTGGGTCGACCCGACCATATTATCGTCTTTGTCGCGGATGGAACTTGGACTCGATTGCCATTATATCGAGAAAGACGGCATGTTATAATATGAGAGATATACCTACCCATCATAACATACTAAGTACATATATAAACATACGAGATAACTCTATAATAATGATAATGACTACAGTCTACAGTAATCCGAGATAATGTACATTGGTTTCTAATTGTGTAAATAGTTTTAGAAGTCCTTGAAACAAGTCTTTAAAACGCTTTCCGATTCGGGTATCCGGATTTCGGACACGAATTCAGACCATAGAAGGGGTGTTCTATTCTTCGGACATACAAAATCAGCTCTATCTCTTTTATTAGTAGAGTTGACGCAAAGCGTTATATCGCGCGCTAACCGACCCCGCTTTGTTCGGTAATCTCATATCGATTCGGTCCGGAGTTGCTCGGCCGACTTTCCGAGCGAACACAACATCGTGCAGCGGGGGAGAGGCAAGCGAGGGGGGAGACACCGAGCATTCCGCGCGCCTCCGAACAAAGCAGCCAAACTGGCTCAGTGACATGCGCGCCGCGCCGCTCGACAAACGTACAAAATGTCCGACGTAGTATTCCCCCGCAAACTAACGAAGAAATTCATCGAAAAGTACCACGAGCTACGTTGCTTGTGGGACCGCGACGACAAGAATTACAGAATCAAAATGAAAAAACAAGCGGCTTTAGCTCAGCTGACTGAAATGGTTCAGCATCACGACCCGAATGCGACGCGTGTGCATGTGTTGCGAAAGATCGACAGCTTACGAGCATGTGTGCGTCGCGAGTACAAAAAGGTCCAGGAAAGTCGTCGTCACGCGACGTGTGAAGAGGAAGTATATCAGCCGAATCTTTGGTACTACAGTATGTTTTCATTCGTCTTCGATAATAATGAAGCGCCTATTGAAAAGGCGATAGTAAGTTTCAGATAATATTTTTGCTATTTTTATAAAATTAAGTTTGAACCTAGAGTAGGTAGCATGAATCAATAATGAAAATGAAAGAATGGAGTCTTTTTTTCAAATTGACAGCTTTACCCGCCGAGTTGGGGATGAGATAGTGTTATGTGGACAACATAGATTTAGTATGTAAGTAAATATTATATCTCTTTGCTGGAGAAGGTTCACAAATGTTTATTTATGACGTGTTTATTACCTCTACATAACGAGACTTATCGTTTGACGTGACAAATTTTTCAATCGAAAATGTCTGTATCGATTTAATTATTTTTTTAGGTACTTATTTTGCTACGTGTTATACATATAATATTGAATCTGGATGGCGATAATGTTTGAAACTGGAATGCATAGGTTAATTAATTAATATCTACTGGTAGAAGGACAAACGAGTTTACGTATACGTCCTTTTAGTGTTCCTAACGCATAGATCGATTTCGATATTTATTGTCATGTTAATTGACTTGATTAAAAGTGATTTTATGTCGAGGTTCCTTAAAAATTAAAAAAAAATCTTAGAAACATTGGCGGACAAGCACTCGGTTTGCATGCGGATTCGTGTACGAGTATTTTTTGTAGAGCTTGGTTTTTTAGCGATATGATTATAATTTCACGCATGACAAGAATGCAATTTGTTTTACGATCAATGAAACTCAATGACCAGTTGGTAGCGTCAGCAATAAATTACGGTTCAATCGCCAAAACGGTTTCCGCGCTATAACCCTAGTGTACCCGACCTGTCTGGGTGGTTGACTAGTGACACCACTAAAGGTACATGAATAAACATAAAAATCCTGCTAACATCTTATGATTTTACGCATTTATATGCAAAAGTTTTGGTGTTTATTGCACAATCACGTTAAAATGACTAAACAGATTAGGTTGAAATTTGAAACACAGAATACAGTCTGGCATAGCATTTAGACAGATATATTACGTCAAAACTACGCGGTTAAAACAGCTGGCGGGCGCTACTGCCACAAAAATATGTTCACTTTATCACAAAAGAAACAAAAACCATCTTCAAGTTATCAGTTATCTATTGTCATTACCAGAAGAAACCGATACACTCCGCGAGGCATAAGCTGAGCTTTGCATTTGTGTGAGTGTACATGGATAGTGTAATGTGACAACCGGCCTTAGGCGCGGCGCCATTCTGTCTCGCCGCGCTCCTGCCTGATTGGTGATCACTCACACTAATGCAAAGCTCAGCCTATAGCTCGCGGACAAAATTTCAAGCTCCTGCCTGATTGGTGATCACTCACACTAATGCAAAGCTCAGCTTATACCTCGCGGAGTGTACGTTTGTACGTTTCAACGCTAACGAGATAAGGGCCACGATTGAAGAAGTCCAATAAACGAAACTTAAACACTCGCCGGTACACCTGGACTTACGATATCGCGTAATTACAGCAAGGCTTGCTGTTTATACAGACAAACACAGATGTTTTGTTCATTGGTCATCGTGAATGGGTACGAAGTTCGGTTGGAAAACAACAGAGCATTGTAACGTTTACCCCTCAGCGAACCGGTGAAGTTGGACATGCTTTACAGTCTTACCCTAAAGTTCTGGCGTTAGAAATAGTTCAGCAATCTTCAAAATCTTCTCAACCAGACGTAATGGGGGAATTAATGTTAATTCTAAAGGAATGGTTAATTCATGTTTATGTCACAGACAGTCAGACTTCTGCGTTTATTATGATTTTTCTGTGAGTAAATTATGTGTGGACACTCAACATACTAACAACTAATATGAAGATAGATGTTGTTTATTGTACACAAATAAAAAATTGTAGAGTGAAGGTTGATTATTTAAATGTTTGGATATTTATTTTGCAGTCACTTGCAGGAAACTGAACAGGTAGAGCCGAATTTTTTCTGGTAATAGATTTGAGTCTGTAATAGCATATAGGCTATTCTTACACAATGTAAAACTTCCTTAGGGAATGAGAAATAGTATTTTTCTAAACTCTACATGGACTAAGTCACTGGAAGATAATAATGACACCTCACACAAGAACACAAGCCACATCACCATATGTTGACATATCGATTTTCGGCAACTCACCAAGCACAAGCAGTTCGATAGTACAAGACCCTGAGTTCCGTAATTGTCAAAGCCAAAACGCAACATCGAAATAACTACCCTCCAGGGATCGCTTCGTCTTATCACAACGAATGCTCAATGTAGTGTATAACGCGGAGTCCTATGTATAAAGGCATAAACAGCTATGTTTCTACTATTACATTTTGGATTTTCCTCACAAAGAGTGAGTCAAGGCCTAACCGTTAAGTTCCATTAACTTGGACAAATTTGGGTGGGCCGATGTCCAGTATCTTCGAAATATGTGTTGGTGTATATGTAATTGGAAAAATACTCAAGAGCCGCAGCGGATGTTCAAACTTAAGACTGAATGGTAATTTTAGCTATCTGGCTTTCATAGTACAAGCTTTACTTAGTTTGAGACTAAATAATGATGTGTGAAAAACGTCAAATTTTCCATCAATATTGACCTTACATGGAAATAATGAGACGTGGCCAAAATGGGAACTAACGCCATCGGCCATCGCCTGGTTTGTCGATGCCCGATTTCCCAAAAGATGGCAAAAAAACGAATTCTATGCGATTTCCCGATGCCCGCGCATAACGTCATCGAAGTGTCATTATTTCGTGGCACTATATGACTATACGATACGATACCATACATATATATGTGGTCTATACATGAAAATCGGACGTTCTTGTCACGTATGTATCACGTGTTATCGAACTCAGTCGGCTCATAATGAACCTTTATGTTCATGTTTAACATTTCTTGGATTCGAACAAAGAGGTTTAGCTTCAATTTCGTAATCCGAAAAGCTAAACTGTTTAATGCGTCGAGCAGTTCCTCTTGGTATTTTCAAGTCAATATTTAAAAATCTGTATTTCGATGTACATAATTATGTTGTCAATATTTGATAATTTAATTGTTTTTAGCTAGGTACGCTTATGCCGCATGATCGTGGTCGTGGGGAGGCAGTGGTTAAGCATCGCCGTCGGTCTATCACTGACAAAAAACGTAATAAGAAATGAGTTGAGGCAATCTGAGATGAACATTGGATAAAGAGCTGCGTTGGCCTAGTGGGTGGAACGTTTGATTTCACGATGGTTCTTTCCTTCTTTTCGGTTACATCCTTGGCTATTTCCTTGTAAAACAAGGCCATGAGGCAGTAGCGGGAACATAAATTAGGCTGCTAATTGAATGATACAATTTGTATGCTCTTTCTTTTTTTTAAAACAAAAGAAAGTAATTTGTTAAAAACAAAAGAAAAAGCATAAAAATTGTATTAGCAATCGTAGTTGTTTTAACAATCGACGTGTAAATTGTACATTTATCAATAAAGAACTATGACTTTGATATTAAAAAATAAATACAATAACTTACAAGGATGTAGTTTCTGCGCTGCGATGTATTTTTCCAACTTCCGCCGGAGCACGATCTCCGCTCCGTACCGGCCCACGGATCCGTTGTCCACGAGGAGGAAATACGCGTGCCGGTTGTTCAGGACTGCTAGTTTCGATCTGAAATCAAATTAATTTCGTAAATATTATGTTCGAGAATAGTACTTATGAGCAGCGGTCACGCACTCATTGAAAAAGTCTCCTTTCTTTGACCGACCATATAACTAGTAAGCAACTTTACATTTGTACTAAATCTATGCTCGTAAGTTACAAGTTAATTAATTAAGAATGTGTTACAACCATGTTAGATTTCATACTAAAATATTATGAGTGTTAATTATTGTAACAAACTTTGAGTATTGTGGCTACTGTTAGTCGAACTCAAACTTAACCTCGACAAAATCCCCTTACTGTACCACTGAATTTGTTATTGGGACCACAATGTGGATGCCTTATTTTATTTCTCAAACCGCACAATATGTTTTTAATGGTTCGCCTGATGAAATGCGGTAGTTATCGCTTATGAACTTGCAACATCTTAGAAGATTTTGACAGCCCGAAGAGGTATTTGTATTAAGACACCCTTTTTAAACTCATTCTTATCGAAATTCTTTGGAAAACCCTCAGAGGCCAGCAGGTCTACTACGAAGTCCGATACACGATATATCGACCGAATCTATGGACGTTTTATACCACGAAACACAATCGGTCGGTTGATGACACAAAAACTGTCAAATCAGTGTCGGTCGGGATGAACGAAACGCCCGATCAGATCAACCAACCGATTGTGTTTCGTGGTATAAAACGTCCATAACTTCAGCCGATATATCGTTTATCGGACTTCGTAGTAGACCTGCAGGAATTCTATGGCCTGTAAGTTATCGGTATAAGTGAGAGAGAGAACCAGACGTTTTGACATTTCCAGTTTGGAATTGGGATTTTCAGGATATAGGCATGAGATTTTTTGTAGTATCGAGTTGCAGTAAATAGCTTGTAATTAATAATCACACTAGTGTGTGATGCAAAACCGTGGTAGTTCAAATATGCAGGTGAACTCGACTTAAAATAAGGATAAAACATGACTCTTTTCCCTTGGTATAAGGTGTCCTAAAAAATGCTGTATGCGTAGCGTCAAGATGTTAAGTTCCTACCCATGGACTATGGATTCCCTAATTCAGAGAATACCCTGGGTGATAATTTCTACAGTTCACAGTATAGTCTCATGTTCTTAATTTAGTTAGATATTTGATAATATACATTTCCTCCACCACTTTCTAAAATGTTATTGAAAAAGTCAGCCACTAAATGGATTCGCTCGGGCTCAGTTGTTAGTGAGTCTCCTGACTGAATAGATTGTGGGTTTGATCACTACCCAAGACAAAGATTGTGTGGTGAATGTGAACGTTTCTTTCGTGTCTGGGTGTTCCTATGTATCTTACGTATGTATTTAAAATTATGTACAGAGACTATGCAATAAATGAGTATCACTATGTATGTACAATCGACGCCCTGCGAGTTTCCATCCCCCGTAATTTTTCCGTGATAAAAAGTACTACTAAGCCTACGTGATACTTCAAACTATTATCTAACAGTGTCCCAAGTTTCAACCTGATCCAACAAACATCTAAACGCATCTATTAAACTAGTAGGATGATTTCAGCAGCTTGGATTCCACAGCACAAACTTTGTTGATTGTTTTGGCTAGACGATGTCATCATTTGACGATGTCCCTTATCCCACTTTATGTGGGGTCGGTACAACATGTACGTTTCCTCCATTCGTCTCTATCATATGTCAAATCTGAGTGTATTCCTTTCCTATCCATGTCTTCTTTCACACAATCCAGCCACACTTTTATTAGTCGCCCTCTACCACAACATCCTTCAACATTCATATGTAAAACTCTTTGGGTTATGTGGTCTTCATGTTTACGCATAATTTGGCTAGACGATCTATGAGAAAAAAATAAGCTTAAATAATAATATTAGGGTGGATATTGAAAGGTACATCTAAATTCCACAAATCTTTACTCTTGTATTTTAATTCATCAAATATTAAAGATACGCTACAGTGCTACGTAGGAGGAAAAATTTAATTTCCCAACAAAATATACTTCTTTGCAGTTCCGTATACTTTTGCAAAGTTGTTCGCCGAGTTTTTACGTAAACATTTCTTTGCGGATAGTATTGAGATTTCTTGAAGCAAACGGATGTTGAACTTCGTTGATGAGCCTGGGGCCGACATTCTTCGGAAATGCTTCCGTGTCACGCCCCATATTCACAGAGTACTGGAGTAATTGGAATATTTTATGCAAATTGTTGAAATAACTCACGTTTATCCAAGTAAAACGAGAGATCGAAATATTGTAAACAATATTTTGTTAAAATATTTGAGATTCATTTAGGGAAAAAGGAATTGACAAATAGATAATGAAATACGAAAGACCTTAAGAAACTGATAAAAATTTTGATCTGAAACTTACATTAGACCTTGTGGTTTAAAAACTGGAAACTCAGCAAATGTTTTCTATCATTCATGATAAATTTAAAAATTAATTATTGATGTTTAGATCAGAGATTAGTGAATAATTAATATGCAAAGTTAAAGCTTCGAAAACTAAAGAAAATACCTACACTGAGGCACGTAACTAAAGCTCCAATGATTATTCACTGGATCAATTAAGATGGTTCAATTGACCTTGTTTCAAATATTCATTACTCAAATATTTATCGCGTCAAACATAAGTCCTTGTAAGTTATACGTAATTAATGCATTGTTCTTAGTTATTTGTGGTAATTACTTATTAATATTTGCTGAAAACTTACGCGAGGAAAAAACCTGTATTTTTTTAAATCAATATCAAATTTCTATGGATCTAGGGATCCCTTTTGTAATGCAAATGAACTGAAAGAGAAAAGGCTACCTTACGTCAAGTTTTTTTTAACTATTATAGGTGTACCTGTACACTTGACCGCCATCTCGCTTGATGTTAAGCGACGATGCAGTCAACGATGAAGCGTGCTTCCTTAGAAGAAACTGACTCACTCTCGACTTGAAGACAAGATTGTGACCATCGAGAAAAACCTACCCAGGCAACGCATTCCATAGCCAAGACGTTCTTATTACGAAAGTTACTCGTATGATTGTTTGGAACGTCAACCATGAAGCGACGTCGCATAAATACAAATCATATATACTATATATCGTCGTCATATAATACAATATAAGCTAAACTCATAATAATATCTAAGCAAAGCTAATATCAACTTTGCGGTGATATTCAAGACTGTGATGTCTTTCCCGAATAGAGTGTCATTATTCTTGTAATGAAGCGATTAATTGACGTGATAACGTCTAATAAATCGATGAACGCCGGCTGCATGCACGAAAAAATGTCCCGTTACGTGCATTGTACGCTTGTGCCGCATCCTATCAATGTTTTGTTATGACGTTGTCACGTTAAACTATCGTTCGTAAACCAAGCGACTTTACAGACAACCATTTTTTTTTAAAGAATATATTTTAATTTGCCTTACAACTCGCTCGGTTAAAAACAAAGTGTAGGTAAATAACTTAGCTACTTTATTGGAAACCCCAATAATTACTCTATTATTACTCCTATCAATCTCCGATTACGCAAGACCAAGTTTATACATACAGTGTATTGTAGTGTAATAAGACCAAGTTTCAAAATTGAAAAGTTAATTGTTTTCCTTCTTCATTCCATTACGAAAACAGCGAGAATCCGCGGTTACATTACGCGCTCTCTATTTAGGTCTCCGATTGACTCCCTCGTACCCCAGACACGTAGCTAAACTTGCCCTGATGGCCAATTACGAGGGATAATCTCTTTGGAGAAAAGTTGTTATCTACCCACCCTCACCTACTTTTTAATGTCGCTCCGGGACAACTTCCCGAATTAGACATCGGAACTAATCTTTCTCTCTAAACAATTACAAACTCGGGTAGATTAGCATCGAAATTTGATATTTGAATATTTACTTTATTCTGAGTTCGTAGTTAATAAACATTAATTAACGAACAAACAAGACTCATCAAATTATATCTGGACCGTTTGTGAAAAATACATTTTGTAGAAAATTAATTTACCTAATTATTTTCTTCGTTTAAAAAAAAAATGATTGAATTAAAAGTTTGACTTCGCTTTATTCGATTAATTGTTGATGTAGACTCCGTATGGAACGTGATTACATGAAACAAAATTTAGGAATATACCTATGTTTGTATTTACAGAAGCAGAAATCAGAATCATCAGAAGATGAAGAAGAAGAGGAGACAGCAGAAGACGATCATCAAGATACATATGAAAACGAATCGTACCAGACAACGGAATACAACATACCTATAAACGTAGTCGAGATAGATCGACCGACTACGAGTAAACACAATGTTCATGTTGACTCTTTTAAAAATAAAAAAAGCTAAAAGTAGTACAGAAGTAGATGACGAATACGATGCTATAGGTAAGTTTATAATGTATCTCTTTCTTAAGGACAAAACAACAAAAGTAAATGATTGAACAATGAGAAACAACTGATACCAATAATAACATAAGGTGCGGGTGATTTTTTCTGAAAAAGACTATTTGTAACAAACTGTATAGATAACATTATTTTAAAGCAACATAACTCATATTTCAGAGATTAAGTTTTATGTGGCAAGTCAGGTCACAAAAATGACCTGGAAAGAAACTTAGCCTATCTAAAGTAGATAAGCTCTACTTTACATTAACAGGATGTCTATGAAAAAAACGATTATGATAATTGTTACACACTCATACATTATACATTCCAAATATCCAACCAAAAGTTTGTTCAATCATTAAAAATAGTCTAGATCTACTCGATGGTTACGAATTATTTCTCGTTTCGAGGAGGCTTAAAATCAACCCGATATCAACCCTAACTAAGATAGACATTTGATCATAAACGTTTTAACATCAAATCAAAATTAAACAATTACACGTTTTCAAGATGCTAATAGACCTGTCTAAAATATTTTTAAATTTCACAAAATGTGACGCCAATGCTTAGATAAAGTATAAGTAAATACTAGCGACCCGCCTTGGCTTCGCACGGGTGCAATGCTGATACTAAATATAAGTACCTACTAATAAAATTCTGGTCCGGCGGCAAGACGTTTCGTTTTATGTAGTCACATAAGTCACATTTTTTTAAGATGGATACTTTTTTGGCGCGACGTACGCACGCAACGTGTTGATTGATGGAACGAAACGTACTTCACACCAAAGATGGCGACAGCGGTTTGTTTGTCAGTGCCATCAGAATTTAACGAAATTCTCCATAATCCGAATTTTGTGGACATATGTTATGGACTCAAAATCAATATTTTTTTACGTTTTGTTCAATTCAATTCAATTCATTTATTCATACCATAAATTCATAAGAACACTTGGTAACGTCATTTACAAAAAGGCAAAGAATCTGTGTACATAATATGATAAAATAACAACGTCAAAAAGAATAAAGCAGCTGTAAAGGGGCCTAGTCAATTACATGCAGCTGTAAAAAGGCTTTGTCGAAGACAATATAACAAATAATCAATACACACAGTATACAGATACTACATTAGTACAAACAATGTAACATCAAAAGTCTTAAAAATCTATTATTTTACCTTATTACAAGATTCTAATTTCGACACATTTCTCTTCCATACGTTACTATCTTTAACAAAGTCGTCTATATTATAATATGCCTTGCTCAATAGGTAGCTTTTTATTTCATTTTTAAACTTGGTTTCATTGAGGCCTTCCACTTGTACAGGGATTGCATTATAGAAGCGAATACCATTACATTTGAAAGAGTTATTTGTTTTCTGAAGTCTGCACTTAGGAAATACAATTTTGTGTTTATGGTGCGCTTTTGGATTCAGATCAGTTAATTTCTGCAGACGACTTCGATTTTTTCTTACATACATTATACATTCATAAATATACAATGAAGGGACTGTTATTCATTGTTATTCATATAAGGTTTCGATCAAGTCTACCGTACCCCTTGACGAAATTATTAATATAGATGTAAACTCCTTGCGTCAATATTTCATTTTGTGAAATATTTCTAGCAAAATGAAACATTGGCGCCACTTATTTACGATAAGTATGTATTTAAAAGTATATAAGTATTATATCAGCTATCTGGCCGCCATAGTACAAGCTTTGCTTAGTTTGGGGTCAGATAGTGTTGTGTGTGAATGGTCCACCAATATTTATTTATTTTACTTAAGGGAAAATTGAAAACCATCTTTGACAGGTCTATTTAGATCTTGCATACGCCACATCAATCTAAAATAGTAAAATCCTAGTTGTAACAAGAAAAAACGTTTAACTATCCGTAAAAAAAATCCGTAACTGATGAAGATTAAATCCGTAATTCTTTCAGGAATAAACGTTGCAGCAAAACTTCGCTACCTTCCTCCAAACATGAGGATCCTGGCGGAGAAACTGATCAACGACGTTCTCTTCCAAGCCCAGATCAACGGCCTCAATTCTTCTACAAAAATGGTGACCACGGACCCTTTCAAACAGGAATCTAATACTCTCAATCTTTAACAGTCAACTCATATACATTCATAACATGCTTATGTATTTTGTACTGCGCGGTAATATCATGTTCATAAGTTATTTTAAGGTACAATTAGTACCAATGGAAAAATCGAAATGGATTAGTTAATTATATGCTGCAATGCTGCAACGAATATTTACCACTGTGTCGTAGAAACGTTGCGATTGCGCAGTGCCTGTGTGACTCATGTGCGTCAAAACATTAAGGTTGCGACAACGCATCAACGCAACGCAACGCGGCGTGTGGATCGTGTGTTACATTACAATAACCCTAAAATTATGAAACTTTGGACAGACATTAAAAAAAGTGATTGTGATACTTTTGTACTAAGTAACGAAAATAAAGATATGGTAATTAGTTCTACAAAAATAGAACCCGACTTATTTGCGATCCTAACCCTCTTCAATCCATCTAGTGATAGAATGTCATTGATTGGAATGTCCAGAAGCCTTCGTTGGACCTTTTAGGAAATCTATTTTAGTATTAAGCCATGTGGGCACTCCTTAGGTAGACGGAGTTGATGTTAAGCTGACTAAGCCCACACGAAAAATTGGATATAGGTATAAACTGGTAATCAATCAGTCTAACCACTCAGTTTCACCCTCATCACTGTTTCCTTTGACGTTGTGATTTCTTTTCTGGGCTTTATTCATAATAAAGGTCAGAAAAGAAATCCATACCACTGAGACAAAAAATTTCGATAGTAATTTTGTCGGTTTCTTGACGGATACATTTCGTGAAGTATCCAGCTGAGCTGCATGGACTAATATAACACTTTGCTTTATTTTCTATCCCGTTGCGTCGAGAAAGCGAAATCGTTTCATAGTTGATGTTTCAAAAACTACGAACGAAGCGGTTTGACTCAATTTTTGCAATCTAAATGGATATTCCGATGTGTATTAGCTCATTTCGTTTTAATAATCATCCAAACATTCTGGCTTGATGAGCATACTAAACTACTAATATTATAAATTTAAATGTTTGGATGTTTATTGCTAAAATACGACGGAACGGCTCAACTTATCAGGTTGAAATTTGGCACAAATATAGATTATAATCTTGAATAGCACATAAGCTAGACATTCTCATCGCAATAAAGAACTATGCGATTAAAACCGCGGAGGACCGCTAGGTATCGTTTCTAAGCCTCTCGAAAATGGGTCTTATTTCCAACTGCAGATAAATGAAATTAGTATTTTTTAAGATATACCTTGGTGAAGCAATAGCGTGGTACGGGACATCTCTCCCCTTCCCAATGAGTTCGTTAGCACCTTCTACGATGCCCCAAGGCGCGATACCGATGCTGACCACTCGACCGGCGCGTTGAGATCGCTCCAGTTGTAATGCATCTCCCACTTGACGGGTGACACCTGTGAACAACGTATGTATGTAATTAAAGCAACAACTTAAAATATAATCCCATAAAAACAGCAATACTTGTAAACAACTTTAATTTATAAAACCCGACTAAAAAAACAACAGATAAAAAACATTATGTAATACAAAATACTATCTCAGGACACTTCCATCCATAAAATAAAATCCATCCAGCCGTTTGGAAGATACGCGTGAAAAACATAACCTTTCTTTCAGTCGAGTAAAAAAAAACAAGTTTCGTAACTCAGTTGTTCTACCGTAAAAAAAATGGATCATGACATTATAACATGGATAATCCATGTTATAATGTCATGATTATTAACATAACATTAATACATATAATTATATAACAAATAATAAATTATTAAATAATTATATGCTAAATATTAAATGATTAAGTATATGTTAAATAATTATATGATAATAAACACATTATTGTAATAACCGACTTGACATTTCAAGTCGGTTATTACAATAATTGACCTATCATAATACGGACCTGTCTTAAGTTGTAATTTTCTTACCTAACAAAAATCAATTTTATAGTATTAAAGTTTTTTCCGTCTTAAAAAATGCCCAACGCATCCTCGTCCGGACCCGTTGGGAATTTCACTACAAGTACCTGAGTGACCGGTCGGTTTTAACACTGAGCATACTTAGATACCTACAGATAAATGGGTCCTAGTATTAGATTTTCTCCAAAAAAAAAACAAGGAACTTGAAAAAAAGAGGACGTCTGTAAGAAAGGATTTCGTTTTATTTATCGTCCCTGAAACATGTATGCAGGGATGCATACATATTTTCATGAAAATTGTTCCAGCCGTTTCCGAGTTTCAGATTCTATTTATACACATATAGGTACATACAAGAATTGCTCGTTTAAAGGTATAAGATAAGATAAAGAAAACAATCATGCTCCCATTTCAATCACATTCCAAAACATTATAAAGAAATAAATTAAAAACCCTACTTTTTTATATTTATTTCATAATTAAATTTAACACGAAAATAAAAAGAAGAAGTAAAGTGTGATCTGATGTAACTTTACTTCACGGAACTTAAAAATAATATCAGATAAAAAGAAGAAGTAAAGTGTGATCTGATGTAACTTTACTTCACGGAACTTAAAAATAATATCAGAAGGTAAACACCTAGGACGCCTAGGTAGACTCAATGTTCACAAAGAGTTCTACAAATTTAGTTAACTCATTTTAGCGAGGAACGCGAGGTCGTTATAATTGCTTTACTATGTGCTTTCAACCTTTGCTTTTCCCTTTTGCTAAGGGAAGGTACACTAGTCGGGAAATAGTTTCTAGTGAACGACCAACTGTTGTACAAGTACTTGGTGTATTTGTTACGAGTGTTGTAACTAACAGTAAACAGCGCATTTCAGTGCAAAACACGAAACCTCTCTTATACCTTTTACCATACACGGGTAACTCGCGTTTGATATAGTCAGTCCAGTCCGACTTATGTTTCGATCGCGTCCCGATACCGTTTTACCGTTCATCAAGTTTTCTGATTCGTTATTTGAACTATTCCCGGCTCCTTTCGTATCGTCGCTTTATCGACTGTAACCGCTGAATTAAAAAAAATTGGTTGCCTGTAAAGTCGGTATACGGGCGAAAGTTTTACGTGACAACGACTTTGAGTGGTAAAATAATTTTACGGAAGGGACACGTGCCTTTCACTTTTTATGTCTGTCTCTCTCGCTCTTAGGCGGGCTAACCATGCCCGAGTGGAAGGGACGCGTGCCTCTCACTCGCTCTCGTTGTGAGCGCATAACGTGAGCGGAGCGTAACGCAGTTTCTTGAAGTGTCACCCGGCAAACCAATTTATAAGACGTTGTCACGTCAACATCTATTTCATAATACTATACATACTTAATTAAGGCGCTGGGAAGACCTGAGTGAAATTCACGAATGCAAAATTAAGCTCCGCCCCTTTACAACTCCGATAAGACAGCGCCACACGAAGTTGCGTGCACTCAGTAAAATTATTTGCATTGATGGAAACAAAAGGCTTCCATGCTCATGCTCATAGATGGCGCTTTTCAAAATTTTTATTAATTAGAAATGCACGTCTTTTTGCTGTTTACAAATTTTTTTCGTCTGATTCTCTTATTTTTTCTAACGGACTAAGTAAAGTCCTTTTGTATATTAAATAAAAAACAAATTGCATAAATTAGCTAAGCCAGGAAGATGAATCACTACATATTAAGTAATCCATTTCTTTAAAATTATTGTACGAATTTTGAAGAAAAACATTCACTGTTAGTGAAGTACAAGTGTGTGTTTGGGTGACCGAGCTTTGCTCGGTTTAAACACTGAATTATATTTAGATATTAGTGGCGGCCCGGCGGAATTTTTCAGATTTTGCCCCGCCTAAAAATATTGAAGGTCCGGGGCTGACTAGCAGCACCCTGCGAGTTTACCTTCACTGTTCCCGTTCCCGTTATTTTTCAGGATAAAAGTAGCCTGTGTGTTATTCCAGACTATAATCTTACGTGTTTTCCAAATATCAGCCCGATCCGTTTATACGTGACTTGATGTTTGTCGTGACTGAGCAAAAACATCCAAACATTGACATTTACAATATTAGTAGGATTGGATACTAATAGTACATAATATAATCATCATTATCATTATACGAGGCTACGAGTAAATAATCCACCATTATTGCATACTACAACTCGGAAAACAAGTTTTAATAATAATACAGCGACGCCATTTCGCTGCTTTGTAACGAAAGGTCCACAAACAAAACAAACCAAAATCACTTTTATATCATTTTAGTTAGGGCATTCTTTTTATTAACAAGTGATAAAAGTATTTTTGTTGTGACGGGATGAGCAGTAAGTATATGTGCCTGATGGTAAGTCACATGCCTATAATAGCGCAGTGACACGCAGGTATTGGAAAATAAAGAATCCTAATCATTACGTTGCATTATACTGCGCTCGCCACGACTATTATCTACATGTGTTCTAAATTTCTGCCCGACCCAACGTTACGACGGTATTAAGCAATAAACATCCAAGTATCCAAACATCCATATTTTTCAATATATTTCTATCCATATATTGAACATTTAAAATATTAGTAGGATTTCATATCAAAGCCCTGTAATCATACTGTATTTTTTCCTTTAAACCGGAAAACTGTGATGTTTTTAACCCCGACCAAAAAAAGGGTGTTATAAGTTTGACATTGATGTCTGTCTGTCTATCTGTCTATCTGTCTGTCTGTGTGTGTCCATCTGTGGCACGGTAGAGCTCAAACGGATGGGCCGATTTCGATGCGGTTTTTTAGTTGAAGGTAAATATCTGTGCTGTTCTTAGCTATGGTTGGTTGATATCGATTCTAGATGGCCGCCTCCACAAACTGGCGGACAAAATATTTGTTCACAACCTGCCTCAATATGGGTATCAAATGAACAATAAGAACAATATGGGTTTGCCTAGTAAAATATTATACATTATAACAAATCCAAGATGGCCGCCACCACAAAATGGCGAATTACATTTTTTTCACTACTACCCCAATATGGGTATTAAACGAAAGGGCTTGACTAGTAGAATACTATGCAATATGACAAATTTAAAATCCAAGATGGCTGCTACCGCAAAATGGCGACTTACATTGCTTTTTTTTCGCAACTCCCTCAATATGGGTTTCAAATGAAAGGGCTTGACTAGTAGAATGTTTTACAGATAGCAAATCCGAGGTAGTCGGGGTTACTTAAAATTTTTAATTTTGTTCTTGTCACACTACTGCTTGGCGGTGGAATAGCTGGCAACTTGACTAGTAAAAAAAACATTACACACTATGACCAATATAAAATTTAAGATGGGTGCCACCATAAAATCCCGAATTATATTTTTCACTTCTACCTCGATATGGATTACCAAATTTTCCTAATTCTTTTTTATTTCGTAAGTGAATATGTCTTAAAATACAATACATGATTTTATTAAATCGAGTAAAATATATATGTAGTTCTATATAGTGTCTAGACATAAGTGAAAATAATCTATACTAATATTACAAAGCTGAAGAGTTTGTTTGTTTGTTTGAACGCTAGTATCTCGGGAAGTGCTGGTCCGAATTGAAAGATTGTTTTTCTATTGGGTAGTCCATTTATCGAGGAAGGCTATAGATCATAAAACATAACGCTACTATTAATAGAAGCGGAGCATTGATCAAGAATGTAACAAAATCAGGAAAAAATATTCCTTTTTGAGAGTTTTCGCACGTTTCGTGCTGTGACATGACACATGACAGCATGTGTCTAAGATTGCGTCAGTGAATATCACAGATTATATACCTCTTGAATATAAAACCTTTGCTAATCTCCGAGTTGGTACGACCAATTTCCGACAGGTGGCGTAACAGGCAGCTGAAGAGGTATTTTATTTGAAAGCGATATTCTCAAGAATGACTGAACCGATTTCAGTTTTTCTTTCACCGTTGCATATGTACGGGATCCTGATGAATGCTATTTAATATACCACGGGCGAAACCGAGGCGGACATCTAGTAACAAATGAAATGCATTGATTTTGTAGATATTCATTTTTTCAGTACTGTTCCATATGGGCTACCTACAGCATACAATAATATATTTCTATGTTTTTCCTTGACACTAGAGCAGCGCTGTGTTTCTTCTCGTTCGTTTAGGAAGATGATCATGATGATGAATCATTATTTCCGCCCTCAACCAATTATATTATTGCCAGTTTATAACCTTTAAATAATATCGATTTTTTTTCAATTTAAGCTTTAAATTG
Source organism: Ectropis grisescens (assembly GCA_017562165.1). Classification (NCBI taxonomy): domain Eukaryota; kingdom Metazoa; phylum Arthropoda; class Insecta; order Lepidoptera; family Geometridae; genus Ectropis; species Ectropis grisescens. Next base: position 19,518,585 of record CM029785.1, read on the forward strand.
ATACAAAAGTCACATTTTACATTTATGCGTGAAGTAAACAACTAATATCGGTTTTAAGTTATATTTTCAGCAACAATGGAGATAGACTTTTTGTGTTATGGTTTTCATCGCACCTGCTTTTGTTCACAACTCCACGAAAAGCAAATTCATCTACTAATACTAAATAAATAAAAAATAAATAATCCCGTAGAGCAGTATAAATGAGCGTAACTTGTAAATATTTTAGTTATTAAACTTGTAAATATTTTAGTTATTATTTTAAACAATGTCACATCATCATAATCATCAGCCGCAAGACGTCAACTGCTGAACATAGGCCTCCCCCTAGATTTCCACAACGAACGGTCCTGCGCAACCTGCAACCATCGGTTTCTAGCGACCTTTATGAGGTCATCTGTCCATCTAGTGGGAGGCCGTCCAACACTGCGTCTTCCGGTTCGTGGTCGCCACTCGAGAATCTTTTTTCCCATCGGTTGTCAGTTCTGTGAGCGATGTGGCCTGCCCATTGCCACTTCAGCTTGCTTACTCTTTGAGCTATGTCGGATACTTTCGTTCTTTTGCGATTATCCTCATTACGGATTCTGTCGCGCAAAGAGACTCGAGCATAGCCCTCTCCATAGCTCGCTGTGTGACATTGAGCTTTGTTATGAGGCCCACAGTTAAGGACCACGTCTCAGTTCCATAAGCCATCACTGGCAACACGCACTAGTTAAAGACTTTCGCCTTTAGGCATTGGGGTATTCTGGACTCAAAGATGTGCCGAAGTTTCCCGAACGCTGCCCATCCGAATTGGATCCTTCGCTGGACCTCTTTGTCGAAGTTGGATCTACCTAATTGGATCTTTTGACCCAGGTAGACGTATAATTCGTCAACAACTTCGAGTGTGGTATTCCCAACAATAACCGGTACAGGTGAGACATGAACATTTGATATGACTTTCGTCTTGTCCATATTCATCCTCAAACCTACCTGGTGGGATACTCTACTGAGGTCCCTGAGCATAGCACGGAGGTCCTCCAACGACTCCGCCACAATGACTATGTCGTCGGCAAACCGAAGGTGAGTGATGCATTCGCCGTTGATATTGATGCCATATCCGTTCCAGTCCAATAGCTTGAAAACATCTTCCAGCGGGGCAGTGAACAGTTTCGGAGATATGACATCTTAAAGTGTCAGGTCAGCTTGGCTCTGGGGTCTTTTGCCATGCTAACGACAGGTTGTGCTTGCGTAGAGGTGTATAACTGTCCATAGAACCTCTCAATCTCCTCCAAAATCTCGGGTTTCGATAAGACGATGCTTCCACTATCGGTCTTCAGTTTGGTCAGCTGAGTTTGCCCAAGGGACTGATTTCTTGCGAACACTTTCGAGCCTTTGTTCTGCTTGATTGCTTCTTCAATACTCGAAGTATTGAAGCAGCATACGTCGCATATCTTGTCTGACCGCCATAAGATCTAGAGTTTGATCGGAGAGCTTTCGGTTCTGTTTTGGCGTCGGCTCTTATAAAATTTTCTGCCAACCGCATGAACAGTTTCCACTAGCCTATCGTTTATTTCGTCCGCCGTTACGCATTCATCTAAGGATTCGAAGTGATCTTCGATCTGAGCATAATTTGGTCGGAGCATAGACTTCATTAGACGTGATCTTTCGACCTTAATGTTTAGATTCAGCGTGCCTCTTACAATACGGTGATCACTGCCGGTCTTAACATTGCTGATCACAGAGACATCGCTGAATATTTGCCGTTTAGTCGTCATAATGAAGTCGATCTCATTTTTTGTGGAATCGTCTGGGCTAATCCAGGTTCAATTTCTTTGTGGTTGTTTCTTGAAAAGGAGTTCATCATAAAGATGCTCTCCTTTCCAAGAAATCCGCTAGACGTTGCCCTCTTGGGTTCCGCTGCCCATATCCGAAATCCCCCTCTCACTCATCTACGTTTGCTCAGTTTTGCGTTGAAGTCTCCCATCACAACTTTGAAATGTGTTGGCGGAAAGGTCAAAGAGACGTAACACTTGGGCAATACCTAAAACAAGAACCGGTTTTGGCCAGGGTGCATTTTCCTTTACTGGACCATACCTTTACCAACCTATTGACAAAGAGTTGGACATCATAGATACGTCAACATTATGAGTGCAAGAAAAGGTCTCGGCTTGGCTATCTACTCAGGGCTACTGCTCGCATCTCGAAAAAGCGACATCGTTTCATGGTGGATGTTCCAAAGGCACGAACAAAGAGATTTGACTCTTTTTTGTTTTTTGTCTACGCTGTGGAATACGTTGCCTGAGTGAGTTTTCCCCGATAATTACAATCTTTGTGTCTTCAAATCCAAAGTGAGTCGGTTTTTCTAGGTAAACACGCTCCATATCGTAGGCAAACATATTGCATGCCTCTAGAAGAAGAGGCCAGTTTGTATGGGTCAATTATTAAAATGTTTTGTATCACCTTATCTTACCTGCAAACAGAAATAAAGATTTTTGTATTTGTACCACATTGTTGTTTAACATCAGGCGAGATGGCGGTCAAGTGTAAACCTTTGAAAAAAAAAAATGTCCTGAATTATTTTGGTTATATTTAACACAATGTTGAAATAATCATATACCTAAAATAATCAAGTTGTAGCTAATTAACATACACAGAGAATGATAGAAAAACATCAGAAATAGAGAAAAATAGTTGAAAACAAAGATAAAATGATTTTGAGTTGTGGCTTTTTAGTTTTAAAGCACCGATTTAGGTAATTTTAATTCATCGCTCAATCGAACAAGAACAAAATTAAAACATTGGTTCGACTACCTCGGATTTGTTTTCTATAAAACATTCTACTGGTCAAGCCCTTTCATTTGAAACCCATATTGAGAGAGTTTCGAAAAAGAAATGTATTTCGATATTTTGCGGTAGCGGCCATCTTGGATTTCAAATTTGTCATATTGCATAGTATTCCACTAGTCAAGCCCTTTCGTTTGATACACATATTGGGGTAGTAGTGAAAAAAAAAATTTGATTCGCCATGTTGTGGTGGCGGCCATCTTGGATTTAAAATTTGTTACAACGTATAATAATATTCTACTAGTAAAGCCCTTTCATTTGATACCCATATTGAGGTAGGTTGTGAAGAAATATTTTGTCCACCATTTTGTGGAGGCGGCCATCTTGAGTCGATATTAACCAAACATAGCTAAGATTTTATGCAAGGACTCTTTTGTACACCTACGTCCGAACACCTCGGTGATTCAAAGCTAGTTTGTTTAATTACTGAGCCTTGTAGGTACTAATATTTATTCTGTTACTGAGCATTGTCTTGCAATGTAGGTAGTGTGATGTAGGTAGGCTAGAGATTAATACTATACTTGTGGGTAAACCAATAAATGTCGTTGTGTCACTCGGCTGTTTCAATTACTGCTCCACGTTAAAATATCGTAATATTCAACTATACTTACAATTATTATTTTTAAAATAAAAAGTGACGAGACGAACAGGACATGTGCCTGATGGTAAGCAACATGCCTGCCACATAACAGCACAATGACACACAGCTATTAGAATATTAGAAGTCCAAATCATTACCTAGCACTGCACTGCGCTCGTTACCCAGAGATCTAAGATGTTATATCTCTAAGGGCAGTAATTTATCTGGAAACATTGCCCTTCAAACCGGAACACAATTTCAACTGGTATCTATAACTCAGTCGGTAACTGAAGTTACCGACCATACCGACCGAAGTTACAAATCTATCTGGGAAGTAGATTATTTGATGATAAGCCTCGGGTTCTATAGGAACTATTTTCTAATCTGTGTCTCGAAAACTAAATACAAGCTTGAAAACAACGGACAAAATATCCAACAACAACGATATCAAAAAACATGCAAAAGATTATACAGTGATGAGATATGAACTCGAGAACTTGAACGCGGTTGTACCACCGAGCCAAACTGACAAGTTACAGTAGGGTCCAAAATTTCACATCATATGAACTTTATTACCGTTTGTAAAACTTCTATAACTTCAATCAGGAACTGGGAAGTAGATTTAATTTTTAAGATTTGATGAAAAGCCTCTGGTTACTTAGGAACTATTTTCTAATCTGTGTCTCAGAACAGACAGAACTAAAGAAATAAAACCTTGAAAAACAACGGAGAAAATATCTAACAAAAACAATATCAAAAAACACGCAAAAAGATTTCGTAGTGCTGAGATACGCGAACTCAGGATCGCAAATCGTAACGACTTCATCTGCCGCTTTAAACATTGCGCCAAATGTACAGATGTCTGTAGTGTCGAATTTTCAAACCACATGAACTTTATAGATGTTGCTGCATGAATGTGTGAGAATTGTTTATTTTTATTTTTTTGAATTGCGAGCGTCGGACGACAAAGCGACACAGGTCCTTTTAGCAAGGCGCATCAGCGCTTTCTGCTGGACTTCATAGTAGTAAGCGAGAAGCAAGACACGGGCCGGCTCGGTCGAGTTAGCTTTTCAAAAGACAATTAATTAATACGAATTAAACTTCATAATCCAAAATACAAAATCTTCCATCCCCCTAGTTAAAAAATGATACGTTTACCTATAAAATTTGAATAATGTATGTTTATTAATGACACAGATATTTACATCTAAAACTTATTTTAGAGGTAAGTTTAGGATTTTTTCTTATCGAGTTTTTTTTTCCAAATCGTGTTTTGATACAATAGGTTACCTAATAAATATGTTCAAGAATAACATATATTTTACTAAAAGCCTCAAACCATATACATGTTGTTAAATGTGTGTTTAAAAAGTGCTAGTTGGCGATATTCAGCGCCTTAAATACTGGTTGCTGTGCGTGTTCGCTTAAGCTGTTAGCATAGTTAACAATTGTTTAAATAAATAAATAATCTATAAAGGGAACATTTAAGGCATTTAAAATAGACTCACTCTTGACCCCATCTCGACTTATGTAACGATGTGGTGATATGACGATGCGTTTTAAGGTTGAGAGCGTTTAGCTAGAAGAAATCGATTCAGTCTCGATTTTAAGATACCAAGATTATACACATCGGGTAAACCCACTCAGGCAACTCATATCACAGTCTATTAGAGAAAGCGGTATAAAATCGTCGTTTTTGGCGCCAAAAAAACGCAAAGATACTAAAATTTTACTTGTGTTTTCTATATGTAGTTAAGGATTTGGAATAGGTTATGCGACTTTCGTTATGCGACGAGGTTCTAGTAGCATCGATTATGAGTGATGTATCTGTACCTATAGTATTACAGAAACGAGGGAGGAAATACCAACTATGGCATTATCTTTACTGGTTATCCCACCGAGCAGCAAGCAGTACCGAGCGAATATAAACTGCTTTTTGCGGTTTGCGATACATGTAAGTATGTAGTACTGGGCTTACCCTGTAATACTTACCATCTAGAAATAATAAAAGCTAAACAGTTACTTTAGTTACTATAGGTATACTATTTAGATATTAGATGCCTAGATCGCATAATTTGCAAGAAACTTTTGCGCCAGAGAACAAAACTTCATAAACTTCAAAAAATTAAAACGCCTGTTTTGAAAAACGAGAAATACTTCAAGGCGAGGCGGTTCTCAGTTCGAGGGGTCTACCGCCTAACTAGAAATGTTTTTTGATATTGCTCTCTCTTTTCTTTCGGCTTGAAATGACAGAGAACCCAATAGCAAAGCTAAATCCGATTTAGTTAGGCGGTAAAATGGCCGTTGTAAGTTTTTTTGTAAGTATGTATATTACACGATAGCTCCGCTAATTGTCAATCAATTCTGATGGTTATTTTTTGTTTGGTAGATCATAGTTTAGAGTTACGAGTACATGTACATTTTATTAAATATTTGGTGAGGTAGTTTTTGAAATATGAACAAAAAAAAACTTGAGAGAGAGAGGAGGACACCCGGATGGAACGAAGTTCCTTTCGATTAATTAGTGAAGGAATTATTTTTTATTATTTATTATTTACAAAAAACCTGTATACACTCAACAAAAATAATTGTCGCGACACCACACTGTTCAATGCGAAATAGAAATGAAAATATCTGGCTTGCTTTCTATGAGAGAGAGAGAGAGACAGACAGAGAAACATGCGACGCCGCACAGCTTACAATAGCAAAAAGTGTCGTGACAACTTTTCGTAAGAATTGTTTCCGTCTAGCCCCCTTTCACAACGCGCAATAAGGAACTTCGTTCCAAAAACTACAATTTAATTTCATATATCTCGATTGTGCTCGTGGACACAGATTTCATTGTTTCTACGGAAGATACAAGCATTCGTCATGCATTCGTCTTGCAGCCGTCAATTGGCGAAAGCGTACGAATATCGTGCAGCTACGTGGACAATTGGCCAAGTTCGAAAACTAAGCTTCTTATGAAATTTGGCCAAGGGTCTGATTTAATTTAAAATTTAAGACGGTTTTTGTTTTTTTTTCAGAGAAAATAAAGTATATTTTTGTTTCATCTTATAACATGAATATTTAAGACGGCCTTGTAAGTTCTACTGTAGTGTATTTCACTTCGCTTTAGACCGTGAGTCTCGTTCGTTATAATTGAATTACCGTGTGCACACAGCCTGTTTCTAGATCTCATGCAGAATGGCAAACACTAGACGGTAAATAGTTTCACACGCTTGGGCGTTTCAAACGCTATTCTCAGTTCGGATTCACAACGATCGTACTAATAACATGAATGAGAAAGTTTCGATGTTTTAACGTTGCTCATTTACCTCGGAACATCCTTTTTTTAACTTTTATTGGTTTACACTTGACCGCCATCTCGCCTGATGCTAAGCGACGATGCGGTCTACAATGGAGCTTGTTTACCTAGAAGAAACCGATTCACTCTCGATTTGAAGACACCAAGATTATAATTATCGGGAAAAACCCACTCAGGCAACTCATTCCACAGCCTAGACGTTCTTATCACAAACGTAGAGTCAAACCTCTTTGTCCGTGTCTTTGGAACATCAACCATGAAACGGTGCCGCTTCTTCGAGTTACGAGAAGTACGATAGAAAAAAGGGCAAGGCAAATAAGGCAATCTCACAATATCGGCGGTCTACCACTTAACTAAAATTACCACGATAAAGTGCCAATGCAATAAATAAATAGTAAAACGATTGTTATATCTACAGAAGTTCACAGAGGAAGTTAAATAGGCATCGGTATAAATCAATGGATGTGCCCTCCCAAACTTCAGGCGCACGGAATTATGTTATCGTCGCGTCGGGAAGAGTGAGCTAACTCAAGAGTTAGCTGTTAGTTAGCAGTTAGCGGCAAGCCGCTTTAATCAGGAAGCGGTGAACGCCGGACGTTTATACCTGTCGCTATTCGTTGACAACATAGAACTGTAACATATCTAAACGCTAGCGATTCTAGGGATCAAGTAGATTGATTGGTAGTTGTAAACCACTCACACTTCACACAGAGACGTAGCACATCTTTTGATATATATCGATGTACCTAAATAGGTTTGAGATTCTAAAGAAAAACAGTGCCATGTTTTCTTAATTATAAATAAAAAAAACAGTGGAACTCCGCGTATAGAAGTAATAACTTGAACAATTGCTACGTACGAGTACATACACAATATATTATGTACATACTTATGTACAGAGGTGTCGGGAACGGATACAGTGTCGCGAGTCTAATTCTTTTTCCTATCGCAGAAAAGCCAAAGGCGCCTAAAAAGTTTTCAACTCAAAAACAACATACACTACTTTAGCAAAATTCAGGTCCTCTAAAAGTTCTCTCGGGTCATTCTCTCAACAAGAAAACACTGTTTTTCTCTACTTAACCTTTCCCGGTATTAAGGGAGAGTCTTCGGTAATGTTTATATTGCCTCACCTTCCCTTACCAAATGGCATCCGACTACGGAACCAATTAACACACTTTAGGTGGTTTTGTTATTCAAGAGATAGTGTTTTCAATTTGAAATTTAAGTAAACTTTGCTATTGAGTCTAAAATAAATTAAAATACGCGTTTGAAGTACACACTTTGAATTCTTCCAAAAACTCAGGTAATAAACATTAATACTTAGTTCTAAGGTTTCTTCCATATTTTCAAATTAATTTCTATTATAAAATTGTTTATTTAATGCTACAACAAGAATCAAATTAAAATTTCACTAACATAAATTACTGCAAATTATACCTCTATACAACATGGGTTAAAAGATAATGTCATCTTCTATAGGATCTAATGTTAAAGCCCTTTTTATCGCACTATTCATAGATCGAAGAAGCGACATCGCTTCATCGTTGACGTTTCAGAGACTCGAGTAAATAAGTTTAATTCCACCTTTTTAAACGTCGGACGCATTTTCTGTATTATACAGACTGTATACTCACACACACAATGTATGCCATATTCCCTGATGGATATAATAGAGGTGTATTAATCCAGTTATAAATCGTTTTTTGTCTGGGTATGTTCTATGTATAGCTATCTGGCTTCCATAGTACAAGCTTTGCTTAGTTTGGGGTGAGATGGTGTTGTGTGTGAATTGTCCACCAATATTTATTTATTATTTATTTTTTGTAGATAAACGTCCCACACTTCGTGAAATAAGTTGTTTAGGCTTAAAGTGAAAGTTTGGATGTTTTGTTGCACAATGACGTCGAAAGGGCTGAATGAATCGGGTTGAAATTTGGGAAGTTAGAAAAGAAATTGGTTGTATCTAAAGACGGTTGGTTTACGGGCGATAGTTTAACGTGTCAAAGTCGTAAAAAATCATTGATAGATGCGGTGCAGCGTACAATGAGCGTAACGGGACATAACGGGACACTTTCGTGGATGCAGTCGGCGTTCATCGATTTATTATACGTTGTCACATCAAAAACCGAAAATATACTATTTTAAGAATTAAGAACTTATAACAGATCCAAAACCACTCACAAGCACATCGAAAATAACACTTTTTTCACGGATGGTAAATGACATCTCATTCAAGCTAATCACTGATTCAATAACTCTAATTAAAAATCTGTCCGTATTGGTTACATACCAGTATTAGTGCCTCCAGTAAAGATCCAGGCTCCAGTCGTCTTAGCAGCTTTCAGCAGCCCTTTCCTCAGCACCTTTTTGAGTTTGGGCTGTAGGTCGAAGTTGGCCTTGGCCCCCTGGATGGTGATGAGGAGCTTCGGTCTCTCCAGCTGCCATTCCCTCGTCAGCAGCTGGACGATCAGCTCGGGACGAGTGTCGTGCGATAGACGGACATACTGGAACAAGAAATATTGAGTTTGTTATCACTGGCTTTAACGCAAAGCAACGAAATGGAACTGCCATTTTCCAGGATATATTAAATCCTTCAAGAACGAGTGTCATCTACTAGTACGCACTAGGCCAGCGTTGTGGATTAAGGCCTTGACTCGCTCTTTGTGAGAGAAACTCCGAGTTATAGCAGTAGGGGAATAAGTTTATGGTGAAGGTACTAAACTAATTAATCTTCACACAAAGACATGATATGGAATCGACGATTGTGGATTGACCACCACGGAAGTAACTACAGTTATAAGCAGTGCATTTTGTGTGTTCACTACTAGGAAGCGCAACCTTCTCTAGTAAAAGATATGGGAAAGCCCAGGGGGTCTACCGCCGAACGAAAAATGTCATAGCGTTGACATTTCTCTCTCTTTTCTTTCCGCTTGAAATGATAGAGACAGCAATAGCACAGCGAAAGCCGATTAAGTTAGGCGGTAGGAGGGCAGGACGTCTACTCTCTTAGACCGCAGGCCCTTGAACAAAATTTATGGGTCATCTGATACAGCAGGAGACCTATGTAGGATGATAGAAGGGTATAAAGTAATAAGATTGAGCACTATGCCGTCACTTGTAAGCTGTCCAACTGAGTGCTGTTGAGGGTTCTAAACCTCGATAATTTCTCGTTGACGCATGATTTTTGTACGGCGTTGCGGAATAGTAGATTAGAAGAGGTATTGAAACTATAAAAATTATACATTTTAAAATTCTTATTGTTAGTTTGTGAAAAAAATCATGATTTTCCGACGATTTACAGAGTAAGTTTGGTCATTTGATTATGTTCGGCTTTGGTTTCATACAGTTTCAATACCTCTTCTAATTCATTATTTCGCAATGCCGTACTAAAATCATGCGACAAGGAGAAATGATCGAGGTTTAGAACCCCCCAGTCTTCAACTGCACCCAGTTGGACAGCTTACAAGTGACGGCATAGTGCTCAATCTTATTACTTTATACCCTTCTATCATCCTACATAGGTCTCCTGCTGTATCAGATGACCCATAAATTTTGTTCACGGGCCTGCAGTCTATCTACGAAAACGTAATTTCGTAACAAACACGTGACTTTCCTACTCTGGTAATACATCGGCCCGTCGTTTAGTCCGTTTAAATTTCGAACAACTTAAACACTCTACTTAGAGTAGGCTTAGAATTCAGATGTACATTCTTTGAGTTAGAACCTTTAAACGTCAAACAATGTTCGATTGGGCGAACCGAAGTTGGAAAGAAGCGAGTTTATTTCGAAATTACGTTTTTCTTGGAAAGAGAGTAGACAGACGTACAGGATCTACCGGCCTATCCGGCCAAGTTTGGGCTAGATATGTCCTTGGCATATTTCATAGAAGACACCAGCTTCCTTTCGCTGTTTTGCTTCACTATTAAAGCCATTGGTGATAACAAAACAGTACATTTCCTTGAAAAGATACTCAATACCTCAGGATCGGTGAGGTCGGACATTCTCTCTGATAAACCACAACAAATAAGTAACTACAATACTATGTGAAAATCACTCGTATCGTAAAATGAAAATTTAAACGACGAACAAAATCACATGTGCTGTTTAATGATTATATTTTACAGTATAGAGTGACGGGACAGCAGGACGTGTGCCTGATGGTAAGCAACACGCTTGCCCATAACAGCAAAATCTCAAGCAACAGCACAGTGTCAATGTCTTTCGAACATGAAAAGTTGAACAGTCCAAAACTAGCCTAGCTACTACACTGCGCTCATCACCTAGAGATATAAAATGAATCTCTTTGGCCTGTTAATTCACTGGAAACATTGCCCTTCAAACCGGAACACAGTAATGCTTGAAAATTACTTGGTGGTAGAATAACTGGCAAAATAAATAATGTGTACTTTGTACAATCTGTTAACTGTCACACGCTACAAAATGAAGGCAACAGTGATGCTATATCACCAGTCGCGATTCATAAATGTCAAGCACATATTATATTAAAAAACTTGTATCTATCTTGTTGTTTTCCATCACGTTTGTGAATCTCTCGTGACAGGCGTACGTGAGCGGACTATCCCGTAAAAACATTCAACAGGGTGGATTAATTTGACCCGACATTAAGGTACCTAATTGTGTTGTTTAATTTGGGTTAAGCCTCTATTCGTGTACGCCATTTATCCTCAGTTACTGTTAGTCTTAACCAGATATCACCCACGGCCTTTGAAATGTCATCTACGCGGTTCGATCACTGGGTTTTTTTTTTAATTTAAATTAACCACTCCACAGACTCTGGGGTCCGTGACCTTTGTCATTACAATTATCTTTTTTTTTTTACAAATTTCTTGGATTAGGAGAAGAAAAGGAAAATAGGGGGGGTGTTGTGAACATTTAATTCTAGTACTAGTCCGATTTCGTCTGTTGAGCCGATCACTACCGGTTGGGATTCCGACAGTAATCGACTCGACATCGTCTTTTGCTTAAGCCGCCTCCTCCCGGCGCAGAGCCTCCACTACGGCCGCGTTTCTGTCTTTTATGGCCATCTGTAGGTTGAACTCTCGGATGGTATTTGGTGATGCAGCTAACGCTCGCCGTACGAACCGACCGATGGCGATCGATCGATCACTGTGTAAATTATAAACCAAAATAGTAAATTAAGGTAGAATGCTGTCCGTTCTGGAATTTAACAGCGTCGGTGAGACTAAAACACACTACACACGAGCCCTGAAATCGGAGAAAATGACGTAAGAGTAGTGGGGAGGAGCCTCCATCGCACGATATGATTGGTGATTTATGGTGTGATGTAGGGTCCTCCCCACTAGTTTTACGTAATTTCCTCTAATTTTAGGGCTCGTGTTTAGAGGGTTTAAGTGGGAATGCGACAGAGGCCAGGTGTGACGCCTACAATATAGCTAACATATCACCTACTTGAATGTAGGCTTTGAACAGCAATGGGCGATATATCTTTCAGATCGGGACGCACGAAAGAAACTTTCTTATCCTTTTCCTTTTTTTCAGGAGTAGAACTCTTTGTAAAATCCTTCTGAGGAAGTGTACTCGTACTAACTACCAAACTACACCTTTCTCAGTTATTCTATCGCTAAGCAACAAAATACACACATCACTGCTTTCCAGTTTGAAGGGCAATCGCCACCCATGGCATTTAATAAGATGTTGATCCTATCCGTTATTGATTACGTACTTTAAGTTACTGTTTAAGTATAGATAAGTTTAATCGGTTTCTTCTAGGTAAGCACGCTCCATCGTAGACCGCATTTAACATCAGGCGAGATGACGGTCAAATGTAAACCTATAAAAGTAAAAAAGAAGTAATTCGACCTCAAGTTAAAAGTAATGTACCTGAGCCTTAGTTGGATGCGGTCCGCCCTGAAACTCAACAGTGCCATAGGCGTCGGTGGGGGCAGCGTGCGTGTGCCGTGCTGGAAGCCACGCCTCGCCCGGCGTGCCCGTAGCGGTGTTCGCGCCGTGAGCGGTCTTGCTGAGGCCGCACCAACATCTGGGGGGAAATTATGTGGTTTATTACAAGTTTTCGAAGCGAAACTTCTTCAGCATCGTTATGACGTAACGATTAAAGATTAATAAATAAATATAATAGACGTAATGATTAAGTGACAGTTCCCAATGTCACCATAGATGGCGCTAATGTTTTATTTTGTTAGCGAAATTTCACAAAACAAACAGTGGTGCCACACATGGCAAAATTTAGAACTATTTTTGACAAGTCAATTTGCATCTGGAAAACACCCGATTAGACCAGGCGCTGGATGGAGTTGAGCGTGTAAAATATCAGGACCGCACTCGGTATACGGTTTTCAACTCAGAAAATCATGCAATTATGCATACTCAACTCCACCCAGCGCCTGCTCTAAAATAACAGACTTCAATTTAAAATGTCATATCGATAACGTCATCTACAAAGGTAAGCAAAATTTAGTTGTTTCTTAATATTTCAAAAATCACCACGCCAATTTATGGGACCACCTCTGAACTACCAAACAACCATACAACCGAATCCTACGCCTTTTGTGCAGATGGTTAAAAGGAGTCTAGGAATGTTCGGGGTTTCGGGAGATAGATACTATTTCAAGTAGGTATCTTTAGTCAAGTATCTTTAGTAAGGTCATGCGGTATTACATCATACTCGTTCTGCAAAAAATGTAATGAAGAAGTTAATCTGACGACCAGTCCATTTTTCGTCTGTCGGTCATTCATGCCGTGTCGGTCTCAGACAAACTATTGTGTCGGTAGATTGGAATCTAAAACTACATTGATAAAAAAAGTTTCGCCGAAAGACAATTGAATTTGATTTGCTTGAATAATTTCTTTATTCTTATTTAACCTTTTTTATTTACCTGGATTTGTTACCTTTTTGTACATGAAATTGACAGAAAATAAAAAGACAACCGTAGAAAAAGAAAATTACAAATAAAAGAACAGTCTTTCGCTCTTTCGTTCCAGTCACGAGCTCGAAAAATAGCAATGTAATTTTACAAAACAAACCAATACGCGATGTGATTTGCAGTCAATACAATTTCCAAATTTTCCGGTGCTAGAAACAAGGACAAAATTCTGAGGTATTTTAAATATTGGAAGAAATTGGCGATGGACGATGATAACTCGAAGGAAGATCCTTCCGCCGGTGCGAAAGAAACGCATCGAGACGGCAGTGACGCTGAAAAGCATGATGATATCGGTGACTCCAGAATGGACAGCGCGAGCTCTCGATCTAGCTCAGTCTCTATTCCCAGCGAGGTAGAGTTGACAATCCCCAAACACAAGGTTGCGAGACCGCTGGCAGCGTTGAAAGAAGCGAAACTACGCGACAAGAAGAAGCGAAGGAGACGTATGCCTACGATTGAGAAGCGTACGTTATCGCGAAGAATCAAGAAGAAGTTGCCAGTTCGGAGACGAGCTCTGAGACACAGGATCCCAAAGAGAGCGCTGAATATAAAACCTACACCGTCCATGTCTACGGTGTTCACGAAACGGTCTTCAAGGAGTGACTCGCCTAATAACTTAGGATGCTATTACTGCGGTTACCGTGGCTCTCGTAAGCGGTAGTCTTTGTGATGTTTAGAGTTTAGATTATCAGCTGCGTGGTGTTTGTCTTGGCGTTTTTATTAAATTTATTTACTAACAGTTTTATTTCACTTTATACCAACGCACTAAATACGATGTGGGCATGTAGGATAGTATTATATTATTTTTTTTTATGTTGGACAATACACTAACAGCAAATATGACTGGTAAGGAGGGCAAAGAAATGAAGTAATAATTCCAGCGGCTTAATAGCTTTACTAGGTACAATAGATTCGCTTCGTCCACTTTGGTAACTGACTGATTCGTAACCAGCTACGAAAGAAGAATTTTTTTTCACTGTTTTGTAACCGGTTACTAATAAACACCGTTTCATCCACTTTGGTAACTGACTGATTCGTAACCAGCTACGTAAAAAGAATTTTCTTCACTGTAGATTAGCAGTTTAAAAATGAATATATTAACCGATATATTAATTTCTTTTAATTTTACTTTTTGCAAAATCTCAAGTACTACAACGGTGTCTTCAAATCGAGAGTGAATCGGTTTTTTCTAAGTAAACATGCTCCATTGTAGACCGCATCATCGCTTGACATCCGCCGAAATGGTGGTCAAGTGTAAAACAAAAGTTCAAAAAACGGTTTATTACTTTTAAATTACATTAAATTACTTTATTATTATTACATTCAATTAGGTCACCTCGAAGAGAAGTACGTTCGTGTTAAATAAATTGTGCTTTACTTTTTTAAATTGCTTCACTGTTAATAAAATAATCGAATTTGATTCTCTGTCTATTTATGTGTGATATAAGGCTCTTTACTTACACATGCTCATCCTTGGCGCTAGGTACGAAGCACTTGCACTCCCGCTTCTGGAATGATGTCTCTATCCAACTGCGAGTAGTTTTCTGTAACAAATGATAAGACGCATGTTAGACGATTGTATTTTTTTTCTAAAGCTTCTATAGCAGTTCAACTGAATTGCCTTGAACAGCGAACCAAACAATGCAGGATTCAAAAAAACACCAAAAACTAAAACAGTTTATTTCTAGTTTACAAAGTAATTAAAACAAATACATTTTATTCAACAAAAAAAACATAATCAAAGATGTATGTACTTTAAAACCAACAAGAAAGAGCTACTTTTTACTGTGAGAAAGTTACGGGAAAAAGAACTTTTTTTTTTTTAAATAAAGATTGACGAGACGGTCAGGACATGTGCCTGATGGTAAGCAACATGCCTGACACATAACAGCACAGTGACACGCAGCTATTGGAACATGAAGTGTCCAAATCATTACCTAGCACTGCACTGCGCTCGTCACCCAGAGATCTAAGATCTTATATCTCTAAGCCCTGTAATTTCTCTGGAAACATTGCCCTTCAAACCGGAACACAGTAATGTTTGCACATTACTGCTTGGCGGTAGAATAACTGGCAAAGGTGTGGTGGACTACTACGTGGAAACCGGGAGTAGCTGCTGGTATACCTACAACTAAAACATGTTATACCTAACATCTTGTTACCTAAGCCTAAAGGTACAAGTTCGCGCTAAGACCGCGACAGGAGACCGCGACCGGAGACCGCGACAGGCACTTGACACTATATAATTGTATGGACGCCAGTTCGCGCCGAGACCGCGACAGGAGACCGAGACACATGTCGCGAGACATGGGACTATACTACCTTTAGGGTGCAGCTCCACTGCCGCGGAGCGGAGCAGAGCGGAGACAAGCTGTGCTGCGGTTCACCAATCACATGGCTTGAAATCCACAAATAAAATTATTTATCTCTGCTCCGCTCCGCCGCAGTGGAACCGCGCTCTAAAAATAGTAATCTGAAAAATAACTTCACAAAAACAATTTTCTGCAGCACCAATAAACTCGCTAAACAAAGACCGAGATTGAAATTCAAAATTCCCAATCATAATCCGGAGTTGGTTCAAACAAGACGGCCTTTTCACTGCTGACAAATACCTACAATAAACCAAAGTTCGGCCGGACCCGTTCCGAGAGGGTAAACTAATTATACGTAGTTTACTTTGCCACTTCGATTTCTCCTTATAGGATAAACTGGCAGTTACACGCGACTTTGTCCGTGTAGGATTTTTCAAAAACAGGCTCTTAGGAAATCACTAGCACCGTTAGTGCGCGATAGGGCGACTGCCCAGGGCGCAGGGAATGTTAGGTCAGTCACAAGGCCTTGGTCATTGAGCTATCATGTGTAAATTTACGAGTATAATATGAAAAAAAAACTCGCCCAGGGCGTTAGTACTTTTTTTACCTATAGTAAAGAGTGCCGAGACGAGCAGAACATGTGCCTGATGGTAAGCAACATGCCTGCCACATAACAGCACAGTGACACGCAGCTATTGGAACATGAAGAGTCCAAATAATTACCTAGCACTGCACTGCGCTCGTCAGTCAGAGATACAAGATGTTTTATCTCTATGCCCTATAATTTCACTGGAAACATTGCCCTTCAAACCGGAACACAGTAATATTTGAACAATACTACTTGCTTGGTACTGAAGGAGATCAAGCATCAAGTAGCTATGTATGAAATGCTACGAGTATACTCTCAGCGCCCCGCGGTTTCGCCGGGTTACTCCTGATCCCACGCAGTATTTTCAACTTGAGGAGTCCAAACTCCTCAAGATGAAAATCATCATCAACAGCCCACTAAATGTTCCCACTGCTGGGACTCGAGCCTTCTCTCTTGCAAGGAGATAGTTAAGGCCATAATCCACCAAGCTGGCCTAGTGCGAATTGGTGGTAAGATCAAAATACTGGATCCAAAAAAATAATTTACTTTTATTACTATCCTCTCTCTTGATAATAAATAAATCTCTTTAGATTTGTTAAAAAAGGATTTGTCCAGTAAAAACAAAACCGAATTAAAATTTCCACTTTTCCACGGAATTTCATTCTATCTATGCAATATGGACGGAAAACAAATTGTAAAAGTTGTCGCAAATAGCATCGATATTAATCAAAAGATGTGCCCTGAGCACCTTAAAATTTTTAACAAACTGCGTCTTTGTGTGTAGCGTGAGTGGTTTACAACTATCAATCTACTCGACCCCTAGAAACGCTAGCGGCGAGGTATGTTGCGGTTCTACTTATTTTGGTTGTTGACAACGAATAGTGATAGGTATAAACGTCCGGCGTTCACCGCTTCCTACAACCGACTAAAACAGAAAGAGTGAGCTTACTCTTTCCAATGAAAAAATAATTCCGTGCGCCTGAAGTTTGTGAGGGCACATCCACTGATTTATAGCTATGGAAAGTAGCTGGATTTTCTCAAGCGGAACAAATTGCTGATCGCTTGTTGCGAAGATATTTCATTATTTACGGAATATTTTTTTTAAAGGACAAAACTCGTTCTTTTGCACTGTTTATGGAATACAAGTTTAAGCAAGTTTAACAACTGTTTTGTCTTGAAGCGAGTTGTTATTTTAATTCATTTAACATACCACTTGTTATTACCGTGGATTCAAGGATAATCTTTTTATACCCATTTGAGGAATTCCAGGAAAGATTTTATTAGACACCGTGAAACGTTTCACTTATGATATTGTAAATGTGTGTTAATAATTAATATAATAATACCTAGAGAATCTTACTGAAGACAAATGTGCAAACATAACTGTGTTTCGGTTTGAAGGGCGATGTTTCCAGATAAACTACAGGGCATAGAGACCAATCATCTTATATCTCTCATTGACGTGTCAGTGGAGTGTCAGGTGTTGATTTGGACTCTGCATGTTCTAATAGCTGCGTGATGCTGTTCTTATGGGCATACGTGTTGCTCACCATCAAGCTCTAATCTTGATCATCCCGTCACTTTACACTATAAAAATATGTAGTGTTATGGGACCCAGGTAGGAACGAACTTCCAACAGAAAATATAGAAGCAAAATCAGTGCAACAAGGAGAAATAATCGAGGGTTGCAACCCCTTCTCTTCAACAACACTCAGTTGGAGAGCTTACAAGTGACGGCATAGTGCTGAACCTTATTACTGTATACCCTTCTATCATCCTACATGGGTCTCCTGCTGGTTCATTTGACCCATAAATTTTATTCACGAGCCTGCAGTCTATATCTCTTGCAAGCCTGTCATAAGGAACTCCAAAAAATGAACAGTACTGCTACAAAATTGACGAACGAAATTAAGTCAAACGAAACACATGATAGTTACACACACGATAACACACGATAGTTGATGATAGAGTATTGAGTAGTTCAATTAATTCAAAACGTTTCCGATATTTCGAATAAACACGTAAGCCAACCTTCTGACCCAACCCAAATACAGGCCATATTGTCTCGTTCAGGATTAACCCTATTATGTTGCTATTATGTCTCAATAATCCTGAACCGAACAAGCATTGTTACGTAATCTTGCGGCCGACCTTCGGCTTTCAGCATATCCTTGTGTTTGCCATTAATATTAACTAGCTCTACTTAATTGTTCTGGGGGGTCTAGAAAAGCTTAAGAGATATCATCTAATGCCACATCTATACTTCTATACTAACACTATAGCGCTGTGGAGGTTTTCGAAGTGAAAACTTTTGGCGCGCTACAGACAGATTTTTCGTGGGCTATGAATTGAATTCTAGCGTCACGCTTGGTAATGACAAGGAATCGTCGGGTTAACTCGGGACCATGGTCATGGGCCATCTATAAATGTAGAAATGCTTTAGCTTCTCCCATTAGTCATTTAGAAAAGCGTCAGCATATCTAGATGGTCATGCTCATAGCTACGCTCTCCCGTTTCTGTAGTTTCCAAGAGAAACAATCAAATTATGAGTATATAAGTTTTCACTTCTATCGGCAGTTCCTATGACTGCCATTTGTTTTGTTTGAACGCGCTAATCTCAGGAACTACTGGACCGATTATAAAAATTCTTTTACCGTTATATGTAGTGTTATAGACTATACATTATGTACGACAGGCGAAGCCGAGGCGGACCGCTAGTTTAAAAATAAACGTTATAAAATTTACCGTGTTCGACTGTTCGTTATTCAATCACAACGTACCGTCTGAACGGATCAGGTTTAAATTTGGAATACAGTTAAATAGTCTGAAAGAACTCATGGGCTACTTTTAACCCGCGAAAATAAAGGGAACGGGAACCACTTGGGTAAAACGGCGGGGCGCTGCTACTCCTGCTAATATCCAAGTAATATTATAAATGTCAATGTTTGGATGTTTAGAGGTTTGTTGTTCAATCACGTCGGAACGGATGAGAATAGGTTTGAAATTTAGACACAGATTAGTCTGGACTACCACATGAGCTACTTTTCATCGTGGGAAAGTTACGGTAACGGGAACTACGCAGCTGGAACTGTAGGGCGATGCTAGTAACATCATAAACGTAAAAGTGTGGATGTTTGTTGCTCAATCACGACGGAACGACTGAACGGTTCGGGTTGAAATATTAGCACAGTTAGATTATAGTCTGGTATAGCACATAGGCTATATTTTATTGCTATATTTTTTCGGGAACTGAAAATAAGCGGATAATACTGCGTGCCGCTGATAGTCTGTTCCATGTCCTTTAAAAGTTTTCTTGAGCATGTCAGATTCTTCACTACATTAAATTTTATGAACTGTTTAGCCAGTTTTACGAGTACGAGTAACTTGTACATCGCCACTCGAAAAAACATTTAGAGATACAGGCGAAAGTGGAAGGTTTAACTTAGTAAGACGGGGATTCTCTCCACGGAATTGTCACGGTTTATTTACCTACGTATTCGTTCGTACACAATTTAATTTAGTTTATTTATATTATTTATACTTTTTATTCCACAAGCCGTCGTCTTTTTATTGTGTTTTTCTTTTTATCTTATATAGGTTTGCACTTGGCCACCATCTCGACTGATGTCAAGCGACGATGCAGTCTACGATAATGCTTTTTACCTCGAAGTAACCGATCGTATTTGCGTCGTTTTTTATGTACCTTGTGTGTGTATTTCGGCTTAGCCATACTCCAAGGTGTAGTTGAATAAAGGCCTGACTTAGTACAAGGTGTTTGTTGTTTGCCCATACACCAAACACGTGAATAGGTGCTGCATGGTCTACATGAGACCTTTTGCTATCTCGGTTCCTAATCACTCGAGTCACACTCGAGTTACTTGGGCAACAGCCAAGAAGGGTTCAGAATTTCTTTACCAATTGCCTTGAACCGACCGCAATTGTATACATGTAGAGATCTTCTACGATAACATGGCCCGCCCCCTCCAAATTACTGTTTTAATGTGTGTAGTCACATCCTTACGAAAGAGTTTGTATGTAGTTGTAATTATTCGTCTTCAGTAGCAGTACGCACACATGCGTGGTGGTGCATTGTATATACTTTCACAAATACCTTCAAACGTTTTGAGTTCTGGAGGGGCGGGTCATGTTATCGTAGTAAATCTCTAACAGAGAATAAATATAGTATCTTTTATTAGAAACGCTAGTACTATTTATAGCTACGGTACTATTAGCTAGGATACCCTTGACGTAATACATAAGGACTATTAGTTATGATCCTAAATCCCTAATGGAAATCCCTAGTGGTTGTTGGGGAAATATGATATCAGAAAAATATATTTTAATAGAATAAGGGAAAAACACAAGATGATGAGAAACAAATAGGCATATATGAGACGATATATAAGATCAATTCGCTGTTCACTGTATTATATTCTACAACGAGATCTAAACAGTTCAGCCCGAGACAACTGAATTGTCAAAATGAAAATACTAATTCCATTATTTATTTTGGCTCTTACCATCAGCGACATAAAGAGTGAGTGTTGTGGCACTTTCACCAGTATTAATTTTATACCAAAAGACAATTATGTGTGTAGTAACGTTGGTATTCTTGGAACCGAATCCAGTTTCGGAGATTTATTAGGAGCATCACGAGAATGTTCCATAGAAGTTTGTAATGATGGACATTGGCACGACGGACATTATTGTGGAATCGGACCGTGTAATATATTTGGTTGCAACTGCGACGGAGGATGTCATAGAGGGCATGAAGATTACCCATTGGATCGTTTGGAAAATTTTTTGGACAATTATGGAGACAAAGTGGAGTCCGCACATCTTAGTGGTGAGATCGAAGGATCGATAGAAAGAAGAGAGCGTAACAGAAGAAGATCTTCAAGAAACAGGAGAAGGCAAGGAAAGAATCGCTCGTACAGGAAGCGAATGTAACAAGTACGAGTATTTAAAGTATTTCCGAACTAGTTTCAGCTCTGCTCAGTAAAAAAATATGTATCGTGACTACTCAGTCACGATACATATTTTTTTCCTTTCGGCCGCCATCGTAATTATGTTTTGTAACCAGTTACAAAACAAGAAAATTTTCTCGTTTCTCGTGACCCTTTTACAAACTTACTTTTCTTCATTACATTTAATTTGCTTAGTCGAAGATGGCTGGACTAACTTGGGAAATTATTTCTTTGATGGAAAAGGTTACGTGTATTTAGTGTCATCGAAATCCTACGTAAGCCCAATATTGCGGGTTCACAAGTGAAGTTCCAGAATTCTATTGACTTTTATATGTACCTATTTGGTTTTGCGTTGCTTAAATACTTATATGTATATAAAGATAATTTTGTAATATTTGGTGGATTATTAAACAGTTTTATTCGTATTTAATCGTTTGTTTTTTGAAACGGCAGGATCTTTATTACCATCACGAAATTTCAATGAAAAGAACAGTAAACTATACAACCATACGTATACTACACTTATACATATACCTAACTACTTACACGACGAATATCTGAATTATCCATAGACCAATGAATGTTTAGAGAGCAAGCTATCACAATCAGTTAGTCAGGTATCAAAAATAATTGTCATTATATTCCGAGAGCTGACACCAAACTTTGGGTCACTTGTCACTTAGCTTTCCTATTATACCCCAACACTGAGGTTCAGACCTTACTTGTAAGTAGCGGGGCAAAATGAATCCATATCTATTTTTAAATATATTTTTTTCTTTTCACAACCTCTGTCTGAAGCAATTTGCAATGTTGTTTAGAGTATAAAAAGAATAATAAGACCGACGATTTAGTCGGGGATTTAACATTTCCAGACGCGTGCAAAAAAATATGAAAAATGTACCCATTTGAGGCAATTGGAAATTTTTATTGGGAATATTACGATCTTCCAGCGATTCTAAAAAACAGAATTTAAGATTCATAAGATTCAAAAGAATTTAGAAAACGATTATTTCTTAATAAATTCTGCGTGTTTTGAGCCTACCTTGGCCTACTATAAACTATTTAAGTTTCAAATTTAAACTGAATACCTTCAGTTCTTCCTACACGTATGACCAATAAACTTCCTAACATAAACGCCGACACTTTCACATTTCTCATATTAGTAGGATTGTATCAGTACATTATTTTCAACTTGTTGTATCAGGCTATACGTATATCATTTTGGAATGTTGCCAGTGGTCGTTGTTTGCGAACAACTAGCTTCTGTCCCCGGCGGCGACTGCGGGCTCTAGATTACAACCATTACCCGATGATTTAAGAGCTAGATTTAGGCCTGTGTTATAACGTTAAGCCTATGGACTATCTCTATAATTAACTAGCTGTACCCTGCCATGCTTCGCTGTGGCACAGTGTGATGCAAAAATTAGATAAAAACAATCCTTGATGCGGATTAAACATCATTCTAAAATTTCAGCTTGATCGGTGCAGAACTTTTTGAGTTTTTGAAGGGTACACAAACCAACATAACGTTTTTATACAAAGAGATATACTTAATTAGAGGTCTTTGGTTCGGAATATTTCCTCTTCCTCTCCTAATCTAAGAAATATGTAAAAAAATAAGAATTCAAATGACAAAGTTCACGGACCCCGGATTCTGTGGAGTAACTATTTTAATAATAAAAAAAGGAATATTATCCGGCTGAATACTAGAAGCCGTGGTGCTTAGTGGTGAGTACCTCTGGTTTTATAATAGTGAGTTCGTAGGTTCAGATCCCGTCTGCACCTCTAAATAGTATATTTTTCAAATGCAGATGCAGGAGTTTGTTATCATCACCAGCAGAAACCATCGATAAGTGATAAACCGAAAGATATAGACAATACAGCAGAAACTTTCTGCATACCATGTTTTATTAGATAGATAGATAACTCTTTATTGTGACACAAAAACAGAAATATTACAGTAGAACACTTATGAACTAGCACCACAAATGGCGGCCTTATTGCTTAGAGCAATCTCTTCCAGGCAACCAGCTTAAAGGAAATTCGCCTACAAACATGATTAGGCGAAGCGAGGTGACACTTTTCCTAATATGTACTACTAATTAAATACTACAATATAAAACAAATTAATACAAAATATACACAATCATCCAAAATATAATAAACAAAAGTGAGTCTAATACATAGGTAAATACAACTTATATATTGTAGAACTTACCGTACCGTGGGAAACTAATATACCTAAAGACCACGCGATGAAACAAAATAAGTATTACGACCTCCTAAACGAATTAACAAAAAAATGTAGTTTGTTTATACGCTGTAGAAGTGGGAGCGAGAGGTATACCAGCAAAATCTCTCTATAACCTACTGAAAGACCTTGGCTTATCCAGAAGTGCAGTAAGTTCTATACTAGAACGAGTATCTAAAGCTGCACTAGTAGGCTCATATCAGATTTGGCTGAGCAGGGAGAGAAAAACGAGTAGTGAAGGTGAGTGTTGATGTACGTCAGAAAGGGGCCCCTTAAACCTACGCCCGAGTCACAAGTCTCGGGAACTACTCGAGTTTTTCTCTCTCTGCCACACGATGGACCCGGCACCCGCACGGTGAATCCATGGAATGCTAAGAAGATCGTCTCATTAGCATTATTTATTGTTACTGGTAGTCGCCAATTGGTCGAACTTCAAAAAGAAAGACTATAAATTAATCTATTAATATATTTTCAATTCGAACACACACTTTAATAATGAACAAGAGTAGATATATACGTTTGTATCATATAATGTGGTTTCTAGGCCCGTATAGTTTGGAATGTAATACAGTTCTGTACTGTATACCCTTATGTTATAGTTGTATGTCACATTCTGTTTTGTGTGCTCATTGAATGAATAGATAAAAAAATAAATATGTATGATAGAGCGCGTAATGCTTTTTTTATACACCATTTTTTTTAAAATAAAAAGTGACGAGACGAGCAGGACATGTGCCTGATGGTAAGCAACATGCCTGCCACAACAGTAATGTTTGCACATTCCTGCTTGGCGGTAAAATAACTGGCAAAGGTGTTGTACTTCCACAGGCAGACTCTGCCAAGAGTCCTACCACTATAGAGATAAGCTAAGCTATAAGTATAGTAAATTTTATGCTCTTTTGTCCGCAAAATTGTCTTAATTAGAAGAACTTAGTTTTTGTCTCTCGTTTTAATATACATAAAATTTATAGTCCTTGTAGGTATGTGTGTACTCAATAACAAGTCTGGATTCACTGTATTGTCAAAGGGAATTTAAAATTGGATCTCGTTCAGAAGAGAAAATCTAAGCAAAGCTTTTGTATGCAACTCGTCTTATTCTGAATTTGTACTGTTTATGCTAACTAGGTGCACATAAAGGACAAAGGCTAGATCAGAATCAATACAAGCGCGGAGGGGGTCATGAACTCCCCTGTTGGTTGGGACCAGTACTTAAAAAGACCATTGATTTTAAAAACATACATGTACTTACCGCACAGTTTTGTCACTTGACCACGACTATGTGAATGTGACCCCCCGGAGACAAAGCTGGATCTGCCCTTGCATAAATATCTCACTTTTTATTCCCACATCAGGGAGTCACAGGTTTGCTTCATAAAAATAACATAATATAATAATCCGGTTTGAAGGGCAATGTTTCCAGAGAAATTACAGGACTTAGAGGTTATAATATCTTAGATCTCTGGGTGACGAGATCAGTCACTGAGCTGTTATGTGGTAGGCATGTTGCTTGCCATCAGGCACATATCCTACTCGTCTTGTCACTCTATAGTCTATACTATATAGTTTGTCTAACATTAATGTTTATCTAGCTAAACGTTTAGTTTCCAAAATTCACTCTAAACATGAACGCTATGAACAAAAAAACTTAAAAAAGCAACCGGGAAACTTGTTCATACATAAGTTAGCGGACGCCAGCTTCCTCTCTCATACATGTTGGATGATACTGTGTCAGATCTCTCGACCTCTTGGGCACAGGAGGATTAATTAGAAAACGGATTTCCTTTTTAGGGTTTCGACCAAAGGAGATCCTATTACTAGATATCCTGCGTCTGTCTGTACCCGATATCCGTGGTCTGTACTCTTCATTTATCAGAGTTCTAATTAATAATTAATTTAAAATGTATTATTACACTTTGCCGAGTTTTCAACCGACTTCAAAATACGAGGTTGTCTTTACGTCTTTGACACAGACTTAAAACAAGAACAAAATTAAAATTTTGACTAACCCCCCGACTACCTAAAATTTGTTATCTGTACAACATTCTACTAGCCAAGCCCTTTCATTTGATACCCATATTAAGGGAGTTGTGAAAAAAGAAATGTCATTCGCCATTTTGTGGTATCGGCCATCTTGGATTTAACATTTGTCATAGTGCAAAGTATTCTACTAATCAAGCCCTTTCGTTTGACACCCATATTGAGGTAGTAGTGAAAAAAGAATATAATTCGCCATTTTGTGGTGGCGGCCATCTTGGATTTGATTTTTTTTATAGCGTATAGTACTCTACTAGTTAAGCCCTTTTATTTGATACCCATATTGAGGTAGGTTGTGAAGAAATATTTTATCCGCCATTTTGAATCGATATTAACCAAACATAGCTAAGAACACCCGCACGGTAATTAACTTTCAAATAAAAAAAAACCGCATTGAAATCGGCCCATCCCTTTGAGCTCTACGGTGCCACAGACAGACACACACACAGACAGACAGACAGACAGACAGACATCGACGTCAAACTTATAACACCCCTTTTTTTGGTCGGGGGTTAAAAAAACGGGCGAATTAATAACCTCGTCCTGTTGAACTCGAGTTTTCAATTCGAGAAACACCATTCGTAGATCACATAAAACTCAGTCGTAGTTTGTGATACAACACAACAGTATAGTTTAGAAAATGTGTGTCATATTCCAGCGAAAAGTACAATTTAATTTAAAAATTGATTGCAATTCTAAACAGAAGAAGTTTTTAATTTATATATTGATTGAAATTGTAACCATTGGGAAAGTATTATATTGTGACCCACTTCTTAAAATATAACCTTAACAAAAAAATTGCGTCACTTCAGTTATCTTCACTTTTTTGGCGTACCACAGACAGATTTTTTTGTGAGCTGTGGCTAGAATTCTAGCGTCACGCTCGGGAATGGTAAGAAATCTTCGGGTGAACTCGGGACCATGGCAAATGGCCATCTAGAAATGCGTCATCATGGCGTGGGCCTGGCCCTCCGGTTTTTAACCCGTGGTTTCCAAAGTAAGATATTAAATACTGAGTTATTAGCTTTCATTTCTATCTGCAGTTCCTATGACTGCTATTTTTTAGATTTTGGATAAGTGTAAACTCGTTGCCAATCGCACTGGAATTATGTTCTTGAACTTGAAAATCTTAACACAAACGTAATATTATTCCCTGGTAGCCAGGTGGTCGCACTCAGATCTGCACTTGTTATGGTAATGCACTGAATTTTACATAACTCTCGCTTCGAATACGTCTCTGGTTACTTTCACAGATTGCTCTCCGAGACTCGGGTTAACCTTCCATCTGTACAACATGGAGTCAAAAATAAGGAAATATTAGATAAGGCAACTCATAAACTTTACTCGATTACACAATGAATTATATGACATGTATAATAATATTTCATAAAACATGCAACTATAAGAACGGCCTCACATACCCATAGGTAGCAGCAACTGTTCTTACTACCTAACTTGTTGAAGACGCATCAAGTAACATAATTTACACTAAGTTGTCGGGGCTGCCGAAGTCATCTTTGATGACATCACCATAATCAAATAATAATGTTACACAAATGGTTATTAACGACACCACGCTAAAAGAAGTTACGATCCTGAGAAACTTCTAGATTGGGACCAACTCGGAAACAGGAAATAAAATCACCTTTTCTAAAACTAATAATGTATAGAATTGTTGAACTCTCTGGATTACAGACGTGTCAGTTAAAAAATACACCGCTCATCATCATAGACACATAGGATAAGGTCAGGATCCACTTTAGGCTTCTACTGTTGGGACTTAGGGCCTACTCTGATAAGGAGAGATAGTCAAAGACATAACGCTGGCTAAGTCCGAGTTGGCATCTTCTAGTAATGTTTTGCTCAGAAACATGCCGTTTTCCTCACTTAAAACTAGTGAAGTCGACAAAGTTATAAGACAAAGACCTTGGAAAAATACTCAAGAAAGAGATGGAGAAGGCATTCAAACCTACAACCGCACGATTGTGAAACCAATCGTTTTAGCCACTAGACCACCTCAACTTCTACAGCACGGAAGGCATAAGCTTCCTCTCTTTTAAACTGCATAATCATAGCCAGCTCAACCCTAAATATTCGCACTCCTGAAACTCAGGGCCTTCTCTCGCAAGGAGACAGTTATGGTCATAATCCACCACGCCGGCCCAGTGACGGTTGGTAGATGACACATAATCTCGGAAGATTCTAGGTATATGTTATTTACTTCACGATGTTTTCTTTTACCGTTTTTTAAGTTAGTGGCATTACGTAATTGATTTCGAAAAGACAGTCGTGCGCGTCGAATTAAATAGAAATTTACTCTCTTTTGTTGACTAGATAGAGAATTAAACATAATACATACGAAATATAATATATTTAGCTTAATTTATGCGTTCTACGTATCGGTGTACACAATCCGTATAATTTACTAATCCCAACGAAAATTCAATGAATAACTAAGAGTTCAGTCTAGAATCCAATTTAAAGAACAATACTACAAATCCAGAGATAATCTGCATATCTGTACAGCTTATTTGGAATCGTACATCTAATCTGAGTTCTTACTCGGTTGAACAGCGGCTGCCATGAATAACTGATGAGGACTTCCAAGAGCACGAGAATTATGAGAGCCTGTTTTAAGATTCTGTTTACCGGGAAGTTGGGCACATAGGTACGCCTAAATGTGGGATAGGGAGCAGTTGTACCGTTCAGTGTTGTTCTGTCGTCGAGATTTGGAAATATTAGGAGTCATCATCATCAGCCGCAAGACGTCCACTGCTAAACATAGGCCTCCCCCCTAGATTTCCACAACGAACGGTCCTGCGCAACCTGCAACCAGCGGTTTCCAGCGACCTTTGTGAGGTCATCTGTCCATCTAGTGGGAGGCCGTAAAACACTGTGCCTTCCGGTTCGTGGTCGCCACTCGAGAACCTTTTTTCCCCATCGGTTGTCAGTTCTGCGAGCGATGTGGCCTGCCCATTGCCACTTCAGCTTGCTTACTCTTTGAGCTATGTCGGCCACTTTCGTTCTATTATGTATTATATATATATTAGGAGTAAATACATTGTATTATATAAGTGTATGCAAAACGGGCCGTCCCGGCTTCGCCCGTGATATATAACATAGATTTTTTTTCAATTACAAGAGTGACGAGACGAGCAGGACATGTGCCTTATGGTAAGCAACATTCCTGCTACATAACAGCACAGTGACACGCTATTGGAACATGAAAAGTCTAAATCATTACCTAGCACTCCACTGCGCTCGTCACCCAGAGATCTAAGATGTTGTATCTCTTAGCCCTGTATTTTTTCTGGAATCATTGCTCTTCAAACCGGAACACAGTAATGTTTGCACATTACTGCTTGGCGGTAGAATAACTGGCAAAGGTGTGGTACTCTGCTAGGATTCCTACCACTACAAAACTAGTTCCTAAGATTCAAACAAAAAACCTTTATAATATTAGTAAGTATATAGTCTATCAGCGCCCCAATTAGTGCGGTATTTCCTCGTGATAAAAAACCTATATGCTATTTCAGACTGTGTTTCAAATTTCAACCCAATCCGTTCAAACGGATTGACAAGACAATAAAAATATCAATATCTCTTACAGAGATAATAATCTAAAAAGCTCAAAAAATGATTCTTTTCTCGCTTGATTTGTCCTATTCATAAGCTCTAGGGTCTGCCCTTGAAACGGCAGAGGCTCGGGCCAATAAACCTTGCCCAATTACCTGTGACACCCTTGGGAGGTGTGATGTGAGTTGCGACAGCACCACACATGGGATTTGTGATACACTTTCAACAAAATATACTTTACAGTTAGGTATTTTGTTTTATTTAAAATTTTGCAACTCCACAGACTCCGGGGTTCTTTTTCATTTAGGTCCTATTTTTTTACAAATATCTTGGATTAGACAGACAGACAGAAACACTTCATTATGCAAACCAGTAAAATTAAAAAGTACAAAACAGAAAATACTTATTACTAGTGCCATAAATGGCTTAGAAGCTTAGCATGGAATTAGGAGAAGAAAACGAAAATAGGGGGGAGTATAGAACATTGTCCATTTCTAGTGCTTTTTGTCCGATTTTGCTATTTTTTAAGTCACCTCCTCCCGGTTCGGAGCCTTCAACACGACAGCATTTCTGCCCCTGATGGCCTTCTGTAAGTTTAGTTGAAGAGTTAAGATCTGAAAGTTAGGTATTTGTATGTTTTCTAGTGACACTCGCTCCTAAAACGCTTTTAAGAATAAAACACCTATTACAGAATAAGAAGTTTCACCTTAACATATTTTTTCTTTCGTGGAAAACTGCGCTTTTATCATAAGGGTGCCACATGTGGAACTTGTTTGTAGATATTATCAATCTGTATCTGTGTCGGGTTGTTAAACTAATTAAAATAGAGCATTTTGTTTTCATTAAAAGTCAACTGTTTACTTAATTAACCCCCTGTTTGTGACAGTTTCGTAAACCATATATATATTATAAGAAATGTATGATTCATTAAAATTACGTTATAAAAATTAAAAACATTTGTATTCCTTACACTGGATGTAATTCAATTATGGTTTTAAGCTTTCGGGATTTGAACTTAAGTATATAGTGAAAACACGACGGTTGTAACGCCGCTGATATGTCGATAATAAGATAATCATTTAAATCGTAATTGTGTCCTGTGTCTTTTTTTAATTTTTTATTATCAGTACAGTTTATCTGCGATGAATACGAGCGACCTTTGATATGTACACGTTTTTCTTTACATTTAAAAGTTAATCTTCTAACGGCTAAACATAAATTCTTCCAGTCGATGTGATCCAACCTCCGAACATAAAACCTCGTGTGCACACAGTAACTATGAATTATTGGGTTTCGCTGTATCGCCCCAGATTTATTCTAAGCTCTGTGCATGACAGGTTGGAATGGCTCTGGAATTCTCTGAACGCCAATCGATGTTTCAAGGGACTCATATGTTATAGTTCGAACGAATATTCCATCACATTGATGAATGCTAGGCCTATGTTAGTGTGATGCGAAATTGATTAATTACTTTTTTTTTTTTTTTAACTATAATAGGTTCGCACTTGACCACCATCTCGCCTGATGTTAAGCGATGATGAGATCTACGATGGAGCGTGCTTACCTAGAAAAAACCGATTCACTCTCGATTTGAAGACACCAAGATTGTAACCATCAGGGAAAACCCACTCAGGCAACGCATTCCACAACCTAGACGTTCTTATCACAAACGTGGAGTCAAATCTCTTCGTTCGCGTTTTTGGAACATCAACCATGAAACGATGCCGCCCTTTTGTGGAACGAGAATTCCGATAGAAGAAAGGGCAAGGTGGTATTAGATCATGCAGATCAGTTGCACACTCTCCGAAGTGTATCCGATAAAAAACCGATAAGCTAGCGATTTTGCGGCGATGATCAAGACTTTGAAGTCTTTTACGCACAAGAGCGTCATTGCCTATGAGTCTTTTGGCACGTCTCTCAATCGATTCCAGAGTCCCCAGCTGATACTTAGCCGATCCATCCCAAAGGTGCGAACAGTACTTTATACAGGAGCGAATCTGTGCTTTGTATAACGTGAGCAACTGTTCAGAGTTGAAGTATCTTCGCACCTTTGAGAGGACACCTAGTTTTTTGGCGGCTAATTTAGCCTTAGACTCAATATATGTGCCAAAGTTGAGCGTCGATGACAGAGAAACGCCCAAAAGCTCGAGATGGTCAGTAACCGGCACGGACACGCCTCGAAAAGTAGGAGCCAGTTGGAACGGGCTCCTTTTAGCGGAGAACAAACTACGGTAATATTAGAATAATAATAAATATTAACAGCTTCTACTTGACGATTCCTTCAGATCTAACTACTAGAAGCTCAGATAAAGAAAGCGATCATTCTCGATACGGTACACACCGTTAATGACTTCGCATATCCTGACTCCGCAACCACAACCATCGCTATTATGTATCCGCTACATGTCTCTACTACAATTGGGATGATGATGATCAAATATAATTCAGATGTTTTGTTAGTTTCGTTAATCAAAACTATAGGTACCATTCTAATTTGTCTCTCAGGTCATTGTGGAAAAATATCGGAAACGTATTTTTTTTGTTCGAAAAAATTGTTAAACATCGACAAAGAAATAGATAATTTGCGGAGTGGGGATCGTCACGACTACATAAAAATTGTATATAAACATGACGTCACACAAAAAGTCTAAGCACTATACATATATGTATATATCTTCGTGAGTTTTTGTTGGTGAAATATGATACGATTTCTTCACCAGCGCAACGAATCGTTCAGCTAATAAAACAACTAAACAAAGAAACAAAAAGCTAACAACTACATAAACCGTTTTCAATGCAAAATATACATCGAAAATATTCATTTACGTCCATCACGCTCCACCAGACACCAGTTCGCATAGGTATAAACTTTCCCCCGACGTCCCCAAAGGCTCGAGCGAATTTCCGCCGTGTAATCCTATTGCTTATTCACGTATACCAACTATCTGGTTCAAGGCCAGCCTCGAATTAAGTGCAGGGGTTGTAAAAACTACTCTATCATTTTAAAACAAGGTCCGAACTTAAACAACATGTGCCAGTTGCACCGAATATAAAAGTTTCGGAATGAAATTTCTTGTGTATGTTGAGTTTTATTTTCGTACATACTAGCCCGTTATTAATTATTTTAGCCCACTGCTCTTCACTGCTCTGTGAGCCCTCTCACTTAGAGACCTCTCTTCGTGTAGGTACGGTATCCGTCTCAATCGTGTGCTAGTCTCATTTTAATAAAGTTTCAACAAATATTTTGAACGCATAGTTAACGAGATACGCATCCATTCCATGTAAAATTATACAATTTTACCCTAGAACATACTTATTTACTCTAACCTTAAAAGTTCTAGATTGTCTTTCTTTTTTTTTACTGTAATAGGTTTGCACTTGACCGCCATCTCGCCTGGTGTTAAAATTAATGTTAAAATTTGTTTCCTGCTCTCAGGAAACAAATGAAGCTGGCAACTGATACCGTCCCTCTCTTCCTTCTTTTCCTTTCATAACGTATGCAGTCTATTTTGTATGCATTTTGACATATGTGCATTCGGAACGGTTGTAGATGTGACCTGGATTTATAAAACGTAACCAGTCAGACAACGATTTTTAGGTATCTCAAAACGCCAGTGGTAAAAAACAATGCAACAAAAAGTAATATCAGAAGC
The DNA here is from genome assembly GCA_017562165.1 of Ectropis grisescens. Lineage (NCBI taxonomy): Eukaryota > Metazoa > Arthropoda > Insecta > Lepidoptera > Geometridae > Ectropis > Ectropis grisescens. Next base: position 19,551,600 of record CM029785.1, read on the forward strand.
AATAGTATTAGCAATGTTAAATGCGTTTTGTGGGGTCGGTCGCATTCTTCTCTCAGATTTTGGTCAAGGAGAGCGATGGCTGACTTAGCTATATATCATACACAAGTATGTAATACGGGTGTTGCTTTTGGGAGTTGACAGCTTGAAGCACATATGATACATAGAAATTAAAGTCCGAGATTTGTGCGACACAGAATATCGGACAGCACTAGTTTACTTTTTACTTGTGTTTATTTTGTTTTTAACATGCTTTTATGACCTTCACTTGTAACTATGTTTGTAAGAAAATCTTGGAATCTTAATTTGACCCACTTCCCGGTCTCCGATTAGGATGAAATTTTGCACACGCTCTGAGTTCTGATGACAGTACATGACTAGCTAAGAAACGTCCTTACAAATCCAATATGGCGGCCTCCCCAAGATGGCGGATGGCTGTTTGAAATCCACCCCTATGACATGGATATCAAATGAAAGGGGTTGCTGTCAGGAATACGAAAAAAATTGTCACGTGACTTAAATTCAATATGACGTCCAAGATGGCGGACAGACTTTGAAATACACCCTCATGATACGGGTATGAAATGAAAGGGTTTGGGGAATGGGATACTTTTCTAATTTTTTGTGAGTGCTAAAAGCGTGTTTTTTTATTTTTTTTTAACTATTAGATTTATGTGTTATGAAACTCTCTGTGGTCACCACTCGTGCTGCAGTCGGCAATCGCTGCGCGCGGCGGCCGCACGCCGAAGTGTGAATCAATTTCATAGACATACATATAAACTAGTAGTTTCGCTTGCTGCCTGCAGCTGCAGTTTGCGGCTGCGATCCCTCTTGGAACCCCTAAACCTTGGGCCAAAGGTTTCCTTCAACATGTTTAATCTCTCAAACAAAGTATGAATTCCTATATAAACACGGACCATAACGTCTGTGGTGACAATAATCTAAATAAATCTAAGCCCCCGGAACCCCCATTCTGGCTACAGCCTAGACATAGTTACCAATACAGCCTGCAGGTACAAGCTGTAATGTACAGCCTGTTGAGTCTTTCAGGCTTCGATATTTATTGTTTTGGATATTGGAGCTCGGCTTATGATGTATTTACGAAGGTATCGTAGCGGATGTAAGCGAAACCTTCTAGGTATCATTATTATTGAAGATTAGTTACTTCGCACTGAAGGGACAACTTTTTATGAGTGCTTACATTGTTGTAAGTTTATTTTTTGACGAAATTAGCGAGCGTTTATCCAAACCACTATCTAATACTGCCTTGCCCTTTTTTCTATCGGAATGCCCGCAGCTCGAAAAAGCGGCATCGTGTCTTAGTTGATGTTCCAAAGACACGAACGAAGAGATTCGACTCTACTTTTGTGGTAAGAACGTCAAGGCTGTGGAATACGTTGCCTGAGTGGGTTTTTCCCGATAGTTACAATCTTTGCGTCTTCAAATCGAGAGTGAATCGGTTTCTTCTAGGTAAACACGCTCCATCGTAGGTCGCATCATCGTTTAACATCAGGCGAGATGATCAAGCGTAAACCTATAAAAGTAAAAAAAAAAAACTCTCTGCATTCAACTGATAGATCATCGCTTTTATGTAACGAAATCAGAGATGCTAGACTCGAGTCTAGCAGAGAATAGTGAGTGATTGGATGATAATAACACAAATAACGAATACTATAAAGGTCAGGTCAAGTGATCTTTCGAAAATTACTAAATTAAAATTTCTTCTACATATCTAATTCTTCTACATACATTGGATATTAAGCTGAAATTTCTTTGGTTTATTTTGACAACGCACGCATTACAGACCTTAAACACCTTAAAACAATCCTTTCCGACAGGGGGCTAAACTCTTTGTCAAAATATTATGTCGCTGAAATGAGTTAACGAGTAAAACGGAAAAAATGTAAATAATAACACTAAGTACCTGCTTATTTTAGACATCATAAAATAGCCTTAGTGAATCCACAAGACAAAGATAGTAGGATAAGAAAGATTAATTAAAAGCGAAGTAATTTGTAAAGTTAAAATAATGTATTTTCTTCTGAAGTACTTTTCCAAAAACTTGGTCTGGATTGATATTAGAGTGAACATGAATCTTGGTATATAATAGATATCAGAATCACAAACACACTATGGATGTCTAGCTTCTTAGTTGCGACTTGAAAAATATCATAAATTTACTGAGTACTGAACAACATTACTAATGGACTAGCCAAATGCATTGAGTTCGAAGTCAAATTTTGAGAAACTTTACTTAAGATTTAAGTTGGAAAATATCTCAACCATCTTAGTGAGTTCGAGAAGCATAACTTTTCACTTTGAACTTTCTTGGATAGGAATAAATATTATCGAAGACTTTAGTATGGAAATGAGCACATATGGAGATAAAACTCGTAAAGCCATTTCCAAGGGTAAAAAGATTGGGGGTCGTAAAAGAGCTGTGAATTTCGTACCACCAAAAATATATGACGGTTTACATTTTTATTCAGTTCGGCAGTATTTTTGTTTTTAAATTTATATTTAAGACGCTGGAATTAACTACTACTTTTATGCAAGATGATGTGAAGAAACGAGCAGGCCGGACATCTAATGGTAAGCAACACGCCTGCCCATAATAGCCCACGCTGTTCTAACTAGGCCATCATATGAACACGAAGAGTTTATCCACCTAGAGCTTCACTGTACTTATCATCTACATGTAAGAAAAACGTAAACACTTAAAAAGGCTTCAACAACATTGCAAATTATCAAAAGAATCCTTAAAAGGTATTTTCCAAACACAAAGGATTGAGAACAAAGATCTTTAAGCCTCTCTTTGGCCGCTTTGAAAGAAGGCTTTGACATTTTCAAGTGGTCCCACTTAATTTGGAAAACGCTTAACACCCACTCGTACTGAAAATGCCAGAATTTTTCTACTGATTCCTTGAACCAGAAAACATTATCGGAAAGCCGAAAAGGGTGTCGAAAATAAACACCTTCCCCGCATCCCAGACGAGTGTATGCCAAGGTTACGAGCAAACTCTACGAACTTCACTATTAGCAGTGACAAAGCTTTTCCGCGAACTACAAATAGCCGACTTTCTATCATCGCCACTGCTGAGAGCCGGAGGATGCTTTCATAAAGAGAGAGACAAGGCTATTCAAGGTGATGGGTGCCAACCCGTGACATATCACACTAATACTATAAAGGTGAAAGTTTTGTGTGTGTGTTTTGTGTATGCTTGGTCTATGCATCTCTGCATTAACTGTTTTTTTTAATAAAAAGTCCTCTAGGTTGACGAAACGAGCAGGACATCTGCCTGATGGTAAGCAACATGTCTGCCTCTAAACAGCACAATGACACGCAGCTATGGGTACTTGAAGAGTCCAAATCATTACCTAGCTCTCGACTGCGCCAGTTACCCAGAGATATACTGTAAGATGTTTTATATGTATGCCCTGTAATTTCACTGGAAACAGTGACCCTCAGTGACAAACAGGGAACACAGTGATATTTTCACATTACTGCTTGACAATAGACTAACTGGCAAAGGTGTAGAACTACCCAAGCCACAGTCTGCAAAGAGTTTTACATCTATGGAAACAGAATAAAAAAGCGTCAACCTTTAATAGTTAAAAAAAAAACTGATCAAATGTTGAAGTATTAATATTAGGTACTGTAGTAAACGGACACAAAAGATTAGGGTACCGGCTTGTGTCAATCTCTTGTTGCCAACATACATAATGCAAGGGTCTTTCCTCCCTCCGTTGTAGCGTCCGCTAATACTTAAGTGCTAACCCTGTTTTCTCACTTTTTTGGACTGAAAGCCTACATGCAAATGATCTTCTATTACACATGGCAACCCTTTTGAGCGCCCACGAGTTTATACATAGAAAATAGAATTTGAAATGGGCGGGTACTCTAAATGGCAATATTGCTTAAATATGGAAAATGCAAACTGAAAATATTGTTTTGAGCTTTCACGGTTATTCACAAAATTATTAAATTCTAGGTGTACCCTGCTACGCTACACTGTGAACCATTGTAATGCAAAAATTGTATAAAAACAATTCTTGATGCGGATTATATATCATTTTAAAATTTCAGCTCGATCTGTGCAGAACTTTTGAGTTTTTGAAGATTACACAAACCAACATAACATTTTTATATATAGAGATTAATAATCGCGGGATATTACCATAGTTATATGGGAATCGGAACAACCGGACAAGAAGAAAGCTTCAAACTCACACTAACATTATAAATGCGATAGTAAAATAAAATTTATTTCGACAATACAATTAGATTTACATAGTTTGACCCATCGGCTCCCGAACCAGTCATAGACTGTGCATCGGGTGCTAATGGCTTCTCAAAAAATAAAAATTACTATGGCGAAATTAATAATAAAAAGTTGATTAAAAAACCCGAAGTCAAAATATAAAAAAATAATTATACAAAAACATTCAACTATAAGATTGTACCATTAAACTTCACAATTTAATAACTTGTGAATTGTGTATGTATTGTATAACTCTATATATTATACTCGTATGTACATGTGTGAAGCTATTAAAATTTTGAATCAAATATTGTTTAAAATCTCTTTTATATTTGAATTAAAAATTCAAAAAACATGTTATTTTCACAAAGTTTGTTGTCTTGTGTATACTTATATATTTGTATGTTGTATTTGATTGTTACCCTTTTAAGGAAAATCTACTGCACGGATCTGATTGAAATTTGGTACAAAGATATGTAATAGTCTGAAATAACACATAGGCTACTTTTTATCCCGAAAAATAACATAAACAGGATTACGTGTGCGAAACCGAGGGGGTGTTACTATAATAATATAAGCATTATGTTAATCTGAACATTTAAAAGGTAAGGTAATAAATGGTTGGACCTTAAGCATATGGGTCGGTACTCGTATGTTGTATGATTTTGTGAATGGTCAATACACTGGTAGCAGAGAAACTGTCATACTATTCTAATTACTATTCCCACAGGAAAGATGAACTTGTTCAGAGTAGGTACTCGGTCTGACAAGTAACCTCACTTTCTCGTTATAGTCTTTGAGAAACCATTCAATTCAATATTCAATATATATTCCCGAAGTACTAAAGCACTTAATTCAATTACTAGACTAAAATAAATTAGTCCATTGGCTCGTTGAGTCTGAGAGCGCTTATTGTAAGTGTACCTACATTTGTCTACGCTCGAAAGTAATGCCTTCCATACCTGTAGATAATTACTCAATCTGCGATGTGTAAAATCCCTCTGCGAAATTAAATAGAATGTGTTGAAACATTTACATTTAAATGTCAGAACAGATATTCTCAAACTTGTTTACTTTTGGTACACAAAAGTTTTGGTACACGATAGATCTTACGTAGTCTGTCAGAATGTTTTGTCTGCTACTGTCTCCTGCATTTTTTAGAACAAAGTGTCCCATGATAGGCGATCCTGGGTAGGCAATTCGAGGTGTGCGATCAGGGGTGGTCGGTCCGGTGTGGCTGGTCCAAGGTGGGCAATGCGGAGTGGCCGTCCAGAGTGGGGCATTCGGGACAGCATAAATAAATAACTAAAATATTACAGCCCCGCCGACGTTATCGTGAGTAAAAGCTACGTAAGCACAAAGTTGTTGCACAAACCATTTTGTCATTTTAATTTCCAAATAAAATAGGAATTTATCTTGCGTGGTTATCCTACTTACACATATTACAAATGCGAAAGTTTGTGAAAGTAGCTGGATGTTTTTAATTTTTTATCTAGTATAGAGTGACGAGACAAGCTGGGCATCTGCCTGACGCAAAAAAGCAAAATACCTACCACATAACAACACAGTGACATACAGCTATTGGAACATAAAGAATCCAAATCATTACCTAGCATATATACTCATATAAATATATTGCGCTGAGTTCGTCACCCAGAGATCTAAGAAATTATATCTGTAAGCCATGACTGTAATTTTTCTGGTATGTTTGTTACTCTTTCACGCAAAAACTATTGAAGGGATCTGGATGAAATTTGGCACATAGATAAATAACAGCTTGGATTAACAAATAGACTACTTTTTATCTCGGGAAAATAACGGGATCGGCCCTTCTACTGCCTAACTAAATCGGCTTTCGTTTTGCTATTGCGATCTCTATCATTTCAAGCAGAAAGAAAAGAGACAGCAATAGCAAAGCTTAGACAGTTTTCGTTAGGCGGTACACGGGTGAAACCGCAAAACAGAGACTAGTATAGTCAAATGACCTTACTTTGTTCTACACACGGCTTTCTAGGTTTCACTGAATTTACTTGACAAACGTACCCAATACAAAGCGAGAAGTTTGAGAAATCCTGTATTAGAGTAATTTATAAAACAACACCAGAAGTAATTCCACCTGTCGCTTTTAGCATTACTCGGGGGAAGCGTGACAACTTTGAAAATGAATTATGTCACGGGAAGCACAGGAAATGAGGTAGCTGAACCGGATACTTACGGTACGTTAACGACAATGGGGGAATCGGTGGGGGTCTTACTTCCGGTTGTGGTCGAAAAGCCAAAGAAGTGGAATGGTACTGACAAAAGGATATTATTTGTTGTAATGCTAACATTGTTGTCATTTAACATTTTTCCCTATTTATATTTATTATTGTATTTTATTTAAGGGAAAATTATTATATAGTCTCTTCAAGTCGAGGGGCAATCGGTTTCTTCTATGTAACCACGCTCCATCATAGACCACATCATCGCTTAACAACAGCCAAGATGGTGGTCAAATTTAAACCTACTATCGTTAAAAAAGTTTGTGCCTGTTGCTGTAGTGTATTATTCACCTATCTATTTATTTACTTAATTTATATATGTTTTACAAAAAATGCACAAAAATTAAAAAAACATATATATTTAAAATCAAGAAATCTGAAATCTCGAATCTGAAATTCGAAAAAAGCCTTGCTCGTTGAACCATCTTGCTGGCCTGAGGTCTCCCATAATTCCATCCACCTATTCCGATCTTTTTGGCTTGACGTAAATAATTTTGTGATAACGATATTAACTTTTTTCCAGGAAATTAGACCTGTCTAAATGTCTAAGAACAACTCTACCGAAGGCTTTCGCGTAATACTTCTTAACAGGAAATTAATGAACTGAACTTCCACAAGATAAATTAACCTGGGAAAATTGTCTTACAAAATATACCTGAAATAATTCGAGTACTTTAAAATTGCCATTGATTTCATTTTAAGTTACAGTTAATTGTATAACTAACTGTAAATATGAATCAATGGTACACAAATGGAAAAGAAAAATTAAAAACTAATCTCCGCATAACCCACCCCCAACTGCTCCCGACGCAAAAGTGCCCATGATGCTCGCTGCGTTCCCACGCTGAATGGTAATGGCCAAACCTATTCTCCAGAAACGCGCCGGAGCGGGAGACACCCGTATTCTCCCTGAGCCTGCGCCCTAATTCGGTATTTAATTATTTAGAAATATATTTTATAAGACACCTTGACATAAGTTTGTCGTCGCTTAGAAGAAGTATATTACTATGATAGGTCGTTTAACTCGATTAGGCACATGCCGCAGTATCAATGCCATAGGCTGAGATTCCACCAGAGCGTTGATGAGCGGAGATCAGAAGAGACGGCTCCACTGGAGTTAGTGGAGACAAGACGTGTGAATAACGAAATTCTATTGGTTGTTCAAAAACCGTGTCGTTCCCGCTCGCACGTCCGCTTTGGTGGGGTCTTACCCTACTGGTATGTGGTTATTTCAAATTCGAAGATAATTTTCATCTGGAGTTTCGAATTAAACCACATCTCACACACAGGACCTGAAGATCAACTCTCACCGGAACACAGTGTTGTTTGTGAATTACTGCCTGGCGGTAGAACAAGAGATTCTGATTCATTATTGACCTTATAACCATGCTGCGTTATATTAGGCAAGTATACAATGAGATACAAAGATAAGTTTCCTAATACATTCCGAATAATTACAGAATTTAGTTCAAGGTCAAAAATTAAAACAAAAATGTGAAAGGTAAAATAATGGCAAAGGTGGTACCTCCCCAGGCTCATCTATATTCAATAGAATAAGAAAAAAACCCATGTTGTACGAAATAAAATTTTAATGTGCAGTTAAAACATTTTCCGTTATATCTTTAGAATGATTAAGTTAGCTAAGTAATAAGTGTGTATAAACCCTGCCTCTTCACTGAACATATGCCAGAAGTCTGTCATCAAACTGAAGACTATCTGAAGTAGACCGATCATCTGAATCAAGACTCCTACCTCTTCGGTGAATAAAAGTCCAGAAGACCATCCTAATGTTGAAACGCTAGGACACAGGCGAAATTACGGTAGCATTACCGAATGGAAGCCATTACATAAAGTTGAAGTTGAAGTGTGTATAGTTGGAGCATGATTTCAGTTTTGGGGACTTTGTCTCCGGCACTAGGTAATTAATTACCCTGTGTCGTAGGATTCAGTGCATTCCATTACGAAGTTGGTATTGTGCTTGTAGGTACTACTAGTATGTGTGATCTATATAATTTGCATTGTGGTTACCGGTGACTGCATGTATGTGTATGTTCTACAAGTAAAGTAGTTACTTAAAATAAAGTCAAAATATCGCTACGATAGCATTCTGTGATATTCTATTATAACATTATAAACGCGACAGTTTGTGAGTATGGATGGATGTTTGTTACTCATTCACGTAAACACTACTGAACGGATCGATAGGAAATTTGATCCATGGATAGATTATAGTCTAGAAGAACACATAGGCCACTTTTTATCACGAAAAAAAAAACGAGAACTGTAACTACGCGGGTAAAACCGCGGGACACTGCTTGTAAATAAATACATTTTGGTGGAAATTTCAAACACAACACCATCTACGAGTAAACCCAAAGTAAGCAAAGCTTGTATTATGGGAACCAGATTATACGATTCATTGTAATATGATCAAAATGTTGGTCACCAGGCCTCATATATATCTAATTCATAAAATAACAAAGATTTCTCAGTAGCTCCTAGGTCATGAGCTAACTTAAATACCGCTTAAAGTCTGACTAAGCTACGGCTTACCAAAAAAATCCTTATTCCTTGTCAGCTTATACACAAAGAGATTGGAGACACTAATCTCAGCCGTATACAAATCGATAAATGTTGGTAGGGATGTACATCTTATGCCTTTAAACGACCAATTCTTGTAGGTATATAGGTATAATATATAGAATCTGAATCTCGGAAACGACTCGAACGATTTTCATGAAATTATGTATACAGGGGTTTTCGGGGACGATAAATCGATCTAGCTAGGTTTTATTTTTTAAAAACATCATTTTATGCGCGTTTTTAGACAATGAAAAACTCCTACAATGTCATTAGAATACGATAACTTATTTCGCCACTGTTCTTTACGTCTAAATGTCTCAGACGGAATGTGCTCACCCTCGGAGTCGGTTCGAATCCTGATGGTTACACTCGGGTCTTTTCTTTTTGTTCTTTTTGTCAGAGAAAATCTTTTACTTAGAGCCTTTTATAAATGCATTTAAACCAAGCAAAGTTCGGTCAACCAGGTCAGCTTTATAATACTAATATTATAAAGCTGAAGAGGTTTTTTGTTTGAACGCGATAATCTCAGGAACTACCGGTCCGATTTCAAAAATGTTCATCGTTGGATATGTACGTGATTCCCGTGTCCTATATGCTATATTTTATGTACCACGGGCGAAGCCGGAAAGGACCGCTAGTTAATAATACGTACAAATAGAAAATATGATGAAAATATGATAGAGATCGCTTTCAGCGATAAGGTCGCCCATTGTCGCACTACTGTGAAATGTATTGTTATTTTTTTTTTTCTGTGTTTAATTTTGTTTGGTGTGTCAATAAAGAGTATATCTATCTATCTATCTATCTATATGATAAGACTCACTCAGAATCAAAACAAATATTTGTATTTGTCGCCACGATACAAGGATCAGACACGGCTTACTACCAACTAGGTTAGTCCAGTATATGTATATTTGGACGCAATTTCTCGCAAATTGTCAGGTCATGTTTTACACCGTGTAACCACAGTAAATACACAGTAATTAATGATAGCAGTGTGCTGAACCGCCACGTTGGTTTAAAACAATGTTAGAATGTGGCAATTTTGGTGGAAATTACTTCAGTGTACGTTGTACGTTGCGGCAAATGAAAATAATAATTTGTTTGAGTTGACGTTATGTTATCCCTGACCGACGTATTGCAGAACCTTGTTTACACAGTGCAGTACTAAGGCAGTAAAACTATTCTATATTCTAACTATTGGTATATTTGTGTTCCAAATAGCTTCATTGCTATAGGTAGTAGGTAGCATGTTGATTACTATCTTTCTAAGAGTATTTTTTTAAAATATCGAGGATGTGAGAGGTATTACGATGCGCACTAAAGAGGAATTTCCTACATAAAAAATAACACAAAAAGGCAAACTCTTCATTCACGTATTTCACTACTTGGCTACCAAACTGTTGCGCTTATAGGCCTCAGGAGGGTGCCTTCAGTCCCTTCTTAAGGGTCGGCCTTCTCTCTATATCTAAATGACTAAATACAGTGGACCACGGGGATAATACCTATATTAGCAGGCTCTAGGTATTTAGCTATATATTAGGGAAGGTTTAGATTGTTCCTGTTGATTTATGAAGGGTCTGTGCTAATTACAGGCAGGCTTAGTTATAGTATCATTTGTTAGTTTAAGATTGTGACTTTTGTTAAAGTGTAGAAATAAATTTTGGTTGACTTCGAGATTATACGGCCTGAATTGTTAGAAATTACACGAATAAGGCGTGGTTTAATTAGCATCGATTTGATTACTATTTCAAGCAAAAAAATGATGTAAAATTTGAACAATAAATACATTATTGATCATGTTATACCTAACTTTCTTTCTGAATGTTTCAAGAAATTTATCGTAGCTTAGTTCGGAATAAGCGCAATTTTACTAAATTCAGCTGAGTTGAGTTGAAAAAAGTAAAAGAACATATATTATATTTACCCCCCTCCAAACCTTTGCATTTATAATATGAGTAGAATTTGTTACTTTTCCTTCGTCAGTGAAAATTTTCCCCTCCAATGTTTTTTTTTATAGAAAGTACTTTATAACTAACTACTCGCACTAAGTGCACCGTATATCAAATACAAGAAAAAAAAAAATTTCACGGTAATAGGCATGTCGACTCATTTTTGATTTAATGTGCCATCAAAAGGCTACTCAATAACTAAAACATAGGTGAAAGAATTACTATGTTTTCTTAAAAACTTCCCATGATATCACGATTTTAAAATCACAATTTGGACTCGCCCAAAAACGCTTCATACAAATCACTACAGAAACGTGACGTCACATTGCCGTAGTTTCTATGCGTCGCGCGTAAAGTTTGTATGGTAGCTATATTAAATATTGCGTTTAGGAAACTGATTTCATAACAAATATAACTTGAAATTGAATGGGTTATCCAGTGGTAAATACATCTTCTAGTAATTTTGTACTTTTAAAATGGACTTACCCATCCATCTTTGAATGATCATAAAGTAAGTTATACTAAAAAAATATCAAAATTAAAATTGGTATACATTTTATTCTATTTAAATACTGTCATTATATCAAATAATTTAATATAATTGCAGGACCTGTCGACACGCCTATTATAAGAAAATTAACTAGCTCGTGAAAACTAATTGCAATATTTCCGTTCTATTCATATCACAGAAGTACAGAATCGTGGAAAACGATCCGCAATTTGCATTTTCCTCTAACCCCGACTTTAATTTGCATTTTCCGTTTCCGATAGCGGAAAACTGTGCCGTAATTGGAGGGATCAAACGAAGCACGTGCTTGGTGTATCCCTATTCCTAATAACCCTTCAGAGGATATTCAGTGGAATAAGAGATTAAGTGGGCTATCAGTGACTTCGTCAAATTGACGATTTTTGTGATCATTTCAAGCCTCGTTAGAGTTATTAAAATTCATTGCGAATCTCTATGAATAAAAGTTGTTAATGACTTTAAAGATTCTTCTTCTTTGTCGAGTCAGCGATTCAATTTTGGGTTAGTTCTAGAACTGAAACTATTTTCTTTTCAAACTTTTATATACATACTAGATGTCCGCCCAGGCTTCGCCCGTGGTACATTATACAGCACTCATCGGGATCCCGTACATATCCCAAGGGTGAAAGAATGACTGAAATCGGTTCAGTCATTCCTGATAATATCACTTTCAAACAGAATACCTCTTCAGCTACCTGCTACCCCACCTGTCGGAAATTGGTCATACCAACTCAGATTTAGAAACAAATTTGATTAGCAAAGGTTTATTTTCAATTACGCAATCTTGAAAATTGCCGAAATTACGTTGACATTACCGAATGCCAAAATAAAAATTTGAAGTTGAAGTTGACGTAATCTTAGACACAAGCTGTCATGTCAAAGCACGCTACGAAAACTCTCAAAAAGGAATATTTTTTCCCGTTTTTGTTACATTCTTGATTCATGCTCCGCTTATATTGATAGTAGCGTTATGTTCTATAGCCTATAGCCTTCCTCGATAAATGGACTATCTAATAGAAAACGAATCATTCAATTCGGACCAGTACTTCCCGAGATCCTAGCGTTCAAACAAACAAACAAACTCTTCAGCTTTATAATCTATACTAATATTATAAAGCTGAAGAGTTTGTTTGTTTGTTTGTTTGAACGCTAGGATCTCGGGAAGTACTGGTCCGGACTGAAAGATTCTTTTTCTATTGGATAGTCCATTTATCGCGGAAGGCTATAGGCTATAGAAAATAACGCTACTATGAATAGAAGCGGAACATGAATCAAGAATGTAACAAAATCGAGGAAAAATATTCCATTTTGAGAGTTTTCGTACGTTTCGTGCTTTGACATGACACATGACAACATGTGTCTAAGATATCATTGAATATCACAGATTACATACCTCTTGAATATAAAACCTTTGCTAATCAATATTTTTTTTTCTAATTCTGTGTGGGTACAACCAATTTCCGACAGGTGGCGTAGCAGGTAGCTGAAGAGGTGTTTTGTTTGAAAGCGATATTCACAGGAATGAAAGAACCAATTTCAGTCATTCTTTCACCGTTGTATATGTACGGGATCCTGATGAGTACTATATAATGTACCACGGGCAACGCCGGGGCGGGCATCTAGTATTAGTATATAAATATTTAAGGTGCACAGTGCAGTGCTAGGTAATGAATTGGACTCTTCATGTTCCTTTAGCTGCGTATCACTGTGATGTTATGTGGCTGGCATTTTGCTTACCATAAGGCACATGTCCAGCTCGTCTCGTCACTCTAAATTATAAAAAAAAAACAAAATTTTATAAAACACAAAACATATATCACATATTTTTCCATAACCTACCTGACGAACTAATTATAACAGTATATTTTTGACCCAGTCATTGTCCTAATTGTTGCCAATTATTTTTTTTTACTTTGAATAACTGTTAGATTTTACATTTTCTAGTTAATTTTAAAATATCCATCTCAGAATTGCAACAAATCGTAATTTCCTTGAACAATATTCACCACCCCAGCATCTGCCGCGCTAGTCACCAGCAAAGCCTTTACAAGACTTAATTACAACAGCAATAAAGTCTTTTCGTCGTGGACAAGGGTCACAGGAAAACTGCAGTAGGGAAGAAGGGTTGTTTTACAAATACTGCACTGCCATATTTGTAAATCAACGGTACCTATTGTCATATAGCTCTACCATAATGCCCTAACACGGATTCATGTGCAAACCTGGCTGGTACGTGGCAGGCAAAATTAATGGTTTATTCCGAACCTGTCTCGCTACCGGGTTAGGTTACTAACAAACAGCAAAAGACATTCATTTTTTTTCATTACGAACGTAACCCTCTTCTAAACCTGAGCCGGAAATAATGTTCCTAAGTTAACCTCGAATCTAAAACCCTACCTAGTACGTTAGTTTTTTAGTAATCGGGTCAAGTTCGGAACTTCATTTCGGGTCAGGTTAGGAAGAGGTTTAGGTTGGGAATGAAAATTAATATTTTTTTGCTGTTCCTAACCAAACCCGGTAGCGGGTCAGGTTTTCGGGTCAGGTTCGGAATAAACCAAATGAATCCATCAATTCAGATCACCATGCAGGTAAAAAAGTCCCACTAAAATAATCTGTTTGTTTTCTGAGAATTCCTGTTTTTGGCCCCCGACCAAAAAAAGGGTTATGTTATAAGTTTGACGCCGATGTCTGTCTGCCTGTCTGTCGTCAGCTCAAACGGATACACCGATTTCGATGTTGTTTTTTTATCTGAATGTTAATTTCCGTGCGGCGATTCTTACCATTGTTTGTTTAATATCGATTCAAGATGGCCGCCTCCACAAAATGGCGGACAAAATATTTCTTCATATCCTACCTCAATATGGGTATCAAATGAAAGGGCTTGACTAGTAGAATAGTATACACTATGACAAATTACAAATCCACGGTGGCCGCCACTACAAAATGGCGAATTACATATTTTTTTCCACTACTATTTCAATATAGGTGTCAAATGAAAGGGCTTGACTAGTAGAATAGTATACACTAGGACAAATTTCAAATCCAAGATGGCCGTCACCACAAAACAGCGAAATACATAGATTAGTACCTAGGTAGCCCCTGAATACTTTGGATTTGTAATCTGTAAATCTAAAATTTTAATTTTGTTCTAGCGTATGGGTGAATATGTGAATTGGCATCACCAACATGCAAAATAGCAGTATATCTGCAGCTATACACGTGACGACAGTAATGAATGGATGAAAACTCTTTATTGTTCACAACTTAAAACAACACATAAAATATAGGAAAACTGTAAAACTAGTGAAACAGCTGGCGGCCTCATCGCTAAAAGTGATTTTTTCCAGCTAATGCTGTTTTATACTAAAATCTTAAGTTATGACTGTGTAATATTTTAAATGTGACTTTAAATCGTGAAACTTTAAAAACTATACAACGTATTATAAATGAGAACTATTCAAGACAAATTGTATTAGCTAATTCCAATTGTAGATAGACAGATGTTGTAGTCACTATATAGTGACGTATTTTAAATGAGAACTATTCAAGACAAATTGTATTAGCTAATTCCAATAGTAGATAGATAGATGCTGTAGTTTACCAACTGTTCCCTATTTCCTAGAAACATCAGCGATCTAGTTAATTTGTAGCAATTCCACCAAGAAAACTTATGGATCCGAAGGGTAAAGTTAGAGCTTCATTAATTTTAGTGGATGTGTTTATTTTGATTAGTGTAAACTTTAAGGACTTTGGGCTTTGTCATCCTTCACAATTTAGTTTATGGTAACTATACTATGTATACTAATATTATAAAGCGGAAGAGTTTGTTTGTTTGTTTGAACGCTATAATCTCGGGAACTACTGGTACGAATTGAAATACTCTCTTTTTCTATCGGATAGTCTATTTATCGACAAAGGGTAAAATGAAATGAAATGAAATTTATTCCATATAAAATACAGTCCAATATTAAGATGTTTATAAAGTTTCATTAAGCGATCATTCTATTTTGCCAAGATCTCTGGCATATGGAATTATAATAGCTAAAATATTAAAATAGCTTTTGAGTAAATTATATGTCAGTGGAACAATTATACATAGATAATAAAGATTTTTTTTAAATGTATCATACAACATAATCAAATACAACATTGTCGATAGCTTTTTTTTAACATTGCGTCACCTGCAAGTCAAGTCAAAAATGTTTGACGTTAATTATTTTTTTTCAAAGTTAATACAAATGGCACAGATTTCTAAAACAAAAGGCAGATGGAACGTGCGGAACACAGATCCTTAGGTCCGGAAAGCAAATATCAAACGCCAAAGCAAATACAAACTCCAGACAGTACGAAACTGACTTCCGTCTCGTACGGGAGTCCCGTGTGATTTTATGTTTTGTTTAAGATTATGCCGTCTTGTGTCATCAAACATTGCAAACATTGTTCCCAAAAATAAAAATAGGAAATTTCATAGGAAAGTTAGAATATTTTTACTGGTATTTATATAATTTAGACGATTTTATTTCGATTGATGAATAGAAACACAACACCTCAACGAAAATAGGTCAGTGTTGCTATACTAAATTGAAATTATTTTCCCTGAAGTTAAGGTAAAATATACATTCTAATTTTGTTTTGAAGATACTCGTAGACCAAATTATTTTTGGAGTCAACTTTAGGAGTCACTATTGATACAAATTTAAACTGGAAAGCGCACATTACTAAAACGAACAACAAAATAAACAAATATATACATTCATTGTATATTTTAGCAAATGTGTCATCGAGGAAAATAGCAATAAATGCGTATTATGGTCATGTTTATCCTCTTTTATGTTATGGCGTCATTTTTTTGGGGAAATTCAGTCGAAGCCAAGTCTACATTTTTATTGCAAAAAAGATGTCTTAGAGCAATTTTCAATATGAGTAGTCTCGATACTGTGCGAAATGTATTTAAAGAACATAACTTCTTAACTCTCACATGTTTATTTATATACCATATCTGTATATTTGTAACCCAGTATAGAAGCCATTTTTTTACTACATCAAGCAGATCAGACCTGTTGCGAACTAAATATAAAAATAATATTTTTGTTCCACAGGCAAATAACGCACTCTATCACAAAAACTCATTTTTCACAGCCATCAAAGTTTATAATGATCTTCCCTCTAAAATAAAACTTCTGAATGGGTCTACATTCAAAAGAGAATTAAAAAAATGGCTCCTAACAAAGGCATTTTACAATTTAAAAGAGTATTTTAACGATGGAAAAGATGTTTAACTATTTTAGTATGTAACTGTTCAAAATAATGTGTGTTATCGAAAACCTACTTGTTAATGTTGCATGCCCGTCAAGGGTACACTGTTGTACATTTTTATATTTTAAGACCTATTTTTACTCAGTGCGAGCAATAAATATATTCTTATTCTTATTCTTATTGATGAACATTGTATAATTAAATTTTAAGCCCTATTTTTATAATCGTTATTTTTTTTATTTAATGTAAATCGATGCCAAGAACAAATCGTCGCCGTTACTAGGGTTAATAAAAATACTAATAGTGTTGATGAAAACTATAGTTATGAAACGAATAGATAAAAAACCAATCCTCGCCGTTATAAAACGTCTCGTCTATGACCTGTGGATTCTAACTTGATTTGTGCAGTGCTGTTAGCATATATATTTTCAATAATATAAATATAACATATTTCTTTCTTACTCCTTGTTGAATTAGAGCCTCCCAGAGCAGATTGTGTTTGATTGAGTCGAAAGCTTTATTGTAGTTGACAAATGCAATGTATAGGTCTTTCCCATACTCTTGAGATTTTTCTATTAACTGTTTTAATACATGCATATGATCAATAGTTGAAAACCCTGCTCTAAAACCAGCTTGTTCAATGGGCTGTTCTTCATCTATAGTCCTTGATTTACTATTTAGGATCAGCTTTAAAAAAAATTTGTAAATGTTTGACATGAGGCTAATAGGTCTATAATTTTCAATTACGTTTCTGTCTCTTTTTTTGTGGAGCAAGTTATTAACAAGAAATCCTTGCATGATATATTATCGGTGTAATAATAAATAATTTTAAAATAATGTTTTATGCGTTTATTATAGGTACGTGAAAATTTCCAAAGCTTAAGACAACAATAGTGGGACTTTTTTCTTAAGACTGGGAACATTACACGCACACCAACGTGAGTAATTTGACAACGTCGGTGAGAGCTGTCACGCATACATAACTAATGACTGGCCTCACAGTGTCGTTCACGAAGGTTTCATCTGTTTAGAAATCTGTGACAAATGGCATGCCTATGGCATTATATCATAAATGTTGTTGTTGTAATGGTAGGCTAACATGACGCTACTATCAATAGGAGCAGAGCATAAATGAGGAATGTAACAAAAACCGGAAATAACTATTCCTTTTTGAGAGCTTCCGTACCGTGCGTTGACGTGACAGCAAGTGTCTAAGATTGCTTCATTACCTGTAATTTTTTACACTTTTATGGATCAATTGTACAAGTCAAAATAAGTTGTGTACATTGTACATGAAACTGTATCGAAATATCGTGAAGTTACTCTTCTATAACAATGGTGAACCTGTAATTAATAACGTTTAGACCACAGAGTATTTTTCACGGTTGTACCTGTAAAAGAAAACACTAACAACTCCGTCTTGTCAATGTTTATTTTAAGCAAAAAAATCGTTTCCCATAAATCAATCCAAAATAATTTATGGCAGTGCCCTTGCAACAAACGGATTGAATATTACATTAGACGCGTGTAGGTGTCTATTTTTCGGGCTCCATTTTACCAGAAATGGGCTCTAAATAATTCCGCGTTCGGGATGATGTACGATAGGTTTTTTTATAGTGTTTGCTCTGACCTGTTTTACCTGATACCGAGCGCTGTTTCTAAAATATAGTGGTAGCGTTAAAAATTTAAATGTAGTTTTGACAAACGACAGTCCAGTCAAATAACCGTCATATTTCAAATATTCTTAAACAACTGGGTGTCTTCAAGGCAAGTGGCAGAAACGGTGAAAAGAGGGTAAGATTAGATCAAGCAGATCCGTTGTATACCCAATAAAAACTGATACCGAGCTAGTGATTACGGCGATGTTCAAGACTTTGACAGTTATTCTACCGCCTAGCAGTAATGTCTAGACAACACTGTGTTCCGGTTCAAACCGGAACCGTGAAGAACCGGAACCGGAACGGTGAAGGGTAGTGTTTCTAGCGAAATTACAGGGCAGAGATAAAACATCTTTTAGTCATGGGTGACGAGCGCTGTGGTGGGTAATGATTTGGATTCTTAATGTTCCAATTGCTGCGTGTCACTGCGCTGTTATGTGACAGGTACGTTGCTTACCATCAGGCACATGTCTTGCTTTTCTAGTCACTCTATAAACAGCTCACTAAATGTTCCCACTGCTGGGACTCGGGGCCTTTTCTCGCAACGAGAAATTCAAGGCCATAATCCACCACGCTGGCCCAGTGCGTGGATGACACATGACTTCGAAATATTCTAGGTACATGTCGGTTTCCTCACGATGTTTTCCTTCACCGTTTTAAGTTAGCGGCATTACGCAGATGACTTCAACAAGACAGCGGTGCGCGTGGTTTTGAACCCGGGATCTCCGGATCGACAGTTGCCGTTTTCCCGGCAAGACCAGCCGTAACTTACATAATAATCGTCGTTACTCTATACCTACTATGACAAAAAGTTCAGTTTCTCTTAGGTAACATTGCATCCATTGCAAAACGCATCAATAAACTCAGACAGACTATATTAAGCTCAAGTTGTTACACTATTTCATCTACATGTTTAAGGGCATGCTTGCGAATGGTCCCATATAAATCTTATCGAAATCGGTCTGACGGTTTTTGAAATATGAACCAAAAACTAAAATTTGCGTACATTTTTCTGGATGACGTAGTTGCTGAGTTTGGGACTGGGTAGTGTTGTTTGAAAAATACTCAACTGCGTCTATTTATATGTTTCATATTTTTACTTGGATCATATCTGATAAATATTACACAAATTTTACATGAAACACACTGAAATATTAGACGTTAATGCTGGTTTTATGTCTCCGTAACAAAAGTACAACGTATAAATGCTGAGTTGAAAAAAATGTGCAGTTTAAAAGCGCTAAACAAGGGAAATCTCTCAAAATTTCCTCATTGCTAAGTGGACACCACAAACGCTGTGCGACCTTCAACTTTGCCGTTGTAACGTTTCACCACATAACGACTGTTTAATTTAACACGTTTTTACACTTTAAGCTTTTATATTTATATCACTGTGATTCATAACAAGGTTTCTAGGCCGTTTCGCTGTCGTATTATGTTGAATCGACGATGATCTTACTTTGTTTTCAGCCGTCACGATTGGTCAGTCATAAAGGGCAGTGAGATCCGATATTTCGATACAATTATCATGCTCCTTTTTTCCTCTTGCTCTTCCTTTCACTTTTTGAAATGATTTTTACATGTGAAATAATGGTACAGTCTACGAACATCTGGGTAAGTACATATTTTTTTAACCCCGACCAAAAAAAGGGGTGTTAGTTTGACGTCGATGTCTGTCTGTCTGTCTGTTTGTATGTGTGTCTGTCTGTGGCACCGTAGATCTCAAAAGGGGGTGCTGATTTCGATATAGTTTTTTTATTTGAAGATTAATATCCGTGCGGATGTTCTTAGCTATGTTTGGTTAATATCAATTCAAGATGGTCGCCTCCACAAAATGGCGGACAAAATATTGCTTCACAACCTACCTCAATATATTTATACAAAATTTTCAAATCCAAGATGGCCACTACTACAAAATGGCGAAATACATTTATTTTTTCACAACTCCCTTAATATGGGTATCAAATGAAAGGACTTGACTAGTAGAATGTTGTACAGATAACAAATCCGAGGTAGTCGGGGGTTAATCAACGTTTTTAATTTTGTTCTTGTTAAAGAATGTATAAAACGGAAGTTCACGACGACACAATTGAGGAAGTTTTTTTTTTATTTACTTGTTTTTTTTCGAGATTTTCGAGACAGTGTGAGGCGCGGCGGTCCAAACCTACAAATTTTTATACCGATGCATCCTTTAAAATCAACACTTACTAAATATTCGAATAAGTTATGGATCTTGGATACCGTTGAAAAAGGCATTAACTCTATGGCTTACCTTTAGAATTTTTCGGAAACGGCTCGAACGATTTGCATGAAATTATGTATACAGGAGGTTTCGGGGACGATAAATCGATCTAGCCAGGTTTCATTTTTTAAAAAAGCCGTTTTTTGCGCGTTTGTAGACAACGAAAAACTGTTACATAAAGATTAGAATGCGACGGTAAATTTCGCGGCGGCGCGCGACAGTATATTAGCTCAGTCGGGAAGATGGTCGGTTATAATATGGTAAGTCCGGGTTCGAATCCAACCGGCCGCCTTTTGTTTTTTCAAGTGCATTTTTTTTTAGGAAATCAGTATGTATCTTAGTAGGTAACCGAGCAAAGTCCGGTCACCCAGGTACTGTATATTATAAACGTGAAAATTTGTAAGAATGTATAGATATACAAATGTTTGTTGTTCTTTCCCGCAAAAACTACTGCAGCGATTTTGATTAAATTTAATACATAGATAAATAATGGACTGGAACACACAGGCTATGTTTTATCTCGAGAAATTAACAGGACCGAGAACTACGCTAGTGAAAGCGCGGGCCACTGCTAGTTTCGCGTAATTTCCAACTTGTAGTCCTCTGTTTTAGAAGACGAATATTCTAACAGAATCGTTTCAGTTATTTCCTTTCAACTATATAAATACGGTAGCACAAACTGGATTCCTCAATGCGGCACTGCGGCTTAACTTGCAAGTTTGAATGAGGATTTAGGTGTAATTTACGCCATGCAGTATTCGGGAAATTTTCCTATTATTTTGTTATTGTCAAGGCAAATGGAATGTTTCTAGAGAAATTACAGGGCTTAGAGATATAAGATCTCTGGGTGACGAGCGCAGTGCAGTGCTAGGTGATGATTTGGACTCTTTATGTTCCAATAGCTGCGTGTCACTGTGGTGTTACGTGTCAGGCATGTTGCTTACATCAGGCAAATGTCCTGATCGTATCGTCACTCTTTATTAAAAAAAAATATATACATACTGTCGCGCGACATCGCGAAATTTACCGTCGCATTCTAATCTTTATGTAACAATTTTTCATTATTATAAAACGGCGTTTTTTAAAAATAAAACCTGGCTAGATCGATTTATCGTCCCCGAAACCCCTTGTATATATAGTTTCATGAAAATCGTTCGAGCCGTTTCCGATCTCCAGATTCTATATATATGTATATATATACCTACAAGAATTGCTCGTTTAAAGGTATACGATAAGATGATATCACTATCTTTACACATAGCAGCCCACTAAATGTTCCCATTCTTGAGACTCGGGTTTTTCTCTCGCAAGGAGAGAGTCAAAGCTTTGGCTTTGGAGCGGGTTGGTGGATGACACATGACCTCGAAAGATTCCAGGTACATATCGGTTTCCTAACAATGTTTTCCTTCACCGTTTTTAAGTTAGCCGCGTAACGCACATGACTTCGAAAATACAATAGTACGTGTGGTAATCGAACCAGGGGCTCAGGGGCAGTCGCCGTTTTCCATATTAATAATTTTAGGACCTACGAATATCTTGACATACAAATTAAATTAAATAAGCCTTTATTGCTGTTTCACAATCCATCTAGAAGCATACATATAATACATATATCTTAACTTAATCACCTTTTTTTCCTTTCTATCTTCTATCTTGACGTAACATTATAAATAAATATTAATGGACAATTCACACACAACACCATCTGACACCAAACTAAGCAAAGCTTGTACTATAGCGACCACATAGCTAATACAATACTTATATAGTTGTAAATACATACCTATTATACATAGAAACACGCAGACATTGCAGGTATATATGTAAAATGCTGGGTTAACTCAAAGTTCCGAACACTCTTTGTCTGAAAAATCCTTACGAACAAAAATCCGCAGTTAGCAAAACGTTCAAACCTGATTCAAATTCTGCAAGCAGACTGCAGACGGCTGCAATTCAACATGGCAGTTTCTTAAATCCACACTGGGAAAACGGTTCACGGATTTTAACTGCCTTGCAGCTCAGTTAGTAGTAAGTCTATTAGTTGAGCTATAAGGTCGTCTGTTCAACCAAGGACACATACTGTAAGTACACATAGTATAAGTATTTGTGTGATGAAAATGCAAGCAGTTTGTGAGTCTGGGTGTATCATGTACATTTATGATTTAGTATGGATTTTATAGCGCACATTAGTTTGTGTTTGACCACCCATAATTCATGCAATCACACGTTTAATACATCAGCTATCTGGCCGCCATATTACGCATAGCTTTGGTTAGCTTAGGGATAGATAGAGACGCGTTAAAAAATGTGTTGTCTGTAAAGCCGGTTGGATTACGGACGATAGTTTAACGTGATAACGTCATAACAAAACATTGATAGATGAGGCGCAAGCGTAGAATGAGCGTAACGGGACACAACGGGACGGGGACTTTTTCGTGCATGCAGCCGGCGTCCATCGATTTATTTGACGTTGTCACGTCAAAATGTCTACAGAAATTAGAGTACGAAATATCTTCTTCTATCTTGAGTTTTAAATGCTAAACTTTCCGTTTAGAGTTTCCGTGTAGAGAAGAACGACCACCGTAAATTCTATTCAAATATCAACTATCAAAACTGCACGACTATAATAATAAACAATTATTCCGCCATGGAATACGACTCCCCACTCAGCTCGAGAGTTTCAGACGAGAGAACGTGACCAAACTAAGTTTAGGGAGCACACAGCTTGCATTTATTTATAGCACAGAGATGCATTGCGGCTGTTATAAAATAAACATCTTATACTGGTTTACACAGAATGCCTACAACTCGAAAGCAACGAGTAAGTTACGGGTCTAGTCGAGAGAACGGCCACTGCCGATCCGGAGCCCAATGGCACGGATGAGAAAATAGTTACTACGTCCAATGGTCCGAATCACACACACATCACTCTCATCAAAGTCATATACGTAATGCCGCTAACTTAAAAACGGTGAAGTAAATACGTCGTGAGGAAATCTGCTTGTCGGACAAGGTTTAATTCTTCAATGATAAATGAAATCTGGCAACCCGTAACTTACCCAGCTTCGTGGATTACGACTTAGACTTCCTTACTTGGTTAGGGGGAGGCCAGTGCCTCAGCAGTAGGGACTCTGTGGGTTGATCCAGAACTCAGCATTATGAATAACTTTTATATAGGACTAATCCGAATGCTTCGAAAAAAACAGCTGTTCCGAAGTAAAATGCTCGTTTTTAAACTCGACCAAATGTAAACAGTAGGTATATTTTTCACGTTAGACCTATCTACGAAATTCGAGTAATACCTTCTGTTCTTCAGATTTTTCGTTGTTGTATGCTGTAGTTTTCTAATCTCTGAGTGTCTTCAAATGTAGATAACATCGTTGTACTATCTAGGTTGGCGTATCGCATCCTAATGTTAAGCAATATTCTGGGATATTGCTCAACATCGAGCAAATTCCGGTCAAAAATACTCCTGATAAAAACTATACAAAACAACACAAAAACGACAATAATCGTTAAACCTGTAGCTGTATATTGAAACGCTTATGTAGAATTCGTGTAGCAGATCTACGAAACTAATAAAAAATGCTACCAAAGTGCTACATCTCGTAGCTTGTTTCGTAGAAACATATCACTCTACAACTTTACTAAACTTCATTAAAGTAATACTCATAATAAAACCCACACAAAAAAACACACATACACAAATTTTCCATCAAATCAAGTTGAACCAAACTTGTAGTTCCGGAACTGGAGATAAACAGAATTAAACTAAACTTGTGAATCTCCTAACAGAGGATGGTGATGTAAACTTTCGTCTCTTAAAAGGGATATGTGTACGCGAGCGTCCCTGTCCTGTCGTTCCGAGATTATTTCGGCGCGTCCACTTGTGAACACTCGCATTAGCATGACGAATGAGCACGTGCGCCCGACTGAAGTAGGTTGCTGGGTCGACCGTAGAACAAAAGTGACTAGAAGAGCGTGAACAATATTTTCTTAATATAGTTTAACTTGTATTTTAAAAAAACATAAAAACATTATTTAACTACAGGTTTAGATTACAGTGATCAGTGTCAAAATTAAATGTCAACTGAAGTTTCAAAGACTTTATAGTTTAAAAAAAGTAAATGTACCCTTTTGCCTTTTGAGAAAGACCCCGGAACTTGGTCCGAAACTAACAAAATAAAATGAAAATTAATTAAATAAAGTGGTTTAATTTGTTAACTTTTATTTATAAAAATTGCTTTATTTTATCAAAGTATGTCAAATGTCCTCAGAAAAAAATGAATAAAAAATACAAATCAAATAAGGTCAAAGAGACCACCGCACACTGATAATATTATATTATAAAGCTGAAGAGTTTGTTTGTTTGTTTGAACGCCTGTATCTCGGGAAGTACTGGTCCAAATTGAAAGATTATTTTTCTATTGGATAGTCCATTTATCGAGGAAGGCTAAAGGCTATAGAACATAACGCTACTATTAATAGAAGCGGAGCATGAATGAAGAATGTAACAAAATCGGGAAAAAATATTCCTTTTTGAGAGTTTTCGTACGTTTCGTGCTTTGACATGACACATGACAGCATGTGTCTAAGATAGCGTCATCTATACTAATATTATAAAGCTGAAGAGTTTGTTTGTTTGTTTGAACGCTAGGATCTCGGGAAGTACTGGTCTGAATTGAAAGATTCTTTTTCTATTGGATAGTCCATTTATCGAGGAAGGCTTTAGGCTATAGAAAATAACTCTACTATTAATTGAAGCGGAGCATGAAACAAGAATGTAACAAAATCGGGAAAAATATTCCCCTTTTGAGAGTTTTCGTACGTTTCGTGCTTTGACATGACACATGACAGCATGTGTCAAAGATTGCGTCATTGAATTTTACTACTTGAATATAAACCTTTGCCATAGATTACATACCTCACCTTTGCTCACAGATTAAACACCTCCCTTTGCTAATCTAAATCTGAGTTGGTACGACCAATTTCCGACAGGTGGCGTAGCAGGTAGCTGAAGAGGTGTCTTGTTTGAAAGCGATATTCTCAGGAATAAATTATTAACCGATTTCAGTCATCCTTTCACGGGATCCTAATGAGTGCTCGTATATAATGTACCACGGGCGAAGCCGGGGCGGACATCTAGTCATATTATATTATTTCAGAAAAAAATATAAGTTCCTTTTCGAATGTCAAAGCTTTTTATTTTTCGCAGACTATAAAGTACCTGAGGATATACTGCTTAACTAAAAAATATGCCATTCCTAACTTGAATATCGCTCTCATTCTTTTCTTTTCACTTGATATTATAGAAACAGCAATATCATGACTAAAGCAGATTTAAGGCCATATTACACTTGGTCAAAGTTAGTGGACTGAACTTAGTCGCAACTGAGTTCATTTAAATGTAATAGCAATCAGTAAGCTAGCATTCTAAATTCAGAAACGAGAAATGCTTGCTTTTACCTTGTTTCTAAACTTGCTTTTGATTTCAGGCGACTAACCTTGCTTCTCAATTGGCTTGTGTCAATAAATTAAATCAAGTGTAATAAGGGCTTTCGGCTTTAAAATCGGCTTTGACTTTGCTATTGCGGTCTCTATCATTTTAAGCAGAAAGAAAAGGCAGAGCAATATTAAAGGTAAGACAGTTCTAGTTGGGCGGTAGAGGCCTGCATTTGTTTAGAAGGTAGCGGTTCGTGCGGAGACCGCGACACGAGACCGCGACAGGAGACCGAGACCGCGACACGAGACCGCGACAGGAGACCGAGACACGTGTCGCGAGACATGTGTCGCGGTCCCAGCGCGAACTTGTACCATAAGCTGCATAGATTATGTTCTGTTGTTTGCACGAACAAATGGCGTATTCAGAAAATTTAACTGCTGGTTATGCAGGTGTGATAGCAGTTTACGAGGCGGGTTACAGCTCAGTATACGATACTACGAATTTATCTGTCCGAGAAAAGTGTGGCACCACTAACGTAGGTTTTAGACGACACAATTTATTTTCTTATTCTATACTTTTTGCAGTAGCTTGATAGTAAAAGTAAAATTAAAATTTGATCAGGCGCAGAAAAAATATATCATTTCTGAGACATAGTATTACTAGTAGCTTATACCACTCAGTGGCGATGGGCAGGCCACATCGCTCGCAGAACTGACAACCGATGGGGAAGAAAGATTCTCGTGTGGCGACCACGAACCGTAAGACGCAGTGTTGGACGGCCTCCCACTAGATGGACAGATGACCTCACAAAGGTCGCTAGAAACCGCTGGTTGCAGGTTACGCAGGACCATTCGTTGTGGAAATATAAGGGGAATTTTTTTTAAATCGGTCCAGTAAGTACTTCTTGAGATGAGCGCGTTCAGGCAAAACAAACCTATGCAGCTTTATAATATTAGTGTAGATGAATAGTTTTAGTTCTGCAATCAAATTGAGCTCAAATGAAGATATAAACTAGAATAGAAAAATGTATTTTCCTTAGCTACGCTGCAAATTGTCAGAATTTTTTTAGTAAATAATTCTATCGTTTTGTCAACAGTACGTACGTATATCCATTGGGTAGTCAGTCAGCCGTCGGTAACTGTCTCTGGCTATCTCATTACGTAAGTCATTGGTTAGTTGGCCTGACAGCTGATGTTGGGAAGGTTTTATTCAATTCGCAAGTTTATGGTCCGAACTCATTTAGATTATTGCCAGAGCTGTGACTATAAATAGTTATTTTCAGGATATATAATAACTAAACAAAAATTATGCTTTAGTTAAATAAATATTTGGGGGCATTTCACACACAACATCTAACCCTAAACTAAGCAAAGCTTGTTGTGTAGCTATGGAAGCCAGATAGCTGATATAATACTTATATAGTTGTAAATATACACTTTAAATACTTATTTATTATACATAGGAAACACCCACAAATTGTCATAATTATGTGTTCTTCTTTTAAAACTTCATGGTTTTTATGGGTTATTTGCTTGAAATATGTAAACTTATTAAGTATATTATTATTTTACACAAAAACACAGTACCTACACAGTACAAATATTTATATGTATCACACGAAAATTTGCACAGTCAAGGTCAGATTTTCCTATAAAAACATATTTATGAAATATGTATACATACCAATTTAATTTAACTGAATTTTTTTATGAAGTTTTGGCTCACCTAAGCTACTAATTATTACTTAAATTGCGGGGATGAGTTTGACCTTTTCTCCTCGGCGATTCCAAGAAAATCATTAATGGTTGACCAATAGACAGACTGGCCATTGTAGCACGACGGAAGAATTAGTAGGATTATCGCATATGTTCAAAATATTTTGAATATTTCATAATTCAATGCTAATAATATTTTGAAAGAATTGACTCTTTTATTATAAAAAAATTAGAGCACCCAAATTAAAATCATTTACAAGAGTTTGTAAATGATTTTAATACAGCTGCAAAATCAGAACTATGCTTTCAATTAGAATGTAAATCGCGAAAATGTTACTAGGTACTTCTTGTGTTCCGAAGTATCAATCGCTATTCCACGGGAATTATACAAAAAATACTAAAAAGTAAGCCAGAAATTAATGAACTTCAATTTATTTTACGGAACTGATAAATTGTGACAAAGTACTTTCGACCTTAAGAACTTTCTTGGCTGACGACGTATGCTTACATAGAAGAAACTGTCTTACTATCGATTTGAAGTTACAAAGACTTTTATCATCGGAAACCCGCACTCGGGCAACATTCCACAGCCTAGACGTTCCTATTTCGAACGTGAAATCAAACTCCTTGTTCCAGCCTGTTAAGTGTGATGTGACAAAGTTATTTTCCATTAACACTTTTCATTCCATGGAATTACTGCGCGAATTCGCGAGTGATTGAACGTCACGCATGGTGGCGCGACGGAGCCATCCTTCTTTCACCTGATCATATCGGCAGGGTTGATTTATGAGCCAATTTATACACGATTTCGATGTAAGTAATAATGTTGCTTTTAACGTTGATATACTTGTAATTTATTTCTTTTTCATAAGTGAATCGTGTCGAATCTGGTGAATTACAAATTAAACTTAAGGGCGTGTGGGCCGTAATTTTGATTTTATAAAACAACTTTAAGACCTTTAAAATAGTGTATTAAACTTTGAAAAAAATATATGTAATAGTTAAGGATCTAATCTAGTGCAATTCGCAGTCAGTAACACGATTTAATTAATTTTACTTGATAAAAAAAAATCCCAAAGTTACCCCTTTTCAAAAAAGTTTTTACAAGTTTATGACTAAACTAATGAATTTTTTTACTAAATTTTTGTACACAACGAAAGCCACTAAAAAGTTATAGATGCATTCGCAGAGTTTGACTTGATAAAAAAGTATCAGTTATTCACTATGTTTTAATATCTACCATATATATAGCGCGCCGTTCGGCAGGCCTGATCAGTCGCGTTTCGGCGCTCAAGGACGATGGGCCTGTGCTTGATTTTGCAATTTTGACAACCGATAAATTTTAAATATTACGATCATAGTGCCACAGTATAACAATATCAGTAGGTATTACTAGTGAAGCACGCTATGATCTTGATCTTTGATACCGTTTTCATTGAATTGCAAATAGACGCTGATACTAATTAGTACGCTGTTTACTTTATGTTGTAGACCAAAAGGAGAGTCTCAAAACACTGACGTCGATAACACATCAGTAAAAAATTCAATGCAGATGCAATGGAAAATAGCTAAGTATCGGTAAAATATTTGTCCGTTAAATCAGAGATCGGGATAAGGAAATAATGAGAAGGGAGAAATCCTCTGCGTAAATCCCCTAACATAAATGCAAGTTAGGTATCATTTATGATACCTAACTTGCATTTATATGCCATTTAGGTAAATTCTTTGGTAGTAAGGTACTTAGTACTTGGAAGAAAAGTCCTCACATACAGATTTTACTACTTTGGAAGAGACTTTCGCGCAAACTATTCAGTTTAGAAAAAAAATGTTAGGAACTTCAATACAAGTTTGAACACCTTTCCATAGATACAAGTATTGTTTTGTTAGAATTTTACACCACCAAAATTTATTGTTTTTTCTTTTTTTTTGTATGAAAATGTTAATATTGTTCATAGAAATTTAGACACTCGACCAAATTTGATAAGAAGCCTTTTAGGCAGTAAAATTACTCGTAGAATTGAACTCTGCACTAAATTTCCGATTCGTATTTTTTATATAAGCCTTTTTACCGGAATGGAAGAAGGGTTATGTTTTTCGCGCGTATCTTTTACGTTTGTAAAACTTTTATTTCCACATATCTTCCAAACGGCTGGATGGATTTTGGTAACTAAGATATTCTAAGACTAGTCTGACTCGCCAAAGTGTCCTTAGATAGTAGGTAATATTTTTTACGTGTAGATTTTTTTTGTAGTCGGGGTTTTAAATTAAAGTTATTCTATCATATTGCTCGTTGCTCGAATAAACAGCACCGTTCATCATCATGATTGAAGAGTTGAACGAAGAGTTTGGTCTCCACTTTTGTAATAAGAACAACTAAGCTGTGAAACGCATTGCCAGAGTGGGTTTTGTCGAAGGTTCGAACCTTGGGGTTACGAGGTAAACTGTGCTTGTTTTTATTAGAGAAACAAGTTCCATCGTAGACCACATCATTTTCATCCACTATTATCGGCATCATCGCAATCGTATCATTAAATGGGTTATAAATCGTAAACGATAAGTTTTACAAAAAAAGTTTACTAGCAACAAAAGATGCAAAATTTTATTTTCTACAATTATTGTCAAAATATATAGTTTCCAAAATATCGGCTAAAACAGTTTTCAATTTGCGTTTGAAGCTCTACCTGTGAGCATTTTGTAATTTTATGCTCAGTAAGTGATCTTTACCTCATAGAAAAAAATTGGATTAGAAATTTAGTGCAAAGTTGGCCAAAAAACCTTCTATTTTTACTGGCCTTTCATTATGTTTCAGCACATTTTTTTTTAATTTTTGACGAACTTGTGAATTATTAGGAAACATTTTAAAAAGATGCATGAAATTGGAAAAGCCGTTCTCAACTTATAGTGTGACCAAAAAAAAATGTTGAGTTTTGTATATCTACGAGTATAGATAAATTTAATATTTCTTCGTTTATATATCAAAAAAACAAGATATATATCAAAAGATGCATGAAATTGGAAAAGACGTTCTCAACTTATAGTGTGACCAAAAAAAAATTTAGTTTTGTAAATCTACGAGTATAGATAAATTTAATATTTCTTCGTTTATATATCAAAAAAACTCTTATCACTTCACAATTCACAAAATTGTTATCACTAGTATAAACAAATCTTGACCAAAAAAAGAGTTTAAATTACATAGTCCAATATTTTAATGTTATTTCTGCACTGTGGCACCGATTCCGCGGTCGGTGACGGTCGCGAGAACAAGGCAGCGTTAAATGCCTAATTTGACAGAACTACCTGGCCTTAATATACTGACAGCACAAAGTATTCGTTTCTCATTTCAAATGATATCATTAAGGCGATTTATTTCGATCAGTACTAAGTAACGTCTTGTGACATTATCCTATGGAGTTATTCTATCGATTATAAACGCATATTAAAATTTAGAAAAGTGCAGTAAATATTTTACTTCAAGGTCAAGTACACACAGGATCTACTCAAGCTTATATTTGTAAAGGTATTCATTTTTTTGCGATAGGTAATCGCATACGTGTGCTGAAAATACACAATTAGCATCAAGCTTTCCGTTTGTACATGATTTTTGTTACTGTACAATAAATATCAAAAAAATAAATTATATAAATCAGACTTGCCGATATAAGTTAACTAAGTGAGTCCGTTAACTAAGTATCCTAACAAGAACAAAATTAAAAATTTTGACTAACCCCCGACTACCTCAGATTTGTTATCTTTACAACATTCTACTAGTCAAGCCGTTTCATTTGATACCCATATCGAGGTAGTTGTGAAAAAAAAATGTATTTCGCCATTTTGTGGTGGCGGCCATCTTGAATCGATTTTAACCAAACATAGCTAAGAACATCCGCACGGATATTGACCTTCAAATAAAAAAACCGCATCGAAATCGGCTCTTCCGTTTGAGCTCTACGGTGCCACAGACAGACACACACACAGACAGACAGACAGACAGACAGACAGACAGACAGACAGACATCGACGTCAAACTTATAACACCCCTTTTTTGGTCGGGGGTGTTAAAAACTATAATATCGTACAATTGGCTGGAATACATCGCTGTTAGCTGTCGCCAGTTGCTTCATTACTTTTCTTTCTTATTATTTGGTTTATTTAGCCATCTTGTAACTCTACTTCAAAGCAATGTTGTTTCTCTAAATACGTTTGACGTAATGGTAGGGGAGCTCACGATGCTAAACGGGAAGTTACTCGAGCGTCATCGAGACCTATTGGATTGCAAAGCTTAGGTAATAAGAAGAAAAACATGTGAATAATGTTACCTTTTCTTTTGTGGGGGGGTGCGGCTATAGAATTTCAAATATGAAAAATCAGCTTTTTGAGCTAATTAGCGATTAATTTTTGTTACTTCGGCTAGTGGAATCCTTGGATATTATACTTTTCGCTATCCTTGAATGTTTGTAGAATGTAGAAATATGTTTTTAATAACTTTGTAGCCCTCCGCTTTCTTTGTGTCACTCTCGAATTGTCAGATTAGTAGAATATACACTTCTTAGCATGCAATTAACTTACCTTATGTTAATCTGAGGTGCTCGAGAATAACTGATGATCAAAAAATTTTTTCTTAATCGTCCTTATACATATATGAGGCTCATATTCGGTTGAGCTACTTTACCGGGTACAAGATTTCCAACTGTATATCAATCTGCCGCGCTGGAGTAAATCCCGAAATCTTTGGAAAATCTTGGGCTCCGCTACTATAAAGGGCATCGAGAATTTATATTTCCATTTGACTTGTTAAAAAAAAAAGTTTTAGTCGTGTTTTCTTTTAATATGGCGGGTAGTTTAGTCTTGCGACGAAATCGACAATCGACAATTTTTAGAGAGATATCTATTTATATTTAAAACCACAGATTTCTAAACAGATGAAACCTTCGTGAACGACACTGTGAGGCCAGTAATTAGTTATGTATGCGTGACAGCTCTCACCGACGTTGTCAAATTACTCACGTTGGTGTGCGTGTAATGTTCCCAGTCTTAAGAAAAAAATCCCACTATTGTTGTCTTAGCTTCGGAAATCTTCGCGTATAATAAACACATATATTATAATGTTAAAATAATTTATTATTACACCGATTATATATTATGCGAGGATTTCTTGTTATTACTATTTCTATCCTATGAAGTTAAGAATTTTGATTTAGCATGCAACTAAAAATTCGAATATTCGTACAGAAAATTCGGAATAAAAAGACAACGTCGAACAATAGTAAAAGTCATGTGTGTGTTTATTTTGAGTATTCTATCGGAGCTTCTTGTGAAATTTTGAATATTATGTTTGACAAAAGGTGGCAACTACCTACTCATATAATATCGGTGAACACAGGAGGTGCAGAGAATTTTTGTCAACTGATTTGATGTTGGGGGGCCAGATCATTCAATTTGTTTATTATCCAATCTTTGTCTGGACGCGTGTCGCAAACTAAAAGTTCACCTTTTCAAAAATGTTGATACAAACCAACGAAAACCGTCTAAGAGTTTATGTAAATCAGTTGAACATTATTCACATCGCCACCCAAAGTTACGTCGTCCAAATACATTTACATTGGACTAGAGACGTTAAATGATAGAGCAAATGGCCAGGGCGAAGGTTGCATGACCGAAGTTTCACCAAGTTGATAGCCAACGGAAGATAGCATAGGATTGTTTTGATAATTTTGTGGGTCTGCCATAACATTGCCAAAGAAAATTGTAGAAGTCAATTTTATTCTTCACTTCGGACAACGGGGCTCAACGATCAACCAAATTAAAGGCGTTTTTGACGTACACCTTTAACAGCCCTCTCCCCAATTTTGGACAAAGAAAGTCAGGACAAAATGAACAGCAGCCTCACGTCCACTCAGAGAACCAAAATCAAGTTTGTGGGACAGGGAGCTCGAAAGTGCAACGCTTTATATCTACAACCCACCTTGGCAGCAAGGCCAGTATATGTGGTGCCAACAGCGATTGGCCTGATCCCAACATCTTTTTTGGGTAAGTATGTACTGTTAGACTGGAAATCACTGATTCTATAAAAAAAAAACGATTTGTACTTATTCACTTTTTATTTGAGTTTAAACAAACACTTCACAAGTTTTTGGATTTAGTGAGGGGCCTTTCCTAGACCAACCGAAATAGAAACAGACGCGCGCGGCACTTCTCTAGGGGTATCTGAGGTCTCAGGTCCGGCGGGCATGAACCAGGTCCGTAGGCTGAGAGGCAGAGTAACCTTTCGAGAACTGACTGGAAGATTTATTCGACAATTCGACTTTATATAGCAAAATACTGCAGAATCGCCAATATTGACATCGAGGAATTGACTTCCTGCAGGATCAGCAGTTTTAAGGTTGTAACATCTCCCCCCTTAAGACGGAACATACTAATCGGTTAGTATGTGAGTAGGATTTTGGTCTAGCAAAGTTCACATGATTTAGAATTAGAAAAATTAAGTTAAGGATTACACAAAACAATAAATTCAATTAAAATTTTAAAATGAAAATAGAAAACGAATTAAAAGATTACATTAAAACAATATACTCAATTAAAGTTTAAAAATGGAAATAGTTAAAATTACACAAAACAATGCACTAAATTAAAGTTTAGAAATGGAAATAAAACTAATTGAAAGATTACACAAAACAATATACTCAAGTAAATTTTAAAATGGAAATAGAAAACTAAGTTAGTAACACTGGAACGGACAAGGCTAAAACACAGTAAAATTGTTATTACTAGACATGATAATAAGGCTTAGCACTAAATTATGTAAACAATAATTAAGCAAAATTTGATAATAATATATTAGAAAAATAAATGATGTAAAAAGATTCAAAGAGTAAAAATAACAAAGTCGAGCTTTTTAAATTTGAATGTTTCTTCTTGGGCTAGACATAGAAATATTTGATAAAGAAGTATCATCAGAATTGGAAGATTCAGTGATATCTCGTTCATTTAGTTCGATAGCCGTTCTAGATCGAATATTAGTATTAGGCCTTGAGTAACATTTGTTAAATATTTGTACACAGCAGTTAGAGTTAGTCAGTTTACGTTTTGGACATAGGCATGAATATAATTTGTAAAACATATAAGAAAATACAGAGAGTGATAACAGGGTCGTCAAGAAGCTGAAGTAGTATCCATACTTAATGTGATAGGGCTGGTTTTCGATTT
The DNA here is from genome assembly GCA_017562165.1 of Ectropis grisescens. NCBI lineage: Eukaryota > Metazoa > Arthropoda > Insecta > Lepidoptera > Geometridae > Ectropis > Ectropis grisescens. Next base: position 19,586,701 of record CM029785.1, read on the forward strand.
TTGTAAGATCATCGTTAAATTGATTTAACTTATGTGTTGCATATTGCAGTGAGTCTAAGTTAATGTCAGAAAGCTTTATCGGCGTTAAATATGGAATACTTTTGTTTACTTTAGATTTAGAACAACAGTCATCGTCAATAATATTAAAATTAGGTGACGGAATATACAGATTTGTATCGTATTCGTGCTGTGGAACAAATTGCAATAGTTTGTGATAGGCTTTACAATTTTTTGAAGGTAGAGTATACCAGTTCCGACTACATCATGATCGGTCATATGACTATCACTACATTTCACAGAAACTTTTGTTAGATCTGATTGGACATAGATCCATCTATTATTGGTGAGTTTCTGCCAAATGTCAATATCACCAAACATTATTTTAACATTACAAGATTGTGGAATACTAGTGACGTGTTCGCGAAATAGTTGCACTTCACAGATTGGGTTTGACACACTGGATTGAACACTTTTCAATTGACACAGTTTGTTGTATCTAGATATCGATTTGCACTCACTTAAATCGTTTATCACGGAATAAGTTAATTTGTCCTCTGTTATTGCTAGATATCTTGCAGATGGATTAATTAGGGCAAAAGAATTTGGCTCTTGGATATTATGAGGAGTTGGTAGAGCATAAATATGGTAGAGATTGTATTCTGTCAGAATAGCTAATGGAAATTTTACTACAAATACTAATTTGTTATCTGAAATAAACGATGAGACATCTGACACATCCAGTAGAGTGTGGATGTTGTTAAGATTTACGGGAATTGGGAATGTTCTTACGAGTTCATTATTTCTTGAGATTAGCTCATCGTATAGTTGAGACGGGCTCAAGATAGACGGATAAACAAGATTTTGTTTGCCGAAAAGAATTGAGTCTATTAGATCTTTGAGACGGAAGTTGAGAATCATAAGAGAACTTTCTAGTGCACTAAACGTCATTGCGAGATGTGAACTAACTTCAAGTTTGTTGGCATTTGAAGAAATCGTTTCTAAGATTACGTTGAGTTTAACCATATTCTCATTCAACGCTATTTCATTATGATTTAATTTTTGAATAGTACTATTGAAAGAGGAAATAGAAGAGGTCAAAATATGAATATTTTGCTTCATCAGAGAGGCCATGTGACGTTGATCATCCTGTACTGCGTTAATAGCGTCAGTGAAGGATTTGGCATCGTCTTCATCTAGAGTTCCGAAAAGCTGTTTTAGAATGGGACCTCCTACACCAAACCACGAGGATCGTTTAGTTCTGAAGCTACTTTTGTTATTATTATCTGTGAGATGAGACAGTGCTAAATAGTTGGAATTTACATTATTGTAGAGACTTTCTAGAGGGTTAAGAACATTTGTACAATCATTGTATATGACAGGATAAGTTTTGCAAATAACTTTTGAGTTTTCTAGAATAGAATACAGATTTTCGAGGTGAGGCTTAAAATAAGAAATATCAGAGTAAGTAATAAGGTTCCAGTGATCATTATAAAATCTTAGAGTTCCTAAGGGATCGTAGTAAACGCCGGGACTATTAGTAATCGGCGTCGTTAGGTTGAAGGCTGAGACGGCTCCTGGCGCGATGGCCCTGAAATAGGGTGTTCATGAGCATGTTTGATTTCGTTGAAATGGTACCTTTTAAATCTACGATTAACTTGAAGAGTGACATTGCTATTACCATGAACTTTGATGACGCGATATGGACCTTTCCATATTGAAGATAATGCCTTACGCAATCTATGATGTTGCTTAAGGTAAACCATATCTCCTACATTATAAGACTGGTCCTTTGTATTTTTGTCATAATAGGTTTTAGATCTTTCCTTGCTACGGAGGATATTGTCACGAGCTAGATTTCTGGTGTTTATTAACTTTTGTTTGAGAGTTTTATATAGTCAGGATAAGTTGCAGTAGGGTTAGTATCATAAATAGAGCTAGGTATATGAGGCTTGCAGCCAAAAAGAAGTTCGTGTGGCGAAAAATTAGTGGAAGAGTGTACACAAGAATTATACGATATAATGGCAGTGGGGAGGAACTTATGCCAGTTATCTTGATTCTCATTGACATAGGATTTCAAATATTCTTTGAGAGTGGCATGACTCCTTTCTAGAGCACCGTTTGTTTGTGGGTGATAAGGAGTTGAAAAAGATTTTTAATTTTAAAAGTTGAGCAACTTGTTTATATACATCGGCAATGAAATGTACTCCTTGGTCTGATAGGATACTTTTGGGATGCCAAAGTGACTTATAAATTTTATTAGACATTGGGTCGTTTTTTCGGCTGTAGATTCAGTGATAGGATAAGCCATGGAATATTTCGTTAAGTCGTCCTGGAATGTGACTATGTATTTGAAATTTTCACTACCAGAGTCTGGGAGAGGACCAACAATATCAGTATAAATTTTTGAAAGGGTTCAGAGGATGTAGTGGTAATCTCCATAGGAGCTTTGTTGATTCCTCGTAGAGCTTTGTTCTTTTGACAAGAGGAACAATTCTGGACATATCTCTCAATTTCACCTTTCATTCCTTTCCAATAGTATATGTCCTTAAGTTTGTTATACATTTGGATGCGCTAATATGACCACCTGTGGGACAGTCGTGGTTTTCGAGAAGTATAGTTGGCACTTCATTTGGTTTTGGATACTTCATTAAGTTATGATGAATGTGAATTTGAATGCCAGTGTTATGAAATAGAAAAGAAAGCATTTCATGGATTAGAATGAAATTGAGTTTGTCGAAGGGATTGGTAAAGTCAGACATGGCAATCGATTTTACTTCAGGATATAGTACAATAAGGTTATTCCGTAGATCTTTGAGGACTTTGAAAATTTCTTGGTATGTGACGGATTCAAAATGGTGAACTTTGGTAAACATGTGGAAGTATGTTTTATTGTTGACTTGAGATGCTCTGACGGTATAGAGTTCCTTTTCAGACATTTCGAATTCATTTTATCTTGAAGAAGATTAAGAATGTTTTCAGAAAAAGGGTTAGAAGAATCTAAATCGATGGAAGTAGGGTATGCGATAATTGAACAATGTGAATCTAGGAGATTTTTGTTATGTTCTAGAATAATTGTATCATTCAAAATTGGGCTAGAGCGAGATTTCATAAATTGTTGGTATGTGAGTGTGTCGGTTTCGATGTTGTCTGTAATATTGTGAATAGGAGGACGTGACAAACCGTCGGCGTTTGAATTTATTCTGCCGGGCTTGTACTCAATTTTGTAATCATACTCTTCAAGTTTTAGTCTCCAGCGTACTAGTTTACTACTGGGATCTTTACAGTTGAAGAGCCAAGTTAAGGGGCGATGATCAGTGACTATTTTAAATGTTCTGCCATACAAATAAGGCCTAAAAGTTTTTGTTCCAAAGATAATGGCTAAGAGTTCTTTTCTGTGGTACTATAATTACCTTCTGCGCTATTAAGCGTTCTAGAGGCATAAGCAATAGGTAGATCTTTGTTTGGTTCGCCTTGAGAAAGAACAGCACCTATAGCGTAATTAGAGGCATCGGTAGTGAGTGTAAATTCTTTAGAGAAATCTGGATATTGTAGGATCGGTGAATTAGTAAGCAAACTTTTGAGTGAGTTGAATGAGTTTTCTTGTGATTCTCCCATATGAAATCAGCATCTTTTCTGAGAAGAGAAGTTAGAGGTTTGGTAACCTTGGCAAAATCTTTGATAAACTTTCGGTAGTATCCAACTAAACCAAGAAAACTCTTGATTTGTTTTGGATTCTTAGGAGCAGGGTAAGCAAGTACTGCTTTGACCTTCTCGGGATTAGGAGACACGCCTTTGTCAGTGATGACATGGCCAAGATAGGCGACTTCTTTCTTTAAAAACTCGCATTTATCAGGCTGTAATTTAAGATTATGACGTCTGAGAGCATCGAATACTAGACTAAGTTTTTGGATATGATCTGGTAAATTATGGGAATATATGATGACGTCATCGAGATAGATAAAACAGTGTAAGCCTTGTAAGCCTGAAAGGACAGTGTTCATTAATCTTTGAAAGGTTGCAGGAGCATTTTTAAGACCGAATGGCATTCTTGTGTATTCAAAATGCCCATTAGGGACAGAAAAAGCGGTCTTGGGTCCGTCTGCTTCACACATCTTTATTTGGTGGAAACCAGACGCCAAGTCAAGAGTTGAGAAGTATTTACTATGACCTAGTTGGTCTAGAATATCAGCAATGTTTGGAATAGGATAAGCATCACCAATCGTAACATCATTGAGCTTTCTATAGTCTACAACGATGCGCCATTTTTCTGGCCTGATGCATCCTGTTTTTTAGGGACTACCCATATAGGGGATGACCATGGAGAATCAGAGGGCTTTATTATCTGTTGATCTAGCATTTTCTGGATTTGTTTGTTGACTTCTAATTTATGAATTTCAGGATATCGATAGGTTTTAGTTTGAATTGGTTGCGAGGAAGTAGTTTTTATTTCATGTTTTAGGGTGTTAGTACAGGTGAGAGTGTCACCTTCGAGATGGAACAGATCAGAGTATTCGGTGCATAGATCTAGAAGCTTACAGGACTCTTCAGTGTTGAGATGTGAGGTTCTAATTTGACCTTTACCTCATCAATACGATTCCTTGGGACAGATGAATTGGAAATAGAAGGGTTAGAAGAGACAGTGTGAATCGGTTGCACATTTTTTGGAGGTCATGTAGGGTATCGCAAGGGTGAATTTCTACAGATAGAGCTTGAATGATAACATCTTCATTAGTAGTATTAAGAATAGAGACATTGGCATGTTTATTAGGTTTGACTTCGACTAGGCAGTTGGACAAAAAACACCTCTTTGGACTTCCCTGTTTTCTATTAGTCCGCATGAAATTTCAGGGTTAAGTATACCGCATTCGATCATCATTTCTGAGCGTGCAGGAATGGTATACTGAGGCTTAGTAAAATTAAGTTTGATGTTGTAGTTACCAACTGTGAGGAGATCTTTTCTATAGTCTATGTTGCAGTTATAGAGTTTCAATAAGTCATTACCTATTATGCCATCAAATTTAATGAAGACTGAGTCTGATATTAGATGAAATTTGGCATATAGTGTTTCTTTCTTGGAAATTTGGAGATCTAGTTGACAATATCCCAAGCTAGTTGAATATTCAGAGTCATTGTCGATACCCTTGAATTTAATTACCTCAGGGTCTACGAGAGGTAGCGTTTGGAGAGATGATTTTTGATAAGAGACACAGAGGAGCCAGAGTCGACCAAAAATACTAGAATTTTATCTGAGTATTGGCTTTTAACATAAATGTGAGGCAGATGAGTTTTATTATTTATTTTTATCTCATAAGTTACCTCGCATTGATCTGAAGAGTTGAGAGATTTAGAAAATGTAACAGTTTTACTCTTATTAGGTTTGGACTTAGTAGAGAGAGTCGGTTTGGTAGATTGAGACGATTGAGGCGATTGAGAGACGATTGGGTCGATTGAGACGATTGAGACGATTGAGACGATTGAGACGATTGAGACGATTGAGACGATTGAGACGATTGAGACGATTGAGACGATTGAGACGATTGAGACGATTGATTGAGACGATTGAGACGATTGAGACGATTGATTGAGACGATTGAGACGATTGAGACGATTGAGACGATTGAGACGATTGAGACGATTGAGACGATTGAGACGATTGAGACGATTGAGACGATTGAGACGATTGAGACGATTGAGACGATTGAGACGATTGAGACGATTGAGACGATTGAGACGATTGAGACGATTGAGACGATTGAGACGATTGATTGAGACGATTGAGACGATTGAGACGATTGCGACGATTGAGACGATTGAGGCGATTGAGTCGGATTAGAACGAGACCTATTAGGCTTAACCGGCAGGTCGTTATTGAAATAGAAACTTATGTCAAAGGCGTCGGTTTGTGTTGATGATTCCGTACGACGCGGGACCGGAACCAATTTTAGTTTAAATGCGACTGATCATAAAAATCATCTTCCTGGATGGTGTTGTCATCCTCATCTTGGGAAAGATGATGCATTTGTTTAGGGTTAGAAGAATTAGGAAGCTGGCGGCGAGAGTTGTTATATTGTCTTTTACGACATTCGTGAATTTCATGACCTATATTTTTACAATAGCGACAGGTCTTTATAATGTTTTGAGATACCGTAGGGGGTCGCGGTGGAGATAGTGACGGGTTTATTGTATTTATTGAGCGCTCGCGGTAGTTAGGAGGGGTACGGTTGTAGCAGTTACGTTCAGAGTGACCGATTTTGCCACAGTTTTACACTTTGGTCTCTCCTCAGGATGTTTTCTAGCTTGTGTAACATAATTGTACAATTTTTCCTCTTGTATAGCAAGGTTGACCGCTTCATTTAAATTGGAAGGATTCCGACATCTTATAATATTGGAAATATGGCCTGGCAATCCTAATATAAATGTATGGAGAGCGAGATCCTCCGTGTTGGCAATTCTACCTTTTAATTCGGAAGGATCTTTAGTAGAATGCGTAATATCAGTTTGTAGGCGAGTGAGGCAAGTTTCCAAACGTAGACTGTATTGGGTCACGCTTTCGTTATATTTTTGCCTACACTGCTGTAAATCTATAAATAGATGGTCTCTGTGCTTAGATTCCCCGAAGGTAACTCTTAAAAACGGTTTCAGTTCTAGCCAGTTATCAAATACCTTTAGAGAGCATGCTGAATCAGCTTTGCCTTCTAGTTGTGATAAAATATATTTGAACAAAAGGTCTTGTTGATTGTTTGTAGCTAAAGATAGCGCATTCTCGCAAATTGCGCAAAATGAGGATAATTTATTTTATCACCATCGAATGGTTTTATAAATTTCGTGAGAACAGTAAAGTTTACTTCCTCTACCGTCAATAGAGAGCTAGTGGAAGTTGTTTTTTTGTCGGTTTTAATATCTTTAGCCATTTTCTTTTGTTATAAAAATTCAAATACAAGAAAAGCAAAACAGAGAAACAAAATTAAATTATTAAATAACTTACAGAGCGGCGATTATTAAGACACTTGTCATTGGAATTCGGCGCGGTGTCGGGTTGCGGTTCTCCGTAGTCGGGCAGTTGTCGTGTTGTGCAATACGCAAGTGAGGTTGCGCAGTTAAGCAGGTATCGGTGAAAGGGTAGCTCGGCAACAGACGGACAGAAAGCCCGCGTCGCAGGTGGAGCTGGTGAGGTTACGGCGAGGCAGCTCGGGAAGAGGCGGACAGAAAGCCCGTTTCGGAGCTGGAGCTGGCCGGAGTCAGTTCAGGGCGGCTCGGTGCACTGGGTTCCAGGGCACAGTGGAGCTGCACAAAGGTTCTCTACCTTGAGGCGAGCTGTGGTCAACAGAAGGGCGGTGCGGTGTACATACGGCACAGCGGCTGACGGCTCGGTACTTCTACGGCGATGGAGACAGTAGTGGCTGGTTGGCGGCTGGCTCTAGCTCAGAGCGGAGCAAGCCAACAGTTGAGTCACTGAGAGACCCGAAGTGGCGCGGCGCGTTGCGTGATAGGAATAGGCGACCAGGGATAATAGATCCTTTTCTTCTGACACCAATAATGTTAGACTGGAAATCACTGATTCTATAAAAAAAACGATTTGTACTTATTCACTTTTTATTTGAGTTTAAACAAACACTTCACAAGTTTTTGGATTTAGTGAGGGGCCTTTCCTAGACCAACCGAAATAGAAACAGACGCGCGCGGCACTTCTCTAGGGGTATCTGAGGTCTCAGGTCCGGCGGGCATGAACCAGGTCCGTAGGCTGAGAGGCAGAGTAACCTTTCGAGAACTGACTGGAAGATTTATTCGACAATTCGACTTTATATAGCAAAATACTGCAGAATCGCCAATATTGACATCGAGGAATTGACTTCCTGCAGGATCAGCAGTTTTAAGGTTGTAACAGTACGCACAAATTAGCACCGTATAAAACTTCGACAATGTCACTACTTACTCGACCAAATAATATGAGGTTGATTCAAACGATTAGATCTCTCAAAAGAACTCGCCTACTTTTTTAAGCTTCACTATACCTACTTACAAGAATTAAAATTTGCTTCATAACTATGCTTTTCAACACTATTAGTATTTTTATAAACACTAGTAATGACGTGGAGTTGTGCTAGGCATCGATTGACATTAAATTAAAAAATTACGATTATAAAAATAGGGTTTAAAATAGTACAATCTACTTAAGTACCTAAATAATTTGGTCTACGAGTATCTTAGAAAAAAACATAATCTATATTTTACCTTAACTTTAGGGAAAATAATTTCAGTTTAGTACAGGAACACTAACCAATTTTCGTTGAGGTGCTGTGTTTCTATTCATCAATCGAAATGAAATCGCCTAAATTATATAAATATCAGTAAAAATATTCAAACTTTCCTATGAAATGATATTCCTCTTTCCTTTTCTTATTTTTGGGGACAAAGTTTGCAATGTTTAAAGACACAAGACGGCATAATCTTGTACAAAACTTAAAATCACACGGGACACCCGTACGAGACGGAAGTCCGTTTCGTACTGACTGGAGTTTGTATTTGCTTTGGCATTTGATATTTGCTTTCTGGACCTAAGGATCTGTGTTCTGCACGTTCCATCTGCCTTTTGTTTTAGAAATCTGTGTTTAAAACAATACAATTTAATTCACAAACAGTCACGTGTCACCTAGCCACAAAACTTTTTTTGTGGACTTCAAAAAAAGAAAGTGTTTTTAAGTGTGTATTTCAAACGAAAAGTGCATTCAAATTATTCGTTTACTTTGCTCATAAACGAATTAACAATTAACACAAATCAATAGTTTTGATGCATATTTTTTTTTGTTTGAAACCTAACAAAATGGAAAATGGAAAAGAAAAAATTCAAATTTAATTTTGTTAAGTAAAAAACTGGTTTAAAGGTTTAGGTTTTTATCTTTTATAAGTTAGTTGGCCACAATCGCCAATATCATCATATCAGGCATTAATTCTACGAATTACTCCATTCGTTTGATTTGAAACATCAGTTAGAATAACAGCCAACCTGAAATATTCATTTCTATTTGACCTTATTTGAAGACAAAGGCAACGAGGCTCGTGTAGTGCTTACCTCACAACCGGGGGCCCTACCACGTTTCTTTATGATTTGTAGGGAACTTGTAGCAGATTGTTTCAATTGATATATCTCTACTGCCAGCCGAATTCAGGTACTATTAACCTAAACATACTAAGTATACTAAACTATTACTTTAATTCATCTGTCAAAATGCCTCGTTGGTGTGTTTCATGTCTTGAAAATAAATTACTTTACTCTTATCAGGCGAAAAATAAGTCACTTTTTACTTAGAAATAATTTATTTGTCAATTCATTTAATTAACATATTAAATGTTAGACAAAATTAACTCCTTCATCAAATCAAAAGATGTTGACTTGACTTTTTCGTCGAAAGCATTTCACAATTTTGTCTTTTGTTTGCTAAAATTCATTAGGCCAGAAACTATAGTAGACCTCACCTGTAACTATTTTCTATTCTACCATTTGTTTTCATAGGTCATTGGTTGGCGAATTGCTTTCCTTTGTTTGTGTTTCGACCTTTTACATAATGATAGAGTTCGATAGAATTTGTCCAAGAAATGCCCGATTGTATACATAAGGAGGTTTGTGTTGGGTTTTCATACAATCCGTAATTACCGGTCTTTTACTCGACCTCAAGGTTTATGCCAAAGAGGATACATATGTTTATGTTCTCACTAACAGTAACAACTCTATTTACATATTATTTTGGTGTAGCGTTATAGTTCTAGCATTTGTATTCATCACAAATATTTGTGTGCTGTATACAAATATTAAGGTACATAGATTGTACATAGACGTACAATGAGAATGTATGAACAACTATAAAAGCAATATTCCGATAACTGGCAGGACATTTGGGTGAGTATTTGAGCCAAGCTGAAAACGTGTCCAACCTGTCTTATTATACCCTAACACGGTGTACGGTGAAAGGAAAAATCGTGAGGAAACCGACATGATCTTCATGATTCTGTCGAGGTCATGTGTCATCCACAAACCCGCACTGGGCCAGCGTGGTGGATTATGGCCTTAACTCTCTCCTTGCGAGAGAAGGCCCGAGTCCCAGGAGTGGGGACATTTGGTGGGCTGTTGATGATGTTGATAAGGGAGATGTAGATCTGGCTTGTAGAAGGGTCAAATGAATCCATACATTTTTTAAAAGCTGTGTCGATCATGATCGATCGAATGCTCTAGATTCGATCACAACATGTACACGAGTGATCGAATCACGAATTTCTAAAACACCCAATCTTTTGGAACCCGATTATCAGTTTCCAAGACAAACCAAATTAAACTTTTTGTTAATACATTTTAAGTAATATTTTGCTCATAGAATCGACTGAATCGTGCATTGATTCAATCACAGCGACGCGACATAGCGACGGAAATATGTTCTGCCTCTTTCTTTTGGATAAAAACTCTTTTCGATTGCGACTGGTATCATGTATGGTCATGAGCGACACCGGTCACGAGAAATGATCAAAGGACAAGGCCTTATCAAATCAAATCAAAGGATTTACCATTGAACTGAACGTAAAATCCTCTACACACGAGCCCTAAAATCAGAGGAAATTACGTAAAACTAGTGGGAAGGACCCTACTTCGCATCATAAATCACCAATCATATGGTCCGATGTAGGCTCCTCCTCACTACTTTTACGTCATTTCCTCTGATTTTAAGACTCGTGTGTGAAGCGTCTAAGTCAAGTTTAATACGTAGATAGGAATTAGCCGAACAATTATCGCTGATATAGAGCACTGTTGAATAATCGCGATCTAAAACGATCGCAAGTGAAAATAGTTCATGACTTTCAAGACATAATTCATTTTCTCCATAAAAACAAAAACGGACTTTAATTTTAAAATTAAAATCAAACATCGAGCGAATTTCAAAAGAAGGAGCCATCACAGCGCTCTACAGACGATGCCCTGAAATCGGAGGAAATGACGAAAAAGGGGCGGAGGGGGCGTGATAAATCACTTATCAAAAAATCGGGTCCGATTTCAGCCAGTGTTGTCAACCATATGATTTAAATCGTATTTATACGACTTTTTGGCTATAGTACGATATACGATCGAGTAATCGAAATCGTACACAAAATATTTTCTTAACTTATCTTGAAATTGAAATTGAAATGAATAATTGAAAAATAACCAGTTATTCTACCCCGAAGCAGTGATGTGGAAACATTACTACGTGCCGGTTCAAATGGCAATGCTTCCAGTGAAATTACCGGGCATAGAGATAAAACATCTCTGGGTGACGAGTGCAGTGCAGTGCTAGGTAATAATTTAGACTCTTGATGTTCCAATACCTGCGTATCACTGTGTTTTTTTGTAAATAGTGACGAGACGAGCTGGACATATGCCTGATGGTAAGCAACATACCTGCCACATAACGGCACAGTGACACGCAGCTCTTGGAACATGAAGAGTCCAAATCATTACCTAGCACTGCACTGCGCTCGTCACCCAGATATCTGAGATGCTATATCTCTAAGCCCTGTAATTTCTCTGGAAACATTGCCCTTCAATATGTCTGCACATTACTGCTTGGCGGTAGAATAACTGGCAAAGGTGTGGTACGTCCCCAGCCGGACTCTGCTAAGAGTCCTACCACTACCAAAAATGTGATGTTATGTGGCAGACATGTTGCTTACTATCAAGCACATGTCCTGCTCTTTTTTATAGAAAACAGTGACGAACACTCTTTTCTATAAAAAGTGTAGGTATGTTTTTATTTTAGTTGATATATGTTACGACTATTTTATTGTAGAAATTAAATGAAACCAGCGTAGCAATTCTAAACCCAGTCGGATTGATCCGACACGGAATCTCACATCTCGGTCTTTGTTTTATCTGTTTAGAATTACAGAAGCAAGGATTGTCATTTTGAATTTGAGCCGTTCGGATTGCGCCTAGTACCACTACGCAGTACTACTTTTATCTGCAAAATTAAATTGATATCACCATCAATGAATATCGATCATCTCCTCTGGGCGATACTGAGTCATCTGAACATTTCTTTCATTTCATTCACAGCCCACGAAAAATCTGTGTGTGCGCTACAACAAGTTTTCAAAAAACATCCCTAATGTTTTTGTCTATAATTCATGATGTTTTACAACCAGTTTTTAACCTAAGTCTCTCTTTTCTCAGTAGTAAGTGCCATGGCAACACCTATGTTTTTGTTTTAAGTAGGGAATGTAATATCGGAAAGTTTTCAATTCCTGCACTGAATCATGATAGTAAATACCCAATATCGGAATTCCGGAACAGCTTCGAAACTGGAAAATGTATTTGGATTTTACCTACAAAATTTATTCATATTTATGTTTACTCTTTATTGACACATTAAAAAAAGGCACAGCAAAACTCAACAAAACATTGTAAAGTACTGCGACAGTGGGCGGCCTTTCCGCTGAAAGCGATCTATTCCAGCCAACCTTAGGACGGAAAAGAATATGTAAAATAGTCAGAATATGGGGTGCGCAAACAAGAACAAAAAAACGGAATGAAAGACACAATAATAATGAAAACACAATATAATGATATTGTAGTTAGTTAATCTTATACAACAATACTAGTAGGTACTCAATTATTGATGTATAATACCAATACTAATTAATACGATTATAAATAAATGTAATGCGATTACAACATAAATAAAAAACGCCTGTAATTGCATAAGTAGTAAATTTTCCAACAACAAGTCTACAATTTTAACAAATATAATTATTAAACATATTTTTTCAAATTGTTCAGTGAAGGAGAATGCCTGATGTGCACGGGCAATTTATTCCATAACTGAGTCGCCCGCCCTGCAAGTAAACGATATGCTATCGAACATTTTAGTTAAAGCAGAAGGGCCTTTAGGAAAGACTGATTTTGACCTAAAAGGAAGCTTATGGTAATTATGTAAAGATTTAAAAGTTCTTTGAAGTAGGAGAATGGTGGGGTTAAACAAATCCAGTTCAATAATTTTGGAGCCGCTCAGGTTTATTTTAATAACTTATCGCGTGTGTGTATCGTTAGAAAAGAAGTTGGTAGTCAAAATACCGACATTGGAGTAACGATATTAAAGTGTTTCAATTTCGGAATTTAAGTATCGAAAAAATCTCCAAGATTTCGGAATTGCGGAATACACGCCCTAGTTTTGTAAGTTGTAAGTCTATCATAACTTGGAACAAATATAAATGTATGAAATTTACACGGTCCATGTCAAGAGCACAGTATGTATAGCTTCTCTTTCTTTCACTGTTATATCAAAGTATCTACTTAAGTCTGTGGTCATGTCCGTCACATTGCTTGTATTGTGTTTCGTGTATTTTAATCGAGGAGCTTAATAGAAAAAAAGAAGAAGAAATAGAAGTTGAATAGAAGGTATTGCATAATAATATTATGTTAGCATTAAGCAGTGAATACGTTTTACTACAATGCCGCCGAAAAGATGGTCTATAATAAATTTGAAATTTGCGGAAACCAGATAAAATGTAAGTCAATAGATAGAATAGATAGGAGTTTTCGGCACGGTTCTTTTGTGCCAATCGTAAGCGGATAAGGTTTATGTCAACTACGACAGCATAGGGATGTGCCGCGACAAAAGTATGACCCTTCCACAACTAGTATTTTTAGTTAGTACAGAATAAATACGTGTGTAAAGAAGTAGGTTACTCTTTAAAATAGTATTTATATCCATGTTGACTCACTATTTGAAGAAATTTTTGGAATTTAAAATTGTTTCAGTTCCTGTTCCTATATACCTACAGTCGATTTTTGGTCAGATTGACTTCAAGCAAGACATCAAGCTGTTGGCCAAACCGCGAATCAGTTAACGTAGTATAGGATTTCGAGATACTAGATGGAATGACTATACATGAAAAGCAATTGATGGCGGTAGCAGACGTAAGACCAAAGATTGGGTTGAGAAGCATATTATTGGAGACGCCTATGTCCAGAAGTGGACGAATACAGACTGATGATGATGACATTTTTACATTGTACATAGTAAAAATGATAAATTTTTAATAGCCCCAACAGTATTATCCATTAGAAACACACAAATTTGTTGCCCATCATAATCCTACAAATATTATTCATAAACTAACTAAACTAAAAGGTAAGATAAGGTGATACAAAACATTTTAAAAGTTGACCTGTACAAACTGGCTTCTTCTTCTAGAAGCATGCAATATGTCTGGCAACACAGTTTCTACTGGTCTGAATTTAAACAATGATAATAATAGTCAGCTGATAAAGTCTAAGTTATTCCAGACTATAATCCAACTGTTTTCGCAATTTCAACCGATCCGATTTCAAATTTTATAATAGGCAATAGCATTTTACGATATATAATAATATCATATCATCGGGCATCTCTTTACCAATTTAGGCGATTTGTCAATTTGGCATTGTTTAGTCATTGTGCATTGTGGCATTTACGTGTTGATCATAATTGTTCTTTGATTTATTTCCGCGTTTTTTTGTTCTTTATTAGCTGTAAATTTATTTTTCTATTGTATTGTAAATATAAAACGTAGTTTACCAAGCAGTTTTTCGTCTAATTAAGTTCGTTTTAAGTCTAATATTGCATATATTATGAAAACTAAATAATTTGTTAGGTTGGTATTGAACAGACATGTTAACTGCTGTTATTGGTTTGTACTGAGTGCCGACTCCTACGTAGTAATTACATACTCTTTGCTCTGATCGACGACCAGTCCGTTGTACAGCCAGTATCGTACTGACTGATTTGTACGTGTGTAGAGAATACCCTATTTTAGTGCTCCACTACATCTACGTCATAACCTCCGATTTCAGGGCATCGTCTGTAGAGCGCTTAAATTTTAGTTTTTTCTTCATATTTCAGACACCACTACACTGATTCCGATAAAATTTAACGATCTCCGAAATCAAAAATAATAATCATAAAAATTGATTCACAATTGGTGGAGCTATACGTAACATACATATATACAAAAAAAAACATCCGACCAAATTGAGAACTTCCCTCTATTTAGAAGTCGGTTAAAAAGAGGAACAATTTTGAACTTAATTGTCTGAAGAGTTTACATACAATTAGTCGGTGGTGTATTTGTAAAGTACGCGTTAATTAACGTTCCGGCTCACTGGAAATACTTTCTACGAGTATGTTACAAAAGAATAAATTAAATAACCTTTTTTATATTACATTGTAGAAACACTTCAATTAAAAAGCTTCAGCGTACTTGCTTCTAAAGTTTTGAAACCACGCTCATATAACCGCGTTATTAAGTGGAAATTAACTTTTTTTTTTATAGGTTTACTTGACCGCCATTTCGCCTGATATCTAAGCGACGACGCGGTCTGTATTTTTTTGTTTAATTAAATTAAGTGCAATTCAGGCGTAATCTAACTATCTATCTCTCAGCATTTTTAAGTGCAATAGTGCAAGTTTTTCATCACCATTGACTATAGCATTGAAGTAAAACGTCGTGAGGAAACCAGCGTGTTCCACGAATCTTTCGAAATTATGCGTCGTCCATCCAACACGCACGGGGTAAAGCGTAGTGAATTAGGGCCTTGACTCTCTCCTTGCGAAAGAAGGTCCCGAATCCGAACAGTGGGAACATTTATAGAGCATAGACCCGTGAACAAAGTGTATGGGCCATATGATACAGCAGGAAACCTATGTAGGATGATAGAAGGGTATAAAATAATAATATTCAGCACTATATTTGAAAGCTGTTTAACTGAGTGCAAATTGAAAAGGGGGGGGGGGTATTCCAACCCTCGCTCTTTCCTTTTTGTCGCATGATTTTTGTACGGCATTGCGAAATAATGGATTAGAACAGGTATTGAAACTATAAAAACTGAAAATCTTTATTTTTTCGGAAAAAATCATGATTTTCCGACGATGTTCAGGGTAAATTTGGTAATTTGATTATGTACGGCATTGGTTCCATACAGTTTCAATACCTGTTCTTATGCATTATTCCGCAATGCCGTACAAAAATCATGCGACTAGAAGGAAAGAGCGAGGGTCGCAACCCCCCCCCTCTTCAATTTGCTTTCAGTTGGACAGCTTTCAAATACCGGCGTAGTGCTGAATCCTATTATTTTATACCCTTCTATCATCCTACATAGGTTTCCTGCTGTATCATATGACCCATACATTTTGTTCACGGGCCTGTAGTCTATTAGGACTGCTTATGCTCACTAGTCTCCACAGAACACCTCAATGCGCCAGAAAAAGTTGTTTTTATTAAATGACGCGGTTTTACACGATCATTCTTTCCACGCCAATTCCCGACGCAAATTGCATTGTGGCAGCGACTCGTTCAGCCAATTCTGTTTAATTATATCCCTAAGGAATATTAAATCAACAGGGCTCGTACCCCGGAATTATTAAAGAGAAACACAACCTGTTAACCTCGACGACACGATTGCCATAACAACGTACAACGCTTCTTCTATTTTGAGAATTCTCATGAAGATAGTACAAAAGCGGCAATGCTTCGGATGCTGGCGGCAAGTACACGTAAACCAAGCAGAGTCTGCAAAATCACGCTACTCTTGTGGCGAAAATCTTGAACTACGCATTTTGCAATAAGAACCATCTTAAGACTGAAGTAATAAGATAGTAACGCTACGCCGAACCGGCCAAGTGACTGCGAGAACTTAAGTAATCTGTTAGATTACATCGCGGGTTTTGTAAATTAATAACTGTAAGGTCCTTAGTAACACAGCAATGTATGGGTGTGTGAGCGAGGAATCGCGTAGTCGGTGGTTAGACTGCATTTCCACCAGGGATGTGCGAGAGAAATGTGTTATGCGAGGATGTCTAGCTGTGCTGTGAAAATGTATGGAGGTTTCTATCAAAGCTGTGCGAGGAAAATGTGTCGTACGAGGCTGTGAATAATGTGTAGTGCGAGGATGCTTTGCGAAGCTATGAAATGTGTCTATGTGTATGCATACTGGACTGGCTGGTACAGTATGCCGCAACCTTCACAACACATCCCTCGCAACATATTCCTCGCACAAATCCCTCGCACTCATCTTTCGCACACATCCCTCGCTTGTTCTGTATGCGCAAAAATCTAGCTCCGCTGAGTCGTTTCCACCAGAGCTGTGCTGACCAAGGCGAGTTAAATGAAGCGATAGTATTGGTTCTTTACACACACATCCCTCGCTACGTATCCTCGCACATCTCTGGTGTAAAAGCAGCCTTAAAGGCTCGTTGCTGCAAGTTAAAATATTAATCAACGCACAGGCACCTCGTTGTAGTTTGATGAGGGGTTGAATTAGATTCGGGAGGTTGTTTACGCTGAAGGGCGCGGCTGGCCTTTTTTACTCCTAGACCGTGGATGTGTTATTACAAAATGGGTTGTGAATTTTTTAGAAGTGTTTATGTCAGAATTATGAACTGGCCCGACGAGACTGAAGGTAGTGTAGGAAAGTTTCGTATGATAATGTACTAACAGTTTTAATGATGAGCAGCATATTTTACGGCTAATATTAACCTAGATATATGGAAATGTATGGATAAAAACCTATTCTTTTTTAGTGCAAATAGTAAAGACACTTTGGGAACAAGAAAGAGTTACATTTTAATTAAATTCATAAAATGAAGTTCTATAATTATTGTTTTTTCTCTGAAAAACGAATCATACTTCTTAGCCCTAGTACCACCAACTCAGATTTAGAATCAATTTGGTTAGCTTGGGTTAAAATGAAGCAACCTTAAAAGATAGACACAATACACGCTGTCACGGAGTTCGTTGCACGTCAGCGCGCGCAACGAAAGCTCTCACAAAGACATTACAAAAAATTACAAAAATATTTTTTCGCGTTTTTATTACATTACTCATTCATGCTCCGCTCCTATTGATATTAGGGTAATGATACATAGTCTATAGCCTTCCTCGATAAACGGACTATCCAACAAAAAATAATCGTTCGATTCGGACCAGTAGTTTCTGAGATCAAACAAACAAACAAACTCTTCAGCTTTATAATATTAAAAACATCGATTTAAATCAATGGATGTACCCTGAGCACCTTGAAATTGATAATAAACTTCGTCTGTGTGTATCGTAAGTGGTTTACACATAACCAATCTACTTGATACAATCGCCAGCGGCGCAATATGCTGTGGTTCTACTTATTTTGGTTGTTGACAACGAATAGTGATAGGTAAAAACGGCCGACGTCAACCGCCTGCAATCGACTAGAACGGAAAGAGTGAGCTCACTTTTTCTAACGATGACATAATTCCGTGCGCCTGAAGTTTGGGAGAGCTCATTTAATGGTTTATTTCGATGATCAAAAGTATAGTTAGTACGTACAAACGGTCCGCCCTCGCTTAGCCCGTGGTTGATACGTATATATTTATATTCTGTAACACTTAGGGATCACGAACATAACAAACGGTGAAAAAATTTTCGAAATCGGTTCAGTAGTTCCTGAGATTAGCGCTTACAAACAAAATACCTCTACCAGCTTTATATTATTATTAGTATACTTCTAGATTTAGAAATATAGAAAATAGAAAAAATGGCTCATTAAAAATAGTTCAGAAAAAACCATTTCTTCATAAAATTTCTAGAATTCTCGACAACAATATGAATTTGTGAATGCCTTTTTGATAGAGACAATTTCACCGACAACCTTTTCTTCGTAAGATGAATGGGGGCGATATTTTTATACCTCACGGCTAATGCGAAGCCATCAAAGATAAAGTATGTGCCATAATCTTTCCATTTCGATGCGGCTGTAGCGCCGAATTTATTTAAAAGGATTTATTTCAAAGCAGTTTCTTTTATGTATTATTTTCATTAGATAGATGGTAAATAAATAAATAAAAATGTGGTTTCCGAATTTCTGAAGTTTCGATTATGAGATATACTAACAAAATCCTTCGATTATGATAATGTCTCGAGATATCTCGATTATAACAGTTATTAGTAACTAATTAGTAGTCAGACATGCACGCGCGGTCGACCCGATTCACTCATAGCACAGCAGCGTGGGGTGAGGAGGGGACAACACGATACGGTCTCTCAGGGGTCTATAAAAGCGGTAGAGCGAAAAGAGATACCTAAAACTTAAAAGTCTAAAACAATCTATCAATCCAAAAATCGGTATACTTACCGTTAATTAAATCCATTATAATAGTGAAAAGCGTCACGTTTTACTCCAACGTACTCGTAATAACTAGACAAGAACTTAAAAATTTTGATTAACCCCCGACTACCTCGGATCTCGCATCATCTGTATAACGTTCTACTAGTCAAGCCCTTTCATTTGATACCCATATTAAGGGAGTTGTGAAAAAATAAGTGTATTTTGCCATGTTGTGGTAGCGGCCATCTTGGATTTAAATTTGTCATAGTGCAAAGTGCTCTACTAGTCAAGCCCTTTCATTTGATACCCATATTGAGGTAGGTTGTGAAGAAATATTTTGTCCGCCATTTTGTGGAGGCGGCCATTTTGAATCGATATTAACCAAACATAGCTAAGAACATCCGCACGGATATTAACCTTTAAAAAAAAAACCGCATCGAAATCGGCCCATCCGTTTGACCTCTACGGTGCCACAGACAGACACACACACAGACAGACAGACAGACATCGACGTCAAACTTATAACATCCCTTTTTTGGTCGGGGGTTAAAAACAAACCAAACCAAACTAAACCAATGTCTGTACTACTAACACTAGTCTACTACTAACATAACTTACTTACGGAACAATTGTCGTAGAATTCATAAAACACGATTAGTAGTACTAATTAGTAATATCATTCGGTTATGAAAACATATTAGTTACTAATTCAATAATCGATTATCAACATTAGTAATGCTGGCCATACACCATACTTCCTATCGTCCAATCGGCATGGCGCTGCAGCTTGATCCAATCTGCAGTTTGTCCATAGAGACCACACACACAACGTTTGAATTGTCCAATCGGCAGCAACGTTCAGTTGAAGCCATGGCGTCACCGGTGACAGACGACGATGTTTTAGCCGTTTTGGGCGTTTTACTCGTAAAAATGAAACATAAAAAAGAAAAGATCGAGCAGAGTGGTGCAAAAAGTGGTTAATGAAAAGAAAACAGTTTACTCATACAAATTTATTACAAGAATTGAGGACTACGTCTAAAGATTATTGTAATTATTTACCACCACCGACAAAAATCTTGACTAGACTGAAGTGACGATCGCATATCGCATACACGGTCCAATCGGCATGATCCAATCGCCATGATCAAGCCAAAAGAATCGAAATTCGATTGTTCCGTCAATTATAACTGTCATGCCAAATAATGCCAATCCACTCCCACACACGGTCAGTTCTAACTGATCCAATCGGTAGCGTCATGCCGATTGGACGATAGGAAGTATGGTGTATGGCCAGCATAATACAAAATAAATCAATTATGCCGATCATTCATAATCGCCCACCGCTACTTCAGATCATATAGAAGCAACACAATTTGCAAAAATTGCTTAATATTACTGTTTACTAGCAGCACCCCGCGGTTTTACCCGCATAGTTCCCGTTCCCGTCGTAATCCTTATTTTTTCAGGAGAAAAAGTAGCCTAGATGTTCTTTCAGACAACTAACTCAAGAACACTATTTTTAGGTTAAGGGTCTTTGATATTCTGAGAGCTGGGCAGCTGGGCCCAATAAACCCAATAAACGAAATTATTTATTAATTTTTATATCGAATACCAGGTGCACCAGTGTTTTCAAAGTCATGCCACTAACTTAAAAACGGTCACTTCAGAGAGAAGACTCCGAGTAAGCGCTCTACAGACGATGCCCTGAAATCGGAGGTTATGACGTAGATGTAGTGGAGCACTAAAATAGGGTATTCTCTACACACGTACAAACCAGTCAGTACGATACTGGCTGTACAACAGACTGGTCGTCGATCAGAGCAAAGAGTATGTAATTACTACGTAGGAGTCGGCACTCAGTACAAACCAATAACAGCAGTTAACATGTCAGTTCAATACCAACCTAACAAATTATTTAGTTTTCATAATATATGTAATATTAGACTTAAATAAAGTTTCTAGTGGAAATGAAAAACTTCTTGGTAAACTACGTTTTATATTTACAATACAATAGAAAAATAAATTTACAGCTAATAAAGAACAAAAAACGCGGAAATAAATCAAAGAACAATTATGATCAACACGCAAATGCCACAATGACTAAACAATGCCAAATTAACAAATCGCCTAAATTGGTAAAGAGATGCCCGATGATATGATATTATATTATATATCGTAAAATACTATTGCCTATTATAAAATTTGAAATCGGATCGGTTGAAACTGCGAAAACAGTTGGATTATAGTCTGGAATAACTTAGACTTTATCAGCTGACTATTATTATCATTGTATAAATTCAGACCAGTAGAAACTGTGTTGCCAGACATATTGCATGCTTCTAGAAGAAGAGGCCAGTTTGTAAAGGTCAACTTTTAAAATGTTTTGTATCACCTTATCCTTACCTTTTAGTTTAGTTAGTTTATGAATAATATTTGTAGGATTATGATGGGCAACAAATTTGTGTGTTTCTAATGGATAATACTGTTGGGGCTATTAAAAATTTATCATTTTTACTATGTACAATGTAAAAATGTCATCATCATCAGTCTGTATTCGTCCACTTCTGGACATAGGCGTCTCCAATAATATGCTTCTCAACCCAATCTTTGGTCTTACGTCTGCTACCGTCATCAATTGTTTTTCATGTATAGTCATTCCATCTAGTATCTCGAAATCCTATACTACGTTAATTGATTCGCGGTTTGGCCAACAGCTTGATGTCTTGCTTGAAGTCAATCTGACCAAAAATCGACTGTAGGTATATAGGAACAGGAACTGAAACAATTTTAAATTCCAAAAATTTCTTCAAATAGTGAGTCAACATGGATATAAATACTATTTTAAAGAGTAACCTACTTCTTTACACACGTATTTATTCTGTACTAACTAAAAATACTAGTTGTGGAAGGGTCATACTTTTGTCGCGGCACATCCCTATGTTGTCGTAGTTGACATAAACCTTATCCGCTTACGATTGGCACAAAAGAACCGTGCCGAAAACTCCTATCTATTCTATCTATTGACTTACATTTTATCTGGTTTCCGCAAATTTCAAATTTGTTATAGACCATCTTTTCGGCGGCATTGTAGTAAAACGTATTCACTGCTTAATGCTAACATAATATTATTATGCAATATCTTCTATTCAACTTCTATTTCTTCTTCTTTTTCTATTAAGCTCCTCGATTAAAATACACGAAACACAATACAAGCAATGTGACGGACATGACCACAGACTTAAGTAGATACTTTGATATAACAGTGAAAGAAAGAGAAGCTATACATACTGTGCTCTTGACATGCACCGTGTAAATTTCATACATTTATAATTGTTCCAAGTTATGATAGACTTACAACTTACAAAACTAGGGCGTGTATTCCGCAATTCCGAAATCTTGGAGATTTTTTTCGATACTTAAATTCCGAAATTGAAACACTTTAATATCGTTACTCCAATATCGGTATTTTGACTACCAACTACTTTTCTAACGATACACACACGCGATTAGTTATTAAAATAAACCTGAGCGGCTCCAAAATTATTGAACTGGATTTGTTTAACCCCACCATTCTCCTACTTCAAAGAACTTTTAAATCTTTACATAATTACCATAAGCTTCCTTTTAGGTCAAAATCAGTCTTTCCCTAAAAGGCCCTTCTGCTTTAACTAAAATGTTCGATGGCATATCGTTTACTTGCAGGGCGGGCGACTCAGTTATGGAATAAATTGCCCGTGCACATCAGGCATTCTCCTTCACTGAACAATTTGAAAAATATGTTTAACAATTATATTTGTTAAAATTGTAGACTTGTTGTTGGAAAATTTACTACTTATGCAATTACAGGCGTTTTTATTTATGTTGTAATCGCATTACATTTATTTATAATCGTATTAATTAGTATTGGTATTATACATCAATAATTAAGTACCTACTAGTATTGTTGTATAAGATTAACTAACTACAATATCATTATATTGTGTTTTTATTATTATTGTGTCTTTCATTCCGTTTTTTTGTTCTTGTTTGCGCACCCCATATTCTGACTATTTTACATATTCTTTTCCGTCCTAAGGTTGGCTGGAATAGATCGCTTTCAGCGGAAAGGCCGCCCACTGTCGCAGTACTTTACAATGTTTTGTTGAGTTTTGCTGTGCCTTTTTTTAATGTGTCAATAAAGAGTAAGCATAAATATTAATAAATTTTGTAGGTAAAATCCAAATACATTTTCCAGTTTCGAAACTGTTCCGGAATTCCGATATTGGGTATTTACTATCATGATTCAGTGCAGGAATTGAAAACTTTCCGATATTACATTCCCTACTTAAAACAAAAAACATAGGTGTTGCCATGGCACTTACTACTGAGAAAAGAGAGACTCAGGTTAAAAACGGGTTGTAAAAACATCATGAATTATAGACAAAAACATTAGGGATGTTTTTTGAAAACTTGTTGTAGCGCACACACAGATTTTTCGTGGGCTGTGAATGAAATGAAAGAAATGTTCAGATGAACTCAGTATCGCCCAGAGGAGATGATCGATATTCATTGATGGTGATATCAATTAAATTTTGCAGATAAAAGTAGTACTGCGTAGTGGTACTAGGCGCAATCCGAACGGCTCAAATTCAAAATGACAATCCTTGCTTCTGTAATTCTAAACAGATAAAACAAAGACCGAGATGTGAGATTCCGTGTCGGATCAATCCGACTGGGTTTGGTATTGCTACGCTGGTTTCATTTAATTTCTTCAATGTGCAGACATATTGAAGGGCAATGTTTCCAGAGAAATTACATGGCTTAGAGATATAGCAACTCAGATATCTGGGTGACGAGCGCAGTGCAGTGCTAGGTAATGATTTGGACTCTTCATGTTCCAAGAGCTGCGTGTCACTGTGCTGTTATGTGGCAGGTATGTTGCTTACCATCAGGCATATGTCCAGCTCGTCTCGTCACTATTTACAAAAAAAACAGTGATACGCAGGTATTGGAACATCAAGAGTCTAAATTATTACCTAGCACTGCACTGCACTCGTCACCCAGAGATGTTTTATCTCTATGCCCGGTAATTTCACTGGAAGCATTGCCATTTGAACCGGCACGTAGTAATGTTTCCACATCACTGCTTCGGGGTCGAATAACTGGTTATTTATTTCAAGATAAGTTAAGAAAATATTTTGTGTACGATTTCGATTACTCGATCGTATTTCGTACTATAGCCAAAAAGTCGTATAAATACGATTTAAATCGTATGGTTGACAACACTGGCTGAAATCGGACCCGATTTTTTGAAAAGTGATTTATCACGCCCCCTCCGCCCCTTTTTCGTCATTTCCTCCGATTTCAGGGCATCGTCTGTAGAGCGCTTTTTTTAGACTGCTTACGTTTATCTCTTTCACGCGTAGTTATGACAATTTTAATGGATATAGTGTAGTACGAGTAGAAGCCTCGATGGGAATGGTGATGTAAAAAGACCCATTATAAATTACCCAATACCTAAGCTGCTGGCTGGTAGTGCAGAAATATTCCCCACGGCACTACTGATAAAACGTTTTTGTACTCAGTAGTGCAGAAGGGAACGAAGATGTAAGACGTTCAAAAATTCCCCACGACACTACTGGCCAGTAGTGCAGAAGGGAAAAAACGGCACGGCACTACCAGTAGTGCGGTTTGGTAGTGCCGTGGGGAATAAGCCAAAGAAGGCGGATGCAACCACTAAGAAAGATCTCTTCCAAGCGGAGGATAGCCAAATAGTCATTGAATAAATATCCCACAAAAGGAAGAAAGTCACGGGAAATAACTGGTAACTTAATAATCGCTAAGCCAAGCTACTAATAAACCTCATGAAACAATCTAATAATCACATCATCTGTAATCCGAACGAAAGCAAACTTTAAGATTGAGCTAAGGGCCCGATACTGGTGCGCGGAGTTAGCGCTCTCGCATTAATGTTGCTGATGGATGAAAGGTCCTGGATGTCTACTCTCTTTCTACGAAAAATGTAATTTCGAAAAAATTCAAGACTTTCCTACTCCGGTTCTACTTCGATCCGTCGTTTTGTCCGTTTAAAAGTTCTAAGCCTACTCACCTCATCTTCAAAAGCCTTTTCGAGCGCTTGGTCGACGCGTGACCAAAATGCTGGCGTTTATTTTGCCCAACGCATAAGCATTGCCATTCAGCGTGGTAATGCCGCCAGCATGCTGGGTACGCTTCCGATTGGTAGTGGTCTTAAACATCTTGATTATCTGTCGACCTTCATTGGTCTTTGGATAATACAGGTGTCCTTAGTGTTAGGTACGTTTTGTAGTTCTCATTGTACTTTAGTAATCACTTTTGTTAATAAAGGCTCTGCCCCTTTAAAAAAACCTACTCTAATTAAAGTAGGCTTAGAACATTTAAACGTCAAACAATGTTCGATCGGACGAAACGAAGTAACCGAAGTAGGAAAGTCGCGAGTTTATACGAAATTACGTTTTTCGTAGAAAGATCCTGATGTTTAGCCACGATGCAGTCTACGATGTAGCGCGTATAGCTTGACGAAACCCATAGATTTCGTTTTCTTTTGACGTGACAACGTCTTACAAATTGGTTTGCCGGGTGACACTTCAAGAAACTGCGTTACGCTCCGCTCACGTTATGCGCTCACAACGAGAGCGAGTGAGAGGCACGCGTCCCTTCCACTCGGGCATGGTTAGCCCGCCTAAGAGCGAGAGAGACAGACGTAAAAAGTGAAAGGCACGCGTCCCTTCCGTAAAATTATTTTACCACTCAAAGTCGTTGTCACGTAAAACTTTCGCCCGTATACCGACTTTACAGGCAACCAATTTTTTTTTGCTGTACATAAGGTTTAAGTACATTTATTCTCATATAAGATACTTATCATTTCCATGAGAACACTTATTAAATAAAAAAACATTTGGTAGTTCGTCGCCGCAGAAAACTTAATTAATAAATTTACAAAAACAGTTATTATTTAGTTGTTTTATTATTTATTATTTATTTACTTGCATCTTAAGTACATGCGCAGTAAGTCTCTTTTTAAATGTGTGAAACGATTTTATTTTTTAATAACCGAGGGTATTTGATTAAAAATACCGTTTACCTTCAGAAGTTATCATAGATTTGCTAGATAGAGTTAGTCCGTACCGTCGGTAATACCACGGTAATATTATCTATCAGTAATTTTACTGAGCCGTTTCTTTGAAATTCATACCTACAGCTGCGAGCACGTAAACAAACGATAAGACTTGTGCGACTTACACGACTCGACTACCTTATGTCATGCACGTTAAGATAGAGATTACATTGGGAACACGTAGGTACCGAGCGCACCTCGAGATCGAGGCGCGTAGGTACAGCCCGCGTTTCGTCCGTTTGTATGAAGTCGAAATACTGGTAGTTAATATTACCGTCGTAATTTAATGAAGCTAGCGCGGCGAGTGCAGGGGTATGAAACAATTTCTTTTAGTTTGATAAATAGCAACTTAGTGTAAGTATTTTTATTAATAGCTTTTCGTATAAAAATGCTAATATTGTAGATGAATAGTTGTTTTATATTCATTAATTTTGTTTCTTTGTAAATTCTTATCTTACTAAGATACATTCGACGTCTTTGACGAAACCGCACAACATTAAATGGAACACGCATGGAAATTACGGGAATAGAAACTATAGGGGTAAAACCGCGAGGCAGATCTAGTTTGTAATATATTACATACCTTGAATATCTTTAAAACAGTGTGAAATCAAGAGACGGAAACTCCGCGCGGAATCTTCAAGCACTTTAGCAAAATGAAGTTTCAGATCTTTCGGCAAATATTAAATCAAAGTTTACGGAGCTACTGTAATACTTGTTCGGATTAAATATTGAAATGTAGATATTTTTGATCTAATAAAGCCGTTGAATGTTGGAAACTATGGAAATTTTATAAAGTCTTGATTACAATTTTAAATAAGGCTGCCAAGGTTTAATTAAGGAGGAGTGAATAAAGTTAAGACTATTATGAATCTAGAGAAAGAAAAAAGTGATTAGAGGTTTCTAGTGATAGCTTTGGTGAACTAGAGGTTAGAACGACCAATCGTCGTGAGGCTGTTGGTTCGAATCCCGCCAGCAACGATGAGTAATTTGCCAAGTGTAAATGTTTTTCTTAAGTATAGTAAGCAAAATGCATGTCTATAACAGAACAGTGACACGCAGCTATTGGAACATGAAGAGTTCAAATCATTGCCCAGCACTGCACTGCGCTGCGCTTGTCACCGAGAGATAAAATATAATAACACAGTGATTTTTACCATTACTGTTTGGTAGAACAACTGGCAAAGGTTGTGGTACTTCCCCAGATGGGCTCTGCAAATAGAACTACGACTAGATGTACCGGTTGACATACTAACAACACGTGAGTCATCCGCCAATTACTTGGACTTTATTGGATTTTAACTCTGACTTTCTCCTTGTACAAAAAAGGACCCCACACCAGTGGGAATATGATATAGGCTGTTTATGCTAGTTAAATTTATATCAGGTTACAATAAATTACTTTATCTTATCTTATACCTTTAAACGAGCAATTCTTATAAATATATATGTATATAAATAGAATCTGAATCTCGGAAAAGGCTCGAACGATTTTCATGAAATTATGTATACAAGGGGTTTCGGGGACGATAAATCGATCTAGCCAGTTTTTATTTAATAAAAAACGCCGTTTTATGCGCGTTTTTAGACAACGAAAAACTGTTACATAAAGATTAGAATGCGACGGTAAATTTAGCGACGGCGCGCGGCAGTATATTAGGTCAGTCGGGAAGATGGGTGGTTGAAATATGGTAGGTCCGGGTTCGAATCCAACCAGCCGCGTTTTTTTTTCATGTTCATTTTTTTTAGAAAATCAGTATTATCTAAGTAACCGAGGTACTAACATCTAATGGAAGAATTCATATAAGCGATAGGGCCGCCATTTATGGCACTAGTTATAAGTTATTTAATTCGCTATTGTTTTTTATTTGTATATGTCTTTTGGAGTATATAATAAAGTGTTTCTGTCTGTCTGTCTAATTTCATCAAAATATCTTCCGAATAATGTGATTTTGATTCACGGTTACCGTTTACAAGTCTTACTGCCTTACCACTAACATTAGCTTACTAATATTATAATCGCGGAAGTCTGTACGGATATTTGTCACATATTCACGCTACAGCTACTGAAGGTATCTAGATGAAATTTGAAGAATAGAATAGAAAACATTTATTATCAATGCCAGTTACACTCACAAGTACCATTATAATTAATAGACTACAAATTATTAATAGGCTCGTGAACAAAATGTATGGGTCAAATGAACCACCACGAGACCTATGTAGGATGATACAAGGGTATAAAGTAATAAGATTCAGCACTATGCCGTCACTTGTGAGCTGTCCAACAGAGTGCTGTTGAACAGGGGGCGTTGCAAACCTCGATCATTTCTCCATGTCGCATGATTTTTGTACGACATTGCAAAATAATGGATTAGAAGAGGCATTGGCACTTACCTACTATCAAATGAGTTGAATGCCAGTAGTTAATATCTATTAGATATTTAACCCGAAATCTGGACTGGTTGCTAGTTTCTTCACAAACCGCAAAACCATTATATTCATTTTTCAACCAACCTTATAATTAAAATAAATGGTTTATTTTAATCAAGTAGATTCTTAACAAACAATTCAACAGTAAGAATTCTAGAGCACATTAAAAAATCTACGAAATACTGTGCAGTACTCGTTAACACGCAAACCTCAATAATTTTACGTGGGTGAAAATAATCGTCACATATTCATGCCAACTCCACGAAATTCATTAAAAGTTTCCCTACACAAAAGCCACCGAAACAATTCTCGCCTTTTACGAAATATTATTTCTCCTTTATGTTTCAAGGAGTCCCCTGGATAATCCAATTTATCTACAATACGTAGCACGTATTTTGAAGGAGCATTATCTTCAGGCCCGGTGGCGGTCAAACGTAGTTTTATTATAGGTATTTCACTTGCGCAGCTTGACCGCTGCTTTAGTTAGTGGTAGACGGAGCGAGTAACTTGCGCTAGTTGAGATGCTGACATTTTCTAGATAAATTTTGAAGTGAAAACATTTTAGTCGCGTTGAGCACTTTTGAGAGGAACATTTTACGGACTCGCGTCACCGGCAAAATCAAATAAATATATAAATAATTATTGCTGCTTGCAGGTATGATAAGATGTCACAAAACATTTTAAATATGTGTAACAACCACGTTAATTTTAATCGTAAAACATTTTAAAAGTTGACTGATAATGTAGTGGCACAGCTAAAGATGTGTACGTTACGGGATGAGTACGTTAAACGCTTTTTAGATGAATGAAATCTTGTTAGTTCGCGTCACCGACTTGCGTGATAATGAAATGAAATGAAATATATTTTATTGCGTATATGGGTTTACAAAAGATGGTTAGTGGTTTTAAAGTACGCCAAATACTGCCTTTCGGCATGCAAAGTTATAAAAATAAAGTTAGTAAACAGCTTATCTATTCAATGTAATCATGTAAATTACACATTCACGTTCACATTATATTCAAATCACCAACAATATCAGGTACCAAATTCACATTTAATTTAAAAACAAAGTTGAATAATGGTTGGGGAAATGTAGGTAGTTTTGATTTAGAAGAAACAACATCAGTCAATCAGATAAGCACGTCAATGCTGTTACAGCTATCCATTCACGGTCAACCATGTTCGTCTTTTTACCCAACAGTCAAGGTATTGTTCAAAAAATATATTCTTAAAGTCGAGTTTACAATTTGAAATTTAATGATATACTTATCGAATAAATGTCAAAAAATGAATAAATGGAAAAATAAATAATGTCAAGATATATACCTATACATATTTTAAATTACGTTGTCAGAATTAAAATGAAACATTATTAAAATCACAAAATTAGACAATAATATGTCACTCTGGTCAGTAACTTATTACACTTTATCAGATAAGTATTCATTTACAGAGTAATAAGCCTTGTCAAGTAAAAAAATATTTTAACATACGGCGGAAAACGGTCGTCTCATTCGTCTTTATTATATCCTCTGGCAAGTTGTTATACAATAGTGGTGCCATACATAAAGCGCTATTAGACATTAAAGCTGTTCGCCTGTATGATACATTAATCTTGTGATTATTCCGAGTGGATTTCAGTTTGTCATACATGTTTAAATTGTTTCGTACAAACATTACACACTCATAAATGTAAAGACATGGCATAGTAAGTATTTTTAAACTTTGGAAGTAGGGTTTACAGCTCACTCTTTGTTTGAGTTTACAAATTGCTGTTACACATTTCTTTTGGGCTTTGAAAACTGTTTCCTTATTGGCACTGTTTCCCCAAAACATGAGGCCATATCTAAGTGATGAGGACACGTTACCATTGTAAGCAGTTAGAACAGTTTCCTTATTTACTATTTTAGATAGCATACGAAGTGCATATGACTGCTGGTTCAACTTAGTTCGCACGCTTTCCATATGATGCTTCCAATTCAAACAAGAGTCAATGTTTAAACCTAAAAACTTTGTGTTTTCGATATTTTTAATGTTTTGGTTTAAGTAGTTGACGTTAAGGTTTCCTATTCTCTTAACTCTATTTTTAAATGTCATAATGTTAGTCTTAGTCAGATTTATTTTTTTAATTATTAAGTGTTAACCATATTATAATATCCCTAAGCGTCTTCTCCATTTGACTTTCTATCAAAGACCCACTTTCTCATGTGATGAGTAGAGTGCTGTCATCAGCAAACATAACCATGGGATGTTTTGTTACATTAGGTAAATCGTTTATGTAGATGATGAATAACAGTGGTCCCAACACACTACCCTGTGGCACGCCATACTTCACACTTTTGTATTTTGATGCACTTATAGTATTGACGTGTAAATTGTACATTTATGAATAAAGTACTTTGACTTTGACTTTAGTCTCTTTTTTCAAATCGGGACATATACTACTAATCTGAGTGCATTGTTGACGATTAGTTAAGTAAGACTGAATAAGTTTATTAACATTTCCTCGAATACCATATGCATCTAGTTTTTTTTAGCAACAACCCATGATCCACGAAATCAAATGCCTTAGTGAGATCCATGAACAAGGCACATGTTGGTACATTCATATCTAAACTCTTTATAACAGTATTTAGAAATTTGTATACGGCTAAGTTAATAGACTTTCTCTTTCTAAATCCTACCTGTTGTGTTGCAAATAGTTTTTTTTGCTCAAAAAAGTTGTAGACACTATCATAGATTATAACTTTTTCAAACACCTTTGACAACACTGGGACAAGGGCTATCGGTCTATAACATTTAATGTCGTACGTATTATCTTTCTTAAATAAGGGTTTAATTATGGTTTTCTTAAGTTTTTCAGGAAAAATACCATTGGTAATACACATATTTACAATATGGCTCAATACATTGCACACTGTACTCGACACATGTTTTAGTACTCGAGTCGATATGTCATCATATCCGGTGCTAGATGTGTTTTTTAAACCCATTATTATTTTATGTATATCTTGCGGTATTGTAGGTTTCATAAACAATGAGTTAAGGTTTGGGGAGATATGTGTATATTTTATGTTTGCGTCTGTACTCACATTACCAGGTGTCTGTTCAATAAAGTTATTATTAAACAACGTTGCTACTTGAATAGGGTCCTTAACAAATTTACCATTCATTTTGAGATGTAAACTCTCATTTGGCACATTATTCCTCAGGCCATTTATGATTTTGCCACATTGCTTTGCTTTTATTTGTGGCTTGTTTTATGTAGTTATCATTTTGGGACTTTTGTGTAAGTTTTATTATCTTATTTAGTCTAAGCGATAAAGATTTGAAATTAGATTTATTTTGTGGTGTTTTATTTTTCCTATACGTCCAGAGCAATAACCTTTTCTTTTTACAACATTTTTTTATTCCTGTTGTTAACCACTTCGGTCGTTGCCGTGGAGTGATTTTTATATTGCATTTAGGGAAACACAAGTCATAAAATAGTTTAAAAATGTCATGAAAATTATCAAAAGCAATATTCGGATCACTTTGTTTTAAAATGTCAGAAACCGAGATAGATTCAAGGCATTCTTTAAATTTGTCCAAGTTTTCGCGAGTGTAGCGGCGTTTTTTAATAGTCCAATGCTTGATATGAAAAGTTGGTTTTACCGGGCAGATGAGTAACTGGGCTAAATGGTCTGAAACGGCAAGTTCTAAAAGACGACTCTTACATTTTTTATATTGCATAAAATGTTATCTAAGCAGGTTTTGCTCGCTAATCTGGTTGGCTCATTAATTGTAAAGGTAAGGTTATACCGGTATATATGTATGTATTTATGCAAGGACGTATTGTGCCACATTAGAGCAGTATAATACTAAAATTCCAAGTTTTCACTCCTATCGGTAGTCCCTATAACAGCCATTTTTTTATAGTGGTGGTCATTCACACTAACTGACTACTAAACAGAGATATAAATAAAATAAGTATTAGTGGACAATTCACATACAACACCATCTGACCCCAAACTAAGCAAAGCTTGTACTACGGCAGCTAGATAGCTGATATAATACTTATATTCTGATATATCGTAATTTTATAAACCCACGCCCCGTGAAAGGTAATGCGATGTGTGAAGCGAAAAGTGGTAATTTTTCCTTAAGAACTACTTACTAATTAACAGTTGGCGTGGTTATGTACAATTGTACAGCGTCTATTTCAATCCCGGACATATGATGTAAATAAAATTGAAAATAAAATACAAGAAATAAAACTAATTCACTTATTCGTAGATCTCTAATAAATCAATTTTTATTGTGGCATATTTTTAAACTTTTTAGGAAAATATATCGCATAAAATGATTTGAAAAAAAAATGTTATCATAGGCATTTATGATAAGGCATATTTTTTTTGCAAGAGTGAAACTACAGTAGTGTACCTATGTGTATATATATAAATCGTAAAAACTGTGACATTATAATTTCACGCTTCATATTGTACTAACAATGACTGCAATTTTACAGTAACGTAATAATGTATGTAAAGCACTCAGTCCCTTGTAGAAAAGAAATCAAAGCCGCGTCCTCCAGTCACTCGCACCGTCTAAAATCGCCTTTAGTTCTATTATAGAATGTCGATACCACCTTATGTCCTTGTTCGATTTTATTTTGCGCCGAGGACAACATTCTGGAAGAATCTAAGTATAACGAAGTATGAAACTCTGAAGACCTTTTAAGACAAAATGTTTCACATTTTCAATACCCAAGACTTAAAGGTTTATAAAAAAAAACGAACTAATGGACAATACGTCACATTATAACCTTTTTTTTTTAATTAAGTGTGACGAGACGAGCAGAACATGTGCCTGATGGTAGGCCACATGCCTGGCACATAACAGCACAGTGACACGCAGCTATTGGAATATGAAGAGCCCAACTCATTACCTAGATAAGGTTATTTAAGCACGTCCGTGACGTGAGCTCACAAGATTTCGCTTATCCATAAAGCGTCTTTTGCGCACGTCGGTTTTGTTTTGCGGAAAAAATATAATATGCTTAAAATAAGTTTTCTTACGTCATTGTTTGCTATCCTAACCTAACGTCGGCTCATCCGCGCATACTTCGCTGGATCTAATGTTGTCAGCTCGCCGGATGATTCGCTAAGATAGAAACTCAAACACATCCAAGACGACGCAAAAACATCCAAGGAGTCTCCGTGATATAGCGCTATTTATGCCAATCTAGACTCAATGTACAAGGATTTTGATATTTTTTGAGTGAAAACTCCTTTAAAGGTTTATTACGCCTGGCTAAATTTTGTCACTATGAATTAAGTGAAGTGTAATAATAGCATTCAGTAAAACACAACTTTTTTGCAAACAATATTTTTTCTTTTCTAACGCCTAATTCATATTAGGCGTGTAAGCGAGTCACGTAATTTCGTTGGATACCCTTTTCCTGAGAATATCCTCTTCTTAATGCGACATATAAAATCGATAGAGACCAATTTAACTTTCATTGTGTTCATTTTATCCACACTTTCTAGTCGCCTGGTAGACTGATGCTAACTAGGTGAATTAATGGTCCACACTAATCTCACTAACTAATCACTAATGGTTTGTATCACTCATTAGTGTAGTTTTTACTTTTTAATGAATAAGTCCAATGATTGTTTTCACATTAAACCTATACAACAAAATTTTCTCTAGCATGTGGAACCTTTATAACACCACTATATCTATATATATATACTAGCTGAACCCGCTACTTCGTTCGCGTAAGCAGATGTTACGGACTTATACATTAGTTGAAAGTACGTCAAAATTAACTAAATTTGGATAAGTAGCTATTGAAAACCCAAGTGAACGAAACCCTACCCAAAAATATTTAATTATTTCATCTTTATTATTCTTCTTTTCAAATCTAACATACTTTAATAAGTAGGTTTCGTAGTAACGAACACAGCCGCAATTGTTAAGTTTGTAGGATTTTTATAGGATACATTATGAAAAGCTGTTGTGCATGATATTTTACATTCTTATCTCTTTTTCTCTAGCTGTTACCTGCGACTTCGCCCGCGTAAAATTTTGAATGAAGCCTTTAAAATGATTCATTTATTTGAGTTTTAATGTTACGCAAGCAAGTTGAACCTATAAATCAAAGCAAAATCTAAGTGAAATGTTAATATATCAATTTAATTGTAACACAGAAAAAGAATCAAAGAATGAAAGAATGAAAGAATCCAAATTCGGCATAAAAATCATTTTAGCAGCAAAAACTTTTACAAAAAAATTAGTACAATTAGGAATACCAGTAACGCCACCTAGTGATGAAACAAAAAATACATACCACTATAGCAAAACATTGATTTAAATGGGGTTTAGTGTTTGAGATTTTAACTGACATTAGCGCCATCTAATGAGAATATAACGTTGCTTGTTATTTTGATTGTGCATCCAAAGCACCTGTATTATCTACGCCAAAACGGGCAAAAAAAAAAAAAATTTAATATAATATGGAGTTAAATTAAAATATAGACTTATTACCCCATGTGAAATTTTAGACTCTAAACTATCTGCGTTTCGTATGTCAAACCAATTCGTTTTGTCGTTTTGACGTTAATATTTGTTTCCTTAGGGCCACAGATTACATACCTCCTTAGGGCCAATGGTTCTATTCGGGATGATAGGTAGTGTATGTGTTTCAGACTATAAGCTATCTCGGTTTCATTTTTCTACCAAATTTGCTTAGTATTTCTGACGTCACAGTAACCTATAAGTAACCGATTTGCTATTTTTGAGTACAAACTAAGTACGTGTGTTTCGAATTCCTTCCGAATGTGTTCAGCCGTTCCCACGTTGTCCTGTAAATATTATGAATGTCAATGTTTGGATGTTTGTTACTTAATCATGGCGGAACGTATTTAGTGATCGGGTTGAAATTTGCAATACAATTAGATTATAGTTGAGAGTGGAAGAACACATAGGCTAAGGCATTGCTACTTAAGCTAAGCCTGATAAGCCAAGATATAATGTGTTTCAAATTGTAACTCAATACATTCAGCCGTTCCAACGTAATTGAGCAGCAAAAATTTAAACATTGGCATATTTGTATAATATTGGTAGGATAGGATTTTACAAAATTTTAGAAAAAATAAAACCGGTCAAGTGCAAGTGGGACTCGCGCACGAAGGGTTCCGAACCATTAGCAAATAAACGGCGTTAATTGTATGGGAGCCCGCTTCATAATTTATTTTAATTAATTACATTTAAAGAGAACATAAAACTAAGTATTATGTGAATAGTTAAAGCGTCTGTGACAGGTACGTTATTAGTTATTAGTATCGAGCAAGAAACGGTAAAAAATAAGACGTTGTATGGGAGCCCCTCTTAAATAAATATTTATTTTATTTTTAGTATTCTTTGTTAAACCGGCAATAGAAATACATTATCTGTGAAAATTTGAACTGTCTAGCTAACACCGTTCTTGAGATACATCCTGGTACACTCCGCGAGGTATACGCTGAGCTTTGCATTAGTGTGAGTGATCACCAATCAGGCAGGAGCGCGGCGAGACAGAATGGCGCCGCGCCTAAGGCCGGTTGTCACACCTATACTATCCATGTACACTCACACAAATGCAAAGCTCAGCTGATGCCTCGCGGAGTGTAACAGACGGACGGACGGACGGACGGACGGACGGACAGCGAAGTCTCAGTAATAGGGTCCCGTTTTTACCCTTTTGGTACGGAACCCTAACAACGGTCTGCGTCTGTCACAGAAGCTTGTTAAACACTACCTTTAAATTTCAAACAGTATTTGGATTGAAATAATACGTTTTCTAATAAGTTACGGCTGGTCTAGTAAGTTACAGCTGACCTAGTCAGGAGAACGGCGACTGTCGATCCGGAGACCCAGGGTTCAAAACCACGTGCATCACTATGTTTTCAGAGTCATGTTCGTAATGCCGGTAATTGAAACGGTGAAGGAAAACATCGCGAGGAAACCGAAATGTACCTAGAATCTAAGTTCTAAGTCATATGTCATCCACCAACCGACACTGGGCCAGCGTGGTGGATTAACTAGGTAAACTAAACACTTTGTCCCCCTTTTAACGATGAACACGCGGACGAGGAGTTTGAAATTTCGCTCACCTATGTTATGGCCTCGTGGGCCAGTCAACGGTATAAACCTTAGTGGGTAGTAACTCTGCTGCGACGCCGAGGGTCGTGGGTTCGATTCCCACCCAGTGCAAATATTTGTGTGATGAAGTCAAATGTTTGCACTGTGTCTGGGTGTTTCTATGTATAATAAGTATGTATTTAGAACTATATAAGTATTATATCAGCTATCTGGCCGCCATATCACAAGCTTTGCTTAGTTTGGGGTCAGATGGTGTTGTGTGTGAGTTGTCCACCAATATTTATTTATGTACCACAAATTACTGAATTTCAGTAATCTGTGGTTTATACAGAGAATGTTCTTTTTTTTTAAGAGTTACGCATAAAAATACATTAAATCAATAATTTATAAACAATTCTACACAATACCATGTGTATTTAATACACACGCATCAATACTCTTTTTTGTTTTTATAAGCTGTGGTCAAATTGAGAAAACAAATAGAATAGAAATGCGGGAATTGAATTGAATGTTAAAAAAAAAATTATAAATTCAGAACGTTCACTAAAACGTAACACTAAGAAGACTACATTGCAATACTCTCAACTAAATACATTAAGATTCTATCATTTAGACAAAATACTCTGAACATAAATCTGGAATTAGTAGAATTAGTAGACATTGCTTGCTATTTACTCGTAGCAAAGTGCAGCAGACTTAGTTGCTGAATTTTAAACACTAACGTCCTAAGAATTGAATTAAACCCAGGTAATTTTACATAAAACCGACAACAACTCCGGTACACAACGTATTACAAATTTAATCAAACACTTACCCACCTGCCAACAAACTTGTGTTTTAACTTCTCAGACAACCGAGACAAGTTTTGTTAATAATCAGAATGATGAGCAAAGAGTTTACATACTTATACTACGTATAGAGTTGGCACAAAAGCTTTACACCGAAAGCACGGGTGGCATCTTTCTCGCCTTGTCGTTCTTGTAGAAGTGTCATATTTTTGTTGCGGCACACTGTTGCCATGTGTTTGCCATAAAAAGCACAGATTACATATAAAAAGTATGGACGTCATCTGCTTACGATTGACACAAACGAACCGTGCGGAAAATCTAACTATACGTAGTATATGCAAACTCTTTGATGCTGAGTTATCATTATAAGTAGAGCTTAACATGAGAAATTTCGGAACCAACGTCTAAGAAGAGATTATTAATTCGTGGGATTGCTAATAAATAGACTAATAAACTAAACTAATATCACCGCTTTTTACCCGTTACTTAAGCATAAATAGTTGAAAAATGATTTCTACGTGAAATCTCGCCTAAATAGTTTGAATCGGACAGGGGAAACGGGCTAAGTGGAGCGTCACAAACTTTGGCTTAGTAAAATCAAAAAAAACCCCTTATAGTTCGTTTTGCTTATATAAACTTAACAATAGTTAAAATCGAGTGAACGAACAAACTACTTTGGTTAAAACAATTACTTTGATCAAATACTATATTTATAAACTACGAGTATATTTTTGTAATTATAATAATAATAAATAACATATTATATTGGAGGACAATTCACACACAACACCATCTGACCCCAAACTAAGCAAAGCTGTACTATGGCAGCCAGATAACTGATATAATACATATATATTTTTAGATACATATTTATTATAAACTAGCTCTACCCTACCGCTACGCTACGCTTCGCTGTGGCACATTGTGATGCAAAAATTAGATAAAAACAACCCTTGATGCGGATTTTATACCATTGTAAAATTTCAGCTCGATCGGTGCAGTACTTTTTGAGTTTTTGAAGCATACACAAACCAACATAACTTTTTATATAGAGAGAGATAGAATACTGAAATAATCTGTGATCTTAGTGTTTATATGTTACTTACTGGGCTTAATCACGAATAATTCATTGTTGAAACACATCGATATGAATTATTCGTAATTAGGCCCCGAAGGTACTATTTAACATTATGTGTTCAAATCGCGTTTTAGTGATATTGTCAAATTAAATTACAAACACCCCTCGCTGTGCCATATTAATATTAAGGTATGCAGTTTTATTCAAATTTCGAGTAAAGTATTCCAGTATACCATGGCGATAAATATATTTAATTTAGTTCACACTTTTAAGTAAGACAGTATTGAATTTTTTAATTGAAATGATTTTTTTCTATCCTCGTTTAGCTCTCTTTGGTAGAGTACAATGTTACAGGTTACATCACCGATAATGTAGGGGCGTAGCGTTGGAGCGGCAGAGGAGCAGCAATTTTCACTTCTATCGGCAGACCTGCCTCATTTAACCTGATTTTACTATCAATAGTGTGTATATTTGTGGTTCACTATCTCGCTTATGTGAGCTATGTGGGCTACGACGGATGGCATCTATAGATACGTTGAATCGACATTATAACTGACTCAGTATTTTAGTTGATTTCTATAGATATAGATAGAGATAGATAGAGTTAGCTAGTTATGACGTAAGGCCTTAAATAGCATTATAAAACCCCGTTATAATACCTATGCCTCCTCGCCTCGCAATTTGTGGTAGATTATTCACAAAAAAAACTATAAAGTATAAAAGTCATTTTTTTATTAATTTTATTCACTCCACAGACTCCGGGGTCCGTGACCTTTGTCATTACAATTACATTCTATCTTACTTATTTCTTGGATTAGGAGAAGAAGGGGTAAAGTCATACATTGTAATATTATATTTTTAAGAAACTGTATTTAAACAAACATAAATATTATGTGTTAAGTTTAACAGATATACATTAAAAATTACAGTTTTGGTTCACATTTATGACTCTGAAACTCTCTGGTCTATAGCCATTTTTTTAAACATAAAATTAACATTGGAGGAGGAGGAACGTCGTATTATTTTTATTATCGTCTGAATTTTATTATTACCCCTTAAAAATAAATTGAATTTCTAAGTCCTAGATAGGCTATGTTTAAATTAATGTATATGTAATGTAATGTAAAAAATATATAACAGTCTGAAGCTTTTTCACTGTCTTTGTCAGCTTAGAACAAGAGCTTCCAGCCAATTATGCAAATTGACGGCAGCATGTGTTGCAGAAACGAACTGTGTAATTCATGCATTATACATTATCAACGAAGCCTAGTAACATACTTTCATAAATCGTATCCAGCACTAGCATCACCAGTCGGTTTCACCCGCGTATTAATTCCAGATCCCGTTATTTTTCTTTGAAGATAAAAAGTATCATATAATTGCATTAAAAGTATCAAGTAATTATAATGGTTGTGGAATGCTTTGCCTGAGTGGGGTTTCCCCGATGGTTACAACCTTGGTATCTTCAAAT
The DNA here is from genome assembly GCA_017562165.1 of Ectropis grisescens. Taxonomy (NCBI): domain Eukaryota; kingdom Metazoa; phylum Arthropoda; class Insecta; order Lepidoptera; family Geometridae; genus Ectropis; species Ectropis grisescens. Next base: position 19,626,869 of record CM029785.1, read on the forward strand.
CGAGAGTGAATCGGTTTCTTCTAGGCAAGCACGCTCTATCGTAGATCGCATCATCGCTTAACATCAGGCGAGATGGTGATCAAGTGTGAACCTATTTTAGTTATAAAAAACCACAGAAGTTATACCAGACAATTAGGTATCTATTTAGGTAGGACTATCTAGGTTTAAATCAGTTTTCTTCCAGATCTCTTTAGTAGGTTTGCTTAAAATAGTAAAAAAACGTCTAGAAGTTACGCTATAATGTGTTGTTATAATGTGTTAGTTAAGTTACTTGACAAAATCGGTGGACACCACCAATTTTGGTGGACAATTCACACACAACACTATCCGACCCCAAACTAAGCAAAGCTTGTGTGATGGCAGCCAGATAGCTGATATAATACTTATATAGTTTTAAATACATACTTATTATACATAGAAAACACCCAGACACAGTGCAAACATTTGAATTTAAAATTAGGATTAAAATTAGGATTTCAAATTTAGGATTACATCTGTTTATTAGGCTAAGAAGTCATGGAGCGGGTTTCACCCGCGCCCGTCGCGGTTGCAGGACTACGGTTTTACATATTTCAAAACTCACGAGACCACTTATTTTCGCGGTTTCGCAGCCGCATTTGTAGAGATTTTCGCGCGGTAACGTAATGTGCGACGATCGCAAGACGCCCCGCACGGGAGCCGCGCGCGTCACGAGCGTAAAACGCGTCCGAGTTGTGCTTCTTTTTTTTAACCCCCGACCAAAAAAAGGGGTGTTATAAGTTTGACGTCGCTGGTTGTCTGTCTGTCTGTGTGTGTGTCTGTCTGTGGCACCGTAGAGCTCAAAAGGATGGGCCGATTTCGATGCGGTTTTTTTTATTTGAAGGTAAATATCCGTGCGGGTGTTCTTAGCTATGTTTGGTTAATATCGATTCAAGATGGCCGCCTCCACAAAATGGCGGACAAAATATTTCTTCACAACCTACCCCAATATGGGTATCAAATGAAAGGGATTGACTAGTAGAATACTATACTTTAAAACAAATTTCAAATCCAAGATGGCCGCCACCACAAAATAACGAATTACATTATTTTTTTCACTACTGCCTCAATATGGGTATCAAACGAAAGGGCTTAACTAGTAGAATACTTTGAACTATGACAAATTTCAAATCCAAGATGACCGCTACCACAAAATGGCGAAATACATTTGTTTTTTCACAACTCCCTTAATATGGGTATCAAATGAAAGGGCTTGACTAGTAGAATGTTGTACAGATAACAAATCTGAGGTAGTCGGGGGTTAATCAAAATTTTTAATTTTGTTCTTGTTTACATATTTATTATATCTGCATCCTACATGCATGCTTTTTTAAAACCTAAAGTTTACAGATAACCGCAAACGCGGCTTTTTTTAATAAATAAAAAAATCACGAGACGAGCAGGTCTTGTGATTGATGGTAAGCAACATGACGGCCACATAACAGCACAGTGACACGCAGCTATTGGAACACGAAGAGTCCAAATCTCATTACCTAGTACTGCACTGCGCTCGTCACCCAGAGATCTAAGATGTTTTACCTCTAAGCCCTGCAATTTCGCTGAAAACATTGCCCTTCAAACCGGAACACAGTAATGTTTGAACATTACTGCTTGGCGGTAGAATAACTGGTAAAGGTTTATTATTATTATATTATTACTTCCCCAGGTGGACTCTACCTACCACTACTAATTGTATGATGTTTAGAGACGATGCATGTATAATACCTGCCCTTCTATCGCCTAATTAAATCGGCTTTCGCTTTGCTATTATGGTCTCTATCATTTCAAGCGGAAACAAAAGAGAGAGCAATGTCAATGCTAAGACATTTTTCGTTCGGCGGTAGATCCCTGGGCACCCGACCGAGCTTGACTCAGTTTAAGCACTGAGTATACTTAGACACCTACAGATAAAGGGCTCTTAGTAATAGATTTACTCTAATATAAAGACGGAACGTTTCTATCTTTTTTGTACATTTCATGACTCATTAGTAGAATGGAGAGAATCAGCTGGAAGGAAATGAAGAGCAATGAAGAAGTTTTAAAGATGGTAGAGGAGAAAAGAACATTAATGGAAACAATAGAAAACAGAAGAGGGAAGATGTTGGGACATCTGATACGACACGACAACTTCATTAGAACAATAATGGAAGGTAAATTAGAAGGGAGGAGGAAGAGAGGTAGACCTAGGAGAAGTTACGTGAACCAAGTGAAGGAGAAGATAAATGTAGTGACGTATCAGGAAGTCAAGGACAAGGCGGAGTGTAGAAGTACATGGAAAGAACTCCACCGACAAGAGCGTCGCTCTTAAATTATGAATGAATGAAAGACGGAACTTGAAAAAAAAAGCGGAGTCTGGATTCGAACCCGGATTTACTATTTAATGACCTACCCCCCTGAATTATTATTATTGTTATAGGTACTGTCACGCAACGTTGCGAAATTTACCCTCGCATTCTAATGTTTATGTAACAGTTATTCATTGTCTAAAATAAATCTGTACTAATATTATAAAGCTGAAGAGTTTGTTTGTTTGTTTGTTTGAACGCTAGGATCTCGGAAAGTACTGGTCCGAATTAAAAGATACTTTTTCTTTTAGATAGTCCATTTATCGAGGAAGGCTTTAGGCTATAGAACATAACGCTAGAATCAATAGAATCGGAGCATGAATCAAGAATGTAACAAAAACGGGGGAAAAATATTCCTTTTTTAGAGTTTTCGTAGCGTGCTTTGACCACAGACTAAGTAGAGAGATACACTTGACATGACAGCATTACAGCGATTATGTCAACTTCAACTTCAAATTTTTATTTTTGCTTCCATTCGGTAATGTCACCGTAGTTTCGCCAATGTCCAAGATTGCGTCATTGAAAATAAACCTTTGCTAATCAAATTTGTTTATAAATCTGAGTTGGTACGACCAATTTCCGACAGGTGGCGTAGCAGGTAGCTTTAGAGGTTTTTTGTTTGAAAGCGATATTATCAGGAATGGCTGAACCCATTTTAAGTCATAATATTATACCGTTGGATATGTACGGGATCCCGATGAGCGCTCTATAATGTACCACGGGCGAAGCCGGGGCGGGCATCTAGTATAAAATAATTGTGAAAAAGTAGAAGTAGGAAAGCGGACCCTGGGCTCCGAAGCGAAAGCTTGGGATGTTACCGGGACTTCACGCTAGGATGATGATGATTCAACTAAAATGCGCATAAAATGTTTTTTTTTAATTAAACTGTTGAAGTTTTTTGTATAATCTGTGTAAATAAAAAAATCGCATCTTCCTACTATAGACAAGTCTGTTTTATCTATGCTTTCTCTACTCATACGTGGAACATTTAGTAATGGCGTGCATATTATAATTATGTTTGAAGTAAAATATAATTAAAGTACATTAGTAGTATCCAACTTTGTTTATCTTCATTATCCTCATCAGAAACCTAGTTAGATCGATTTGTCGTCCCGAAACTCCCTGCATACATAATTTGGATTGTATGATGTACTTAAACATTGAATCATGTGGTACGTAACTCCTGAGTGCTTATAGTCTATATGCTATGTACCACGAGCGAAGCCGGGGCTGACTTCTAGTCCTTTTATAATTTCAAATACAAAATTGTGATACCTAGAAACACCCAGATAACGAACATAAATTCTTATTCATCACACACAACTATGCCTTCAGTATCTCTGAAATTATCTAATCTACCAAAGAAAATCTCTTCAAGCCCAACAGGGTAAAAACCTCATTCTTACGTAACCACCATACAAGTCGGAATTTATATCTGTTTTATCTATCAGATCAGAATAAATCTATCAGAATCTGTCTTGGTTTCAGAGGCGGAATGTTTTTTTTTTTCAATCTAACCTTTTTTATAAAGTAAAGAGTGACGAGACGAGCAGGACATGTGCTTGATGGTAAGCAACATGCCTGCCATATAACAGCACAGTGACACGCAGCTATTGGAACATGTAGATACCAAATCATTACCTAGCACTGCACTGTGTTCGTCGCCCACCAAGGAAAGTACAAGGAATTTTATGTAAGTATCAAAAAAAAGGCAGTGGGATTAAAAATCGTAAAAAATCATAATTTAAGTATGTCCCCAAAAGCTTACGCACAAAATATTGGTGGACAATTCACACACAACACCATCTGACCCCAAACTAAGCAAAGCTTGTAAAATGGCGGTCAGATCGCTGATATAATACTTATATAGTTGTAAATACATACTTATCATACATAGAAACACCCAGACACATTTCAATTCATCACACAAATATTTGCACTGCGTGGAGATCGAACCCACGACCCTCGGCTTCGCAGGAAGAGTTACTACCCTACTACTACTACTACTACTACTACTAGCCATTAACAAAAAGCTTAAAACATTGGGCTAAGTATTATTATACCTACTGAGATAACTAATAATGCAAACGGTATTTATGTCATGTTTATATTTACAACAAATAATGGTATTTTTTTTAGTAATGATATGTGTCATTTTCTTTGAATTGATTACTATCCAGTCCGGCAAATCAAATAAATTAAAAAGTTGCCAAGGAAAAAGAGAAGCGTGATTACTTAGATAGCTTATCTAATAGAACACACGGATGTAAGCGATAAGTGAGTGTTGTCGCACTAAAAAGTACAGTTTTAGTGTATCTAATATCTAAAGACAGAAATGGTGTAAAATAAACGTTAGTCCGTAATTATTCCTGCCTGGCAAATGTTTAAAAATCACTGTAGGTACATAATAAGATATCTAATATAAATAAAAATGGTCAAGTGCGAATCGGGGTCGCCCATGAAGGCTTCCGTAGCAGCAAGTAACATAATACAAAAGTTCTTGTACTTCGTTGTTACTTTAATCAGTGTTTTAACAATAGTCAATTTTGACGTATTAAAATATAACTACTTACTAGATATCATTCAAACCAATTTTCGTTGATAGTTTACATGGTAACGTACATCATACACTTTTTTATTTTTGTAATTCTCTTATTTTAGAAGTTACAGGGGGGTGACGACGACGACGACGACACTTTTACCACTTTGGAAGAGTCCCTCGCGCAAACTATTCAGTTTAGAAAAAAAATTGTTAGAAACCTCAAAATCATTTTTTATTACCTATCCATAGATACCCTACACGTATGGTTTTGATAAAAAAAAATATGAGTTTCAGTTCTATGTATTGGACACCTCTAAAAAAATTGTTGTTTTTTCTATTTTTTGTAACAAAACCTTAATGCAGTTCACAGATTACATCTACTTACCAAGTTTCAATAATATAGCTTTTATAGTTTCGGAGAAAAGTGGCTGTGACATACGGACGGACAGACAGACAGACATGACGAATCTCCTATAGATTCGTCATGTCTGTCTGTCCGTCCCGTTCCGTAGTTTGCCATTTGGCTACGGAACCCTAAAAAGCATGGACCTTTGAGCCCGTGGAGGCCATTTATATTAATAAAAAAACCCTACAAACATAAAATACAAGTTTTCATGCTCATTCCTTTCAAAGGATACAGAACGGAAACCCTAGACGTAATGAGAAACATAACTTTATTACAACTTACACAAGTAGACTTTGCAAGTTATTACCCGGCACGGTACTACGTACAAGATACATGTTGTAAGTTAAGTTAAAACGACGTAACAAGTTTCCAGTGCAACGGAGCTTAGAACACTTAATTGACTTATGTTACTTAATAAGTTACGCTATGTGTTAGTTAAGTTACTTGACAAAATGTAGGGTTACATATGTTTATTAGCGCTCCACGAGCGTAAACGCGTCCTGAGATGTGCTTTCAATCCAACCCTCGACCAAAAATAGGGGTGTTATAAGTTTGACGTCGATGTCTGTCTGTCTGTGTGTGTGTCTGTCTGTGTGTGTCTGTCTGTCTGTGGCACCGTAGAGCTCAAACGGATGGACCGATTTCGATGCGGTTTTTTTTATTTGATGGTTAATATCCGTGCGGATGTTCTTAGCTATGTTTGGTTAATATCGATTCAAAATGGCCGCCGCCACAAAATGGCGGACAAAATATTTCTTCACAACCTACCTCAATATGGGTATAAAATGTAAGGGCTTGACTAGTAGAATACTATACATTATAAAAAATTCAAATCCAAGATGGCCGCCACCACAAAATGGCGAATTATATTATTTTTTTAATTTAATTATTATATTATTATTATATATTATTAATTTAATTTCAATAACAAAATTTTTAATTTTGTTATTGTTACATATAATAAGTATTATATCTGCATTCTACACAAGCTGCGGGCTAGTAACCACGGCGGGCCGGGTTATCTGAAAATCGCGTCGTAGCCGAGTCGTATAAGTCGGCGCAGACCTTAGACCGGTAAAACACCTTGGTTTGTAAACCTTCAGCGTTAAGTGAGATAATTAGAACATAGTGCTAAACAATGGAGTACTGTTGACGTTTACAATTGACGTTATAATTGTTTGAAGGTTTTTAGGAACACGACATCTGCGTCACAATACCTAAATATGCGAATTAAAATACTGCAGAGTTGTAAAGATGCGTCAATAGTTGTGACAAAAGAATGAGACGTGATTTGGTCACTACGGTGCAATTACATAAAATAATAAACAAGGAAAAGTATAAAGAATTTGTGGCAATTGGATGTTTGTTGTTCTATCACGTTGGAACAACAGAACAGATCGTACAGAAATTTGGAATACAGTAAATGGTTTACAGTCCGGATAAACACATTAAGCTACTTTATATCTCGAGAAAATTACGGGGTCTGAAACTACGCGCATGAAAGAATGCTATGCTACAACTCTTAAATTAAAAACGAATCATTTACTCAAAGGGCAATAGAGCCAACATGCTGTCTAACTTTTAGCAAGCTAAATTTTCTTAATTTTACAGCAGTGTACCAAATTCAAATCAATTTTGCTCTGGGAACTTTATATTTTTATACTCAGTTATAAGTAAACTGACTCGGAAAAAGTTTGTTTCACCATTTAAATTATCAACTAAATGAAATATCAAAATATTCACTCCTTGTAAATTACACATCAAAATCTATTCACCATAAAACATAAAAGAAATATAGTTCAATTATTGAGAACCACCTCCTTTTTTTAAGTTTGTTGAAAATACTGAAATTGCAACTAAATAATAATTTAGGTAATTATCTCCGAAAAAACTAAAACAGACTTTAATTTATAGTGGTAGGCCTCCTAGCAGAGTCCGCCTGGGGAAGTATCACACCTTTGCCAGTTATTCTACCATGTGGCAGGCATGTTGCTTACTATCAGGCACATGTCCTGCTCGTCTCGTAACATCCTATTTAAAAAAAAAACACATTTGAAATGGAATTCCAAAAACTGCCCAATTTTTTTTATAACTTATCTAAACACTGTTTTGATGAAACAGCAAGTTATGATGAAGACTATGTGTTATTTTAGGCAATAATCTGTGTCTCATTGCTCCCATATATCAACTCGATCCATTAAGGCATTCCGTCGTGAATCAGCAACAAACATCTAATATTTTACATTTATGAGATTAATAGAATTAGTTACAACTATAATAATCAGTCACTCCAAAGAAGAAAATTTAATGAGAGTGGGTCACAATTCAAGGATAGAAATAAATGCAAAACACTCGTAGAAATGAAGAATTTATAATGTAAATTATGAGGAAAATTTTGCTTTCTTGAACCCATTAAACACGATCTTAGTTATATAAAAGCGGAATTTTTCTGATTATTTTGCAGTCTACATTTTGCTTCAGTGATTAAATATTGGATTCTCAGGTTTTACGAGTGAGTGTTGGACATATAATTTTTGTTCGTAGCTAGGAAATTAAGTCTAGATTTCAATCGGTTGGATCAAAAAAAGTTTTATTATCTGCATCGCCATAACCAAAATTTACAAAATAATAAATATTCCAATTATAAAAGTAAATTACGAAAACAACTAGTTAACTTACACATAAGAGTGACCCCACTTGTCATGTAGATAAATAACTGTTGCCTTACCTGTAATGAAAAAGAAAAAAATTAGTTAACAGTTGAAAAATTATGTGGGTGCCTAAAACCGCACGGCATAAGTGAAATCTATTATCCGAAATAACTATTAAACACTATTGAATAATTTTAATAATTAAAAGTAAAGCGATCGTATAATAAATTGAATATAGTAAGCACAGCGACACGACAGTGACAGCAAACAGACAGAAGCAGCTGACTATCTGGCTCGCTCAGGCACACTCGGCGGTCCCGAGTTCACCCGAAAAAACATTTCACTTCCGAACGTAACGATGAGCTTCGTTCACAGCCTACGAAAAAAATCTGTGTATCACAGTCTCAAACTTACTATTCTTAGTGGACGAGCCTAGTTCTAACATGCTCCTCTCGTACCCATATGAATGAGCTTTAGGTACCTATTGTCAAAAATGGTTAACCGCGTTTTGTGAATCGTTTCGTAGACGTGTGCATGTTTTGTTTAGGTGTATAGCATTTAATTTTGTCTTAGTTCGTGTTTATACAAACAGAGACTTGTTGTTCTTGTGTGAATTTAAGTTTGACTAGCCTCATGGCTTAGTGCCTGTGAAGACGAGGGTCGTGGGTTCGATTCCCACACAGTGCAAATATTTGTGTGATGAATTCAAATATTTGCACTGTGTCTGGGTGTATCTATTTATTTATTTATTTATTAATTCAATGAGCACACAAAACAGAATGTAATAAATATAAACTATAACATAAGAGTATACTGTACAGAACTGTATTACATTCCAAACTATGTGGGCCTAGAAACAACAATTATTTAAATTCAGTGGTTTGATAATAATAACATTACATTAGTGATAATACATAAAGAAACTTAGGCCAACATATCTGAACTTAAAACTAAAAACTAACATGCGTTAAAACAGTAGATAAATAAGATATAAACATAGAATATTATAACACAACAGATAAGTATATTAACAGTGTGAAACAATTAATGTATAAACAATTTAAAAAAAAACTCGTAATAGTATTTACAGTAAGTACAACAGGGTTATTATTCTTTTAGATTAAAGTGTAAAATTTCTTTCATTTTCCTCTGAAATTGGAATAACTTTAAGTGGAAAATATCAATGTCCCTATCGGAGACAAGTATGTATTTGCAACTATATAAGTAGGTATTATATCAGCTATCTGGCCGCCGCGCCGTATTACAAGTTTTGCTTAGTTTGGGGTCAGATGGTGTTGTGTGTGAATTGTCCCTGAATATTTATTTATTATTTAGTTTACAAATGTGTGAAATATACGTTACCCCGCGCCCCGCAAAAAATGTGAAAAGGTTTGTTAGCAAGTCAAATTTCTTGTGTCTTCCTATGGTTAAATAACAATAAACGGCCTAAAACGTCATGATGAAGCATGATTGAAGGTACTGACCTAGAAACGTGACCTATAGACAGATGTAATCACTGTAACAAGAGCACTATAACAATATACATTTCGGAAAGTTCGAAACATTTGTCAGGATGTGAGAGCCCAAAGATGAATGTAGTTATCGTACGTTATACGCGCATTCCTTTTTACCAAAGAAAGTGAAGGAAATGTATTTCCTTTAATAAGAATTAAATTATTTTTAACCCCCAACCAAAAAAAGGGATGTTATAAGTTTGACGTCGATGTCTGTCTGTCTGTCTGTCAGTCTGTGTGTGTGTCTGTCTGTGGCACCGTAGAGCTCAAACGTTAGATGGGCCGATTTCGATGCGGTTTTTTTTATTTGAAGGTAAACGTCCGTGCGGATGTTCTTAGCTATGTTTGGTTAATATCGATTCAAGATGACCGCCTCCACAAAATGGTGGACAAAATGTTTCTTCACAACCTACCTCAATATGGGTATCAAATGAAAGAGCTTGACTAGTAGAATACTATACACTATACAAAAATTAAATCCAAGATGGCCGCCACCACAAAATGGCGAATTGCATTATTTTTTTCACTACTGCCTCAATATGGGTATCAAACGAAAGGGCTTAACTAGTAGAATACTTTGCACTTTGACAAATTTCAAATCCAAGATGGCCGCTACCACAAAATGGCGAAATAAATTTCTTTTTTCACAACTCCCTTAATATGGGTATCAAATGAAAAGGCTTGACTAGTAGAATGTTGTACAGATAACAAATCTGAGGTAGTCGGGGGTTAATCAAATTTTTTAATTTTGTTCTTTATTACACAATAAACTAAACCGACTTCAAACACGGATTGTGTTTGAAATTATAAACAGGACAGAAAAACAGGATGTTTTTATCATAGGATTAGACTTGATCATCACCTAGCCTGATGTTCGTAGCGACGCGACGACGTAGTCTGCGAATAAACGTATTTACGCAATGGAACAACGATAACGCAACAATGGTAACGCAATAGAAGTAAGGGCTAGGTGGTGTTACACCACGTACTTTGTAAAGACCCTCCGAAATGTATCCAATATAATTTTTGACGTGACAACGTCTTATAAATTGGTTTGCCGGGTGACACTTCAAGAAGCTGCGTTACGCTCCGCTCACAACGAGAGCGAGTGAGAGGCACGCGTCCCTTCCACTCGGGCATGGTTAGCCCGCCTAAGAGCGAGAGAGACAGTCATAAAAAGTGAAAGGCACGCGACCCTTCCGTAAAATTATTTTACCACTCAAAGTCGTTGTCACGTAAAACTTTCGCCCGTATACCGACTTTACAGGCTACCAATTTTTTTTATTGGGGAATTATTATTGATCTACGTCATCTTCCTTGCAGAATGAAGCTCCTCCTCATCGCTGTCCTTATCACCCTAGCGAGTTTATACACCCTGGCTCAGACCTACAATGACAAGTACGACGGGATGAACATAGACCAAGCATTGGCCAACAAGCGGCTGCTGAAGGCTTATATCAACTGTGTGTTAGACGCGGGCAAGTGCACGCCGGAGGGGAAGGAACTAAAAGGTAAGGAAACAGTAATATAAATGATCAAGGGAGATGACGGTTTTGTCTAGATCAGAAAGCGAAAGAGGTCTAAGTTTATTACACGTGTCATCGTTATCAACAGCCCACTAAATGTTCCCACTGCTGAGACTCCGGGCCTTCTTTCGCAAGGAGAATGTTAAGGCCATAATTCACCACGCTGGCCCAATGCGGGTTGGTGGATGACACATGACTTCGAAAGATTCTAGGTACATGTCGGTTTCCTCACGATGTTTTCCTTCGCCGTTTTAAGTTAGCAGCATTACGCACATGACTTCGAAAAGACAGTGGTGCGTGTGGGGTTTGAACCCGGGATCTCCGGATCGGCAGGCGCCGTTCTCCCGAGTAGACCAGCCGTAACTTATACGTATTAAGGTACAAGTTCGCCCGGAGACCGCGACCGAAGACCGCGACCGGAGACCGTGACAGGCACTTGACACTATGGAATTGTATGGGCGCCAGTACGCGCCGAGACGGCGACAGGAGACCGAGACACGTGTCGCGGTCTCGGCGCGAACTGGCGCCCATACCATTCTATAGAGTCAAGTGCCTGTCGCGGTCTCCTGTCGCGGTCTCAGCGCGAACTTGTACCTTTACACGTGTACGTATTTAAAACCCCCAATCGCCATCATAATTTTCAAGCCACGCCCACAACGTAGACCTCATTTGTCTCGATCCTTTACAATTCTATTTCATGAAGGACATGAGACTCCTCGAATATCATCGACGCATTTTTCCGCGCCCGGCACTATTATTTCTACCTATATATAACACGATCAAAACAAAATTAATAACTAACCGCGCATGCAAACTCGAATCTTATATGCGGTAAAAATTGCTTTTTAGGTAGAGACGCCATTTGCTGCGCTAATACAAAGGTGTTTTATTTTAACATGTCTGTTTGTCTGCGTCATAATAAAAAAATATTCTTTGTCTGTAAATTTTTAGGTGAGTACTATCTCAAACTCAATCGAATCATTCAGGAACTATGATGCGGACATAAACAGATTATTTTTTAACACGCTCTAATAAAATAACTACGTCTCTCTGTGTCTTCTGCTCAGTGTCTGTGTTATAAAAGTTATATTATATCGAATCATTTTAGTACTAACAGATTGGTATTTAAAATTTCGTATCTCGAAGTCAAAGCGTCTACATAGAACTTTAGTTAACTTTTGGAATAGGTACGGCGGGAACGTTCTCACAATGCATGAGTAATATGTTATGACTATACTCTCTTTATCAGTTCAAAATCTGTAAGTCCCCTCACTACTATGACATAAAACTATAATATAATCTGTCCACTCAAAAGACAGCACTATCGCAGTTTATGTGAGAAATTCGTACCGATTTTTAGTACATTTGTTTGTTTATTGTACGTTCCTTTTTTGTTCAGCAACTATAAACTGTGTTTCAAAACTGACGTCTTTATTGGTGATAAGTAAGAAATTATCGCTCGTTTATCGTTTCTAGTTCGGGGCTTACCCTACGAAGCTTATCACTAACAGATAGGCTCGTAGTCGCGAGCGTGGCATATGGGGCTACTGGTATGTTCATGAATTGATTGAACGATATTGTCGGGTGTTGTGGTACCTACTAGTGTTTAACAGACTTTCTTTGTCTAAATTATTATTTTTTTCCGCTTTTCGTGTTTTTTGTGCACGCAAATCAAGACATATGTACTTGACCAATTTTTGATAAAATGTTGTCAATGACTACTTTAATGATGTACATTGAAACAGGCCTAGTTTTAAATGTAGGTATATAACACAACACTTATGTGTGTCTGTACATATAAAAATACCTATATAGTGTTTTAGTACATTTTACTCATATTTCATAGAATGATCCCTTTAAACCGATATATTTAGATACAATCTGTTCACTACATTACGGAAACATTTCTATAAAATTGCTTTTGCGATTTCACTAATTTGCAATTCATGAAAGTAGAAATAATGACTAATTTGTACTTTCATGAATTCCAAATTAGTGATATCACAAAACCAATTTTAAAAGTAAAGTTTTCATAATCTCATGATCAGATTGAAACAAACAGATAAGGTCAATAGCAGGTAAACACAAGTTCGATAACATACTTCAATAAATAATACCTACAATTATTATTAGTCTCTTCACTGATAAAATGTTCATGACATCCGGTTTTGTGGGTCTTATCTGCTGTTCTAAACTATATCGAATTTCTTTGGCATGTGTCAAAGTCAATATCTAAAAGATGTAAGAAAATTCAAAAATTAAGTCTGTAAAATTAGGCTTGCTTAAAAGTTTGATATCATATTGGCTCTAGTGACGCTTGAGTACATAATTTATTTTTCATCCCACCAGCTCGGAAAGAGTACTTTTGCTCCTCGATATCAGGGCGCAAAAGTCGTTTTTACCCCCTAGAGGTTAAAGTAAATTTGAACTTAGAACATCGTGTGTACTGAGGTTTTGAATTAAAAACATAATTCAACCTATTTATTTCTACCTCCTTGGTGCCGAATGCATCATACATTTTTTTTTAATATGTTAAAAACTCAACTTTTTTAATTTGCTTAGCGCGAAAACATTTAAAAATTTGTATTTAGTCATTTCCTCGCTGAGGTGGAATGAAAAGTTACGTGTTGCACTCGAGTGCAAAGATTTTTCACCTTGTGCTCTCTTGATTCCCTTGCTACGCTCAGGATTCTAATATTGAATCACGAGCGCAGCGAGTGATTTAATTTTAGAATCCTTCGCTTGCTCGGTCATCAAAATTGAGCACGCGGTTAAAAATCAACTTTGCACTCTTGTATAACAAATAACTATTGTTTTTAACCCCCGACCAAAAAAAGGGGTGTTATAAGTTTGACGTCGATGTCTGTGTCTGACTGTGTGTGGCACCGTAGAGCTCAAACGGATGGGCCGATTTCAATGCGGTTTCTTTTATTTGAAGGTTAATATCCGTGCGGATGTTCTTAGCTATGGTTGGTTAATATCGATTCAAGATGGCCGCCTCCACAAAATGGCGGGCAAAATATTTCTTAACAACCTACCTTAATATGGGTATCAAATGAAAGGGCTTGACTAGTAGAAGACTATACACTATAACAAATTTCAAATCCAAGATGGTCGCCACCACAAAATGGCGAATTATATTTATTTTTTCACAACTCCCGTAATATGGGTATCAAATGAAAGGGCTTGAATAGTAGAATGGTGTACAGATAACAAATCCGAGGTACTCGGGAATAATCATTTTTTTAAATTTTGTTCTTGTTATTAAGACTTGTAGCTTGCCACGGTTTCACTAGCGTAGTTCAATGTGTTATTACAGATTATTATCTATCAGATATATCTACTTGAAAGAGTAACCAACATAGTTAGTTATAAACCTTAGCATTTATAATATTAGTAAGATAGTTCCAATCTATTCATTCCACGACTAATACGCTAAAATTAGTGAATCATTTTACTGAACCGGCACCACAACCACACCATTCGAATTAAAAAAAAATGTCATATTCTAAAACTTGTGACGTCACATGTTTCGATATTTTTTTACCGATTTGAGTTTATTCCAAAGTTTGGCAGCTTCTTGGCTCGTATTAAATGTTTGAGACAGTAAACACAACGAACAGAACCGCTACATTACAAAATTCCTTACTTTTTTTTTCAACAATGATTACATTTGACCGCTTTCTCGTCTGATGTTAAGCGGCAATGCAGTCTATGGTGAAGCGCGTTTACCTAGATACCTCGAACAAACCGATTCACTCGCGATACATTTACATACAATTTAAGGTCATAAAAGTAGTAGTTTTTCATGACTTCGAATCGACTATATGTGAGTTTCTTTTCTGAGAATAACGTGATGTGATTTTTTTCACGACTTCTAAAAGGTAGATTATATCTGTGTACATATAAATTTTCTGAAGATATGCGAATAATGTAAATCGTTCCAGGTAACATCTCTGACGCGCTTCAGTCTGGCTGCGTTAAGTGCACGGGACCCCAGCGCGCGGGCATCAGAAAGGTCATAGCCCACCTCATCAACCACGAGGAGAGGTATTGGAACCAGCTCGTCGACAAATACGACCCAAAGCGGCTCTACTCGCGCAAATACGAGAACGAACTTAAGGCTATTAAAGGCTAACCGTAGACAGTCACATATAAAGATATGAAAACTCTAAGCAACAACAATGGCACGTTTTAAGAATTGTAAATAATTAAGTTAAGTTTATTTATACATTAGCTGTACTCCACATGCACCTGTCGACGTATAAAAGTCTTTCTGAGTAAATTGTTTTGACGTGACAACGTCTTATAAATTGGTTTGCCGGGTGACACTTCAAGAAACTGCGTTACGCTCCGCTCACGTTATGCGCTCACAACGAGAGCGAGTGAGATGCACGCGTCCCTTCCACTCGGGCATGGTTAGCCCGCCTAAGAGCGAGAGAGACAGACATAAAAAGTGAAAGGCACGCGTCCCTTCCGTAAAATTATTTTACCACTCAAAGTCGTTGTCACGTAAAACTTTCGCCCGTATACCGACTTTACAGGACACCAATTTTTTATTTTTTATTTATTGTTTATTTGTAAACGTCCCAATATTTATTTGTTATTTATTATTCTAGACTTAAATTTATACCTATCGGAATTTTGAGTCAAGTAGAGAGTTAAACAGTTTAGTATTATAGCAGTTATTAAACCCAGAATCTAGAGAAAATCCGAAGTTTTGGAAACAGTAAAGGCTACAACGGGACGCTAACTGCCATAAATACTTTTTAAAAAATAGTTCATCGACATGTTAGCCTTATTGTGCAATTCTAACTTTTTACCATTTATTATATTAGTTAAAATAAGTGTGTTTTATGTCTGTAATAAAAGTATTATCACCATTGTGTTCCTGAATTTGACTTCAGTTTGATTTTGTCGAATTCATTGATGTCACGACGTAGAAAATTTCAGTACCGATTTAAATCTTATAGTTTATAACTCGCGATTTTGTCTCATTCTGATAACATTACACGATATATCCATGATCTAAATTATTATTTACAATGGCGTTTATTATGGCCATGATCACGAGAAGACACATGATCAACTAGAATATTACTGAAACGTCGAGTAAAATTTGTCTTTTCTCGGAAAAATATTAAGCTTTTTAGCATAATCCTTGTTTTAAAAGTGTTTGGTATACGGTGTTGTTGTAATGTTAATAATAATTAATACGAATAGACGGTGATGTCTTCTGTGTGACAGTTGACTTATACTATGATCTCGGCTGAAAATATCTTTGTACTTACAAAAATCGGTCTATGCTGGTAATTTAGCTTTAATTGTTTTAACGGTACCATCTGTTGTATCTGTATTTGCGTTATTTTTTAGTAAATTTGTGACGGTTTTCAGACAACAATGTATTTGTGACAAAAGTAATTTAATTTTTGCATTAGTCTCTACTGAACATTTTCGAAAAATAGTTTTATTATATTATGCACTGAATATTTTTACATTTAGAAATTCATTGTTTTTGAAATCACTGACTGACGACGACGACTGTATATAATGATTATTATCGTATTTGTAACTAACTGTGCGTTGTGGTTTCATTATTTGTAAGTATTTATTGTACCTAATTTAAGGCTAAAACTTGTACAAACTTTAAACGCTTTATTTACTCGTATTTATTTGTAATCAAGCGCCTAGTATTATAAATAAAGGTGATGCTGCTTGAAAAAACTTAATTAACTGATTGAACTTTGTTAAATATATATAGCCGAAAATATTCTTTCTATTGCGATATTAACACATATTTTAATATTTGTATTTGTTAACTAAGTATTTATTTATACCATATACATAACATTTGTATTCGTTGAACCTGAAATTTTTTCGCTCATATTATATCTTTGTCTGTGTTTTAGTGTGATTCAGATTAAATGTTAATTAATTACCCATTACTCTTATATTGTCGAATAATAAATAATAATAATAAATTGTGTTATTCATTTTTTATTTCCTGTAAACACACGATAATGTACGTGAATATATAAATTTCCAACGCAACCATTGTGAATACTATCCATTTTAGTGTAAGCAGGTTTTATGGCCCTGTTAACACCTAAATTACCACTCAAAAGGCTGTATAAACCAGCTATTGTCTACCACAAGTTTATGGATGATAAAACGAAAATTATTGCTTGAATACTCGCTACTTAACTCTATATAGCGAATAGAAGAGTTGAAGACACGAGCTCAATTAAGTTGTAGGTAAATAATTGTCATTCTCTGAAAAAACATACATCCTCGTAAAAATTTCACAATCAAACAACAAATTCGATTTATCATAATATAAGTAGTCCAAGCACCGCAGCAAAAAAGTAGGTTTGTAATGCGACGTACGTAACCTGGTATTTTATTTTAAAATATGTTCAAGGGTGTCCTCTGAATGTAAATCCAAGTGGGCGCGGCGGGGAGTGGTTCACTTCAGCCGCCATCTTGGAAAACACGTTTTATTGAATATCTCGCGAACCGCGCATCGTACGGTAAAATGGTCGAGATCATTATTGTAGATAATAATCTTTTTTCTTTGATTTTTTTTTAGTACAACGCATAAGTTTAAAAAAAACTGTAACTTAACTGTTAACTGTGGGCCTCATAACGAAGCTCAAAGTCACACAGCGAGCTATGGAGAGGGCTACGCTCGGAGTCTCTTTGCGCGATAGAATCCGTAATGAGGATATTCACAAAAGAACGAAAGTGGCATAGCTCAAAGAGTAAGCAAGCTGAAGTGGCAATGGACAGGCTACATCGCTCGCAGAACTGACAACCGATGGGAAAGAAAGGTTCTCGAGTGGCGACCACGAACCGGAAGACGCAGTGTTGGACGGCCTCCCACTAGATGGACAGATGACCTCACAAAGGTCGCTCGTTGTCGTGTTGGTCGTTGCGGAAATCTAGGGGGAAGGCCTATGTTCAGCAGTGGACGTCTTGCGGCTGATGATGATGATAAGTCTTTAATTATAGCGCTCCAAACTTTTTACAATATGGTTTTTACTAAATATTTAGTTAATGGTCAATTACAAATTAAAATACTGTGTATATTCGTCTGCACTTTATTATCTCTTTTAAAAATACCAGGTCCCGTACGTTGCAAAAAAACCTGATGCTTGGCCTAAAGGTCCTATATCACAAATGAAATTGGTGTTCTGTCGTACTGGCCAACTTTACCTCTAGAATGACAGGGACTAGGACTGTCATTCCGAATTCGAGTCGTTCGGATTGCGTTCCGAATCAGTGCCTAGATTTATTAGACGAAAAATAAAGAGGTCAAGTGCGAGTCGGACTCGCCCATGAAGGCTTCCGTAGCAGCAAGTAACATAATATAAAAGTTCTTGCAGTTCGTTGTTACTTTAATCAGTGTTTTAACAATGGTCAATTTATGACGTATTAAAATAAAACTCCTTACTAGATCTCATTCAAACCAATTTTCGTTGATAGTTTACATGGTAATGTACATCGTACACTTTTTTTATTTTTGTTATTCTTTTATTTTAGAAGTTACAGGGGGGGGGGGGGGTGACATACTTTTTACCACTTTGGAAGAGTCCCTCTCGCAAACTATTCAGTTTAGAAAAAAAATGTTAGAAACCTCAATACCATTTTTTATTACCTATCCATAGATACTCAACACGTATAGATTTGATAAAAAAAAATTTTGAGTTTCAGTTCTAAGTATGGGACGGGGGGACACCCCTAAATTTTTTTGGTTTTTTCTATTTTTTGTATCAAAATCTTAATGCGGTTTACAGATTACATCTACTTACCAAGTTTCAATAGTATAGCTTTTATAGTTTCGAAGTGGCTGTGACATACGGACGGACAGACAGACAGACAAACGAATTTATAAGGGTCTCGTATTTTACCATTTGGCTACGGAACCTTAAAAATGATTCTATAACAAACAGTAGCCTCTTTGCGGTATTATTACTTCTCCAATTATTTTTATCAGCCGTCACGCGATTTCACGTGGCAATGGTTTCAAGGCAACCTAGGCTGACCTAGCTTGTTATACCTAGATTTTTATGGATTTCCATGTGCCTATTTTACATTCTACTAATATTATAAATGTTAATGTATGGACGTTTGATGCTCAATCACGTCGTACCGTATGAATGGATCAGGCTGAAATTTGGAACACAGATTATAGACTGGAAGAACAGATAGACTTACTACCCTGGAAAATAACGGGAACGGGTACTACGCGGGTATATTCGCGAGGCACTGCTAGTTAAAATTGTTATTCTAAAATTCTAATTCTATAATTATCTATTTCTAAAATTGTTGTAAATTTATGGGTTCGCGGCGTAGCGGGACGTACGCGTTAAGGCCGTACCCCGAGCAAATGACCTTGAGTATTTCTTACCTCATCGCACACCGCAAGAAAGAGCAAGAGAGAAACAGTAGGATTTGTCGGTGTGTTACTCTCAAATTTTAGAATAAACTATTTATAAAATCAGATTTTGGTCTTTTGAAAAAAATATTTCAACCAAAATGTTTGCAATGGAATTGCCTATCCGTTGGTGTAAGTACAAAATCCAAAAAATGGCGGTTTTCCGAGTAGATGCATGATAATTATAATTGTTTCTATTTTTATGGTTTCATTGTGAGGATATTATTTAAAAAATAAATTCATTAACAAAAAAAGATACTACCATTGGGAAGTCAAGAAATTGTAGAAATGTAATGTATTACTTACCGGTTGGGTTGATATTTGTTTTGGCTAATGCGTAGATAGCTCTGAAAACTGGACAAAAAACTCGTTTTGCTAGGGCACGCACCTTAAAACACTTTTCGGATGCGTGAAATCTTGCTATTTCGTGTCCCCGACTTGCGTAATAGCAGTATATCTGAAGCTATAGGTGTTATTAGAGTACTTAGCAACTTCAACTAAGCTCTACCATAGATCACGTTAAACATGTTCAAGAAATATAAACTCTACAAGAGTTTACTTATGTAGTCGAAAAATAAAAAAATAACAGTTATTTTACAAAATTATCGCATACATAAAATATTTCTGTAAATAATAATAATTGTAAAAGCATTATCATTAGTTCAAGTCGCCTCTACAGCGCTAATCTTACCTAACTCGTTCCATTCTTTCGTGTCTGTTTTGTCTGGTCTGTCTTTCTCTAAATATTCCATCTTTTATCTGGTTTTCCTTCTCCATATTTTATTTTATTCCATTCCATTTTGTTGCTTTTGAATAATGAGTATATTAGGAGAAGTATGAAAGTGGCACACCGTGACAGGAAGGTTGAAAAGCTTCAGGTTATCGTGGTTTGACAATGTTATGCGTAGGGATGAAGTCCACATAACTCACAGAGTTTTAAACATGAATGTTAATGGATGTTCTGGTAGAGGGCGACCAAAAAAATGTGGCTGGATTGCGTGAAAGACGGCATGGATAGGAAAGGAGTAAACTCAGATTTGATAAATGAGAGAGACGAATGGAGGGAACGGACAAACGTACATGTTGTACTGACCCCACATAAACTGGGATTAATGATGATGGGATGGGGAGTAGGCGAATGATGATTAGCCAATGCCACGTTACTTTCTAAACACAAAGAGAACAAATCACTGTCTAGCACCGCATTGCGCTAGTCATAAAATAATCGTCGTAGTAATCTTTTAGTTCAATAAAATCTGACGAAATTGATCGTAAATGACATTTAGCATATACATTACAATGTACTGTAATGGTCTATGCAATGTGTTCAATGATTTATTTTACTTATGAATTTGTAATTTTGCCTTACGATATAGTTTGAATATCAAGACGTAATCTGTTCTTTTCACTGTTCTTTTTCTGTGCAAACGATTCGAATATCAAGTGAAAATTAACTTTATTGCTACGGCGCCATAAAACCGAGTTTTACAAACAAACAAATCATTGTTAGGTAATTATCCTTACGATTTAAGAGCTCGAACCTCTCCCGTGAGTTTATTGCTTATGTTTGTTTTGAACTGTTTAAAAACCGTTTTTGTAACTCTGTAATTTGTTCAGGAAATTCAGTTGAGCCCTGCCAGTTATTCATTTCCTGGTTTTATCTTATCTAATAAAATAAATGTGAAAGATTAGATATTTTGATGATTGTAGCTCAATCATGTTGGAAGATACCTGTTTGAACATCGGCCCATATTGAAATTTGCTAGGCTATTTTTATCGAGGGTATATATCTGGAGAGCGAACAGAATAAGCGACTATACTTCAACTGTATTCCAAATTGAAATAACGTCATTATTATCGTAATTTTTGTCTTCAACTGTATTCCAAATTTAAATCACGTCATTATTATCGAAATTTTTTAAGTCTTCAACTGTATTCCAAATGTAAATCACGTCATAATTATCGTAATTTTAGTGGAACTAAGATGATTTATTTATTTGTAGTGGTGGGACTCTTGGCAAAGTCTGCCTGGGGAAGTACCACACCTTTGCCAGTTATTCTACCGCCAAGCAGTAATGTGCAAACATTACTATGTACCGGCTTAAAGGGCAATGCTTCCTGATAAATTACAAGGCTTACAGATAAATTAGATATATACCATCTTAAATCTCTGAGTGACGAGTGGAGTACAGTGCTAGGTAATGATTTGGACTCTTCATGTTCCAATAGCTGCGTGTCACTGTACTGTTATGTTGCAGGCATGTTGCTTACCATCAGGCTGTACATGTACTGCTCGTCTCGTCACTCTCTATTTAAAAAAAAAAATATTAATGTGTAATAACTAACGTGAGTTTTCATTCTAAAATTCTTAAGTCGATTTCTTACATACTCAAACCTCCTTCATTACATATAAACAAGTTATCAAACACAAGAAAGGGCCTTGAGGCAATGGCGGAATTATCAGCCGGAGCTGTCCTCAGTTCTTACGCGAACCTGTTGAGTTGATTTGGTTTTCCCTCTATTGGGCGAGATAGCAAAAGTATTCAAACTTTGTTTATACTAGCATTAGTAATTACTGCACTACGTATTGATCAAACTAATATTATACGGCGAAGTTTGTGGTTGTGTAAGTTTGTTATTCTAACACGTTCTTTTTAGCAGCACCTCATAGTTTTACCAATGAGCCTTCGTTTCACTTTCCCGCTATAAAAAATCTAAAAATCCTATGTGCTATTCCAAATTATCATCTGACAGTGTACCAAATTGCAACCCGATCCAAACTGACAATTATAATATTAGGATTTTTTGCAGCGAAGAAAAAGCATTTACTCGTACCCATAACATTACGCATTTTCATAGTGGTAGGACAATTGGCAGAGTCCGCCTGGGGGTGTACCACACCTTTGCCAGTTATTCTACCGTCAACCAGTAATGTGCAAACATTACCGTTTTCTTATTTTAAGGTCAATGTTTCCAGGCAAATTACAGGGCATGGAGATAAAACATCATATATAGCTCAGAGTGACGAGCGCAGTTCAGTGCTAGGTAATGATTTGGGATATTCATGTTCCAATAGCTGCGTGTCACTGTGCTGTTATGTGGCAGGCATGTTGCTTACCATCAGGAACATGTTCTGCTCGTCTCGTCACTTAGACCACATCGTAGTTGAGTATAACAGTAACTAGAGAGAGCGAAACTGTCTTAGCTTTAATAAATATTGATCTCTCTTTTCTTTTCGCTAGAAATTATAGAGGCAGCAATACCAAAGCCAAAACCAACTTAATTAGGCGATAGAGCCGCCAGTGTATAAGTCGTAGAAGACAATAAACCCCACTGCAAACCTAAAATAGTATTACAAG